>CM057454.1:1237863054-1239156387 GCA_016271365.2 Neoceratodus forsteri
ATGTTACCTGCCCATAAATAATTAGTGTTTCACTTTACTATTAAGAGTGGAGACCTGTTATTTATTGGTTCTCCATAGGTACTGTTTCATAATGATCTGCTCTCTCTGATGCCCCAGACACATGCATGATAATGTACTTAATAAGCATCCACAGCAGCAGAACAATTTGTTTTGTGGTGTATGGAACTTGGAATTTGTTTTGCTGTGTATGGAACTTAGAATTATCAGAAAAAGGCAGTCTTTGTTACAATTCTTAAGATTTTCAGTGCAGGAAGAGTTTAAACCTTGGGCTAAGAATTTGTCATAAATCCGGAAATAAGTGTAGGTACAGGTTGTGTAGTTGACCCAGACAAGTGCCCATGGGGGTGAAAACTGTTTTTTGTGTTTATCTGTGTATGCCTTAAAAGGAAATTCCAGACTTTAGCAGGAAGTGCTTACATCATAGCTACTTATCAGTCAATAGCTTTGGTAACAAACCTGAGAACAACTGTATTATAAGCAAGTGTTTTATAGCAAACTCATCAGAACAGCTAACATTTTTCAAGTCAAACTACCTCATGCTGAAAGCTGCAATATTAAACATAGGATTTGCAAGAAAGCGAGTTGTGCTCACAACAGAGGGAGGTGAACCTTACAATTGTCTTTGGTTTAGACATAGACATAAACATAGACAGTGTCAGCAGATAAGGGCCTATGGCCCACCCAGTCTGCCCATTTGAGCTTGTAAGTTCAGTTTGTTTTCATAGAAGTCTATTTCCCCTAACCCCTGACCTCTAGAATTCCTTTATGTCTATCCCATGCATTCTTAAATCCCGTGATTGTTTCAGCCCCACCACTTCCTCTGGCAGGGTGTTCCACTTATCCACCACCCGTTCTGTGAAGAAATTCTTTCTCATGTTTCCTCTGAATCGTCCTCCCTCCAACTTCATCCCATGCCTCTAGTCCTGAAACATCTTTTTCGCTTAAAATAGTGTTTTCCTGCACCCTGTTCCTCCCTGTAAGATACTTGTATGTCTCTATCATATCCCCTCTCCCTCCTCTCTCTCCAGGGTACATGTTCATTTCCTTCAACCTGTCTTCATAGGACTTGTGATGCAATCCATGCACCATCTTTGTTGCCCTCCTCTGAACCTTCTCTACCCTGTCATGTCCTTACGTGGTATGGTCTCCAGAACTGTACACTGTACTCCAGGTGGGCCTCACTAGTGTCTTGTATAGCGGAATTATGACCTCCCTTTTCCCTGCTGGTGATGCCCCTGCCTATACATCCCAGCATCTTATTTGCTTTACCTGATGCCTTGTCACACTGTTTCCTCCTTGAGGTCATCAGAGATGACAACCCCAAGATCCCTTTCCTGCTTGGTGCATGCCATATCCTCACCCCCAACTGATATATTGTGCCAGGGTTTTTGTGCCCATATGCATTATCTTGCACTTCTTTGCATTGAATTTCAACTGCCAAACCCTTGACCATTCTTCAAGTTTCTGCAGGTCCCTTCTCATTCTGTCTACACCCTCTGGTGTGTCTACTCTGTTACAGAGCTTTGTGTCATCAGCGAACAGTGAAATTCTGCCTTCTAGATCCTGTGCAATGTCACTGATGAAGATGTTGAATAGGACCGGTCCCAGCACTGATCCCTGTGGTACCCCACTGGTCACTCTTCCTCTGTGGAGTGACAGCCATTTACCACCACCTCTGTGTCCTGCCACCCAGCCAGTTACCTACCCACCACACTACTGTCCTGCCCACACCCATATTCCCCAGTTTGTATAATAGTCTTCAATGTGGCACAGTGTCAAAGGCCTTGCTGAAGTCCAGATAGGCCATGTCCACTGCCTCCCTGATCCACCTCCCTAGTCACCCAGTCAAAAAATTCAATGAGGTTGTCTGACATGACCTCCCCCTAGTGAAACCATGCTGCCTTGGGTCCTGTAGTCCATTGACAACCAGATGTTCCACCAATCTCTCCTTCAGTAGTGCTTCCATGATCTTTCCCACTACCGAGGTGAGGCTGACTGGTCTGTAGTTCCCTGCTTCCTCTTTGTTCCCACTTTTGTATAAGGGGACTACATCTGCTGTCCTCCAGTCTTTGGGTACCTCCCCTGTTTCCAGTGATTGGCTAACAGGATAGCCAGAGGTTCAGCCACCACCTCTCTTAGTTCTTTAAGGACCCTGGGGTGCACCCCATCTGGCCCCATTGCTTTATCAACTCTTATTATTTCCAGTTCCTTCAGGACCCTTTCTCGTAAAGGGACTTGTGTCCATTCTCACCATTCTCACCTCTTGTACTCCCTTCAGACCCATTACCCCCCTCTTCCTTAGTAAAGACTGAGCAGAAATACCTGTTCAATATGTCAGCTTTACTGTTGTCATCCTCCACGCGGCTCCCATCCTCCCCCTTCAGTCCCCTATCCCTCCCTTTGTCTTTCTTTTTTCACTTATGTACCTGTAAAAGGTTTTGTCCCCTTTATCCACTGATTTTGCAATGTGTTCTTCTGTCTGAGCTTTGGCTTCCCTTACTGACTTCCCTGCCTCCCTTTGTTTCTCCTGGTACTTCTCCCTATCCCCTTCTGCCTGTGTCTTTTTGTATTGCCTGAATGCAATCTTTTTGGCTTTCACTTTCTTTGCTACCTCTTTGGTTTGGAGCAGATATTCTGCGGTGGAGGCTACTTCTAACTGAAAGGTGAAATAAGGAACTTAGAATTGTCAGGAAAAGACAGTCTTTGTTACAATTCTTAAGATTTTCAGTGCAGGAAGAATTTAAAGCACAGCTGCCTTATTTTGGGGCTGACTGCTCTCAGAGCACAAACCACCAGGCTGTTTTGGGGCTGGGGAGGTTTTACCTGTGTCTGACTTGGATGTCTGGACTTTTCTCTGTTTGATTAACAGGGTATTTTCTCTGTCAAATTGTTGTGTAGGGTACCTTGCTGACAGGAAGGCACTCATTGCAGCGGTGGGTCAGAGCTCTTAGCTGATTGTTTTGTGAGGGCACAGTTTAGGCCCAACCCTTCCCACCCCTTACCCCACCCACCTCAGGAAATAGTTCCTTTATACCTGGGGTTCTGACATCATTTCTCAAGAGTGCAAGGTGCATATCACTGTCATATCCTATCTAGCACACTGCACTGACAATATAAGCATACACATTGTATTATATATATATATATATATAAATTCTATATAACAAACCAATCACACACACAAACACACACACAAAAAGTAGATAAACATGAGGGGAGTAGTACAATGTAATGGCTGTGGGGCAGCAGTCTTCTGGGAGTCTTTCTGGAGGCTGAGATGCAGCCCTATTTGCAGACAACTCTCTGCCCTGAGGGAAGAAGTTGCCCATCTTCAGGCCACACTGGACAGTAGTAAGGGAACCTTCCCCCAGGCCACACTGAATGGTAGGAAGGGAACCTCCCCCATCCAGGGAGCACCAGAGCCACCACCACTACCTCAGAGGTTGTGAAGAAAGCACAGCAGTTGGACCACATTGGGCTCAGGAAGGGTGAGGATGGTAGAACAGAGGCACACCCAGTCAGTTGTTCCACTCCACAATCCATACACCATTCTGGGGGAGCATAACTCCCCTATGGATGTACCCGGAGAGGAGACTAAGGAGGCTGAGGACAACTATCACAAGGGAGGCCCACAGGAAGGAGGCAGAGGACTCCACAAGGAAAGAAAGCAGCTCCTGGTGGGGGACTCAATTATTAGGGGGATAGAACTGGGGGGAGCAGGGAAAACTGAAGTAAGGTGCCTGCCTGGTGCCATGGCTTGGAGGGACAGGAAGCGCATCCTCAGGATCATGAGAACAGCTGTACAGGAGTCTGAGTTGGATGTCATTGTCCACCTAGGGACAAATGACTTGGCTCAACATGAGATTAGAGCAGTGCAGAAGGACTTTGTAGAATTGGGGAGGGCCTAAGACAAGTAGTACACACAGTATCCTTCTCAGAGGTGCTGCCTGTCAATGGCATGAGGAGTAGTACTTGCACCATGCAGTTTAATGAATGGTTGAAAAAATGGTGTGGAGAACAGGGGTTTAGCTTCAATGTGGACTGGGGTTCCACCTGGAGGGACACCAGCCTTTACTGGAAGGATGATCTGCATCTGTCCAGGAAGGGAACAAGTCTTTTGAGCAATTGGTTTAAATGTTTCATTGGCAAGCTTTTAAACTAGTCAAGGGGGGAGGCACTGATAAGCAGCAGGAAAATCCCAGCCTCTCCCTACAAAACAGGTACTAAATGAGAAAAAGACCAAAGTAGAAAGGTCAGTGGGGGATGCTGCAACAGAAGGTAAAGCCATCAAAAAATGGAGAGCAATGAGTACCAATGCCCATAGTCTGAGTAACAAGCTTCCTGAATTAGTGGCCTTGATGGAGGAGGAACATCTGGATATCATGGCAGTCACAGAAACATGGTACACACAAAACCATGACTGGGACATAAACATACCAGGATACACTATCTACAGGAGGGACAGGGAGGGTAAAAGAGGAGGAGGAGGAGTAGCTCTTTACATAAAGGAAGGAATCAAAGCAACAGAACAAAAGGAAAAACAGACAGGAGAAGAAGCACTGTGGGTAAATTTGGAGACCGGCAATGGAACCACAATCCGCACAGGGGTTGTATACAGACCCCCTTCTCAGGGGGAGGAAATGGACAAGGAAATTATAGAAAGTATACTTAGAATGGCAGAAAAAGGGGAGCTAGTGCTGATGGGTGATCTGAATATGCCAGATGTTAACTGGAGTGCAGTTGCAGCAGCCACTTCGAAGAGTGGGGTTATTCTAGATGCACTACAGTGGGCATGCCTTAGACAACTAGTACTGGAGCCCACTCGAGAGGGAGCAATCTTAGACATGGTTCTCTCAAATGGAGATGAAGAGAGGATCACAGATGTAGAAGTGGATAGCCATCTGGGAACTAGTGACCATCGAACAACAGTATGGTTCACAATTAACACAGCAATAGAGTAAAGTCATACAAAGGCAAAAGTACTGGACTTCAGGAGGGCTGACTTTGCCAAAATGGGTGAGTGCCTAAGGAATGCACTAGCAAATGGGCGGGAAGGAGGGGTGGAAGAACAATGGGGAATAATAAAAACTGCCATCACAAAGGTAACAAGCCTTTGTGTGAAGCAAATAAACAAAATTAAATGATGCAAGAAACCACTATGGTTCTCAAAGGAAGTGGCAGTGAAGGTTCAAGAGAAAAAGAAAGCATTCAGGAAGTACAAGGAATCTCAGAAGGAGCAGGACAGAGAACTAGTCAGTTAAAGCAAAAGGAAGCTGGGAAGGCAGTCAGAACAGCAAAGGCCCAAACCAAGGAAAAGATAGCCAACTTGGTTAAGAAGGGGATAAAACCTTTGTAGGTATATCAGGAGCAAAGGAAGACCAAGGGAGGGATAGTGAGGCTTAATAAAGGGGAGAGAGGGTGGGCAGAGGGTGACTGTGAAAAGGTAGAGATACTAAACAAATATTTTTGCTCAGTATTTACAAAGGAAGAGGGGGAGGTACATAAAACAAACAGTAGAAACACTCCGGATACAGAAGTTGATACCAGCCCATTTACAGAAGAAAGGGTTCTGAAAGAACTCTTAAAACTAAAGGTGGAGAAAGCAATGGGGCCTGATGGGATTCATCCAAGAATTCTAAAAGAACTAAGGGTAGAACTAGTGACACCACTGACTACCCTTTTTAACAAATCATGGGAGGATGGGGTGGTACCCGAGGACTGGAGGAGGGCAGATGTGATTCCCCTTCACAAAAGTGGGAGCAAGGCAGAAACAGGAAACTACAGACCTGTTAGTTTAACCTCAGTGGTAGGGAAAATGATGGAATCACTTCTGAAGGAAAGAATTGTCGATTATCTAGAGGCCAGAGGGGCACAGGACCTGAGGCAGCATGGATTCACAGCAGGAAGGTCATGCCAGATGAATCTGATAGATTTCTTTGACTGGGTGACCAAAGTAGTAGATCAGGGAGGGGCTGTGGACATGGCCTACCTAGACTTTAGCAAGGCATTTGACACAGTCCCACACAAAAGATTAATATACAAGTTAGCCAGCCTGGGAGTGGGTCCCAAGATGACAGCCTGGGTAAGGAACTGACTGGAGAATAGGACACAGAGAGTAATAGTAAACGGAGTCCACTCTGAAGAAAGAGGGGTTACTAGTTGGGTACCGCAGGGTTCAGTATTAGAACCAGTCCTCTTCAATGTCTTTATAAGCAACATTGCAGAGGGACTGGAAGGAAAAGTATGTCTCTTTGCAGATGACACAAAGATCTGCAACAGAGTTGATGCACAAGGTGGGGTGGAAGGGATAAGAAGGGACTTGGCAAGGTTAGAGGAATGGTCAAATGTATGGCAGCTTAGATTCAATGCTAAGAAGTGCAAGGTAATGCACCTGGGAAACAAAAACCCAGGGGAAGAGTACATAATGAGGGGGTGAGATACTAACAACAACAAAAATGGAATGGGACCTGAGGGTAGTCATATCAGATGACCTAAAGATGGGCAAGCAATGTGAGAGGGCAGCAAGGAGGGCTGGGGGGATACTGGGATGCATAGGGAGAGGCATCACAAGTAGAAAACAGGAAGTTATTATCCCTCTGTACAGACAGCTGGTCAGACCCCATCTAGAGTATTGCATGCAGTTCTGGAGACTCAATCTCCACAAAGACATAGACAGGATGGAAGCTGTCCAGAGGAGGGCAACTAAAATGGTGCAGGTTCTGCACCGGAAGACATATGAAGAGAGACTTAAGGAGCTTAATATGTATAGCCTTGAGGAAAGGAGAGAGGGGACATGATAGAAACTTTCAAGCACCTCAAGGGAATCAACAAAGTCCAAGAGGGTAGCATCTTTCAAAACAAGAGGTGTGCAAGAACAAGGGGGTACAATTTGAAGATAGAGGGGGGGGAGGCTCAGAGGTAATTTAAGGAAGTATTTTTTCACAGAGAGGGTTGTGAATGCATGAAACGGCCTTCTGAAGGAGGTTGTGGAGTCAAAAACAGTGGTGGAATTCAAGCACGCATGGGACAGTCATAAGGCAATTCTAGGGGTTGGGGGTAGGAAGAAGTAGGCTGCTGGTTAACTAGGATCTGCAGCTTATCCATTAGGTAGGGAAATGGGCAGGCTGGGTGGGCCAAGCGGTCCTTATCTGCCATCAAATTCTATGTTTCTATGTTTCACAGGCATGTTATGTGATATTTTTTGAATAACAAAGTGCACACTGATACATTAAAAAAATAGTTCTTTATTCATTTGTCTTAACAAAAGAAAAAGGTTTGTCTTTATTGTTGTACATATATGTTCTGTACTTATTAATATTTGTAAAATATATTAACAAAAAAGTTTATTTCTATAAGAAAAAATATGTTCATTCATCAACAATTTTTAATATAATTGTAGTAAGAAAATTCCTACAGTGAATTGTATATTCTTTTCTGTTACGTATGTGTACATATGTATAATACTCTACACCGTGTTGTAAATTCTTATGATGTACTGGGACTGACTCTTCTGGGCCAGATTGTAAATATTATTGTTTTGTAAAAACTGTCCATTGTAACTGTTGTAACTGATCGGCCCTACCAGGTCCATCTTATAAATGAGCCCTGCTCAATGGTGTTCACCTGGATAAATAAAGATTTTGATTGATTGATTGATTGAAAATGAAAGAACTAAATAAAAACTGATATTATTTTTTATTTCTCTGCTATACTAGCTGTCTCTGCTGCTGGAGGGTATGAGGAGGCTTGGAAGGGAGTCGCAAGGTAGGAGGATGCAGGAGGAAAATGGGTGAGTGCCTAAGGAATGCACTAGCAAATGGGCAGGAAGGAGGGGTGGAAGAACAATGGGGAATAATAAAAACTGCCATCACAGAGG
This sequence comes from Neoceratodus forsteri, assembly GCA_016271365.2. Classification (NCBI taxonomy): domain Eukaryota; kingdom Metazoa; phylum Chordata; order Ceratodontiformes; family Ceratodontidae; genus Neoceratodus; species Neoceratodus forsteri. The sequence continues at coordinate 1,237,870,952 of CM057454.1, forward strand.
TAACGAGCCTTTGTGTGAAGCAAATAAACAAAACAAGACGATGTAAGAAACCACTATGGTTCTCAAAGGAAGTGGCAGTGAAGGTTCAAGAGAAAAGAAAGCATTCAGGAAGTACAAGGAATCGAGAAGGAGCAGGACAGAGAACTGTATCAGTTAAAGCAAAAGGAGGCTGGAAGGCAGTCAGAACAGCAAAGGCCCAAACCGAGGAAAGATAGCCAACTCAGTTAAGAAGGGGATAAAACCTTTATAGGTACATCAGGGAGTGAAGGAAGACCAAGAGAGGGATAGTGAGGCTTAATAAAGGGGAGAGAGGGTGGGCAGAGGGAGACTGTGAAAAGGCAGAGATACTAAACAAATATTTTTGCTCAGTATTTACAAAGGAAGAGGGGGAGGTACAGAAAACAAACAGTAGTAACACGCTGGATACAGAAGTTGATACCGCCCATTTACAGAAGAAAGGGTTCTGAAAGAACTCTTAAAACTGAAGGTGGACAAAGCAATGGGGCCTGATGGGATTCATCCCAGAATTCTAAAAGAACTAAGGGTAGAACTAGTGACACCACTGACTACCCTTTTAACAAATCATGGGAGGATGGGGTGGTACCCGAGGACTGGAGGAGGGCAGATGTGATTCCCTTCACAAAGTGGGAGCAAGGCAGAAGCAGGAAACTACAGACCTGTTAGTTTAACCTCAGTGATAGGGAAAATGATGGAATCACTTCTAAAGGAAAGAATTGTCGAGTATCTAGAGGCCAGAGGGGCACAGGACACTAGGCAGCATGGATTCACAGTGGACAGGTCATGCCAGACGAATCTGATAGATTTCTTTGACTGGGTGACCAAAGTAGTAGATCAGGGAGGGGCTGTGGACATGGCCTACCCAGACTTTAGCAAGGCATTTGACACAGTCCCACACAAAAGATTAATATACATGTTAGCCAGCCTGGGAGTGGGTCCCAAGATGACAGCCTGGGTAAAGAATTGGCTGGAGAACAGGACACAGAGAGTAATAGTAAATGGAGTCCACTCAGAAGAAAGGAGGGTTACTAGTGGGGTACCGCAGGGTTCAGTATTAGGACTGGTCCTCTTCAATGTCTTTATAAGCGACATTGCAGAAGGACTGGAAGGAAAAGTATGTCTCTTTGCAGATGACATTAAGATCTGCAACAGAGTTGATTCACAGGGTGGGGTGGAAAGGATGAGAAGGGACTTGGCAAGGTTAGAGGAATGGTCAAATGTATGGCAGCTTAGATTCAATGCTAAGAAGTGCAAGGTAATGCACCTGGGAACAAAACCCAGGGAAGAGTACACAATGGGGATGAGATACTAACAACAACAAAATGGAAAGGGACCTGGGGTAGTCATATAGATGACCTAAAGATGGGCAAGCAATGTGAGAGGGCAGCAAGGAGGGCTGGGGGGATACTGGAATGCATAGGGAGAGGCTTCACCAGTAGAAAACAGGAAGTTATTATCTCTCTGTACAGACAGCTGGTGAGACCCCATCTGGAGTACTGTGTGCAGTTCTGGAGACCCAATCTCCACAAAGACATAGACAGGATGGAAGCTGTCCAGAGGAGGGCAACTAAAATGGTGCAGGGTCTGCACCGGAGACATAGAAGAGACTTAAGGAGCTTAATATGTATAGCCTCGAGGAAAGGAGGGAGAGGGGGATATGAGAAACTTTCGGCACCCTAAGGGAATCAACAAAGTCCAAGAGGGTAGCATCTTTCAAAAAGAGGTGCAAGAACAGGAAGTACAATTTGAAGATGGGGGGCAGCTCAGAGGTAATTTAAGGAAGTATTTTTTCACAGAGAGGGTTGTGGATGCATGGAACGGCCTTCCGGAGGAGGTTGTGGAGTCAAAATCAGTGGTGGAATTCAAGCATGCATGGTATAGTCATAAGGCAGTTCTGGGGGTTGGGGGTAGGAAGAAGTAGGCTGCTGGTTAACTAGGATCTGCAGCTTATCCAGTAGGTAGGGAAATGGGCAGACTGGGTGGGCCAAGCGGTCCTTATCTGCTGTCAAATTCTATGTTTCTATGTTTCTATGAAATGGAAACTACTGCTGTGATGGGAGGAAGATGCCAAACAGTGAAAGAGGAGGGGACAGATCCGTTCTTCACTGGTGACCAAGGCTTTCTTCTGTGTCATCAGCTGCAGGTTTTTGGGATTCTATGAACTTGTCCATGGTGACTTTCAGCACCTGGACAGTGTAATTTGTGTACTTAATTTGTATTGTGTTTGAATTTACTGATTTTTGTATTGTGTCCAATTTGTGTTGTGTCTTTTGTTGATGATCATTGTTTTTTTTTTTTTTTGCCAATTCAAGTAGTAGTTTTATGTTTTGATTAGTTTCTTGTTGCACCTGAATCAAACTGTCCAGGTGCTGACATACAGCCCTTTGTATGTGATGACTGTGGATCTGTTAGAGAAAAAAAGAGAAGCATTTTTTGAGTTCTGTGTCTCTTAACTATGTCTTTTAAACATGTAATTTGAGTCCTTTTAGATATACTAGTCATATAGGATAGTGTATGGCATCCAATACACAACAAGGCTATTCTTCCCCCTTGTGTTTTTAATCATGGCTGATGGCCTTGAGACTGAAGCTTGACAGGTCACTCTGCCGTTATTGAAAACACAAGGGGGAAGAATAGCCAAGTTGTTTGTAATGCCATACACTATTGTTTATAGTGTATGGTCGCAAAAACTCATTCACTTACTTTTTGGGAACCAGCCTTTGTTGTCTGTGACCCACATTTCACTGCCATTATAATCGCCTTCCAGCTTGTGCACACAACACTTCAACTAGCCCCATCTTATGACCACTGCTGATGGGATTGATTGCATTATGACATAGCTAGTAATACAGAATGAAAAGTCATTGTGTGTTAGTAGCTGGGTTAAAACAACTCTGCTTGTTAAAACTAAGCTTGTTCTATTTTAAACCATTGTATGAAACTTTTAAACTGTGGCATTTTAAAATCAAAGCGCTGACTTAGAAACTGTTTTATTACACTCTGTGCCCTTTGATTGGAGCCCTGCACCAGGAAGCAGGAAGAGTGAGCCTGTAGTTCTCCTCGTTACACGAAGAACTACAGACTCAGTTTTTGAAACACTTTAATATTATTTGGATCAGTTTATATTAATTGTTCTCACTACAAGCTGCTTTTTAGCAGCAGAAACTAATTTGTGGCTAAAATTTAGCATTTTTTTAATGTTGATGAACTCAGGGACTACGTGACCCATTGGAGCAGCCTTCGGGTCACCTGCCTGATTAAAAGAAGCCCCGCTATGAGCAGGGTGAGTAAAAGCAGGACAGCGTGCTTAATGCATGCAAAGACGCGCACAAAGACATGTGCATCAGCACATGTTAGGCATGTTTGGCATGGAAGCATGGAAACTGGGAAATTTCTGATCCAAGTAAGGATAGTTTACTCAAGCAGAGAATAGATGTAAGTTGTTACTGTGTGTTGGTTTAAATATGTCGAGAGTTTTCACTATGGCAGAATTTATTAAAACCACAATTGGGGAAATTGGCATCAAATGTCCTGCCTGTAACATGTATTTGTTTTCAGCTGATATGTTAAATAAACAACCTAGCTATAAATGCATCAAATGCATTATTAATGAAGAACTACAACAAGAAATTGATACGTTCAGTGACAGATTACACTGCTTAGAAGCTAGTCAAAAGTATATGGCATATAGATTCCAATCAAATAGTCAGGAACAAATACAACCTTTGACTGGGACTATTGGTAATATGGGAAATTCAATAGATAATGATCTGATTAATTTTCAAACAAACAATTCTAGTCTTATAACTGAACCTTTGATACAGATGTTAGATACAAATCCACCAGCAGAGCCACTACATATCAATAAAAAAAGGCCAAGAGAAAATGAAATAAGCAACTTAGATTGCGACTGAGTGACTGTTAATTCTAGGGCAGCAAAAAAAGGACGAAGGGCAAAAGCTTACGAACTGCCTCATCCAACCAGTACTCATTAAGTGTCCTTGATGTAAATGAGGTTAACTCGGACCCCTTGAGTGCTGATAAATCGCTCTATGGCTCTTCTGACTTACAAAATCCTGTCAGTTAAGTTACCTCTATGAACCATATTTCGCCTTCTAATAATGAATCTAATCCAACGAACCCAGAAAGAGACTTGAACTCTCAGCCTCTGTTTGTTTTGGGGGATTCTATGGTTAAGTTTCTCGATAGACAAATTTGTAATCCAGAAAAAGAATTTAGAATGGTATCTTCTTTTAGAGGTGCAAAAATAGGTGATATCACTTCAATGTTGGATAAAATATTAGCAAATACCCAAAATCTCATGGTTATAATACATGCTGGGGCTAACAATGTATTAAGAGAACTATTAACCTAAATCAAACAAGATTTTGTTTCAATGACAAATAAATTGGTTGAATTAAATTGTAATATTTCCTTTTCTGAAATGTTACCGATACCGAAAGCTTCTGAATTTAACCTAAATAAAATCAAATAATTAAACAGTTGGCTGAGAAGATGGTGTTTGAAACAAGAGATAGGGTGTATAATGCACTGGGAAGATTTTATTTTTAGGGAAGAACTATTTTCAAAGGATGGACTACAACCGAGCAGGAAGGGTAATGCCCTATTAGGGAAACAGATACTGTCTCACATTCAAAATTCTTTAAACTAAGCCATGGGTGGGGGGGGGAGATTCCTATTGTTTGGGATTCTGTCAATACTACAAAGATTCCAGGTGATAAAAAATTGGACAATATAACTAATTTTAAAGGCAAAGATTCTGTAACTATGAATAATCTTGATGCAAATAAGCTAGTAACTACCAAAATGAATATATTACTCTTAAATGCAAGAAGTCTCTTGAATAAAATAGAGGAATTATCTGATTTTTTACATACCAATAATATTGACATATGTGGAGTGACTGAAACATGGTTTAAAGATGATGACTGGGCAACTGAAATAGCAGGTTATTCAAAGTATGAAAAAAATCACTCAAACACTAGAGGAGGCGGAATAGTATTATACGTAAATAATAAACTGAAAAGCTACCTAATAACCTAAATAGGGATAGTTTCAGTGAACTAATTTGGATTAAAATAAAACTTACAATGGATCACACTATCACTGTGGGACTTGGATATAGATCACCAAACTTAAATGAAGAAGATAATCAATTATTTCTAACTAACATAGAGGACAATTTACAGGACAAAAACAGTCTACCTATTGGGGATTTTAACTTCCTGAATATTGATTGGAATAACTTAAAAGGTAGTTCAGTAATAGATTGTGCCGTTTTTAGACCTTATAACCATAAACAACTTGAATCAATTGGTTAAATAACCTACAAGAGGCAATAACATACTAGATTTGATCTTCTCTAATATAGATAATTCAGATTCAAATGTCACTATTAAACATCCACTTGCTAATAGCGACCATAATATGATCCTTACAATAATGAATCTAACTTACTCTTCTGAAACTTCAGGCAGTACAATAGTAAGAGACTTTAAAAATGCTAATTATACAAAAATAAAACAACATTTATAGAAATGGAATTGGGCTTCTGAACTTATTGAAAATAACATTAATCTAGTTTATAATAAATTTGTGTCAAAAATACAAACAAGCATTAAATTATGGGTTCCTGTTAGAAGGAAATATATAAAAAAAATGAAGATCTCCTTTATGGTGGAATACCAATATAAAGAAAATCTTGGCAAAAAAGCAATGCTTTTATAAAAAATTTAAGAAAAATAAAACTAGCTCTAATTGGGACAGGTATAAACAAGTTGCAGATAAAAGTAAGAATATGATAATAAAACAAAAAAGACATCTAGAAGAAAAACTTACAAATACTGTTAAAGATAATAAAAAATCATTTTGTAATTATATCGGTTCATTAAAAAAAACAGTCCTTCTGTAGATCCATTACAGTCCTCGGTTGGGATAATAACTGATGAGACTGATGAAGGTTTTCCAAACTGCTGTTTAAATAAAATAAAAATAAAAGAAATTGCAAATACCTTGAATAACTATTTTATAAATGTCTTTAAACCAAATTGTGTGGAGTCTGTGTGATAAATCTATGAACATTTCCTTCAATCCTATATCTGAGAATGAAGTCTTAGAAGCAATAAATATTTTGAAGAATAGCGGAACACCTGGCCCAGACGGCATCCCTCCATTATTCATAATTAATTTAAAGGAATTATTGGTAGGACCATTGACATTAATATTTAATTTGTCAATGGGTACAGGGCAAATGGTTTCACTATGGAATAAAGCTATAGTTATACCAATACACAAAGGTGGTAGCAAAAGTGTTGAGCAAAATTATAGGCCCATAAGTTTAACTGATGTAATTTGTAAATTGCTTGAAAGGATATTAAAGAATAGAATATCAAACTATTTAGTCGATAAAAACTATATTGATATTTACCAGCATGGTTTTGTTAAGAACAGATCTTGTCAAACTAATCTCTTGTATTTTTTGGAGCCAGTTAGTGAAGCTTAGGACAATGGCCTATCAGTGGATATAATTTTTTTTGGACTTTTCCAAGGCATTTGACTCAGTATCACATCAAATACTTATATCAGAATTAGAGAAATTGAACATCCACCCTGTAATTATTAGATGGATACATGCTTGGTTATCAAATAGGTCACAACAGGTATCAGTGAAGGGCCATCTGTCAGCATGGGGTCCCGTTACTAGCGGTGTTCCTCAGGGCTTGGTATTGGGCCCAGCCCTTTTTAATATACTTATTTCATCTATGTGTCCTTTAAACAGCTCTTTCTGGTTAGTTAAATTTGTGGATGACTGTAAAATAGATAGCATCATTAATAATGCAAATTCTGCTAAGGAAATGCAAAACAATCTAACTTAGTAAAATGGTCTAACAAAAAGGGACTTCTGTTTAATTAATCTAAATGTAAGGTCATGCATTCAGGTAAACACAACCCATGTTTTACATATACTATTAATAACATAAATCTGGAAACAACACAACAAGAAAAGGATTTAGGGGTAACTCTTTCTAATGACTTTACATTTAATATACACACAATAACTGCAGTTAAAAAGGTAACAAAATATTAAATTGTATATTAAAGAACATCAAAAGTAGAGAAGTTAGAGTTCTGCTGTCATTATATACTGGTCTCGTTAGACCTCATTTGGAATATTGCTCTTCAGTCACTGCCCCGTATTTAATTAAAAATAAGAAATTAATTGAAAATATCCTATTTAATTGAAAATATCCTATTTAATTCTATGTTTCTATAAGAACAGTTAGTGAATTCAAGAATTCATGGGACAGACATAAGGCAGTCCTAGTGGGGGGTAGGAGGAAGTAAGCTGTTGGTTAACTAGGATCTGCAGCTTATCTGTTAGGTAGGAAAATGGGCAGACTAGGTGAGCCAAGCGGTCCTTATCTGCCATCAAATTCTATGTTTCTATATCCAAAGAACAACAAAGAAAATAATATTCATTCAAAATTTGGATTATGAAACTAGATTAAAAAAAGTAGGCCTTTATTCTGTGGACTACAGGAGGCTTCGAGGAGATCTATGCCTGACAAATAAAGCTTTTCAGAGTGATACAATGTTAGAGACAATAGGATTACAGAAAAAAAAGTCTACTATAAACACCGGATCGCATATACTCAAACTTAAAGGTACAAATAACAACACTGTTAAAATAAATAATTGGTACACTCAAAGGGTAATATATACGTGGAATAAACCCCCAGTTAATGTGGTGCTTAGTAATACAATGACATCATTTAAAACCAATTTAGATAATTATATGGGACACCTGAAATATGGTTTCCACCCATGATTTGGGTGGCGAGTTCATAAAAGGTAGAAATACCTACTGAACTTGTATAAATCCTATGACCCTATGAACCTTTGTTACTACTAAAGCAGAACCACTTTTTACAGTATTTGGTTTTCCATACACAACCAGATTCCACCATATACTATATACAAATAATTGTATATTATACAATGGCAAAAAAGAATGCTGGACTCTGACTGGTCAGTCTGGGACTGGACCCGTGATGTTATCCTAGTACAATATCATGGGTCTAGTCTCATCCTCACTGTGAACCTCCTGACTAATTGTATTTGACCATTTGTTGCTCTATCATCATTTGCATGTTCTCTTAAGAAAGACAAATATTTTTCTACATTAACAAAAAATATTTTTTAATTCATTTTTTTATTTTGTATAACAACAGACTTTTGTATAATAGCAATAATGCCTTCCAGAGTGTGTGTCATGCTGGGATAAAACCACACCTCAGGTATTGGATGCACTCGGCCTGCAGCCTCATGCCCAAGCACCTGACGTGTGATGTTATCCCAGCACGAGACATACCTATTATTACTTAAATACATAATTAGTTATGTTAAATTGGGAAGCTGTGCTACTGTCCTGTTTCTAAATGTTATAGGTCATACATATACAGAATGATACCAGGAGATTAAGGCGTGGTGGGGTAATGAGTTTGGGGACATCTGAGGCTAGCAACACTTGTGCAGGAGCTGCAACTAGTGTGCCTGTGTTAGTTGTTTGTGTCATATACAATACTTCTCCAGCACTGATTTTTTTTTTAGTTCTCTGCTTATAGCTGTACTTCAAGATGAGATCCTGTTCCTAACTGTAAGTTGTGCTAGCTTCACTGTACTTACTTCACTATCAGTCTTACCATTCTGCTGCATGACAGCGTAGCTGTAACATAACTGAACACATTGTCATGTGGTACTTACTTAAATACCTTACTGAGGTGCATCAACAGAACATACATTGTGTGGCTCCTGTGTGCCTGTGTGTTTACCTAGTTTTAGTATAGGGACACTGTAACTATTTACAAGATGTTGGGGATATGTTTTGCTCAGAGACACAAAGACTTTAAGTGTTTGTAGTCCGTGCTTACTGATTACTCATCAAAAAATATTCTGAGTAACTATGGTACTGTTGTTTAGTTTTCTGTTTTTAGTTCTTTTAAGATAATATGGTATTTTTTAACATAAAATACATATGCTTAGTTCTGGCTCTGGTGCCTCTTCTCTGATCACAGGTACTGCCCTGGTCTCCACTGGTTCTGTAACAAGACAAATATATTGATAAGTCTTATCTATGGAGGCACCAGCAGTGGAGATCAAAGAGGATGTTGGGAACCTCCACAAAGGAGTCCCACAGGAGGGTGGCATGGGATCCCACAGGGGAAGGAAACAACTCCTGGTGGAGGACTCAGTTATTAGGGGGGTATATCTGGGAAATGAAGGGGAGAGGGAGGTAAGGTGTCTGCCTGGTGCCATGGCTTGGAGGGACAGGGAGCGAATCCTCAGGATCGCAGGAGCAGTTGCACGAGGGAGAGATATGTCTATCATTGTCCACCTAGGGACAAATGACCTGGCTATGAATTGGATCACAGCAGTACAAGAGGAGTTTAAAGAGGTGGGGAGGAGCCTTAGATAAGTAGCACATACAGTTACCTTCTCAGAGGTTCTGCCAGTCTATGGCAAGGGTGATGCTAGAGTACTCCACACCATGGGATTCAATGAATGGTCAAAAAACTGGTGCAGAGCTCAGGGTTTTGGCTTCACTGGGGACTGGGGGTCCACCTGGAGGGATATAGGCCTATACTGGAATGATGGTCCACACCTGTCCAGGAGGGGAACCAGAATCCTAGGTGATAGGTTTAAATGCATAATTGGTAAGCATTTAAACCAGCCAAAGGGGAAGGCACTGAAAAGGAGCAGGGAAAACCCAGCCTCCCCCCAACAAAACACAGTAGTTAAAGTGGTAAACACCAAGGTAGAGAGGTTAATGGGGAGCAGGAAAGGGATAGATGCAGAAAAAGGCAGTAAGGACAGGGATGGGGCTAAAAGGGGTAAGGCCATCAACAAATGGAGGGTGATGAGTACCAATGCCCATAGTCTGTGTAACAAGCTCCCTGAACTAGTGGCCTTGATGGAAGAGAGACATCTAGATATCGTGGCAGTAATAGAAACATGGTACACTGAGAACCATGACTGTGATGTCAACATACCAGGGTACACAATGTATAGGAGGCTCAGGGAGGGGAAAAGAGGAGGAGGAGTAGCTCTCTAAGTAAGGGAAGGGATCAAAGCAATGAAACTAAAGGATAAACAGGGAGTAGAGGAGGCACTGTGGGTTACCCTGGAGACAGGTTATGGCTCCACAATTCACACAGGGATGGTATACAGACCCCCATCTCAGGGAGAGGCAATGGACAAGGAAATGATAGAAGGCATCCTTAGAATGGAAGAAAAAGGGGATATATTGTTGATGGGGGACCTGATTATGCCAGACGTTAGCTGGAGCACCCTGGCTGCAGCCACATCAAAAAGCAGGTTTATTCTTGATGCCCTACAGGGAGCATGCCTCAGACAGCTAGTGGTGGAACGCACTAGGGAGGGAGCAATCTTAGATCTGGTACTGTCAAATGGGAATGGAGAAAGGATCTCAGATTTAGAAGTAGGTAGCCATCTGGGAACAAGTGACCACAAAACAGTGTGGTTCATGATAAACACAGCCATAGAGTCGAGCCATACAAAAGCAAGAGTGTTGAACTTTTGGAGGGCTGACTTTGGGAAAATGGGAGAGTGCCACAGAAAAGTGCTAGCAAACTGGAAAGAAGGAGGGGTGGTGGAACAATGGGGAAAAATCAAAACAGCCATCACAGAGGCAATAAGCCTTTGTGTGAAGCAAATCAGCAAAGCAAAATGAAGGAAAAAACCACTATGGTTCTCCAAAGAGGTGGCGGGGAAGGTTAAGGAGAAAAAGTTAGCATTCAGGAAGTATAAGGAAACACAAAAGGAGCAGGACAGAGAGCTGTACCAGTTAAAGCAGAAGGAAGTAGGGAAGACAGTCAGAATAGCAAAACCCCAAACTGAGGAAAAGATAGCCAACTCAGTTAGGAAGGGGGAATAAAACCTTTTGTAGGTACATTAGGGAGTGAAGAAAGCTGAAGGAAGAATAGTGAGGCTTACTAAAGGGAAGGGAGGGTGGGCGGAGGATGGCAGTGAAAAAGCAGCGATACTGAATGAATACTTCTGCTCATTATTCACAAAAGAAGATTAGGGGGAGGTACCAAAATCAAAGAATAGAAACACTCTGGATAGGGAGGTCAATACCAGTCCATTCACAGAAGAAAGGGTCCTGAAAGAACTCTTAAAGCTGAAGGTGGACAAAGCAATGTGACCTGATGGGATTCACCCAAGAATTCTAAAAGAACTAAGGGTAGAATTAGTGACACCACTGACTACCTTTTTTAACAAATCATGGGAGGATGGTGTAGTACCAGAGGACTGGAGGAGGGCAGATGTGATTTCCCTTCACAAAAGAGGGAGCAAGACAGTTGCAGGAAACTACAGACCTGTTAATTTGACCTCAGTGGTAGGGAAAATGATGGAATCAAGTCTAAAGGAAAGAACTGTTGAGTTCCTAGAGGCCAGTGGGGCACAAGACCCAAGGCAGCATGGATTCACAGCAGAAAGGTCATGCCAGATGAATCTAATAGATTTTTTTGACTGGGTGACCAATGTGGTGGACCAGGGAGGGGCAGTGAACATGGCCTACGTAGATTTTAGCAAGGCATTTGACACAGTCCTACACAAAAGATTAATATACAAGTTAGCCAGCCTTTGAGTGGGTCCCAAGGTGGTAGCCTGGGTTAAAAATTGGCTGAACAACAGGATACAGAGGGTAATAGTAAACAGAGTTTACTCTGAAGAAAGGGGGGTTACTAGTGGGGTACCGCAGGGTTCAGTACTGGGACCGGTCCTCTTTAATGTCTTTATAAGTGACATTGCAGAGGGACTAGAAGGAAAAGTATGTCTCTTTGCAGTCAACACAAAGATCTGCAACAGGATTGATACAGAAGTTGGGGTGGAGAGGATGCAAAGGGACTTGGCAAGGTTGGAGGAATGGTCAAATATATGGCAGCTTAGATTCAATGCAAAGAAGTGTGAAGTAATGCACCTGGGAAACAAAAATCCAGGGGAAGAGTACACAATGAGGGGGTGAGATAATAACAACAACAGAAATGGAAAGGGACCTGGGGGTAGTCATATCAGATGACCTTAAGGTGGGCAAGCAATGTGAGAAGGCAGTAAGGAGGTCTGATGGGAATACTGGGATGCATAGGGAGAGGCTTCACCAGTAGAAAAATGGAAGTTGTTATCCCTCTGTACAGACAGTTGGTGAGACACCATCTGGAGTTCTGCATCCAGTTCTGGAGACCCCATCTCCACAAGGACATAGACAGGATGCAGGCTGTCCAGAGGAGGACAACTAAAATGGTGCAGGGTCTGCACCAGAAGACATACAGAACAGAGATTAAAGAAGCTTAATGTGTATACACTCGAGGAGAGGAGGAAGAGGGGGGACATGATAGAAACTTTCAAGTATATCAAGGGAATCAACAAAGTCCAAGAGAGTAGCATCTTTTAGAAAAGAGATGTGCAAGAACAAGGGGGCACAATTTTAGCTAAAGGGGGGCGCCTCAAAGGTAATGTGAGAAAGTATTTTTTCATGGAGAGGGTTGTGGATACATGGAACAGCCTTCCTGAGGAGGTAGTGGACTCAAAAACAGTGGAGGAATTCAAGAATGCATGGGGCAGACATAAGGCAATTCTAGTGGAGGGTAGGAGGAATTAGGCTGTTGGTTAACTAGGATCTGCAGCCTATGCACTAGGTAGGGAAATGGGCAGACTAGGTGGGCCAAGTGATCCTTATCTGCCATCAAATTCTATGTTTCTATGTTATGAGATGAGAAATAACAGATACCATGTTTTAGCCTGCAGTGCAGTTAATTGTTTGAACCTACTACCAAGTGTCATGTATCGTAATTTTCTGTCTGGTTTAGCGAGATTAACATCAGTAGCCATACTTGGTACCCCCCTTCAAAAGTCACGAAAAGCTCACAACAGAATATCTCTTTTATCTGAAATTAAAAAAACAACAAAAAACTTCCTTTTCTCTGAGCCCTGCTGCCATTGGTTTCTAGTGTGCTCCACCTCACAGTTGTGTCACTGTGTACCACAATCTCATGGTGAACTTGGACACGCTAATAACTGCTCTTACTTGTAACAGAATAAAAAAACAAGAAAGACAGCTGGCTCACTTCACTTCCTTGAATCTGCAGCTTCCAACTTTACTGCCTGGGTCCTGCTTACAGTAGAACTAGCAGCCACATTGTATTACAGTAAACATGTAAAGAAAATTAGAAAAAACAATACTGGTAAACATTGGGGGGGACTCAACAGACTATTACAAAGTAAGCATGATGCTTCACATCCCTCCCATGCAGGCACCTTCTGCCAACTCTACTAAAGAAACACTCTCTCATATCAGCAAACTTTAACTCCTTTGTTCACATACACGCCAGATGGTGCTGGAATCATCCATTGATGGATCCGACCCAAAATGGCCACTGGGAGCAAATGAGTTATGGTAGTTGAGGTGGTGGTGGTGGTGGTAGGGTTGGTATAACAGAATGGCTTTGAGATCACTGTGTATGTGTGTGGGGGGGGGGCAAAAGGAGATGGAACAGCACAGAGGGACTACTTTACCAACAAGACAGTTTTAATTTATCTCCACTCATTTTTCAAATATTTTGTTTTTTTTTATTTCCCCAGTTGCTCAGGAAAATGTCACATATACCCATTTTCTAAGCGCAATAATATCTTCCAGGGTAGGCAGTATTGGGCTATAGCAGACCTTTGAAGGGCTATAAGGCCCTCCGCCTGCAGCTTTGGGCCTCATTATGCCCCTGGATGGTCCGGTATAACCCTATACTGGCCTCCCTGTTGCTTATTATTGGTTACAAAACTCAATGTACAAATAGTATGTTGTTCCACCAAGGTATATTGTTTCTCTGTGTGCTTGACAGTGATGTTATTGGTGTAAGTGGTGATATGCACATTCTGTGCTGATAATTATGATGTCATCATCGTGATTTACCAGTTCTGTCCCCTCCTCTTCAGGGACCAGGCCTGGGGCAGATGTTGTTTGTTCAGCTGTTGCTCCAGGAGCTGTTGATAATCAATCAAAAAATCTTTAATTATCCAGGCGGGCACCACTGAGCAAGGCTCATTTGCAAGGTGGACCTGGTCATGAATACATCAAAGTACAGTACAGAAGCAGGTATACAAAAAGCAATAATATACAAGGAATAAAAAGTATATACAGTGTATACAGTACAGTACAAATAAGATAATTTTAAGAATGGTAACCATATCAGTTCATAGTAACTTTACAATATCTTGTGTAAAAGTAAAGAAATAGATCACTTATAATACTGTGTACTGATTGACTGTTAGCGGCATTTGATATTCTTTTCTTGGCTGCAAGCTGTGACAGATAATTGCAGCTATGTGCAACACAGAGAAGATAGTCATTGTCTTTAATTGCATTGTTAATGAGAAATTTCTAGCAAAACTATAAGAAAATAATTTGAGCACTAACAGTAAAAACTGACGCAAGCTTTGAACTCAGTATTGTGTATGGTTACTTGTTCTTCTTTGTGGAACACTATTACTTTTAAATGCTCTGCTGTGAGATACAGTACTTATAAGGACCTGGAATGTTATTGTACTGTACCATGCCAAAATACCATAATAGAATTCTTACAGATTGCATTAAATCACATTTTAAAAGCAGAATAACTCACAAAAGAGTGTGTTAACCTCATTAAATATATGCTATGACAATAACTGGTTGATCAACTTCATGCAGCAGCACTGTCTTGGTATGTTATGTTTCTGATTTACATTGACATGCCAAGTTTTCCTTTTCCAGGTTTTGGAAAATTAAAACTGTACTGTGCCATACCATAGCATTTGTACATACTTGCTCATATAGTATTTTTGATGCACTTAACAACTAAGAGGTGTAACTGGAAATGTGCATCACAACAGTTATTTGCATAATATAGTGTCAGATCTGTTGCTAAGTTGACATGTAAGCAATAATACCCGACAGGGTGGGCGGTATTGTGCTATACCGGACCGCCCAGGGGCGTAATGAGGCCCGACGCTGTAGGCGGAGGGCCTTATAGTCCCTGGAAGGTCCGGTATAGCACAATACCGCCCACCCTGAAGGGTATTATTGCGCTTAGAAAATGGGCCATTTTATTATCTATGTTTGAAAGAATAAATGTACATGCTAAAATGTTAAAACTATTAAGTGTTATATTTATTTTGTAAAAAAATAGTTCCTCCGCCAATATTACAATGATATGTTTCTCTTTTTGATTTCTGATGTTTGTCCTAGTACAGCCTTCGTAACACCTACCATTTAAAAAAAAAACAGAGTGATGAGTGGGTGTGTCAGAAGGATTCAAGGCACTACGAGGGGTTTAAATCAACAACAAAGTGTTTGACACGGTGCTGGAAGTGCAAGGGAGTAGTTTGAAAGCTAAATGTATTGGGGATCAGCATGGAGACTGGACAGCATGACAGGAGTCAGGAGAGAAAAGGTAGTTTTATTTTCCAGCAAACATGTCCCATTTATGGGATTTAAGATGTGGGGGCGACGGGCGAAAGTATGTGCAGTACAGCGGAAAGGAAGGGGAGCCGGACAGCTAATGGCATGGTATGTAGAGTTTTATGCCGAGAGCTTAGGGACTCTGTGATCCACTGCTTTCATGCCCCCCCCGCCCGGATCGCGATCGCATGACGGGACGTTTTAATACAATTTACACACTTCTTCGGAGCGGTGTCTCCTCCCCGAGTTTCTGAGGAGTTTTCGGTCAGTGGCTTGTATCGGTAGGAACGTACAGAAGGTCGGGTGATAAGGCAGCTAAAAAGAAAAGTAAACCTGTAAAAACAGGTAGATTATTTGGTTTTCTCCTGCGGTTGCTGTTCAGTTTGGAGCGGGGTACTCAGCCGGACAATAATGTTACAAATGAAGGGATCGGGGAATCGGGCCAAGGGCTGGTGGTGGCAGTTCCGTAAGTTTGTTTACCTATAAATTGAGACAGTAAGCGAGAGGCAGAAAGTAGGCGAGCGGGACGGCGATCAGGGAGCTGCTACAGGAGCGCGAAACTGTTTATATTAATAACAGCTTACCATTTACTTAAAAATAAAATATTGTGCATTTAGTTTGCTGTTTGGTGTCTAGTTTATTTCATTTATTTAAATTATAGTAAGATGAACTCACTTTGGGGCTCGCATTCGCTACACTCGCTAAACGAAAATACAACATGGCGGTGCTTGCCTTTTCAACGTTCTACTAGCCCACTAATATTTAGAACTATATGAGGCAACTGAGACTGGGGCTAGTTATTTCCCAGTCTCTGTTGTCTCATACCGGACCGGCAAATTGGCTCTTGCAGCCAATCAGGAACATGAATACACTTTGCCCATTTTCTAAGTAAAGTTTTAAAACTATTCTGAGGAACAGAACATTTGCATTCTTTAAACATCATGACTACATCTGATAATATTTTTGTATGCAATACAATTATTATGATGTAGGGAGGATAGCGTTACAGAATTCTGCTGTCATAACACTGGGCGTTCCAGGCTATTAATTTCTTGCTTCAATTGCATTGTAATGGTTACCTTATAAATCATGTTTGTATGTTAGCAAAGAATGTACTCCACTTACAGTGAAGCACTCTTTCACCAAATTGTGGCTTTCCAGCCTGGAGCCACAGCTGGTATACCTGGTTATACCAGACCCAGTCCTTTTTTGGCACTTTCCCCTCATCTTTCATCTTATAACATTTTTGCCAGAGTAGTTCCCACTTTCCCCTGCAGTTCCTCCACTTTTTGTTTTCTAATCCTTTTTCGTGGTGGAGGAACTTTGCAACCCCCTTCCAGGTCTCCTGTAGTGGCATGTTCGTATCCCTCATGATTTTTGGGTTGCCAATTTTTGTGATACCCTCCAGCAGCAGAGGCAGCTGTCACTGAGTCCAGTATTTAGGCATTTCTGTAAGACTAGAAGTAGACAGAAAAGGTGTTACTATACTAAATATTTATTATGAGATATACAATTTTAAATAGTGATAAATACAAGATGAAACAGAAAATATGTTACATAGTATGGTGGTATGTGACACTGGCTAGTATGATACAGCAATATTTTATGGCAGACTTTATCAATGATTATAATTGAACAGTGTTGGACATATCACACAGATGTATCTTTTAGGTTTTGACATTGTGTAGCTGGTGCTTGCTTTAGTTTGCATTGTTGCTACTATGGTGGAGTGTGTGTGTGACCATATGTGTCTTTAATATGCAGCTCTGGACTGCATTTGTGGATAGTAATGCACATTATAAGTTCAATTAATTATTCATGATGACAGCAGCATCTGTGATTGGTTGTCATGCTGCTCAGAAATCTATAAGAAATGAGCAGCACAGCATCCGCTGTTCACTTCCCACTGGTTGTGCTCCTACTGCTGCCACAGGAAAAGAAGTCATTATTGTGATTACACTTATAATTGCAATAAGGGCAGCACAGGCAGTCATTTCCTCATGATTAATGACTGGGTGGCTGAGTGTGGCCCTCGACTGTGCCCCGGGCCAGCCTTTCCCCACTCACTGGTCGTTATTCACTAGGAAATGACTGGTTTTTCAGTCATTATTGTGTAAGTGTATACTGAGTGTTCAAATGTTTCAAGATAATGATCACTTTAAGAGTATGAAGTATGTATCATGGAAAGTAAGACTACTCATTTGTGTGGCAGCTGTGGGGCTGCTGTGCTGCTTAACATGGGATGTGTATTCAACAAACAAAGTTAGACATCTGCCCCCCCTTGACTAACCTATCTGATACCTGGATATTCTTAACCTAATTGTGCTGAAGGAATTGAAATGGAACGTGGTGGTACTTCAATATGTGCTATGTAGTACATTATTGTTTGGTTAAATGTTCATGTATTTAGTTTGTCTATTTTTTGTGCATTTGTTGTTCTATTTTTTGACAAAGAAAGTTGGCTCCTAAAAGAACCTTTTGTACAGTTTTTGCAGTTTTATAGACACACTGTCTATCAGATCATGGAGAGTATGCCATGTCAGAGGTCTCCCAAAAATAGGCAATTGCCACTGTCTGAGACGTGTACACCACCTTTTAGATAGAGCCAATCTTTAAAATACTTTATTTCAGGATGATGAACTGTGCACATTCCAAGATCACTCAGAAATGCAGAGATGTGAATGTTTACTTTTTTCTTGCCCTGTTGAGCAGATACATATGCTGATCTATACGCCAGACTATATGCTCTGTAATATCTGAATACATGATTTTACAGGCGAATAACATCTCTATAAGTGAAGCTAGGTCCAATTTAGCATCAGCAGCTAAATCTATCCACCTTTTGTCACCCAAATCATTACTTCTGAGATAGATATGCAGTATGTCTGGCGCTGAGTGGTTGCTCAAGAGGTGTTGCATTGTGGGCTTGAGCTGCTCCCATCTCACGCCTCTCTTGCCAAACTAGTGAACCGTACAATTTGGAAGGTTCAAGTCACTGAAAAAGTGACTTGTCTTGTCATATTCACCAGCTCGGTGAATTAAACTGCTGCTTACCATCCACACTGTGATTCTGGAATTTTCTGCTATGATCTAAGTTTCTTTAAAAATAGAGTGACAGAGAGCTCAGTAAGACAGTCTGAGTCTGTCACTGGCTAGTGGAATCTGACTAGTTCTGCCAGGGGATTTCTTAAACATTTTTTTTTCTTCCTCAGAGATATAGCAACAGTACTAAAGGTAATAATTTATTTATTTTTTTAGTCTTTGGTAACCAGGTAAGACCCACTAGGCACAAGTGCCTGTTTTCAGGAGCGACCTGGGAGTACTGGGTGGTTAAGTGACTTGCTCAGAGTCACACAGTATGCAAGTGGGAGTTGTGAGAATCAAACCAAGGTCTGGTCTGCTGGATGTACCAAGCTCATTCCTCTAACCTCTAGGCTATACTGCCAGCCTCTTATTAATTGGCTGTTGCCTGTTGGATGGTGCCAATAGAAAAATTACATTACTTCAGTGGCAGATATTTTTTTTTCTATTGGCTGTGAGGCAGACTAAACACAGTTTTGTTTTGGTGGGAACTTATCCCTATCTGATTGGGAGCTTTGAAAGAACACGGCTCAAAATGCTTTGTTTTGCTGGTAACCACCTTGATATAGACGCACTTGCAATGTGGGAGTCCCTTTTGAACTGACACGTGTGGTGGTGAGTCCTGTTTCAAGGTCTGTCTTAAACTGTTAACATTTCTAATGAAATCAATGATTTAAGTTTTAGGAACTTAGACTAGTGCAGACAGAAAGCTACTACCATCAAAATGAAACTATTTTAAACAGTTAAATGTAGCTGGAAGCTGATATTTCTAATAAATGTAAACATTATGCACTTACTGTCTCTTCTGGCTCTAGATGTGGTTTTCATAAAACAGTGATATTTCCTGCTTCTTCTTGAGTTTTATCACAGTTTCATTAGTTGCCTTAATCTGTTTCCTGAGTTGCAGTTTAGCTTTTAAAAACATTTTTTTGCATAAAATAGTGCCATGCTATCATTTGTTGTTGTGGGCTGTCAATCATGTCTCAGTTGATTCTGATTTGTTAGATTTAGTATTTGGGTGCTTTTTTCAGAAAAAAAATATGGCTGCTCTTAGTGGAGCAGGTTTAGAAATTGGTCTCATTTACAGTATTACAGTAAGTAATATAGAGTATTGGTGTGCTTTTGCCAACATATTACAGTTGTATTGCTTAAATGTGTCTTTTTGCACCATTTTGTGGTCACTAGCATTTCTAGATACAAATTTCTGACACTTCCTGGTTGCTAAGCATCTTGGGAGACAAAGGCAGAAGGTCAGGAAAGCTCGACAATAAAATGAGTGTGCAACAACATTTTTGGATCGTGGTCATGTCTGTATTGTTTATTATGGGAAGCTCAACAACATTTGTGCAAAGAGTTTTTGATCGAGTTAACGTAATGTATTTCAATGGGAGTCAACTATGTACCTTGAAAACTTTCATGCAAACATTTTTTGATTGTGGTAACATAATGTATTTTGATAGGGCTCTGTAATGGCACTCGAAAACTTTCTTGTTAACATTTTTTGATAGCAGCAACACAATGTATTTCAATGGGACTCACTCATGTAACTCGAAAACTTTTACGCAGACAATTTTTGATCATGGTAACACACTGTATTTCAATGTAACTCTGTTATTCAGCTCAAAAACGTTCACTCAGATTTTTTTTATCGTGGTCACATAATGATTTCCACTAGAATTTGTCGATATAACTCAAAAACATTTGCGTTAATGCATTTTGACTGTGGTAACATGATGTTTTTCAACAGGACTCACTCAAGTGGCTCAAAAACTTCTTTTATAATTTTTTTTGATTGCAGTTACATGATGTAATCCAATAGGACTTGGTCACGTAGTTTTAACATTTTTACGCTATGATTTTTTTTAGTGAAGTAATATCACATGTTTGAATAGGATTTTCACATGAGAGTTGAAAACTTTCTTGCTGAATGTTTTCTGGCTTTGAGAGTATCACAATTTCAAGAGAAAACACTCATCTAAGTGTAAAATGTTTGTGGTATTTTTTTTCTGCCACTGTAACATAACGTATTGCAATAGCACTCACCCATGTGCTTTGAAACAGTGTGTTTTCAAAAAAAAATTTTTATTAGAGTAATATGATGTATTTCAGTAGTAATTATGTATGCAGCTTGCAAGCTGTGTCACTGACTTTTTTATGAACAGAGCAATATTATGTGTTTGATATGGATACTCTTATGGAGCTTGAAAATTGTTGCAATAATATTTTTGGAATGTGGTATCATATAATATTTGAATAGAGATTGCTCATTTAGCTGAAAACATTTCACACTAAGATTTATTTAGCACAGCAGTAACATATATCAATAGGAATTGCCCATGTATTTAAAAAACTTTTCTGCCAACATGTTCTGAATGTGATAACGTTATTCAGCCATGCAGGTCAAAAACTGTTTTGATTTTGCAAAGATTGACAGAAATTAGGAGGTTCTATATATTATTAGTTACCTTAGGGGACAGAGTGAAACATTATTACAATGACATTTGTCTGCACTGTTTTCTGTCAAATCTTTATGCTGACAGGTAACTCATACAAATTTCTTCTTTTCTTTTATAGGTGTGTGATCTTGTATCATTACATTGACTGAGAACTGCGAATTGTCTGTTCAAAAAAATGCCAACTAAGCATAAACAGCAAATTAAACATAAAAGGGCTAAGTATGATGCCTATGTGAAATTAATGAAGAGTATTGATGGCAGAAAACGTATTACTAGGAAAGTTAAGGAGAGTAGGAAGTCTATTACCAGGAAAAGGTTGCATGATAATAACATGTCTGACTGTGTTTCTTTGACAGACACAAATGTGCAGTGCTTGGTTACTAGATGTGATGCTGTCATGCCAGAGCATGGCAGATGTACACATACTGACAATGCTGGTATTGCAAGACATAAACAACAAGAAAGTTCTGCTACTTGTGGTCATCTTAGCAAGCTGAAATTTTTCTGAAAACTAGCTTCTAAGGTTAAGGATGATTGGATTATTTCTACCATTATGAGACGTAAAGGGAAAAGACTGAAGAGTAAATTGCCTTTGATGAAGCTACGACTTAGAGTTCATAGATCTGTAAATATGACACTTGCTGCTCGTTCATATTTGTGGAGAAAAATGATGAAAGAGATTGAACGTTTCACTGGAACAATGTAGTCCGTTCATGACAGACTACAGAATGTTGAGGGTCTGAACAGAGACAACTTTTGTGATATCTTTCAAGATATATGGCTACATAAAGAGCACTCAGAGGCTTTCTTTTGGGAGGAGTCATATAAGCCAGTTTGTAAGGAGCTTGTTATCTCTGTTGATGAGGCCGGTAAGGTATGCAACGTGTTGGATGTCACACATGCAGAAGTAACAACTGTCTCAGATGTTGAGACTAGTTGAGAAATTGGCACAGTGAGCAGAATGTCAGCATCATGGTCATGTGATGACAGTTGTAATCTGAGGAAATCATCATTTGATGCTCTTGCACATTTTGTGACAAAGTTTGTTGCAAGTAAGAACAAAGAGAGATGCAACTTATTACATAAGATTGATCTCCGTGAAATTCACAAAACTTGTGATACAGGATGTGCAGCATACCAGTAAACATCTCGACACACTCTGTGACAACACTTCTGCCACAATATCGTGTAGTTTCAGTCTCTCAGAATCTGAGATACCGAAAACATTCAGAAAACTGTTAGCCAAATTTGAGATGGCTAAGAGAGATAAATTTGACTTTGTTTCTGTCTCATGTCACAGAGATTGCTTTACAACTTGCAGTCTGTAACAGTTGATCTGGAAAAGATTAAATCTTTCAATGATATGTGGGCACAACTGTTGGCTTACTTACTGGTGAAGAGTGACTTTGACTTGGAACCAGTGGTGACTATGTGTCAGTACTGTTTGTCAAAGGTCAAAAGTAACATTCTGCCACCCAGATCTGTTTTAAACAATATGGCGGTAGATGGCACATCAAGTGAGATTGCTGCATTAAATGTGTTTGGGCGGATATTGATACAGACCATGAAACCGTTTCAGACCATTCTGTGACTTAATACAAAAAGTCGCAAGGTACCCCAAAAAGAACTTGTGAAGTCTCTCAAAGGGGCTGTGATGTATTTACCTCTTCCTCTGGAAGAGAATGTGCAGACAATCTCAAATGAAAACAGTATGGTGATACTAGTGAATGGTGTACCTACATAAGGTGATTTGGCAAGATGTTGTCAATTTGAAGGTAGCCCTGTCAACATATGGGGTGAACAACCTGAAGCTCAGTGTTTTCCAGATGTGACGGCATCTGCATCAGCATGAGGTTTGTGTTCCAGGTGCTGAATACTGAACATCGAGAGTGTTGAACAAGGATGGCAAATGTTGTAGGAACCTACAATACTTGCTCCACCTGTTGTGGGAGAGTGAGCATAGTGTGCTTTCTGCATCCATTGCACACACAATTCAACTAACTACTCCACTGGAAGGTATGACAGCAGCTGAGTTTCTGCACTGCCTGGAAGAAAAGGAAGTAACACTATAGGTGAATTTGACATCTCTGTTGTCAAATCTTCATGGCACAAAAGAATACTGGTATTGTAGGCACTCCAAGGTTATGACCATGCTGCGTGAGTATGATGCAGCTACTTGGTTCGTAACTCTGAGCTGTGCAGAGTACTGTTGGGATGAGTTGGTTGACCTGTTGAGGTGGACCAACTCTGTTGTCAATGGCATATCATCAATGACACTTGGTGGGATGTGCTCACTTGATCCAGTTTCGGTGTCATGGCACTTTCACCATCGCTTTCATGAGATTCTGACATTCCTTTTGTCTAAGGAAAATCCTCCTCTTGGGTTAGTCGAACACTACTTTTGGAGGATGGAATATCAGACACGAGGTGCACCACACATTCATATGCTGTGGTGGATCAAAGATGCTCCTCATATTGGTGAGAATGACTCAGCTGAAGTGCTGAAGTTCATTGAACGTTATGTGACTTGCCACACCCCTGATAAGTATGATAGCACAACACTATGGAAGCTGATACAAATATTTCAGTGACATATTTGTGGGAAGTACTGTCGCTGACCAGTGAAGAGTCACAATCAGTGGTATACCAGGTATTGATTTGGGTTTCCGAGGTGTGTCTCTCAGCAGGGACATATGAATGACTTGTTTTCAGCCATGCATCACCAGCTCAAGGCAAAGTCCACAAATAGGGTCTATGAGTTACCCAAACTGGAGAATGAGGTGTTCCTCAATGATTACAATCCTACTGTTCTCTGGATGTGGTAAGCAAACATTGATGTGCAGTTTGTTGCAATTAACTCCCTTTCTCTTGTGCAGTACATCACATCGTACATCACTAGACATGATAAGACAAGTTTGCTTGAGCTTTGGAAAGATATAGCAGCATCCTAACCAATCATTGAGTTCACAGCTCTGGTCATTGGGATTAAAGACACTGTCTCACAGGGAGTGTGGAGAATATGAGGCCAGTGATCATTTGACTGGGACACACTTGTACGGCAAGTCTGATGCTGTACGGTTTCTCAATGTGAACTACAAAAAGAAACAAAAGCGTATCTTGAAGTCTCATGATGAGATAGAAGAACTGGCTGTGAACCGGCCTTCTTCAAAAAATATTTTGAAGAATAACCTGACTGACACATACTACCCAAATTGGGCAGATGCAATGGATGACACGTGGTTGTACCATGTCACTCAGTGGTATGACTACAAGACGGATATTTCACCTGATGAAACTTGAGACATCTACAAAGTCAGAGGCTTTGATGGGTGCCTTGTTAAAAGGGAGAAGGCATGGCTCATTGACCATTGCAAACTGAGTCTCTTTACCACTGACAGCAAGGAGCATTACTACTTTGTTCTAATGTTTTTGTTTAAGCCATGGAGAGATGAGAGTACACTGAAAGGAGACTGATACATATGAAGAACAGTTCTACTGTACATATAAAACCTTTTATAACAGCTTAAGGAAGATACCCCAGGAAATTTTCAGGAAAATATGGATCCAGAGAGAGAGGGTACTCTAGGTGTTCCTCTGCCAGTGAATGATCCTGTGGTTCTCATGGGGGAAGTCACGTGTGCTATGCAGCATTCTTCTCATGTTACAGAGGGTCCAAGTGTACTGACTGATCAGTTAAATATGCAGCAATATGCTGCCTATGATGCTGTCAGTGAATCAGTCAGACATGGCGTTCTTCATGAGAGGAAACAATGCACATGTACAAAGTATGAGCCTCTGCTACTCTTTGTCAGTGGTTCTGCTGGGACAGGGAGGAGTTTTGTTATCAAAGCTATCACAGCAGAGATAAGGAGGCATACAGGAGAAGTTATGTCTGTGGCTGTGACTTCTCTAACTGGCTTGGCAGCATAACACATTGGTGGTGTGACTCTACACAGGTTATTCATGTTACCTGTAGAGCATGGAAAAACAGGAGAGTACCGTAAAATTTCCTGTGAGGTGGCATCTGAGCTCTGGCCAATGTTTGTAAAGATGAAACTACTCATCATTGATGAGATTAGTATGGTATCAAATGTCATGCTTGCATGTATACATCTTCCTCTCCAAGAGGTACTTGGGAGTGATGATGGTCAGACATTTGGTGGTGAATGTTGTTGTGTTTGGTGACCTACAGCTTGCACCTGTGAATGGAGAGCATGAGTTCACAGCACTGACCGTGAAGGAAGCAAAAAAAAAACATATTGGGTGCATTGGAGGCATAAATCTTTGGGATCTATTTACTTACATTGAGCTGTATGAAAATATATGACAGAGCCGTGATCTTGGGTACCAGATACTTTTGGATCAGGCTCAAATTGGCTCATTGTCACAACAGAATGTTTCTCTGATGAGCACACAGTGTATCAGCACTGAACGCAATTCTCTCACTGCAGCATGTGATGTTTTTACTAATGTGTACTCAGAATCTGCTTGAATCATATGTCTTATGCATTGATTGAAACAGTGTGCTGAATTCAACAGCATAATGTTGTAGATACAGGGGCAAGGGATACTTACTCTGCATGTTGCTGACACTGTCGATGGTGCAGTCTTGACTCGGAATCTGGTAGCAAAGCTGACTGAACAATTGTCTGAGCTAAAGTACCATGCAATTGTGTTGTGCTGATCAGTTTATTTCTGCACTGCTGCATCATGTTAAATAGAATATGGTCTGATAGCTGGCAATACTATGCACCTCGCATGCATTCACAAATGTGGCTACAGATTTTTATTTACCAATGCTCTGTGGTCATACTACACTACATGTGTGTCTCAAATCTGCCATGTGATGCAAGATTAGAGATTGTGTAACAAATCTGACACTTCAGTTGTGTATGGCTTTGCAGACATACTGATGTACAATGCATTATAAGCACAGTAGGAAACAATGCCTAACATACTATGTGAACTTCATGTCTCTCACTGGTACCTCAATAGGATCCACTTCAAGTGGCATGCTTTCTGCTAATTTTGTATTACTTCAGGGAACAACAGACTGTAACTAGTACTAAGAGATAAACATATACAGGAATACTCACTGTTAATATTGTTTAGATGTTAAGATGTAAAACTTGAAAGTATTACTTGTACATATGTAAAGTCTTAAAACTCTATTTTTAGAGTGGCAACTGTTATATTAAAGTTTATAAGAATTTGTAAGGTTTCATAGCATTGTATATGACTGGTTTTCTGCTGTATGTAGTTATAGATTAACAGTCATTTAGTTTTTATGTAGGCAGTTTATGACTCTTCTGTATTTAGATGTTTTATCGAGATCTTAATTTGTTAAATACTTAGTTACTAGCTAACAGTTTTATTACTATGTGACATGTCACTATTTCATTACTTAGATTTTCTTATTAAGATTTACTGTGCAACAATGTTACTTATAAAATGAATAATTTTAAAGGCTGAATTTAATCCTTATCTTATTACTGTTAAAATGATATGACTGTTTTTTATTCTTTATTATGTGTACAGAGGTATTAATTCTTTGTTGTTTACAGACTAGTATTGTGAATCACATGCTCAACTCAATATTAGCAGAAGGTATGTTCCTGATTATTTTCTGATCACCTTTATTAAGGGGTTGGGTGAGGAATTTTTCCAGATTCACATAGTGAAAACGTATTCTAAAATAGTAATGCACTATTGCAGCAATGTTATCATTTGCTGCTTTGGTGTCTACAGCTTTCTCATTGTTTTATGCATTTGATTTTTGCCTACCCCAGGAACATTGATTTGTTCAGTCTCATATGACTTTTCCCCCACTTTTGGTAATACTCATGTGATGCAGTTACACAGCAGTGGTGTGAGACTGAGTGAGTTCAACAATTTGGCCTTCTTTACAACAGAATTGGCACTGGATGATTTATTAAACAATTTTCTTAACTTATTTTCCATGTATGTGGTGTTTCTTGAAAACTGCATATGAATGATACATGATTCACCTTTGAAATATGAGTAAATCAATATACTGAGACTGTAAGTACACATGGATGTGTCTAACAGGTATACTTTGAGGTACCAAACTAAGGTTTGCATGTCTAGCCAATGGCATATGTGTGGGGTATTGTACGATGCCACTGTAGATGTTTTATGCTCTCAAAGGGAAAAACAGTACTTTAACAGCTCTGTATTTGTTAACTTTATTATAATGTCAAAAAAGGAAGGAAATTCTTTGCAAAAAAACTCTGATAATGCAACAGTTAGGGTTGTTACTACAGTGACAAAAGTGAGGAAATTTGATGTTAGGGTTTTCCACCTTAACTCCAAATTTTACCCCCCACCCCACATACACACTATATATATATATATATATATATACACACACACACACACACACTCACACACACGCACACACACCACATACAACTGGGGAGATGGTACAAAGCAAGACAACCAATCACAAACAGACACCATAAGGCAACAGAAATATCATACAATTTCATAAACTTCATAAACATACCACAACAGGCATCCATCATCATGTTTCACCAACTGTATCACTTCTGCTGCCATCCCAGTGTCTTGAGGGTGTACACCCATATCCTATACATGTATGGGAGATGGTCACTGCATGAACTGTGTATGCTGTTGTGGGCAGTGGTTGACATGAACAGACACATGCTCTAATAGATTAACAACCAAGATGCCTATGTGATTATGAGCAGATAACATGACACAGCATTTACACCACCCTTAGTGTGTGTTAATGTCTCCTGATGCTACACCGACATAACCAAGACTATTTGATTATGTCAAGCTAACATCAAGATACATTAACACGCACTAAAGGGGTGTGTAAATGCTGTCTCATGTTATCCGCTCATAACCACATACTCATTTTTGTTTTCAATGTGTGAAACACTTGTCTGTTCACATCTACCACTGCCCACAACAGCATACTCATATGCAGTATTCAACTGTTCAACTGTTTATGATGTCACTGCAGGCCTCTGTTCATAAAACAAAAGTGAAACAGTATTTGGTTATGGCAGGGTAACATCAGAGGGCATTAGCACACAGTAAATGGTGCTGAAAATGCTATCTGATATTATCCATTCATAACTACATAAGTGGGAGCATGGGGCCCAAGACTATTTTGTTATGTCAGGGTAACATCAGGAGGCATTAACACACACTAAAGGCTGGTGTAAATGCTGTCTCTTGCTATCCTGTCATAACCACATACTCATCTTGGTTCTTAATCTCAGAAAGCAGTTGTCTGTTCATGTTTACCACTGCCCACAACACCATGCACATATGCAGTACTCAAGTGTTTATCATGTCACTGCAGGCATCTGTTCATAATACTAAAGTGAAACACTATTTGGTTATAGTGGGGTAACATCAGGAGGCATTAACACACACTAAAGGGTTGTGAAAATACTGTCTGATATTATTCAGTCATGACTACATAAGTAGTTGCATGGAGCCCAAGACCATTTGGTTACATCACTGTAACATCAGAATGCATTAACACACATTAAAGGGTGGAGAAAATGCTGTGTCATGTTATCTGGTCATAACCACATACTCATCTTTGTTGTTAATCTCTGAAACCACTTGTCTGTTCACGTCAACCACTGCCCACAACAGCATACACATATGCAGTAGTCAACTGTTTATGACGTCACTGCAGGCTGATGTTCATATTACTAAAGTGAAAGACTATTTAGTTATGGTGGGGTAGCATCAGGAGGTATTGAGACACAGTAAACAGTGGTGAAAATGCTGTCTGATATTATCCAGTCATGATCACATAAGTTGCAGCATGGGGCCCTTTGGGTCCCACAGTCCCTCCAAGGTGATCAATTGCAGAATGATATACATGTGACTCTTCATGCCAACCTCTGTCCAGAACTGTATACATAATATGCAATACTCAGCTATGTATGAGATCACTCTAGGTCTCTGTTCAGAATAATAAAGTAAAAGACTATTTGCTTATGATGGGGTAGCATCAGGAGGCATTAACACACACTAAAGGGTGGTGTAAATGCTGCCTCATGTTATCTGGTCATAACCAGATATGTATTTTGGTTGTTAATGTGGCTCAGTGGCTCAGTAGGTAGCACACTCGCCTCTGAGACCTGGAGATCAGAGGGCTGTGGGTTCAGTTCTCACATCTGGTGCTTGGGTTAATATCCCAGTACTGACACTGTAGTGCAGCATGAGAGAGGTGTTACACTTCTGAGGTGCCATCTTTCAGATGAGATGTCAAACCGAGGTCCCATCTGCCTGGATTGGTGGTAGTTCAGGTGGATGTTAAAGATCCCATGGCACTTATCAAAAAGAGTAGGGGAAAATTTTATTGTAGAGAAACTGTTCAAACATAAACAAAATGCATAACTGTACATCATACAATTAGATTACACAATGTTGTAAATCAAACTTGAAAAATAATAATAAAAAAATGTTATCAAGGAATTTATCCAATTTTGTCCTTCATGAAAGGGACATTCAACCAATGAATTGTCCATACATTTTGAGACATATGCTGTTGTTCATACATGCATTAATTATACAATTCATGTTCAATGATATTAACAACAGATATTGGATCATGGTACACCTGTTGCAGTACATATTTTCATCATATCTGCCACAAAATAAATTTGATAAAAGAAAGTATCAAATGAATCAGACTCTTGTCAATCCCCAAGTTTTGCAAACTAAAACCTCCAACAACCTCATCATAAGTTATTAACCCCCAATACTCATTTCCCCATAAAAGTTCTAATGTTTCCCATACTTCACTTACATAAGGGCACTGTATAAGAAAGCGTTTCATCATTTCTTCTTGGTCTACACAGCTCAATCTGGAACACATATGTTCTTCTATACTTTTATGTTTAGCATTTCCCTTAACAAACAGACTGCCATGAGAGCAGAGCCATACTATATCCCAGATCCGTGGAGGAATATATCTATCCATTAAGGAATATATTATATGTTCATGATATAAGGAGTCAACATCTTTAAAATGAACTGATGTTATCCCAACCTGTTTTTTTATCCTTTCATAAATGGATTTACTAGTCGAAAGTTTTCACAATTTGCACCGTCAAGCACCATTTTTTTAACTTAACTACAGCAGGTCTTAAAAAAAACACTTTTTATCTTAAACTGTGCCGGTATCACCCCATGACATTCCTATATTTCATAAAATGGCCTAATCTAATAATTTGCATATACAGACCAAAGAGCCAGACTAGGTCTAGTTGTGCCTAATAAGTTAACATGAAAAAAAAATACTATAAACAAAAACCACAGGATTAATTAAATTCAAATTGCCTTTTTTTACAGGCAGATATAATATTTTCCTTTTGATTGGATTCAGACGACTCCCGCAAATTAACTGAAAAACCAGCCCAAGAAGGGTCACTTCATAAACTCATGGCAAAGGATAAATAGCACTTATGAACCAAAAAATAAGAAGAAGGAAAGTTTTAACCACTGCCACTTTTTTCTTTTTTGGTTGTTGCCAATTCTTCCAGATTGCAACTTTTGATTGTGCTATATTCGGTTTTTTACTCCAGTTTAATTCCCCATTATCCCCACTCCCAAACAAAACCCCCAAGAATTTAAAGGGGTCCATGGATACCTTTATATCTTGCCAGGTGTCCTTCTGGTCTACAGTACCACTAAGAGCATAGATAATACTCTTCCCTTTATTTATTTTAGCTCACATTGGCCTAGAATAACTATCTATCGCCTCCAAAGCTCAAGTCGCTGATATTTGATTTGCTACCAGTACACATATATCATCTGCATATGCTATCACACGTGTCTCCATACCTCCCTCAACAGGCCTAATACCTCTGATGCATGTATCTTGTTGAATAAGCCTCAGTAACGGATCTAAACAAAATACATGCAACAATGGGTTGAGAGGGCATCCCGCCTAACCCCACGTGTAATATGTATGCTTGAACCCATTGCTCCATTTACTAGTGGAATAGCCTGTGCATTTGCATACAATAAGCCTATCCATTTTAGAAAAACCTGAGGAATCCCATAATGTAACAAAGTTCTAGAAATAAACTGATGAGGCACCCTATCAAAGGCTTTCTCCTGATCCAATGACATAATGTATCCTTGTAGCTTACCCTCTTTACCCTGTTCCGCTAATTCCCTAATTAATAGTAAGTTGTAATGTATTAGACGGTTTAGTACTGAACAAGTTTGGGACATTGTAATAAGAGCCGAGGCTGTATTCACTAATCTATTATGCAGAATTTTTAACAAAATTTTATAATCTGTGTTCAGAAGGCTAAGTGACCTCCAGTTATTCAAATCAGACCTTTCCCCTTTTTTGAAAACTAACATTTGCACAGCAAGACAAAAATGAAAATCAACACTTAAATTGCCCAATACCCAATTATAAACTACCACCAAAACGTCTTTTAATAAAACTTCAAGTGTCTAATAAAATTCAGATGGTAAACCATCAATACCTGAAGCAGTGTGGTCTTTCAGATGTCTGATTACTATTTCTATTTCCAATGTCGTAATGGGCTTGCTAAGATCTCCTATAAATTCATATGGTATATGAGGAACTGAAATAGTGGAAAGTAAGTCCTCCATTTCCTTGTCCTCAATCGACGGGGCAGTTTACATAGCAGTCAAATATTTTGTTACCTCTCTTAAAATCTCTGGGCCATCAGTAACTATTCTTCTCTCAGAGTTCTGAACTGTAGTCATAAATCTATCTGATGAACGTTGTGAACAACTTTGAAATGCATCTCCAAATCCTTTTTTACCAGATGAACAAATTCTGTGTCCATTTAACATAGCGTTTGCTCTAGAGTATTGTAATGACACCATAGTGGTCTTTAAATTAGAAATCTGGGAAGTCAATGCTATATGTTGTGTATTAATAATAGAGTATGCTGTAAATAGTTGTTGGCAAAGCTTAAGGTATGTCTGGTACTCTGAATTATGACAGAGTGTAGAAAAGGTCTGGAATAAGGATCTTATTTTCTGCTTAGTCTCTTCCCACCATAAGTGAATATTATCATAGATACATAGACAGTGTCGGCAGATAAGGGCCTATGGCCCACCCAGTCTGCCCATTTGAACTTGTAAGTTCAGTTTATGTTTTCCTAGAAGTCTGTTGACCCTTACCCCTGACCTCCAGAATTCCTTTATGTCTATCCCATGCATTCTTAAATCCTGTGATTGTTTCAGCCCCCACCACTTCCTCTGGCAGGGTGTTCCACTTCTCCACCACCCGTTCTATGAAGAAATTATACCTCATGTTTCCTCTGAATCATCCTCCCTCCAACTTCATCCCATGCCCTCTAGTCCTGGAACATCTAAAAGTTACCTACAGCCAGTCCCGAACCCAGGTCCACGAGCACTGCAGGTGGTGACCCTATCCACCACGCCAGGTGGACAGTTCATGCAAGACAGCCACAGACAGTCTTGCTTTTAAAAGGCCTGTGACTAACAAAACCACTTTCTTTTCCCTCAATAAAGCTGTATTCAGTTTCCAATAAAGTCGACCATACTGGGGCCCAATTATGCCTCCTAAAACCCCAGAAAGAATAGCATGATCAGTGGTTTCTAGTGGAATAATATCAGCCTTATGGATGTAAATTTTTTTCTGTGTAAACAAAAAGTCTATCCTAGTGGATAGGGCACCTCTATAGTAAGTATATCCGCCTTATGGGTGTAGAGATCTAAAGGAGTCTTGCAAATTACACTGCTCAATTAAACCCTTTAAGCAATTAGAATCACAGTAAAGCTTATTTGTGGCTGCACCCCTGTCTTTTCTATCTACTACACAATTAAAATCTCCAGCCCAAATAATGTGTTTTGTCGTGAGTAAATATGGTTTGATCTTAGTAAAGAGATCAGCCCTATCTTTTTTTTTAGGTGGAGCGTAAAGGTTAATCAGTCTCCAACCCTTCCCGTTATATGTAAAGTCAAGTAATAATGTTCTCCCCAGTGATATACCAACTAATCGTGAAATCTTAAACCCATCCCCTCTAAATAGGATTCTAAGACCATCAAAAACATCTGTACCAAATGAAAAAAGAGAAGGACTCCAACACCAAAGCCTTTGTGCTGCTCTAACCAAAAAATCTGTATTTAATCGAGTGTCTTGTAACAGGCAGATGTCACAGTTAAGATTTTTAAATCTGTCATAGTTATAATTCTCCATTTAGCATTCTTAATACTGTTAACATTCACTGAAGCAATGCTAAGCAGTGAATGAGGTACTAAGGGAGGAGACAGAGAAATAATTTAAGGTGTTTTTTTTCAGTCTCGAACTCCTTCGAATTCTAGTGCCTATTTTCTTTTTCCTATTTTTATCAGGTCCCTGCACTTGTGATTCCCCTTCAGATTCAGAAGAATGTGGGGCCAATGAGGATGCTTCTGAATCTCCATCCTGTTCTGAGTCCATCATACCTTTTACCAATATTTCAAAACTGTTTTTCAATATTATGTCTTCCTCTCCAGGCATATTAGCTTTAGCTACCTTGGACCTAGGCCTTGTTTGTTTTATACCTCGTTTCTTTGCTGTGCTTTTAATAGTTGGAGGGGGAGGCATGTCACCATCTTTTACTATGTCTACCAAAGCAGTCTCACATGTTGCTGTTGTAACATCACTAACCGGAAGGGCCACTGATTCTTCTGTCATAAGTTGCTCTGCCACAATTTCTACCATGTTTTCTTCGGGGGGGGGGGTAATGGGCCTAGTCATCCATGGTTGGGGTTTCTCTGCAGAGGCACCTTGTTTAGCCATGTTCTTCTTCTGCGATTCTGTAATTATAATATCTTGGCTAACATACTCTGTGCAGTTGTGAGTAGCCCATGGACAGGTTCTATAAGTATGTCCAAGGTCCATACACTAGTTGCACCTCATGTCTTCTTTACAATCTGCACTGTGGTGTCCAAAGGCCAAGCACAGATTACATTTTAGCCTATCACAGGCAGATCCCAAATGAGTAGAAGCCCCACACTTAAAACATGATCTGGGTTGCCCTGGGTAAAAATAGTGCCCTCTCTCATTCCCCAAAAACAGGCTATTTGGTAAATGCACAGGCCCAAAACTATTCGTCCTTGAGCGAACCTTATACTTTCAGCCCCCATTCCACAAATGCTCTTCATCAAAAATAGGCCGTGGGGACTCAATAACATCACATTTGTTTTCTATCTAATAAGTGATATCATGGACAGACACAGACTCATTTCTAAAAAGAACTTTTCACATTCTTAATTGAAGGTTTAGTTAAAGGGAGAACACGAGATGGAATCCAAACTTCAGAATACTTTAAAACATCATATTTTGTCCAGAAATGACCTAAACCCTGTGGGGTGTTAAAGCGAACATCAAAAACTTTAGAACCTGAAACAAGAATTAGAGCATGTATCTCATTTGAAAAAATTCCCAATGATGATTTTAGTAGTGTTCTGCCAACATACAAATGGCCAGGGTCAATATCCAAACCTCCACCATACTCCACACAGACTGCCTTGTGTCACTGTAAGGGGGGGGTCAGAAAAAAGATCCTTTCATTGAAATTGCTCCCATGCAGTTTTTGATTGTTCAAAAAAGTTCTCCTTAAATTGTGGAGAGTCTTGATCCATTTTTGGCTTATCTCCCTTCCCTGCTTATATCAACTCTGAATCTTCTAAGTCTGATGAATTTGAAATTGAAAAAGACGGCATAGCCGACTCGCTTTTCTGAACATTAACAGCCGAACTACCCAAGGGATCTACAGGGGAATCAGTTCAATTTGGTGACAGTTCATGACCCACATCAGTCACTAGATCCTCCTGCAAAGGAGGTTGTCCAGGAATAGGACTATGTGAGGGGTCAGGAACCTACACACCTAACTCGCCTCTTTTCCAGACAGCAGACAGGAGCGAGCATTCAAGGGAAGTCGGAGAACGCCTGCGTTGAACTGGAGGAGAACTGTCGGCAGCTCTACCCTTTCACAAACCCAAATCTTTGTCCTGGATTCCCCCCATTTCCCTCACAAAAAGACAGAGACCATTGTTTGTTGTTGTGCTCAGATTGGCAATTTATTTATATATCATAATTCCATGTTCCATTTTATCATCTTTTATTATTATATCTCTCATAATTTCAATTATTTTCATCCATATATCAATATCTGATCATCCCTCTTTCTTCCTGTTTTTGCTCCCCCCAGGTGAAAACCTGGGTGCCTTCTTCTTCTCCTTTTCTGTTAGGTAACGGTGAAAACCGAGACCGCTTTTCTCCTTCAGCTTCTTCCTCTTTTTGTCTTATTGCTTTTTCTTTCCCCCTCCCCTCCTTCCCTCCCTTTTTCCCCATTAGCCGGTCTCTAGCTTGCGTTGGATGACTGGCTTTCCCCTCACTTAGGGTATTATTCCCCCATACCTCAGGGAACCTCCTTCCCAGTCCTTCTCTTCTTTTTTTTCATCTTCAGTTTTTTGCATGCCTCCTCCATGCTTCTATAAAACCCATCATTTCTGTATTAAACATGTCTATGGCTAGATCTGACAGGTGCATGCCATCTGACCTGTAGAAATCTTCTACCCACTCTTCCACACCCAACAGTATTACTTGTCCTCCCATTTTTCTTATCAGTGTCCCTACCCTTCTGTTCATCTTTCTCCTGGCTCTATCCACAGCTCTATGGCTGTGCTCACATCTCCAAACCCTCCTTGGTATCAGATCTGACCAGGCAAGGCATACCCTAGGCCACCACTGCTGTATTGTCTCTAGGTCCCTTTTTACCTGCATGTATATGTCCACCCATGGCTTACCCCCAAGGTCATTACCCCCTAAATGTATAATAATTAAGTCTGGAATTGGTTACAGCTCCTTCAGCTCTTTCAGGGTGGGAAGCCCATCTCATCCCCCAGATGCCACACCAAACCAATCTACATTGTTTCACATCTTGTTAAAGCTGCTTTCCCCTAGCCTTTTTCTCGGCTCTCCTTTCTGACCAATAAATATAAGAGTGGCCACAGATCCAGACTTCTGTGCTCCTCCCTCTTCCTATAGGGGTTTATACACAATAAGTATCTTATATATGGTCTTAGTTTCTTTACCATAATATCACCTCTCCCTGCCCCCCATGTGACTCCATATCTGTAACAAAAAACATAGATGATACGTTAGTCTCCACACTGCAGTATTCGAATGTATCTATTATAACTGGCAGACCGCCGGCGCCCCTCTTCCAAAATATTATTCACAGTCTTGCCTGCCGCTGCCCACTGTGAGGCAGCCCCTATCATAAGGAGTGGGATGAATAATTAATCGGATCCTCCCCAGGAATTGCATGCCTTTCTTGAGCAGTGCTGCGACTTGATAACTTGTGACCCTTCTTCCATCACCATGTAGAAATAATCTCCCTGTCCTATTCCCATGCTCTGTGGCGAAAGCCCACAAAGCCTGCACTGGGCACATTGCGCCCTCTACATGTTTCTTTAGTGTTACCATGTAAACCTGTCCCCTTTGATCTGTCTTTGACCTCTTAATCATGATCTGTATCTCCTTCAACCCGCAGCTTACAGCATATCTTCCCATTCTAATCCCCCCTACTTGTCTTTCCTGCCATGACCTACTACCTCGCTGACTCTCATGGCCCCTGCAAACGTTGCAACATAAATCATGTGAAATAGCTAGGCCTCGGCCTTTGATCTGCATATTGCCAGTAACACACCCTTTAGTTTCACCAGCCACTGTTCCCCTATTGGTCTTCTATTATCCACCATCCCTCGTTTCAACCTACCCCATCCCTGCATCATTCTTCAAATGAACATTGATTTTGTCGGGTCCTTCCATCCTTTTAGGCTGCAAATAACGCTAATCCCTGCCAAATAGACCCCCACTGTGGTGTGGGCTGTTCCTTTTTGCCACTGCCCTATGGTGAACTTCCCCAATTGTTCTTCTGTGAGTGGCCTACTTACCTCCATATGGTGTGTTGCCCTGAATGTTTGAAACACTCACCAGGCCCCATCATAGGCCCTCAGAGTCCATGGTGCCCATGAACTGTGAAACAAAAGTTCTGCTCCTTCTTGCCAACATCCCAAATGTTCATTGGTATGGGCATTTTTTGCTCCTCCGCTGTTGGTGCCAGTCTCCGGAAATTATCCAGCTGCAGATGGGAAAGGCTGTCAACCAGGGTATTGTGTACCCCTTCTAAGTGTTTTGCTCTGAATGACATGTTCAACTGCAAGGCCCTTAGCACCAAAAGTCACAAAACTTGCATGACCATTTCTGACCTGGCTCCCCTGTTGTTTAGGACCTCTACCACTGCTCTATTGTCACACCAGAATGTCATTTTCTGATCCTGTAATTCTTCCCCCAAACCAGGGTGCATGCCCAGATGGGCACGATCTCTAACAATGTTATATCTTTTACCATACCGTCCCTCACCCAGTCTGATGGCCATGGTTCTGCAAACCATCTGCCCCTCAGATAGCCACCCATGCTTAAGCCCCCGGCTGCATCTGTGTAAAGATCGAGGTCTGAGTTATACACCCATTCCTCCTGCCAAAAGGAGCAGCCATTGTATTCCCTGAGGAATTCCTCCCATAATCCTTGACTCCTTTTGTCATGTCTACCCAATGGTGTGGTCTGGTCATTCCAGCTGTAACCCTTGCTAACCTTTTGGTGAAAGCCCTCCCTGGCCCAATAGTCCTGCATGTGAAGTTCAGATGTCCCAATACTTGTTGTACCTGTTTTAGTTGTACTTTTCTTCTACTGGTATGTATCTGAATCAGTTCCTTCAGTTTTTCCACTTTTTTGTCTGGCAGTCAAAATATTTCCCCCGGAGCATCTATCTCAATACCCAGAAATTCTAACACCTTACTGGGCTCTTCTGTTTTTTTCAGGTGCCAATGGAACCCCTAGTTCTTTACACAGCTCTTGGAAGTTGGCTAACATTTTTTCTGTCTCTCTTCTCCCACTGCCTATAAAAAGGAAATCATCCAAATAGTGAATCACTGTTTTATAACCAGTTCTTTCTTGAAATATCCACTGCAAACATGTGCTGAATGCTTCAAATGTCGCACATGCTATAGAACAACCCATGGGCATGGCTTTGTCAAAATAGTACTGTCCCCCAATTTTAAACCCCACCAGGCCCCAGTCCTCTTTCCTAACTGGAAGTAATCTGAAAGCAGACTCTGTGTCTGTCTTTGCCATCCATGCATCCACAGTTGCCTGGATGATCCGGACTGCATCTTCCAAAGTGGAATATGTCACTTTACTGTATTCCTTGCTGATAAAATCATTCACCAAATCACCTTCCGGAAAGGATAGGTGATGAATCACCCTGTATTCCCCTTCCTGTTTTTGGGGACAAAACCCAATCGAGAAATCCTCATATTCTGCAATGGGGGGTATCATATGGTCCCTCTATTCTTCCTGCTGCCTTTTCCTTCTCTATTTTTTGTCTTAACATTTCTTCCCTCCCCATTACTGAACCCAGATTGTTTGCCTCTCTGGCTTGCCTTGGGCTCTCATACTGCAACGAAAAACCTGTGCAAAAATCTTTTTTCATCATCTCTGCTGTTTTCCTATTTGGATATCTGTCTAGCCATTCTCTCCATGCCTCTATCCTGATGGGGGTTCTAGCGTCTTTAAATTGCTTCCTTGTCTTCTTTTCTTTTTCTCTGCCAAGGTCTCCCCCTCTGATTGATGTCTGGCCTTGCTGATCAGTGATTCTGAATCCCTCTACTTACATGTCCCCTGCCCCTCCCCCCCTCTATTCCATGCCTGCCCTTTATATCCCTGCCCTTCATGAAAAAACTGTTGAACTGACCCTTGCCCCCAGATCCTTGGGCTCCCTGGACCCATGTCGTCCTGCATCTGCTTGCTGGTTGTGATCCCCCACATTTTGAACATGTGTGCAGAAATAGCATTGTGGCCAGGAACAAAAGGCCCTATTGTAGGCCCAGCAACATCTCTGTGGCATGGTATCTTTTTTCCCAAACTCTCCCTCAGGCATGGACTAATCGGTTATGTAGTCTGTCCACAAGTCTAGTTGTTTCGTGTCCCATCCTACATCCCCATATGTCCCTATTCTCTGCTGAAAGAATTCATCATAGTATATCCACCCCACCCCACCCCCACCTTTTGCTTTTGCTGTCCTTATTATCAAGGAGTATGTGATGAGTGGGATGCCCAACTCAGGCCTCTTCTCCAATACTATGGCTGAGAATGTGGTGAAACCTACAAACCACCCTTCCCAAGTCTTCCCTTTAGTGAATTTGTCCTCCTCTTTCTTGCCTAACAAAACTACCACTGCTGCCATTTCACTCTTTCCTATATTCTCTGTTTTCTCGTGTTTTGCTGCCGCTTCCTGGCATACTAAAGCAAAAATATCCACATACTCTCCCTTCCATATTTTTTCTTTTGTGGCCAATGGGACGTGTTCCCCAACTCTCATCCCAGGAGCTCCTATCTCTCTTGTTCCTTTTCCCTCTTTTTCTACTCTTCCTCCTTCCTTTTCTTTTGGCACCTCTTTTTCTACCTTAATCTCGGCCAGTGCTGACTCCATCTGGCCCAAACCCCCTGAGCCAAGTGCTGAAATGACTTGGCTTATGTACTCTTTGATGCTGTCATGAACAGAGCTGGGTGCATTACCTGTGGCCTTGTCCACTCCTTGCTGCCTGCTGTCCTCCTGGTGCCCCAGTACATTTCCCTCTGGTTGAAGGGTTGGTTGCCCTACTAGTGGCTGTGGAGGAAACACTGTGTGCTGGGGATCCAGTCTGGGCTCCACTGGGAGAACCACAACCTGGTCCTGGGGAGGTACTGATGGTACCGGGTCAACTGGTTGCAGAAGTACTGGACTAGCTGCCTTGGTAGGTCCCACTATCAGTGGTTATACCCTGGTTGGGCTGTGTGGCTTCTCAGCTGGCCACTTCCCTTTGCCCTCTTTACCCTTCACCACTTTTCTTTTCTCCCTGGATCTCCCTGGTTCCACTCCTTCCACCAACTCCCACTTTCTATTGGCTTTTTCTGCCAGCTCCATTATAGCCCTGTAGGCATCTTCCTTCAATTGCCTGCTCTTCTTGGATGCCATGTTCCTTGCTTCTTGCAAACTGTGAAGACACTGAAGAAAAGAAAATTCCATTATTAAAAACTCTGCCTGGGGCAGTATCCCAAGTGGCCAGGCCAGCTTCCCCCAGAAGCAGACCCTAACGGCGACAAATGTGCCTTTTTGTTGCCCCCTTATACTCCTGGACATCAGATAATTATTGCCCCCAGTCTTGTTTCTGGGTGCCGGCTGCCCCCTAAAACATGACCCACACCTCCCCCTAAGGTCACAATCTTTTTCCATGGCCAAAACCTCTCTCTGGACCTTCTGCTCTATTTTGTTTTTTTATCCATCCCTATTCTCTGACATCCTTTTTCTGGGTCTCCTTTTGTTGCTCGACTCTCCTAGTGTGTGACGTCATGCCACATGGCCTGGCCCTTTTTTACCAGACCTCTGGCCTGATCCTGCTCATTGCCTCGTGGCTCCCCCATGCTCTTTTTCCCAAAGGCCACCTGCCTTACATCCCACAGAAAGAAACTTCATCCCTTTGCCATTAGGCAAACTTCCCCTGCCTCAGAAGAATGCCAGCTGCTCAATTTATGGCCTGCTCCCTTGGCGTGTGATGTCACG
The DNA here is from genome assembly GCA_016271365.2 of Neoceratodus forsteri. NCBI lineage: Eukaryota > Metazoa > Chordata > Ceratodontiformes > Ceratodontidae > Neoceratodus > Neoceratodus forsteri. The sequence continues at coordinate 1,237,911,727 of CM057454.1, forward strand.
CCACATGGCCGCTCGTCATCACCACTTGCTAAGCCTTCTGGTAGGCCTCTCCATGCTTTGCTAACTTCGAATGCCCCCCCAAAGCACTAGGCCTAGCACCATTCCTACCAGGCCAAATCAGCCATCTGCTCATTCTCAGTCTGTTTCCTTGGCGTGTGATGTGGGGTGGTGGGCTGGGTGTGCATGGAGGGCTTTCAACCTTAATACCAAATGTCCTCACTTTTATTGCTGTGGAACAACCTGATGCATTAAACAGAGTTTTTTGCTTCTAATTTCCCTTTTTTTTGAGAATGTGCAGTAGAAATAGTGAATGGAATGTGGTGGTGGGCCCTGCACTCCCACCACATGATTTGTAGTAACATAGCAACGGTAAGTGTAAGGGAAATGTAACCACTAATGGTTACGCACATGGTGATGGAAATGTAAATAGTAAAGCAAATGTTAATAGAAATGCAAGAGCAAAGTGCCACCGATGTGAACAGTGAAGCAAATGGAGATGCAAGCGCATAAGGAAACGCAAACCATGATGTGCACAGTCATGGTACGGCAATCGGAAATACAAATGGCAATATTAACAGCATAAATAATTCCAAAGAGAACCAAAACAGAAATGCGAACGCAAGCGCACATGGAAACACAAACCATAACACGCACAGTCATGGTACCATAACTGTAAATGCAAATGGTAAAGTTAATATGAACAATAACGCCAAAGGAAACAGATACGGAAATGGGAATTGAAGCACGTAAGGAAATGCAAAAAAACCATAATGCACACGCAATTAGAAAAGCAAATGGTAACATTAACAGCAGAAATAATGCCAAAGAAAACAGAAACAGAAATGCAAATGCAAGCGTGTACGCAGACGAGAATGCAAAGGGTAACACACACAGTGGCGTACACGGGAAGAGTAAAGCAAACGGGTATAGAAACGCAAGTGGAAACGTTGAGTATAACAGTAACAGAAGTGCACACCCTGGTTTTGTCCAACAGCTGCATAGAGAAACACAGCGTGTACAAAGAATGTATGCATAATAATGGGTCTCGGAGCAGTAAATGAGCTGTTGGAATAGTAAATTGCTTATATCTCGGGAACCATATGATGCACAAAAAAAAAAAAAAATTTTCAAATGATTCATGAGTTTCTTGGCTAGGTTTTCACTATAGGGCTATGCATTGTCACAACAAAAATTCTGTATCTCGCACCATTTCTGAGATACAAGCCCCGAAAGGCATGACGGATGTCACCATGTTAGTCTATGGGAAAAAACATCAAATTCAGAGTACCATAACTTGGCGTCCATGCAATATTTTTTCACCAGACCACCAAAAGGCACATCTTCTGTGAGATGTTGGCTGCCTTCCCTCCAAATGTCAGCCCAAAAGACCAAACCGTTCTTCTGCAGCAGGGTGGCAAAGAATTGCTGTCATTTTGGCTATAGCCTAGAAAAGTAGTTTCGTGATTTGCGAAAGCTTTTGCAAAAATTTGCAAAAGTGTCGCAAGTGCAACATTACTTTGTGTCACTACTTTTCCCACAAATCTGAAAAACATATTTCTGAGTTATTTACCCCAAAATAAAGACATGGCTAGCATGCCAGACAAATCTGATAGATTTCTTTGATTGGGTGACCGAAGTAGTTGATCAGGGAGGGGCTGTGGACATAGCCTACCTAGACTTTAGCAAGGCATTTGACACAGTCCAACACAAAAGATTAATATACAAGTTAGCTAACCTGGGAGTGGGTCCCAAGATGACAGCTTGGGTAAAAAATTGGCTGGAGAATAGGACACAGAGAGTAATAGTAAATGGAGTCCACTCTGAAGAAAGGGGGATCACTAGTGGGGTACCACAGGGTTCAGTATTAGGACCAGTCCTTTTCAATGTCTTTATAAGTGACATTGCAGAGGGACTGGAAGGAAAAGTATGTCTGTTTGCAGGTGACACAAAGATCTGCATCAGAGTTGATGCACAAGATGGGGTGGAAAGGATGAAAAGGGACTTGGCAAGGTTAGAGGAATGGTCAAATGTATGGCAGCTTAGATTCAATGCTAAGAAGTGCAAGGTAATGCACCTGGGAAACAAAAACCCAGGGGAAGAGTACACAATGGGGGTGATATACTAACAACAACAAAAATGAAAGGGACCTGGGGTGGTCATATCAGATGACCTAAGGTGGGCAAGACAATGTGAGAGGCAGCAGGAGGCTGGGGGATACCGGGTGTATAGGGAGAGGCATCACCAGTAGAAAACAGGAAGTTATTATCCCTCTGTACAGACAGCTGGTCAGACCCCATCTGGAGTACTGCATGCAGTTCTGGAGACCCAGTCTTCACAAAGACATAGACAGGATGGAAGCTGTCCAGAGGAGGGCAACTAAAATGGTGCAGGGTCTGCACCTGAAGACATATAAAGAGAGACTTAAGGAGCTTAATATGTATAGCCTCGAGGAAAGGAGGGAGAGGGGGGACATGATAGAAACTTTCAAGTACTTCAAGGGAATCAACAAAGTCCAAGAGGTAGCATCTTTCAAAAGAGAGTGTGCAAGAACAAGGGGCACAATTTGAAGATAGAGGGGGGGTGACTCAGAGGTAATTTAAGGAAGAATTTTTTCACAGAGAGGGTTGTGGATGCATGGAATGGCCTTCCGGAGGAGGTCGTGGAGTCAAAAACAGTGGTGGAATTCATGCACGCATGGGACAATCATAAGGCAGTTCTAGGGGGTAGGGTAGGAAGAAGTAGGCTGCTGGTTAACTAGGATCTGCAGCTTATCCATTAGGTAGGGAAATGGGCAGACTAGGTGGGCCAAGCGGTCCTTATCTGCCATCAAATTCTATGTTTCTATGTAACAACAACAATAACGCCAAAGGAAACAGAAATGCAAAAGCAAATGGAAGCGTGCACGGAAATGCAAACCATAATGCACACAGGCACAGTAACACAATTGGAAACACAAATGGTAAGAGTAACAGCAATGAAGAAGCAAACTGAAAGAGAAACACAAATGCAAACAAAAGGGGTGCTAGAAATACAAACCAAAACACAAACAGAAACAGTAGTGAAAACACAAATGGTAACAGTAACGCAACCACAAGTGTAAATGAGAATGCAGAGGGTAACGCACATGAGGCGTGCGGAACAGAAAAACCAACAGGTACAGAAAGCACCCGTGGAAATGGTGTTACAGTAATGGAGCAGACACCTGTTTTTGCCTAACAGCTGAGAGAAACACAGTGTGTACAAAGAATGTATGTATAATAATGGGTCTCAGAGCAGAAAATGAGCTGTTGGAATACTAAATTGCTTATATCTCAGGAACTGTGCAACGTAGAAAAAAATTTAAATTTCACATGATTCATGAGTTTCTCGGCTAGTTTTTTTTTTTTTTTGTGACGAAAATTCCATATCTCGCACTGTTTCCAAGATACGAGCCCTGAAATGCGCAGCGAATGCCACCATTTAAGTCTATGGGAAAAAAAACATAAATTTCAGAGTACTGTAACTTGGCATCCATGCAATATTTTGTCACCAGACCACCAAAAGGCACATCTGAGAGATGTTGGCTGCCTTCCTTCCAAATTTCAGCTCAAAAGAATAAAATGTTCTTTTGCAGCAGGGTGGCAAAGAACTCCTGTCATTTTGGCCATAGTCTGGAAAAGCAGTGTCGCAATTTGTGAAAGCTTTAGCAAACATTTGAGAAAGTGTCATGAGTGCGACACTACTTTGCGACACTACTGTTTCTAGAAATTTGGAAAACATATTTCTGGGGTGTTTAACCCCAAAATCAAGACATGTCTAGCATCCTCAGGGCTTGACTAGGCAAACACAAAAAGAACTGTGTCCCTAGATGGTCCCAATTTTAAATGCCAAGCAGTTTTCTAATCACCAACTGAAAACAAAATTGCAGATTTTTTCCATAGACTAACATGATGGCATTTTTCCGTGTTTGTATCTCAAAAATGGTGTGAGTTACAGATTTTTTGTTACAAGCTACATAGCTCCATGGGCAATGTAATAGCAAAAACCTAGCCAGGAAAATCATGATTTTTGTGAAATTTACATTTCTTTCTACATCGTGTGGTTGCTGAGATGTTAGCAATTAAGCACGTCCAATGCTTGTTTTAAGCTTCGATGCCCATTACAATGAACACATTCTTTGTACACACTATGTTTCTCTACGCATCTGTTCAGCAAAAACAGGGTATGTGCTTCTGTTACTGTTACAGTTACTGTTTTCACTTGCGTTTATGTCCCCATCTGCATTACCGTTACCATGTATGCCACCGTGTGTGTTACCTTTTGCTTTGTCATTTGAGCTTGCATTTTCGTTACTGTTACCATTTGTGTTTCCACTACTATTTCTGTTTGTGTTTTTGTTTGCATCACCGTGTGCATTGCCATTTGCATTTCCAGCAACCCTTTCATTTGTGTTTCCATTTCTCTTTCGTTTTGCATCTTCCTTGCTGTTACTGTTACCATTTGTGTTTGTAATTGCGCTACTGTGCCCGTGTGCATTATGGTTTGCGTTTCCATATGCACTTGCATTTCCTTTTGCATTTCTGCTTCCTTTGCTGCTATTGTTGCTGTTACCGTTACCATTTGCATTTATAATTGCGGTTCTGTGCTCGTGCTTGTTTCGGTTTGCGTTTCCATACGCGCTTCTGCGCCCATTTCCATTTCTGTTTCCTTTGGCATTATTCTTCATGTTAGCTTTATCCTTTGCATTTACAGTTGTGGTACCATGCCTGTGAACATTACGGTTTGTGTTTACGTGTGTGCTTGCGTTTGCATTTCTGTTTCTGTTCCCTTTCGCTTTCTTTTTGCTGTGACACTTAACATTTCCATTTAAAATACCACTGCCATCACTGTTAGCGTTACCAGTTGCATTTTTGTACTCACTTCAATGTCCGTTTCTGTCACTGTTCGCTTTGGCGTCTCTTTGCGCTTGTGTTTCTATTAATGTTTCCTTCACCATTTAAGTTTGCGTTATCATGTGCACCACTGTTGGCATTTCTGTTTGCATTGCTGTTCCTGTTACTATGTCACAAGACATCACGTGGTGGGTCCCACCACCACACTACATTGACTATTTCTCATCATCATTCTCAAAAAGAAGGGAAATTAGAGGCAAAACCTCCATTTAATGCATCAGTTAGGGTTGTTCCACAGTGACAAAAGTGAGGAAATTTGGTGTTAGGGTTGAAAGCCCCCTTGGACCCCCCAGCCAACCCCCCTAATTGGCATTGGGGTGTGCATTGGGGTCATCGGTCCTAACTGTCACCCCATTCTCCTGTACCTCAGCTTCTTTCCACATGTGATGGGGTGAGAGTTAGGGTCAGTGACACCAATGCACACCCTATTGGTGGTTGGGGTGGCGGGCTGGGGGTGCAAGGGGGGCTTCTCAACCCTAATACCAAATTTCCTCACTTTTGTCACTGTGGTACAACCCTAACTGATGCATTAAACTGAGTTTTTTGCCTCTAATATATATATATATATATATATATATATATATATATATATATACATACACACACACACACACACACACACATATACACCCCAAAACCTCTCCACCACCACCCTAAAAGACATCAGCCATGCAGTATTCCTTTGGGTTGTCAACCATAAAGCTCACCCCATTAGGTGTGCATGTTTCTGGGGTGTATAGAATAGGGTGAGCTTTAAGGATGACAACCCCAAAGAAGACTGCACCACTAATTTATTTTAGTGTGGGTGGTGGGGTCTTACGGTTGGAAACACCTAAAACCACATCTCCCTACTTTTTTCACTTTAGTCTGAACCTTAAATGTTGCATAAACAGTTTTTTGCAAATAATTTCCTTATTTTCTGAGATAGTATAATTGTATCCTTATTTGCCTGAGGGAGTGCACAATATAAGTGTATCCTTATTTGCCCATGCGAGCACAGGGCAGATCCCCTCCCACCAAAAATGCATAAATGTAGGCTGCTGCAGAAATGCTCCAGGTTCCATGCTTTCATTTTTAGCAACACCACAACCAAACTGTCACTATAGCTTTCTTATTACCTAGCTTCATGAACCCAGTACTGAAAATTTTTAAATCCACACCAAAACGGTATTCTGCATCACTGCAATATCATTCCATATCTCAGGTGTGAAAACTCAGTTTGGTCAGTATTTGAAAAGTGACAAATGCTACATTCATGAGGTGGTGTAAAAAATAGCTATGTTGAAAATTTGGTGTCAAAATATTTAAAATGACCAATGTGATAAGGGAGTGCACCAAAATTTCAATGAATACACATAACTTTTCCATTTTTGCATATTTTGAGCACAGAATTTCAACAAAGCCTTCTTATGACCCCCCCCCCATGAAGAAGGGCAGTGATAATCTTCAAATCCTGCCTGTAAGGTAATTTTACCAAGTGACTGAGAAATCACCTTTCTGGCCAGATTTTCATAACTCTACCACCACTGCTCATGATGCTGGGCCCAATAAAGGCAATGTTGAAACTTTGGGTTCAAAATATGCAAAAACAGCAAAGTTATGCATCAGAGTTGAAAACTCCATCAAAATACACTGAACTACACTTACCTTAGTTTCCTATATTGCAGTCGGTGGTTCCAGAAGCAAGATGTGTCAATGATCAGGATCTGTGAGGGTGAGTGAGGGTGTGTGGGGGGTGGGGGTGGTGGATGCTCAGTGGGAGGTTGGGGTGGGATGGTTGGATCAGTAAAGGACCATTTTATTTTTTACGGTTTAAAAAAATACATTGAGGGATGTTTCTATTATTTCAGATGGGGATGGGAGATGGGGATGGGTGCCACTGGACACCAGGGACACTTTAAAAAAATACAGGAATGGTACTCAGAGGGGTGGTGGTGCCACTAGACAGCAGAAAAACATTAAAAAACAGGGGGAAGGCAATCACAGTGTAGGAGTGCCACTAGACACCTCAGAAAGATCAGAAAAATATGGTGATGGCAATTGGGAGGTGGGGGTGCCAATAGATGGGATTATTATCTTTTACTGAAATGAAGAAGCCCGACACCCAGAAGCCTGATGTTACATTCCCGATACACAATATCCTGGCATCAGAATAGTGCCCGCGGCAGAGTTTGTTATAGTATGTGAGGGGGGGGGTGCAGGGGCAAAGCCCCCTGAAACATTGAATAAACTCTGCCACTGGCTGTTGGGATTCCGTGTGTCAGGAATGCAGAGTTGGGATCCTGGGTATCAGGGAAGAGCCTGTTGGACTCTCATCATATATCCTTGACTGGCAGTATAGCCTAGAGGTTAGAGTAATGAGCTGTGAATGAGCCTGGTACATTCAGCAGACCAGACCTGGGTTTGATTCTCACAGCCTCCACTTGTATACTGTGTGACTCTGACAAGTCACTTAACTGCCCAGTACTCCCAGGTCACCCCTGCAAGCAGGCACTTGTGCCTAGTGGGCCTTACTTGGTTATCAAAGACTAAAATATATATATGTAATAGATATACCACTCTGAGGTGTGCGGTCGTGCTCTGATATACTCACGCCTTGGTGTGCGTTGTATGCATGAGGCGCAAGGCTGAGTGCGTCAACCGCCAAAGGTGCGTGTTTCAGAGCAGACCCGCAAGTGTTATCTATCTTATAAAATATCAAAATTGTTTTGGAGGGGTAAAAGTGCAGGCGTGCAGTCACGCTCTGATATATACTGCGGTCATGTGATGCTGGTCAGCTAATGATATTGCTGCAATTTCCCTATCCATTTTATAAATACATATATATATATATATATATATATATATATATATATATATATACATACATACATACACCTATAGACACCATGGAAATAATAAAACTTAAGGAACAGAAATTGGAGGGCTGGGTCAGCCACTAAACACTACAGAAGCATTAAAAATTACATGGAAGGCAATGGGTGGGTTGGGGGTACCACTAGACACCATTGAAAAATAGGGATTTATGGCTTGGCAAATTCCCATGTTATCCAATGGGAGCTTGCAAATTTAAATTTTAGTATATATTTTCTATCTGTAGGTTATTATTATTATCTCATTAATTATCAAAACCTTTGCATTTATATAGAATCTGCTTGTAAATGTAAAATGTGATGCAGTTCTGGGTTTTGGAAGTTAAAATGAGAAAAAAAAGGGCAAACTCCTTCTTCTTTTGCAGGAATCTTTTTTCCATATTAAACAAAAAAAGGAAACCAAAAAAGGAGCCTGTCAAACAAAAAAAGAATTGCAAAAAAACTAAGTCCAAAATGTTTTTTTTCCAGTGGAGGGATCCTTTTCATTTGAATGTAAAGGGTCATGCAAAAAAAGCTGAAAAAACAAGTCAAAATATTTTCCCATATAAACAGATCCCTTTTCATAAGAATGAAAAGGCCATACTGAAAAAGTGGAGAAGAGTCACAAAAAATAGGATTTAAAATGTAAAAAAAAAAAAACACATTGCAGGGTAATTTTTCCAACGGTTAAGTGCAGAATCCACCTAACACAGTCCTGATGAGCAAGATAGATGTCTTGGTTTCTCTGCAGGCTGTAAGCTTTGTGGGTTTAAGTTTTTTTTTAAAAATGACACAGAAACAAGATGGCAGCAGACAAAACATTTTTTCCTCATAAAAAAGGATTGGCCCCATATGAAAAAGGATTGCTTTTTTCATTTCATATAGCTTTATTGACATGCTTACGGAACATGCTCAGAACCAAAATATTAAAAATGAATAACTTTGCAATGGATTCATATTTTTTCCCCAAACCAGCAAATTTCACATCTGTGGGCCAAGCCCTTTCTTCCACGAAAATTTAAAACCAAAATTCTTCCAAATGTCTGGGTGCTAGTGGCCAGCAAAATAAATTAGACCCTCCAAAATTCTCTTTTTCCACTATCCAGATCTCAAACTTCACACATTCAACTGGAAGTAAAGTTGGAAATACTCCCCCCAAGACTGTGAATGCAAAATTTTGTGCAAATCTGTTGTTTGGTTGTGGTTATTAAAGTGAGAAAATTGAAGTTTAACATTAAACTGTGTACTCAGTCCTACATATAGTGGTGTGACCACACCACTATAATAAATATATAAGCAATAAGGCATGACAGAGTGTGGGTTATTGTGTAATAACTTCATGTATCGGGCCGGTTGAAGTGACATGCCGCAGACCGAGTGCATTCAACACCCAGGAAGTGATGTTATTACACAATAACCCACATCCGTGGAATGCCTTATTGCTATTATACAATAGCTAGTTCTAAAGTAAAACATATACAGAACAGGTGTTTTTGTATAGCAGAAGCATACTTGTTTAAAAAGGTTTCTCTTCTGTATGTGCCCACTAGATGGTGCTCTTTCATGTACTGTGGTTTATGTCCTGTGACTTTCATTGTTAGTGACTCAATTGTCCCCCCAACACCACCCACAAGGCTGACCCATACATGTGTGTTTGTGTGTGTGCGTGTGTGTGTTTTCTTAAATAAATGTTCTATGTCCCACTGCCTGATTGGGAAAACTTGTTGTTTAATGGACCCATACAAATATGTAGAGCAAAGGGAGCCAAAGTACGATCGCGATCTGTGAGGGAACTGAGTACTGGTTCCATGAACACTTCCAGTTCTTGGGAGGAATCATGTGACATCTTTCACGTTCGGAATATTTTGGCCCAAGTAAATGGCAGAAACATTTTTTTTCTTTACAAAAAATGCAGTCAGAATTTAATTGTATGTCTGGCTTTATAACAGAATGGGCGGTCAAGTGCGAGCGTCCCTCAACTCCGCTATCTGAATGATGGAGCTGCATGCAGCGGCAGTTGCAGGTACAACTTGCAGGTTTACAATGCCACAGGCAGTGCTATTTTAGGAATAGCATGCAGTTTTGTGTCAAGTTGGGGTTATAAAAATGCAATGAGATTTGTGGAGGGGCTAGTGGTTTCATTGTGACCTGAGGCAGGAATTGTGGCAGGCTTGGAGATGCAGAGGTGAGTCATGTCAGCTTTTGGGATAGTCCTGCAGTGAGGGATATGCGTTCGTGTAGTACGGTGACCTTTCTGCCTGCCCTAGATACAGTGATGTTATAGTCTAATAACATCACTGTGTCTGGGGGTCAACAGCCAATCAGGTTTCTAGAATTTTTCATACCACAGTATAATTATACAACACATGTGTGCTGATAAATAGCAAGATAAAAAGTGATACCTTGACCCAACATACAAAGATATATGAAGATGCTCACTGAGCATGCTCAGAAATATATTTTCACATGTGAGATCCCTGATATCTTTTGGAGCTCATTGCCATTGGCTCTAAGCTTTATAGTCATCATTTCCTCTAATGCAGAACACAGAACAGAGGGGAACAGTTTACATTTTGTACTTTTTTCTTTGTTTACCATTTCTATCAGTGTCAGTGGTTTAGCAAATAGCAGACTTGCCTCTGAGGCCGGGAGATCAGAAGGCTGTGGGTTCTGTCCCCACACCAGGCTTTTGGGTTAAATCCCAATACTGACACAGTATTGCAGCATGAGGGGTGTGCCGCACTCCTGAGGTTCCATCTTTCTGATGAGATGTTAAACCAAGGTTCCATCTGCCTGTTCAGGTGGTAGTTCAGGTGGATGTTAAAGACCCCATGCCATGGGGGGGCGTGGTTTAGCCACCGACATGATGGCACCTTAATCTGCAAGCTCTCTCCTGCCTGAGCCCTATCTAAGCTTGGTCATCTCGATCCTGTAGTTTTTCCCCTTAAATGTAATTTAATACAAGGGTAAAACCTCACCTACCAGGTGGAGCCTTTCTTTGCAAGCATTTATGATGTTATATTGCAGATTGCAGCGCCATTTCTTGATATGCTTCTGGCCTACTTAGGCTGCACAGGCCAGTCTTGCAACCTACAGCTACTCCTGACTGCTACCTAGTCCTCAGCCTGAACACTAGGTACACATGGACATACAGTGGGCTCCAAGTGATCTCCGACCTCTATATCCATGGCTCCACCGATGAATGTGTCAGCCGTTAAGCCTGCTGGTCATACTGATTCAGGGGTGCTACAACAGTCCTCTGTAGGCAAATCCCTACAATATATAACCAAGGTGTTGGAAACAGTTCTCCTACATATAGATGACATTAAGCTAACCTTGTCAGGTACTGTGACCGAGGTTCACCACTTTCAAGATCGCATGAATGTCTTTGAACAGAGACTAGAAACCTGCAAGCTTCAGCAGCAACAAATGTGGCAATGCCTGCACCACCAAGAAGACCTCCTGGCTGCTCTTTGGAATAGAGTCAAAGACCAGGGAAACAGAGGCCGGTGCAACAATTTAAGAGTCATTTTTTATCTCCACTGTGTTTCTCCTCATGCCATGAAGCCCCCATCTGACTGACTCCCCTAGCTCCATCCCCCAGAATTACTGGGGTTTACCTTACACCCGGTCCAGGAGTGGTGCCTTTGGAGAGTCGGTTGCCATCCTGCCGCCGGCTGCTTTTTCTGATTTTCTCCCCTTTTTACCTGAGGACCCCAGGAGAAGGACACATGCATATGGAGGCACGCATGCACCTTACAGCCCCGGTAATGGCCCTCTTCTGCCCACCCCATTGGCCTATCACTGACACCCTTGCTTGCGGAGCCCCTTGGCCTCCACCAGGGGGTAGCCAAAAGCAAGGGATGCCACCCCACCTCCCTGGAGAGGAGAGCTGCCTTGCAGCTACTCCATCCTGCTCCACCTGCTCCCCTCATGCTGACCTTCGATGACCCAGGCTCGCTCCCAAACCCAGGTCGCTGGTGTGCAGCGAGGTGAGACGTCCAGCACCTCATCCCTCTGTGCCACCGGGCCAGCTATGGAAAAACTTCTTAATGATAATCTTCCCCTTATGTTGGGGGACTACTGGAGGGGCCCTATAGATGTGGAATGGGAGCACCATGTGTCCATGCGGCCCAATAAGTCTGCAAGCTCACCGAGACCAATGGTAGCCTATCTACTTCATTATTCCACAGAAGAAAAAGATCATTTGAGCAGCCAGAGATATTGGGGTACTTTGCTGGAAAGGGCTCCAAATTTCAATATATCAGGACTTTGCCCAGAAAACTGCAGCAAAGAGAATAGCCTTTGGTCCTTTAAAATGCTTAGTGTATCAGCATAACTTTAAGTTTAAATTTAAGAACCTTACCAGGCTTCAAGTTTCCAAGGAAGGGAGAGAGGTGACTGTGGACCACCCAAAAGAGCTGGAACACTGGCTTGCAAGGTTTTGGCCTTCCCTACCGCTTCCTACATTTCCCAGAAGGCTATGGGAACCCTCTGATGCTGGCACACCTAGTAGGAACAGTTCTTCTCATGCAGGGGCTCTCGAGACTGCTTTACCAGATGGACCAGCTACTCCAGTCCCACCTCATTCTGGTCTCCACCACTAATGGGTTTCTTTCCAAAGTCATTTAGCCCAGTGACAACACCGAGACCAGAGCAGTCATCAATAGCATGTCTCCCTCAGCGAGATTCCTGCAATTTTGCTAGATCTCACCAGTGTGCCAGAAGCAGACCACAGAACTCACCCAGAAAATGCCTTGCCGCTCCTCCTGCAAAGATAAGCAGGGAAGAGCCCACTCCTGCTGTGACATCTAGGGACACTGACTTACAGGCCATGGATACCATACACCCAGGAGACTGGATGGATTTTCCGGATGCCTCATTGATTGAAGTGATGGATGAGATTATTCCAATTAAACCTGGGCTGATCACTTATGCTACAGCTGTTGAGAACTCTGCACTGAATTCTGGAGCCCTCACTCTGGTTAATCCTAAACAGGCCGAAGGACTAGTTACCTGACGGACTTGTACCTTTCCTGTATTCCCATAACTTGTAATGTTTTCTTGTTTATGTCTTTGTCAGACCAGCGTTGGGCACCTTCACCCTAGTTGCTAACATATGTGTATCCCCCCACTCAGCTGATATTCTGTGGAAGGTTGTTATATCCACAGGTCTATTTTGTTCCTTCAGTTGAACCCTCCCCTCTCCCCTTTTGTCCCCTATACTGCAGCAGGGTAACTACCTCTGCAGTGTCTATTTTGCTTAGGTCGAAGAGTGACACAGGGCCTGTTAATCCATTGTTCTGTCAGAGTAGTACTGGTAGGTAGGTGAGCCCACCAACCCTCCCACACCTCTGCCTTTAACTCCTTCCTGTTTCCTCACCTACCTCCCCCCCCCCCGAGTTTGAGAGGCCTGACCTTGGAGGGCAATCGGTGTAGGAGGACCTCTTGATTGAACTTCCACATTATTCCCCAACTTGAGTGTTGGATTACACATAGCTATAGGGTAGCTTCTCTACCCTCTTTTGCTTTGACCTCCACAATCATAATGTAATCGCTGTTGACATTGTTGGTTGGATGTCTTAGTCCCAAATAAACTCTAATTGTTTTCTCTTTTTTCTCGTGTTCATCTAGTTCATTTGGAACCTCAGACAGTCTGTGTCTATTGATTCAGTAATACTTACACCTCCTCCTCTATGGATTAGTAGTGGTATTTTGGTTTGGGTGTTATTGTTCTACATCAGCCAGGGTGACTTCATCTCTTCCCCTTTTCCACTTTTTTACTCCTCATTTGGGATTATGGCAACAGATGCTCCAGTACCAAGTGCGGCCCGCTGGGTGTTCTGGAATGTAAAAGAGTCATCCAATTAAACACATGAAATTACTGCAGCACCTGCATTCCCTCCATGCGGTTATTGCAGTATTACAAGAAACACATCTTTTGTCACATGCCACTTCGTGGTTTAAGAAATCCTGGGTAGGGGAGGTAGTGGCCAGCTTTGCAGTAAATAAGACAAAAGGGGTAGCTATTCTTTTTTGACGTGTCTTTCCATGGAAGGTGGAGAGTGTCAGGAAAGATACCCAGGGATGATGGATAGTGGTCAAGATCTCTTCCCCGGGGAGCACTATGGTGTTAGGGAATATATATGCCCCAAACCTTGACCATATTGATTTTCTTCCCAGGAATTAGTCAAGCACTCGCTGATCTGAACCCCGACAGGGAACCCATTCCCATAGTGCTTGGTGGGGACTTCAACATGGTCAGTGATATTCTTCTTGACAAATCCTACCACACCCACAGGTAGACAGTCACTGCAAGACATTAACGGAGGAATGGGCTCTCATTGATGTTTGGCATAGGGATCATCCCACAGGCTGAGATTATACTTTTTACTCTGCACCCCACATAGAATTTGAAACATAGCAACATAGAATTTGACGGCAGATAAGGACTGCTTGGCCCACCTAGTCTGCCCATTTTCCTACCTAACAGATAAGCTGCAGATCCTAATTAACCAACAGCTTACTTCCTCCTACCCCCCTACTAGGACTGCCTTATGTCTGTTGCATGCATTCTAGAATTCCCCCACTGTTCTTGACTCCATGACCTCCTCAGGGAGGCTGTTCCATGCATCCACAACCCTCTCTGTGAAAAAATACTTCCTCACATTGCCTCTGAGCCATCCCCCCACTATCTTCAAATTGCGTCCCCTTGTTCTTGCACATCTCTTTTTCTGAAAGATGCCACCCTCTTGGACTTTGTTGATTTCCTTGAGGTACTTGAAAGTTTCTATCATGTCCCCTCTCTCTCCCTCCTTTCCTCAAGGGTATATATATATATTAAGCTCCTTTAGTCTTTCTTCATATGTCTTCTGGTGCAGACCCTGCACCATTTTGGTTGCCCTCCTCTAGACAGCCTCCACTCTGTCTATGTCTTTGCGGAGATGGGGTCTCCAGAACTGCACACAGTACTTCAGATGTGGTCTCACCAACAGAAGGATAACAACTTCCTGTTTTCTACTATTGATGCCTCTCCCTATGCATCCCAGTATCCCCCCCAGCCTTCCTTACTGCCTTCTCACATTGCTTACCCACCTTTAGGTCATCTGATATAATTACCCCCAGGTCTCTTTCCATTTTTACTGTTGTCAGTATCTCACCCCCCATTGTGTACTCTTGCCCTGGGTTTTAGTTTCCCAGGTGCATTACCTTGCACTTCTTTGCATTAAATCTGAGCTGCCATACATTTGACCATTCCTCCAACCTTGCCAAGTCCCTTCTCATCCTTCCCACTCCATCTGGTGTATCAACCCTGTTGCAGATCTTTGTGTCATCTGCAAATAGACATACTTTTCCTACCAGTTCCTCTGCAATGTCATTTATAAAGACATTATAAAGGACCGGGCCCAGTGCTGAACCCTGCAGTACCCCACTAGTAACCCTCCTTTCTTCACTGTGGACTCCATTTACTACTACCCTTTGCGTCCTGTTGTCTAGCCAATTTTTTATCCAGGCTACCACCGTGGGACCCACTCCAAGGCTGACTAACTTGTGTATTAATCTTTTGTGTGGGACTGTATCAAATGCCTTGCTAAAATCTAGGTAAGCCATGTCCACAGCCCCTCCCTGGTCTACTACTTTGGTCACCCAGTCAAAGAAATCTATTAGATTAGTCTAACACAACTTTCCCATCGTGAATCCATGCTGCCTTGGGTCCTGTGCCCCAATTACCCCTAGGTACTCAACAATTCTTTCCTTCAGAAGTGATTCCATCATTTTACCTACCACTGAGGTCAAACTAACTGGTCTGTAGTTTACTGCCTTTGTTCTGCTCCCACTTTTGTGAAGAGGAATCACATCTGCCCTCCTCCAGTCCTCAGGTACCACCCCATCCTCCCATGATTTGTTAAAGAGAGTAGTCAGCGGTGTCATTAGTTCTACCCTTAGTTCTTTTAGAATTCTTGGGTGAATCCCATAAGGCCCCATTGCTTTGTCCACCTTCAATTTTGTTAGTTCTTTCAGAACCCTTTCTTCTGTAGGTGAACTGGCATCGACCCTTGTCTTCAGAGTATTTCTCTTGTTTGGTTTAGGTACCTCCCCTTCCTCTTCCTTTGTGAATACTGAGCAGAAATATTCATTCAGTATCCCTGCTTTTTCATTGTCACCCTCTAGCCACATTCCTTCCCCTTTATTAAGCCTCAGTATCCCTCCTTTGGTCTTTCTTCACTCCCTAATGTACCCATAAAAGGTCTTATCCCCCTTCTTAACAGAGTTGGCTATCCTTTCCTCAGTTTCGGCCTTTGCTATTCTGACTGCCTTCCCAGCCTCTTTCTGCTTTAACTGATAAAGTTCTCTGTTCTTCTCCTTCTGTGTTTCCTTATATTTCCTGAATGCTATCCTTTTCTCCTTAACGTTCCCTGCCACCTCTTTTGAGAACCATAGTGTTTTTTCCTTCATTGTGTTTTGTTGATTTGCTTTACACAAAGGCTTGTTGCCTCATGATGGCTGTTTTGATTACTCTCCATTGTTCCTCCACCCCTCCATCTTGCCTGTTTGCTAGTGCTTTTCTGAGGCACTCTCTCATTTTCCCAAAGTTAGCCCTCCTAAAGTCCAATACTCTTGCTTTTGTATGGCTTGATTGTATGGCTGTGTTTATCGTGAACCACACTGTTTGGTGGTCGCTTGTTCCCAGATGGCTACCCACTTCTAAATCTGAGATTCTTTCTCCATCCCCATTTGAGAGTACCAGGTCTAAGATTGCTCCTCCTCGATTGGGTTCCAAAACTAGCTGTCTGAGGCATGCCCCTGTAGGGCATCAAGAATGACCCTGCTCTTGGATGTGCCTGCAGCAAAGGTGCTCCAGTTAACATCTGGCATATTCAGGTCCCCATCAATAATATTGCCCTTTTATGCCATTCTAAGGAAGCCTTCTATCATTTCTTGTCCATTCTCCTCCGAGATGGGGGTCTGTATACAACCCCCATGCAGATTTGGTGCCATTTTCTGTCTCCAGGGTGACCCAGAGTGTCTCATCTGCTCCCTGTTTACTCTTTAGTTCTGTTGCTTTGATCCCTTCCTTTACATAAAGAGCTACTCCTCTTCCTCTTTTACCCTCCCTGTCCCTCCTGTAGATTGCGTATCCTGGTATGTTGACATCCCAGTCATGGTTCTCTGTGTACCATGTTTCTGTGACTGCCACAATATCCAGGCAACCCTCTTCCATCAAGGCCACTAGCTCAGGGAGCTTGTTACACAGACTACAGGCATAGGTGCTCATTACCCTCCACTTTTTGATGGCCTTACCCCTTTTAGCTCCATTCCTGTCCTTACTGCCTTTGCCTTTTTTTACATTTACTTCTGTCCTGCTCCCTAAAGACTTCTCTACCTTGGTGTTTACCTCACTAATTACTGTTGTTTATGGGGGGAGGCTGGGATTTCCCTGCTCCTTTTCAGTGCCTCCCCCCTTGGCTAGTTTAAATACTTGCCAATGAAGTATTTAAACCTCTCACCTAGGATCCTGGTTCCCCCCTTGGATAGATGCAGACCATCGCACCAGTATAGGTTTGCATCCCTCCAGGTGGCTCCCCAGTCCCCAATGAAGCCAAAACCCTGAGCTCCACACCAGTTTTTCAACCATTCATTGAATTTCCTGGTGAGGAGTACCCTAGCATCACCTTTGCCATAGATAGGCAGCACCTCCAAGAAGGTTACTATATGCACTACTTGTCTAAGGCCCCTCCCCAACTCTACAAACTCCTCTTGCACTGCTCTGATCCCATTCCTAGCCAGGTCATTTGTCCCTAGGTGGACAATGACATCCAGCTCCCCCCATTGTGCAGCTGCTCCCACGATCCTGAGGATTCGCTTCCTGTCCCTCCAAGCTGTGGCACCAGGCAGGAACCTTACCTCCCTCTCCCCTTCCTCCCCCATTTCTACCTCCTTAATGATTGAGTCCCCCACCAGGAGTTGTTTTCTTCCCCTGTGGGGTCTCATGCCACCCTCGTGTGGGTCTCCTTTATGAAGGTTCCCAGCATCCTCCTTGGTCTCCACTGCAGGTGCCTCCATAGAGGAACCACTATCCACCAGAAGAGTGAATGAATTGTGGAGAGGTACAGCTGGAGGGATGCAACTCTGTTCCACCACCCTCTCCTTCCCTGAGCCCACCCTGGTCCAGCATCTCCTCTTTCTTGGCAACCTCTGAGGTAGTGGCATTGGCCCTGGTGGTCCCTGGGTCGGGGAGGAGGTTTCACAAATCCTAGCCAGGTCAGCCTGGAGATGGGCAACCTCCTCCCTCAGACCAGAGAGGTGCCTGCAAATAGGGCAGCAACACAGCCTCCAGGATGTCTCCCGGAACACTGCCGCCCCACAGCCATTGCACTTCACCAATCCTATCATGTCTTATTTTGTGTCCCCTCTCCTGTTTCTCTGTATGCTTACTCTCTCCTCTCCTTACAACTCTCACCCTTCCTGTTCTGGGACAGTAACTTCCTATATTCTTCAGTAGCCTCCTTCTTCCTTGCTCAGTGTCAGACCACCAGCAGCTAGGGGGTAGAGTGAGCTAATTTTTTCCTTTAGGGTTGACAAAACCAATGTTTCTCTATGATCCTTCCCTTCCTACTGCCAAACAGGAAGTTCCCATTGACAGTCAAATCCAGTGGCTATAAAAGTACAACTGGCTTAGGGTGGGTGGGTGGCGGGGTGGGATGGAGGGCAATCAGTAAGAAAAAAGGCTAGCAACAGGAAGTTGTAATTTGAGTCACCTGCTTTTATAGTGTCTAAGCCACACCCCCAATTAAGCTCTCTCTCCTCCTACTGGTTTAGCAAAGTAAACTGATACAGAACCCTTCCCAGCACAGAACACACACTGACTTTCTTTCTTTTCTTTCTTTTTTTAAACCCTAAATAAGACCCCATCTACTTCTAATAAAGTATATGTTTGCTTAATCTCAACAGACACTGACTCCTGCTAAAATATAAGTGTTAAATTAATAAGAAAATGTAGCTTCTTTTAGTTAGCTGCTTTCTGCTCTACATGCAAGGCTAGCAACAAGAAGTTGTAATTTGAGTCACCTGCTTTTACAGTGTCTAAGCCACACCCCCAATTAAGCTCTCTCTCTCCTCCTACTGGTTTAGCAAAGTAAACTGATACAGAACCCTTCCCAGTACGGAACACACACTGACTTTCTTTCTTTCTTTTCTTTCTTTTTTTTAAACCCTAAATAAGACCCCTTCTATGGCTCCCGCAGTCATATTGATTTTTGGCTAGCCAATGACCTGGCAGCTGAATGTACAGTCCAGTCATCAATCGGTTCAATCCTTATTTCGGACCACGCCACCACTCAAATTTCCTATTCCCCCCAATATTCCTTCCCATTGGGTCAGATGGTGTTGTAACCCCCCTCCTTTCCAGAGACACTAATTTCTGTTCTATGCTTATACAAGCAACAAAAGACTACTTCACCCTAAATTCTGAGTATGAGGTTGCCCATGAAACAGTGTGGGAGGCATTTAAGGCTGCGATCCTGGGTCATATCATCTCCTTCTAAGCTGCCCGAGATAGGGCCCGTAGATCACAATTGGTTAAGTTGCAAGCAGATCTACACATGTTAGAACAATGTTTTAAAAGAGTCAAGCCGGTTATAGGAGACAATACTTTGCAATGACAAATTACAGGGCTAAAATATCAGATTAATACTATTCTTCATCAGAAAGCAGAATGGCTCCTACTTCAGTCCAAACATGCATACTGGGATAGCGGAGAGAAAACTGGCAAACTTCTTGCATTTCAGCTCCATCAGCAATGGGCTGCAACCAAAATCCACTCCCTTTGCTCTCCCTCTGCTGTTACTGTTTCAAGCTCACAGAGCATAAATGATGTAATTAAAGTGTTTTATGAAACCCTATACCAATCTCAGATGGCTCTAATAGGTGCTCCGCTTTCCCAAGGCATCTTCACTTTCACTCAACGAACCCCCCTGCCAGTCCTTACAATGGACCAAGTAGCCCTCCTTGAGATCCCTCTCACTTGTGAGGAGCTCTGTGTAGCACTATCCAATATGGCCTGTGGGAAGCCCCAGGATTGGATGGAATGCCCATGGAACTCTACCAAGCCACAGGACCGATATCCTATAACGCCTGAAGCTGGCCTTGCAAGCCTCCCATGCCGCCGGATCTCTCCCAGCCTCAATGCAGGATGTGTTGGTCACTCTACTACCTAAAAAATCACTGGATCCAACAGATTGTGCTAACTATAGGCCAATTTCTTTGGTATCAGTTGATACCAAAATTTTGGCCAAAGCATTGGCCACACGTATGATGTCCATCCTCCCATCTGTTATTCATCCCGTACAAGCAGGTTTTATGCAGGGTAAATCGGGAGCTGATAACACCAGACTTTGGCTTAACCTTAAGTGGTGTGCAGCCCGCTCGGAACTCCCCATGGCAGCCATGGCCATAGATTTTTCAAAAGCATTTGACTCCATAGAGTGGTCCTATCTCCATGAAGTACTTAACATTTATGGTTTTGGGGCCCAATTTCAGCAATGGATTCGGACACTATATTGTTTTCCTACAGCGCATATTTTAACTAATAGTGACATATCTCCCCCTTTCTCACTTAACAGTGGTACGAGGCAGGGTTGCCCCCTTCCCCCCTCCTTTTCCTAATAACCCTGGACCCCTTGGTCCGGGTTCTGATATCATCCCCCCAGATTCATGGTATCCTAGTAGCAGGACACTCATATTTAGTGGTAGCATATGCAGATGACCTCTTCTTGACCCTGTTCAACTCCACTCAGTTGGACCCGGCCGCCCTTAAAGTGCTGGAGGATTTTGCTGCTTTACCTGGCCTAAAGGTCAATCATAAGAAAATTATGGTAGCCCTCCCTTAATTCAGGGTGTACAGATGCTTGTCTGCAAGCTACTAACCTTACATGAGTGGCACAAGGTTTTACCTACCTTGGTATTTGACTTCCCACCAACTGGTCCGTACTCGACTCACAACCGAGATAGAGAGATGGCGTAAACTGCAGCTTTCTCTCCCAGGTCGGGTGGCTGCTGTTTGTATCCTCCTGTTCCCCATCTCCTTTACCTTTTTAGAAACCTTCCAGTCTTACTTCCCCAAAACTGCTCTAACAGAATGCCAAATTTCAGCTTTTCTATGGGACAATAAACCCCTTAGATGGAGCAAACAAAACATGCGGGCACGCTGGTAGCACGGAGGCCTAAATGTCCCTTGGTTTTTTGGGCTAGGACCTTGCTTGTATGGCAGCACATGTGACAAAATGGTTTACACCCAACTAAATGAGTCCGCCAACCTGGGTACAACTGGAATCAGACATGGTAGGAGGTATTTCTCTCTTTTCCCTTCTCATGTTTAAATCTCCCCTGACAAGTTCCTTACCCCCTTTGACCAGCAGCACAATTAAAGCATGGAAATCACTCAAACTCAAAATGAACACGTTGAAACAGGCTTGGCCACCTCCACTTAGTTATGCCCCACTTGGTCATAATGCCCTATTCAAAATCGATGGAACACCACTCCATTGGCCTACTTGGCAGAGGTATGGAATATGCATAGTGCAAGACTTATGTTCGCAAGGGGCACGGCACATGTCATCCTTTGCACAACTTCAAGCCAAATTCTCTCTCCCACAAACAGATTTTTGGAGATATCTCCAAATTTGTAGCATATTACAACCCCTCCTTAATAATCAATGCTTGACTGCACCCTGACAATGGTTGAACACTTTGCACAAACATCCCATATCTGAAGGCCTACTTGGGCGCTTTTATACAACATGGAGAGACACACAACAATCCACAACACTGACATGCAAACAGCACTGGGAGGCCTATCTGGCTTCCTCTATTTTGCAGAAGCAGTGGGACTTTTATCTTAAAGATGCTCATCGGGTATACAGAGATACAAAAAGTCACTGCCTTCAACTAAAAATTTTACTGCTTTGTCACCACACTCCTGTAACTTTACAAGCCTGAGGCATATTAAACCATACAACCTGTTGGAGATGTTCTCAACCCAATGCCCACCTCTTGCATATCCTTTGGACATGCCCTCACCTCACACATTTTTGGAACATGATCGCCTTAGACCTCTCTAAAGTGCTTAAGACACCAGTGGTCCTTAATGACCCTAAGCTACTATTAGGAGTTGCTACCTCTTTATCACATTTCCCTAAGCCTCACCAAGACTGGATATTCTCAGCCCTCTTAGAAGCCAAATGCTTACTCCTCCTACATTGGTGCCAAATGGCCTTACCCACACAGAAGACATGGCATGTAGCCATTGCAAGACTGTCTATCTTTGAATGGTTATCATATACACAAAGGGAAACCCTAACTTGCTATCATTCCAAATGGGAACCATACCTGTACTCAGATCTTTGTAAACGTCCTTCTCCACCTGCAAACCCCCCTCTTTAGTTTCTGTCTATGGAAGGTGTAATCATTTGACTGTTTAGATATGGTTATTATGGTATACTGGCATATACTGCTTCTACAGTGTTGCTACTCAGATCAGCTCTGAAGAACTGTAATAATTATATTAAAGTGCAATATCTATGCATACCCTTGTCCAAGTTGGATGTATACTATTTGTTGTGAGCTGTACTATGTAAAACTTAAAACTTAATAAAATCGTCTACAATAAAAAAAAAGATCCCATGGTACTTCAGGAAAAGAGTTGGGGTTTTTATTTGGGATAGGAAAATCAAATATATAAAGCATCACAAATATTATACAGTAGGATAACAAAAAACATATTTCAATGCAACACAAGAAGGAACAGGATAAAAAAAAAGTAATCACATAACTTTTAGTACAGCATCAAGAGGAAATTAAAAAAAAATGCACGTTAACCTCTACTATAAATAAAATGAAATACCATTAAATAAATTGATCTTTATGTAATACATCCTCCAAAGGGTTTAGAAAGAAAGAAACTAAGACCCCCCAAAAAAGGTAATAATAGAAAAAGAAAATACACCCAAAAAACATTCAAGTTATTGGAACATCTTAATCAGTGATCCATGGCATGTTTCGCCCCTGCAGGCCTTAACACCTTAACCAACATATTCTTAGTGTCTTGTTTATATATATGTCTCATTTCTGATGTCATTTTCTCTCTATATATAGGAGGCAGTAAAGTGCAGTGGGTTAAGATTCTGAGCTGCAGATCTGGAGATCTGGGTTTGAATCCCACAGCTGCCTAGGTGCATACTGTGCGATCCTGAGCAAGTTACTTAACTTTCTTGTGCCCTCAAGTCGCATCTGGAAACAAGCTCTGGCTTAGTGTGCTACACCTGGTTAAGCAATGTCCCCTTTCCCAGTAAGCTCAAAATGTGAAATCTGCTTTTGCTGCAGGCTAAATAGACACCTAGCATTCCATATGAACCATTTTATACACATTACTACATGTAATGAACTCTTATTCCACTTATTGATTGAGCCATGGTAATAACCATACATTAAGTCTTCAAATGCAACAGAGGACAGCCAGGGTTCATTCCAAGTAGTAATAATTTCACCCCAAAAAACAGAAATGTAAGAGCAAGTAAAAAACAAGTGATCCAAAGGTTCCAATTGTTGTACACAAAGGGACGGATATTCAAACTGTGCTCTTTTGTGGTGCAAGCCCTTGAGAAACTCCTTTGAATATCACCCCCTGGCCACAGCCACTGTGCATGGTGCAGTGGAACTTGCACCACCGCAAGTTGTCAGAGTGGAGCATTCAACTTGTGGTGGTATAAGTACCATTGCGCCATGCGCAAAATACCCATATTCAAAAGGTGACATGCAAATGGGGCCATAATTCATGCAAGGCACAAGGGGGTCCATTTGCATCTGATTATGGCCCCATTTGCATGCCATTAGCATGCAGGTGCTCCAATCCCCGAGAACTTGCACCTGGCACCCTGCCAGGCAGCAGCAATCGGGGACCGACGCCCCCTGCAGCCCGATCGTGGGTGAAACAGTGTAGAATCCCCACCACCACCCCCCACTGGCCCGATCGCAGGCATAGTTTAATCCTCCCCCCACCAGCCCGATCGCGGGCAGCAATGTGGCTCCCCCACATATCCCTGGTGGTCCAGTGGACCATAAATCCAGATTGTGGGCAGTAGTGGCTTAAAACAACCCCCTCCAAATTCATCCCTGGTGGTCAGTGGACCGAAAAGCCCAATTGAGGGCAGTAGTTGTGTAATGCCCCCCCTCCTGAATTCATCCCTGGTGGTCCAGTGGCACATCCCGACCATGGGATGTAAAAGTTGAACAACCCCCCCCCATGCAGCCCATACCGTACAAGACAGTCCAGTTTTGTGAATGAATGAATGTATTCATTCACAAATCTGGACTGTCATGTACGGTAAGGGCTGCATGCCCATTGGCTCTTGCTCTGCACCAATGGGTGTGCAGCCCTACTGGGCAGTCGGTTGGCGGGCAGCGGGCGGCAGGTGGGTGGGATGCAGCCGCCGCTGGCTGGGGGAGCCAGGTGGTGGGGATCATGGGGTGGTGGGGAGGACACTAGCCACCAGGGCTATGTTCGGGGGTTTGTTCAACTTTACATCCCACAGTCGGGATGTGCCACTGGACCACCAGGGATGAATTCGAGAGGGGGTTTATTACACAACTACTGCTTGCAATCGGGCTTTTGGTCCACTGGACCACCAGGGATATGTTGAGGGAGCCACATTGCTGCCCGCGATCGGGCTGGTGGGGGGGATTAAACTATGCCCGTGATCGGGCCAGTGGGGGTTGGTGGTGGGGATTTACAGTCATCTGCCGGTGATCAGGCTGCAGGGGAGGCACAGGGAGTGGGTTGGGGGCCAGCCACAGGTGGCAGCTGCTGTGTTGCGCCCTGCAATGCAGCAGCTCACCTGTGGGTGGCCCTTGACTTAAGCCTTTTTTTTTTGGCTCAAAGTTGTGCAGGCGCAGGTTGGAGGTTGCGCCTGCACAACTCTGCCTGGCTGAATATTGGGCTGTGCAGTTTATGCATGGTTCCTCTCCCTCCAGTTCAGCATGCATTCATTTGTATTGCGCTGTTGCTCAGCCTGTTTTCTGTGGCTCAACTGCCTCCTGCTGAATATCGCAGAATGGAGCAAGTTGTGACTTGTGCAGGCACAACCCTATTGTGCATGGTGCAACCCTTTTGAATATCTGGGCCAAAGGGTTCTATTAGAGTCATTCTTCAAGAGCTTTATGTTTCTAATTGTCCTTGACATTAATTTTCAAATGGCAGCTAAGCCAGTGTATGTCCCACATTGTAACTGGGATATGCTGTTCTTTTAACAAGTGATGTAGGTCAGACAAAAACGGTGGGGGACATTTTGGAAATGTTTCTAGTTCTCTATAATTGTTTTCCTGTATTCAATCATATAGCATCTTTCTGGGTTTGGTCAATACCATTACACTTGTGCCTTTCCAGCTCTTGAGTTTTACGAAAGTTTCTCTAATATACAAAGGAATTAGATTGCATCAGCTAAGTGGTCCCAGTCTACCCCTTTCCATTTGTTAATATCTGGTGTGACAAGAAAAATGAAAAGATTGGTACCCAGCTTTGACCTATGTGTTGCAACAAGGGCCTTATATTAGCGTAGATGAAAATGCCATAGAAAAAAACAATAGGGTTTACCATTCCCTAACCTCCCTACGTGATCGGTAAATAAACAATGTTTATTTTTAAAGGGTTCAGTCCGCTATCCCAGACTGCTTGGAAAAGCACACTAAGTAGGGTAGTTTCCAGACTCTTAGGGGGGAGGAAGAGATAACTAATGAATAAAAATATGGGCACTAAATCTGTTTTGACCAGGTATACCCTCTTCTTTTTCCTTAACTTCCACGTATTTCAGTGAGCCACCATATTTTTTTCTTGTTGTAATTTACTGTTCCAATTTTCCAGATCATCTTGCCGTGTCCCAAACATAATCCCCAACAACTTTATTTTATCCTTACATAAGGTAATCCCTGCTACTTCATCAGTATGCACTGGGGGTGTCCCAACTCAAAACCAGAGCACTTCTGAATATTTAATTTTGTCCCGATACTGAACTATAATTTTGACAAATACTCAAGGCTTCTTGTGCAGCTGGAACATCAGGCACTATTGTGCAGAAATCATCTGCATAAGCTATAGCTACAAAGGGAACTATATAATCAAATGTAGTCACTTGCCTAATATTATGTGATGAATTTAAGGCACACAGCAGAGGGTCTATACAAAATGCATAAAGCAGTGGTCTTAATGGACACCCCTCACATACCACCTCAATACTGGGACTATCAGGCCTATCCATCCATTTATCACTGGGGTAACCATGGCATATTTATATAGACCTCTAATCCAATATATAAATGTCTGAGGAATCCCATAATGTGCTAGTACTGCCCATAAGAAAGAATTACTGACCATATCAAATTCCCTTTGTTGGTCTAGTGAGAGCAGAAAACCTGTCAAAGTTTCTGCCCAGTGCTGCACAAAGAGTTCCCTTAATAAAATCAAATGTTCAGTTATAGAACGCCCTGGGAGGGCACAAGTTTGTGCATTTGATATTAGCTCTTGCACCACCACCACTAATAATCTTTTACTCAAAATGTTTGACAACATTTTAAAATCTGTATTGAGGAGACTAATAGGTCTCCAGTTTGTTATGTCCTGCCTATTTCCTTCCTTGAAAAGGTATATAAGTCTCCCATTCACCATTCATAATGGAGGAGACTGATGTTCCAATGCGTAAATATATACTTCTGCTAATTCTGTAGCAAGTTCCTTTCCTATGTGTTTATAGATCTCCCATGTGAGTCCATCTCCTCCTGGAACCTTATCATTGGCCAGGGATGAAACATCAGACACAACTTCATCTGGAGTGGTAGGTAGAGTCAGCTGAGACTTGTTTTCTAAGGATATACCAGGCACTGTATGATCCTGGAAAAAAGCCACCAGATCGGGTAAATCTAGATCATCTGGTTGAAAAAGGCTCATGGAATATTTTGTAACTATACTTAAAATACCCTGTGGTGTTATTTGTACCAGCTGGTCTGGACCTACTAGTCCCTCCATTTGCTTATGCTGAACTCTATCCCTACAATGTTCAAAAGGACAAATCAAACCCCGATTACCATTGGTACCGTATCTTTGCTGATACTGCAAACTTCGGGCCTGCATTAAATTATATTGTGTCACGTTTTTTAACTTGCTAGGTTTGATTTGTGATGTGTTGTCCTGCTGTGTGAGCTATTGTCAAAAGGTGCTGTAATAATTTTCTATTATGTAAATATTTCATGCAGTAGTGTCCCTCTGATCTTTGCTGTATTTTTTCAAAATAGAGACCAAATCTAGAAGTGTATCTTCCCACCAAAGGGAGAGGTCACTGTACATTATGAGAACTGATTTCCTCATCTGAATGAAGTATTGTAAATTTGTTTTTAAAGATTCCTGAAGTAAAAGCGATGAATTAAATTTCCAATCCCCTGAGTCATTCTTCATATTTGACCCCTGACCTAGTATAACATGAATCATATTGTGGTTGGAAAATGCAGCTGGTAAGATTCTAGCAGATTGAATAGAAATTTTAGCAGATAAAAATAAATAATCTATTCTAGTGGCCAATAGAGGTGGCCGAAGTACTCCCATTTTGCTACGCAAGCACTTCCTATTGTTCCTTAAGTAAGTAAGTAAAATTTATTTTTAAAGCGCTTTTCAAAACCAAAGCGCTGTACAGATAAAATAGTTAAAATACATACATATAACGTACAACAACAAATAACAATATAATTACAATAAAATCACTCTCCATATGCCTGTTTAAATAAATAAGTTTTTAATTCTAATTTAAAACTCTCAACGGTCAGGCAGCCTCGTATCCGACGAGGTAGAGAATTCCACAGGGTAGGGGCAGCATAAGAAAATGCCCGAGTTCCAGAGGTTTTTAAACGGACCCTGGGAACCTCTAACAATCCCTCATCAGCAGAGCCGAGCAAGCAAGAGGGACAGTAAGGAACAAGGAGATCTTGAAGATACCGCGGTCCCTGTTCGTGTAGGGCTTTATAGGTCAGTAACCCGACCTTAAAGGTGATCCGCCACTGAACCGGCAGCCAGTGCAGTTCGCGCAGCAAAGCGTAATATGACTTCTCATAGATGTCCCAGTCAAAAGCCTGGCTGCTGCGTTCTGCACCAGCTGCAAGCGGGATATCAACCCCTGGTAGCCCTAGGTACAGGGCATTGCAGTAATCAAGGCGAGAGGTAACAAAGGCATGGACCAATACCGGAAGGTCAGCCGGAGGAACCAGGTGTTTCACCCGAGCGATATTCCTAAGATGATAAAAGGAAGATTTGACAATGGATGACACCTGAAACTTCAGGGTCAAACCATCGTCAATAATAACGCCCAGGTTACGCACCTGGTCTGAGGTTGGGAGCTGGGCACCGTCGATCCATATGCCCGAAGGAAGCCTGGCCCTACAACCCACCTCAAGGTGACCTGGGTCCACTACCAACACCTCAGTCTTATCCAAGTTTAACCTTAGCCAGCTGGCACTCATCCAATCCTTGATCTCGGATAGACAGCTGTTAAGTATAGATACTGCATCTTCCTGTCCGGGACTAAAAGACAAATACAGCTGGGTATCATCTGCATAGCAGTGAAAACCCAAGCTGTATTGCCTAATAATGTCTCCCAATGGCAGCATATAGACAGTGAACAACATGGGTGCTAAAATGGAGCCCTGCGGAACCCCACAGGGCAGAGAGAAGGCATCAGAGGAATAAATTCCTGTGATAACCCTCTGTCTCCGCCCCATGAGAAAAGATTGAAACCACTGCAGAACTGTACCAGACAGTCCACAATAGAACCGCAGGCATTCCAAAAGCACATCATGGTCCACAGTGTCGAATGCTGCAGAGAGATCAAGAAAGACTAGAATAGTACATGCCTTTCAATCTCTCGCTATCAGGAGAACATTTAGAACCCGGACAAGGGCAGTCTCAGTACTATGTCTTTTCCTAACTCGATTGAGAGTATCATAGACATTGTGATTTATGATATGGTCATCCAGTTGCAGTGCAACCACCTTTTCAATAACCTTACCCAAAAAGGGCAGGTTAGAGACAGGTCTGTAGTTAGCTGGACAGTTCGGGTTCAATGAAGGTTTTTTTAGGAGTGGTCGAATGACCGCCTCCTTTAGGGGATCAGGAAAGATCCCCTGCTCCAGAGATTTCCAAACAATTTCAGCAATGGTCGGACAGATAGTATCTACGCAACCTAATAATAGAGGCGTAGGGCCCGGATCCAAACTACAGCTGGTTGGACGTACAGTCTGGACAATCCTCACAATATCCATAAACTCCGGCCTACCAAAGTCAAACCAGGCAACACAGGTGTTTGTTTCCCTCTGCCAATCACTGCAAACCCTTGAAGAATGAGCCTGGCCGATATCCAACCTAATGCTGGCAACCTTATCAACGAAAAACCGAGCAAGCTCATCACACTTTATTTGTGAAAAATCTCTTCCAGACTGTAGACAGAGTGGATTGCACAGTCTGTCAACAGTCTGAAAGAGTTGAGCTGGTCGGTTGCGCGCAGCAGCAATCTCCCTGGACAGGAATTCTGCCTTCTTACGGCTTATTGCCGATTGATAGATAACATAATGATCCATCAATCTAAGTTTGTCAGCATCCAAGCAAGATTTCCGCCAGGCCCTCTCTAGCCTTCGCCCTACTCTTCTCAGTTCCTTCAAAGACCCATCAAACCATGGAGTCTTTGGACGCTGGGTGAGTGGGCGAACACAAACAGGAGCAATTTGGTCCAAGGCTCTGCTCACTGCCTTATTATAGGCAAGAACAAGGTCTCCTGGACTCATGCTCACACCCAAAACACCCGATAGGTCCAGTACTGCTAATAGGCCCTCTGGGTTTACTCCCCTTAAAGGGCGATACTGGACCATCTCCATAGAGGCAGGCCTATTAGGGGGTGCCCCAAAACTGAATCTTATGGTGTGATGGTCTGTCCACACATTTGGTTCCACCCCCAGATGGGTAACATCCAACTCCAGTGTGAATACCAGGTCTAAAGAGTGTCCCCCTATATGGGTAGCAGAGGTAACTACCTGTGACAGGCCCAACATAGACATGAGTTGGAGGAAATTCTTTCCAAAGTGCGAGAGTTCATCATCGACCCAGGCATTGAAGTCACCCAGTATTAACCATCTGGGCGACTCCAATGCCATGTCCACGATAAAGTCCTCGAATTCCTTCAGGAATTCTCCACCATCGCCGGGTGGACGGTAGATGAGGAGAATCCTAAACTCTGCACCTGCTGCCAGAATACACTCAAAAGACCTGGCGTTACCAACTGGCACCTCCACAAGACTCGGATCTGATCTAAAAAAGATGGCCACTCCCCGTCCCACGATCCAGTCTCGATGGTGCATCCGAGAACCCAGCCGGAGCAGCAGAGTCTAAATAGACCTGCATTCTCATCCAGCCAGGTCTCAGTGATACATGCCAGGTCAGATGTTGCAACAAGATCTCGCGATAATAGCAGTCTTGTTCCTAATAGACCTGGCATAAGCACCGCCTAAGTTGGATGGGCTTTTGAAGAGGAACGCGGCACCTGCCCACAATCTGTGGAGCCCTTGGGTATGGGAATCAGGCAAGGAGGACCCCTCTTCTGATCCCATTTCACCCCAGGGCATCTCCTTGACCCAACTATCCCTATCTGTCCACCCTCCTCCAATCTCCCACTCTGTCTGGCCCACCCGTCCCTTAAGCACCTTCGCGTTATACCCGCTATGCGGCAGTTATTAAGAACGTCATTTGACAGCTGAGGACAATAAAAGGGACTGAAGTCCCGAGCAGGGTAGGAGAGTAGTGCCTGACCGCCAGGGACCCCAAGCACATCTTTAATAACAATTATCTAATAAATAACTCAAACACACCTATCAACAAAACTAAAATAAATCCCAACTCAAAACTAACCCTAAACAATAAAATACCATTAAATACAGAACTTAAAATAATTTTGTATTTTTGAACACTGAAGCACCTCTCACATGCAATAGTGCAATAGATATTATAATATCTCCCAAAACTACCTCTCACATAGCAGGGGACATTGTCAGAGTGTTCAGAGCAAACAGAAATCAAATAAGTCCAGATAAATAATATTGCACACAAAAAATCCAGTAGTAAGGATCCGAATCCAAACTCAACTCAACAAAGGGATCTGAAGGAGTCCAGAAATCCAGCAGCAACTTGCACTTCAAGGACCATACTCCAAACAGTCATCTACCAGGAAACAGGTAGATAAATGTGTTACCTAAGACAGCAGTAGTAGCAGCCTTACCCGGTCAACGACCCGCGGCTATAACAATCCGACGAGTCAGCCCAAACAGTCGAATCCTGGGAAGGTCTAGAAGAAGCCCTGGTCCCCCCAGCTTCCTAGGGGTAAATGGGCAACTCCTGTCTGGTCGGAAACCGAGAGGCAGCCACTACTTCTATAGCAACCTTACCCGGTAAGCGACCCGCAGCTACAAACGTCCCATGAGTCAGCCCAAACAGCCAAATCCCGGAGCGGTCTAGGAGAAGCCTAAGTCCCCCAGCTTCCCAGGAAACAAAACTGGGCAACTCCTGCCCGGTCGGAAACCGAGAGGGAGCTAACGCATCTCAACCAGCAACTTCAAATGTAAATCCACTAGAGTTCACCAGAATCCTTAAAATCAATAACAGGGCAACCAAAATCTTGTGTAGCAGCTGGAATAACAAATACTCTGTTGGAAAACTTCCTTACAAGTCCTCCTACTTACTAGTTCTCTTAGAGCACGGCAGGCAGATGCTTCAACAACAAGCCATACATAGTTGAATGATTCCTCCTTTGCAAGTCCTCCTTATAGGTCCTCTTAATGCAGACAGTTACTTTAATGGATTAACCAAACGACTCCATGACTCCACACATTTCCAAATCCACAGACCAGAGATTTCCATATGGCCACAAAATGATCAAAATTAGCTCCGAACAGACTCAGTAACTTTGAATGAATTCCAATGAAACAAATAAACAGGTAAACGAAACAAAACTGAGAGCTAAAAATTTCCACACAGGAACGTATCGGCACTCGTGACGTCAGAATGCAGAGTCTAACTTCCTCACTCCTTCAACCCTATCTAACTAAAATTACCTTTAAGGAGAGTGAAGTTTTAGACAAAGAATAAAATGCTTAAACACTTGTAACGCTAGAAACACAGCGGCGGCAGCAGCAGGCTCAGCACAGCCGCCATCTTGCCACGTCACCGTCACGTCACGTCACTTGAGCTGTGTAGCACTCCGCAATGCAAAGCAAATTACTCCATCTTCATAATGAGGAATGCAAAATGCATTGTTTCAATAGACTTTGCGATACTTTACTTTGTACTACAGCCTTACCCTTAATCTTAACGCGAAGTGCCATTAATTTGAATGGACTTCACTTTGCTTCACCTCTTGCTTCAACCCACCCCAGAGGGATGTTATTACATGATAACACACACCTTGTTGTGCCTTATTGCTTAATTATCTGTGCGTCTGCATCTGTTTGGGGCCCAGTCTCCATCTGTAAGCCACAGTTGTTTTTTGGCTTCTCATCCACCCCAAAGTTCAGAAATCTAAATTTGTTGTTAATTTTCTGTGTAATCCCAAAACGTACCTGCAAAGAGACATGCATGCAAAGATGTTTCTGGCCATGGCACTGCTGCCAGTGGCAAGGGTGGCCATGGGCATGTGCATGGTAGTACGCAGCATAAGGGCATAGTTGATGGCAGTAAAGGGATTTCTCCAACTGTGTTTTGCGCAGTGCAATCAGTTGCTTCAATGATGGTTGGAGATACTGTTGTCTCCACTGGTAATGGTAGTGAAGGTGGTGATGGCATAAGTATTGACCCAAGTTCACCTGTGACAAGTTAAAGGGTGCAAAATATTGTGCAGTTCAAAGATATGAGGCAGAGTGTGGTTGATGTCACACTCCCCATCCCCCATCCCCACAGTAGTTGAACATCATCCTGATCCTGATGATGACTCACAATCACAATCTCATGCTTCCAGTGCTGCTGAGGTTATGCCTGGGCCATCCAAAGATTCAAAGGTTGAAGAAAAAATAGTGGATGATCATACGGAGGCTGTGGCTGGACTTGGAACATGTTCTCCACTGGACAGCATCCAGGCTGAATTTGTTAGCAACCCACAAAATTAGAAAAAAATAACTGTTTGCAAGAAATGTATTTATTTTCTTGGTGACTGTGTAATCTAAAAAAAAAGCCCACAAAGACACACATGGCTAGGCAAGGGTGTTTCTGACTATGGAGTATGAGTCACGTAAGTCAGTGGAGTATAAGCTGTGGGTCTGTGGGCAGGCATTCTGTCACATCACATGGAATAAATAAAAAAGAAAAAATCCTGGAAGGGAAAAAGTTCTGTGTCAGAGAGAGTTAGGGCCAGGTAAGGTCCCTGGGTCTATGTTGGTGACAGCAGTGCCTGCAGCATCACCCTTAGCATAGGTGGTGTGTGAAATAAATTCTGTATGAGTGTCTGAAATAAAATCTGCCAGCCAGTTGTCAAGTAACAGCAAGTAGCCATGTAGGTAAAAGCTGCGAATTAACACTGGAGGTTTACCACAGGCATGCGGAGGATGACTTTGAATGTTCAAGTAGTGTTCAGGGTACCAGTATGGTGTATATTTCACTTTGAACATTGTACTCATGCACCTAAATATTCAGACCTGTGCTAAAGGTGAGCGCAAGTCCAGTGCAGCGCAATTCAGATGTATCATGTGGAAAAGGAAGCCATATTCAGAAGATGCACCACTGACATGCTGTGGTGCAAGGCAGGCTGAATATAGCAAGGATGCACCATAGTACAACCACAGATGCTCTGGTGCAACCATGAATGTGCTGGAGCAGTCCAAAACACAGAACCCAGCCAGCTGAGCAAGGGCAACAGGCAACAGGGACACACAGGCAGGGATACACAGAGGCACAGGGGCACAGTACCCCACCAGCATGGCCAACCACAGACAACAGGGGCACACAGTCCTGAAGGCACTATAGGGCACCAGGGGATGGCAGAAACAGGACCCTGGGCCACCAACTGTGGCACAAGCACCAGGGCAATACACTGGCCCAGCCACTACACCAACAGCAGAGCCATTCAAGACACACCCAACAGGCCGTATTGCAGGGGGCCATGGCCATGGTGCCAGGACAACACACAAACACAGAGAACCATGAGCCAGGGGTGAGGGAGGCACAGACACATGCCCAAGCACAGCACAACAGACACCTGCAGTATGGCTCCACACACCACCTGCAAAGGAAACACAGACAAAGAGGAAGTAGCATAGAAAACTGTTTAATAAACAAAGAAAAATGAGAGCCAACAGGGCACCTATATGCAAAGAAGAACATGGGAATGGGGAGGGGACACAGGAGGTGGGGGTTAGGATCCAGGGACTGTACAATGGGAAGTGGGGATGGGCAGAGCAATAGGAAAGGGCAGGGCAGACAGGGACTGCACCTCAACAGACATTCAGGATCTGCTGCCACACATTGTGGCCTCCAGCTGGCGGATGTCCCCCGGCATAGCCACCATCACTCGAAGGTGGCTCTCCATCATTGCTGTCATCCTTCTGAGCTGGCACAGTATGGAATATAAGGCCCACACCATCTGGACCATCCTCTTCTGTGGCATCATGCATGCCTGACCTAGGAGAAGGGACAGAACAGGAATAAATGACATGCCAGAATGAGCCCCATCTCACCCTCAGAGTGCACTGCACAGAGGAGGCACACACCAGTGGACAGACCCCAAAGGTCCCATGCATGGAGGGCTGCACCAGCTGGCCACACAGTACACCTCATCAGTGTGGACAGGCACACAGGTTCCTGCATTGGGTGCAGTGGCACACACACAAGGCACATGATGTGGACTGCAGGCACCCGTGGCTGCACACAAAGTGGAAGGCTACGCACACAACCCACCCTCCCATGGGTAGCACAATGGATAAGGGCACAGTACATGCACATGCAGTGCAACACTGGCATGTCCACTGTTCTCTGCACCCACCCAGGCAGTAGCCACACATGGCTGTGGTGACCATGTCCAGAGCCCTGTGGCCTACAGTGACCCACACATGCACAGTACAGTAGTGTGAACATGCCTACCTGGCTGTCGCTGTCCAGCAGCCCCAGCAGCTGTCCTATCATCATGCTGGCCTGCCACGGCCGCAGCTGCCCAGGCCCTCCTGCAGTTCCCTGGCCCTGTGAATGCATGAAAGAGAGACGTAGACATGAGAGGATGGTCGCGCACATCCAACCCCCCCGGCACACATCTGGCATGGTGCAGGGTGGGACACCACCAACTCTGTGGCTCTGGCACATGCATGACTGTGACATGCACAACAGCGTTGCACATGCCGCACATGCAGGACACTCAGTGACCACCAGAACCGTGCCCTCCCACTGGGCAGCAGCACATGCTGCACATCCTGATGCCCAGAACAGGAATACCAAGGGCATGCATGATGCATGGGAATACTAACCTGGCTGTGGCACAGCACCATGCTGCACATGAGCCTGGAGATGAGGCAGCTGTTCAGGATCCTGCTGTATAAGGTCACCACAGTGGTGCCTGCATTGTTCAGCTGTATGCAGCACTCCTATATGGCATTCCATGACCATGGTCACAAGGTCCCACAAATGGGTCCTGAGCTGCTGCAAGGGCACCTGCCTGAACAGCTGGAGTGCATATGGTTCCACCAATGCAACTAGGTTGCACATTTCAATGTAGTTCCAATTGACTGCCCAACATGCTGCACTATTGCCTGGCATGGCTGCAGTTCTACACTACCGTTGGATGTGCAATGGCCTATACTGCAGGCACATGGTGCAGCATGTAGACGTTGAGCAATAGTGTACCGCTGTACAGGACTGTGCAACATGTAGATGCAATACTGGAGTGTGCTGTGGAGGAGTAATGCACAGCACCATGCATGTGCACAGTGGCATGCCCTAGCAGGTGCACGGGATCTCGGCCGTGACCCTCATGGCACAGGGCGTGACCCTACGCAAGAGCACACATGACCCCAGCCTGTGCTGTATGTGGCATAGTGCATGCCGTGCAGCCATGCATTGGGCCACTGTGCCATGATGCATGCGGTTGCGTGATAGGTGAGCAGCACCGCATGCACAAAATGAGCATGTTGCGCAATGCGTATGGTCATGTGATAGGCCAGAGCACACAGCTGCGCACATGTGCACTGCAAGCCCATGCACCACGCATGCACAGGACTTGTGCTGCATGATTGCTCCAGCACATCCTGACTGAGCACAGCACATAATCTCGATATTCAGTAGCCATATGCAAATCACCTCATTAGGCTATGCCCAGTGCAACAGAGCTCATTAGCAGCTCGTTACCATTGTACACAAGCTCATTTGCATGTGTTACGCTTGAAAAGCGCCATGCTGGAGCACAGACCACAGACCGGTATTACAGTCAGATTGGTAAGGGGAACATAATGCTGGCCATGACAGGCCCACATCTACAGGGAAACAGAGCAACCTTCTGTGCCATGCTGCCACTGACATTCTAATCTGTCACTGTCCACAAGTAGCATAATGTCTGAGGCTGAGGTAGAAGAGGGGCATGGGCCTGCACAGAAACGCAAGCCCAATTTCACAAAGGAGGAGCAACAAGCCCTGTTTGAGGCCTACCTCGACAGGGAGGCCCTGCTGAGTGGTACCACGGGCATGACACAGGACAGATTGGCCGCATGGAAGGCAGTGGCCACCTATGTGAATGCCCATGGCAGGCACCAGAGGAGTGCCCAGGAGTGCAGAAAAAAGGTGGGAACTGACAAACACCATATAAACAAGAAGGTGGCAGCCATCAGGGCATCCCACACCAGAACTGGTGGTGGACCACCCACCAATATGGCACTGATGGCAACTGAGGAGCTTTTTGGCAGCTACCATCACCAGTGCCCCCACAGAGGGAATTCAGGCAGTGATTTCCAGATGGGTGGCAGCCTCTCGCAGCATGGTGAGTCAACACACCATGCATGGGGGGTATTGGGACTGTCACATGCAGGCGGTCCTGCCACCATAATGCATGGCCCATGAGGGTGAGGCGTGCAGCTCGGTACGGCACACTAGTGGATGAGGCCCCCTGGCTGCATGAGCCCCTGGGTGGAGAACCAGCCTGCATGGGTGCTACACATATGCTGATCCTGTATTTCTCTTTTCCAGCACCATCATGGCTCTGTGGAGAGGCACCTGTGGAGGAGGATGCCACTGTGGGACCGAAGGTGGAGGAGCCATCGACATCCATGGGCATCTGGCACAGGGACTGACCATGCTATGACAGTGTGGGGCTGCTGGATGTCCTGGGGCTGGAGTAGGATGATGCACTGTCCCAGCTGCTGATGTGTGAGAGCCTGCCTGTGCTGTGCACAGGCACATAGCTGAGTGGTGCGTCCAACTCCGATGATGACATGACACTGATCCTGGACAGCGCTGAGCATGAGGTGCCTGACAGTGTCCAGGGAGAGTCCCAGGCATGGTCAAGTCCAGTGCTGCACTAGCAGCTGCGTGCCTGCCCCCTGTCCCTGCCAACACAGAGGTGTGTGGTGCCACCACTGTGCCTGGTGAGGGTGGGAGTGCTGTTGTGGTTGTAGATGCACTGGCCACAGATCAGCTGACAGAGGAACAGTGGCAGCAGGATGCAGGGACCACCGGGCAGCATGCCACGGGGTTGCCGCTGGTGTGCCTGTAGCCACACTACCCTTGTGTGGTCCCCTGTGAAATGTCCACCAGACAGAGGCATTGACCAGCATGCCACAGCACCCCAAGCAGGCCAGCGTCTGCCCAGGATGTGCAGGATGCTGACAGGCTGGCCATGCAAATCTGGCTACTGCGGGCATCCGTGGACAACCAGACAATGCTCGGTATGGAGATCCATGCACTGCAGGCTGAGGTGCAGCAGCAGGCTGAGTGGCAGGACAGTGGCTGTACACAGCACATTGATGAGATCCGAGAGCTGCGGGAGGCCACGACCGCATCACTGGACCACATGACCAGTACCACTGCAGCTGGGTTTGTATCGCTGGCATCCACTGGGTGTGGCTGTGTGCATAGGACTCCCCACACTGCTACTTCCACTCCATGGTCCTGGCGTCTGGTGACCTCTGCAATGCTGACACCAGGCTGTGACATATCAATTCCTGACTCCCCCGGAGCAAACCTGTTTGGCCAGCTCTACACTCCAGTGAGGACCCGGTCATGCTCTCTGGCCTCCACCCTTGCGAGTGTGTTGGAAACTCCCCCGGTGGCTGTTGCACAGCCCATGGCTGCTGAATGGCCTGGGCCTGGCCATCCACATGACCATGGTGGCCCTGGCACCACATTGTGGGCCTGCTGGGTGTGCTGCCCTTTCCTACTGTCTGCTGCTGCTGCCTAGTGCACACAGGTATGGTATTTCCCTGTGCATGTGGTGCACACCCTCTGTGTGTGCTGTCTGGACTGCTGGGCCTTGTGGAGTGGGTGTGATGAGTGCAGATCCATGCCAGCGCTGCCCGTGCACTGCTGTCATGCATCTGATCCATGCCATGTCCCACAGCCCATGTGTGTGTGTGTGCCCATGCCTGTGTTGTGTGCATCTGTGTGGCTCTGTATGCACCATGCATTCTGTGTGTACCCATGTCACTGCATGCCTCCCTATGTGCCCATCCAGCCCTGTGGATGGGGTGGTGATCTGTGCAGGCCCTGCATGCGTGTCATTATACTTACCTGTGGTCTCCGTAATGCTCCTGTGTGATGGTGGCCCTGTGCCTTCTGGCCTCCGCCACCAGCCTGGGATCCCATCTCCCCATGGGTGGCTGCACACCCCTCTTCAGGGCCATCGTCCTCATCTTCCCCACTGCTGTCACCCTCATCCACCTGGACAGCTATCCCATGGTCAATGGCCATGTTGTGCAGCATGCAGCAGGCCAGGAATAGGCCACAGGCTTTTGATGGGCTGTACTGTAGGGCACCACCTGATCTGTCTAGGCAACAGAACTGCATCTTGAGCATGCAAAAGACACGCTTGATGACATTGCATGTGGCGGTGTGTGCCTCGTTGTATCGCTCCTCCATGGGTGTGGACAGTCACCGATAGGGGGTGAGCAGCCAGGGGGTGAGCAGGTATGCACTGTCCCCTATGTAGGGAGAAGATATGGTTATCACTGTGCTGTGCTTGTGCTCCCTCCTCACCCCTGTTGCTCTCTGCCCCCTGCCCTCCCCGTGTCATTGCCTTCCTCCATCGGCATTGCTGCACCCACATCCATCCCTGTGCCTTGCTCACCTAACAGGTGCCCCGTGGGGATATCCCCATCCTCAAATCTCTGGCACAAGATGGAACTGTGCCAGATGTTGGTGTCATAAGCACTTCCAGGGTGTGTGGCACAGACACTGATTATGTGCCCTGTGGCATTGTACACCACCTGGCAGTTGATGGAAAGGTACCCCTTCCTGTTGATGTATGCCATCCCCTCTGGGCCAGGTGATGTACGTATTGCCATGTGGGTGCAGCCTATGGCCCCTAGCATGCCTAGCATGCGTGCCACCCTGTGGAAGTCCTGCATGTTTGCTGTATGCTCTGCCTGTGTGCTTGGGAATTGTATGAACTCTGAAGCATGTGGCAGCGGAGCATTGAGGACCTGTGTGAGGAGGCAGGACATGGCTGACTGGGTGATCCCTGAGGTATCACCCATTGGTCTCTGGAAGGTGCCCGCAGTGAGCAGGCACATCACTGCTGTCACCTTGGTCTCCACAGACATGGCATGACTCCATCCAGTGGGTGCCTGCAGATCATCACTGCACAGCTCACAGAGCTGCCTCAGAATTGCCCTGTTGATGCAGTACTGGCCCATGATCTTCACATCAGTGTAGTCATCGAAGGTGAGGTGGGCACGGTACTGTCTGTGTTGGGCATACCACTGATGGGCCCTTTGTTGGCCACACTGCTGTTCCTTCCTCCTCCTCACACCCTTCATGACCTGCTCTATAAGGAATGGACTTGCATCCATGCTGCTGCGTTTGCTCCAGGTTGCGCATCAGCTGTGTTTGTGTTTGAGAATACTTTTATAAGCTCATGTCTGACTGACACATCCTGTGATTTGCTCCTGACGTGCGCCATAGTTTTGGGTTGAATATGCCATTGCACCGCATATTCATGGGTATGCCCCCTTGCACTTGCACTGCATACATTACTTTTGTGCCATGGCATAATGGGACTTACACTGCGCAGCAGCGGTGGTTGAATATGGCTCTGCGGTGCAAGTCTGTAGTTGTGCCGGTGCAACTCGGTTGTGCCATGCGCAGCTGCTCTGAATATCTAGGCCATTGTCTTGTCTTGCCATGATCATGAGTCATGAGACAAATCACGTTCTTCATCTTCATGATCATGAACCACACAAATTTAACTTTTTTGTCCAACATCCCAAGTAGGACATCTAGTCACGATGATGGCGGTGCTGAATAATGCAGGTGAAGCAGACCATCCTGGTCAATGCAGTGTAAAACAGTGTACCATTGAGGTTGCTGATGCAGTAATGGAAAAAAAATTTCCAAGTGGGTACAGCTCTGGCATTGAGGATTGTGAGGGCTGCTTTCCTTTTTTTTTTCTTTTTGTTTCCCTTGTTTTATGCTGGTGTAAAGTATTTAACAGTGGTGACATACAGGCCAGATGATGGATATAAAAAAAGACAGAAACAGCTCCATGGGGTAGTAATACTGAATGGGGTACTGGAATGAACTCAGAATATTTATTTTTCATCTATTTGTAAGTATCATCGAGGTATTGTGGACTGGCAGTATGTTCCAATCTGAAGACGGACAGCAGTTTGGATAAACTGAAGACCTGGAAAGAAGATAAAAATATTAATGACAATTTTTTTTCCAAATGACCCATGCACCCCCCCCCCAAAAAAAATACTTACCTTTCATGGATTGACATTGTTCGTACAGCCGAAGTCAACAATCGGACACATGTGGAACACACGTGCAGTAGCAACGGTCTCATCACTACAATCGTGAATCTGTGTGCTGTAACCTGAGAATGTAAAAGAAAAGAACAGTAATGAAAAATGCTTATAATTCACTCACTCACAGCGGTACCCCCCCAGAAAAAAATTTAATTTTACAGTACTACATTGATGGTGGCACATATGTATGGCATGTGAATGTGACCATGGCCAACACACCGGTGAAGAGGAAACATTCAGTTTGTATGATGATGATTCCCTGCAAAGGAACAACACAACGGACTGCTCAGTACTTACAACAAAAAACAAGATTCAATACAAATTAAATGGCAGTGTCTCTGAAAAAACATGACAGTGACACTTACACTAACTTATCAGTGTTGGTATGAATACACACACATAGCACAACATGTTTCAGTCAGTACAGCAGAATTTCCCAGAACATCAAATTATAGTTCAACCCCACTGTCATCTGTGGCTATCATCATTAAGTAACACACTGCACATCATCATCAGCAGAAAACAGACGGACGACAGCAGCAGGCGTCAGCAAGCCATTTTCTCACTTGGGACACTTAAGCAGAGTTCTGGCTCTAGGTGCATGCATTTAGCAGCACATCAAGAAATACTTGTGACTTTTCTGAACAGTTTTTCATGTAATTATTCTTCATCGGGACTTTTAATAATAATAATAATAAATTTTATTTATAAGGTGCCTTATCTAATAGCCAAGGTGCCTAACAATTTTAAAACAAGTCAAACATCAATACAATTCACACAAACAGTAATACATTAACATTAAAATAACAATATACTATTCATCAGTTGGAAGTTTATCACTTTTCATGACATTTAAACAGCAGCAGGCACTAGCAAGCCATTTTCTCACTTGGGACACTTATGCAGAGTTCTGGCTCTAGGTGCACGCTTTTAGCAGTGCATCTAGAAATAATTGTGATGTTTCTGAACAGTGTTTCATGTGATTATTTTTCATCAGGACTTTTCATGACATTTAACAGCAGCAGGTGCCAGCAAACCATTTTCTCACTTGGGACACTTATGCAGAGTTCTGGCTCTAGATGCACGCTTTTAACAGTGCATCAAGAAATACTTGTGACTTTTCTGAACAGTTTTTCATGTGATTGTTCTTCATCATGACTTTTCATGATATTTAAACAGCAGCATTTATGTAATAATAAGTCATGTGGTTTCCAATTGTGTGGACAATGCATGCTTTCAGTGCAGTTGCAGTTGCAATTGTGCAGGCCAGAAGCCATCTTCAAAACACTTTTATTGCAGCATGCATAATGGCACAACAGTTTCACCTGTATTGAAAGCATGCAGCGTCTGCCATTTTGCATG
This sequence comes from Neoceratodus forsteri, assembly GCA_016271365.2. Lineage (NCBI taxonomy): Eukaryota > Metazoa > Chordata > Ceratodontiformes > Ceratodontidae > Neoceratodus > Neoceratodus forsteri. The sequence continues at coordinate 1,237,953,932 of CM057454.1, forward strand.
CCATCAGTCATGTATGACATAAAGTAGATTAAAGAGGACAGGAACTGATTACTTATGTGCAGCAGCTGCTTGAAATGTCTCTATTTTCATAAATTATATTCATACCTCTAAAGATTTGTATTTAACTGTGCCTGAATAAAAGATGAAGCTGTCAGTTGTGTTTTGTGTTGTTTTCTTTGTATGAACAACATTCTTTGCAGTTGCTTTCATGGAACCAAGAATTTGGAGTTTTGACTATGCCACTTCATGGTTTTAGACATGTGAGCATGAACTTATCAGTACAGTGCCCATGGTTCTGAAGCCATGAAGTGACATAGTCAAAATTCAAAATTTTTGGTTTCATGAAAGGAACTACATAGAATGTTGTCCCTGTCTCAAACGCATTCAGCAGGTCAGGCCCTCTGCTCCCACAGTGCTAACCTCAGAGCACTATAGTGTGAACAGGTAACAGAGAGAGTAACCCTCCTGTCTGCTTTTGGGTCCGAATCACCTTTAGTCTCAAGTTCTGGGGGGATTCAAACTGTGAACCTTATGCTAGCATACCCAAATGTACAGGCTCAGATAATATTCTCTTCAGGGCGATGCAATATATCTTCCGCCTAAGGGCACCTAACCAGGTATCCAAAATGAACCCTTTTAACTCTATAAGAGACCTTGGGTATATTCTTACCTTTTACTCAAGCACAGTAACACCATCAAGATGTTGAACAATTGTCAGACTTAATCATCTATACATCAAATGCAAAAAGAACTTGGAAGACACACCCAGGCAGTATCTTGAAAAAAAATTCTTTACTAAAAGATGATAAAAATATGAAAAATGTAAACACAGAACAATATATCAAAGAGATCACAATCACATAAAAAACAATGGAAAATTACAAAGCAAAAACTCCTACCACAATACATTTAGACATTTGCTGTCTAAGGTATTATCTCTGGAAGTACTTAAGTTAGATCAGAGAGTTGTGTCTCTCTAGAGTCCCAAGATGGTATAATTCAACATTTCAGACACAAGTATCTAGTTTAAACTCTGTGTCTCCACACCCATTCTATGAGTTATCTAGCTCCTCCTTTTAGAATAAAAAAATACAAACATGGTGTCCTATCAGGAGGTATATTAAATAATGTGAACATCAGCAAAAAAAAATCACTTCCTAAATATGACTCCTTAATTAAACAGTTTTTCTTTGATCTTGTGTGGTTCCTGTTCTCAAGGCAGATCAAAGGGTTTTACAACTTTTAACACCATGCTGGTATCAAATGTTCTTCCTATAGGAATCATAAAGCTTTACCAGCCCTATATCCTGGCAGCTGGATCAGTTCTAATTAAGACACAAAAAAAAAAACACCCAAAAAACAGGAGACCTTTTATCAGGTCTCTCTGGTCTTTTTAATTACCTCTTGGTTGTAGGTCACTTGTCCCTGCTGACACCTTGATGTAGGCCAATTTCTCACATCCTCTGGTCAGTGTGATATATCCTGTAGCTTCACTGAAACCTGGGGGGGGGCACCCATGGAAGCACAGGCTGTCTTATGTGAGACAATCACATACTATATTTTTTATATTACAGATATCATACAATAATCATAACCAGCTGGCCAAGCATCACAGTCTCTACAAAGAAAACAACACAGAACACAACTGACAAGTTCAACTTTTATTCAGGTACAGTTAAGTATGGATCCTTTACATGAATTAATATAATTTATGAAAATAGAGACATTTCAAACAGCTGCACATAAGTAATCAATTCCTGCCCCATTTAAGTAACACATAATACAAATCGCAAATAAAACATTACTGGAACAAAAATTACATACTTGTGTGCATCAACACAATAATATTAATTAGGAAAAAATTAAAAAAATAAAACCAGAGTAGATGCTTGGTGGGGGGGGGGTTTAAATTGACATGCAAAATAATTTTTTAAGGGGCCTGTGGGGGCGACTGTTGACCACCACTGATATTACGCAGTAAGCCTATTATCTCCTCGTTCTGCTCCTCAATACAAGAGAGACACTGCACGGCCACCTCCACCACCGCTTGAATGGCCTCAACCTCTGTCCACAGCGCAGCCAGTTCCACCATGATCACAGGACGCTGTGGGTCATCTTCTCTGGGTGCAGCTGCAAGAACCTTCACCTCTGCTGCCTGCATTTCCCTGAGCCATCACCGACATGCAGGTGGATGAGGTGCTATGGCCATAGCTGCAGGAGTGGCTGTTAACTCCTGCAGCTTGGCCTCCAATTTGACCTGGTGGCAGCCAGCTAGGTGGGTTCACTGACCACCAGTGCCAAGGTGACTACCCTTGGGCCCAAGATGGACAAGCACCTGGCACAATTTGTACCACATGACAGTGGGGTCCCCAGGGAAACACGTGAAGAACTCTTGCATGGGAGAGCTCCATGCAGGCAGTGGGGGGTACTGCTGGCCACCTTCTGTGCTGCTGCTGGTGGCAGTGGTGGAGGAGCAACATCCTGCTGTGGTTTCTGCTGCTCTTCCAGCTGCTGCTCCTCCAGCTGCTGTACATCTGGCTGCTGATGTCCTCCAGCTGCTGCTGCTGTTCATGCTGACGGACCACTGCTGCTGCACAGCTGACTGTACCTGCACTTGAGGGCACAAAACTGGCCCTGTTTAACATAACTGGGCAGACAAGCCCACTACGCATCCGTGGCCCCCACTGGCCACTGCTTTTCCTGCCAGCCAGTGATCCATCACCAAAGAAAAAACTAGTACAAGTACTAGTAACTCTACCAAAAACAAAATACTCACAAAAACAATATTTTTTAAACCAAAAAAAGGCTGTAAAATTAATTTAAACCTCCTACACTAATTAACAAACTAAATCTAAAAAGTTTTAAACTGAAAGAAGCAAAATCAAGTAAGTGTTGCATTCTGCAATTGCCAACAACCCACACACACAAACTGTTCTAAACAGATCAGTGATGTACCCAACTCTTTCTACAAGAGAAAGTGAAAGTGAAACACTCACTTCCTGCCTATTTAAGGTTCTCCCTGAATCATGTGTCCTGCATACCTGCAGACAGTCAGGCATGTGACCAGTGTCCTGTTTATTACCAACTCCGCCTTCTCCAACTACAACTCAAAGTGAATGCGAAGTGACCAACACGAAGCACATTAAGGTAAATTTCGACTTCTTTATGGGAATGTTGCACAGTGATCCACAAACTCAAAGTGGGCCACTTCGCATTCACTACACCAGCGAATTTAAACTTTGCTGCGTCTCTAGTGGCCAAGGGTCCCTTTTGAAAAGTTGGGTGCGGGTGTTTTCTAGCCGAGATATATACTGTACATCCTTCAGATTTGCTGTTTGAATCATGGATTTCAGAAAGGCTGTATCACAAAATATCTTTTTAGTTTTAGTGTTGCTCTCTCTATCTGATAAGGACATGCCACAATTAAAATCTCCCCCCAGAATCATGTTTTGTGATAAGTGTAAGTAGGGCTGGATAGTTTAAAACAGTTCTATCCTTGCTGCCTTTGATTGTGCATTATAAATATTCACCAGTCTGTATAAAGTATTACAAATTTTCACATCCAAGATTAGTGCTCTTGCAGGTGCCAAGTCAATTAATTTCATTAGAGTAAAAGGCAGAATTTTAAATACCACAGCTACACCAGAGCATGACTTTTTTCCTATGGACCAATAAGAAGGCCCCACTTGCCACAATTTCATGGCCTGCTTCACCTCAAGGGTTGTGTGCAAACTGGTGTCCTGGATGAAAAAGATCCCTGGAGGGAGAGACTTCAGGTGTGACAAAACAATCTGTTTCTTTTTATGGTTCTTAACACTATTTGTGTTAATAGTATAAAAGGAAAGTGAAGCGGCCATACAGAGTGTTTTAAGAAAACATAATATCTCACACAATCAGGTATATTCAAGGGGGTTGTTTGTTTCTAGGCTTAGTGACCCTGGTACATCACTGTTTACCCTTTCCTTTAGACTAAGACTCCTCTTCCACTCTCCCTGTATTAGAGGGAGAGGGTCCAATTATGTCAGCCTCTGGGTCATGTAAGGATGACCATAAGGAAGAAGTGTCAGACTTATTCCTTGAGGTGGCCACCACCTCAGCTAAAGCATCACACCTATTGGAGGTGGTTAAGTTGGAGGTTTTGGGGATTTTGGAAGTAGGCACTTCCAACGCGTGCCTTCTTCTAGAGACCACTTTTTTCTTTGTTTTTTCTTTTTGAGGATGGGAAGGTGGGGGCATTTCTGGGTTGCTCACAGAGGGAACTACTTCTATGGTGTCCACTTCAGGCTGCTGTAGGGGAGTGTCAGTTTCAGGATGAACAACTTCACTGTCCTCCATACTGATCTGCAGCACTTCAGTATTAGTCACTGAGGGATGGGGTACCTCTTCTCTGAGATTAGTATCCACTGTAGCAAGGGGCAGGGGAGCAGCAGGTGGAGGCTGTCTAGGGGCTTGCTGTCTTGCACTTTCCCTCTGTGCTAGTGCTATCAAGAGCTGGCTGATTATGCTCAACCCAAGGGCATGTGTGGTGAGTATGACCCACTGTCTCACACAAATTACATTTGTGTTCTTTTCTACAGAAACCACTCGTATAACCTAGTTCATTGCAGATGGTACATTTCAGCTTATCGCATAAACTGCTAACATGCCCCATAGACCCACAGTGATAACAGGCTTTGGGCTGGCCTGCATAGAACAGCACCCCTCTATCTCTGCCTAGAAAAAACAGTTGGGCAGATGTGCAAGTTCCGACTCTGTACTGGTTAGGATCACACGGATGTGGCAGCCCTCTGTCCAAATCTAATCATCATCCAGTATCGCTTCAGGGTTACCCAACGCTGTACATTGCTGTTTCAACCAATACAAAAGGTCTGTTACACTAACCCCCTAATTTCTAAATAATACAGTGATTGTACAGTTTGCTGGTTTAGTCAGTGGAATCACTTCGAATTGGGCCCACAAAGGATGAGTTCTCAAGGTACAATATTTGTTCAGAATTTCTGTAACCCTGAACTCAGTTTGAACAGGTCTAAAGTCACCTCTCTGGACACATGTATCAGGGCGTATAGTTCAGCTGCTAAAAAAATCGATAGATTCTTTTAGTAAAGTTCTTGCCACAAATTTTCTGGACGCAGTATAGCACAGTGGTTTAAGGCTCTGAGCTGCAAACCTGGAGACCTGGGTTTGAATCCTACAGCTCCCCCCTTGCATACTGTGTGACCCTGAGCAAATCACTTAACTTCCTTGTGCTCCCAGGTTGCACCTGTAAACAAGTTTTCAACTTACTGTGTGCCTACTGGGGAAAAAAGTCTCCATACCTCCCCTATACAGCAGACACACAGCATTGTGCCTCTTTGCAGGATACGTGGGAGCCCTAAAGAATGAGGCATAAGATCTTGGCCTAGTACCCCATGAGAGGAAAGCCCCTTGAGAAGCATCAGGCACCCCTTGGCAATTTTCAGTAGGCCTATGACACAGTGATGGGCCAGCCTAAGACTCACTACCCTTGCTCTGTGAAATTCCTTGCTCTAGCTGGGAAACAGTGGTTCAGGGTAATTGTGAGCACTAAGAGAGGTGCGGGGGGGGAGGGCTCACAGACAGTGGGATTCACCTTGATACCCTGAATGCCCATACCATCATAACTTGTATCAGTTTTTAACATTACTGGTACAGCTGTAGCTGCTGAAGTGCTTTCTTGGGGCATAACAATCGGTTGGAGTCCTGCCACCCATTGCCCAACCTGTTCACCCCTTTCCCATCCCGCCGATCTAAGTGCTGACTCGAAAGACCATTGTCTAGTACTTGTTGATTCAAAATTGGCACTGTTGCCCCATTTTAGGCCAGGCGCTATAATGCCTTCATATGCCATTCCCAACAGGACAGTTCGTAGCATTTTACGTTTGTTTTCTTTAAATACAAAAAGCAGTTCTCTGCTCGTACCTGTGGAGATGGAGAACGTTAGTGCTGCAACATCTCTGCTCTCCTGGTTGATGACCCACCTTGGTTCACCAACTTCTGCATTTGTGAAGTGCTCCTGCTTGTCAGAGGGAGCTACAGTAGCATTGCCCACTGCATCAGCAGGCTGTCTCTGGGCCTGCACAATCTGCTTGCTAGGCAACACTTCGCTCTGGCTTTACCTCTTCAAGTCATGAACTGCAAGCGCTCACAGAATTTCTTGTTTGCGCATTAGGAAGTGCTCTTCCTCGGACATGAGTAGCTGATCGAGATCCTGTGATCTGCTATCAACTGGCAATCCAGCAGGTATTCTTTCATCATTCTCCTTAGGTACAAATGGGGTTGACTTGGCTGCTGAATGTCTCCACTTTGGGAGCTCACATTGAGAGCCTTGTTGTGGCAGCATACCAGCTGCCTCCAATTCTATCAATACTGGTGCATCAAAAAACTGTTCAGCCTCTCGAGTTAGAGAGGTACAGGAGGAAGCCTGATTCTTCACCTCCTGCGTATCCATCCTCTCCACAGTTCCAGGAGAAGTGGCCATCCTAACAGACAGTGCTTCCTCTTACTGGTGAGTAGGGTAATTTCCCTGGTGTCCTGGCCAAATTTCCCCCATTCACTAAAAATACCACTAACAGCTTAAACTGGTTCAAGGTCAGTTGGCATCCATCTGTATCCCCCTCCCACGGGTCGTGCCTGAAAATAGGCAGGATTTGTATAGTGCACTTACTTGGTCAACAAAAACTAAATATATAAAAAAAAATCTCAAAACCACTCAGATGTGTATTGTATAAACAGAACATGACATGGCATGACTGAAGATATCATATTTATCTTCACTTGAGGCCCATTAATATGATATCTTCAATCAGGCCATGTCATATCCCCTAAATACTATGTATGCATATATCATGAATTTGAATGCATAGAACTGTAAAGGGCCTGAAATATACTAGTTAACACACAAATAATTAATATTATGCTACTAGAACATTAAGTATAAGAAAACTTTGAATATAAATGACATGAATGGAAATGTTAATAAGTTATGTTGGTAGGAACTTATATAGAGTTTTATGGCTACGTTATGGGGATCAATCTGTTCCATAAAGACAGTTATCGTGCAGATCCACAAGTAAGGGAATGGGGAGTAGGCACGATGCGATACAGCCTAAGATAACAGAGTGATTACGTATTAAAGCATTGTCTTTGGAAATATGTGATTACTGAAAATTCATTGATTTGATTTGCAAAAACCTCAGAGAAGAGGACTATGTATTGTACATAACTATGAAAAAAGCTAATATCACACATTATGCATGCAATAATACCCAGCAGGGTGGGCATTACTGGGAAATACTGGACTACCCAGGGGCGTAATGAGGCATGACACCGCAGGCGGATGGCCTTATAGCCTCTGGAAGGTCTGGTATTGTCAATATCGCCCACTCTGGAGGGTATTATTGTACTTAGAAAATGGTCCAGTGTATTACATGAATCAATCTGATTCAAAGTTAGTTGACATTCATCTGTAGCCCCTTCCCCCTGGGTCATGCCTGCAAATAAGCAGAGTTTGTCTAGTGCACTTACCTGGTCAACAAAAAACTATAAAAAAAAAATATGTGCTTGAAATCAAGAAAATGTTAATATTAAATGTTAAAATTCTTATCTGTTTGATTAATTTTGTGATAAAATAATTCCTCCAATTGCATTAAAATACAGTGGCCCAGATATTCATAAATACGCCAAAGTCTGTCGCAAGTCCAGCGCAGCACAAATACGCTGCACCCTGGCGTAACAGGAGCCATATTCAGAGGTTGCGCATCCTGCAGTGTGCAATGCAACTCAGCTGAATATGGCACAGTTGCGCCATGGTGCAACCAGACACATGCCATAGCGCAGACACAGTTACACCATGGCACAGACTGAGAAGCCCCAGCGCAACTGTGGGAGCAGAGCAGCATAGCAACAGAGGGGGGCATGGCACACAGAGGATACCCAGAGACAGTGCTAGGGAAGCACAGTGACAGGCCACAGAAGGCCACCACCAGAAGGGCACAGCAGGGTGCACACATGCACCCAGCCCCCACAACACAGCAGGGGCACAGACAGCAGGCAACAGGAGATGCCAACGGCCAATGGAGGGCCAGCAAGGGATCCCCCCCAAGGCAGCAGGTCATGCCCCCTCCATAGTAGTCCACACCCAGGACAAAGCAGCCAAGGACACACATACACTGCACAGGCAGCCCACACAGGAGGCATGGAACCAGCCAGGAAGCACGTATCATGGCAGACCACATGGGACAGGCAGCACAATGCCAGGCAGGGGCCCCAACACAGCATGTGCCCAGTACCCGACCAAAGACCATGGCCGTGTGCCAGCACCATGCACACATCTGCTACATACCCCATGGCAGCCGCCCCATGGGCACCCCAAGGCACAGCCACTGACTGAAGGGAGGGACACCACCACAGTGGGCCACACCACAGCACACAGCAGTGAACCATAGAAGCACAACACGTGCCCTGCAACATGCATATCACGTGGACTGGCACTGGGCCACTGCAGCATTGCTCCTCACGCCACCTGCAAAGCAGACACTGACACAGGCAATTAAGTCAAAATAGAGCAATATTCAAAAAACTATGTACAGTAACAAGGGGGTGGGAAAGGGTAGGATAGCAAGGTAAGGGGACAGGGAACAGGGACTGTACAGTGGGATGAGGGACTATAGGGGGAGGTACAGCAGGGAACACTGGGGTCCATCCATCAGTGGCCATGGCCTGCCACCCCTTGGTGCCCTCTCCACCTCCGATCTCTGAGGAGCAGGTGGCGCACCTGCAGCACAGCCTCCATGGTGGTGGAACATATAAGAATCAGCTGCCAGAGCAGTTGGCAGTACATGGGCCTCTGTCTCCTCTGCCGGATGCCTATGACAAGGGACAGGACAGATGATCAGTGCAATGTCCCAAGGAAGCATGCCCACCCACAGCATGCAATAGGCAGCTGGAATACACCCCCTGGAGGGCCCATACTGGCCACCCGCAGGGGGTTGGGAAAATGCCTGCCAGCAATGTGGCACACCACAACAGTGCACAGAGGTGGTCCCCACCACAGAGTGGCCACCTGACTGTGCAATGACAGTCACATGGCACAGTGCACTGGCAGCACCACAGCAATGTCAGTGGCAGCTGGGCGCACACCCACACCACCAACAGCTGGCACGTTGTGGCAGTATTGCCCCAGATTTGGACTTAGAAATCCTCAAGACAGACTTCTAGTCTTTTGCCCTCTTGTTTCTGTTCCCCCCCATCTGCCTCTCCTTCTATCAAATTCTGCTGCAGCAGTATCCTCTATCTTTTTCACACTATAATGGAGTGGCCGCCCATTATAGTGTATTCTCTACCCCACCCTTTTATTCGTTCTCTCTGTCTCGAGAATTCCCAACTTCAAATGAAGAAAAATGCACAAAACACCCAAAGTTTATTATATCGTTTGTTGCATTGTTTAACAGAATGAATAATAAAAATGAGCCTTTTTTCCCCTGTTGAGGTTATTGAATTAAGTCCCTCCTTAAGAAAGCTAGCACTAACGCTGTTACAGGTACAGCTTTAGGAGAGAAGCTGTGGGGCTTTGAGAAGGCTGGTCGGGAGTTTTAAAATACAAGGGGTCTTCCTTGTCAGATGTGAGTTGTGCAAACTAGTTCAGCTGCAAAAGGGAAAGCAGCATGTCCCACTAAATAAAAGGGTTTAGTCTGTCTGTTTATCAGACTTGTAGGTTATGCTTTTTGTTTGAGGTTTTATCCACATGCATGAAGAAAACATAAGGACACATTAAACAAATGTACTAGGCAGTATTTAAAGAAGAAGCCTCTACAGATTACCTGGTTGTTGTCTTGACTGAAGCACTCCTAAAGGATCTGGCAGCCCAGAATGAAGCACATTTGTAGAGGGCTAGAACTGAGTGACATCACAATGTGGGCAAAGTTATTAGCTAATTTAGGTAATTAAGGTTTCAAACTATTGAATATGTGTTTTTAACCTGCTTTGAAGACTGTAGTAACTAAGATATCAAAATTGTAAAATAGAATATCAACTTGTTATAACTGTAGTCCCCCATTTTTGTGTATTAGTGTAGAAATAAAGTGTAATTATTTAATTAGGGGGCGGACTACAGTGACTACATAATTATGCCCTATGAATTCCTATAAAGAGAGAAAGGTAGACACAGATGTTAGATAGCAGTGGAAGGGAGTAGGTGAAGCTCTGTTCCAGAACCATAGAAGATAGTGGAAAGTTAGACTAAAACTACTTCCACTCTATGTTACACCTTGAAAAGTAACTGTAAGCTCTTGGTGAGCTAGGATTTGATTTGTATCCAGTTTTTCAGTGTTTTATTTCCTCCTTGGTTATATTATTTGAACTTTTATTTGGATCATTGTAATAAAAGGCACTCAAGGCATTCTTGTGTGTCACAACCTACCTTTGGTCTCTACCTGTGTTAAGTTGTCTACACCCACACCCTACGACAAAATGGTGTCAGAAGTGGGATGTTACTGGTTGCCTAAGGCATATTGGAGAAACCAGTAAGGAACCTGACCAGGGTTCCAGACAACTTGGAGTGGAGATGGCATCCGGTGGAGAGGAGAAGAAGTTGGGAATGGTGACCAGAACCCAGACGGGTTTGACAGGAGACCCTTTGAATCCAGGACTGGGTCCAGATGTCAGGAGAAAGGATCCCATGGCAAAGGAGGAAACATACAGCGAGGTGGAGTCCGAGGAGGTTCTACAGAAGACGCCCTTCAGAGAGGAACCACCTGAGGACTTGGCTGGTTTATTACGTTGACTGACGATTCGACAGAGTGACATGGAGAGACAGCAGGAAATAGATGCCCAGAAAGGAGACGGAACTGCGTAGCAGGAAACTGAGGCTGAGACTGTGAAAGTGTTACAATTAATTGGGTCTAATACTGGCAATAGTGGGATAGTGGTACCTCCAACCCAAAAGACATCAACCTAACTAAAATGACTAACTCAGATGATATAGAGGCCTACCTAATTACGTTTGAGAGGGTGGCTAAGGCTTGTAATTGGCCACAAACTCAGTGGGTGGTACGGTTAGCCCCCTATTTGTCTGGGAGGGCCCAATTGGCTTATAGTCACATGGACTCTAGAGATGCTGAAAATTATGACCTGGTAAAAACTGAAATACTAAAAAGATATGATATTAGTTCAATAACATAAAGGCAAAGGTTTTGTACCTTAAAGTACCATCCCCAAGACAATCCTAAAGAGACATTTACACGTCTACGGGAACTGTGTTGGAAGTGGATACAACCAGAAGGAAAGTCTGTAACTGCAATTATGGAGGCCTTTATTGTTGAACAATTTTTACAAATACTCCCCCATGAGGTACAAATATGGGTAAAAGAACATAAGCCAGAAACAGCAGAAAAGCCATTTCCTTGCTGAGGACTTTTAACAGCCCACCAGACATATAGGAAAGGGACTACGTCCCCAAGAGATGGTAACAGGAAGAACTATTTCCGAACAAGGGCTAGTGTTCCAACCACCAATGACTTAAAGAAGGACAATAAAACTGATAATAAAAGATGCTCTTTTCCAGCAGACATTGTTTGTAGAAACTGCCAGGGCTAGGCCATATAGCCAGATACTGTCCAAAAATACGTGAAGTACTACTCATTTGGCTCTGCTAGGTGCTGGATATTTTACTACTATGGTAAAGCTGGGCAATCAAAATGTAATAGGATTAATAGATTCAGGTAGCAAAAATACTTTAGTAAGGCCTGAATTGCTTGATACTCAGAGTAATAAAAGTGAAGGACCTGATATGCATGTCATATGTGTTCATGGTGAATCTCACCTCTATTCTACAGGGCAGATATGTATCAATATAGATGGGAAATGCTCTGAGGTGACTGCAGGAATAGTTCCTAATCTACCAGTACCGATACTAATTGGCCATGACTACCCTGACTTCCAAGCATTAATACAAAATAAGGCAACTCTGCCTGCAGTTACCACTAGAGCTCAGAGTAAACTGCCACCAGAATTGGGGGATGTATTTCCATTTCAGGATGAACTGTATGATCCACCAGGGAAAATAAGGGTGTCTAAAATGCTAAGAGACGGCTCCAAAGGAGTGGGTTGAAAAGTAAAAGGGTTACCTGAATCAATATCTTCCATTTTGTAAAAGTAACATAGCTGAAGAAACAGGCTAAGGATTCTACCTACAATCCCTGTTTCAGCAAGTGGATAAAGCAAATGGTCCTGGTGCCCTAAGATCATCACACAGCATAACATATTGTATCGGTATGTACTAAAGAAGATACAGGAGAACAGGTAGAACAACCGATAGTTCCCACCCAGTATAGACGCAATTTGATTTTTCTAGCCCATGATATCCCATCGGCAGGACATGCAGGATGGATAGAACTTTGGGAGGATTTTACAAAGGTTCTATTGGCCAGGTATTCACGAAGATGTAGCTAAATATTGTCAGAGCTGCAGTGAGTGCCAAAAAGTAAGTCAGGTAGGATGAAAAGAGATTGTTCCCCTGGTACCACTCCCTTTAGTGACAACCCCATTTGAACGGATAGGAATAGATATAGTGGGACCTCTGACTAAGAGCTCCAGTGGAAATCGATTCATATTAGTCATCTGTGATTATGGAACTAAATATCCTGAGGCCATCCCCTTATGCACTGTCACCACCCAGAAAATAGCAGAAGAACTAGTCAAATTATTTAGTAGAGTGGGTATACCGCAAGAGATTTTATCGGATCAGGGGAGTAATTTTAATGCTTCTTTATTAAAAGAACTTTATAGATTGTTGGCTATTGTGGCAGTACGAACTTCCCCCTATCATCCCCAGACAGATGGACTCGTAGAACATTTCAATCAAACTTTGAAATGGATGTTGATGAAATTTGTCCATGAGGAAGGGAAAAACTGGGATAAATATTTACCCTACTTGTTATTTGCCTATCGAGAGGTACCCCAGGCCTCTACTGGCTATTCCCCTTTTTCCCTTCTATATGGCAGAAATCCTCGGGGACCATTAGAGGTCATAAAAGAATTCTGGGAAGAAGGGAAGGAGATGAAGCAAAAAGGCATTGCTGAGTATATGAAAACACTGAGGCAGAAGTTAGTGACTTATGTAACTAAAGCACATTAATCCAGTGTTAAAGCCCAAAAAGTACAGAAATCATTGTACGATCAAGGTACAAGTAGGAAACAATTTCAGAGTGGGGATCAGGTATTATTATTGTTACCCTCGTCTAGTAACAAGTTACTCATGAAGTGGCAGGGCCCCATCAGGTTCTGAGGCAGACAGACCCGGTTAATTATGAAATAGCTACCCATGATATTAAACCTGGAAAAAAGGTGTATCATGTAAATTTGTTAAAAAGATGGTATGAAAGAACAAATGATGACATCAGTCTCATGGTCATACCTGACGAAGGGGAGACAGATTTTGAAGTCGCTTATGGGTGACTGGAGGATAGGAAAGGACCCCAAGACATGTTTATAAACCCCAGTTTAGAACAAGAACAAAGAAAGCAACTAGACGCTCTGATGCAAACCTTTACACAACCTTACAAGCATACCTGTAAGGCTAAAATGTGGAACATCAATAAAAACTCATGGAGGTCCAGTTAGGAAAAGACCCTATAGACTCCTGAGAGGATTAGAAAAGAGTGCAAGAGGAAATCAACAAACTGCTAGCCTTAGGAATCATTGAACCCTCAAAAAAGTGCATGGGGTCTCCAGTTGTGATAGTGCCAAAGAAGGAAGGAGGTATTAGGTTGTGGCTCCCTCGACTTTTAGAAACCTTAACCAAGTTGCACAATTCGAGCAGACTTATGCCTCGAGTAGATGATATTATAGATAAAATTGGGAATGCTAGATACATATCCACATTAGATCCATCAAAGGATATTGGCAGATCCCTTTGGCTAGTGCAGATAAAGAAAAAACAGCTTTCAGTACCCCTACTGGCCTTTTCCAGTTCTGTACTGTGCCATTTGGGCTCCATGGCGCACCAGCCACTTTCCATCGGTATGTGGATCAAATATTAACACCATACACTACATTTTGTGCTGCATACTTGGACGATGTGGTCATAGTCAGTAAAGACTGGGATTCTCATTTGACACATCTCCGAGACATAATAAATGCAATCAAAATGGCAGGTATGACCATTAATCCAAGTAAATGTGCATTGGCTATGAATGAGACCAAATATTTGGGATTTGTACTTGGTAATGGGCTCATTAAACCACAAATGGATAAGGTAGTAGCAGTTGCTAACAGTGCCAGACCAACCACAAAGAAACAAATCCGTTCATTTTTAGGACTTGCCGGGTATTACAGGCATTTTATCCCCAATTTCTACAATTGCTGCCTGCCAACTGATCTGACAAAAAGAAATATGGGAATAAAATACAATGGTCACAAGAATGTGAACAAGCCTTTAATACCATAAAAGCGGCACTGTGCTCTTCCCTGTGTTAAAGAGCCCTGATTTTGATTACCCTTTGAAGTCCACACAGACGCCTCTGGGACGGGTCTGGAGCCGTCACTTAGTCAGACTATAAATGGGAAGAACACCCTATAGTATATATCTCCCAAAAGCTACATGATAGAGAGAGGAAATATAGTATGGTTGAACTAGAATGTCTAGCAGCAAAATGGGCAATTGAATCATTATGATTTTATTTATGGGGAGCCCCTTTAACCCTAGTAACAGACCATAATCCCCTTTGCTTTTTGTCCCAGATGAAAGTTAAAAACAACAGAATCATGAGGTGGTACCTGTCATTACAGCCTTTTCCATTTACTGTACAACATCGAGCTGGTACCTCGCATGCAAATGCTGACTATTTATCCCGACAAATGGGATAATGTATAGAATGTTAAAATATTATTTTGAGGTCATAACTGTATTTCGAATAGAGAGAATGATATTGGTATAGACACCCCAAGGTAGTGTTAGAATGAATTAGGTTGAATTGTTCGTTCCTATAATAATAGAAGTATTTAAGGGACCCTGGGGTGGAGCTCTATGGTGAGGGAGGGCCGGAGCTCCATCCTACCCAAGTGTAAAGGGGTAGGCTGTCTTGATAACCTAGATAGGTTATCACTTAAGCATGGGAGTGCATGGCAGTATTGCCCCAGATTTGGACTTAGAAATCCTCGAGACAGACTTCTAGTCTTTTGCCCTCTTGTTTCTGTCCCCCCCCCATCTGCCTCTCCTTCTATCAAATTCTGCTGCAGCAGTGTCCTCTATCTTTTTCATACTATAATGGAGTGGCCGCCCATTATAGTGTATTCTCTATCCCCCTTTATTCGTTCTCTCTGTCTCAAGAATTCCCAACTTCAAATAAAGAAAAATGCACAAAACGCCCGAAGTTTATTATGGTGTTTGTTGCATTGTTTAACAGAATGAATAATAAAAATGAGCCTTTTTTCCCTGTTGAGGTTACTGAATTAAGTCCCTCCTTAAGAAAGCTAGCACTAGCGCTGATACAGGTACAGCTTTAGGAGAGAAGCTGTGGGGCTTTGAGAAGGCTGGTCGGGAGTTTTAAAATACAAGGGGTCTTCCTTGTCAGATGTGAGTTGTGCAAACTAATTCAGCTGCAAAATGGAAAGCAGCATGTCCCACTAAATAAAAGGGTTTAGTCTGTCTGTTTATCAGACTTGTAGGTTATGCTTTTTGTTTGAGTTTTTATCCACATGCATGAAGAAAACATAAGGACACATTAAACAAATGTACTAGGCAGTATTTAAAGAAGAAGCCCAAACAGATTCCCTGGTTGTTGTCTTGACTGAAGCACTCCTAAAGGATCTGGCAGCCCAGAATGAAGCACATTTGTAGAGGGCTAGAACTGAGTGACATCACAATGTGGGCAGAGTTATTAGCTAATTTAGGTAATTAAGGTTTCAAACTATTGAATATGTGTTTTAACCTGCTTTGAAGACTGTAGTAACTAAGATATCAAAATTGTAAAATAGAATATCAACTTGTTATAACTGTAGTCCCCATTTTGTGTATTAGTGTAGAAATAAAGTGTAATTATTTAATTAGGGCGGACTACAGTGACCACATGATTAATTATGCCCTGTGAATTCCTATAAAGAGAGAAAGGTAGACACAGATGTTAGATAGCAGTGGAAGGGAGTAGGTGAAGCTCTGTTCCAGAACCATAGGAGATAGTGGAAAGTTAGACTAAAACTACTTCCACTCTATGTTACACCTTGAAAAGTAACCGTAATCTCTTGGTGAGCTAGGATTTGATTTGTATCCAGTTTTTCAGTGTTTTATTTCCTCCTTGGTTATATTATTTGAACTTTTATTTGGATCATTATAATAAAAGGCACTCAAGGCGTTCTTGTGTGTCACAACCTACCTTTGGTCTCTACGTGTGTTAAGTTGTCTACACCCACACCCACACCCTATGACACACGTGTGTCCAATGGATGTGTCACAGTGGCAGGCACCACGCACAGTGTAACACACACACGCAGCTGCCATGGCACATAGCACAGGTGGCCATGCCCGCACCCCTGCCACCCCCCATGTACAGTGCAAAGGACCTGCCCTCTGTGGCCCCGTTGGTGCTGGAGCCGCTCCTATGCTGCCTCCCTGGCCCACTGCGGCCTGCTGTCCTGCTGCTGCCACCACTGCTGCCACTCTCCTGTGATTTTCAGGTCCTGGGAATGGAACATAGACAGGTACACATCAGTAAACATCCACAACAGCTGCCCACCACCCTCACCCCCACCCCTGTGCACAGGGTGAGCCACTGCCTGACACGTCCCGCACAGCTGCATAACAATGCATGTGGTGGCTGGCAATGCCCCCCTGCGATGTGCAGGATGGCACTGCACCACTCTACAGGGCATGCCAGGCAGCCAACACCACAGTACAGCAGCAGGGCACACATGCAATATGGGCCTACTCACCTAGCTGTGGCACAGACGCACACCTAACTTGCACCTCCAGCCTCCTCAGGCACTCTGGGTCCCTCCTGATGAGGTTACCTTATTGGTGGTGGCACTGCTCCCCCTTCCTGGCCACCCTCGTACGCCGCTGCAGTGTGGCAGCAATACTCTGCCACACTGCCACCCTGGGCTGCTGCAGGTGTGCCTGGCCAAAGATTTGGGGTGCATGGGGCAGGATGCAGGTGACCACATTCACTAGCTCCCCCTGCTTCCAGTTTGCTGCCCTTGGTGCCCATTGCTGTACCATGCTGCATGTAGTAGCCGGTGAGCAAAATGGTGGCAGTAAGCGCACATGGCCACAGCAGGCTCCAGATGCGCGATCCCAGGGAACATGTGCTGTGTCCACCCATCATGCAGTCTCAGAGATGCGCAGCATGGGCGTAGCTAGGCAGGGTCACAGGTGTGGGCAGGGGAAAAGGTCACAGAAGGGGTCGGGGTCACCTGCCTCCGCACAGTGCACACCTGCGTGATAGTGAGCCTGGCGCACCATGCACCATGGCCCCCATTGCCCAGTCAGCCCAGAGTGTGTGATTGACAACATGATGCTGTTCAGCGCATGCGCACTGCAGTCCTCTGCACCACACATGCATGCGCATTGCACTGCAACTTGCTCCGGAGCAATTTCATTGCGCATGGAGCAAAATCGCGATATTCAGATGCCGCATGCAGTTGGGCTCATCAGCCAATGCATGGCACACTGGGGGAATTAGCATGTCATTACTGTTGTGCCAAAGCTCATTTGCATGTGATGTGCTATGTAAGTGCCACGGAACAGCACAGGCCATGGACCAGTATTGCATCCTTTCTGGGTAAGTTGCACATGCTGCTGCAGCTCACTGGGAGCAGCCAGCACAGCAGGGGGGATGGAACAGGGTGATGCTGCCACTGACACATTGTGCTGTCCATGTCCACAGGAAGTGACATGTCAGAACGTGAGGAGGGTGAGAAGCGTGGGCCTGCTTGCAAGCACAGACCCAATTTCACAAAGGTGGAGACAGAGGCCCTGTTCAACACCTACCTGGACAGGGAGCCCATGTTGAGTGGTGCCATGGGCACACCACAGGCCATGGCTGGTGCCTGAGTGGAGGTAGCAGCATGTGTCAACCAGCAGGGCAGCCACCAGCACTCAGCACAGGAGTGCAAGAAGAAGGTAGGCATGGACAAGAGGTGCATCAAGGAGAGGGTGGTGGCCATCCATGCCTCCCAAAATGCCATCAGAGGGGGCCTGCAGCTGCACCACCGCTTATGGTGCAGGAGGAGATGGTGGCAGCAACCATGTGCTGCAGCACGGTGGAGGGTATGCCTGGTGGTGTATTCCAGATGGGTGGCAGCCCATCACTGCATGGTAAGTATGTCAGCCATGCACAGCTGGGGGCATAGAGGGTGCGTACATGGCCATGCTGGCATGCATGCTGCCAGCATGCCTGTCATGTGCAAGTGAGCACACCCACATGCACGCCATGCTGCAGGAGACAGGCAGTAGCAGTGTGGGGGGGCACATGTGGGCAATGCATCACTAACACACCTCGCTTTCTCTTGCAGCACCAGCACACCTCCGTGCAGATGATGGGGCGCTGGCAGCTGCAGCAGCAGCAGCTGTGGCCACTGGACTGGCCCCAGAGGACCAGCCTTCCACCTCCATGGGCATCCGAGGGCCTGACAGTTTGCAGCTCACCACCGCCGTGAAGGCAGATGTCCTGGACCTGGGGTTGGACAAGGCCCTGGATATATTCCTGCAGGATGCCAGCCTTGGGATCCTGTGTGCAGAGACACAGATCGGAGCAGGGTCCGACACCGATGATGACGTAATGCTCATCCTGGACAGCATGGCCACCATTGTGGGGGAGATGCCCCTGCTGGCCACTGACACAGGCAGCACACCCAGTGCCCTGCCAGTGGTGAAACAGCTGCCCGCCACCACTGTGGGTGCAGCAGTGTGCGCTGCCCAGGCTGTACCCTGCGGTGGAGGTGGTGCAGCTGCGCAGGTGCTGAGTGGCATGCAGCAGCCGGATGGGCAACAGCAGCAGGCTGCGGGTGCCACCGGGTAGCTGGGCACAGGGTCCACCGCCGGTGCACCTGCCATACCCAATCCCCATGCAGACCCCACTGTGCAGTGTCCACCACAGAGGGGGGCTGTGCAGCATGGCCGGTCACCACATGGGGACCGGCGTCCAGCCCAGGAGCTCCAGGATGCTGACCCACTGGCTGAGCACACCTGTTTGCTGTAGGAGTCTGTTTAGTAACAGGTGCAGCTCACCACTGGGGTGCACTCACTGCGTGCAGAGGTGCACCAATTAGCAGAGCAGCTGGAGAGTGGAACTGCACAGATCCTGGTGGGGATGCAGCACGTGCTGGAGGCCACGACTGCATCCATCGATTGCATTGCCACTGTGATCTCGGATTGCTTTGCGCTGCTGGCTGCCACAGGGTGTGGCCGGGCACAGATGACCCACCACAGTGCGTTATACACCCCATGTACCTGGTGTCGGGTGATCCCTACGCAGTCGATGCCGGGCTCAGATGTCAGCATCCCAGGCACACCCGGGACTGGGCTGTTTGGGCACCTCAATACCCCCACACAGACACGGTTCTGTGGTTCCATCCCTTGGGGGCTGTTGCACACCCCCCCATGGCTGATGCACAGCCTGTGGCTGATGATTGGCCCAGGCACGGCTGCCCCCATGGCCGTGGTGGCCAAGGTTCCATGCAGCAGACCTGATGTGTGGCCCACCCCGCCTGTGGTCTGCAGCTGCTGCCCAGTGAGCACTTGGGCAGTGTGTGTGTGCCTGCTGCAGGTGTGGCACCTGTGTGTCATGCCACACGCTGCCTGTGTGCATGCTTGCCCAGCCACTGGGCCGTGTGGCATGGGCATGATGACAGCAGTCCTGCACTGGTTGCACCTGTGCACCGGTGCTATGCATTTGATCCATGCCACATACCCACACTTGGGTGTGTGGGTGCATGTGTGTGTGGGGGGGCTGTGAGGGGTGCTGTGTGTGGGTGTGTGCTCCTGTCACCCATACCCCTGCTTCCTGCCTCAGTGGGTGCATGCCCATTGCCATGAACGCCCCTGCATGTGTGCTGTACCTGTTTGTGTGGCCTATGCATGTGTATAGCACCACCTACTTGTGTGCACCATAGTGCTACTGTGCTATAGTGTTCTTGTGCTGTCTTGCCTGCTAGATCAGTTGGAGATCCCTCCACCCAGGGGGTGATTGTCCACCTCCCTCCAGCCCACTGCCTCCATCGTCCCCAGTACTGTCACCCTCATCAGTCTCGACAACTATCCCACAGTCAATGGTGATGTTGTGCAGTATGCAGCAGGCCAGGAATAGGCCACAGGCTTAACAGGGGCTGTACTGTAGGGCACCACCTGACCTGTCTAGGCAATGGAACTGTGCTTTCAGCATGCCAAAGACTCACTCGATGATGTTGCATGTGCTGGCATGTGCCTCATTGTAGCATTCCTCTGCTGGGGACGACGGGCACCGGTAGGGGGTTAGCAGCCAGGGCCGCAGTGGATAGGCACTGTCCCCTGTGTGGATATTGACATGGTTAGCCCTCTGCTATGCTCTGCTGCACCCCTCACCTGTCTCTGGTGCCCACACCAACATGCACACCCTGCCTTCCCCCATCCCAAGGTCTGCTCAGCTCATCACCCCTTGCCCATGCCATAGTCACCCACTAGGTGGCCCATGGGGATATCCCCACATTCAAACCTGTGGTACAGTGCAGAGCTGTGCCAGATGAACACATCATGTGCACTCCCAGGGTGTGTGGTGCAGACATTGGTTATGCACCCCATGGCATCGCACACCACCTGGCAGTTGACACTCGGGCTCCCCTTCCTATTGATGTATGCCACACCCTCAGGGCCAGGTGGCATCCGGATGCACATGTGGGTGCAGTCAATGGCCTCAATTATGCCAGGCATACGTGCTACCCTGTGGAAGTCCTGCGTGGTTGCTGTATGTTCCACCTGTGTGCTGAGGAAATGGATGTATTCCAATGCACGTGGCAGCAGAGCATTGAGGAACTGTGTGAGAAGGCGGGACATGGCCATCTGGGTTATGCCTGTGGTGTCCCCTGTTGGTCTCTGGAAGGTGCCCATGGTGAGCAGGCACATGACAGCTGTCACCTTCATCTCCACGGACATGGCGTGGCTCCGTCTGATGGGTGCCTGCATCTCCTTACTGCACAGCTCACAGAGCTGTCTCAGAATGGCCCTGTTCAGGTGGTAAAAGCCCATGATCTCCGTGTCACTGTACCCCTCGAAGGTGATGTGGGCGCGGTACCACCTGTGTCAGGAATACCATCGACGGGCCCTTCCACGGCCACATCACTGTTCCTACTGCACCCTCACACCCCTCATTATGGCCTCCATCATGAAGGGCACACTATCCATGGTCCTTGCTGTCCTATATCCCCCTGGGCAGTTGGCTGCTGTGGGCTGTGTGCCACCCTGGTGCACTGCCTGGTAGTGTGTCTGCCTGTCTGTCACACTCTCTTTGCCCCTGTCTCCCTCTCCACTGCCACCTCTGTCCCTCTCCCTCTGTGTCTGCCTTGGTCTGTCTGTCTTTCACTGTCTGTCTTACTGTCTTTCTTTCTTTGTCTCTCTTTCTCTCTCTGACCTGGCGCAAGTGCTTTCAGTGTGTTTGCACCCTGTATTTATAGGAACAAGTCTGCTGGGCACATCTATGATTTGCTCCGTACTTGTTCCATGGTTTCATGGTTGAATATCGCACTGTGCTGGATATTCATGGGCACACACCTGCACTTGCACCTGCATTCACTATAGTTGCACATTGGCACAATGAGATTTGTGCTGCGCACTGGCTCCCCCTGAATATCACTCCTTGGCGCAGGTCTGCACTTGCTCCGGTGCAACTCAGTTGCGCCATGTGCAACTGCTTTGAATATCCAGGTCAGTGTTTTTTGGGGGGAGATAGGGATGTTTGTCCTACTGGTGCTTCTGTAGATGTTACTTTGCAGCTGGTTGTCAAGATTACCTCCCCCCCACACACACACACTCTTCCCATTTTCTGTCTCACTGTCTCCATTTATTTGATGTCTTTTTTCCTTTTCTTTCAAGTTGTTCCCTGTTCCCCCCACCATGTTCCAATCCAAGTGGACTAGGGTGAACGGCCAGAGGGGGTTACCAGGTGTTCTCTGCAACTGAACTGGCAAGGAAGATCACTGAGTAAGTACTGCTCAGCTGTTTACAGGGCTTGTCCGTGATTTTGATGGTGTAGTAGAGCATGGGAAAGTAGCAGTTGTGCAGTTTACTGCTGTGGAGAGGCTTGCACTGCCCTTTTGAAAACTGCAGATAGGAATGATGGTTTTACTTTTTCTTTCATTGATTGTTTTCTTTATTTTTGAAAATGTGTAGCCCCTTTTACATTTATTTAAATTAAAGAAAGATGGGTGATGGGGGGAAGCTTTGGCCATCTGCCAACTCACTAAGCAACTCCCTCACTAAGCAAAAAAACAAACAATGTTGGCTAGCCAGTTTGAACATTTGAGGTACCTGTTTTTCCTTTTTCTTTTCAAATATGGCAAGAGTGATGAAAGTTATTCAGTTGCTGTACTAAGTGGGGCTGGGTGGTAGGTGCGGAGGATCTCCTCCCTTGCTAAGTGATAGACAAGAAATGACTGGTACTAACTTTGAATATTCCAGGTGCCCATGGGTACGCTTAGTAATGGGGCACCCTGAATTGGAACTTATCTTCAAGCGGGCATCTATTATTAATTAATGTATCCCTTTACTATAGCTCTCAGCCAATCAGAGAGCTCATAGTGTCTAGCCCATGTTCTAGTATGGTATAACATATTATTCTGCATGGGAGAACCACAAGAGTTCTCAATTTGAAATATTTATGTTTTTGTAAAAAAAAAAAAATGGCATATAAATGGAAAATCATTAATTATTGTTTAATTTTTACCAGAAATTAAGTCCTCTGAAAAAGCCCTAGTAAAATTTGTGATTTTTTTTAAAATAGGTATTTTAAACCACTGAGAATTCTTCCTGTTTTTTTTTTTTTTTATGTATGGTCTGGTGTTAATAGAGTGTGATTCTCTAAACAACTGCCATAAGTCTCAGAGGAAGGACTTGGTTGGACTGAAAGCGTTGGCACTGTTTTCTTTTTGTACATCTACGTTGGGCCAATAAAAGGTATCAAACCATTTGCTTCTGGATCAGGATCCAAGAAGAATTGAATGCAGTTCCTAATGGCACCCAGGACATTTTTATTAACAACAGTGCCACTTCAGCAGCAATAACAGCAAGTGAATGATGAAAGCTGAAGAACACATTAACGTGATTAATGCAGCAGTAGTTAGCATTGCATTGCAGTACCTTACACATCATGGTGTATCCCAATAATGGGAAAGTTCTAGATGGCTAGTATTGAAAAGGCACAATCGGCATTCCAGTATCAAAGAAAAAGGACTATATACATTTTTATGGATGTAACAGATGGATAGGGAGATAGATAGATAGATAGATAGATAGATAGATAGATAGATAGATAGATAGATAGATAGAGAGAGATAAATAGATGGGTTTTATTTATGTTTTGGTACCCAATCCCAGAAGCTCTGGGCACCATTACAATAGAAACAAACTTAAGGCAGGATCAGTTACCAAATTACAACAGTAAAACACAACATAAAATTGAATTTAAAAATTGTCAGCAAATACCATGTTAAAAAGGTAGGTGTTCAGGCCCCCTATAAATACTCCCACCATTTGGGCCTCTCTCAAAGGTTTTGGCAGTGAGTTCCAGAGGGAAAGGCCAGCCACCTCAAAGGAACAATCCCCTGAGGTTTTGAGCCTGGCCCTAAGAACTACCAGGAGGCCCTTGGTGGAGGAGCAGAGGTAACATACTGGGGTGACTGTAGTAAGGAGGTCAGACAGGTAATGATAAAACCTCAGTTATTAACATATCTGTAGTCTCCATCCACAGTCTCTACCAGTACTCAAAAATATTGTATCAACTGCATCTTTATTTTGCAGGGTAGATAGCATTTAATGGGATATTGAATTTTGAGTTTTCATTTTCTGCTATAAAAACCTTTTTTGCCTTTGCACTGTGGTATAGCCTAAGTCTGGGAACATTACAATTCTATTGCAATCAAACTATTTTTCCTTCACTTGCCTGACAACTTTAAACATGGCATCATGTTGGAGTACTGACCCAAGTTTAAGTAACAGCATGCAAGGTGTTGATTCTTAAACTCAGTAGATACTGCATCAACATCTAGTGTAAGTGCTTCCCCAACCAGGGCAAAACTGTATTAGATGAGAAGGCCTCCCCAAATTCCTCAGTGAGTCCATTCACACTGACATTTTCTTCTCACAGTAAATTGTCCAAGTGTTCAAGGTGAGACAGTAACAACCAATTTTATTTAACCAGGCCAAATGACACAGCTAGTGTCCTGTACACATTTATTGTCTCTATGATCTCCATAATGTGGGTCTCAACCTGCTGCTTGACCACTTGGTGCCACTGAAAGAGTCAAATTTAGAAAGTATCAGTTCTATGGATTTATGAATCTTCTGCATAATTGATTGCAATGAGGATTGGTTTACCAACCTCTGGCTGAAGGAATGGTATAGAATGAAAGGTTATGGCCTCATGGGGGACTGCGACCCCACCTGGAGGGATGTTGGCCTCTGTAAGGAAGATGGCCTACATCTGTCCAGGAAGGGGACCATGGTCCTGAGTGAGAAGTTTGAATGCTTCAGCAGCAAGCATTTAAAATGGCTGGGGGGGAGCTAGGATGGTCAGGTGGAATAATATCCCACCTTCAGGGACACAAACAGGAAAATAATTTGACATCAGGGACAACTGAAGGAGTCAGAGAGGGTGAAGCAGGGGGATTGGGCCCACACAAGAAAAATAAAGAAGTAAGGAGGAAGAATCAGGAGAGGGAAAACAGGGGCAGAGGGAGGATGGGAAGCATAACATGGAAGGTCATGGTAACCAATGCCTACTTCCTAGGAAATAAAATTCCAGACCTGGAGGCCTTGATAGCAGAGGCAGACCTGGATATAGTAGCAATAACTGAGATATGGTACACTGAAAATCATGGGTGAGACATAAATGTACCAAGTTATACTCTATTCAGGAGAGATAAGGAGGGCAGAAAAGGAGGAGGGGTGCCCTGTATGTCAGAGAGGGTATAAAGATGACAGAGGGGATGTGAGGCAGTGTGGGTCACCATTGAACCTGGCAATGGCACAGCAATACACACAGGGGGTGATCTACAGGGCACAGGCAGAAGGGGAGGAAGTGGATTATGTGCTAGTAGATGAAATCCATGAGACAACAGCAAAAGGTGAAGTTCTGCTGCTGGGGGATTTCAATATGCCAGACGTGGATTGGACCATCCTGGCAGCTGCTTCAGCCAGAAGCAGAGGTATCCTGGATTCCCTTCAGGGGGAAGGTCTCAGAAAGCTTGTGCTTGATCCCACCAGAAACAGGGTGATTCTGAACCAAGTACAGACCATTAGGGACAGAATTGCAGAGGTCTGGGTAGAAGGACAACTGGGATCCAGCAACCACCACATAGTGTGGTTTAGCATGGAGACAGGGAATCATTCAAGTCATACAAGGGCAAGCGTTTTGGATTTCAGGAAGGCAGACTTTGCTGAAATAGGAAGAAGTATCAAAATTGCCCTGGAGAAGAGGGTGGTAGGACTGGGGGTGGAAGAGCAGTGGGGACACAAAGGGAACCACGAGGTAGCAATGTGGCCCACCTAGTACCTAAAATATAACAGAAGAAACTCTAGGAAGGATCAAACTCCAAAAAACCTTAGTAAAACTGAAATGCAGAATTTGGAGATACCAAGACCCACTCACCAGATTAAGTTTTAGTATTCTTGTTTACTACTGCATGTACCACATATAGCCAATCAGATCAACATTTCATAGTTATATCATTACTTCATCAGGATCTATTTTTTAAACATCATCTGTATCTTAACCCTTGCAGATATTTCATATCTTCATATCACAAAAATTTAAATATACCATATATTTTAATTTTTGTGATATGAAAGTATGAGATATCTGCAATGGTTAAGATACAGATGATGTTTTAAAAATACAGAATTATTTAGTTATGTTGTTCACCACAGATCCTTAAGAAGTAGTGAGATCATTATGAAACACTGTTCTGATTGACTGTATGTGGTATATATTGAACAAGAATACTAAAACTTAATCCGATGAGTGGGTCTTGGTATCTCTAAATTTTGCATTTCAGACACCTAAAGGGAGCCATACTGGAAGTGACAACCCAATGCATCAGATTGGGATCCAAAGGGAAGAGAAAGAGGAAGCCATTATGGTTCTTGAAAGAGGTGGCAGACAGGGTAAGGGCTAAAGGGGCAGCTTTCAAGAAATACAAAGAGACCCAAAGGGAAGAAGACAGGGAGGTGTATTGGGAATGTCTAAGGGAATGCTGTTAGAAGACAAAGGTGCAGACTGAGGATGGATTGGCTCAGATGGTAAAGAAAGGGGATAAGACATTCTATAGGTACAGAAAAACAGGGTTGGGGAGATTGTACAATTTAAAGGGGAGGGAGGGGAGTGTAGAGAGGGGGGTGTCACGAACCCAGTCCTGGGGTCAGGCCCACTGAGCTCACAGTGCCCACCCTCAAGTAAAATATGTGACGGGGGGCAGGGACACCCTCCTTGTCCTTTAGAATGCTCACTGAGGTCATGACAGCACTTCTGCCAGGAGGATTCTGGGCACTTCTCTAGCTTTGGATAAGGGTACAATACCAGTCTTGAGCCTTGTGGCCAAATACGAACCTTTCCTTGGGTATTACACACAGGAAGAAAACCCAGATATCACACTCTCTTTAGGGTAACAGCGTAAAAACCTGATTTGGCCTTCTCCCTACAGGACATGCAACAGCCTGTTCAAAATCCCTGCAGACTCATATGAGACTCTGGTATTCTCCCTAACCTTCAAGATGCCTTAAAGACCCTTTTTCAATTTAATTGCTTATGGTGACCCCTCTAAGCAAGTAACAGATGTCACAGATTATTAATAAACCTTCTACAGTCACACATACAGTATAAGGAATCTAACACAGGCAGAATTTCTTTAGAAAAACAAAATGTTTTTACTAAAATAAATAAATGCAGTTACAGCTAAAATAGAACATATACTAATTTAGGTTACAGTGTAAGAAACAAATGGAAAAGTATTCAGAAAAAAATGCACTAAAACAGGTTAGCGAAGTCTACCTTATATCTGCAGTGAATTGAGTCCAGAAAAGTAGATGAAAGTTTTCAGTTCCTTTAGTCCTTGGTGCCACACTGGGCTTTCAGCAGTTTGGCTTCTGTGTGTGTCAAGCAGACTGTCCAACTGAAGAGTGTGTCGAAATGCCCTGCGCTGAGGGTTTAAATACCTTTCTGTAATCTTGCAGTTTCAATCAATTCCCAGTTCAGAGCAATTACTCCATTTGGCCAGGAGATGGCACTGTTGTGCTGTTTCCAATATTTCCAATAATATTAAAAATCAGAGTCTGAGACCTATAATTAGCATGAATATGACATTTCAGAGTTAAACCCTTTGATGTCCCCTGTATTCCACTGGTACCCATAAGACAAAATTCACAGTGTCCTGTTAGAATTGTCATCTGCTGATCAAATCCTTGCTAAAACATCTTGGGCTTTTTGAACTGGCTTGTTACCAGGAAGACCCTGTAAGGTTTATGACTATATGATGGAACTTTATTACCTCTGGTCAGCTAGTCAGAAAATGCAATTAGCTTCCTGCCAGGCAAATTGGTCTTTTAGGTCAGAAGAAGGTCAAAACCCTATAAAAAAAAAATCTGTCTTTTCTCTATGTGCCTTTGGAATTAACACTGGCATGTACATATAATTGCATAAAAAACATATATACAACAGAATACCTACAAATAAGAGCTAGCAGAGGGGTAGCTCACCACACTGGGGACCTAGAAAAGGCTGAAATACTGAACACATGCTTCTGTTCAGTATTCACTGAAGAGGGAGATGGTCAAGGACCCCAACTCTGCAACAGATATGAAGGGGGGTAGGTGGACACCAGTCTATTCACAGAGGACAGAGTCCTGAAGGAGCTCACAAAACTGAAGGTGGACAAGGCGATGGGGCCAGATGGCATACACCCGAGGATTTTTGAAGGAAATGCGAAGAGAGCTTACAGCTCCTCTGGCAGCCAGGTTCACAAAGTCACTAAACACAGGAAATGGTTCCAGAGGACTGGAGGAAGGTGCATGTGGTACCTCTACACAAATCTGGCAGTAGGGAGGAAGTGGAGAGCAATAGGCTGTTCGGTCACACCTCAGTGATGGGGAAGCTCATGAAGCCAATGCTAAAGGAAAGAATAGTGGGACATCTGAAATCCAGTGGTGCCCAAGACCCAAGGCAACATGGATTAACAGAGGGTAAGTTGTGTCAGACAAATCTAATAGATTTCTTTGACTGGGTGATGAAGAAAGTAAATAAAGGCTATTGCCTACCTTGATTTCAGCAAGGCCTTCAACACCATTCCACATGAAAGGCTGGATAATAAAATGTGTAGTCTAGGCATGGGACATAAGGTGATAAACTGGGTTAGGAACTGGCTAACAGACAGGAGGCAGAACATGGTGGTAAATGGGATACAAATGGGGGAGAGGGGGGTGACCAGCGGAGTATCTCCAGGATCAGTTCTTGGGCCAGTCCTGTTCAATGTCTTCATTAGCAACATTGTGGAAGAGCTAGAGGGAAAAGTCTGCCTGTTTGCAGATTATACCAAGATCTGCAACAGAGTGCATATACCAGACGAGGTGGAGACAATGAGAAGGGACCTGAGGAAGCTCAAAAAATGGTGTAAAGAGTGGCAATTAAAGTTCAACTCTAAGAAGTGCAAGATCATGCACCTGGGATTGAGAAACCCTGGGAAGAGCTATAGGATGGGGTGGGGGGGATTTCTGACAATCACCAGGGAAGAAAGAGACCTAGGTATTATTATTTTAGATGACCTGAAAACATCAAAGCAGAGTAGGGTGCATAGGCAGAGGTATCACAAGCAGAAGGTGGGAGGTTGTGATGCCTTTGTATAAAACACTGGTCAGGCCTTATGTAGAGTACTATGTGCATTTCTGGAGGCCTCATCTTTGTAAGGACATTGACAGCATGGAGGTAGAGGTGGGTGAAGTGAAAAAAATTTGCTATGCAGAGTATTCCACTAATTTCACCCGTTTCACATAGCAAAATGTTGCCTGCAGAACAGTGAAATTTCACCTTGTAAGGTGAAATTTCAGTTTCCAAGGTGAAATCCAGCTTTTAGAGGCAAAATTTCATTTTTCCACAAGCAAAATTTTGCCTTTCAAGACAAAATTTCACCTTCCGCAGGCAAAATTTCACCTTGGCAAAAACGGGCTAAAATATACAGGTTACTCACCTGTAACAGGAGTTCTAGGAATGGTATATGTTGTTCATCCACACTTTCTGGCAGGTATCCTTGCTGCTTTAAATCTTGCTGGAAGGTCTTCAAGCTGGCTCCTCCCACCCACCCGGGTGGTAAAACTCTCGGCTCCACCCCATGACGCCAGATCTGGCCCGCTGGAAGCTCAGGTTGTGCGTCGAAGCCGGGGAGGTCAGGTGGGTCATGTGGATGACCAACATATACCATTCCTAGAACTCCTGTTACGGGTGAATAACCTGTATTTCTAGGGACATGGATATGTTGTTCATCCACACTTTCTGGCAGACTCCTAGAAGTTCTCCGGGAGGAGGGAGGCAAGGCGCACACCCCCTACTTAGGAAATAAAGACTGGAGAACCGAGGCCCCAAAACCAGCATCCCGGCGTGACTCAAGGTCGATGTGGTAGTGGGTTATAAAGGTATGTGCCGACTTACAGGTAGCAGCCCTGCAGATATCCTGCATAGGGACATCCCTGGAAGCAGCTACCGATGCAGCGGTATGGCAGGTAGAATGAGCTCTTATCCCTCTGGGAGGCTCCATGCCCGCCAACCTAGAGCAGAGATCTATGCAGGAGGTGACCCACCTGCTTATCGTCCGCTTGGCTGGAGGTCTGCCAGGTGCGGCTTCAGTGTAGGTGACAAACAGCTGGCGAACCTCTCCCGAACTGGCGATGCGCTCCTTGTAGTAAGCGAGCGCCCTTCTAGGGCCCAGACCATGGAGCCTATATTCGGCCTCCCGAGGTGTGATTGGGGTAGAACACTGGCAGAGTCAACACCTAGTTAAGGTGAAATCTGACACCACCTTCGGAAAGAATTTCTGGTGGGGTTGCAGGACAACCTTGTCCCTGTGGAAGACCAGGTAAGGAGACTCTATGGAAAGTGCCTGGAGCTCTCCCATCCTTCTAGCTGATGTGATAGCCACCAAGAAGGCAGTCTTCCACGACAGGTGAGAGATGTCACACCTGTGCATTGGTTTGAATGGCTTGCCCATGAGCTTTGCCAATACCAGCAGTAGATCCCACGGAGGTGGAGGTTCATGCACCGAGGGGATATCTGATCCAGGCCTTGAAAAGTGCCCGATCACCTTCTCCTGTGCATCGACTGCTTCCCGCCCGCCTGTAAGCAGAGATGGCTGCCAGGTGCACCTTTAGGGTCGTCGTCCTAAGCCCTTGCTGAGAAAGGGACCATAGGTAGTCCAAGATGCTTGCCAAGGAACAGGAGGAAGGGTCCAGGCCCTTGCCCTAACACCAAATGGAAAATCTCTTCCATTTGAAGGCATAGCATTTTCTGGTCGACTCCTTACGGGACTCCTCAACTACATTGAGGACCTCATCGGAAAGACCCAAGGCCTGGAACTCTAACCACTCAGGAACCAGGCTGTCAGGTGCAGGGATTGAAGGTCCAGATGGAACACCTTCTCCTGATTGACTGATAACAGGTCTGGGCGAGCTGGAAGCTGCCTCGGGAGCCTAGAGCTGAGGCTGAGGAGATCTGGATACCAGCATTGGCGGGGCCAGTCTGGGGCTACCAGAATCACCTGCGCCTTGTCCCTCCTCACCTTGAGAAGCACCTTGTGGATCAAGGGAAATGGGGGAAAGGCGTAGAAGTGGCCGGGGTCCACGGCCTCGAGAAGGCATCCCCCTGCAGTGAACCCTGCTGAGGGGGCGGGCATGAAACAGCCTCAGCTTTGCATTCTCCCTGGAGGCAAACAGGTCCACCTGAGGTGTGCCCCAGTTGGAGAACAGATCTTGTACTACCTCCGGCAGGAGAGACCACTCATGGGACACAGCCCCTATCTGGCTTAGGGCATCGGCCAGAGTGTTGGAGGCTCCTGCCACATGGATGGCTAGGAGATCCGCCTCCAGGCTGCGCACGAGTGACCAAACATGGAGAGCTTCCTTGCACAGAGGCATGGAGCACGTCCCGCCCTGGCGGTTTAGGTAGTACATGGTCATGGTATTGTCCGTCTGGACCTGAACCACTTGACCCCGTAGAAACGGAGCAAAGGCGATGAGGGCTAGATGAACTGCCCAAAGCTCCAGCAGGTTGATATGGCATTGGGACTCCCGAGGGGACCAGAGGCTGTGCGCTCTGTGCTCCCCCAGATGGGCACCCCAACCCATCAGAGAGGCATTGGTCGATAGAGAGACCGTCGGCTCGGGGCGGACAAATGGGATGCCCTCCTGCAAACTGGCTGGAACGGTCCACCACTGGAGAGCATTCCACATCCCCCGGGGCACCGTCACTAGCTGGTCCATTGGATCACAGCACTGTGACCACTGGCTGGCCAGTCCCCACTGAAGGGGATGCATGTGCCAGCGGGCCCAATGGACCATGCTGGTGCAGGCCGCCATGAGAACCAGGAGGCACAGGAAGTCCCGGGCAGGACGCGATTGCCCAACCAGAAATGATTGGGCAAAGGAGGAAAGAACCTCGGCCCTGTCTGCCGGGAGCCGTGCTCTGGCTCAAAAAGAGTCGAGCTCTGCCCGATGAAATGAATCACCTGCTTCGGTCCGAGTTCTGACTTGGCCTCGTTGATGAGAAGGCTGATCTGAGAGCAAACCTGGAGGGACAGATCTCTGGACCACTCCACCTCCTGTCTGGAGGGGGCTGCTATCAGCAAATCATCCAGGTAAGGGTACACCTGGACCCCTCGGTGCCGCAGGAATGCTGTCACCACTGCCATGCATTTGGTGAAGACCCTGGGGGCAAGAGAAAGGCCAAAGGGCAAGGCTCGGAACTCGTAAAGGGATCCCTCCACTCGAAAGTGAAGGAATCTCTGGTGGGACGGATGGATAGGGACATGAAAGAACGTGTCCTGTAGGTCCAGAGAACATAACCACATGCCTCGTTTCAGGGATGGTATTATCTGAGCCAGAGTGACCATCCTGAAGGTCCGAGACCTTAGGAACTTGTTCAGGTCATGCAGGTCGAGGATGGGGCACCAGCCCCCCATCCGTTTTGGGACCAGGAAGTACCTGGACACAAACTCTGGGTCTAAGGGAGGGTCCGCCACCTCTCTGATCACCTCTTTCTCGAGGAGCAGAGCGATGTCGGCACCCGAGGCCCCCCGGGGGTGACGGCTCGGAAGGATGGGGCCTGCTCAAACTCCAGAGGCAGGCCCTTTCCTACCACTTCCAGCACCCACCGGTCTGTGGTGATAGCGGACCAGGCAGAAAGGAAGTGGCAGAGCCATCCCCCCACAGGGGGAACCCGGGGTGGAGTGACTAGGTTGGGGGCCACACCCCTCAACCTGTCACTGGGCAGGCTTGGAGGAGGGACCAGCCGAGGGGCCTCCTGAGCCTTTGCCTCCCTGCTTCCTGGAAGAGGAAGCCACAGGCCTGGCTTTGGGATGCCAAGTGCGAGCCTGCTGGCCCTGATGCTGCTGGGCCAGATGTGCCGTGGGCGCAGATGGACGAAAGGGCTTGGGTTGCGGTCTGTGACCCTTGTCCCTCTGAGCAGAGGAGACCGAGTCCAGAGTGGCATTGGACTTTTCGATCCTCTGGAGGTGACCCTCCACTCCAGGGCCAAAGAGGTCAGTCCCCAATAAGGGGACATCTGCCAACTTGTGCTGGGTATCCGCTGTGAAGGTGGATATCCTCAGCCATGCCTGACGGAGCATGGCCACTGTGGCCGCGACTGACCTGGCACATGAGTCGCCGATGTCCAGCGCAGTCTGAAGTTGCTGCTTGGCAACTGCCCTGCCCTGGTCCCGCACCTGCTTGACCGTTGGTCTGCAGGTCAGCTGGGAGATGAGGGACTACCTCATCCAGGGAGCCCAACAGGGCGTGAGAGAAGTTTGCCATCAGCATGGCCGAGCTGGGCTGATGAAGTCCAAGGGAGGACGCAGTGTAGACTTTGCATGCAGCGTAGTCCAACTTCTTGGACTCCTTGTCAGGAGGCTTGTCCATGTCCCTGGTGCTTCTGGCACGCCGGAAGACACTGTCGGTAACCAACCCCTCAGCTGAGGGGTGTTCTGAAAAACCGGACAGGGAACCGGTAGGGACCGCATACTTCCTCGCCATCCTGGCCGAAGGCACAGGGCAGGAAGCAGGACGCTGCCAGAGCTCCAAGGCCGGGCCGACAATGGCCTTGGCCACCGGAAAGGCCTCCGTGGGAGAATCCCCTCGGTCCAATATCTCCGTTAGGGGATACTTGGCCCGCTTGGATACGGGCTCGAGCTGCATCCCGGTGGACTCCAAGATGAGCCTAAGCAAACCCATAAAGGACGATGGGCTATCATCCAGCGACTGACCTCCAGAGGACTCCAGGTCGACCTGCCTGGAGAACAAGGAGGAATCATCATCAGACTCGGACGAATCTGCAAAGAGCTGCCTTGGGCCTGAGCCACCCTCCACCTGCTGAGGGTGGTCGGGAGTGAGGGTGACAGACAGCCTATGGGGCAGGCCCTGGCCCGGCTGAGAGTTCTTGGTCAGGGCCCCAAATTTCGGCTGTGGAGGCGGAGGTTCCACAAGAATCGGTGGGGCAGCCAGTTTCGGTCGAGCAACAGGCCCAGGGGCAGGTGCCTCGGCTAGGGCAAGGGGTTGCTTCAGCCACTCCGGTGACAGCCACTTGATGGCTGGGGAAGGCGATGACGTCAGCTTGCTCCTGGACAGAAAGAACTGTTGCCACATGAGGTCCTCATAGCACCAACGCAACTTGCGTCGAAGCCTCTCCTCGTCCGAGGAGGAAGACGAGGAAGAACGGTGCCGCCACTTACTACAGTACCGAGACTGAGACCACCTACGTCGGCGGGATCGGCTGGACCGTGAAGATGTCCGGAGACCGAGATCGAGAACCTCGTGCCTGAGGAGGGTCTCAGGGCAGGGCGGGAGACCCACTCTCCCTCGGCTCGGCAGAGATTCAACCGTGGACTCTGGAACCGGAGGCACAGGCAAGTCCACGGTAACCTCGATCTCCGCCTGGGGAACCGGGGAGTGAGGGTTGTTGGCTTCACCAGTCGACAACCCGTCCAACGGGTCGAGAAAAATCTCGACTGCATTGACGGGTGTCTCAGTCAACTGACCTGATGGGGACACCGTGAGGCCAGTGGCCGAAGCCGAAGGATCGACGAAATTCGAGGGTCGACTACTCAGGGAGGGGGACCTCTCCTGCTCCCAAGAGCATCGACAGAGGGACTTACCTTTAGAGTCCTTCTTCTTGGACTGAGAGGAAAGTCCTGATGGCCCCTCTCCCTTGGTGGAAAGGAACTGACAGAGCTCCTTAAAAGAAGCTGAATAGGAGGATCCCAAGAAGAGTGGGATAAAGGCCGCGGCTGAGGAAGACTAGGATGCGGCCTGCGCCACCTCCTCCTCAAGGGAAATCATCTTTTTGAGCTGTTCAGCCGAGCCAGCTGCCGCGGACACCACCAACCGGGCCTCCTTCGATTTCATCGGCGGGTAACATTTCTCAGGGCGCCCAAGTTGTAAACGGGTGGCGCGGTCCTCCAGGACGTAGACCGAGAAGGAAGAGCACAGGTCACAGGCCTGCGGGTCGTGCTCAAGGCCTAAGCAGTAGATGCACGTGGAGTGCAGATCCATCCAAGACATCTTCTGCCCACATGGGCACCTTCAAAAACCGAGAGCCGATTTGTCCATCGCAGCCATGAGGGAAATAGTTGACCGAAGTCTTGAAAACCTTCAAGGTTCAAGGTTCAATGTTTTATTGTTCAGCAATCAAGCCTTTACAATATACTAAAAGCATAAAATTATGTAGAAAAAAGAAGAGAGGAAAAAAAATATTAAATCTAATATTACATTTAAAATTTTGACACATAAAAATCCATGAACAAATTAATTGTCATTGGCAGAGAGATGTTTTTCTTTGTGTTTCAACACTTGATAAAAAAAACTTGAAACCATCTTAGCCTCCTTCAATGTCTGAGGGTGAAGAAGTATGAATAAAATATCATATTTTGCATTCATGTATTTAATAAGGAAATCATTTAACAGATTAAACCGTGGGGTTTTATATAAAGGGCACTGTACCGTAATATGATAAAGATCTTCTTGAAAACCCTTGTTACAGCTGCAAAACTCCAAACCTAAATTGGGTGGAGTCGTCTTATTAAAAAAAGCATATTTAGAACAGATAAATTCCCAGTCTTGCCCAAGTAATCATTTTTCTTTCTAACAGGGACAGCCCAAGAGTAAGATATTTCTCTATAAATACATCAATTTTATTTTGAGCTAACCACCTGGCCTGATGCTGAACTCTGAGGAGCTCCATTTGCTTATCATAGGCAAGCCTAAGTATTTTCTTTTTAACATACTCCTTAAACACATAAGATATTGATATTGATTTCTCCAAATCTGTCCAAAGATGAAGCATATTAACACTGCCCAAAAATCGTTGAATATTTTGACCCAAGGAGACCTAAAATTCTGTTTATGCCAAGATAATTTTTCTAAGGCATAGTAGAGGCATAATATTAGTCTGTTGATTAATAACTTTGACCCAGTAACTCATGAGGCGTATATCCAATTATTGTAACAATAGGTACTCTACCCATTCAGCCTAACTATAACATTAGAAGTGGCAAGTGGAACCTGCAATAAAGATTTATAATAGGAGAAAGTGGGATCTCCAACCATGAAGGGACATTGTTGTTCCAGACCTCTACCTGCATAAAAGAATAGATTAATTTTGGCCCGCTGGCTATCAATGCCGTACAGACCAAATATCCTGCATATTCTCTAGCAAACACAAGAGAGCCCTAACAATCAGTTTTGCCCTTATCACTTGTCCTCTCCAATGCTCTATCCAATTTCCATTCGAAGCAAACTTCACCCCCAAATACATATAAGAGGATACCACCTCAATAAGTTTGTTATTTAAATAAATCCTTGGTTTAATTTGATGTCCCTGTAAGGGTGCAAAAATCAGCAACTTAGTTTTTTTCATATTTATTAATAAGTCCAAATGTTTACATTTAGAGCAAAATTGATTTATTTTATTTTGTAAACCATGAGCAGATAAAGCAAAAATAATCAAATCGTCTGCATAGGCCAGACAATGTACTGGGATATTCTTAATTTTGGGGGAATCAAGAATATCTATATCTTTATAAGTCAGAAGGGCATCAATATACAAATTAAAAAGAAGGGGGGCCAGAGGACATCCCTGTTTAACTCCCGAAGTTGTACTGAAATAGTCAGAAATATTGCCCTTATTATCATATCTAATAGCCGATGTTGTGTGAGAATATAACCTAATAATGGGGCTAATAAATGTAATGATGCATCTATTTAATAATATCTCCCATAACTTGACTCTATTAACTTGGTCAAATGCTGCAGAAAAGTCTATAAACACAGCATACAGCTTCATTTTACGAAATGATCTATATTTTTCTATCAGATGGGCTAGGATGTAAATATTATCTGTCGTAGAAAAATCCTTATGAAAACCTGCTTGAAAGATTGATAAAGGGGAGTTTGCAGTTATCCAATCTTGTAATTTATGTAATATTATTTTAGCAAAGATTTTTCCACTAATGTCAGTAAGACTGATTGGACGATAATTAGATGGCAAATGAAGTTGGCCCTTTTTATGAATTGGAACTATTATATTTCTTGTCCAAGATAATGGAATAAATCTCTTTTAAACAGATATTGAAAAAATTAGTAAAAAACTACCCAATAATTCAAATGCCCCTTGCAAATTTCTCCCGGTATCAAATCGGGTCCAGGCACTTTATTATTTGATAAATTCACAATGGCTTCTTCCACCTCTCCAAATGAAAACACTAATGATGTGTATTCCCCCTCAATGTTAAAATTTTCTATCACATCATCATCGTTGGTAGGATGTCTATTAAATAGTAGACTATAATAAGATATCTAAGTTTCCTTGGGGATATATATGGGAGGTCTAGAATTCTGATCAGCTGTCCACTTGGACACCAAAGCCCAAAAAAGCTTAATATCACCCTCCTTAATAACTCGGTACATAACACCCCATTGTTTTTCAGTAAATTCTCTTTTTTTCTGGCAGAGAAATTCCTTGTACTCCCTTCGCATTTTATTTAAATTTATAATCGCCATCTTACTCGGATTTTTTTTTTGTCTGCCTGATGGCCCTCATCAAATTTCTTTTCTCTCTCCTACAATACTCATCAAACCAGGATACTAACTGGGGCTTAACTATTAACTGAATAAATCAGTGTCTCAATCTGTTGATACCCTATGTTTAATAATTCACTGATCCTTTCACCTTTGGAGCCATTATGTACCTGCTGAAATAACTCAACAAAAATAGAAGAGTATAAAAGGTTCCAAACTCCTTGCATCGACTCATTATTCAATCTTAACCTTTTTTTCCCACTAATCTCAATATCCGTAAGGGCTTATTGGGGAGGAATGACACTATCAGAATTCCTAAAGTCCAGCAAAATTGCTGCATGATCGCTTTCGTTCTCATAGCCACATATAATCTCCTGCAGAAATGATAGCTAAAGGAGAGCATAACATAAAATCAATTACGCTCTTACCAACTGGGGAGAAAAAGTGCTATCACCCTGACAGTCCCTTCTAATCTCCATTAAGAATCAAGAGATTATTCTCTGTGATAAAAGTACTAAAACATCTCCTGCCTCATTTACAATCATGTCAGTTGTATTTCTTTTTCCAAATCTGCCATATATAATAGTTCTTGTAACAATGATAAATTATCGAACTCGCTATCCTAGCGTTAAAATCCCAGCTAGAAGGACAGTATCTATCCAATTTAACTGTATCATTAAATCTATTTCCATCGATAGTTTGGACCAAAAATCATATGTAGAGTAAGTGTGAAAACATGGTGGAATATAACGTTAACAATCAGAACCATACAAAGGTCCCAGTTAACCACTACCATAAGGATCTCGGAGTTGAGAGTAACTTTTGATTACCCTTAATCCTTCCCTAATTTTGATCATTGTAACAGACCTCCTTTGTTCATCCCATGTTTTTCCTTAATTGCTGGCACAAAACTAGTTTCATATCCATTCAGGAAAGGAGATGTTAAACCCATGTCTCCGGAAAATAATCACTTCATGTCGTAAATAAAAGCAACCCACTGTGGATCCACAAACTTATTATGGAGTCCTGCTATATTCTAATTAAGGACATTATAACCAGGGTTGCTTTCTGACCCCCCTTCCTGCTCTAATGAGGACTCATTACTTTGTATTTCCCAAAAACTTAGTCAAGGTTGGATGGCTCTAGACTGACCTGATGTCTCCCACTCATTCAATTCCACCATGTAAATAACCACCTCATCCAACATATGTCTATTTTCAAAAAGTAATACTAACAATTGTACAGAACCAATGATACAGTTAATCTGAGTACCCTCTTTATCATTCCAAACTCTATTCACCTCCACAAATTCTTCTGGAAGTATATGAGTTTTAATAATAGTTGATAAAATCATCTGCAATAATGATGGTAAATTAGTAGCAGTTTCTCCCTCCAATGTATCCAGCCCAAAAATAGAGATCACTGAGGTTTCACGGGAAACTCCAAACTCCCAATTCAGTGTTACAAGAGTAGTTTTGAATATATCATATGTTAACATTTTTCCTATGTTTGCCCTATTATAAAAATTTTTCCAAATTGTTGACCAGGTCACTGGTGTTGATAACAGTAATCCCAAAGAGTCTACCAGGCCTTGCTTAGCCCAGACCAATTTTGCCATATCCATGTTAGGGAGCATAAAGTAAACTAAATCAGTAGGGTTGGAAGTATTCCTAGTCACCATAATAAGAGCATCTGCGACTGTTGGTAATCCTAATTCTGCTCTCAACATATGGGCTAGCATGCTGGTTAGGGTTACAGTAAATTCATAATGTTTAAAATACAGCTTATCTAATTTAAAAACTACTTCTTTCCCTGTACAGATTAAATTATATGCTTCCAGGTCATACCCCTTGGGGTTACTATCCTCCTTGGCCAACATGAAATTTGGGCAAAGATCTTTATTAAACTGATCTACCTTAATTAAATTCTCCTTAGAATTTGTTTTTTGTTTTGCAATGTAATCACCCTCACCCTTTTCTTGATCTTTTATAAGTGTCCCATCCACAAATGTATATTTGTTTTTCTGGTCAGAATTCTTCCTTGTATCTCTCTATACCTCTCCTATCCTAATGGTACCTGTAGCCCCAATTTTATTAGTCTTTTCATCCTTAGTGTTTAATTCATCTTTCTGTTTTCCTAAATTAGGAGTCTGAATAAGTCCCACAGGCCCAAGCTTTTTCTTCCCCCCTTTTTTCTTACTTACTCCACCCCTCTTTTTGCCCTTTTTACCTTTTGAGGGCTCTTGAACATTTAGGGGAGAAAATGATAAATTATGCCTAGATCTATGAACTTTCTTTTCCCCCAATAATTGTGAAATTTGTTGTTCTAAAGCAGCAAACTTCACAACACAAAAACTAGAAAGTTTCCAAAGCTGTCTTAATACTATTATATGCCTCCAATAAAACAACATTGGACATTACTGGATGTGCAAGAGCCTTAATAGTATATTTCGATATAGTCTCCGGACACTGAACCAAAAAATCTTTATCTAAATTAATGTTCTGGACTTCTTTGTCCATTTTTGGAAAAAACTCTTCAGACGCATCATTAAGGGATGAACAGACCATTTCTTTAGAGTTGATATTGCAGACCCCTACCTCACTAGAGATCTCTAATGGACTAAATAACTTTATTCCTGAGGGAAAGCATGCAATACTATCATCTTTATCTATCTAATCTCCTTGCCCAGACATGCATTGCTGACTTACTTCTACTTCCTCCATCCACTCATCTTGTCTAAAAACCTGGGAATGATCTGCTATATTTGTTTTTTCCCCAAAAGTGGTACAATCGTAACCTCCTATATTGGAAACCATATGTGTGCTGCTCATTTTTGGAACATCCTGAAAAATATTATTGGAGGCTTTAGAAAGGGTTTTTTTTTTAAAGAAATCAGTGATTTTCCCTTGGGACAGAGTTTTAACACCAGTCTCTAAGTTACTAATTACTTTCAAGTCCGGAGTTATATTCTTATTATCAAAAGAGGATAATTGTTTAAATTCCTCAAATTCCCTGTTAGTCCCATCACTACCACTAAATTGGTTCTCCAATAAATTAATCAAAGTCTCTTGATTTGTATTATTCGGACTGTTCTTATCCCCGCTTTTAGCCATCAGAATTTGGTTTCTTCCATTAAATTCTGAATTGTCCCCAGTTAAATCTGATCTGCATTCCTCATTCATAAGCTCCTTAAAGGAGTGAGGTAAGTAGGACACTACAGGACTTTTTACCAAATCCTTAGGGGTCAAAGCTGTAATGACCAATTCCTGCATAAAAACACAGCAATTACCTTTTTTATTCTTTTTTGGATTTATCCTTTGCTTCCCTTTAATTGCCCCTTTAACAGTTTTGTTTACCATCTTACCACTTCGAGTATACATATAAGGAGAGAAAAAAAAAAATTTAATCCTAACTCAAAAAATGGGACTGAAAAGGAGTCAGGTGACAGCTTATCTAAACAGCTGAGTCTTCCACGAGCATCACTCCTTAAATTTGTAGAAAGCCTTCCCACCCAAATACAGCCAGACCCACCAGTTAAAACCAAAAAATACAGAACCAGATAAACAATAAAACCTATTTAAAATGAGGTCCCTCTCTTTTATGGGTACATATTCCTATGCAAAATCTAGTCCGAGTGGCGCTCGCACCACTCATGCTCGCGCTATGCATGAGCGCGATGTTTAAATGCTGCAGCAAACCCTCCCACAGAGGCAAACCTGCTCTATTATTGGCTCACCCCTGAGCTGAAATTACATGCAGGTAAATGGCCTCTTGCACACACCTGGGTAATCCCCTCAGTTCAGCAGAGCAGCAAGATGAAACAAATCAGAGCAGTTTTAGTTACAAAGTCACACATATGCTGCACTCACAGTCATTTTCAAGCTGCCAAACTGTTCCAAAAACACAGATCTCTTGAATAGCTGCTGCTCAAGTAGATTGCACAAGTGTCCCAGTGGAAATAAAAGGCTTGTGACCTTGCAGGGAAGGACAGAGGCAAACCTGATCTATTATTGGCTCACCCCTGAGCTGAAATTACATGCAGGTAAATGGTCTCTTGCACACACCTGGGTAATCCCCTCAGTTCAGCAGAGCAGCAAGATGAAAC
This sequence comes from Neoceratodus forsteri, assembly GCA_016271365.2. Classification (NCBI taxonomy): domain Eukaryota; kingdom Metazoa; phylum Chordata; order Ceratodontiformes; family Ceratodontidae; genus Neoceratodus; species Neoceratodus forsteri. Next base: position 1,237,995,553 of record CM057454.1, read on the forward strand.
AAATCAGAGCAGTTTCAGTTACAAAGTCACACATATGCTGCACTCACAGTCATTTTCAAGCTGCCAAACTGTTCCAAAAAACACAGATCTCTTGAATAGCTGCTGCTCAAGTAGATTGCACAAGTGTCCCAGTGGAAATAAAAGGCTGGTGATCTTGCCGTTGAAAACCTTAAACTTTATTTCAGGTAAACCGAAGAACTAGGAAGCAGTTTTATACACAGAGCGTTAAGGAGGGACCTGAGCTTCCAAGCGGTAAGGAAGATCTGGTGTCATGGGGCAGAGCCGAGAGTTTTACCACCTGGGTGGGTGGGAGGAGTCAGCTTGAAGACCTTCCAGCAAGATTTAAAGTGGCAAGGATACCTGCCAGAAAGTGTGGATGAACAACATATCCATGTCCCTAAAAATGAGAATTTTCGCAGATTATTCTGTGTGGTGAAATTGGCCACTTCGCCACAATGTTGCCGGTGCATTTTAAATTTGCTGCATCTCTACATGGAGGTGGTCCAGAAAAGGGTGACCAAGATAGTACAGGGCCTGCACCACATGTTTTATGAGGAGAGATTAAAGGACCTTAATATGTACTCACTGGAGGAGGGGGGCATGACAGAAACATTCAAGTACCTAAAGGGCATTAGGAAGGTGCAGGTGCAGATATCTTTCAGGACAGGAGGAGTACAAGAACAAGGGGGATGCTATGAAATTGGAGGGGCTAGGTTGAGAGGGAATGTGAGAGAGGTTTTTTTCACAGAGAGTGTGGTGGACACATGGAATAGTCTGCCACAGGAGGTAGTGGGAACAAGTACTGTGCAAGGATTTAAACATGCCTGGGGCAGGCATAAGGGAACCTTAGAGGTGGGGTGGAGGAAGGGGAATCCACAAACCAGACTGGGTAAGAGGCCAACATCAGGCATCAGGCTTAGGGGTAGATTATATGGGCCTGGCTATCCTTATCTGCTGACAGATTCTAAGTCACCAACCATGTTTTAGATTGCAAGGCCTCCAGTGGCTTACCTGCACTTTTTGGCTGAGATGTTGATTAGAAATAAATCCTGTGGGCCTTTGGCAGTGTTTCTAGGCTTTTCTATTGTCTGAATGCTCAAAATGTGAATGCATACTGCACAAACAATTTGGTACCAGTTCTGTGAAGTTTGAATGAAAGCAAGATGCTAAAAATAAAGTTTTAGCACTTGGTTGCCTTCTGTATGCAGAAGCTGTAAAAAATGTGACAGGCTATATAGGATGCTGGTTCTGAACCCAATTCTTCTTTGGTTAATGGATGGGATAGTAATAGGTCGATATGGGGTTATTTCAGCAGATTCATGCACCTACCACTGCAGTTATGGTCTTTCCAGTTGTATTTCTGTTGGTCTTTCACTTCAAAAGCTTTCTTCTGCTGCACTGCAAATTCTAATGTTGGTTGTTCCATGTTTACTAGTGGAATTTCATCTAGAGTTGCTCCTCTCTTGAGGGCTGTCCTTAATTTTGCATTGCAAGCAGTCTTGTGTTTGTTATTTTCATGATGCAGGACTCTGACTACATTTCAATCAATCAATCAATCAATCAAAATCTTTACTTATCCAGGCGGACACCATTGAGCAAGGCTCATTTGCAAGATGGACCAGGGGATAACAAAGTCAGGTGCACAAGGAAGATCATTATATATAAAAAAAAAATATATATATATATATATATATATATATATATATATATATACACACATACACATACACAATTATATATGCATGATATATAAAATACATATGTATACAGAGGCAATAATGATACACAGGTGTAGGGTACAATACCTGAAGGGCATATTACAAGAGAAACATATACAGCTGCAAAGTGATAAGTGATGGGCCATTCACAAGATAGCATATTGCAGGAGAACCATATACAGATTGCAGCCCCCATGTGCAGTATAGTGCTGGTGCTTAAACTTGGGGAAGCAATTTAAAAACTGCCGGATGGTTCAGTGGCGAGCAGGGAAGGGAAGAACCAGGTGTGGGGGGGGCGGAACCCAGAAAAGCATATATTGTTAGGATCCCGGGGTCACTTTTAGGAGTCAAGGTAAGGAAGTAAAAAGGTGGTAGAAGAGCTGGGATATGGACTGGGTTGCCAAAGAGGACTAAGATGGATACTAGGAACTTTGAGAGGTAGGAGTATGACAATGGGCCGTGAATACATATAGGAGAACAGAGGATAGGAATAAGATTTACAAGATGAGTGAGATTACCGAGGACTGAGGGTTAGAAGTGGGTGGGATAAAAGAACCTAGGCTGGGATCATGGAAAGCAGTTGCAGGGCTCCTTAATGAGATGAGAGTAAAGGGTCTTGAAGGTAGTGACACTGACCAGAGAACTCAACTTCAATGTTTTCTGAAGTTTGTTCCATAGAGAGGGCAACACAGCGCTTATAGCCGCTCTACCAAAGCGAGACTTGACTTTGGGGACTCTCGATGAAATGGATGTAAGGATTCTCAAGGCATACTTGCCTATTTGGTTTAAAGGGAGGCAGTCAGTGAAGTATTGTGGAAGTTTGTTTGAAATTGCTCTGAGTGTCAATAGAACAGCATTTCTGTTTCATCTACATTGGAGGGAAAACCAGCCCACGGCTGCATATAGGGAGCAGTGGTGAGTAGAAAAAGGGAGACCTGTGATGAATCTCAGAGCTCTATGGTACAGCATGTCCAGTTTTACGAAGTAGGAGGCAGGACACTGACTGTACAGGAAATCTGCGTAGTCTATCAGCGAGAGGAACGTTGTTTGGACCAGAAGAACTTTAGCATCTCTTGTGGCTGATCCTAAAGAAAAGTCCCAATCTTTATCGTAGTTTTTTTAGAAGATCCTCTATATGATCTAAGTAGGATAGCCTATGATCCAGCCACACTCCCAGGTATTTGAATTTATTAATGAATTCCAATTTTTCTCTGAGAATTGTAGACATTTGCAGTATTAAGCCTGCATACGCCAGATTCACTGTATGTACCAGAGGAGAGAAAAGCATTGCTTTGTTTTTCTTAGCATTGAGTAAACGTTTTTTGTTTAGGAGCTGGTTTTGTAATAAGTTGAATTCAGCTTGCAGGTCACTGCATGCAGCTTCTGGGGTTGGGCGGCTTAAGTAGAGTACTGTATCATCTGTGAACAGATGGATGCTGGCCCTGGTTGTACAATCAACAATGTTGTTGATGTACATGGCAAACAATAAGGGCCCAAATATAGATCCCTGAGGAACCCCTCTCAGGAGAGGTTTGAGGGTTGAGAATTCATCTTCAGCCTTAACTTGCTGGGATGTCAAATAATATGACTGCAGTCTTACAGTTTTGGATCAATATGTGTTGTCAATCTTAAGAAGGCCCCTGCATCCTTCAGACCTTGAAATATATAATCCTGGCATACTCTTATTTCTATAAATTAGTTGAGAAGTTTCTTGTTTTTTTCTGTCCAACAGGTCCAGCTCATTCTGTTGCCAGTCAATGACACTAAGCCTGTATGAGAGCACAGGAAGGGCAAATTTATTTACAGCTTGCACTTCACTCTTTATCAAAGCAGTTTCCAGTACAAGTTTTAGCCCCTCTAAAGTATTCCTTGCTGATCTTTTTGCACATTTGTTCATATTGCATTGCTGATCCTTAATTTGTACCCAAGTATTGTACTTGTATACTCCCTCTTGCCTAAGGTCTTTTTATGTTAGAGTCCTCATTCAGGACTTAACAGTTTACAACTGCTCTTTCAGGCATTTGTCACAAGAGCTATGAAGTGTTAAGTCATCTGTATAAAGAAGATGAGATACAGTTTGCTGATCTTTTTATTTCTGGAGTTTATGCTGTACTGATACCATTATTAATGAGTCTGCTCAGTGGGTTTAATGTGATGCAAAACAGGAGTGATGACAATAAATCTATATGGAATGTCCCTTGATGTATCTTGATGTTTATGTCTCTCAGAGTTAGTGTCTCCAAATGTTCAGGGATGTATAGTGCCATGACAAGAATGGACCCAATTCCTAAGCCAGGGCATATTTAAACAGTCCAGAAATCAGTACTGTGTTAGTCTTTGATGTTTTCTGAGAGCACTCTTCTCAGCATGCGTAGCATCCCCAGGATAGCTGTCTTTTGCCATTCATAAGGTGTCACAGATAATGGCAGCATATTTTGATGCGTTTAATAGTTCTTTTTGATTAGCCCATTGGAAGAAAGTGGTCAAGGATGGATGCAGAGTCAAAAGGTATCAGGTTGGACCAAGCAATTGCTAGGCAAATTTATTTTAAGCAAGCATGATAAGCAAAGCACATAAAAAAAGGCGAACTGTATATGACAAAAATAAACAGAAGCAAATGAAAAAGAATATATCAATATACACTTCTCTAGAAATGGCTAGAGCATAACAGCAGGTCAGTGTACTACCAACCTCTCCACTCACTATCCATCTGAGGAGATGCATAAAGCTGCTCCTTTTATCTCAGTGGGGGTCAGGTGAGCTCCACCCACTTACTTCCAAAATCATTGATTTTAAAACTAACCATTATTTTCATATATTAAACACAGGACAGCTTCAGTTCAGCATAAGACTATGTAGTATAGCTTTTAATATCAATAAATATGCTTAGTTTCTTTTATTGTAATGCTGTTCCTGGTAGCAGACTCCTCCCCTTGAACTGAGCAGTATATAGGACTGAGAAACAAGGCCAGCCAGCTCCTAGAAACAATGGAGAGGCCAAGGAGGAAGTTCTGCAGCCAGGTTAGGTAATGCTTTCTGGTCACTATTCATTGTCTGTATGCTTTTCTTACAGCACTTTTTTCAGTTTATTCAGTTCAGTAAAAAGCAACTGAGTGATACACCAGACTTGTATTATTTATACATATGTAAAAGAGACATAAAGCAACATAAATACGGACAGAGTTGTTGCTGTTTTACCTTAAACATTCCTGGTATATCTCCACAGTACCACAGAACTTTGTCTAGCTGCTAGCCAACTGCCATCCAAAAACATAACACCACAAATAAGTATTCTTTTTTGTTGTTCAGAGAGTTACAAGATAGCTACAACTAACAAAAACAAACCTCCTAGTCTGCCTTCTGTTTTAGTGTGCACTGGTATGTATATAAGAAGGGCTCCATGTATTCCAACACTTCTCTATGCTATGCCTGCATCAAGTTGTTAAAGATTACACTGTAGAAACAGACATTCAGAACCTAAAAATGTACTTCAGTGTCATGTTTCCCATTCAGCATGAATATTCTTCACTTACATTACTCCCTCAGAACTCAGACCATTACTTTAATGAATAAGGAAAGGACATCATTTACATCACTGTTGCCAGCTGCATTCTCTTATAATACGTTCTGCAGCAAAGACTGACTTAGTCAGTTCACTATTGAGGGCATGAAGACATTTTTCTTTCTGAAACCATAAAGAATCACAGGGATAGTACAATAGCTTTCCCAGGTGGCCTGTCTGGGAAAGGGAAAATAAAGCAAAGTCAATAGAGACAGGATAGATACAGAAAGGGCTGCTGCAGCAGACTTGAAGCAGGAGAAAGAGAGGAAGGTTCCAGAAATACAAATGGTCTAACAGCACCCTGTGACAGTCTCCTCCCCACTCAAGTGGAAACCAGAAGAAGAAATCTACAGGTTTCTGTAACTACCAAGGCAAAATACGGGCAGACACAGTATCAGATCTCTCTGAGGAGAGATGGAGCTTCAGCCCACCCACTCCCAAAGCTCCACCTTGGGGGCCCTCTTAAATTAATAAACAAACAAACAAACAAGATGCAGAGACATAACCTAATCTCTGAATCTACTTATTTTCTCTTACCCCGAGGTCTGACTGGTCTGACTGCACATCAGCCCCATAATGGGACAAGAAATCAGTATTCTTATTGAGGGCTCCTGCCCTATGTTTAACAGTAAAGGTATATGGTTAGCGACAGATACCAGCGCATGATGTGTGGATTTTTATCTTTCATCACATGTAACCAGCAAAGTGGATTGTAATCAGTGATGACCTCAAATTGAGCACCCCATAGATAAAATCTTAGTGCCTCAACAGCCCATTTGATGGCTAGGCATTCTTTCTCTATGTTTGAGTAACATGTCTCTCTCTCATGGAGTTTACGGCTCATGTATATAACAGGGTGTTCCTCCCCCTCAAACATTTGTGGCAAAACAGCAAAACAGCCCAATACCTGTTTCTGATGCATTTGTCTGAACCATAAAAGGCATAGAAAAGTCTGGGTTTCTTAGCACAGGCGAGCCACATAATTGCGCTTTTATGTTACAGAATGCTTCTTCACAGAGTGGGGTCCATTTTACTTTTGTGGGATGACTCTTCTTAGTGAGATCTGCTGGGGGCGTAGCTAGTGTGGCGAAGTTTGGAATGAAACACCGGTAATATCCAGCTAACCCCAAAAAGGATCTCACATGTTTTTTGGTCTCTGGAAGGGGACTCCTGGCAATGGCATCTACTTTACCTACATCAGGTTTGATGTAACCATTGCCAATATAAAAGCCAAGATATTTAGTTTCACTCATCCCTATGGCACACTTTGTTGGGTTGATCGTTAAATGAGCCTGAGCGAAGGCTTGTAATACAGCCTCGAGGTGCTACAGGTGTTCTTTCCATGTTTTACTAAAGACCACCATGTCATCAAGATAAGCAGCACAATAAGCCATATGTGGTTGTAATATATGATCCATGTATCGCTGGAACATGGCGGGGGCACCATGCAGTCCAAAAGGCATTGTGTTAAAATGGAACAAGCCAACAGGGGTTATAAAAGCTGTTTTTTTCTTTTGATTCAGCATCCAGAGGAATCTGCCAATAGCCTTTAGTAAAATCGAAAGTAGTTATGTATTTAGCATTCCCAAGTCTGTCAATTATGTCATCTATCCTAGGCATAGGATAGGCGTCAGACTTGGAAATAGTGTTTAACTTCCTAAAGTCTAGGCAGATTCTAATACCCCCTTCCTCTTTCCTAACAATAACGATAGGAAAGGCCCAGTCACTTCTGGATGGTTCTATCACTCCCAGTGTTTGCATTCTTTTCACTTCTTGAATAACTTCACCACAAAGGTTTTCAGGTATTCTATAGTGTTTCTGTCTCACTTGGGTCTCCTGAGTAACAACAATTTGGTGTTGTACACCCTCTACCTTCCCAGGGTAGAGGTAAATGTATTTTGAAACTGCAGAAGAACCATGTCTAGTTCCTGCCATTGCTGTGCAGATAGTGTTGAGTTAATCACTAAGTCCCTCAATGCCCCATGTTTCTCCAACCTACCATATGCCATTTCCATGTCATTTTCCTTCTGGTCAGGGCAGATACAAAGTCCAGGGTTGGTCCTCTGATACCATCTTTTTTAACAGATTTGCATAATAAATGCTTTTGGTTTTCCTTCTATCAGGTAGCTCATTCTCGTAATTAACAGAGCTAGTCTGCTGGAGGACTGTATATGGACCCTGCCATTTCATAAGCAGTTTTTGATCAGAACTGGGTAACAGCAATAGAACTTTATCACGAGGTTGAAAAACCTTCAAGCCTACCCCTTTGTCATAGTGCTCTTTCTGTACATTTTATCACTGTTTGTCTGATCAGCTATTTTACTATAGTTGGTGAGTTTTGTTCTTAACTGGGTCATATACTCCAACGTGCTTTGAGCTGTTTCCCACTGATGGTCCTCCCATTCCTCTTTGATAACAACCAGTGAGCCCCTGGGGTTTCTTCTGTACAGTAATTCAAAGAGGGAGAACCCAGTTGATGCTTGGGGAACCTCCCTGTATGTGAACATGAGGTAGGGCAGGTACTCATCCATTCATTTCCCATCATCCTGCACAAATTTCTGCAACATCTTCTTTATGGTTTGATTAAATCTCTCAACCAATCCGTCTGTTTGCGGATGGTAAGGAGATGTGCGAAGGGCTTCCAAGTTAAGAGATGCATACAACTTTTTCAATAGAGTGGAACAAAAGTTTGTAACCCGGTCAGTTAGAATTTCATCAGGGATTCCAACTCTACTGAACAGTTTAATCAATTCATTCGCTACCTTCTCAGCAGTTACTGTTCTTAAAGGTATAGCCTCTGGATACTTAGTAAAGTAATCACAGATCACCAAGATAAATCTGTTACCCTTAGAACTTTTCTGTAAGGGTCCCACTATATCCACGGCTATCCTTTTGAATGGTATGGGGATCACAGGTAGAGGATGTAAAGGGACCTTCTCTTTTTTTTTAATATTGCCACCTTTTGGCACTCTGGGTAGCTTTGGCAATAAGTTGCCACCTGTTCATGTATTCCTGGCCAGTAAAAGCACAATAAGAGATGACTGAGAGTCCGGTCTCTGCCCATGTGGCCAGACAAAGGAATATCATGTGCCAGGTGCAACAATTTATCTCTGTAGTCCTTAGGAACTACTAGCTGTTCTATAGATTCTCCTGTATTGGGATTAGTACATACCCTATACAACACGCCCTTATGCATTTTAAACTGAGGCCCCTGTTCAGTATTCTTCCCCATCTGTTTAAATAAATCATATAACGTGGTATCACATTTTTGTTGTACCCCAAACATATTTCCCTTTTCGTCAAGCAATAAGTCCTTATGCAAGTCCTTTTGACCCAAAGTCCACTGAGTTTTTTGTAATCTTCTCTCTCTCTTAGACTTCCGATCTTTTCCTGGTAACCCATAGAGTTCTGAGTCAAAGGGGAACAGTTGTGACCACTGTTCTTCTTGCTGCTTTGTGCTCTAGTGGTTATGGCACTGAAATCATATAAATGTGTAACAAGTGTCTTAAAGTCTGGATGATCGTGACCAATCACTACAGGCATGGGAAGACATGGGACCACACCTACATTCATGTGTTGCTCAATCCCCTTGACAGTCATTCTGATGTTGGACAGAGGGTAATAATGAGTGTCACCATGCACACATGTTACACCAGCTTTGGACCCATTGGTAGTTACTTTGCCCAGCACATTAGTTCTAACCAGGGTCTGTTTGCTTCCAGAGTCAATTAGGCCATCCACTACTTCCTGACCAATAGTTACTAGGAGAAGAAACTGCCCCCAGTTAGCTAAAGACAGTTGTGTGGGAACAGGTCTCTTTTTAGGGCAGAAACGTGCAATGTGTCCTTTGCCCTGACATTCTCTACAAATTTTATCAGGATTGTATGGCTTTCTTGATGTACTGGTCTGATTACCCCCAATACAGTTCTAGAAGTTCTTCTACAGTTCTAGAAGCAGTAGAAGAGTTTTTATTGTATCTTACTGTGCTGGTGGTCCCAGTACCTGTGCCAATAGATCCCCATTGTCGATTTGGCCTGCTGCAATGTAGTCTTCAGCAAGGGAGATGGCTTTTTCTGATGTCTCCGGTCGGTGTTCCTTTACCCAGGTTTGCACATCCCAAGGCAACACCTTTATGAACTGTTCTAAAATAATCATCTTCTATTATCTGGTCAGGTCTCTTAAGTCCAGGCTGTAACCATTTATGACAGAGTTCTTTCAGTCTTACATATGCTTCCCTTGTGTTATCTGATGTATGGTATTTGAAGGTTCAGAACCTTTGCCTGTAGGTGTCCGGGCTTATGTCATACCAGCGCAGTATCTCCTGTTGTACTGCATCATAGTTCTTGACCTGTAGATTGTCCATGTGACTGTAAGCAAGCTGTGCTTTACCAGTCAGATAGGGTGCAAGGTGAATGACCCACTGCTCTCTCAGCCACCCACATGCTTGTGCCACCCTTTCGAACATCGTTAGATAAGATTCAGTATCATCTGACTCACCCAACTTTCTCAGCGTGATGTCTTTAGGGAGGTTAGATGACATAGAAGAAGGTCAGGATCCCATGGCCTGGATTGCTCTCAAGGTTAATTCATGTTTCTTATCCATTTCCTCCTGTTTGATGCAGAGCCACAACAGCAACTTTCGAATGTCATCAGGTGGAACATCTTCAGGGAATTCCTCTACCGGAGTCACATCTTCAGGAGGTCCTCCAGTTGCCCCTTCTTCTTCCCTAGCTTCTGTCTTTGCCGTAAACGTTTTTCATTGCACATCTGGTAGGCCGGTCAGGAGCGGTTCTCCCAGTTTCTCTGTCATGGTGCCGGTGAGAACACCTTTGGGCTGCTCAAACTGCTCCACAGCTGCTGGCTGCCACCTTCAGCATCCACCTGGGCAGAAAGCACTACCCTACTCCAGAAAACTCTAAGCCAATCCCACTTCTGACACCAGTACTGGAGGGAAGTGGTCAAGGATGGATGCAGAGTCAAAAGGTATCAGGTTGGACCAAGCAATTGCTAGGCAAATTTATTTTAAGCCAGCATGATAAGCAAAGCAAATAAAAAAAGGTGAACTATATACGTCAAAAATAAACAGAAGCAAAAGAAAAAGAATATAACAATATACACTTCTCTAGAAATGGTTAGAGCATAACAGCAAGTCAGTGTACTACCAACCTCTCAACTCACTATCTATCTGAGGAGATGCATAAAGCTGCTCCTTTTATCTCAGTGGGGGTCAGGTGATTTACTTGAAGCTCTGCCCACTTACTTCCAAAATCCTTAATTTTAAAACTAACCATTATTTTCACATATTAAACACAGAACAGCTTCAATTCAGCATACGACTATGTAGTATAGCTTTTAATATCAATAAATATGCTTGGTTTCTTTTATTGTAATGCTGTTCCTGGTAGCAGACTCCTCCCCTTGAACTGAGAAGTACATAGGACTGAGAAACAAGGCTGGCCATCTCCTAGAAACAATGGAGAGGCCAAGGAGGAAGTTCTGCAGCCAGGTTAGGTAATGCTTTCTGGTCACTATTCATTGTCTATATGCTTTTCTTACAGCACTTTATTCAGTTCAGTAAAAAGCAACTGAGTGATACACCAGATTTGTATTATTTATACATATGGAAAAGAGACATAAAGCAACATATATATAGACAGAGTTGTTGCTGTTTTACCTTAAACATGCCTGGTATATCTCCACAGTACCACAGAACTTTGTCTAGCTGCTAGCTAACTGCCATCCAAAAACATAAAACCACAAATAAGTATTCTTTTTTGTTGTTCCGAGAGTTACAAGATAGCTATAACTAACAAAAACAAACCTCCTAGTCTGCCTTCTGTTTTTAGTGTGCACTGGTATGTATATAAGAAGGGCTCCATGTATTCCAACACTTCTCTATGCTATGTCTGCATCGAGCTGTTAAAGATTAAACTGTAGAAACAGACATTCAGAACCTAAGAATGTACCTCAGTGTCATGTTTCCCATTCAGCATGAATATTCTTCACTTACATTACTCCCTCAGAACTCAGACCATTACTTTAATGAGTAAGGAAAGGAAATCATTACATCACTGTTGCTGGCTGCATTCTCTTATAATACATTCTGTAGCAAGAATTGGCTTAGTTCACTATTATGGGTATTCCATAAAGGGGGGATGAAAACATTTTTCTTCCTGAAACCATAAAGAATCACAGGGATAGTACAAAGAGCTTTCCCAGGTGGCCTGTCTGGGAAAGGGAAAATAAAGCAAAGTCAATAGAGACAGGATAGATACAGAAGGTGATGCAACAGCAGACTTGAAGCAGGAGAAAGAGAAGAAGGTTCCAGAAATACAAATGGTCTTACAGCACCCTATGACAGCCCCATTGCTCCAAGCACTACTGGAATTATACTTCATCATTCTCTGTGCTTCGTTGTGGCTCATGTTTCCAGTTTTCTCTGCTACCTGTATGTTACAGTGCTTGCATAGTTTAGGCAGATCAATCTTGCAATGTTGTTGTATCATTCAGTATATAGGCTTTCTGCCATGAGTATTTCACATCCAGCTACAAGAGGTGCAATTGTTTCTAATTCTGTACTACAGAACCTGCACCTATCGGTATTTCCTGATTTTTTTCCTATGGATTTCACAAACCATCTTGAGCATAGTTCACAGTCTTGGGCTGCCCTTACCAATCTCTCATCTTGTGGCTTAAATTCTCCTCTTTTTAACCACTCGTGGGCCAGTTCTTGTTCAACCTGTGGTTGCTCCAGCAGCTCACTGTATTTTTTACTGTAATTATGGGGTTTTCAGTTGTCATTGTTTCTCTTTTGATCTTTGTCCTTATATTCTTTTTTCTGCTTCTTTGCACCTTCTGTTGGTGGTTGTTCCTTGTCTACTAGTGGCTTAACATTTTAACGATGGGTCCAGCTGTATGTTTCCAATGTGAATTTGCTGATGCATTATTAGACTGTTCTCTCCTGCATAAAACTCTTGCCACATTTGTCACATTTATATGGCTTCTCTCTGGGGGTTAGTGTCTCCAGATGTTTAGGGATTTCTGATACCGTGACGAGAATGGACACCATTCGTAAGCCAAGGCATATTCAAAATTCAGGAAATCAGAACTGTATTCATCTTTGATGTTTGCTGAGAGTGCTCTTCTCAGCACACACAATGTCCCAAAGATGGCTTCCTTTTGCAGTTCTTAAGGTGTCATAACTATTGGTAGCATATTGAGATGTGCCTGAAAGTTCTTTTTGATCAGCCCCATTTCTCCAAGCACTATTGGAACAATTTGTGTTTTCTTATTCCACATCGGTTTGGTTTCTGATCGCATGTCTTGCTATTTCATGATTTTGTGTCTCTCTGTACACTGGACACTGTAAGTACTGGGGTGACTGTTTCGATCAGCAATGCTACCTTTGTTATTTTTCCTTGTATTACAATATCTAGCTTTCATGCTTCCACTTTCTTGGCAGTTGGTATTGGGTGATCCCATGTAATCATTACTTCTTCATTCTCTGTGATTCTTTCTGGTTCATGTTTCCCTGCTACCTGCATGTTATAGTGTCCACACAGTTCCCAGTGGATCAATCTCGCTACATTGTTGTGTCTTTCAGTATGCAGGTTTTCTGCCATAAGCACATCATATTTAGCCACAAGATGTACAACTGTTTCTAATGTTGTACTACAGAATCTGCACTTGTCTGTTTCTCCCATTTTTTTCTATGGATATTGTGAACCATCTTGTGTGTAGTTCACCATCCTGGGCTGCTATTAGATCTGTTAGCAGGTCACTTCAATGTAAAACTCATGTCACATGTGGCACATTTATATGGCTTCTCATAGGGTTAGAGTCTCCAAATGTTCAAGGATTTAGAGTACCATGACGAGAATGGACCCCATTCTTAAGCCAGTGCATATTTAAAACATCAGGAAATCAGTACTGTATTAGTCTTTGATGTTTTCTGAGAGAGCTCTTCTCAGTCAGCACATCATCCACAGGACGGCTACATTTTGCACTACTGCGAGTTTGCTGATGCTGTGAGTGTAATATGAAATGTAAAATTCTTGTCAAATCTGGCACGTTTATATGGCTTTACACTGGTGTAAGTTTGTTGATGCAGTCTCGGACTAGTCTTCTGTATAAAACATTTGTCACATATTTATATGGTTTTGCTCCATTTTCTGATGAGTTACCAGATTACTCTTGTTTGTAAAACTCCTGTCACATGTGGTGCATTTACATGGTCTCTCACCAAAGTGAATTTGCAATGCATTTTTAGATGATTCTTCTGACACATTTATGTGGCTTCTCAACAGTGTGAATCTGTAGCTATGTTAACAGGTCAACTCTTCTCCATAAAACTCTTATCACATTTGTCACATTTATGTGGTTTCTCACCAGTGTGAAATCGCTGATGTACTACTAGGTAGAGTTATGTGGCTTCTAGGTAGTGTGGATTTTCTGATGTGTTACCAGGGTCACATTTGGCACATTTATATTGTCTCTCATGGGTTGGTGTCCCCAAATAGTCAGGGATTTCTAGTACAGTGACAAGAATGGACAGCAATCTTAAGCCAGGGCATATCTGAAAATCAGGAAATCTGCACTGTATTAGTATTATTGATGTTTGCAGAGAGTGCTCTTCTCAGCACTCCAGAGTGAATTCACTGATGCTTTATCAGGTGATCCTTCTGGGCAAAACTCTTGTTGCATTCACCACATGCATATGGTCTCTTTTCAGGGTGAATTTACTGAAATCTTTTCAGCTTACTCTTGCTGCATTCAACACATTTATATGGTGTGTCTGTCTCTCTCTCATAAGTGTCTTCAAATGTTTAGGGATTTTTGATACCGTGACAAGAATGGACCCCGTTCTTAAGCCAGGGCATATTCAAAACTCAAGAAATCAGTACTGTATTAGTCTTTGATGTTTGCTGAGAGCGCTCTTCTCAGCACACTCAATGTCCCCAAAATGGCTTCCCTTTGAAGTTCATAAGGTGTCACAGGTATTGCTAGCATATTTAAATGTGCCTGAAAGTTCTTTCTGGTTAGTCCCATTGCTCCAAGCACTGTTGGAACAATCTGTGTGCCCTTGTTCCACATCAGTTTGGTTACTGATTGCATATCTTGGTATTTCATGATTTTGTGTCTCTCTGTACACAGGACAATGAAGTCACTAGGTTGGCTATTTCAATCAGCGATGCTACCTTTGTTTTTTTTTTTCCTTGTATTACACTATCTGGTTTTCCAGCTTCCACTTTCTTGGCTGTTGGTATTGGGTGATCCCATGTGATCATTACTACTTCATTCTGTGATTCTTTGGGGCTCATGCTTCTAGTGTTTCTCTGCTACCTGTATGTTACAGTGTCTGCACAGTTTCCAGTGGATAAATCTTGCTACGTTGTTGTCTCTTTCAGTATACATGTCTTCTGCTATGAGTACTTCACATTCAGTCAAGAGATGCACAACTGTTTCTAATTCTGTACTACAGAACCTGCACTTGTCTGTTTCTCCTGTTTTTTCTATAGATTTTGTGAACCATCTTGTGTGTAGTTCACTATCTTGGGCTACTATTATCAATCTCTCATCTCATGACCTAAATTCACCTCTTTTTAACCACTCATGGGTCAGGGCATAATCGACCTGTGGTTGTTCCAGTAGCTTCCTGTATTTTCCACTATAATTATGGTCTTTCCAGTTGTTTTTTTTCATATACTCCTTTTTCTGATTCTTTGCACTTTCTGTTGCTGGCTCTTCCTTATCTACTAGTGGATTAACATCCCATCTCTGCTACCCTCCTGAAGGCTTCTCATAATTTAATGAGCGAAATCATCTTAGGCTTATTTTCTTCATGATGCAGGACCTTAACTATATTTCAGTCCAAGTATGTCAGAGGTGTGTATGTAGCTCCACTATTGTGGATCTGTATGTGTAATCAATCTCAAGGAGGCCCATGCCTCCCTCTGACCTTGGGATGAATAATTTTGGCATGCACTGGTTTTTGTATATTAACTGCTGAGCATGACACAGTTTTCTTTATTTTATATCTAGTTGCTTCTATACTTTTTTTGTGGTCAGTTTATCACACCAAAGCTGTAAGATATCATTGGAAGGATGAGTTGGTTTATAGCTTGCACTTTATTTCATGTTGTCAAAGCAGTTTTCAGTATGAGTTTTAACTTTCTAAAATATTCCTTGCTTATTTTTGTTCTCATTTGTACATGTTATGTTGTTTCCCCTTTCTCTATTCCCAGGATTTATACACTCCTTCTTGCACAAGTTATTTTATGTCACAGCCCTCTGCCAGGTTAATGTTTTCTTTATGAGTTAACTTTCCTGCTATAAATGTTGCTTTGGCACATTTGTCTAGGCAAAATATCATCTGTATACCATCAGAGAAATCTTAATGAGTTGTAGTTGTGCTTTCAGGTGTTTGTCGGATGAACTATAAAGCTTTAGGTTATCTACAAAGAGGAGATGAGATGTTAGCTGTTGATTGTTTTTGTTTCCGGGGTTCAAGCTGTATCCATAGCCTAGGTTGTTGATTTGGCAACATAATGGAACAAGGGCAAGGCAAAACAGAAATGGTGACAAGGAGTTGTCTTGAAATATCCCTCGTTGGATGCTTATATTTGGGATGATGAGTTGACCTTTCTCATGGTTTAAATGCCGGATGGTTTGCCACTTTCTCATAGTGGTTATGTTGAAGTTTAACGATGTGGGATGTATCCTATAGATCTGTAAACACTCAATGATCCAGGACCGTGGAATGTTGTCAAATGCTTTTTTTTTGTAGTCAATCCATGCTACACTAAGGTTTTGGCATTTTTTTGCAACTCTCCATTATGGCTTTGTTCAGCAGGAGATGGTCCTTTGTATCATATAATTTTCTTTTATTGCCTTTTTGTTCTATTGCCATGAGCTTATTGCAGTCTAAATGGTTGTAGACTATGTCTGCATCAATTCCAGTGTATAGTTTATATGTTGTTGGCAAATAGGTTATTGGGTGATAGTTCTTGGGGAGACTGTCAGGCTCTGGTTTAATAAGAAGTATGGTATTCCCTGTCATTAGCCAGAAAGGTGCCAATTCGGGATATGTGCATAGATAATTTTTACAGGTGGCTAAATCATGGTGTAGACATGTCAGTACTTTTAGCAAGAAGTTGACTACTGTATCTGGAACTGGGGTTTTCCAGTTGTGGGCCTTCTTTATCTTTGCTTCTATCTCATTAGCTGTTATATCTGGCCACTCCATATCCCCGGTATTGCCATTTTCTAAGTTGTCTTTTGCTTCCCGTATCTGCTTTGCATCCCTATTATGTTCAACTGAGTCTTCATAGATGCTTCTCCAGAATTCTTAAAATGTCATTCTTTTCTGGTGGTGTTGTTACTTTGGTTGTTTTCTTTCCCAGCTCCCTATAAAATTTCTTTGGGTCCTCTGTAAACCATGTGTTTTGTGTTTTTTTTTTGCTCCTTTCTACGTATCTCCCAAGCTTCTCAGCTTGAGCAGAGATCTTGAGTTTGTTATTTGAGATGGTAAAAATTAGGTCCTGATCTATTCTAATAGTGTTTTTCTTTGATTCCCTCCTCTTTCCTGAAGACTTTCATTGATCTATTACCATTCCTAAACTCCTCTAGCAGTGATACTTCTCATCTTAGCTCCATAATTATCCTCGCTATCCACTTTTTCCATGGTGGTATGCTACATTTCCCCCTCTTTTTGCTCTTCATTCCTTGCTTTTGTGACACTGCTCTATTTATTTTTAGTCTGGCTGCACAATAATGTATTTTTTTTATCTCAGTGACATCATATGGTTTGCTCTGAATGGTTTCAATAACCTTATTTGTCAGTTTTATTTGTTCCCTGTGTGTGTCATGTGTAGTTTTTGCAATATTTTCCTTTGATGAGTTTTGATATAGTTGTCCATTTCAATTAAATCCAGCAGGTCTTCTCTCATGTTTTCTTCCTCTTGATTGAGGATTGTTCCTATAGTTGGCATTTCCTGCTCTTCCACTCTCTGTATGGGTTGAACTGGGACTTCAGTTGTTTTACTGAAAAAACAGCACTTGGTGTTCACTTTGATGAGTATCTTTAGTGAGTGTGTCTTGTTCTGTTTCATGTGACTGCATCTGCTGAGCAGTTATCTGCTGTAGTGTGGTGCCAGATGATACTGGTGGAGGCTGAGTCCCTACCTCAAATCCTTCTTTCCTTAACTGATCAAGGACTTCTATTTTGATTTGTTGCTTTTCTAGATCGCAAAACTGTGTATATCATTACATTCCACTTCTGTGTGGTTATCCTTTTCTTTGTGATGTTTGCCATATCTGGATGTCTGACTATATATCTGTTCGAATATATGTGCAGTTTTTGTTGCCATGCTGGTAAGAGTTGCTTTCTTTTCTGTATACATGCAGTACCATATCAGGTCCCTTTTCTTTGCTTGGTCCCATGCATCTGCTTTTTCAGCTATGAAAGCCTCCGATACCTCTTCCTTCTTTCTTACTACTTCTTCACCTGCTTCTTTCTGTAGTCTGTCCAAGCTAATGTCGTCTACATACTTTTTTGTTTTTATTTGTCCTATTAGAGATCTAAGGTTGGCATCTGTCATATTGTTCTGTTTGTCTGTGGCAACTATCTTTGCTCATAGTCTCAGTGTATATCCTCACACTGGAAATTTGGGGTGCGTTGCACAGTAGTAACAGTACATAATTTCTAGTTTGTCCTCGTAAGTCCATATAACTGTTTCCAGTTCTCTTGGCTGGCCTGTCAATCTTTTTAATTTTTGTGGCTTGCTGGCCTCTGCTGCTGCTGCTGTGGGACTATGTTCACCATGGTCTAACACTGTGACAGGGATGGTATTACTGTTTAAGGATATGGCACTATCATCTTGTCCAACCTTTGCCCTAGTGCCTAGATTTGGGTGGGACACTTTTTTATCCTGGGATTTGTGCACCCAGCTTTAAGTTACATTTTTATCACTCTCCATGCTATATAGTTGCTTTTTCTATACAGCAGTCTTGCCTTGGTGAGATTCTGTTAAAAACGGGGCCCACCACATGAAGATACTCACCAAGACTTGAGTGTGAAATAATTGTAGCTTGTCACCAGTGTCAGTGTTTGCTCCACCAATAATTCGGCACTTCATCACTCCACTAGAGCACCACTGTCTCTCACCAGCCTGTCACTCGGGTTAGTGTCTCCAAATGTGTAGGGATTTCTGATACCGTGACAAGAATGGACTCCATTCTTTAGCCAGGGCATATTTGAAACTCAAGACATTAGTACTGTATTAGTCCTTGATGTTTGCTGAGAGAACGCTTCACAGCACATGCAGCATCCCCAAGATGGCTTCCTTTTGAAGTTCATAAGGTGTCACAAGTATCTGTGGCATATTTAAATGTGCCTGAAAGTTCTTTTTGATTAGTCTTGTTGCTCCAAGCACTACTGGAATGATTTGTATGGCGCTATTCCAAATCAGTTTTATTTCTGACTGCATATCTTGGTATTTCATGATTTTGTGTCTCTCTGCATGCAGGACATTGTAGTCACTAGGTGCGGCTATTTCAATAAGCAATGCTACCTTTGTTCCTTTTTCTTGCATTACAATATCTGCTTTTCTCACTTCCACTTTCTTGGCAGTTTGTATTGGGTGATCCCATGTGATCATTACTTCTTCATTCGCTGTGATTCTTTGTGGTTCATGTTTCAAGTGTTTCTCTGCTACCTGTATGTTAGTGTGTCTGCACAGTTTCCAGTGAATCAGTCTTGCTACATTGTTGTGCCTTTCGGTATACAGGCCTTCTGCCAAGAGTATTTCACATCTAGCCATGAGATGTGCAACTGTTTCTAATTGTACACTACAAAATCTGCACTTGTCTGTTTCTCCCATTTTATCTATGGATGTTGTGAGCCATCTTGTGTGTAGTCCACTGTCTTGGGCTGCCATTATCAATCTCTCATCTCGCGACCTAAATTCACCTTTTTTTAACCACTCATGAGTCAGGGCTTGATCAAACTATGGTTGTTCCAGTAGTTCCCAGTATTTTCCACTATAATTATGGGCTTTCCAGTTGTTTTTTCTTTTCTGTTGATCTTTGTCCTTATATTCCTTTTTCTGATTCTTTGCACTTTCTGATGCTGGCTGTTTCTTGTCTACTAGTGGATTAACATCCATCTCTGCTACTCTCCTGAAGGCTTCCTCCAATCTGAGGAGTAAAGTCATCTTAGGCTTGTTTTCTTCATAGTGCAGGAGCTTTACTATGTTTGGGTCCAATCATATCAGTAGGTATGCATGTAGCCCCACTAGTGTGAATCTGTTTATGTAATTAGTCTTAAAGAGGCCCATGCCTCCCTTCAAACTTGGGATGTATAATCTTGGCATACACTGGTTTTTGTATATTAACTGGTGAGCATAAAGCAGCTTTCATGTTTTTATACAGTGGTAGTTATAGATAATTTGCATCGGTAACCCAGTATACCTCGGCAGTAGCGGTACTTGGGGGTGGTACCGAGGAATGCCTCATTACCACATCAGCAGGGTGTTAACAATGTGTTTGCAGTATGCCAGTGCTGAATTAATTTATTTCTATTTTCAGCAATTGAAATGCACCAGGTGGTGCTGTTTCCAGCTAATCTGCTGTGCTGTGTTTGAAATTTCCAGCAGGTGTCCCTGTAGTTCTCTTCTTCCCAGTCCCTCCACCCTCCCCTGTTCTTCTGCAGTCCTGTAAAAAAATAAAACAGCCCCCAAGCAATGCAGGGTCAAGAATGTGTATCATTTTAATTTAATTTTGCACTTCTGCCCAGCTCTCTTCCCCTCCTTGATAGAAGTGTTTTGTGATTTGTGCACTCCATTTACTTCTTTTTGCTGTTGGAGTAAACCAGTGTCAAAATGAAATACTGTTCCCACTCCCAGAAGATTTAGAACCTGCTCATCTGTAAATCCCTGTTGGAATGAACTTCACAAAACACTTGCAATGCCCTCCCAATTCTAGTGGATTAGAGCTTTCTAATTGTACATCTGCTGTCTAAATGAAGTATTTCTCAACTGATAATCAAAATTACCTCCTCACTCCAACATGATTAGAATGCCATTTAACATCAGACTTTGTTTTCAATGTTGTTGAAACAAAACATAAGTAGCACAGCCTTACATTTGAAATCTCTGTGTTGCATATGGTAAATTAACTTACAGATGCTGAGAGCTGTCATAATTCAAAACTGTTTTCTTTTTACAGTTGTAGAGAAAAAACATATATCTGGCATAGTGGGACAATTTTCATAATTCTGTGTATCTAAGGACATTGGTATATTTGGGTTGAGGTCATGGTACCACTGGTCTCCAATGAATTGAAACAGATAAATTTGTGAACTTCAAATGGCATGTTGGGGATTGGGGAAATGGCCACATTATATATATTGAGTTTTTTTTTTTACAACATGATGTCAGAAAACAGTCCACTGCATTTTGCACCCTAACTGGAACATGCAGTAAGAGCTATAAAGTTAATTGGGTCATAAAACACAAGGAGATATTGAACAGAAGTATTGCCATGTTCTAGTACTAAAAATTGTCTTACATCGGAGATTGAACTTCACAATGGCACCTGTAAAGATGAGATCAGGTGTTGTGGGGGGGCGGGGGGATGGCAAGGAGGGTTTTTAGTAATTAGTGCACAGCGGGTGACTGGGTTGGGATGCAGGTGAGATCGATGTTGGGCTGTTATCTTTTCATAGGTTGGAAAAGAAATGTAGACATCAAGGGACCATATTAGTATTTACAGTTTATAATGGATACAGACTGTGTGTGGAGGTACTACTTGCCACCAATGGAATCACACTCACATACAGTATATTGGATCATTGGAAGGCAGTTTGTGGGCTGGAGAGCAGGTGGCAAATATACACAAGTGCTAATTTTGTTAAAAGTAATGGGGTGCAGAGTACAAATGGAATGGGGAGGTTGCCATTTGAAAATGATAAAATCAAGGATGTGGGGAACATTGAGAGTGTGTGTGCGTTTCTGTATGTTGTGGAGTGGAAGGTAATACCTGAACACCAATGAAATAAATAGTCTGTTGCATGCAAAGATCAGAGGGATGGGAGTTCCATGCAGAGACCAGGAAATATGGACCTACAATAGGTGGGGTCAGGGGGGTGCAATAAAAAGAGTACAAAGTCAGACAGAGCATTATTTTCAATGCATCTAATTCTGTTGCTTATTTTCTGTACAAGTAGGTAATTTGTGAGAATGAAGACAGCTATTACACATTATGAAAAATGTCATTCTGTCAGCATGCGTGGTCTCTAACAAAATGGATCTCTCAGTTATGGTGTTATGATGTTACTACAAAGACAACATGGGTCTGATTCCCACAATCTCTACTTGCACACACTGTCATGTTGTGATCATGAACCAAAAGCAATCACAGTATCTGAGGTTTTCCCTTACTTATGCAACAAACACGTAAGAAATTCAAAATGTGAGTGAAACAAAATTCAACATGATCTACCACTTCCGCTGTGTCTGGAGAGTTTTTGAGGGAAGCATCACTGACTTTAGAGAGAAATAAATCTTGTGCCCAAGGTAGTTTTGAAACCTTTCACCGAGTACTGGATGCTCGTTTGAAACTGAATCAAATCTTTGTGATTCAGACAGAACACCAATTCTGTCGATTATTTTTCTCATGATCAGGGTACATACAGTAGCTCATAAATTGTCTCAGAAGCAGCCTCATACAAACTGAACTGCATGGACACACACACACATGAAAACAGACAAGGATGCTAGCAGTCAGTATATATACATTATATGGCATAGCTTTAGACTGGTAAACAGCTTTTACCATACCTTTACTTACAACTCAAATAGTCATTTAAACTCTGATGAGGCCCATGTGCTGACGCCATCCCTTACCTTGTTGATTATTAGATATTAGGCTGAGTCTGTTCTCATTTTCCTGTAAAGGGTTGTTTCATAAGACCCCACCCCCTCTAATATGACCCTTTGAATTCCAGGTTTTAATCAAATATGCACCATGGCATACATTGTACAATGCCATATGTATTGGAATTTCTCTAGTTATACACTCTTGTAATGTTTTGTAGAATTCCTTGTTTTGTTTGTTCTCCATCTCATACTTTTCTAATATGTATTGTTCGTCTGATGTGGAACCTATGAAATGAGCTTGTTCTCAAAGGTGTTATCCAAAATTTCAATAAATAAAATAAAAAAGTATCAGGCATTCAAAGAAATTGTCCTGGGAATGGACTACAGGGTATGGGTGGTTGAGGGGAAGGGGTATCTAACTATTCATCCCTTGTGCTCTTCTGGTTTTGACAGTGCCTTTTCTACAGCTGAATAGAACAGCATAGCCAAGAGACCAGTGGATTTTGCATTATGCTCCATTAAGCCATTAGTTTACCCAGATTGTCTTAATTGTTGTCAATGTGTTGGCATGGAGACCATCAGGTAACACTGTGGAAATGTAAAGTAAGGGAGGGAGGGAAGGAAACAATGAACTTGATTGTGTTGGTTGACTATCCATGGCACTCCAGACATTACCTCATGGATTTAAGCCCACCTGATAGGCTTAGTGATGCACATGACCTTAGGATCAAATTTCCACTCCCCAGGTTCTTGAAGCCCCTGATCTACAGTTCTAATTGTGCATCTGATAAGGCAACAAGCACCCCAGGAGTTCCTGTATTGTGCCAGGAAGTTGGCCTGTGAAATTCACAGAAAATTTATTTTTTATTATAAGCAAATATGTTTGAGCCTGCCTAGTATATCTGGAACGATTATACAGCAATTAGTTGAACATTTGTGAAGCTTTTTGAAATTGGATTGGTAACTTGGCTGGTAAGGCCAGCTGAATGTTGTTAATAATGCAGCTTTTAAACAGTTGGAACAGATCGTGCTGCTCCAATTTGTCTGGTGTTGATGGTTTTTAAAGGTTATTGTTATTGAGCTCCTTTTAGGTTTTGCCTGTTTTTTGCTGTTGTGTGAGCTGAGAAAGGCCTCCACGGTCTCTGGCATGCCAGAGGCATTTCCTCTACTGCAGGGGCATCCCACATCCATGATTCACCAGCTCCAATGTTAAAGCATGCAACCAGTTTGCTCCTTTTTCCTTAAATCACGCTGGTTGGTTCGTTCTTCATATTATTGTTCTCATTTTGGTTGTTGGGGTACTCCAAGTGAGATTAGAGAGATAACGCCCACAACAGCCACGTGGTCAGGCAAGACTCCCAACCCCCCCTCCTGCTTTTCTTCTCCCCTCCACCTCCTTCATTCCTTTACCTACTAGCCCCTAAAAGGTTTGCAGCTCGCTGGTGCTCATCGCAGGAGTCGCCACTCGCTTGGCGGCATGATTCCCTCCGGCACCATGCGGCAGGCAAATCTCCACCAGCTGATCGGGCAGGCCGCTCATGCACAAGCATTTTGAGGTTCGGCCTTGCCCGCGACTCAGCGCTACTACTCGTGTCTTCTCTCTCTCACTCACCTGGTGACCGCGCACATCCACAGCAGCAGGGATAGTTTGCTCACCCTTCCAGGGAATCTTGGCTGAGATGGGAAACTGAAAGAGGGGTGAAGAGGGAGAATCGCCATTAATTCAGGCCAATGCTCAAAGATTCAAGCGAGGGGTGGGACTCCGCCTGCTGCGCTATGAGATATGCTAAAAACAGAATCATTTAAAGTGGACAAGCTCCCTCGGGCCTCAGTGGGATTCCCTCCCAAGCAGAGACCTCTAGGCCTGTAGGGACACTGAACAACTGGCCTCCGTGCTATTAGTGAATTGTTCTTCAGCTTAAAGAAATGCTGGGATTTCTTGACGGGTCTAGGTCCATCCCTTAGCGGCTGCCCTAGTCATGCCCCATATCCTTTGGGCCTTGGCACCCTCCATCTAGTGGTAGGCCTGATTAAATTATTGCCACCCCTTATGTTACTATCCTCTTCGCCCAAGGGCACCTCTCCACAGTGGCCCTTCGGTGAGGACAAGGGCACGCAATCTATTTTTACCAGTCAGAAGGGGGCCCCTTCAGAGAGGATCACTATTCTGTAGGAGGCCAAAATTCATGGGCTAGAGCCTCAGCTAACCTTCCTCTTAAGACAGGGGACAAAGAAACAACAAACAGGAGGCCACCCCCTGCAGGGGGGTGGCCTTATCTTTAGGGCCACATTGGAGGTTATTCTTTAGAGGCAGTACCGACACGTTGGGGCATCAAGTTCCTTTATTCTCTGGAAGCCCACTATGACTCTGCCTCTAACAATCTTTCCATCTTGTCTTCTCTCTTCACAGATGGTGAAGGCAAGAAAATGTACCTCATGTAGTGCCACTCTGCTGCTCCACAATGTGGGAACTCAATGCCCCGCATGTCTCAAGATGAGGACGAACTGTCTCTGGACTAATTTCCAGGGATGGGATCGGATGCCCCAGAAACCAGTGGAGTGAATTGGATGGACCCGGGAGCCATTCTCCTTCAGAACCAACAAGCAGCCATGGCCATGATGGAGAGCCAACAGAATTTTATGTTAAAAATTATGGAGAGACTGGAGGCCATGATGCAGCCCAAGATACCTCAGAACCCAAAGCCACTGCCAGAACCAGACAATCCAGGGGGAACTATGGGGGCCCATCCAGACAACGTAGAACCCTCCCCAGGTACCCTGACACCGGACATAGGGGATGATTTTGGGGATAAGGAACTACCCAATGATGGGGAGGACATACCGTCTGAGGAGGAAGAGATGGAAACACAATCAGGGCCATCTCTTACATCCAAATTGTGCTCATTTGACCTGATACTAGGCCTTATGATGGTAATCAAGACCATCATGGGGTTCAAACTTGAGGAAGGCCAGCCTGAATCGAAACTCGACCCAATGATCCAATAAAGGAAAGCTGCTAAGGACACTTTTCCCATCTGTCCAGCAATTGATGACATCTTCACTAAAGAATGGGAGTCCTCGGAACCGGTTCAGATGTCGGACAAGAGAAATCTAGAATACATGTATCCTGTTCAGGCGGACAAGGCCAGTGCCTGGTGCACAGCCCCCACTATTGACCCCCAGGTAGCAGCTCTGAGCAAGAAGTCCATACTACCCTGTGGTACCATATCTCTAAAGGACTCTACAGATAAAAAGACTGAGGACATGTTAAAGAAATTATTTGAGATAGAGGGCATGGCAACCAAAGCCTCCACCACTGCAGTCTACACCACCCATGCCCAAATTCAATGGCTTGAGGAAATCCTGGAGAAAGCAGATCCTAAGACCAGGAAGTCCAAACTGTTGGAATGCACACTTGATGCGGCAAAATACTTGGCAGACATGGCAGTAGACACTCTAAAGTTAAATGCCAGGGCAACGGTACTGACAAACTGTGCCAGGAGAGCACTGTGGCTCAAATTCTGGGAGGCAGGAAATGAATCCAAAGCGTTGCTACAAAACCTACCTATGAAGGGAAAACATGTGTTCAGAGAAGGACTCCAGGAGTACCTGAAGCAGGAGGAGGAAGGAAAGGGAAGGATCTCCTTAAAACAAGAGCAGACCTACCTATCTCCCGTGAAACACCACCTGCCTGCCGCTTCGCTGCCTGACACCGTTGGCAGGTCTGTACGCCCATTGGTCCACAGCATGAGCCAATGGGCATGCAGCCCATACTATACTACACATTCCAGATATGTGAATGGATCCATTCACATATCTGGAATGTAGTAGCAGTATGGCTGCATGCCCATTGGCTCACGCCAGGACCAACGGCATACAGCCCCCACCGACGGTGTCAGCGGCGCAGGCAGGTGGGTGCTGCTGCCTGCCACTGACCGGGGCGTGTGAGGATCAGTGGGCAGGTGGGTCCGTTGGACCACCAGGGATATGGGAGTCAGTGTTATTTTACTTAAGCCCGCGACTGGGCAGACATCAGTCCACTGGACCACCAGGGATATGGGAGTCAGTGTTATTTTACTTAAGCCTGTGACCGGGCAGACATCAGTCCACTGGACCACCAGGGATTTAAGACACTTAATTATTTTACTTCAGCTCGCGATCAGGCTGACAGCGGTCCACTGGACCACCAGGGATTTAGGAAACTTAATTATTTTACTGAAGCCCACAATCAGGCAGACAGCAGTCCACTGGACCACCAGGGATATAGGATTATGTTATTTTTTACTTCAGCTCGCGATCGGACAAACAGCGGTCCATTGGACCACCAAGGATATGAGTTTTTATTTAACATAGAAACATAGAATTTGACGGCAGATAAGGACCGCTTGGCCCACCCAGTCTGCCCATTTCCCTACCTATTTATTCTAATGCCCGCGATCGGGCTGTGGGGCACATTGCCGTGCTGCAGGGGGTGTCGGTCCTCGACAGCTGCTGCCTGGCAGGGTGCCAGGCGCAAGTCATCGGGGATCGGCGCACCTGCATGCAAATGGGCCATAATGACATGCAAATGGCCCCATCTGCACCTTGCATACATTTTGGCCCCATTTGCATGTAAACTTTTGAATATCGCGGTTGTTGCGCCTAGCACAATGGAACTTGCGCTAGTGCATCCCCATGCTCCACTATGGCCGCTGGTGCAGTGCCACTGCACCATGCGTACTGCGGGTGGCCAGGGTGTGATATTCAATGATGCTGAGCCATGGCGCAGCTCCGTTGAATATTTACCCAGTCCATGCCACTGCGCAGCTAAGTTGAGCTGGCGCCCAGGCTTGCGCCACAGCCTGGCGCAGTTTGAATATCTGGCCCACTATGCTTCCTTATTAATTTACAAATGTTACCAGACACAGGGGGGATGGGTACTAAAATAATATCCGTAGCATGCAATGTTCAGTCTCCCTGTGAATATTGTGATCTGATTGGATTCACTGTGGTGTACAGTATACTGTACATTTGCATGATGTATTGGAATTGAGTCATTCTGAAAATCTTGTGCCCATCTTCCACTGTCAGGTAAAAGGAAGCACAGGAACATCACATGCATCATATTCAAGGACAACAGAAATATGTTATGAAAACTACCATTAGCAGTCTTTTTTTGGGGGGGGTGGTGAGGAGATACTGTACATGCAGGACTACCTGGATTGTTTAAATATGTTACTTGTTAACAGTTTCATAATTAAATATGTTACAGACTCCACTTATTAATATATGCTGACTGCCTTATAGCATACATGGATTAAAAATCACATACCGTATGAGTGGAGTCTGTGGGTATCTTAACATATTAGTTTACATGGAGCTAGAACTTATTATTATTATTATGTTGGTAACTGGTAGGGCACACTAGAAACACATGCCTGTTTTCAGGGGCTACGTGGGAGCACCGGGGATGTTAAGTCACTTTCTTAGGGTTACACAGTATGAAAGTGGAGGTTGTTGCAATCAAACCCAGTTCTACTGGATGTACCAAGCTCATTCACAGCTGGTTACTCTAACAAAATGCAATGAAAATAAAGCTTTTTTTCCTTTTTTTGTAATTATGGTCAGAAACAGAAGTCATTAGAAATAGATCACAATAATGCAATAAAAATAGAATTAGAAAATGTGATTCACTGCCATCCCTTATTCTTTCCTTCACCCGATAACCTGAACGCGGCGGCCCGAGTTTTGACGGGAACTAGCAGGTCCTGTCATATTACCCTGGTGCTGCACGAACTGCACTGGCTCCCTGTTCAGTGGCGGATCATCTTTAAAGTCTGTTTATTGACTTTTAAAGCCCTACACAACCAGGGTCCAGCTTATCTGACAGATCTTCTAGTGTCTTACTGCCCTGGCCGATCGCTCTGCTCGGCCAACGAGGGGTTGCTAGAGATTCCGAGCGTGAGTCTAAATTCTTCTGGTTGTACAGCTTTTTCCTACACTGCTCCCACTCTCTGGAATTCTCTACCCCATCGGTTATGGCAGTGCACCTCCCTGGGGGAATTTAAGAGTGGCCTAAAAACTCATTTGTACCAAATTGCTTTTTATAGTATTATATGAATTGTTGTTAAAATTGTGGTTTTATGAATGTTTTATAGTGTATTATAATGTTTGGTCTTTTTTTTATTACATGTTTTGTACAGCGCTTTGAAAATTTGAAAGGCGCTTTAAAAATAAAATTATTAATGTTAACCATATACAGTATGAATAGGATAGGACTAGGGATATGATGCCATTGCATGTGGGAAGCATAACTTTACTGTTACATTTATGGGAAACAAAACAAAAAAAAAACACAATTTCCATTTCTTAGCCATTAATATGCATTCAAGGTGATTTTTCTGAAACCCTGAGCCTTATTCATAGTCAACAAGAGTAATTTGAAAAAATCATGAATGCATTTCCCCAGCATACTAATCAAACATCATAGAAAAAAATGACTACCTAAAATGACATCGGGTGCTATATACATGAGCTTGTACTGTAATTTACAAAACATTCACAACTTAGAAAGCTCACTAACAATGTGTGCCAAAGTGCACGAAGTTCTACAGTATGTACAGTATGCAACAGCTTATTTATGTATGCCTAACTAAATAGACTAAGGCAGAAGGAGACTCCAATTGACTTGTTCAATTATCACGTTACCAATTATCAATATCAGTCTGTGGCATAAAACTTATTCTTAATAATTATAAAAGACACAATTTTTTTAAAATATGTGTGTGTAAGCAGGATCAGGTAAACAAATCTTTATTTAAAATGTGTGTCAAGCACATTTTAGATGCACGTCTGCGAAGGTTGATTCATCTAGGTAATATTGCAAATTAAAAGCATTTTCAATATTCTAATTATACTAAGCAAGACTTGCATACTTCAAACAGGATTTGGAGTGGTCTTGTTTACAATTCTTGCACACCTGCCTCATTCTGTTGCACCTATATGTGACAAGGTGGTGCAAAGATGAATACCAATAAATATTCAGACAGGCTAAAATAGATGGAACCATCTGATTTTAGATACCCAATGAAACCAACAAACATGAATTCATTTCATCTCTATTTTATATATTACTGAATCTGTTTAGCAGAATTTCATAATATTAGGGTCCCTATCGTTATATCCACTGGGCTTCATTCAACTGAGCCTGAAGATACAGGCTGTCTCTTTCTGTAACAGATAACATAGGCAATCTCCAAGATATGGATGTTCCTCTACTTGTTCCAAACTGAACAGTTTATCTCCTGTATCATGAATTTTATAGTGCATTCCCTGGTATAACCCTGCAACAAAATCAATGTAGGATGCCCAGTTATGCCATTTAGAAGGAGCTTGCAGGAGCCTATCAGTGACATCACTAGGGGAAGGGAAGTTACACCATTAGGTCTGCATTTCAATGCAGCGTATTATAAAAATCCCAAAGAAATGTATATATTTCATTAGTTTGGAACAAGAAAAGAAAAATCCTGTTTATGAAGATCACCCAGCTGTCTTTCAGAAAGAGGCAGCATGGATCATCAGGTTTAGTTGCTTGAAGCCCTGTGGAAATAACGATGAGTACACTAAGCAGTTTCTTTAGTTCCAGACCACTAGAAGTGGTAATTATTCTCTCCTTTGTTTTTTGATATAGCCTGTAAAAGGGGACATTGTATAATCTGAATAAACCACTTCAGGGCATGGGTTATGGTGGGATTTACCATGTGTAGGTAATTCCCTCCATAACCCCCACCCTGGAGTGGTGTATTCCTCAATGGTAAAATACTGGTATGCATTATGTCCTCGGAATGCCCCCCTGGATGGCGGCCACCACAAGCCCAAGAACTCCTAATTCTAGAGAACAAAAGAAGGATGCCTTTCTTCTCCATCTGGAATTACCTACATAGTGTGCCTTCATTCACCATTTTACATTGAAACATTTCACATCCCCCTTCCCATCCAGAGAGTTTATAATTTTCGCTCTAAGCATGCAGATGCATGATTTGTGAATTATAATCTATAAATTATTTTTATTTGTAAACTGCAAAGAAAACGACTGTAATCCAAATTTTTGACATGAAAGTAGGCTTTAATCAGTTAAGCTCTACATTTGCATCAGACTCACGCAATCCACGTACTGGAAAATCCTGTCAATATGTTTCCTTCTTTGGCATTTATTTGGAGAACATTACCCCTGCACTCCCAACTAGTTGCACTAGAACTGTAATACAGCTGCCACCACTTTGATATTCAGGAGCATTATAAACAAATAGTATGCAGAAAAATTAATGGGGGTAAATACTTATGCATGTCAATTATATTTTACGACCCTCCCCCCACATATATATATATATATATATATATATACACACACGTACAAACACCTTCACCATCCATCCATCTGAAAACTGCAGTATTGTTTGACGGTCAGAAAACTATTCTGCAGTGCTATGTGCATACATAACCGACAAGGAGTAGGGTGTGGTAATGATGTTAGTGGCAGAAGTAGTTGGCAGTTATGTCAAAGAATGTGACTCTGTTACATGAAAGGACAATGACAGGAGCTAGTCAGGAGGTGCAGAAAGAAATGGGTCATTAGTGGCAGCATTACCAAACTGGCACATACGCTTAATCTAATATGACACATTTATCAGCAGTTGGATTTACGAACTAGTTTAAGAAATGTTACACAAACATCATGTTCTATGAGACCTAAATTATGAAACCACAAAAATAACAACAACAAAAAACCCACTACATAATCTGACATCCAAGACACTGCCGGACTGGGCATTAGTACAGGGTACCAACTTTGCAAAGAGGGGAAAAAAAGTGAGATTGACGGCATAAATTGCATACAATTTTATATGCTTCCCATCTTGCAGTCTCTCTCTCTACCACAGCTGGGGTATCCCCGTGAATGGCATCAAGATTTCAAGTTCTTGTGTCTGTCAAAGTATATGGTCTATGTCAACATGCAGTAAAACAAACAACAGAATGGATAGGTGTAAAGATTCACAGAAGAATTGAGCAGCGTCTCATAAAAAATACATTTATTCTCACTCTGTTAACCAGGTCTGCTAAGCTTTCACCAAGTACTGCCAATACTAATGCTGCTGCATTTGCAGTTCTCATTTCCACATTTTTAAACAGAAGAGCAAATTATAATACTTTATTTTTGCACTTAAACATGAAGTCATGATTGCAAAGGGAACTGCACTAAAAACAAATTTATTTAAACAGGTGAAAACTGCACCACTGAACCTGTCTGGCAGTGTGGCGAACTGATTAAAGCATTTCACAAATATGACAAGAAAACACTGTTTAGCTACCACTGTTATGGGCAGCATGTGTACCTCTAGTACTTTCACGTCTTTTTTTCCCACTACCTTATTCATTTCATGCTCAGTGTTAGCAGTGTTTTGTTGTCATATTTGTGATATTTTCTCACTTCACAATGCTGCCAAACAGGATCAGTGGTGCGGTTTTCTCATGTTTAAATACATTTGTTTTTTAGTGTAGTTCCTTTTGCAATACCAACTTCATGTTTAAGTGCAAAAAGTCTTTCAATTTGCTCTTCTGTTTAAAAACTTGGAAATGAGAACTGAAAATGCAGAGACATTAGTACTGGCGGTACTTAGGGAAAGCTTCTTTAGATTAATCAAAAGTAAATGACACACCATTTGCTGGTACTCATTTGAGGAGAATCTGTATTTAGGCTTCAGGCACATAGAATTGATGTGATGGCTCTTGTAGCCATCATGTGGTTAACTGATGAATAGCATTTAAGGAACAGTTTTTTTCAGCATGCAACACCACGGCAATGTGGTACCGCCTCGCTACCACTCGGCATAGAAGCCACTGATCGGTACAATGCATTACCGATGCAACTTATCTATAACTACCACTGTATCTATCTGGTTCAACACTTTCTGTGGCCAGTCTATCACACCAAAACTGTATGATATAATTGGAGGGGCAAGTTGGTTTATAACTTGCACTTTCTTTCGTGTTGTCAGAGAAGTTTTCAGTATGAGCTTTAACCTTCTAAAATATTCCTTGCTTATTTTTACTCTCATTTGTTCATGTTGCATTGTTGCTCCTTCCTCTATTCCCAGGTATTTATATACTCCCTCTTGCTTAAGTTCTTTCATGTCACAACCCTCCGCCAGATTCATGTTTTCTTTATGAATTAACTTTCCTGCTATAAATGTTGTTTTGGCACATTTATCTAGACCAAATGTCATCCATATATCATCAGATAAGGTCTTAATTTGTAGTTGTGCTTTCAAGTGTTTGTCAGATGAACTATAAAGCTTTAGGTTATCTACAAATGGAAGGTGAGATGTTAGCTGTTGATTGTTTTTGTTGTTCAAGCTGTATCCATAGCTTAGGTTGTTCATTAGGCTACTTAAGGAATCGAGGGCAAGGCAAAACAAAAGTGGAGACACGGAGTCGCCTTGAAATATCCCTTGCTGAATGCTTATACTTGGGATGGTGATTTGACCTTTCTCATGGTTTAATTGCAGGGTGGTCTGCTGCTTTCTCATAGTGGTTGTGATGAAGTTTATCAGTGTGGGATGTATCCTGTAGATCTGTAAACACTCCCGTGATTCAGGAATGTGGAATGCTGTCAAATGCTTTTTTGTAGTCGATCCATTCTAACATATTCCTTGCTTATTTTTACTCTCATTTGTTCATGTTGCATTGTTGCTCCTTCCTCTATTCCCAGGTATTTATACACTCTCTCTTGCTCAAGTCCTTTTATGTCACAACCCTCCACCAGATTAATGTTTTCTTTATGAATTAACTTTCCTGCTATAAATGTTGCTTAGGCACATTGTCTAGGCCAAGTGTCATCCATATATCATCAGTGAAAGTCTTAATCTGTAGTTGTGCTTTCAATTGTTTGTCAGATGAATTATAACACTTTAGGTTATCTACAAATAGAAGGTGAGAAGTTTGCTGTTGATTGTTTTGGGGGTCCAAGCTGCATCCATAGCTTAGGTTGTTGATTAGGCTAGTTAAGGAATCAAGGGCAAGGCAAAACAGAAGTAGTGACAGGTAGTCACCTTGAAATATCCCTTGTTGAATGCTTATACTTGAGATGGTGATTTGACATTTCTCGTGGTTTAATTGCAGGGTGGTTTGACACTTTATCATAGTGGTTGTGATGAATTTTATCAGTGTGGGATGTATCCTGTAGATCTGTAAACACTCCATGATCCAGGAGTGTGGAATGCTGTCAAATGCTTTTTTGTAGTCAATCCATGCTACACTAAGGGTTTGGCTTTTTTTGCAGCTCTCCATTATGACTTTAAAAGGAGATGGTCCTTTGTACCTTAGGATTTTCTTTTATTGTTTTTTGTTCTATTGCCATGAGCTTATTGCAATCTAGATGACTGCAGACTCTGCATCAATTCCACTGTCTAATTTATATGTTGTTGTCAAACATTATTAGATGACAAATTCTTGGGGAGCCGGCCCAGTGGCGCTGAGGGTTGAGGTGCTGGATGCCATACCTTGTGCCACGCCGGTGACCTGGGTTCAGGAACAAGCCCGGGTCATCGGGGGTTGGCAGGGGAGAGAGAGGATTGAGCATCCGGAGGACAGCTCTCCTCTCTCTGGGGAGGGATATAGGCTTGCTCGGCACTGCAGCAGCCACTGGTGGAGACCAGAGGCACTGTGCATATCAGGGCAGCAAAGTAGTGGGGTGGAGCTGCAGCGGGCATCACTAGACACCACTGCACGTCTGAATTTGGGGAAGGGTGAAAATCACCAAAATACCCCTTCCTCAGTGACAGGAGAAGGTGCCTCCCCCTCTGGCCCACACTCCCAATGTTGGCTGTGCCTCTCCAATGTCCCCCCCCAGCCCAGACCTCAACCCTATAGAGCACCCTGGGTGGATAGGGTGGCCCTTCCCCGGAGGGTTCAGACTCAGGGGATGTGCTGGGTTAGGGGGTGCAGAAAAAGGTGGGCACAACGGGAGGTAGAGACCGTGGGTTCAGGAGGACGCTGGAGAGTGTTCACCGAGGAAGGTGAATAAATAAAGTTTGGAAAAAAAATTCTTGGGGAGACTGGCAGGCTCAGATTTGATAAGTGTGATATTCCCTGTTGTTAGCCAGATGGGTGTCAACTCACAATGTGCGTATAAATAGTTTTTACAGGTTGCTAAATCATGGTGTAAAGATGTTAGTACTTTTAGCCAGAAGTTGGGTACTGCATTTGGATCTAGGGGTTTTCCAGTTGGGGGCCTTCTGTATCTTCGCTTCTGTCTCCTTAGCTGTTATACCAGGTCACTCTATATCCCCTTTTGTTGCTGTCCTTTATTTCCTGTATTCACTTTGCATCCCTATTATGTTCAACTGGGTCCTCACAGATGCTTCTCCACAATGCCTCAATTTCTTTCTTTCCTACTGGTGTTTTTACTTTGGTTGTTTTTCTTTCCCAGCTCCCTATAAAATTTCTTCAGGTCTTCCCTACACCATCTGTTTTGTGATTTTTCATTGTTCCTTTCTACACATCTCCTGAGTTTCTCGGCTTGAGCAGAGATCTTGAGTTTGTTCTTCGAATTGGTAAAATTTAGGTCCTCATCTGTTTTAAAACAGTGTTTATCTTTGATTTCATCCACTTTCTTGAAGAATTTCATTGATCTAGCACCTTTTCTAAATTCTTCCAGCAGTGATACTTCTGATCTAAACTCCATAATTGTCCTTTCTCGCCACTTTTTCCATGGTGGTATGCTGCATTTCCCCATCTTTTTGTTCTTCATTCCTTGCTTTTTGTGGCACTGCTCTATTTGGTATTAGTCTGGCTGCACAAAAGTGTATTCTGTTTATCTCAGTGATATTATATGGATCCCTCTGGATGGTTTCAATAACCTTGTTTATCTGTTTTATTTGTTCCGTGTGTGTGTGTGTGTGTGTATTTTTTGCAATATTTCCCGTGGATGTATTTTGATACATGTGTCCATGTCAATTAAATCCAGCAGGTCTTCACTCATGTTTTCTTCCTCTGGAGTTAGGGTTGTTCCTATAAGTTGGCATTCTCTGCTCTTCCATTCGCTGTATGGGTTGAACTGGGACTTTAATTGTTTTATTGGAGCATGGCACTTGATGTGCACTTTGCTGAATGTCTTTAGTGAGTGTGTCTTGTTTTACTTCATGTGACTGTATTTGCTGTGTAGTTACCTGTTGTAGTGTCACACCAGATGATGATGATAATGGTGGAGGCCGAGTCTCTACCTCAAATCCTTCTTTCATTAACTGTTCAAGGACTTCTATTTCAATTTGTTGTCTTTCTAGATCACCAAACTGTGCACTTTTCATTGCATTCTACTTCTGTGTGGTTAACCTTTTCTTTGTGATGTTTGCCATATCTGGGTGTCTCTGTCTATTATGTCTGTTGAAATATATCTGCAGTTTTTGTTACCATGCTGATAAGAGTCGCTTTCTTTTCTGTGTACATATTGCACTACATCAGATCCCTTTTCTTTGCTCGGTCCCATGCATCTGCTTTTCTAGCTTTGGAAACCTCTGGTGGTACTTCCTTCTCTCTTGCTACTTCTTCACCCACTTCTTTCTGTAGTCTGCCCAAGCTAATATCATCAACATACTTTTTGGTTTTTATTTGTCCTATTAGGGTTCTAAAGTTGGTATCTGTTGCATTGTTCAGTTTGTCTGCAGCAACTATTCCTCTTTGTTGCAGTTTACTATGAAGTCTAAGTGTATATCCTCTCACTGGAAATTTGGGGTGCATTGCACAGTAGTAACAGCACAGGTTTTCTAGTTTGTCCTCATAAATCCACTTAACTTTCCAGTTCTCTGGGCCGGCCTATTAATCTTTTTAATCTTTGTGGCTTGCTGGCCTCTTCTGCCATTGTGGGACCATGTTCTCCATGGTCTAGCACTGCGGCAGGGATAGTACTACTGTTCGATGATGTGGCACTATCACTTCGTCCAACTTACGCTCTAGTACCTAGGCTAGGGTTGGACAATTTAATCCTGGAATCTGTGCGTCCAGCTTCTAGTTTCATTTTTATCACTCTCCACACTATATAGTTGCTTTATATACAGCAGTCTTGCCTTGGTGAGATTCTGTTAAAAACAAGGCCCACCATGTGAAGGTACCCACCAAGACTTAAGTGTGAAATAACTGTGGCTCGTCATTCGTGTCACTAATTGCTCGACCAACAATTCGTCACTTTCACTTCATCACTCCATCTGAGCCCCACTGTCTCTCATGGGGTTAGTGTCTCCAAATGTTTAGGGATTTCTAATACCGTGGCAAGAATGGACCCCATTCTTTAGCCAGGGCATATTCAAAACTCAAGAAATTAGTACTGTATTAATCTTTGATGTTTGCTGACAGCGCTCTTCTCAGCATATGCAACATCCCCAAAATGGCTTCCTTTTGAAGTTCATAAGGTGTCACAAGTATTGGTAGCATATTTAAATGTGCTTGAAAGTTCTTTTTGATTAGTCCCATTGCTCCAAGCACTACTGGAACAATTTGTGTGTCCTTATTCCACATCAGTTAGGTTTCTGACTGCATATCTTGGTATTTCATGATTTTGTGTCTCTCTGTACACAGGACACTGTAGTCACTAGGGGTGGCTATTTCAATCAGCAATGCTATCTTTGTTCTCTTTTCTTGTGTTACAATATCGGGTTTTCTAGCTTCCACTTTCTTGGCTGTTGGTATTGGGTGATCCCATGTGATCATTCTTCTTCATTCTTTGTGGTTCATGTTTCTAGTGTCTCTCTGCTACCTGTATGTTATAGTGTTTGCACAGTTTCCAGTGGATCAATCTTGCTACATTGTTGTGTCTTTCAGTATACAGGCCTTCTGCCATGAGTACTTCACATCCAGCCATGAGATGTGCAACTGTTTCTAAATCTGTACTACAGAACCTGCACTTGTCTGTTTCTCCTGTTTTTTCTATGGATTTTGTGAACCATCTTATGCGTAGCCCACTATCTTGGGCTGCCATTATTAGTCTCTCATCTCATGGCCTAAATTCACCTCTTGTTAACCACTCATGGGTCAGGGCTTGATCGACCTGTGGTTGCTCCAGTAACTCCCTGTATTTTCTACTATAATTATGGGCTTTCCAATTGTTTTTTTTCTTTTCTGTTGATCTTTATCCTTATAACACATCAGTGTGAATCCACTGATGTGTTATCAGGTCACTCTTCTGTATAAAACTCGCCACATGAGGCACATTTATATGGCTTCTCACCAATGTGTTTGCTGATGTGTTACAAGATCCCTCTTCAGTGTAAAACTCTTGTCACATGTGGCACCATATATATATATATATATATGTATATATATGGTCTCTCAGTTTGAATTTGCTCATGCATTCTCAGACTATTCTTGTGTGTAAAACTCATCACATGTGGAACATTTATGACTTTGCACCAGTGTGAATCCGTTGATGTGTTACCAGGTCACTCTTCCATGTAAAACTCATGTCACATGTGGCACATTTATGTGGCTTATTACCAGTGTGAATTCGCTGATGCTTTACCAGGCTACTCTTCTGTGTAAAATTCTTGACACATTCGGCACATTTATGTGGCTTCTCACCAGTGTGAATTCGCTGATGTGTTCTCAGGTTACATTTCTGTGTAAACCTCCTGCCACATATATCACATTTATATGGCTTTTCACCAGTGTGAATTCGCTGATGTGTTACCAGGTCACCTTTGTGTGTAAAATGTTTGTCACATGTGGCACATTTATGTGACTTCTCATCAGTGTGAATTCGCTGATGTGTTACCAGGTCTTTCTTTTGTATAAAACTGTTGTGACATGTGGCACATTTATATGGACCCTGACCAATGTGAGTTTCCTGATGCATTCTCAGATTACTCTTGCGTGTAAAACTCTTGTCACATGTGGCACATTTATGTGGCTTCTCATCAGTGTGAATTCGCTGATGTGCTACCATGTCCCTCTTCTGTATAAAACTGTTGTGACATGTGGCACATTTATACAGTCTCTCAAGAGTGTGAGTTTCCTGATGCATTCTCAGATTACTCTTGCGTGTAAAACTCTTGTCACATGTGACACATTTATATATCTTCTCATCAGTGTGACTTCGCTGATGTGTTATCAGGTTGCTCTTCTGTGTAAAACTCTTGTCACATGTGGCACATTTATATGGTTTCTCACCAGTGTGAATTCGCTGATGTGTTACCAGGTCACTCTTCTGTATAAAACTTTTGTTACATGTGGCACATTTATATGACTTGTCACCCATGTGAATTCGCTGATGTGATACCAGGTCACTCTTCTGTATAAAAATGTTGTCACACGTGGCACATTTATATGGTTTCTCACCAGCATGAGTTTGCTGATGCATTCTCAGATTACGGTTATATATAAAACATTTGTCGCATTTGTCACATTTATATGGTTTCTCTCCAGTGTGGATCTTCTGATGTGTTACCAGATGACTCTTCCGTGTAAAACTCTTGTCACATGTGATACACTGATATGGCTTTTCATCAGTGTGGATTCGCTGATGTGTTATCAGGTCACTCTTCTGTATAAAACGTTTGTCACATGTGGCACATTTATATGATTTCTCACCAGTGTGACTTTGCTGATGCATTCTCAGATGACTCTTCTGTGCAAATCTCTTGTCATATTTATATGGCTTCTCACCAGTGTGAATTTGCTGATGCATTCTCAGATTACTCTTGCGTGTAAAACTCTTGTCACATGTGGCACATTTATGTGGCTTCTCACCAGTGTGAATTTGCTGATGTGCTATCATGTCCCTCTTTTGTATAAAACTGTTGTGACATGTGGCACATTTATATGGTCTCTCAAGAGTGAGAGTTTGCTGATGCATTCTCAGACCACTCTTGTGTGTTAAAGTTTTGTCACATGTATATGGCTTCTCTCCAGTGTGAATTAGCTGATGCGTTACCAGGGCACTCTTCTTTGTAAAACTCTTGTTACATGTGATACATTTATATGGGTGTGTACCTGTGTGAATTTGCTGATGTGCTACTAGGTCACTCTTCTGTGCAAAACTTTTGTCACATGTAGCACATTCATATGTTTTTTCACCAGTGTGAATTTGCTGATGCAATCTTAGACTATTCTTTTGTGTAAAACTCTTTTCACACGTGGCACATTTATTTGGTCTTTCACCAGTGTGGATTTGCTGATGTGTTACCAGATGACTTTTTTGTGTGAAACTCTTGTCACAGTTGACACAGTTATATGAACTTTCTCCTTTGTGAATCTGCTGTTGTTCCGAGATGAGGGCACAGGTAGTAATCTTATACTGAGGACAGTGACGCTGTTCCTCTGCTGAATGACACATTTCATGCATCTTGAGTGATAATTCCTGGCTTAGACTGTCATTGCTCTCAGCTCTCCTGTTGACTAAAAAACAAATATTTACTGTATTTACTTGCAGAGAGGACAATCTTTTTTTTTCAGAATCTTTCTGAGGGTAATTTAGACTCTACTGATCATATTAGGCATGTCAGTTTTCCAACAATTACTTGTTTCCACAAAATCGCAACTTGCTTGCATTTAACACTGGCTATTGACAACATAAGATACAGGCTTATCTGAACAGGTACTGTAAGCCTACTGAGAAATAGGGAAAGATTTTTAAGGACATAGCTGTCTATTTTCATCTGTTATTCTTGCATTATTATGTAACATTTTTATTACACTGTCCTTTCTGTGGAACACCTCAATTTATTTTTCAATTGAATTATTTTAATAATACACGCAACTCAGGTTTTATTGGTTATTAATTTCATGAGGCTATGTGGAACAAAAAATATGATTAAAAAAAAAAGTCTCACATCTAAAAGATAACCACTATCTAGAACACCATAATAAGATAGAACAGATACCAGGCAGCGTATTGAAGAGGGAATAAAGAGTAGTAACAAGATTTTCTGAAGATTCATAAGAGAGAAAAGGAACATTAAGTACATCACAGAGCAGCACAACAAAGATAGGGTACATTTCCAAGATAATTATTTATGTATTTATTTCAGAAGTCAATGTATTTATTACTTATTTAAGTCCCCTATATGAGTTTATCAGTTGGGAGCTGTGACTCAGGCTCTCCCTTCAGCAGTGACTGCATGGGTGGCTCTGTGGGACTCATGCCTTGCAGTTCCCTTTGCTGTTCTGCAGCTCCAGCCATGATGGCTTCTGGTGTCATGATCTCCTCATGAAGGCTTGAACAATGAAGCGCTGGGGTGGGTAGCTGGCCCGACCTTTTTTGCACTGCAATAAATCACACACCTGTGTATTTACTGGACTTGGTGTTTTTTATTGTTTGGAGTGCTCACTATTATGTTTTCATTTGTCATGGCCTCTGGCAGGCCAGCTGAATGCAGAGGTTGGTTTCATGGCTCTGGGTGTATGGCTTATCCTGTGTCCATTTTTCTGTGCCGAGTTTGATGCTCTGCCATCTACTTATCATTATGTTGTATACAATATTTGTGTTATAAATAAATGTGCATGTGAATTTCTACTATAGGGATAGTAGCCAGCAAATGTAATGACCTGACCTTTTTAACTCAGAGGCTCAAGTGTGCTGAATCACCTGACGGTCATAAAACTGGCCCAGTGGAAACTCTAATTAAAGACCTTCTTCCAATGTGACAGTTTATAACACCTTATAACATGTTTCTACTTTTGAAGCTAGGACTAAGTATGCATTTTATAATCATGGAGGGAAAAAAGGACCTTTTGACAGAGTCCTGTTAACTCGTAAAACTAAAATCATTTTGCAAGCCAGGAAGCTAGAAGAGAGAAATCAAAGGAAACTGCTTTGATCAAAGAGGCTGTTATTTATATAATTGGTAACTGCTGATTTCCAGCCAGCAGTAAAAAGAACATCTTTTTTGGATTCTTACTCAGATTAAAGTTTATTGCAGGACTAACAGTGACCTCATGGGTGCTGTAACCTCACAAGGAGGTGAAGAGAATGACTTTAATTATTGCCAGCTCTGAGAGGATTGTGCAGAAGCCCTTTCTGAAAATCAAGGACACACTTCATGTTCTGGATTGAAAACAAGGCACTTTTGTAAAACATAGGTAATACAGCTAGATCTTTAAGTAAACAGGTGTTTTGTTCTGAATCTCCAAATATTTTTTTTACTGTAAGTGCAGAATATCTGATCTATATGTTTTGTATTTTATCTATTATTTTAATCTTAGTAAACTTATTTTGGTTCTTTTAAATCCTGCTTGAGTCTTTCTTTTGCATGTGTAAGCTAAAACTGTATTGGGAAATCCTAAAACTGTTAAATGCTCAAAAAGAGTGTGTTACTATCTTGCTAAAGGTAAGAATATATGTAGGTCTCATACTGAGTCACAAGGGTACATTTGGGAACCTGGCTGGGTGCCATTGGGTGAAGGATTGTATTGCACTTCCCTGAAGAGAAAACATATCTGAGCCTGTTAACTGAGTGTGCTAGTGAAAAGGTTTGCATTTGATCCCCAGGACTGAGGCTAGTAGGTGATCTGGACCCAAAACAGACAGGAGGGTTACCCTGTTAAGTCTCCTGTTCACACTATTGCACTTTGAGGTTTGGCACTGTGGGAGAAGAGAAGAAGAAGAATCAGCATTTATATAGCACTTTTCATACATCCAAAGCACTTTACAAGCAAAGCTAGACTGGTAGTGAAGTGGCTGAACATGTGGTGGCGGCCATATCGCACATCATCACCCACACACAGCCTGGATAATTGCATGAACCTGTTTATGGGAAGGGGAATGTTGGCCAGGACACTGGGAATGTTCCCTACTCTTTTGTGAAGAGTGCCCTGGGTTCTTTTATTTCCACCTGGACACCCACCAGGACAACACCAGGATGGGTAGAAGGGACCTCGGTTTAACATCTCATCCGAAGGATGGCACACCCCAGCAGTACAGCACCCCCCAATACTGCACTCAGATGCCAGCGATTTTTAGGTGCAAGTCCAATCCCACTGTGGGGCGAGAACTCACAACCTTCTGGTCCAGAGGCGGATGTGCTACCAACTGAGCCACTCGAACACAAGAGGACCTGACCTGTGGAGCACATTTGTGACACTGAGTAGTGACACCACTGACTATCCTTTTTAACAAATCATGGGATGATGGTGTGGTACCTGAGGGCATATGTGATTCCCCTTCATAAAAGTGGGAGCAAGGCAGAGGCAGAGTACTACAGACCTGTCAGTTTGACCTCAGTGGTTGGGCAAAGGATGGAATCACTTCTGAAAGAAAGAAAAGGAAAGGAAAGGAAAGGAAAGGAAAGAAAGAACTGTTGAGTACCTGGAGGCCAGTGGGGCACAGGACCCAAAGCAGTATGGATTCACCGTGGAAAGTCATGTTGAATGAATCCAATTGATTTCTTTGACTGGATGACCAAAGTAGTAGACCAGGGAGGGGCTGTGGATATGGCCTACCTAGATTTTAGCAAAGCATCTGACAGTTCCACACAGAAGATTAATAAACAAGTTAGCCAGTCTGGGAGTGGGTCCAGGGGGTAGCCTAGGTAAACTATTGGCTGAACAACAGGATACAGAGGATAATAGTAAACAGAGTCCACTCAGAAGAAACGAGGGTTACCAGCGTGGTACAGCAGAGTTAAGTACTGGGACCAGTCTTCTTTAATGTCTCTACAGGTGACGTTGCAGAGAAACTGGAAGGAAAATATGCCTCTTTGCAGACGGCACAAAGTTCTGCAACAAGATTGATACACAAGGGGTGGAAAGGATGAGAAGGGACTTGGAAAGGTTGGAGGAATGGTCAAATGTATGGCAGCTTAGATTCAATGCAGAGAAGTGTAAAGTAATGCAGCTGAAAAAAACACGGGAAGAGTACATAGACAGTGTCGGCAGATAAGAGTACACAATGGGGGAGGAGTACTAACCAAAAAAAACAGAAAAGGACCTGGGGTAGTCATACCAGAGGACCTAAAGGTAGGAAAGAAATGTGAGATGGCATTAGGGAGAGCTGGGGGATACTGGGATGCATAGGGAGAGGCATCACCAGCAGAAAACAGGAAGTTGCTATCCCTCTGTATAGACAGTTGGTGAGACTC
Source organism: Neoceratodus forsteri (assembly GCA_016271365.2). Taxonomy (NCBI): domain Eukaryota; kingdom Metazoa; phylum Chordata; order Ceratodontiformes; family Ceratodontidae; genus Neoceratodus; species Neoceratodus forsteri. The sequence continues at coordinate 1,238,038,811 of CM057454.1, forward strand.
CATCTGGAGTAATACATGCAATTCTGGGGAACCCATCTCTGCAAGGACATAGGATGGAGGCAGTCCAGAGGAGGGCAGCTAAAATGCTGCCGGGTCTGCACCAGAAGTCATTCCAGGAGAGACTAAAGGAGCTTAATATATATATGAGGAAAGGAAGGAGGGAGGGGGGACATGATAGAAACTTTCAAGTACCTCAGGGGAATCAACAGAGTCCAAGAGGGTAGCATTATTCAGAAAAAAAGAGATGTGCAAGAACAAGGGGGCACAATATGAAGGCGGGGAATGGACCAGGGGCAACATAAGGAAGTACTTTTTCACAGAGAGAGTGGTGGATGCATGGAACAGCCTTCCTAAGGAGGTAGTGGGTTCAGAAACAGTGAAGGAATTCAAGAATCATAGGACAGACTTAAGGCAATTATAGTGGGGGGTAGGAAGAAGTAGTAGTCTGTTGGTTAACTAGGATCTGCTGCTTAGCCAATAGGTAGGGAAATGGGCAGACTGGGTGGGCCAAGCAGTCCTTATCTGCTTTCAAAATCTATGTTTCTCAGTACCAAGGGGAGGCATTAAAAAAAGAAAAAATGTAAATAGCTATGATGGCTCACTGTCTCGCATCAATCTAGCGTGCTTAATAACAAAAATTTAAAGGAGTGACTACTCCATTTTTTGGGGGCGGGGGGCAGTGCGGTGCCAGCTGGTGCAGATTTAGGAGCAAATATAAATACTTATTTTGGGGCCAAAAGTCCCTTAAGTCTTTGGGGCACAGAGTTGTTTTGGCATCCATGAAATCGGTCTTGAATGGACTTGAAGTATTGGCAGGTGAGTTTTGGGGCACCTTTGGAGAGAGGATTTCGGGGGAAGCAGCATGTGAGGGGGAATCTTGTGGTGAGAGGACTGAATGTGTCAGATTGCCCGTTTGGTCAGTGGGACTCCTCTTTTATTAGTTTTCTTGTATGGCTTTATAGTTGTGAGGTGGGAGGACATGGCAGCAGCCTTATTCCAAAGCCCTTGTTAGGGCAAGCTGGGAATCCAGCTGAAATGATGAAGCAGATGAGACCTGCAGTATGCTAGTGGGCCTGCTGCTTTTGGCCTGGAGGACCTCTGGTGAGGGGCACCCCCAAGATGGAATTGCCGCATGGAGAGCATGGAATGAGTAGAGGCTGTATTGCCCAAGAAGCTTAGACAGCCTGTAAAGAAAGTATGGAACCTGTGAGATGAGGTGTGCAGGAGGGTCTGGGGCAGCAACTGGTCCCTAACTGCCCTTGATGTATGACTGTACATTTCTGGCCCTTTTGGCCAAAGTAGGCTGATGATGGCAGGTGCTAAGTGCTGGGTCAGCCATCCCTCAAGAGGATTGTGCTCCTTTTCATGATGTAGAGAAAGACAGCAAGAAAGTGAGTTTTACTGCCTATAACTGAAGATCTGACTCAGCTGCCAGTTAAGCTGTCTGCACGCTGTGCTGTGGCTGCCTAGCCAGAGGGTAGCCAGCTGGATTTGATGATCAGTTAGTGACTTCCATGGTCCAGAACACATGTAAGCTTCTAATGTGACCTTCTTGGTTCAGAGCAACCCATTGTGTGTCTTTTCTTGCTCCATGGAGTGACTGTTTCCTATTCTGAATTAACTGTTCAGTAAATGGTATCCCCATTCCTGCAGTTCTGGTGATTGCCTCATTTGTTTCTGCATGAACTGCTTGCTACTAATAAAGAGTTTTGCCTCCACAGCCCAGCTACTAGCTGTGCGTTCCAGGTTGGCCACCAAGGTGTCTAGGGTACTATGCCATTTTGTGCCCACAAGATGAACCAGAGGACCATCGAGGAAGACAACGAGAGGCCCGACTGTTGAAGACTGCCTACTAAGGCCTGTGAGGTGAAGTTGATTGGGTCAGGAAGGTGAAGAACAGCAGTCTCCATTTCTTTTGTCATACAGCTCTACCTTTGGAAGTATGGGGTACCCCAGTTTCATGAGGTCTGCTAATCAGGCCAACCAGGTATGTGTTCTTCATTTGTTCTGTACATCCTTCCCCTCCTCACAGACTTCCAACACTATACTCTTAGACACCAGGGTGGGGGGGCTACATTATTTCAAAAGATTCTCCAAGAATGACACACTTTCTCATATGTGTCCTGGAGGGAGGGGGGGGAGGAAGAGTTTATAAAAACAATCAGAAGAATAATTTATACAGTACATTAAAAACAATCATAATGAAATTATATGTAATATTGTATGACAGAAGTTAGCATTCACAGTAGGCAATTAATACAAACATGCCCTTCCCACTGAGTTACATGGAAATACATTTCTAAGGTGCAGAGGCCATGTAGGACTAGAATGCTGTAGGGAAGAGAAGGAAACAAAAAAGGAGGGGGAAAACTGCACATCAGGAAAAAGGCAAGGAGAGAAAAAGGGAAATTATAAGCAGAGAAGGGACAAGTATCAGTGGCGGCTCCACATAATGGCGAATGTGTAACAGCAATCACCATCTGGGTGAGTCTACATCGCCAAAAATGAATTTCAGGGATGCAGACTCGTGGTGCACAGCAAGACGGCGATGGACACTTAGATTTTATTGTTTTATGAGGGGGATGTGGCCCCCCCACCCATGGGGGGCTTTGCACCCCACTACTAAAGGATTCTCAACTTCACGGGGGTGCGTGTCAGGGGATTGTATGAGCAAAACTAAGAAAAAAAAAGTGACCTGGCGCAAAAATATGTATGCCCAGAACCGAACCTGGCAGCCTTCCAACCCCAGCCTGCCACCAACCCATGCTACAGGGCCAGCTTGGCAGCCCACCACCGCACTATGCCCAACAAATCCTCCCTTCCCTTCCACATGTCACATGCCATGGTCCCTCCCCACCTCCACCATGTGCGTGTATACATAGTAACATCCTGTCGCTATACTCGCCGAACCCCCTATCCTGTTGCCCTCCCTGCCCTGTAGCCCTGTGTAAAAGTGCCATGATTGAGTCACCCATTTTAAAAGTGCTCAACTGCAGTCACTGAATACATGGGCTACCATCAGTGGCAGCTGCAGGAGTGAGAGATGAAGTCCCGGGGTAGAGAGGAGGGAGCATTAGAATACGAGGAGCTAATGGATAGGGGAGAAAATTCCAAATTTTAGGGAAGCAGTAGGAGAAAGCAGGCTAGCGAGGGTTCACCTAGAAGTAACATTTTTATTCATTAAGTATCGGCAAGGGGCAGGGATGGAGGGTGATCCTGATTAATGCCAAGAGCATGTAAAACAAAATGCCCGAACTTCAGGTGATGCTAACTGAAGGGGATGTGGATGTGTCAGCAGTCTCTGAAACTTGGGCCACTCATCATCACGATTGGGACCTGAACCTGGTGGGGTAGACTGTGTTCAGCAAGGACAAGGCTGTAGGCAGGAGACGTGGGGTGGCACTCATCATTAGGAATGGCACTGATATATGCAGGGTGGAGGGGACTGAAGGAAATGTAGAGGCATTATGTGTTACCTTGCAGGAACCTGAAGAAAAGAAGGTAAACCTGGGCGTGGTTTATAGTCTGCCCACACAGGCTGAGAAGGCTGAAGAGCACCTGGTGATTTTAAGCGATCACTGTGGTCAGGGTGCAGGTAGAACTGTGGTGCTGTGTGACCTTGACATTCCAGGGGTTGATTGGGCACTACGGCATCCTCATCAACTAGGGAGCAGCACTTGCTGGACATCTTCCAGGAGGTGTTCCTAACTCAGCAGGTGGCTGACCCGAAAAGGGATGGTCGCATCCTGGATGTGGTCCTGTTTGACAGCTCCCTGATTAGGAACCTAGTTGTAGGGGACACATTGGCAGGGAGTGTCTATGCCAAGGTTTGGTTTTCGTTAGACCTGGGGGGAGGGGAGACTCGCACAAAAACAGTAGTGGTAGACTTCAGGGGTGTGGACTTTGAGGGTATGGTGGGGATTCTCAAGAAGCAATCGGAGGGGATCAGACAGAGAGCAGGTGGGAAATTATTAAAAGAGGGCTTTTGGGAGCTACCAAGGCCTGCACGAAGGTCCGACACAAGTTTGATAGAGCCAGAAAGCTAAGCTGATGGATCATGGAGGTTCAGGATGTGGTGAGGGAGAGAAAAGCATCTTATAGGAAACACTGTATAAGCGCCCATGAGACGACATGGACAGGGGAAGCATGATAGGATATCCAAAAAGGTAACCAGGGTGGTGAGATTAGCCAAGGTGATGATGGAGCATAGGTTAACACAGGGGATCTGAAATGGGGGAAAAAGGTTGTTTAGGTATATCAGGGAAGAAGGAAAGTGTAGGGGCAGATCAGCAGACTGAGGTCAGGGAGTGAGTGGGCTGAGGAGGACAGAGAGTAGACGGAGGTACTTAATGAATACTTCGCCTAAGTCTTCACGAGGGATGATGGAGGGTTAACACAGCATGGGGGGCAGGGGACTGGGAATTTGGAAAGGGGGGAGCCCACTGATGATAAAATCCCTGTTGGTAGGGTGAGGGAGGCTCTTAAGTCCCTGAGAATGGATAAGGCCCCGGGAACAGATGGCATTCATTCTAGGGTGCTGAAGAAGATGGCAGATGTCCTTGCTGCACATTTTCACAGACCTTTTTAATTCCTCCCTTCAGACAGGTTAGGTGCCTCAGGACTGGAGGATGGCTCATGTCATGCCTATCCATAAAAGCAGCTCTTGGGAGGAGCCAGGTAAATGCAGGCCTGTCAGCCTACATCAGTGGGGGGCACAATGATGGAAACTATCTTGAAAGAGACATTGGAGGTGTCTCTGGGGACATCTGAATGCTCACCAACATGGCTTCATTTAGGGAGATCATGTCAGACAAACCTTGTGGAGTTCTACGATGACAGATGCAATTGGACCAGGGAAGGCCACTGGATGTCCTCCTTCTGGACTTCAGCAAGGCATTTGGCATGGTGCCACACTCAGGGTTGTTGGGCAATCTGGGGTGAATGGGGGTGGGGAAAGCATGATGGGGTGAATAGGGAGCTGGCTAACTGGGCAGTTTCAGAGGGTGATGGTCGGGGGTTACATCATCTCTTAGTGGGGTCACAGGGGTTGGTACTGGGCCCTCTCCTGTTCAATGCTGACATCTCAGACACAAGGAACAGTATCAGGAATGAGATAAGCTTCTTTGCTGATCACTTGAAGCTGGTGGTGATGGTGGATGGGGAGGAGGGTAAAGAGCCCTACAGGGGGGCCTGGAGATTCTGAAAAGCTGGTCACACACTTGGAACTGAGGTTTAATGCTAACAATTGTAGTGTTCATGACTCGGGTCTTAGTAACCCTGAACATGAGTACTTTCTTGGTGGGAAGAAACTGCAGGTTTCAATGGAGAGGGAAGGATCTTGGGGTGGTTGTGGATGCCAAAATGAATAACTCTGAGCAGTGTGGGAGGGCTGCAGCTAAAGCAAATAGAATGCTCGGGTGCACTGCTGGGGGGATAACCTCGAGGAGATGAGAGGTATTTCTTCCTCTGTATAACTGCCTGGTTAGACTGCATCTTGAGTACTGCATGCAGTTTTGGTGCCCAAACTTGAAGAAGGAGATTGCACTCAAGGAAAGGGTCCAGAGGAGAACCAACCAGGGTGATACAGGGTCTGGGGAAAGACCCTATGAGGAGAGACTTGTTGAAGTTACTGCCCTTTTACAGGTCACTGGTAAGGCCGCATCTAGAATATGGAGTTCAGTGCTGCTGCCCACACCTTAAAAAGGACATTAACCTGCTGGAGAAGGTCCAGAGGAGGGCTACAAAGATGATAGCTGGTCAGCAGGGCAAGGCATATGAGGAGAGGTTGAGGGCACTGAACATGTATTCCCTGGAAGACAGGACAGAGAGGGGACATAATTGGGACCTTCAAGTACTTGAAAGGGATAAATAAGGTTGATAAGGAGAGTCTCTTTATGCTGAGCCTCAACCATAACACGAGGGGACAGAAACTTAAGCTGGAGGGTGGAAAGTTTAGGAGGGAGGTCAGGAAGCACTTCTTCACAGAGAGAATGGTGGATACTTGGAATACGCTGCTGGAAGAAGTGATCTTGTTGAAGACAGTGGGCAGCTTTAACAGAGGCTGGGATAGGCATAGGGGAAAGGTAAGGATCATGGGTAGGGGGGATGGGAGGAATGGAGAGGAAGAGCAGGGACATTAGCTCAAGCTGTAGATCCAGTAATACGAGCAGACTCGTTAGACCAAATGGCGTTCTTCTGCTGGCTTCTTCATATGTTTATATGTTCGTATGTACTCCCTGGAAGATAAGAGGGACGGGAGGATAAGATTGCGGTCTTTAAATATCTAATGAGAGTGAACAGGGTCAACCTAAATAAGGTGTTCCAGCTAAGGAAGGAAGGGCCATCAGGGGTGACTCCACGGAGCTGGCTGGCGGGAGGCTCGGGGGGGACTAGGAGATGTTACTTTACTGAAAGGGTGGAGGAACCATGGAATGCACTGCCTGCAGAGCAAGTGGCTGTTGATACAGTGGAGGGATTCAAGAGGGGCTGTGACAGGTATAAGGGAAAGGTAAAGCTGAGGAACAACAGAAATGGAGGTATAACTCTGATGGGGGATGGGGTTGGGGGAATTTATGGGGGAGGCGGGAGCTACAATGGTTTCTGATCGGGTGCTGATTTTTGAGCAGACTTGATAGACCATTATACCTACTCTGCTGGCATCTTAGTATGTTATCATGAACAGGGATAAAATATTTCATTGAGCATAGCTCATTCCCAAGGAGGGAGAAGAAGGAAGCGTGAAGGAGCAATAGCTCAGGTTACATTGGGAGTACGAGGATGGTGGTGGGCAGGAGAAGAGTGCAGTAAGATAAGAGGGAAGGGAGGCCAGCCAGAATTTCAAGATGAAGGCACAATGAGCTAGGCAAATAGCTTCAAAGGAGGGGAGGGAGAGGGAGTATAAGGAACAATGGTTAAGTGCAGGGTGGACGGTCTAAGTAAAGTGATAGAGGACGTGAAAGCCACTCTTTCAATCTGGCTAGGGTGGTCTTTGGTACAGCACTGCAAACAATTTTGCCATAGTAGAAAATAGGGAAAATCATTCCTGGATAACAGCTCAGCAAGCAGGGAGGATGATGCAGTCTTTGTTCCTGTATAATGGACTGAGCTTAGGATGGATTTTTTTGTGGATGGCATCCACATGCACTGAAAATTCGAGGTGCCAGTTTAGCCAGGCTCTATGGTGCTTACATGAAGTGACATTATTAACTTGACTCCATCTAAGGAATGGTAGGTGGGGTAAGCCTGGAGAGTCTGCTTAGTGACGAAAATCTCAGAATCCATTTTCTTGGTATTTAAGGATAGATGATATGACCGGAATCGGTGCTGAATGTTGCTGAAGTCCACCTGAAGCCTGGCCATCAGCTCAGTGGGGGAGGAACAAGAGGCAAATAGGACTGTGTCATCTGCGCTCATATAGATAGATGCAGAAGAGCAAACAGTGGGACTGAGAAGAGTAACGGGACAAGGACGCAACCTTCGGGAAAGTACAGTAGTGTAAGAACTTACCATAACAACAGATCTTTGAGAGAATCTCTTGCAGCAGGTCATATATATAGGAATATCCCAGCTGCAGGCATAATTTCCAGCTGGAGGATTTTGTTAGCAGTTGACCTGGGACTGCCCTCGATGATATTACGTGTCACGTCATGGTACATATAAAAGGGGGAGGTCCCAGATGCTCCCTGTCTCCCCACAGCGACTGTATAGAAACAGAAACATAGAATTTGATGGCATATAAGGACTGCCTAGCCCACCTAGTCTGCCCATTTCCCTAACTAATGGATAAGCTGCAGATCCTAGTTAACCAACATTCTATTTCTTCCTATACCCCACTAGAATTGCCTTATATCTGTCCCATGCATTCTTGAATTCCCCCGTTTTTGATTCCACTACCTCCTCAGGAAGGTTGTTCCATGTATCTACAACCCTCTCCATGAAAAAGTACTTCCTCACATTACCCTGGGCTGTCCCCCCTCTATCTTCAAATTGTGCCCTCTTGTTCTTGCACATCATTTTTTCTGAAAGATGCTACCTTTTTGGACTTTGTTGATTCCCTTAAAGTGTCTATCATGTTCCTTCGCGACCTCTTTTCCTTGAGGGTATACATACTAAGCTCCTTTAGTTTCTCTTCATATGTCTTCTGGTGCAGACCCTGCACCATTTTGGTTGCCCTCTTCTGGACAGCCTCCACCCTATGTCATTACGGAGATGGGGTATCCAGAACTGCATGCAGTAGTCCAGATGGTGTCACACCAACTGTCTGTACAGAGGGATAACAACTTCTTGTTTTCTACCGGTGATACCTCTCCTTACTGCCTTCTCACATTGCTTGCACAGCTTTAGGTCATCTGATATAACTACCCCCAGGTCCTTTTCCATTTTTGTTGTTGTCAGCATCTAAACCCCCATTGTGTACTCTCTCCCTCTGGGTTTTTGTTTCCCAGGTGCATTACTTTGTACTCCTTGGCACTGAGTTTAAGCTGCCATACATTTGACTATTCCTCCAACCTTGCCAAGTCCCTTCTCATCCTTTTGACCCACCTTGTGTATCAACCCTGTTGCAGGGTTTTGTGCTGTCTGCAAACAGACATACTTTTCCTTCCAGTCCCTCTGCAATGCCACTTATAAGGACATTAAAAAGGACCAGACCCAGTACTGAACCCTGCAGTACTCCACTAGTAACCCCTCCTTTCTTCACTCTGGACTCCGTTTAGTATTACCCTCTGCGTCCTGTTGTCCAGCCAATGTTTTACCCAGAGTACCACCCTGGGACCCAGTCCCAAGCTGGCTAATTTGTTTATTAATCTTTTGTGCGGGACTGTGTCAAATGCCTTGATAAAGTCTAGGCAGGCCATGTCCACAGACCCTCCATGGCCCACCCAGATTCATCTGACATGACCTTCCCACTGTGAATCCATGCTGCCTAGGGTCCTGTGCCCCACTGACCTCTAGGTACTCAACAATTATTTCCTTCAGAAGTGATTCCATCATTTTCCCTACCACTGAGGTCAAACTGACAGGTCTGTAGTTTTCTGCCTCTGTCTTGCTCCCACTTTTGTGAAGGGGAATCACATCTGTCCTCCTCCAGTCCTCAGGTACACATCATCCTCCCATGATTTGTTAAAAAGGGTTGTCAGTGGTGTTACTAGTTCTCCCCTTAGTTCTTTTAGAATTCTGGGGTGAATCCCATCAGGCCCCATTGCTTTGTCCACCTTCAGTTTTAGGTGTTCTTTCAGAACCCTTTCTTTCGTGAAAGGACTGATATCAACCCCCTTATCCAGAGTGCGTCTATTGACTGGATAAGGTACCTCCCCATCCTTTTCCATTGTGAATACTGAGCAGAAGTATTTGTTCAGTATCCCTGCTTTTTCACCATCTCTCTCTTTGCCCACCCACCCTCCTCTTTATTCAGCCTCAGTATCCCTCCCTTTGTCTTTCTTCACTCCCTAATGTACCTATAAAAGGTATTATCCTGCTTCTTAACCGAGTTGGCTATCTTTTCCTCCGTTTGAGCCTTAGCTATTCTGATTGCCTTCTCCGCTTCCTTCTGCTTTAACTGGTACAGTCCTCTGTCCTGCTCATTCTGTGTTTCCCTATACTTCCTGAATGTTATCTTTTTCTCCCTAACTTTCCCCACCACTACTTTTGAGAACCATAGTGTTTTTTTTTTCTTTTGTTTTGATTTATTTGCTTCACACAAAGGATTGTTGCTTCTGTGATGGCAGTTCTGATGTTTCCCCATTGTTGCTCCACCCCTCCTTCTTGCCTGTTTGCTAGAGCTTTTCTGAGTTACTCTCCCATTTTGACAAAATCAGCCCTCCTGAAGTCCAGTACCTTCACTTTTGTATGGCTTGACTCTACAGCGGAGTTTATCATGAACCACACTGTTTGATGGTCACTTGTTCCCAGATGGCTAACCACTTCTAGATCTGAGATCCTTTCTCTGGCCCCATTTGAGATTACCAGGTCTAAGATTGCTCCTTCTAGAGTGGGTTCCAACACTAGCTGTCTGAGGCATGTCCCAAGTAGGGTATCAAGAATGGCCCTGCTCTCAGATGTGGCTGCAGCAAAGGTGCTCTAGTTAACATCTGGCATATTCAGGTCCCCCATCAGCAATATCTCCCCTTTCTCTGCCATCCTAAGAATGCAGGGTTTTATTTAACTCCAAAAATTGATTAGCGTTCTGCTCATAAAAGTGCTAAAACATTGTGAAAATGCATAGCACTTGCCTCATTGTGTTTAGCAAACATAACACTTCTAGAAAAGCTATATAAATACTTTCTGTACAGTTAGCATTGTCCCAAGAAAAAAAACTGCTAATCAATTATTTAAAACCCTGGAATGCCTTCTGTCACTTCCTTATCCATTTCTTCCCCCTGAGACAGGGGTCTGTATACAACCCCTGTGTGGACTGTGGTACCATTTCCAGTCTCCAGGGTGACTCACAGTGCCTAGTCTCCTCCCTGTTTACCCTTTAATTCTGTTGCTTTGATCCCTTACCTTACATAAAGAGCTACTCCTCCTCCTCTTCTACTCTCCCTCTCCCTCCTATAGATTGTGTGCCCTGGTATGTCAACATCCCAGTCATGGTTCTCAGTGCACCAGATTTCTGTGATTGCCACGATATCCAGGCATCCTGCTTCCATCAAGGCAACCAGTTCAGGGAGCTTGTTTCCTAGACTATGGGCATTGGTACACATTACCCTCCAGTTTTTTTATGGCATTATCCCTTTTTGCCCCATCCCTGTCCTTACTGCCTTTGTCTTTTTCTCAATTTACCCCTGCCCTTCTCCCTATCGACTTCTTTATGTTGGTGTTTACCTCACTAACTACCCTGATTTTTTTATGGGACAAGCTAGGATTTCCCTTCTCCTTTTCAGTGCCTCCCCCCTTTGGCTAGTTTAAATTAGCAGTGCCAGTGGCTCAGTAGGTAGCACACTCGCCTCTGAGGCTGGGAGATCAGAGGGCTGTGGGTTCAGTTTCCACATCTGGCACTTCAGTTAATATCCCAGTACTGACACTATAGTGCAATGAGAGGGGTGCTGCACTTTTGAGGTGCCGTCTTTTGGATGAGACGTTAAACCGAGGTCCCATCTGCCTGGATTGGTAGTAGTTCATGTGGATGTTAAAGATCCCATGGCACTTATTGAAAAGAGTACGGGATTTCCCCGGTGTCCTGGCCAAATTTCCCTCATTCACTAAAAATACCACCAACAGCTTAATCTGGTTCAAGATCAGTTGCATTCATCCCCGGGTCATGCCAGAAAATAGGCAGGATGTCTAGTGCACTTACCCAGTCAACAAAAACTAAATCAAAAAAATAAAATAAAAAATGCTTGCCAATGAAGCATTTAAACCCATCACCTAGGATCTTGGTTCCCCTCCTGCAGAGATGCAGACCACTGCACCAGTATAGGCCTGCATCCCTCCAGGTGGACCCCCAAGTCCCCAGTGAAGCCAAAACCCAGAGCTCTGCACCAGTTTTTCAACCACTGATTGAATTCAATGGTGTGGAGCACCCTAGCCCCACTCATACCATAGACAGGCAGCACCTCAGAGAAGGTTACTGTGCATGATACTAGTCTAAGGCCCATCCCCCAACTCCACAAACTAGTCTTGCACTGATCTGATCCCTTTCCCAGCCAGGTCATTTGTTCTCAGGTGGATAATGACATCCAGCTCCCTCCCCTGTGCAGCTGCTCCCATGATCCTGAGGATTCGCTCCCTATCCCTCCAAGCCATGGCATCAGGCAGGCACCTTGCCTCTCTCTCTCTCCCCTCCCTCCCTCAGTTCTACCTTCCTAATGATGGAGTCCCCCAACAAGAGATGTTTCCTTCCCCTGTAGAGTCCCACACTACCCTCCTGTGGGTCCCCTATGTGGAGGTTCCCTGCACCCTTCTTGGTCTCCACTGCGGGTGCCTCCATAGAGGAAGCTCACTCTACCAGAATGGCATATGAATTGGGGAGAGGTACGACTGGAGGGATGCACATCTGTTCCACCACCGTCACCCTCCCTGAGCCCACTGTGGTCCTACCTCTCCTCTTTCTTGGCAACCTCTGAGGCAGCAGCGATGGCCCTGGTGGTCCCTGGGTGGGAAAGGAGGTCCACTGAAGCCAGGCCAACTCAGCCTGGAGATGAGCAACCTCCTTCCACAGCCCAGAAAGGTGTCTGCAGATGCGACAACACTGCATCCTCCAGAATGTCTCCCAGAAGACTGCTGCTCTACAGCCACTGCACTGCACTGCACCACTCCCATCATGTTTTATTTGTGGCCCCTTAACTGTTGTTTTGTATACTTACTCTTTAGTCTCTCTCTCTGTTCTTTCATATAATTTTTTTTCTCCCTACTTTCCTACTGCCTCTGTCCTCTTAAAGCTCCTGATCTTCCTGTTCTGGGCCAGTAAGTTCCTATATTCCTCAGCAGTCTCCTTCTTACTTGCTCAGAGTCAGACCTCCAGCAGCTGGGAGGGGGGATGGAGAGCTACTCTTTTCCTTCTAGGATGGTGTGTCTTTTGTGCCTCTGTGATCACTCCCTTCTTGCTCCCAAACACAAAGTTCCTGTTGTCAATAAAATACTGTGCCTATAAAACTAGAACTGGCTACGGGCGGGGGGGGGGTGGTGGTGGAGGGCAATATAGTCCCAGTACAGTTTGAACAGCAGCTTCTTCCTCTTGCTGTTCCCTGGCTGTCACAAGCTATATAGGTCAGTTTCCACAGGCAGACATTTGGCTTCCTTCTTTCTAAGCCACTCCCCCAATTCACAGCATCTTTCTTCACCTAGCTAACTGCACAGATAACAATTCCTTCACCCTACCCAGACAAACACCCTCTTTTGTTTGTTTGTTTTTACCCTAAATGGAAGTTCCCAGTAGTAGCGTTCTAGTTCTTTAGTCCAGTAGAGTAGTACAGTTCTAATAGCAGCGTTTTCCTTTTGATGTACTGATTATACATTTCAGGAGGCTTCCCTGGGGAACCAAGGAGGAAGGAGAAGTACCTGATATTTTCTAGACAGCAGGAGTGAGTCCCCTCCAGAGCAGGAAGCAAGGGGGTTGGAGGAAGGGGCAGCATGATGTGCTGCAAGGGATTTATTTGAAAATAGTACAGATACATAAGAACTTACCATAACAGTAGATCTTTGAGACAGGCTCTTGCAGTAGGTACTAACCTATAGGACTAAGCCGACAGGTGCCAGGACCCCACAGAAAATCTTCTAGCTAGAGTCTTTGGTGGGGACCGATGTCAATGTGCGTCAAGATAAAAGGGGCAGTCCCCCTCCCGCCCTCCAGTTCTCTCGCCAGAGGCCCATAAGGCACAATGAGAAAAGAGAAAATGCCCCCCAAATACAAAGAGAAGAAACTTAGGGGGATGGAGGGAGGGAAAGCATTACCCACTGCAAGAGCCTTTCTTGAAGATCTACTGTTATGATAAGTTCTTATGTAACTATACTATCTTACTTTGAGAGGGCTCATGCAGTAGGCACTAACCAATAGGACTAAGTCCCAAGCAGTACTGAACCCAGAGAAGCCAAGGAGGAGGAGGGAAAAACAATATGTCCACTAATGACCTGGCAGGGGCTGGCTCAAAAGAGGAGACCCTGTAGAACAGCCAGGCCAAAATCCGCCCTGTGGCGAGAAGCAACATCCAAGCTGTAATGCTTGGTAAAAGTGTGGACAGAAGTCCAGGTAGTTGCAGCACAGATCTCTGTGGCTGAGACGCCTTTGAAGTACGTGGCAGAAGCCACCATGCCCCTGATGGAATGACCCTTCATTTGACCTGGAAGGGGTTCATTGTACTTGTTGTAAAAAAAGGTAATACAGTTGGCCAACCATTTGCAGAGATACTGTTTGGAGACAGCACTACCCTCCTTCTTGGGAGCAAAGGAAATGAACAGCTGGCCCATTTTCCTATGGTCCTTGGTTTTGTTGGTATAGCAGTGCAAGATCCGATGCATGTCCAGAGTGTGAAGGAGATGCTCCTCTTGGTTGCAGTATTCCGGAAAGAACACCAGAAGCTCAATCGATCGATTAAGGGTGGATTCAGCCACCACTTTAGGAAGGAAGTTGGGGTTGGTCCTCATGGCCACCCGGTTTCTGTGAAAAATCAGGTAAGGGACACGGCACATAAGTGCCTGGATTTCAGAGATTCTCTGAGCAGAAGTGATAGCCATGAGGAATAAAGTCTTCCAAGACAGAAAACTCAAGTCCGCCTCCACTGCTGGCTTGAAAGGAGGCAGCGTGAGTTTTTCCAGAATGAAACTGAGGTCCCATGGAGAAGCAAGACTGCGTATAGGGGGTTTCAAGTGAAGAATCCCTCTAAGGAAGGTCTTAGAGACCTCAAGCTGAGCCACTGATGTGTCTCCAATGGGGAGATGATAAGTGGAGATGGCTGACAAGTGAACCTTTAATGAGGAATAACTGAGACCCAGGTCGAAGAGGAACCTGAGGTAATCCAAGATCCTGGCCACTGGGCAGGAAAAGGGCTCCAGAGACTGGAATTCAGCTCAGATCGAAAACTGCTTCCCCCTCATGGCATAGGTGGACCTGGCGGAAGACTTTCTGGCCTTCGCCAGTATATGAACCACCTCTAGAGAAACCCCGAAGCAAGCAGCAGCTACGTTTTCAGGAGCCAAGCATACAGTTGAAGGGATCTGAGGTCTGAATGAACCAAGGTCCCCCGGATCATAAGTCAACAGGTCCTGGGAGATCGGAAGAGGAAGAGAGGGCTCTTCCAAAAACTGATGCAGAAGAGAGAGTCAGACTTGCCTCGGCCAGAAGGAAGCGATGAGACTCATCCATGCCCCTTCCACCCAAAGCTTGTGCAGAACTCTCAGGATCAGTGGAACTGGAAGGAAGGCATAAACGAATCTGTCCCTCCAAGACAGAGACAGTGCATCCTGCCAAAAAAGTCTCACCCTGGAAAGAGCGAGCAGAAGGCGGGAAGTTTGGCGTTGGATGGGGACATGAATAGATTTATCTGAGGCCTGCCCCATTGTGCAAATACGTAGTTTATGATGTCCCGCTTTAGTTCCCACTCATGAGCCCTAGCCGATGAGCGACTGAGGGCATCTGCCAGAGAGTTTTGAACTCCTGGTACATGCAGCACTGTCAAGTGGACACTGTGCTGATTGGCCCAGTACCACACCCTCATGACTTCCTGGCATAGTGGGTAGGAACGTGTCCCCCCCATTTGCTGAGGCATCAAACGACTGACTTGTTGTCAGAGTGTACCATCGGGGCCCAGGAGGAATGAGGGACTGAAACATTTGAAGGGCGTAAAGGACTGCCCTCATCTTGAGCATGTTGATGTGCAACTGTGATCATTTGGGGAACAATTCCCTTGAGTCCTGTGGGGCCGAAGTGAGCCCCCCACCCCATTCCTGAGGCATCCATTGTCAGGACATGGGAGGGAAGATCGGGGCTAAAGACATTCCCTGAGAGAGGTGCTCCAGGACTAACCACCCATGAAGATCCCTGATCATGAGATCAGAGATGAGGACCTCACGGTCCAAGTCGTCCACTGGCTGGTCCCACTGGACCTTGAGGGTCCACTGTGAAACCCTCATGTCATGTGTAGCCTGGCCAGAGGCACTGGAGGTATGGCAGCCACTTTAAGGCCGAGAAGACAAAGAGCCTTCTGGGTGTGGAAGTGCCTCTGGGAAACCAAAGAACGCGTCTGTTGAAGCAAAGACTCTATCCTGTGCAGAGGGAGGAAGGCTTTGCCTGATTGAGTGTCCGACACTGCCTCAATAAACTGCAGTCGTTGGGAGGGAGCCAAATGAGATTTGGCAAAGTTGATAGTAATGCCCAACTTGGAGGAAGTCTCCAGAGTAAGGGCAAGGGAGTGAAGCAGGTCCTCCCTGGAAAGAGCTGCAATCAGCCAATCGTCCAGGTAGGGGAAAACCAGGACCCCTTCCGTATGCAGGAAAGCTGACACCACTGCCAAACACTTGGTGAACCCCCAGGAGGCAGAAGAAAGGCCAAATGGTAGGGCCCGGAACTGAAAATGTTCCCCTTGGAAACAAAATCTAAGGAACCTGAGGTAGGACAGGCAGATAGGTATGTGCAGGTAAGCGACTTATATGTCCAGTGTGCAAAGCCACTGACCCATCCTTAGAAGGAGAAGAAGGCTCTGGAGGGAGAGCATTCTGAACTTGTTGTAAACCACTACCAGGTTGAGAGAGCCGAGTTCAAAGATGAGCCTCAGGTCGCCCGTTTTCTAGGGCACCAAAAAGAAGTGGGAGTAATAACCTGTCCCGAGGAACTGAGGTAGTACAAGTTCTATGGCCGCCTTTGACAGGAGGGCATCTATCTCTTCCTGAATCAGTAGAAGGTGGTTTGGGGGATACGAAGAAGGTGGGGTGGGTGGTCTGACAGAACTCTGTGGAGTGCCCATTGGAGATGAGTTGGAGCACCGAAGAGTTGGTCGTTATCCTCTCCTATTCAGGCAGGAGGAGAAAGAATCATCCACCTACCAGCTCCACTGGAACAGGGTCCAGTAGGAGAGAGAGAGGCAACAAGTCAGGAGGCCGAGGGCAAGGTGGTGGCCAAAGCTCCCACCTCTCTTCCGGTTTTGGCTGGAGGGGGCTTTGGCTTCTGGGGCAGCTCCCTTTCTGGGCTGGTGATGGGGCTGTGTCTGCCTCTGCTGGCAATGAATCTGTCTCCAAAAGGGATGTTTCTGCCTTTGAGGCTTATGGCACATGTAATGGACTGATATAAGGGCCTGTCCCTTCCCTTCTCTTGCAAGTCAGTTATTATGTCTTTTGCATCAACCAAAAAGGACCGACCCCCTGAAAGGGGCGTCCATAATGGCGGACTGAACTTCTGAGGCCAGACCAGAAAGCCTTAGCCAAGTGTGCTGGCGGAGGCCGATGGCAAAAGCTGAGTTGCAGCCTACCGAGTCCAACGCATCATAGGTGGCTCACAGCAGATGCACCATAGGTGGCTCAGAGCATACGTCGACAGGCAGACCTGGCAGAATGAACCAGATCATCCAACTCCTGTTTCTTGGAGGAGTCAGGGAGGAAGTCTATTCTGGTTGAAAGTTGGCCCAAAACCGACTTCTTATAATCTCCCATATGGGTGACATAATTGAGGGCTCACATGCCCAGAGTGGAGGAAGAAAAAATCTTCCTTCCATACTGGTCTATGGTCTTGGATTCCTTGTCAGGGGAGTGGTGGAGCTGAGATGCTTAGGATTCATGGTCCTATCATGCACCGCACTAATTACCATGGAATCTGCCTTGGACTGGAGACTTAAAAAGTCTTTGCCCTCTGGGGATTGGCATAGCCTGTTCAGCTTGCATGCCAAAGTGGCCAAGGAGGATGGTTGCTTCAAAATTGTGGTTACTAAATCCTCATGCGACCCAATCCATGGGGGTATGAGTGTAGGAGAGGCTTTGGCTAGCTCTAAGTGCTCAACCAGCCTCTGATGTTGCACGTCCTGTTCCACGGATTTCCACTCATAAGCTGCCTGGATCTTCTGCAACAGCTCCAGAAAGGAAGGATCCTCTGGAGGAGATTTTCGTGAGCCCTTTGGTTTGGGAGTCTCTGGAGTGTGAGGCTCTTCTCCAGAGCCCAAAGGGGAAATAATCCCCTTCAGAATCAGAGGACTCCTGCGAGCTAGCGGAGTCCTAGAAAGGATAAGGCAGTTCCATTGGCTGAGAGGTGTCCAGGGGATGAGTAAATTCCCTAGGCAGCATGTCAGAAGGCGGTCCTGGTCTGGGTTCTGGGGCCGGCAGGAGCATGTCTGAAGGTGGATGTCCCGGGTCCAGTATCGGCTGACATCTGTCCAGCTCCGAAGCTAGCTAAGACTTTGCTTCGGCCTACCAGGTGAATAAAACCAACTTTAGGTCCACCTGGGGGGGGGCAGAAAAGGTGGGGGGTAACCCCGGTAGCTAAAGTATGGGTAACCATAGCCTGATGGTAGGAAACCCGGACCGAGACAGACCGGTGTCGGGTACTGAGGCGTCAGGTACTGTGGCATCGGGTAGCCTGGCATTGGCAAATACAGCATCAGGTAGGCCGGTGTCAGGTAGTCTGATGGTCCCGCTGGTGGCCCAACTGGAGGTGCCAACAGGCCAGGCATTGGTCCGGTGGGCATGGGTGTGGAAAAGATGGCCCCAGGGGGGCAGAAAATCTGCCCTGGTAGGCCTGTGTGGAGGGCCCAAAGTCTGATCACCAGGTAAAGGCTCTCCAGAAGGTGATATCAGAGCAACCGGCATCGGATCCAGTGTCAGAGACACCAGAGTCGGGGGAAGGTACCCCAGATGGCAAAGGCGTCCCCGGGTCCTCTGCCCCCAAGGGGGTAAGAGGAACAGACTCCAGAGGAAGAGGGGACAGAGAAGGCTCTAATGGCAGCTGGTCCACCCTCAGCTGCGGCAATGCCCGAATGTTAAGTGTGGCGTCAGGACCCGACAGGGAAAATGTAGGCCGAGCGCTCATGGTGGGGGGGTGAAGGGTGACTTATTAGCTTTGCCCGGGCAGGAAACAGCAGAGCTGGAGCCCAACTTACTGGACCCACCTGCACTGCTAGGCTGTGGATCAGGAGCAAAAATGAGGATGGAGGCCTCCTTTGCCTTGGAGTCTTCCATTGGGCTCGTTTACAAGGCCTACGGGGGGGCCGACACACACCTGGACACCACCAGGGTGGCCATCAGAGAAGGATCCCCCTGGAGGGGAAGACATGGTGAGGGCCGTGACTCCAGCTGGAGTTGGCAGGTCTGTGGAGAAAGAGTCCCAGTCCCTGTGCTTCTCCTTGTCCCATTTCTTTTTGTGGTACCCTTCGGGAGAGTCCGATGCCTGCCTGTGCTTCTTCAACTCCTTCTCCATGGAGGCCATCTTTTTCTTCAAAATGTGGGCTTCCAGGGCCTGTTACCTTCTTTTGCGGGTGGTGGGGCTGAATTTGTGGCAGTGATCACACTGTTCTGTCGGTGGTCAGGCAGACGAAATAAGGCAGGGATTGCCTTACTTGTCAGGGAGTTGGGAACTGCACGGTCGCACTTATTCTTATGCGATTCAGAAGGCATCAGGGACGACATGCACAGCCGATAATTAATACTGGTAACACAAGGAGAAAACTTTGAAATTCAAAAGAATTGAAAAAATTAGCAAATACTCATCTGAAAAGCGATGCTAGCAGTGCTGATCTTCCATGAGGTGACTAGTTTGGAGCAGACAGCGGGAAAGAACTAGAGAGCAGGCAGGGGACCGCCCCTTTTATCCTGACAAATGCTGACATTGGGAGCAGTCCCTGCCAGAGACGGCTAGCTAGAAGATTTTCTGTGGGGTCCTGGCACCCGCTGGCTTAGTCCTATTTTAGTGCATAATGTAAGAGCCCTCTCGAAGTAAGATCTGCTGTTACAGTAAGTTCCTACACAACCGTACTATCTTCATTGAGGAAATCTCTTGCTGCAGGTCATACAAATAGGAATGGGTCCCCACCCATTTGGGGGAAACACAGAGCAATGGAGATGCAAAATAAAGAATAAAGACAGCAGACCTTGTAGGACCGCTCAACCAAAACTGGTCTGTCTTTTGGATGCAATATCCAAACTGTAATGCTTGGTAAAAGTATGAACCAAGACCAGTTGAGGGGAGCTCTCAGCTCCAAGGCCAATGATGAGTGGGGTGCCACAGGGCTCTGTGTTGTGGCCAGTATTGTTTGGGCTCTTCATATCAGACATTGCACATGGGGTGGTGAGCAAGATAAATCTGTTCACTGACTACACCAAAATCGGAGTAGTGGTGAATTGAGCAGAGGGATGGAAGCAGCTGCAGGGGGACCTAAGCAAGCTGGAGGAGTGGTCAGAGAGGTGGCAGCTGGGGTTCAATTCAAAGAAGTGTAAGGTTATGCACTTTGGTGTGAAGAACCCAAGCACAGAATACTGGCTCAGAGGGGTTAAGCTGGAGGTCACTGTGGAGGAGAAGGACCTAGGGGTAATGATAACAGGTACCATGGACAACACTGCCCAGTGCAGGAGAGTGGCTGCAAAACTGAACAAAATGCTGGGGTGCATAGCGAGGGTTTTTTCATCCAGGCGAAGAGAAGTGATTTTGCCCCTCTACATGTCACTGGTAAGGCCACACTTAAGAGTATTGTGTGCAGTTTTGGAGGCCATGCCAAAAGCATGATATCAGACTACTGGAGGGGGTGCGGAGGAGGGCAACAAAGATGATATGCAGAATGGAGGGGACAGACTATGACAGCAGGCTGAGAGACCTGAATATGTACACCCTGGATGATAGAAGGGACAGGGTTGCATGATAAGAGACATTCAAGTATCTGAGGGGAATCAATAAGGATGGGGCAGATGGGGTCTTTAAGTTAAGGAGGGGGAGGGTCACCAAGGGGCATGCGCTAAGAATAGAGGGTGGGAGATTTAGGAAGGAAATGAGGAGACACTATTTCAAAGAGAGGGTGGTAGCAAAATAGAACACCCTACCAGAATGGTGGTATCATGTAAATCTGTGAACGGTTTCAAAGGGCATGGGACAGGGAACAAGGGAGAGTGAAGGTGGGGGTGGGGGGTGGCAGTGGGATGACAAATAGGAGGGGGTGGGGCAGCTGCAAACTTGGGGTGCCAGCAGCACACTCGAGCAGACTTAGACTGTGTGGTCTGTTTCTGCTGGCACATTCGTATGTTCGTATGTTGCTGCTTCGCAAATTTTAGTTGCTGAAATGCCTCTATAGCATGTCCCTGAGGCTGCCATTCCCCTTATGCAGTGAGGTTTCACCATGCCCGGGAGTGGCTTATTAGATTTTTTATAACAAAAAGTAATGCAGTTGGCCAACCATGTGGACAAACACTGCTTAGAAACAGAATTGCCCTCTTTATCTGGGGTGAAAGAAAACAAAATGTTGTGCTGACCTGCATTGTGCTTTGGTACAAAGATGACAGTAACACATAATTCTATAAACATAAAATGTATGGAGCAAAGCTTTTCCTGGATTAGTAGGCTCCGTAAAGTACACAAGTGAGTTTAAAGTAAATTCTGACACCACTTATGGTAGACATATAGGACTGGTTCCTAACAACACCTGATCCTTATGGAAACTCATTTATTCAGTTTTTGTTGATGGGGTAAGTGCACTAGACAAATTCTGCCTATTTTCAGGCATAGTACTTGATGGCAGACAAGGACCGTTGGCCCACCAAGTCTGCCCATTTCCCTACCTAATGGATAAGCTGCAGATCCTAGTTAACCAAACATGACCGGGGGTTACAGATGAATGGCAATTGAAAATGAACCAGATTAAGCTGTTGGTGATATTTTTAGTGAATGAGGGAATTTGGCCAGGACACCGGGGAAATCCCCCTGCATTTTGTAGGGGGTGCTGCTGAACCCTTGGCTGCTGTCCCGGAGAACAGTCATTCTGCTGGTGTACCTGTAGGAGAGCAGATCTCCCTCCCTACAAGTCCAGCTCAGGAGATCAAAATTGTTCAGGGTGATGTTGCTGGCTTGGGTTCAATACCAGATTCTGTGGATCCTGTGAGATGTGACTCTAACCTGCGAGATAAAGCCTGGTTGAAGCAACTTTTGAAGGAAAATAAAGAAATGGTGATGGCTCTTACACAGTCAGAAAAGCAAGAAATGGCAGTTTCAGACACTGATATTTTGAGATTGTGACAGGGTGCTCCCTGTCATGAGTAGGGGCTCTGATATTCCTAACCCCCCCCCCTCATTTAGATCTGCACTGTATTGATAGGCTTGGGGAAGAAGGTACAAGAGTGCAAGTACAGCAGAATAAACATGTTAATAATTCAGGCAATAAAATAAAAGAAACAAAAGCCACTGTGAAAAGCTTTTAGCAGCTCGTGCTGCTTTGATTACTAGTATGCCCTGATTTGAGAGAAGGGTATAGTTTCCTTTACCCAGCACTCAGATAATGTAAAATGTAAAATTAATCTGCTTTCATACCGGACTGTCCACAGCAAAGGGACATTTCCTATTTAGGCACCGTTGCTCAGAACCCCCCCCCCCCTTCTGTCCCCCTATTGAGTTAAAACAATCCTGATCACTGGCTTTTAGCTGTAAAAAAATAGCCAGTTTGCTGCAGGAAAGCAAATCATCCCCAGCTATCGGGGTGCGGGTGCGTTAAACTCCCGAGTAAATAAACTACCACTGGGAACAGAGCAGCATGTATGTTTAATTGCACTGTTATATGCCCTCCGTACAGTTCAAGGATTTGGAAAAAATGAGAGATGTCTAGAGAAAGAGAGAGTCTTGTAAAATAAAGCAGGAGCACGTTTGCTCCACCCTGTTTTCTCTCTCTCAAGTAAACTGCTGAGAGGCGTTGTTTTTTTTTTTTCCTTTAGCTGCCGTTCCAGCTTTGGTCCTTGCAGTTCACTCGTGGAGTGCATGACATTTTTATTGTAAGAAATGTGCCCCTTTCTGGTAGACATACTGTGTGGGATTTAAATGAATATGTGTATATATTTTGAAAGAGAGAGTCACTTGGTTAATTTGCAGCAGCACACTGCGCTTTGCTTGCTCTCTCCCCGAGATATTAGCAAATTAAAAGTAAAAGTGCTGTCCAGAGGAGGGCAACCAAAATGGTGCAGGGTCTGCACCAGAAGACATATGAAGAAAGACTAAAGGAGCTTAATATGTATACCCTTGAGGAAAGAAGGGAGAGAGGGGACATGATAGAAACTTTCAAGTACCTCAAGGGAATTAACAAAGTCCATGAGGGTAGCATCTTCCAGAAAAAGAGATGTGCAAGAACAAGGTGGCACAATTAGAAGATAGAGGGGGTGGCTCAGAGGTAATGTAAGGAAGTATTTTTTCACTGAGAGGGTTGTGGTTGCATGGAATAGCCTCCCTGAGGAGGTCGTGGAGTCAAGAACAGTGGGGGACTTCAAGAATGCATGGGACAGGCATAAGGCAGTCCTAGTGGGGGGTAGGAGGAAGTAAGCTGTTGGTTAACTAGGATCTGCAGCTTATCTGTTAGGTAGGAAAATGGGCAGACTAGGTGGGCAAAGCGGTCCTTATCTGCTGTCAAATTCTCTGTTTCTATGTGCTTGGTAACACAGTTTGATTATCAGAAAGCCTGATAATTGTATAAAATGCTGTCATGTTACATAATGTACATGACAGAATTTAACAGTACAGAAATGCCTGTTTTTGTCTTTTATGATTGACAAGGGTTTTATGTTGAATTAAGCCCTCTGTTAAGACTGTTGCAGGGCACGACTTTAAATGTTTTGAATAAGCCCCATTTTGTATGCTGTACCCTGTGAGCTTGCTGTGACCTGCAAGAATAAAATGAAAAACATGTTGAGAACCTCTTGGTTCTCTTTCCTATCCCTCATTTTGTTTTCTGGCAGGAGCTCATGAAAAGTTGTGGCTTTTTCCTTGAAATTATGCCACTGAGCTCTACTGACTATTCTGGCAGCGCCGCCCGGTGATTTCAGACCCGCTTCGACGTGTGCACATTCATGAAGGTATTTAACCTTCTAATTCTGCCCCTAATGAAGTTTTTGTTTTAAAAGTCCATTTTCCCAGGTCCACTTACCCCCCGGAATTGAATTGGAGCACTATTAGTCTGTTTTTAAGTTCTTTATGTAACAAGGGATTTTCTGTTTTCTTCAGCATGTCAGAGCCGTGGATTTCTTCCATCTTCTGCTGCAGCGTTTTGCTAAGAGCCAGCCGGCCACTGTCTGTATTCTTTTATGTCGCTGTACGAAGGGGTGGTGCCTCCTGAGGCTAGAAACAATGTATAATATCCCTACAAAGAGAGTAACCCACTTTAATGAGTGTATATATGCTATTACAATGGTTTAAAAGCATATTGCTACCATAAATAAAATAAACTCATGGAAATAAAGATATAAAGTTTAAAGTAAGGCACAGGGGTGGAGTTAGGTAAGTCACCTGACTCCTGTATTGTATATAAATTGAACACCTAGAATAGGTAGAGAGGGAGAGAGAGGGCGTCAGTCTACAGCTGACAGTGCGAGGTGTAATACCTCTATTGCAAGAGCGTGTTCCCAGTTAATGAAGCTGTATGTGCGCCATTGGGCATAACAGTGATTTTTTTTTTGTGCTTTAATCCTGCCACACTAACTAATATCTCCTTAATTTCTGTAAAACTGACTGATCATTTTATGCAAGAAAATAAAATGATAAGTGCCTTGCCGGCGCTTTTTATGCACTGATTTTGACGTCTGCCTGAAATTTGTTTTCCTGAACAACAACCCCGCTACAGGGACTACAAACGGGTAATGACTCTTTTTATCTGGTACCTGAAGTTGGTTTAACTGTGGAACTTTCTGAACCAGCTACAATGATGGATGCCTCACCTGCTGAAAATGTATTGACATGAAATGAAGAGGTGTCCAACGGGCGGAGCGGTGATGCAGTAGCATCAAAGACACCGCCGCCTGAGGAGTCGGCGTCTCCCCTACCAGGAAATATTCTCACTGACACAAGCATTTCTGCACTCCCGGACATGGCAGTACCTGAAATAAGCCCTGTAATGGACACAACAGATGTGAGTACTGAAACGTAACCTTCCTTTACTGAATCTAAGAATATCCTGGGAAAACTTTCTGGCCCTCAAAAAGGGTGGACAATTTCTTAAGGGCCACATACTACTTTATCATACAAGACCCCTTGGGCTCTTGAACTATCATTAAGGGAAGCCGGTTGGAAGAAACTCGACACTGGGAAATGAATTCCAGATCCTGACCACAGCCCAATCCCCGAAATGAGTGACGGTAACACAGCCCCGCTATCAAGCGATATTGGGGGCCTGAATATGTCTACCTTTATTACAGACACTGACTTGGATCTACATTCTGAAGATATACAGATTTCTCAAACTAGTACTGAGAACCTACAAAAAATGCAAGTACATTCTAGTAGTGACTCTGAAGATGAAGGACTGAGTAATTGTAGGCCTTCTTGGTGGGATCAAATGGGCATGGAGGAGGCACCCCTGCCTGCTAGACCAAACACCAATAAACAGGTCAGAATGAATTGGGAGAAATTCAGAAAGAAGAAATTCTTTTCCCACCAACCTCCACCAGCACAACGGCGGAATGCTGTTAGACTACAATACTGGGGGGGGAGGGGGGTTAGAAACAAACCCAGACAGGATTTATGTAGGAAGACGGTTGGTTAAGGAGTCACTGGGGTTTTTCACGAATGAAATTTATGCTCTTATTTATATTTCTGGGATAATCTATATGATATTGGTTTTAACCCCCAAAGGTTTGGGCAGGTTTTGGTCACAATATGATAAAAAGTGCTATACAGAGCCATGGTTATCTTTTTGGGCTATCCTGCCATAAAAATTGTAACAATTTTATTACGTAATGAAACTATGGCAGTTCATGATATAACACACTGGCTACAACAGCAGTGTGAGATTTTAGGTTCTCCTCAGCCCATATTTGATGAAGAACACCTCTGGACCGGTGGGTAGAAGTACAGGGTCAGGCTTTGCAACACTAATAAAGGCCCAGTCCATCTACCCAGTAGTTTGTTCCTAAGGAGGGATAGGGAAAGTACAGTTATGTAAGAACTTACCGTAACAGTAGATCTTCGAGAACAGCTCTTGCTGCATGTTACACCATTAGGACGGAAGCCGGCAGGTGTCAGGACCCCACGGAAATTTTCTAGCTACAAGTCTTCAGCGGGGACTGCCTCTGACGTCGGTCCCGCCCCTGATGTCAGGCGTAGTACATAAGGAGGCGGTCCCGCCAGAATCCCCAGTTCTCCCTCCGGCCACTGGATGACATCAGAAAAGGAGACCGAGGACCCGCCATCAGGTGGCCAAGACTAAGAACCGACCTTTCCAAGTGTAGGTTGGAACCTACTTCCTCCAAGGGGGAATGGTGGGCGGGAAGGTACCTGCCGCAAGAGCTGTTCTCGAAGATCTACTGTTACGGTAAGTTCTTACGTAACTGTACTATCTCTTCGAGGTACAGCTCTTGCAGCAGGTTGTACCATTAGGACTGATTACCAAGCAATGGCGCCTTAAAAGCCATCGGGAGGAGGCAATACTGAAGTTCCAACCCATCCTGAACCTAGGACAGGAGGCCTTGCAGGACAGCAAGGCCGAAACCCGCACTTCGCCGTGAAGCGATGTCCAGGCTGTAATACCTGATAAAGGTGTGCACCGAGCTCCACGTAGCTGCAGCACATATGGCCAATGTGGATACGTTCTTGAGTGCCGCAAAGGATGTAGCCACTCCCCTTGTCGAATGGCCATTGACCACACCTGGTAAGGGTTCCTGGCGTTTGTTGTAGCAAAAGGAAATGCACTGAATGAGCCAGCGCGAAAGGGTCTGTTTCGAGACTGGAACCCCATCATCCTCTCAGCGAATGAGATGAACAGCTGTTCCACTTTGCGGTGCTGTTTGGTCCTGGTCAAATAGTATCTAAGGCATCAGTGAACATCCAGGGTGTGAAGCACTGCTTCTCCTCGATTAGCATACTTAGGGAAGTACACTGGTAAATCAATGTCCTGGTTAAGAGTGAGGGCTGAGACCACCTTAGGCAGAAACTTGGGATTCGTCCTCAGGGACACCCTGATCTGATGAAAAATTAAATAAGGCTCCTTGCACATGAGAGCGTGTAGTTCGGAGATTCTTCTCGCCGGAGTAACAGCAACTAAAAAACGTTTTCCACAACAGAAAACGCAGCTCGCAATCTGCGGCAGGTTCAAATGGTGGCAGCGTAAGCTGTTCCAGGATGAAAGGTAAATCCCAAGGAGGGACGGGATCCCTAATAGGCGGCCTAAGGTGGAGGACCCCTCTTAAGAAGGCACGGGAGGTATCCAGCTGTGCCACTGTGCGTTGGCCTATGGGGGCATGGTAGGCTGAGATTGCACACAGGTGCACTTTGATCGAGGAGTAAGCTAACCCTGATTGAAAGAGGGAAAGCAGGTATTCCAGAACTAGTTTCTCTGGGCAGTCTAAGGGTGAGAAGCCGTGTGCCTGAGACCACAAGTAAAACCTATGCCATTTCATGGCGTATGTAGCGTGTGTCACCGGTTTTCTGGCGGCAGAAAGAACTTCCGCCACCTCCTGCGAGAGACCCCGTGTCGCAAGATGGCTATGTCTCTAAGAGCCAGGCGTGCAGGTTCAGAGAAAGCAAGTCTGGGTGGACTAGCGAACCCTCCTCCTGAGACAACAGGTGGGAGCTGATTGGCAAAGGAAGCGGAGGTTTCCGGGCCAACTGACTCAGAAGCGGGAACCAAATCTGTCTGGGCCAAAAAGGCGCTATTAAGATAAGCATCGCATGCTCCCTGCGAAGTTTGAGAAGAACTCTCTGGATCAATGGGAAGGGAGGGAAGGCGTAGAGGAATCTGCCTGCCCAGGAGAGGGACAACGCGTCTCACCAGAAAACACCAGGCCCTGGATCTAGCGAGCAAAAATTGGGCAGTTTTGCATTGGATGGGGATGCGAATAAATCCAATTCTGGAGTGCCCCATCTGAGAAACAGATCCTCTGCCACCTCCTGTAGAAGTTTCCATTCGTGGACTCTGGCCTGGGAACGACTCAAGCTGTCTGCGACGGTATTGTCCACACCGGGAACGTGAACTGCAATGAGGTTCGCGCCGTGTCGGATTACCCAATCCCACACTCTCATGGCCTCCTTACAGAGGGGGTAAGAGTGTGTGCCTCTTTGTTTGTTGAGGTAATACATCACCACTGTATTGTCTGTTTGCAACAGGAGACTACTCGGTGGGATGTCCGACTGGAAGGCTTGCAGGGCATAAAGGACTGCCCTCATCTCCAATATGTTGATATGGAAATGAGATTCTTGAGTGGTCCAAGTTCTCTGAGACGTTACCCCGTTCAAGTGAGCTCCCCACCTCAGCCCTGAGGCATCTGTGGAGAGTGTTACCACCAGGGCCGGCGCTGTGAATGGAACCCCCACAGAGAGGGTTCCCGGGTCTAGCCACCATTGCCAGTCTCGAACCACGGACTTTGTGATTCTTACTGGATGCTGCATATGGTCTTGCCTTTGGTCCCATTGCACTCTTAGCATCCACTGGGTTAACTGCATGTGGAGCCTTGCCATCAGGACAGTAGGAATGGCCGCAGCCATGTGTCCGAGCAGGCGAAGGACCAGTCTGGCTGGGATGGTCTTCTTCGCAGATAGGTCCCTGATGAGGGATCGAATGCGTTCCGCTCTGTCTTCGAGAAGAAAGGCTTTCCCTGTGATGGTGTCCAGAACTGCCCCTATGAATTGCAGTTTCTGGGACGGTACCAGGAGAGACTTCTCATAGTTGATTAGGATGCCCAGGGACTGAAAAAGGGCCTGAGTATGCTGGATTGCTATCAACAGCTCCTCCTTGGAGGAGGCCATGAGAAGCCAATCGTCCAGGTACGGGAACACATAGTGGCCCTGTCTCCTCAGAGACGCTGCCACGACTGCCATGCACTTGGTAAAGACCCTGGGAGCCGATGACAGCCCAAAGGGAAGCGCTCGGAACTGAAAGTTATGGCCGAGAAACTCGAAGCGCAGGAACCTCCTGTGCACTTGAGCGATGGGGATGTGCAGGTAAGCGTCCTGCATGTCCAAGGACACCAAGAATGCACCCTTCTTCAGCATGGGGATCAGACCCAGAAGGGTCACCATGCGGAAGCATTTGTAGGTGACTGACATATTGAGGTCGCTGAGGTCCAAGACTGGACGGAGGTCCCGGTTTTCTTTGGAACCAGGAAGAAGTGGGAATAATATCCTGTTCCTCTCTGGTTCCCTGGGACGTATTCCAAAGCTTCTTTCTGTAGAAGTGTGAGCACTTCTTCCCTGATGAGCAGGGCATGCTGACCCGAATAACGGGAGAGCAGAGGAGGCCTTGTGGGGGGCTTGTCTAAGAATTCTATAAAGTGGCCTTTTTTGACCAACTGTAACACCCACCTGTCGGTGGTGATCGACTGCCACCTTGGCAGGTGATCTGCGATGCGACCCCCGACCTTTGTTTCCCGTTGATCCTGAGGGGCGGGGGCCGGGAAGGAGTCATGCTGTGGCAGCAGAGGGTCCTGCAGGTTGGGCCGACTTGGTGGAACGTTGGCCTCTACCTGAGGACGC
Organism: Neoceratodus forsteri; assembly: GCA_016271365.2. Lineage (NCBI taxonomy): Eukaryota > Metazoa > Chordata > Ceratodontiformes > Ceratodontidae > Neoceratodus > Neoceratodus forsteri. The sequence continues at coordinate 1,238,067,861 of CM057454.1, forward strand.
CTTGACCTGGGCTTTTTGGGAGAAGGAGCCCCACTGTTATTGGCCAGGACGAGGTTGTTGCCTCTGAATCCGGCTACGAAAACGACTCTGGTTCCTACGAAAGGAATTGAGTCTAGATCTGTGATTTGCTTGGACAGATCTAACAGCCTTACCAGCCTCTTGTAGTTTGGTGATGACCTTTTCAGATGCCTCACCAAACAAAACTTTGCCATGGAAGGGGGCATCCAGAATGTTCTTCTGGACGTCCGGGGTAAATCTGGAGACATGGAACCATGAGTGTCTCCGGAGGCATACGCCTGAGGCTGCCGCTCTGGCCGAGGAGTCCGCGGAGTCATACGCGGCTCGGAGCACCTGGGTCCCCACGTCTGAACCCGTGCGGAGGAGCTGGAGAAGCTCCTCCTTCTGGTCACCGTCTGGCAATTTCTCTGCCAGTTCCTGTCCCTGTTCCCACAATGCATTCTGAAACTGAACCATGTGGGTTAGGTAGTTCAGGGATCTGATGGCGCAGGTCGCAGCTGCATAAGTGCGCCAACCCAGCGCGCCCAGTTGCTTGGACTCCGGGTCCGGTGGCTGCGTGCTCAGATGTTGCAGCCTCTGGGACTGGTCATGAGAGGCTGTAATGACCAGGGAGTCGGCCAGAGGATGATTAGCCAAGTACTGGTCCTCCCTTGGGGCCTTGTACAGGCGGTCAGCCTTATTCGGCATAGCCGGGAGCGAATGTGGATGTTTCTATGCTGCCTTGGTGACATCCATGAAGGTGTCCACCAAGGGTGGTACCACCACAGGCTTAGGGGCTTTCTGCCGAAGATAGCAGGCAAGGCGAAGCCTTTTGGGGTCGAGTTCCTCTGCATCCCATCCCATCCCATGTTCTCTTGAATGTGCCTCATGATCTCAGAGAACGAGGGGTCGTCCGGAGGAGACCTAGGAAGTTCATGTGGGTCTGGAGAAGGGATGCTGATCGGTGAAGGAGATCTGGAGCATACCGAGATGTCAGATCGTGAATCCTCCGTAGACGGTGAATAGTGACGTCTTCTGAGTCTCTTGGGGCTCGGTGACCCTGAAGAGGATCTGGACGGAGGTCTTCTCTTGTCTGAAGGTCTGCCCCTAGGAGGTCCCACTGGCTCCTGGGGGGAAGGTACTCGACCTGCTGCCCCTTTTTGCAAAGGAGGGGGCGCAGGGGTCGGTGGTGCCGCAGGTGCGGAAGGAGGGTGCGTGGTGACCACATCCTTTTTGATGGTGTCCCACCAGAAAGTGAATAGCTCCTTCACTTCTGCTAAGTTAAGGCCCGACGACGGGCCGGGCGCCAGTGGCCTGTTGTCGGGTCCCGGTGTCGGTTCCCCGGGGGTCTCCGGTTCTGGGGAGGGTTCACGCGGGAGCTCGACGGGACTGGGGTCGCCCGCCTGGTCCTCAGGCTGAGTGGACTCCTCCTCCATCAACGCCTCCTGGCCGACGTCGGTGTGGGTCTTCTAGCTGCTGTATCGGACGTCGGTCCCACGGTCGGCGTCCTGGGAGGTGAGTGCCTGGCCGGCGACGGGTGATGAACTGTCGCCAGCTCCCGGGAGTGTCTGTGAAGTTTAGCAGACGTCGGGTCCGACGTCCGCTTCAGGGAGGTCAGCTCCTTGGTCTTATGTTGGGGAGGCGACGGCAGGGAGACTGACCGGACGTCGGAGGCCGAGTGCCGGGAGGAGGACTTGTGGTGCTCCCCTGACCTGGACGAGGCCTTGGAAGAAGAAGTAGGCCTGGAGGTCTTAGCAGGCCGCAGGGGAGAAGAACTGCTGGCTGACTTGACCACGATCAGGGGAGGCTGAGAATGGGCCCAAGACGGAGAGCGGTCGGACCTGGAGCTAGAGCTGTGGGAGTCCGAGGCCCTAGAGGGGGATCTAGGTTTTACCTTCTCCCGGTGCTTCTCATGGTGCCTGCGGGATTTTTCCGAAGATTCCCCCTTGGAGGAAAGATCCATGGCCTTGAGCTTTTCTTCTAAGAGGAAAGCCTGGAGAGGCTTCTGACAGCGGATCCGGGCCCGACTGTTAAAGCCCTGACAAAAGGAGCAAGTCTGGGTATCGTGATCCGGGCCCAGGCACCGGACGCAGGCCGAGTGGGGGTCTTGGAACGGGATCTGCTTCCCACAGGCACACTTGGAAGAATGGCCCTCCACAGAAGTTGGGGAGGACATCAGATTCTTGAACAAATTCTGATTTTTGGAAGAAATTCCTGGTCGTCGCGTGCTAGAACTGACCGAACGGTCGAGACATGCAAGTCAACGGCTGGAAAGAACTGGGGATTCTGGCGGGACCGCCTCCTTATGTACTACACCTGACGTCGCCGAAGGGATCGGACGTCGGAGGGTCCTCGCTGAAGACTGCTAGCTAGAAAATTTCCGTGGGGTCCTGACGCTTGCCGGCTTCAGTCCTAATGGTGTAACCTGCTGCAAGAGCTGTACCTCGAAGAAGATCACTGCTTTTACCCTGGTCAACCCAGAACCTGTTTTAAGTGTGGTTCCTTTTCTCACCTCAGCCAAGCATGTGACCATCTGAAATGTAATCTTTGTCTCTCTTATGGGTATTCTAGTTCTGACTATCAGGAGGAATTATGATGTAATTTGTGTGACAAACCTGGCCATGCATATTGTGCCTGTCCCTGGGCCGCGCATAATAGGACTGATTGTCCTGACCAGGATAATAGTTTAACAGAGGCCCATAAAAAGACATTGCTGCTCATAAATGCCCAGAGAATGACCCTAATACTGAGAGAACCCCAGCGGCTGAAATTACACAAATAATTTCTCGTACAACTTCAGGACCTGAGGAACCCTTCCCCCACTTGTGACTCTTACCCCTGAGCCCACAGAACCGGGGAGATAACAAATTCACAGCAAAACAGAGATATAGGACAGAGTGAAGAAAGGGTTGAATTCAGTGGTAGTTCACCCGAGGTCTGAGACAGAAGAAATGGTAAATATGCCTCCACCTGATATGGTGATAGTAACCAAAAAGAGAGCAATGAGACAGAGAAGACCAAAATCCAAAATTGCTAAAACTTCTTCCCCAGAACAGGGTATTCTTGTGAATAACAAATATGAAATTATCTCGGTGGACACTCAAAGAGTCTGAACGGGGGGTGGTGAATCAGAAACATCATCACAACCAGTACTTTCGTTAGACTCAGAGAGTGACATACAGGGGAAAATTTCAGCTGCACCTAGAACAAGAAAGGCAGGGATTTGAACCAGAAGAAGCACAAGACTAGGAAACCCAGGGTAACTTATACTTACTTATGACCCAGAGTCCTATTCTTAAAGTGGCCACTTTAAATCTAAACAGTCTGAAGAATGCTAGTAGAAAACTAGTTACTTTTTCTATAATAAAGAACGGTGGGTTTGACTTATGTTTTCTACAAGATACCAGGTTAAATACATCCTCCTTGGTGCAGATGACACAGAAAATGTGGTGCTGGGGTCCCTCCTTTTTCTTCTTTGGTTCAGATTTATGTGATGGTTTAGGAATTTTATTTAAGGGAGACGGTTTTAAAATTTCTAAATTAGTGGAAATACAGCCAGGGCGGGCTTTATTACTAGATTTTTTCTTCAATAATACAGCTTGGTGAATGTTCAATGTTTATGCACCTCCTAGGGAAAAAAAAAGTAGATTTAATTAATTCTAGTAAACCACATCTATTTACAACTAAACACATCATTTGGCGAGGGGATTTTAACTGTGTTATAGCGCATCAGGATAGGTGTGCTACCATAGAGAAGGACTTCTGTGATACAAACTGTTTAAAGTCTATAGTTAAGTCAGTAGGGTTGCAAGACTCATACAGAACTTTCCATGAAAAAGGTGGATTTACTTTTTTTAAAGGCCATCTTTTTATGAGAATAGAGTTCCTTTTTATCTCAAAAAAAGTATTAATACATGCTGCTACAACTAGGCCATGTGAAACGTCAGATCATGCTTTATTAACTACGGACATAGGTCTGCAGGAACGTATTCCTTATGGTAAAGGGTATTGGAAATTGAATATAACATTATTACAGGAGGAAGATGTTGTATGTAGAAACATAGAATTTGATGGCAGATAAGGACCGCTTGGCCCACCTAGTCTGCCTATTTCCCTACCTGATGGATAAGCCGCAGATTTTGGTTAATCAACAGCTTACTTCCTCCTACCCCCACTAGAATTGCCTTATGCACGTCCCATGCATTCTTGAATTCTCCCACTGTTCCTGACTCCACAACCTAATCAGGAAGGCTGTTCCATGCATCCACAACCCTCTCTGTGAAAAAATACTTTCTAACAATACCTCTGAGCCGTCCCCCCTCTATCTTCATATTGTGCCCCCTTGTTCTTGCACATCTCTTCTTCTGAAAGATACTAACTTCTTGTACTTTGTTAAGTTCCTTGAGATACTTGAAAGTTTCTATCATGTCCCCCCTGCCCACCTTTCCTCAAGGGTATGCATATTAAGCTGCTTTAGTCTCTCCTCGTATGTCTTCTGGTGCAGACCCTGCACCATTTTGGTTGCCCTCCTCTGAACAGCCTCCACTCTGTCTATGTCTTTGCGGAGATGGGGTCTCCAGAATTGCATGCAGTACTCCAGATGGGGTCTCACTAACTGTCTGTACAGAGGGATAACAACTTCCTGTATTCCAGATAAAAGACCTTTTACAAGCTCGTATGTCCATAGCAGGTTTGGGCAATGATTTAAGTTTATGGTGGGCAGATACTAAAGTGGAATTACAAAAAATGTTATCTAATATAGCATCTAGACAGTGCATACAACAATACAAAAATATTTAGGGTTAAGGAACCAGTTGGCCAAGCTTTATTTAATCATAAACACACAACATATTTCTTTAACCAACCAGGTACAGAACATTAAAAAAGAAATGGAAAATATAGAGTATTCTAGAGCCACTTCCATGTTAATAGAACACAGAATCTGTACGCCAGGGAAGTCGGGTTTTGGTGATGCCTTTAATAGTTGCATCGCAAGGGCAGCAGATAGGACGATGACGTCAGTTAAAACAAAGGATGGGTGGGAAGTTTTCAGCACTCAAGAAATCCTACAGGAGGTACAATCCTACTTAAAAGAAATGTACGCTGCACCGCCACTTGTAGAAACTAGTATGGCCGATTATTTAAAATAGTCCAAATTATTTAAAACTCATACCTAAATCTACAGCTCTCCAGGACATTTTGCAAAATTTAACTTTGCCCATTGAAAAGCAGGAAACTGAACAGGCCATAAAAAGCTTAAAAAATAACACAGCTTCAGGTGTGGATGGTCTACCATTGGAATTTGATAAAAAATTTAGTTTTATCTTAACGGATATATTGGTTGAAGTATTTAATTGGATTTTTGTCCCATAATAAAATGAACTACCACTTAAGTGTTGCTGTTCACATTTTTATTCATAAAAAGTATGATTGAAGTGATCTGAGAAACTGGAGACCTCTTAGTCTCCTAAACACAGATTTTAAAATTTTGATTAAAGTCTTAGTATCCAGACTTTCTGAAGTGGCACCATACTTAATATCAGTTTCTCAAACATGTTCAGTGCTACACCGTTCAATTTGAGATAATTTATTACTTCTTAGGGAACTTGTAGAACAAGGCAAACAGGATAACATTTCTGGCTATCTTCTATCACTGGACCAGGAGAATGCATTTGATAGAGTCCCCCATACATTTATAGAGCAGAAAATGCTTTCATATGGGATCCCTGTAGAATTTTGTCAGTGGATTCAGACAGTATTTATTTATTTGGTTATTAAATTTTGTTAACCGGGTAGGCCCGCTGAGCCCCGAAGGTCCCTTTTTCAGGAGCGACCTGGAATTAGTTATATAAACAAGGTATATACATACAATTTGTGCAGTACAGGGAATATCATATGGGATTACAGAGACAGTATACAGTTTACACAGTAGAGAGGAGTTATCTGCAGCACGTTTACACAATTTGACAAAAGTAGCTGAGAGATATCTCAGGCATGAGAAAAAATGATGAATGGCTTATGGCATTATTCATTGCAGCACTCCGCAGAACAGGATATAGGTAGGCTAGTCTTAGGGACAGGAGCAGTGACTGGTGTTTAGCTGCTGCTCGTGTAGTCCATTCTGGAATTTCACTAGAAGGAGGCTTCCTAAAGGAGTCCAGGGAACTTATTCCACAGTACTGGGGCAGCATAAGCAAAGGATTTGCTACCCGTGGCGGAGCTGATCCTGGGTACTTCTAGGGGTTTTTTGCCTGAGATGCGAAGTGGTCTGGTGGACAGCTTCAAAGCTAGTAGCCCAGCTAGCCCTGCGGGAGAGTTGTCATCGAGTAGTTTATATGTCCTACTTAGTGGGGGGGGTACTGGAGTCTGTGGCTGAAGGAGGGCCAACTGAGGGAGGCAAGGACATCACAATGGTGGGTCCTCGGGTGAGCTTTTGTGGCAAATCGTGCTATTTTGTGGTGCAGAGTTTGCAGTCTGCAAAGGCCCTGTTTTGCAATGCCATGTAGGATTGGGGCAGCATAGGTAATGGTTGGGAGGAGGATACTCTTTGCGATAGCCAATCTAGTCTCTGGTATCATGTTAGCATTTAGGCGGTAGAGCAGGCCAAGTTTTCAGTGTATGTTTTTTGTTAGTAGTTCCACATATGGTTTTAGCAAGAGACCCTGATCTAACAAAAGGCCAAGGTATCGGAAGGATTGGACCACCTCAATTGTGGTGCCAGTTTCAGCAATATACAGGATAAGATGAGCTCGGTCAGGACCCAGAAATTGAGAGTCGAACAGGAGTGCTTTTGTTTTTTTTTTTTTGTTAAGGACCAGATGATTTTTGATTAGCCAGGCTTTGGCCTTGGTAAAGTCTGACTGGAGCAGGGGCCCAAGCTCGGCCAAGTGAGATGTGGTTCTGTAGAGTACCATGTCGTCAGCATACTGCACTACAGAGCTGTTTCCACAATGGTGACGAAGGTCGTTGACAAATAGGGAGAACAAGAGTGGGCCCAGGATTGAACCTTGAAGAACCCCTCATTTATGGGGCATGTTCCAGAGGTAGAACCTCTCCACTTGACCTGTTGGGAGCAGTCAGACAGGCAGTCGTGGATCCAGTTCAGGCAGTGTTGGTCAAGTCCAAATTTACTCAGCTTTGTTATCAGAAGGGGGTGCTCTACCAGGTCAAAGGCCTTAATCAGGTCTATAAAGACTGCCCCAGTAGGGATGCCTTTGTCAAGAGCAGCGAGGACGTCGGATGTAAACCTGATGAACGCAGTGTCGGTCCCATGCTTTTGTCTAAAACCATGTTGGGTGGAGGCCAGGAGTTGGTTGGCTTCAAGATAGTCCCTAAGTTGGCAGTACACTAGCTGCTCATGGATTTTTGCTAGGGAGCAGAGGAGGGAGATAGGCCTGTAGTTACCTATTGTTTCCCTAGGTCCACCCTTGTGGATTGGTACCACATGGGCCTGCTTCCATATTTTGGGGACAGCGCCATCCATCAGGGATCTATTTATAAGCCAGGTGACAGGTAGAGCAATAGCAGGGTCAATGGTCTTGAGCAGCTTAGGATCCAGTCCATCTGGTCCCGCTGACCCAGTGGATTTTAAGGATAGGAGATGGGGCAGCACTTCTTTGCTGCGCACTGTTCTTAGGTGGAAGTGAGGGGTTAGAGGATCCTGGCTTTCAGTATCCACAAGGCCCTGCTTGTGGTCAGGAGGGTTAGATCTATGTTTACCCAGGTCAGTGAAAAAGCTATTGAAGGCAGCAGCAGCCTCGCCACCTTCTGTTAAGGTTTGACCATTGCAGATTATGTTGCCCTGAGGTGATTTGTTTGTGCCTTTTATCAGGTCATTGACACAGGACCAAAAGGACTTTGGGTCTGTCAAGTTTTGCCGCTGGAGGGTTTTGATGTACTCCCTTCTTTGCCATTTTTGAGGCCTTCTTACATTGTGACCTATAATCAGCTAGCTGTACTGAGTGGGTAGAGCACCTGTACTTTTTCCAGGCCTTGTCTCTGCCTTTCATTAGGTATTTCAGCTCACGCGTGATCCATCTGTGGCACTGATCTTTTGTACGTCTTCTCCTTAGTGGAGCATTAAGATTGGCCACTGCAGTGAATGTGTACTGAAAGAATTGTACAGCTTCATCAACACTGTCAATCCATTTGACTGGTGTCCAAGCAACATTTCCCAGACAGCTCTGGAAAGCCTCAGCAGACAAGCTGGAGAAGTCCCTAGCTACAATGAGCCTGGGGGGGAATCCTAACAGGCCTGTTTTTCCAAATGCAGAAAGTGGGCGAATGGTGGCTCAGGGCATCCACCATCATTCCAGCCGCTTGGATATTTGCAGGATTTGATGCTAGTATCCAGTCTATGGTGGAGTGATTCCCGGTTTTATAATGGGACTACAGCCATTCCTTTGATTAATGGACACTTGGGCTCATATGTATTAATTAAAAGGGGTGTCAGACAGGGGTGCCCGATGAGCCTGCTCTTGTACATATTTTATCCAGACCCCCTTTTATGGGTTCTGCAGAATGATGCACAGATAAGGGGTATTTGTCCAATGGAAGGAGCTCTGGAAGTGAAAACGTCTGCCTACGCAGATATCTGTTTATTCCTTGCAGACTGTCATTCTGGTGAGCTAGCAATACAGAAAATAGATCAATATTCCATGGTAGCAGGGGCATGTATAAATAGAACAAAAAGTGTACTATACTCCTTCAGTGAATCGACTGAGCAAGTAGATTCCTTACAAGGTATTCCAGGTATGATAGAACCTGTTAAAGTTCTGGGTATTGAGTTTGGTAGGGGTGATAATGGTTTGCTAAACTGGGAAGATAAGTTGGACTATACTAAACAAAAGGTCAACATTTGGAAATCATGGCAGAAAACAAAGAAAAAGAATTATTGGTTGTAAAACCTTTTTTGTTACCTATTTTTAATTATTTAAGTATGATATATCCTATACACCTACTTTGGAGGTAACAGTATTAAGTTTGGTTTTCCAAATTATCTGGGGTAGCTGATTGAACCCAATCAAACGTAATGTACTCTATCTTCCTGTACAACAAGATGGGTTGAATCTATTGAACCCAATTACGCTTTTTTACAGTATTTATTTTATTTATTTATTGAAATGTTTCACCAGGAGGGCACACTGAACAACAAGTTGCTTGTCTCATGGTGCGACCTGGGGGGAGGGGTTACATAGGTTTGTGAAGGATGATCAGTTACAATAGTATGTGGGTAGTAGAAACAACACAGCATTGTAGGATTGTGCAACAGTTAGAACACATGGTATTGTACAATAAAACAGTATCTTTTTTTGTAACAATTTATTAGACACAGAGAAACCCTGTCCAGCAGTTTGGACAATTTTCGCAGCTGAATGGTTAGTACTCCTTTTTCCAAGGTGGAAGAACAAGGACGCATTGAAACCAGGAGTTAGGATAGGACCGGGATTTATTAAACCTGTAGTTACCAAACTAAGGCAGTGGAAAGTAAAAACAGATCAAATTGTGCAGAAACCTAGGAAACAAATACATATTACAATTTAAACCCAGGTTTTTTCTGCAACTCCAGTGTTTAAAAAAGAGTGTCTGAAGCCCATTATGGACAGCTGTTGAAAACCCTATAGAATAAGTTAATCTCCCCTAGAATGTGGGATACAGTGTGGCTAAGTACCCATGGAAAACTAAATGTCAGAGGCAATGCCAAACATAAGTCAAATGGAGAGGATTTTCCCCTAGACAGACTTGAATAGCTATGGAGGAAAAGATGGAGCATTTTTTTCTGTTATGTAATTATGCACCAGAATTTTGGCAAGTAGTAGCACAAAAGTGGGAGAATAGATATTGGAAAGTTCTTATATATGAAGAGCTGGTGGGGAGTTTCTCACTTAATATGAGGAATTTTGATACAGGGTAATCAGGCTGATTTTAACTTGTATTTATCGTGTGGCAAACTCGCTGTAAATTTGTATTACAACTAGTGTACTTCGGACTGTAGAACGTGAAATAAGTACACAATGTGTCTTGGAGAAACAGTTTTTGCTTGGAGATGTATGGCTAACTAGATGGAAAAATGTGCCCTTTTTGAAAGATAAAATTGGGTGAGGGGTAGTCTCTTTCTATGAGAAAAGAATAATTATGAAAGCCAGTTTACTGTATAATGCTGGATAATTTTTTTGTGTTTGTTTTTTGGCTTATTTCTTGTATTCAATATCCCTGTTGTTACAATTTGTTGTATGTCTTTAATGAAACATTCCCCTACTCTTTTGGAAAAGTGCCATGGGATCTTTAACATCCACATGAACTACCACCAGATCAGGCAGTTGGTTCCTCACCTTCCCAACTCCCTCGGGGTTTAACACTAGACTACCTAAACATATGCAGCCTCATGCATAAAATAACTGCTGCAACCGATTGCCCTATCCCTAAAACCTCATATCCTGATTATCTCGAAGACTTGGCTAAAGCCTCACAACCTGGACAGTGAAATCTCCATACGTGGCTACACTATCATTCGGCATGACCATACTGGTACCAAAAAAGGTGGAGGCGTAGCCATGTATACCTTTTCTTCGCTCCAGTATACCCCTGTCCCACTGTCATTGCCCAAGCAGTCCATTGACACCTTGTTGATAAAACTCTCCCTCCCCCACTTCATTCCCATATTTATAGCAGAATCCTACTGCCTCCCTGATTCACCAGTGCCCTCTGTCTTGGATCATCTGGACTCCCTAAAAGCACATGCAGTGTGGGGGGGGGGCTCCATATCCTTGGGGATTTTAACTTGAACTGACTCTCCAGCACTAACACCAAGTTTCACAACCAGGTAGCCACACTAAATTTGTATCAACAGATTACTAAGCCCACTTGCTTGAACCCCAAATCTCTTAACCACTCCCTCCTGGACTGGTCACTTACCTCTTACCCACATTGGATACTTGCTGCTGGCCCCTTAAATGATCACCATATGATCTTCTCGGTAAGGAAAATATTTAAGCCTAAGGTGCCTCCCCCTAAAACCATCCTGAAAAGGTCCTACAAATCCCTCAACCTTACTTCACTACTAAATAACCTTACAAACACAGACTGATCTTCATCCTCCAGGCCTCCTCCATCGATTCCGTCCTTGGATACTTCAAGTCCAGGTTCTTAGCTGTCTTGTACAACCACGACCCACTAAAAAAGACTCGGGTAAGGGGCGCTCATCTGCCCTGGATCTCCGTGGACATCTTGGCCCACCTCGGAGTCAGGGACCAGGCCTGAAAGACTCACAAAACCACAGGTATCCCAGAGGCACACCTAAAGCATTGCACACTACGAAATATCTGCACAAGACTAATCCGCCAGGCAAAAGCAAATTATTTCAAAGCCTCCTTCTGCACTAATCTAAACCACCCTGCCATGTTTTGGAAAGTAGTGAAAACACTATTCTCACCCTCCACCCCTGTCCTAATGGCTGGTGGCTCCACTGTCACAGAACCCCTTGCAGTGACCTTGGAATTTACCTCCTTCTTCACAAACTGTACCTCGTCAGTACTGTCCACTCTCCCACCACCCCTGCAAACCTCCTGTACTGAAGCTACCCCTGCTCAAGCCCCTCCCCCTGCCACTTCCTTCTTCTTCTGCCAGGTTACTCCGTCTGAGGTACTCACTGCCCTGCACACCCTAAATCCTACCAATGGTAAATGCCCCTCGGGTCTAGACTCAAAAATGCTCTACCTGTTGGTCTCTGCCATTGCCACCCCCCAGCCTCACTTTTTAACCTCTCTTTCTCCCTTGCTTCTATACCATCTGACTGGAAACATGCCATAGTCATCCCCCTTCCCAAAGGCGGTGACCCCTCCTCTCCTGGCAACTATCGCCCTATCTCCCCCCTCCCCATACTAGCAAATCTTCAGGAGCACCTGGTCCTCTCTCAACTCTCCTCCTATCTAGACTCCTCCTCCTTCTTCTCACCTTACCAGTATGGTTTTAGAAAATCCCACTCCACTGCCACATCCCTCCCAAGGCTCACGGACTCCATCCTTACTGGTATGGACAATGGCCACATCACCTCAGCCATTTGAACTGGCAAAGGCGTTCAACACCGTCTCCCACTGACTTCCCCCTGTCCAAGCTAGCTCTTGCTGGGCTCTCCAATGAGGCCACCAGCTGGTTCCACTCCTACCTGGTAGGCAGATCCCAATCTGTCAGAGTTGGCAACACCATCTCTGCCTCCCTCACAGTCACCACAGGAGTACCCCAAGGATCTGTCCTCAGTCCGCTCCTGTTCTCCATCTTTCTCAATTACCTGCCCTCAGCCTGCCTACACTCATCTATACACATGTATGTGGACGACACAGTTCTGTATACATCTGGCCCCACTTCCACTGATGTGGCGACCACACTCCAGCAGGACTTCAACAATGTCCAGCTCTGGTTTTGCTCAAATCAGCTCTTCCTCAATGCCAAAAAAACTGTCTCCATGACCTCTGGCAGTAGGCAGAGACTTTCTCGGCTACCCTCCCAAGCCCATCTTCCATACCCTGGATGGGAATACCCACAGAGGCTTGTGCCTCCTTTAGATATCTTAGGGTCTGGCGTGACCAGCACCTCGATTTTTCTTTTCACATCTATGCCATCCACAAAAAGCTGCACCCCAGACTGGGCGCCTTATACCGCAACCGTGGGTGCATCCCACTGCTGGCTCGCTGTGTTATTGTGCAGAAAATGATTCTCCCAATCTTTGATTACAGAGACGTAGTCTACAGTGCCGTTCCCAATTCCACCCTATCCAGACTGGACCCACTCTTCCACTCCTTCTGTCGCTTTGCTCTTGACTCTCCTCCCCCCACCCACTACTGCGTCCTCTATCGGACCCTTGACCTCCCATCACTTCAGGACTGGAGACAATCCCACTGTGCAAGGATCTCAGCTAAGTTCTGGGCAAATTCTCTACCTCCCTTTCCTCGCCTCAGTCCTGTCAACCCTTTTCCTCCCTGTGTACTCACATAGGAAAAGTGACTCCCATTTCTTGGCTGTTCCATACTTGTCCAAGGCTGCAGAACAGGCTGCCTTAAAACACGGCATGCTTAAACTGTGGAACTCCCTTCCTGGGTACATTTGGTATGCCAACCCCTCACAGCACCTCAACACCCTCCTCAAAGCTCATTTCTCCTCCACCTGTTCCTGTGTCTAAAGTTTGCCCTGTCACTAGGGCTTAGCCTCTTCTTGAGTGTCTAGAACAAAGTGTTGGTTATTTTTGAGCTCATGTGTCTCAACCTTGTGCAGCTACCAACTGTATTAACAGCTCATGTTATTTTGCCTGATGCATTTGTACACTATACTCCGTATATATTATCCCTTATCCCCATACCCCCTCCCCAGAACGCATCTGGAATTGAGTAGTAGTCTGCTCAGTATGCCACCCTGGTAAAACTTTTAAATAAATAAAAATATAGTTATTTCATTTAAGAAGTAATTTTAGGCTTTTGTTTTAGGAGAGTGGGGACAAGGAGTCTGTGATTGTGGTCTGTATTAATTTACAATGGTACACTGTATCACTTTGGGATGGGAATTGATGGTGTTCATTCTTTTTTTTTTTTCAGTTCTTTTTCCTTCTATTCACGTTCCTGGGGGCCTCTGTCAGGCATCCATCCTGATCCTGCCCCACCTGAAGTCCTCCTGACCGGACCTCATTCTTTCCTCCACCCGCCTTGCAGCTGGCCCCCCCGGCTTAACCCCTCTGGGGTCTGGCCACCTCTCCTGTGTTGGGCGTACTTACAAATGTAGCCTCCAGCTGCAGACATGGGCCCATGGCGGAGGAACCCTGAAAGCTTGCCGGGTCGGACCCGGCAGCAGGCATGGAGGATGGTGCCTTCGCCTACTCCCAGGATGGGTTTTTCTGTGTTCTGTGGTGTCCCTTCCCCATGCATGGGCATGTCCCGATGCTACTGGCACATGGTAACCCCTGCCAGCATTGGCCACGCTACTACATGTTTGCCGGGGGTCCCTCGCTCACCGGGCCAACCCAACCCCAAGTCCGGGGAGGCAAGTACCACTCGGGCACACAGTCCTCAACCCTTCCCCTGCCGACCCCCGGCACCCGAGTCCGTTTCCGAACCCAGGTCGTTGACGCAGCGCAATGTGTGGCGTCCAACGCCTCAACCTTCAGCGACACTGGGCTGGCGATGGTGTTCATTCTTTAGTGTATATTTTGGAATTCACTATGTTTTCTTATGTTTTCTTTATGTTCTCTTAATGTATTGTATGTGTTCTTCCTTTTATATTGTTTGCAAATAAAAAAATTCCTTTACTGTTTTCGAGAAGTGCCATGAGATCCTGAACATCCACCTAAACAGGCACATGGGACCTTGGTTTAACATCTCATCTGAAAGATGGCACCTCAGGAGTGCAGCACTCCCCCCCCCATACTGCAGAACAGTGTCAGTATTAGGATTTAATACAAGTACCTGGAGTGGGGATAGAACTCACAGCCTTCTGATCTTGCAGCCTCAGAGGTGAGTGTGCAACCTGCTAAGCCACTGACAATGCAGTTGCATTAAATCAGTTATTTACACTTTGATCTTAGTGTGGACAATGGACATAATCCAATAATTGTTGCCTCAATGTTGTGAATCTAACCATTGTTGCCCATCGAAGAGAAGTGAAGCGCTGGCCCCTTGTACCATCCTCTTAGAGCTGAACCAGGTAAATGACAATATTTAATTTTCTGGACTTTGTTTTCTGGCTGTACAGCCAACCCCTCCCATCTTTTACCATCTGGCATACCCCTAGACACGGGGAAGGGGGCTTGCCTTTCTATTGATTCTCTTACTTCCTGTCTGCCTCCCTCTCCTCCCTAAACTTGTACCTCTGGTACCTAACCCAACCCAACCCCCCGTCCTCAAATTACATATGCGACATTGCAGGACCAACTCCTAACCCCAGCTACATTAAGTCACTACAACCAAGGTGGACAACCAGGAGATAAGGGTGGAGCAGTCTGAATCCCTGCGGCACTAAGCAGACTGCCCCTCCCTCATGGTTGCATGCCTGCTCACTCCTATGCTAGAGTGAAAGGATAATGAGATTGGACGCACTCACAAGGAGGGGGCTGACTGAACATTCCCTCTATGTGACAAACATACAGTGTGCCAGCCAGGATGCAAGGCAGAAATACTGCATTATATCACAAAATGCTGCAGTACAGTGCAGGGAACAGTGTAATTCAATGGCAATTAAGCCCTTTTGTCATGCAGCATTTTGTGACATGTCAGTTACTGCAAGTCACTGCACTGCATCATGGCTGGTCCCACTGTATTTTGAAGAATGAGGGCAACATAGAAAGTGGGATGTTTGTAAAAAGATATGATCAGCTTCTAGCCCTGTGCCAAGAACATGCATTGTTTTAACATTATCTTTGTTTCTATTTCTAATATTCTGGATCTTGCAACAGCCAAAACATCACACCCCATATAATACTATGTAGGGGTGAGGACTGGTTTGCTGTCAACACCAAATATTAAATAAGACAATTAGTGCGTTCTACTCCTTTCAAATTTTGTAATATATTTTACAACTGATTGTCCACGGTACACTTTGGAGGTTATACCTCCACTTTCTCTGACCAAAGGAGATCCATCAAGGGGCAATGCAAGAAAAGATGCAAATGTGCAATCAAAGATAGACCCCTTACCCATCAAGATGCTGCATCAAGTAGCCTGTTTTTAAATAAAAATGGGTCTGGGAGAACAGCAAAGAGGTGGAGAGCAAGAAATGACAGGGTGGGATGTTGGCGACCACAGACTTCGTGGCTACCTGGGAGGTCTGAAGTTTTCAGAAACAAAGAAGCAGACAATGATGGCAGAAAAGGACCAATGGTCAATCCAGTCTGCCAGAGTTCTGTATCTAACCCTGGGACCTGCTATCCACCTAGGGTTCTAGCCTTCCGCCTCCTCCCCACTTCTTCACAAGTTTGTTGCCCCAGGTGACTACTATACCCTTCACTCTATCCCAACCATGTTTAAAACTAGCAACTGTTTTAGCACTCACCACTTCAGCTGATAGACTGTTCCACAGCTCCACCACCCTTTCTGTAAAATAATACTTCCTCATGTCCGTCCTGAATCTTCCTCCCGTCAGTTTCCACTCATTCCCTTGTGACCTCGAACTAGCATTTGAGCTAAATAGTTCCTTGCAGTTCACCTTATTTAATCCTTCTAGGAACCTGAATGCCTCTATCATATCTGTAGTTTTCTGGAAACACCCCCATCCTAACGCCCTCCAAACTGCCCTACAGGGTTTCTTTGGGGAAACTTGAAACATGGTTTTCTGAGCACTGCCTAATACTGAACTACAAGAAAAACAAGTCCATGATCTTTGCTCACTGCCAGAGCCCACACAGTAGCTCCCCGTTAACAATCCCCCACCCTGCGCAACCCCCTGAACATGTCACCTCATTCAAGTATCTGGTTGTCACCCTGGACACCTCCCTCACCTACCGCACTCATATTCAACACCTCTCCTCCTCCATTAACACCAGGCTTGAGATCCTATACCGACATAAACACTGCCTACACCCTGAGGCCATCCGACTCGCTGCATCTTCCTCAGTCCTATCCCTGGTGGACTACGGCATCGTGATCTACGGGACTGCAGATCAAACCATGCTACACCACGTCAAACTAGCCCTCAATAAAGCCTACCGTTTGGTCTCTAGATGTGACCAATTAACACACACCTGCGAGCTTTACAAGCTTACAAACTGGCTAAACTTTGAAGGTAGGCTTAAGTATCACACTTGTCTCCTTGCCAAGAAGATACTTCAGAAGCAAGCCCCAATGGACTCCACCCCCCTCATCCAAATAACCCCTCACAGAAAGGCTTCCAGATGCTCTGCAAAAACCTCCCTCCTAGTCCCCCACTGTAGGACCTCCCTTGGTCAAAGGTCTTTCCGCTTTCATGCCCCTCTTTGGCTAAACAGCCTGCCATCCACCATCTCCTTGGAACCCAGTCTTGGCTGATTTAAAGCTGGTCTCAATACCCTCCTCCTTGATTCCGCCATCTGTGACTGTACTTAGCCACAGGCTCAATATCCTGTTTTCTGGCTAGCTTAACACCTCTCGCCAGCGGAGTTGGCCTGATCTGCACATTGGTTCTCCCTGAAGCTATCCTTCTGATGTCTTAACTTATGTAATTACTTCGTATGCTTTTATCTACAATTTTGTACTGTGATACTACGTGACACTGGGTCTCTGGCCCTAAACTGCAAGTACCTTATTCTTGATGAAAATTTAACCAATGTGTCTCATGTTGACTCTGTTGTAAAAGAGGCTCATCAAAGGCTTGGTGCTTTATATAGAATTAACCCACTACTGGTCCCCTCCACCCGATTGAAACTGTCCCAGAGCTTTTTATTACCTATAGTAGACTATGGCCTACTTTTCGATTACTCTGCTAATCAGAGACTTTTGAATAAAATTAGGGTATTGATTAATTAAATAGCAAGACTTACCTCCCAACTGCCAAAATCAACATACCATTGTAATCTTTATAACAGATTTGGATGGTTACAATTAGATCATAGATTTCAACTCCAAGTAGGGATTGTGGTTAAAAAAGATTGTTCTTGACAGGGTTCCGACATGCTTTCATACTTATTTTCACAAACATTCAACTTCAGTTCAGGTACATACCAGAGCTTCACACAATTTTAGGTTTTTTGTGCCAATCATGAAAACATCATTAGGTCAGAGGTCTCTGTTATACAGATTTCCGTCTGTTTTCAATGATCTCCCAACTGACCTGAAAACTTCACTCTAGTCCTTGGAAGTTTTTTAAGTCTAAACTAAAGAACTGGTTAGATACTACAAGTGTTTGTGAATGCAATCATGTTTGATGTCTTCTATTTATTGATTTGTAGAAACTGTTAGCTTCTACAAATGTTTGTCAAAGCATTTTGTATGATATTCTATTTATTGATTTGCATGTTTATATCTGTATATCTCTTTTTTATATTGTTATCTAGTCGCTCATGTAAAGGGGTCTTTGGCCCACACACTTTTCCAGATTTTAAATAAACAAACAAACAAGCCTTCTAAGCTTTGCCACTGTTAATATTCCTGCACTGTTTGTATTCTTTTATTCCTGACGTAGAGACTTTGCAAAAGAGTCCTTGGCTCAAAGGGTTGTAATTCTGATTGCCTAATAAAATAAGATAAATAAAAACACCTCTCTTCTGATCTCCAAGACATACATGTTCAGTGCCTTGACATGCTCCACATAAAATCTGCCCTGTTAGCCCCGAATCATTTTTGTTACCCTATGCTGCACCATCTCAGGTCTGCCCCTATCCTTCCTGAGGAGGGGGTTCATGAACTGGGCACAGTACTCCAGGTGTGGCCTCACTAAAGATCTATTAAGGGGTAGTATTACCTCCTTCCTTCCTTCTGCTATCAATACCATTTCCTATACACCCCAGCTTCTTACTTGCCTTACCATAAACTGTGTTGTACTGGCTCGATTGCTTGAGGGTGTCATTAATGAAAACTCTTAGTTCACTTTCCTCAGTCATTGTACTTAGTTTCACCCCACCCATCCAATACTCTGTCTTGGGGTTCTTTTTCCCTAGATGCATCACAAGTTTTGATAATGAATTTCACAACACATTTTTGAACTAAATTTCAACTGCCAAACCTTAGACAACCTCAATAGCTTTTTGTAAGTCACTTGGCATTTCTCAGATTCCCTCATTGCTATCCACCCTCTAACAGAGCTTAGTGTCATCTGCAAAGAGTCACAACCTGCTCTGAATACCTTCTCCAATGTCTTTGATGAGAACTAGGTCCAGGACAGATCCCTTTGGCAACCTGCTTGTGACCTCTCTCTCTTCTGATTTGACCCTGTTGACCAAAACCCTTTGTTGCCACCCTTTAGCCAGTTTTCTACCAAGTTAACAATGTCCATAGCCACAATCTGATCCTCAATCTTCCTCCGTAAGCATCTGTGGGGTACCAACTTGAAAGCCTTGCTTAAGTCACCATAGAGCAAATCTAAGGCAAGGCCCCAATGCAATTCTCTTGTCACAGAATCAATCAAAGAAAACTATCTGGTTTGCCTGACAGGACCTCCCTGCCATGAACTCATGCTGTTTACTATCCTGGAGACCGTTGCTCACCAGGTAGTCTATGAGGTCTTCTTTGATCAGTGACTCTATCAGCGTCTCTACAATGCAGGTCAGACTGACTGGTCTAGAGTATAAGTCTTGTTCCTGGCCTCTCTCCCACCTTATCGAGCAGAACAATGTCCACCACCCTCCAATCATTCGGAACACCCCTGTCCTTAGGGAGCAGCTGAATAGTCCTAATAGGGACTCAGTGAGTTCCACTTCCAGTTCCCAGACTATCCTCAGATGCAACTCATCTGATCCTGGGCTTTATGCAACTATAGGGCTACCAGTCCTTCCTTGACCATGTCCCTTGTAAATAGTGGCTGCCTCATCTTCAGGACCCCCTTATTGGTGATTATGGCAGGACCCCACCTTCCTCCCTGGTGAAAACTAAGAAAAAATAATTATTAAGGAAGGCAGCCTTTTGCCCATACTTTTCTATCACCCTACCTCCCTCCGATAGCCTAACAGCACAATTAATTCAACTGAAGTGTTGTACTGCCCCATAACTTTAGCACCCCCTTTCTGGAAAATAAATGGCTCGTTACTAACACTGAAGTCCAGTTTTGTTTTGACTCACTACTAAAGTATATGAATAGCTAGTGTTTCAATGTCAGCTTTTTATGTTTGCTTGCATGCAGCACAAGAAACATATTGCAGCAGCTTGGTGCCGAAGCAAGCTCTGGAGGTGTGGCATTGTAGGGCATGTGTGATGTCCACCAATAGTGGGGGACACAGCCGGTGACAGTAGTTTGGAACATTGCCACCAATTTGTGACAATTTAGCCACTGCAATCAGGGGCCACCTCATCATTGCAGCGTCAGCCATTCACTGCAATGAGGGAGCGACCCGTCATTGCAGGACGGGACCTTGCAGCCCTGATATTGTTTGTGAACATAGTGGTGGCTTGCTGCCTGTTCACAAATAATACTAACCCCCCTCCGCTGCCAAGAGGGTGCCCAATCCCCTGGCAGCATGTCCCCCCAACACATTTGTTTGCCGACGGGAGCCCTCAATCCCCATCGGCTGGAGTGCCCCAGATGTATGTTGCCGACGGGGAGACCACCGCCGGCAGTATGTAACGCCCCTTCTTGTCTGCCGACAGGGTGCTCAATCCTCATAGGCATAATGCCCCTTTTGTAGTGTGCCGATGGAGGTGTCCAATCCTGTCGGCATTATCAACCCCTCATTGTTATGTGCCATGGGGTGCCAACTCGTCGGCATAATGTACCCCATGTTGTGTGCTGATGGGGTGCCCAATCCCTGTCGGCTACAGTGGCTGCCCCAAAAAGACTTAGTTGGCACACTAGGAGCTCATCCCAGCGTGCCACATTGCCCTGTAAATAAAAAACCACTCCGCCGATGTCTTTTTTTTTTTTTTAACCTGTAACGAAGCGAAACAGTCCCTGGCGGTCTCCCAGGCCCCCTCCCACAACCCGCACTCACCAACCGCGCACCCTGCCTCCCACACTCCCTCACCCCTTACTTACCTCCGGAGTCCGGCGTGACACCTTCGTGAACTGGGAACACGCCTGCACTCTTCAAAGCTGACCGCTAACTGAGGAAATGCCAGTAAGCTGTATAATGGAATAAATTGGATTTTTCAACTTTGCTGCATATCTCAGGCATTTTTGGAATTTGCTACCAAATTTTCAACATGGGGTTTTTAGACCCATCTCATGAATTCTGTTATTGTAACAGTGAGAAACATTGGCCCCGGGAAGGTGATTTTGTTGTCACTGCGTGGAATCACCTTTCAGGACCAATTAACGACACAACAGTTCCAGTGTTCATGAGGTGGGCTCTCAAAAGCCTATGTTAAAAATTTGTGGAAAATAAAAATGATCTTTACGAAGGCATAAGTAGTTACACGCATGCCTCGTAACTTTTCGAATTTGCAATATTTTCACCCAGATTTTCAACACTGGCATTTTTCCAGACCTCCTTGTAAACAGTACAGCTGTCATTTTCACACCATGGATGAAATGTGTTTCGCACTTCCGCGTGGAATAGCGAGTCGTTGTGGGAAATCAGTGTTCCGCACAGATTAAGAAACTGACAGTGGCACTGTTCATGAGCAGAGGTCCTAAAATGCCTATGTTGAACATCCGGTGACGATACTCCATGAAATGACTGTGTTACGAGCATGCGTTGCGCTGTTCCTACGCATGCTCATAAGTTTGCTAATTTTCAATACTTGCACTCCAGATTTTCAACACTGCCATTTTACCACACCTCCTTATAAGCAGTACAGCTGTCATTTTTCACATTTTGCCCAAAATGTGTGTCCGCGCATGTAGCACACAATGGCGCAGTCAATGTGCAAAATCAATGTTCAGGACAGAGTAAGAAAATCACAGTGACACTTTTCATGAGCAGAAGTGTTAAAATGGCTATGTTAAAAATTTGGTGAAAAAATTCCCCAAAATGACTGTTTTACGACCATCCGTTGCGCTGTTCCTACGCACGCTCGTACGTTGCTGAATTTTCACTATTTTCACTCCAGATTTTCAACATTGCCATTTTACCACGCCTCCTTACGAGCAATACAGCTGTCATTTTTCACATGTCACCCAAAACATATTTCCACGCATGTAGCACACAATGGCACAGTCGGTGTGCGAAATCAATGTTCGGGAGAGATTAAGAAAATCACAGTGACACTGTTCATGAGCAGAGGTGTTACAATGGCTATGTTCAAAATTTGGTGAAAAAAGTCCATAAAATGACTGTGTTACGAGCGACCATTGCGCAGTTTCCATGCACCCTCGTAAGTTCATGGATTTCTAATATTTTCAGTCCAGATTTTCACCACTGCCATTTTTCCACACTTCCTTATGAACAGTACAGCTGTCATTTTTCACACCATGGCCAAAATGTGTTTTCACACTTCCAGCACAGAAATGCGTGATTGCTGTGGGAAATCACTGTTCAGGACACATTAAGAAAATCACAGTGACACTGTTCATAAGTGGAGGTTCCAAAATGCCTGTGTTGACAATCTGCTGTAAAACATCCCCAAACTAATTGCATTATGGGTGTGCCTTGCCCAGTTTCTACACATGCTCGTGACTTCACCAGTTTTTTTTTATATTTTCACTGCAGATTTTCAACACTGCTATTTTTTCCACTTCCCCATGAACAGTACAGCTGTCATTTTTCACATCCTGTTCGAAATGTGTTTTTGCACCTGTGGTGCCAAATGGCATAGTCGTTGTGCAAAATCAGCTTTCTGCTAACGAACTGATATTGCCACTGTTCATAAGGTGGGGGTCACAAAAAACCCATGCTGAAAATTTGGAGTGAAAATGCCAACGAACGCCTGAGACATTAGGGTTTCTGACCATAACGCTCTACCCTGTAGAGACTGACAGGCATCAGGGGTGTGACTTGAATTCTTGCCTGTAATGCTCATACCATTCCACACCCTGCAGCCAGTGAGAGGCATCGGTGCCTGGACCTTCACTCTGTGTTCACACTCCCATTCTCCCTATATAGCACCCATCTCACCATATTTCCTGGATGGAATGGGGTAAGCATAAGGGCCAAAGACTCCAAGGCACACCGTGACACTTGTCGGTGTCTGCAGGGTAGGGTGTGGTGAAATGGCGTGGCCATTATGTCTAACGACCCAAAGACACACCCCAGTACCTGTCAGTTTCTGCAGGGCAGTGGCGGGGTTGGTTTCCATTCAATACTTCACTGCCATTCCTATTATGTAGCTCTCTAACTCCTACATTACCAATGCCAATGCCAGCAAGCAAACATTCAGCATTGACAAATGCTTGTTTCTATTTCTTGCAAATATTCTACAAATCAGCTTGAGACTATTCCTGGGTTGTTTCAAGCTATGCCCCTGTGATGGTAGCCCAGCTACAGTCAGTATAATGTATCACACCCATGAGTAAATGTGATCTTTAAATCACAGTTAACTGATAACTCTATGAAGACACTGGTTTTAACATAACCGTTCTCTGGAAATAGGGAGAATGTACTAAGTATCTTTATTCTTTTGTAAATGCTGTAAACTAAGTTTGCAAAGGGAAACAAGCAATTTTGACTTCTTTCTATCCTTAATTCACAGCCATTTTAGGAAAAGCCCCATACATGCCATCTACTTACTGTTGGGGGTGTCTTCAAGGTGATCCTCCTGCTGCTGAGTTTCTTCCTCCTTTACATCATCGATGGGGAGTTCCTCATCCCTCTCAAACAGCAATAACAAGTGTTCCTTTGGGATATTGTACCCTGCACATTTATTACAAAAACAGAAACCAGGTAATAAAATAATTGTATATAATCATAGCTAGACATTTAACTTTTATTTGTTTGTTTTACCAGGTAGTGGGCTGGGCCAATGTCCCACACCAGGAGTGTAATAATGTTTCCTTTTTTGCCAAAGGAAGTGAGGAGAGGAAGAAACAGACAAATTCATATTTCATGGGGCTGTCTTATGGCTGGGATAGTCAGAATCTGTCTGCCTGGGGCACAGGAAATAAAGTTAGAGCACACCCATGTACCCTCCCCCGCCAGCCTAACTATTCCCTCCTGCTTTCCTTTTTACCCCCATTCTGTACCTAAAAAAATATTCTCACCTTTCACTCCCTCAGCAATCCACTGCCTCTTTGTCTGCCTTTGTCCTCTTGACCTCCACCCTTGCTTCTTTGAGTTTAGTCTGGTAACCGTGCCAGACTTCCTCCACTGTGTTCTTTCAGTACTCAGAAAAGGCACTTTCTTTTTGCTCTCCTAGCTGCTCTTACTCCCTTGTGAGAAGCAGATCAGCCTTTTGTATTTGTTCCTTTCAGCAACCTTCCTTGCCCAAGATTCCCCTGGTAAATCAGTAAATAATCAATCATGCTTTTCTGAATATTAATCATCACTGATCCTTGTTAATCATCAAATGTGACCATACAAAAATTAAGGGACAGTCAGCATGCTGATGCAGTGGCAGTACTACTGCTTCTGATGCAGACGAGACTGCTACAAAAGCAAGCCAAGGATGTCGGAGGACCAGCCAGAGAGGAGGATCGAGCATCCACTGGACCAACTGGTGCCCGGCAGAATCTGGGGGGGGGGGGTGGCAGATGGCGACATGTGCACCATCATGTCACTGCATGCCACCTCTCCCCATAGGGGACAAAAATGGAAAAACGCTGGTTGCAGTATGATGACGGCTAAGGCCCCACACCTGGTGACTCCGGCTCCTCCCGGAACCTGGATCCAATGCTGGCAGGTCAAGGGACTAAAACAGTCAGTTGGTAGCACTCCACATCAGAACAAACAGTTCCAGTACTCCTGCACTTAAACCTATCAGTCTTTCTTAGGGAGCCCCCTAAGGAAGACCAATAGGTTGACGTGCAGGGGTGCTGGTGGAGTGTTGTGTTCTCTGTAGCTGTATTCACAGCTTTCATTTTGCACTGAATTAAAAATCACAACGTTTGCATCAATATTGGCTTCAAGAACTGTTTCTGGATTTCATATGCAGCAGGTAGGCTCCCGGTGGCCATTTTGGGTTGGATCTAGCAATGGATGGTTCTGATGCCATATGGCGTCTATGGGAACGGATGTGTTTTAAGCACCCCACCTGATTTTTGTGGAGTGCAGGCTTTTACTGCTGTAGGTCAAGGGACACCCTGCCAAGGAGGTCAAGCTGTGTGGGCCTGTGTGAGAAGTAAGCCCTGGGAGAAGCTGGGGTGACGGGGCTGGGAGGACCAGCAGGAAGAATGGCAAGTTGTGGAGATGGGGCACATAAAATTAAAAAAAAAAATGATCAAGGGAGATCATGATATAAGATCATCATCTAGATCATGACTGAATTATCAAACGTCAATCTATAAAATCACCAACCATGATTGATTATTTTCATAAGCTTAAATCAGCAAGATGGTTTCTGATGATCTGAAACATAGAAATATTGACTCTGATGGCAGATAAGGACCGCTTGGCCCACCCAGTCTGCCCATTTCCCTACCTATTGGATAAGTTGCAAATCCTAGTTCCCCCAACAGCCTACTTCCTCCTACCCTGCACTATAATTGCCTATGTCTGTTGCATGCATTCTTACATTCCCCCACTGTTTTTGACACCATGACCTCCTCAGGAAGGCCATTCCACACATCCACCACCCACTCTGTGAAAACATACGTCCTCACATTGCCCCTGAGCCGTCCCTCCTCTGTCTTTAAACTGTGACCCCTTGTTCTTGCACATCTTGCTTTCTGAAAGACGCTACGCTCTTGGACTTTGCCGATTCCCTTGAGGTACCTGAAAATTTCTATCATGTTCACCCCCCCTTCCTCGAAGGTATACATAATAAGCTTCTTTGGTCTCTCTTTGTATGGTTTATGGTGCAGATCCTGCACCATTTCCGTTGCCCTCTTCTGGACTGCCTCCATCCTGTCTATGTCCTTGCGGAGATGGGGTCTCCAGAACTGCAAGCAGTACTCCAGATGGGGTCTCACCAACTATCTGTGCAGAGGGATGACAACTTCCTGTTTTCTACTGCTGATGCCTCTCTCTAGACATCCCAGTATCCCCCCAGCTCTTCTTACTGCCTTTTTACATTGCCCACCTACCTTTAGGTCATCTGATATGACAACCCCCAGGTCCATTTCCATTTTTCTTGTTGTTAGTACCTCACCCCCTTCCCCTAATTGTGTACTCATCCCCTGGGTTTTTGTTTCCCAGGTGCATTACTTTGCATGTCTTTGCACTGAATCTAAGCTGACATACATTTGACCATTCCTCCAACCTTGCCAAGTCCCTTCTCATCCTTTGCACTTCCAATGCATATCAGCCCTGTTGCAGATCTTTGTGTCATCTGCAGAAAGCATACTTTTCCTTCCAGTCCCTCTGCGACATCACTTATAATGACATTAAGGAGAAGCGGCCCCAATACTGAACCCTGCGGTATCTCACTAGTGACAGCTTTTTTTTGGAGTTGACTCTGTTTACTATTACTTCTGCTTCCTGTTGTCCAGCCAATTTTTTCCCAGGCTACCACCCTAGGACCCACTCCCAGTCTGGCTAACTTGTTTATTAATCTTTTGTGTGAGACTGTATCAAATGCCTTGCTAAAGTCTAGGTAGGCCACGTCCACAGTCCCTCCCTCCCTGGTCTACTACTTTGGTCACCCAGACAAAGATATCTATTAGATATATTAGATACGTCTGACATGACCTTCCTGCTATGAATCCATGCTGCCTTGGGTCCTGTGCCCTGCTGCTTCTAGTTACTCAACAATTCTTTCTTTCAGAAGTGATTTCATCATTTTCCCTACCACTGAGGTCAAACTAACAGGTCTGTAGTTTTTTGCCTCTGCCTTGCTCCCACTTTAGTGAAGGGGAACCACATCCACCTTCCTCCAGTCCTCAGGTACCGCACCATCATTCCATGATTTGTTAAAAAGGGTAGTCAATGGAGTCACTAGTTCTCCCCTTACTTCTTTTAGAGATTTGGGGTGAATCTCATCAGGCCCAATTGCCCTGTCCACCTTGAGTTTTAGGAGTTCTTTCAGGACCCTTCTTTGAATGGACTGGTATCGACTCCCCTATTCAGAGTGCTTCTACTGTTTGGTTTAGGTACATCCCCCTTCTTTTCTTTTGTGAATATTGAACAAAAGTATTCATTCAGTATCTCTGCCTTTTCACAGTCAACCTCTGCCCACCCCCCTCTCCTCCCCTTTATTAAGCTTCACTATCCCTCCCTTGGTCTTTTTTCACTCACTAATGTACCTATAAAAGGTTTTAATCACCGTTCTTAACTAAGTTGGCTGTCTTTTCCATAGTTTGGGCCTTTTCTAGTCTGACTGCCTTCCCCGATTCCTTTTGCTTTAAATGTATTTATCATTGATGATTAAGGCTGTAATTATTTCACTGGGGGCACGGATTTCATGATTACCGTGAAATTTACAAATGTTCTCAGTGCCTTGAAATTGGCACCCCCCGTGAAAATCACCTTATGACACTGTCTGCCCTTTGCTCACTCCCTTCCTCCCCCAGTCCCAGAATTGCACACAAGCTCAAAAATGCTCTGCCTGCCTTTAAATTTCTCACCACTCACAGCCTTCAGGACACTGCAGCATGAATTCAGAGCAATACTGGAGGTAGGAGGGAGAGGGGTTGGAATGGAACAAATGGATCGAGTGGCATTTGAGCTGTAAGGGACCTGCTGCATCTAAAACTTGTTCAAAACAGGAACAAAGGACTCTGTGGCACTATCAGGGACAAGATTGAGCAAGGCATGGACATACAGAAATTGTGACCAGCCATAAGCAGAATCTGGCAATGAATACATTGGCTGCTTTTAAATTTCTCACCACTTGCAGCCTTCGGGACACCGCAGCGTGAACTTGGAGCAGCACTGAGGGTATGAGGGCAGAGGAGTTGTTACTCAACCTTCCCCCCCAGAATGGAACAAACATATCGGGTGGCATTTGAGCCGCAAGGGACCTGCTGAGCAGGGCACGCACAAACAGAAACGGTGACCAGCCGTAAGCAGAATATGGCATTGAATTCACTGTCTGCCTTTAAATCAGGGTTGGGGGGGGTGCCATATTGTAATTTTGGACCATGAAGTGCCGTGAAATTAATGTTTTTCCCCTGTGAAGTACCATGAAATTGGCCAAATTCTACCGTGACATAATCACAGCCCCACTGATGATCTGTGGATGATCAATGATGAATACTTTAGTTCTGTATTATAAATGTTAAGTCACATGAGTAATACTATACATACTCCAAAACAAGTATCCCAGGACAAACCAGACACATAGAAATTCTTATTTCTAATGTAGCCCCTAGGTGGCGCTATCCCAAGGGCTACTACCCCCGCCTGCTGGGCTAGTAGCAGGTTAAGGGGCCTGAGTTCTGAAACGGGTGCCTCCACCCGGAGGTCAGGGTTGGTAGTGGTCAAGCTAACTTGGGCACAGCCCTCAGAGACATTGTAACCCCTCTCTTTCCCCTCTAGAGGCCTGAACACTGTACAATAATCACTTTCACAATACCCATGATACACCACACAAGTACCCACACCGTTTGCACTTACCACCAGGGCTGGTTCCTCTGGTTCAACCCTGGGGACCCCCGGTAAAACAAGGATAAGCACAGCAAATAGCAACAGTACAGTACTTTGAGCACAAACTGGAACCACAGTCAGATTATCTGCAGAAAAAGTTAGATCTGATTTATTCAGGGAACTTGAACAAGGGGGGGGCAAAATCAGGTTAATTAGCTTAAAAGTTATATAAATCAAGCAGTTATGCATGCGCTTTGAGTCTCCCCACAAAGTCCACCTCTGGGTACCCAGGTAGAGAAGAGATGGGCTAGCCAGGACAGTTGCCCGGAGTTGCAGCTGGTTGGGGTCCTGTGATGGAAAACACAACATGCACAGTACACAATATTTGTAATCCGGAGCCAGAGGGCTCAGTTTTGTAAAGGAAATGAAACAACAAGACAATCAGATGACACACTCAGATTAAGCTGTTGCCGTAGGGAGCTATGCTGGTATTTAGTCACGTTACCCAAGACCGGACACCGGCTGGATGAAAATCGAGACTGCAGGTAGTAGATCTGGAATGCCAGGAGAAGCAGGGCCCACACATGTCGCAGAGGCAACATTCCTGTTCAAGCGGGCTGATCCTCACGCAGGTCTCTCATCGATGGCTTCTCTGTGCAGTGGGCAGTCTGGCTGGGCCAGTCTGGCAAAGCCCCGACCGCATGGAGACAAGTTCAGAAGTAGTCCATTTTGGGCTGGATACAGCTTCCAGCAAGCAGAACACAGTTCACACAGTGGGGAACTAACTCACAACTCACTAGCAGCTCATAGCACATTTACATGTACAGGAATTCTACTGTACCAAGCAAAGCGCTCCCTGGGCACAACTGTAAAGTCTCTGCACACACTGGGAGCTTAGGGGTAGCTGGAACTCCTGACAGGCTGACCACATTCAGCAAAAATATTCGGTCTTCTTCAGGTTGAGCCTGGCACACTTCAGTAGCTTACTTTAGTCACACAAACTTGGATTTAGTCCAAAATAGTTCTCTTCTCTCCCTCTCAGGAGCAGCAGGCAGACATGGAGGCCAAACTCTCAGCCTTTTCATAGTTCTCTCATGCGAATCCACTCAGGATTGCTCTCAGAATCACTTCAGCTCCTTCTTGCTCAGCTTCCAGTTTAGTTCTAACTGAAAACTGCAAGCAGCCTGGGACTTCCCCAAGATCCAAAAGATTTGGTTGGCTGATTTGGCTGTCAGTCAAAGCAAGAGCTCCCCATTCAGTTGCAAAAAAAGCACAAAAAAGCTCCAAACTAAAGTTCCTACAGATTTTGAATTCGGACAGCTCCTGTAGTCTGGCTACATTTTTGGTCCCACCAGTACTGTTTGGTCCAATTTCAGTCCCGGATCAAGACAGTGGAGACAAACAAAACAGTTCTTGCTACAAAGAAAGCAAGTTAGACAAACTACATTATCATTATCACTCTAAATGATTTTCAGTAAATAGTTACATCTTTCAACTGAGCTCCCTCTCAGATTACTTAAACTGCAATTAGGCAGCACTTAAAGAGACAGTACACAGAGGCTATGCAAGCTCTGGTAATCACATTTAAACTGCTAAAACGCAGGACACCAGCCTGGCAGTGAGTATTTAGGCAAGCTCAAGGAAGACTTTTTGGGAACCCCCATTTGTAGGAGGGGTTACACTAAGTTCATGAATTTTATTTTCTTCACAAGCAGACCCTCACAACTTAGCCCAGCACTTTGCCCTGTATGGGATTCTTCAGTAGACGATGGCCATGTTAGTATTTTGCTCTAATGAATTTTTCTTTCTTTATACAAATGAACAGTATATTTTCATGGCGCTCAGTCTTTTCAGACCCAAAGAAATTGCATATCTCAAAATTACAGCACTCTCTGTCCACTAATTCACTGCAGGTAAGTATCAGATTTCTTCTGTAACTTCTATATATAGGAGGAGATGCTGCCAGTATGAATAATGCTCTCCAGAGCGTGACTAGAACAAAACAAACAGAAAAAATACTGCCTGTCTTAGCAGAAGTTATAAAAGAGATCTGATCCTTACATACAATGAACTGGGGGCTGGATTCTGAAGAAAATTAAAGTCAATCAATCAATCAAGTCTTTATTTAACCAGGCGTTCATCATTGAGCAGAAGCTCATTTGCAAGATGGACCTGGGTGGAGCATGAACAATTGTAAATACAGGTCAACACAGGTATTTACATGGCAATACAGATAATACTCTTTACAGAGAGGAAGAAAAAGAAGTTCACATGTACATAGAATTATACAGATATTGTACAGATTACACTGTATTTACATACATAGAATTGTCTATAGGAAGATAAAGCAGGTTATCTAAGGTTGCAAGAGGAAGTAACAGAAGAAAAAAAATAAAAATAAAAATATACACCAGGGAGAGGTGAAGGTAAGGGGGAAGGGAGGGAGGTAGGGGGAGAAAGGCTAGGAGGGCACGGTGCACAGAGAGGAGTTGGTAAAACAGGATGTAGAGAAGGTGGATGGAGAAAAGAAGTATGTGAGCCCGGATTGAATGCTATAGCACGGGCATGGTAGGATGTCACAACTCAGGGTAGTGAGCTCCTATCCAAGGTTGGGAAAGGAAGAATAAGGGATGGATGGGCCTAGTGTTGATAAGACAGGGGATAAGAGAGAGAGAACAATTAGGCTGGTGAGGAGCAAGCTGGGGGTCAGTACTTAAAACTGGGTCTAGGTGTGGCTATATACCAGTGTAGACACCGGTACTGGGTCTGAGTGGGTGAAGCAGTTACATACTTCTCTGATTGTACGTAAATAAAGCATCTTGAAGGCATTTATACCGAATACAGTGCTTAATTTGAGGGTTTTTTGTAGATCGTTCCATAAGGTAGGTAGCACGAAGCTTATGGCTGCCCTGCTGAAGTGGGATTTTGCTTTGGGTACTTTAAGTGTAATAGCTGAGTAACTTCTTAACGTGTATTTCCCAATTATACTCAGGGGAAGACAGCAGGAGATATAGTAAAGCAGCTTATTAGAGATGGCTCCATAGGTCCAGAGAGTGGTGTTTCTGTAGCACCTGAACTTTAGTGATGTCCACCCCACTGCTGCATATAGGGTGTAGTGATGCGTGTCGAAGGGGAGTCCCGTTATAAACCTCAGTGCTCGATGGTAGAGTGTGTCCAGTTTAGCCATGTAAGAGTTGGGGCATTGGCTGTAGAGGAAGTCAGCGTAATCAACCAATGATAGGAAAAGTCATGGACTAGGAAATAAGACTTTGATTTTTGTGACTGGTTTGTCCTGGGACACTAGTTTCTAAACATCTACTTTGCCTACCAGCTCGGAGAAAGTACAGTTACGTCAGAACTTACCGTAACAGTAGATCTTCAAGAGAGGCTTTTGCAGCAGGTATTCACTTATAGGACTAAGCCACCAGGCATCAGGACCCCACGGAAAAATCTCTAGCTAGCAGTGTCTGGTGTGGGACCTCCACACGTCAGGTGACCAGCGTCATACAACGTCAGTATAAAGGGGCGGTCCCTCATGCCCGCCTTCCAGTTCTTTCCCGCCAAAGGCCAAAAGAGGCAAGACGAGAGAGAGAGAGAGAGAGAAGAGGATATTCCCCCATGGAAATAAAGTAAGAAAACTTAGGGGGACGGAGGGCAGGAAGGCAACACCTACTGCAAGAGCCTCTCTCGAAGATCTACTGTTATGGTAAGTCAGGGTTTTAAATAATTGATTAGCAGTTTTTTTCTTGGGACAATGCTAACTGTACAGAACATATTTATACAGGTTTTCTAGAAGTGTTATGTTTGTTAAACACAGTGAGGCAAGTGCTATGCATTTTCACAATGTTTTAGCACTTTTATGAGCAAAACGCTAATCAAATTTTGGAGTTAAATAAATCCCTGTACGTTCTTACATAACTGCACTATCTTACTTCGACAGGGCTCTTGCAGTAGGTATTCACATATAGGACTAAGTCCCAAGCAGTCTGAAACAAGGAAAAGCAGTTGGGAGGAGGACTGTTATCCACAGCATGGAACCTCAGGGCTGAATGGGTCTCACGAAACGAGACCTTGTAGGACAGCCAACCCGAAGCCTGCTCTATGGTAAGAGACGATGACCAAACTGTAGTGTTTCATGAAGGTATGGACGGAAGTCCAAGTAGCAGCTGCAAAGATGTCTGCCACTGACACATTTTTGAAACAAGCTACAGAGGCAGCTACTCCTCTGGTGGAGTGACCTCTGACTTGACCCGGAAGGGTCTTGTTGTATCTGTTGTAACAGAAAGTGATACAATTCGCCAACTATTTTGACAGGCATTGCTTAGAAACAGTATTACCTTCTCTTTAGCGAGCAAAAGAGACAAAAAGTTGATCAGTCTTCCTGAGATTATTGGTCTGATTGATGTAGTATCTCAGGATTCTGTGAACTTCCAAAGTATGCAAAAGGTATTCTCCTTGATTGGAGTGTTACGTAAAAAAAGCTGGTAATTCAATGGATTGATTCAGCGTAGATTCAGCCACCATCTTAGAGAGAAACTTAGGGTTGATGCATAGAGCCACACGTTCCTCGTGAAAAGTCAAATACGGGATTTTACACATTAAGGCCTGAAGCATGGAAATTCGCTGAGAAGAAGTGATGGCCACTAGGAAGAGTGTCTTCCAAGAAAGGAACTTCAAATCAGCTGCTGCTGCTGATGCTGGCTCAAAGGGAGGCAGAGTAAGCTTTTCCAGGATGAAATTCAGGTCCCATGGAGGGGCAGGGATGCAGATGGGGGGTATCAAATGGAGAACCCTTCTTAAAAAAGTCTTAGAGACTTTTAAGTGAGCAAAAGTCCTGTCTCCAAAAGGAATATGGCAGGCTGAGACAGCTGCCATGTGGACTTTCAACGAGGAATGGCTGAGATCCAGATCGAAGAGGTGACACATGTAGTCCAGGACTTTGTTGGCTGGGCATGGAAAGGGCTCCAAGTCCTTAGAATCTGCCCAGATGGAGAACTGTTTCTACTTCATGGCACAAGTGGACCTGGTGGAAGGCTTCCTGGCCTCCACCAAAATGTCCACTACCAAAGGAGATGCTCCAAAGAGGGCTTTAGCTACGTCTGCAAGAGCCACGCATGGAGAGGAAGGCATTTGGTACCTGGATGAACAAGGGTCCTCTGATACTGGGTCAGCAATTGTTGTGACAGAGGAAGAGGAAGAGGAGGTTCCTCTGAAAACTACTGCAGAAGAGAGAACCAAACTTGCCTGGGCCAACAGGGAGTGATGATTATCCAAGCTCCTTCCAATCTGAGTTTGTTCAGGACCCTCGGAATTAAAGGAATGGGATGGAAGGCATAAATGAATCTGTCCCTCCAGCCAACAGACAGAGCATCCCGCCAAAAAATGACTCGCCCTGGAGCAAGCGAGCAGAAGGTGGGAAGTTTTGCATTTTGGGAAGAGGCAAAGAGATCTATCTGAGGCGTTCCCCGTCACTGAAAGATGTCATTTATGACCTGCTGATCTAACTCCCATTTGTGGGACCTGGCAGAGGACCAAATGAGTTGGTCTGCCAGTGTGTTTTCCACTCCCGGGACCTGAACTGCAGTCAAGTGGAGGTGATGCTGGGCTGCCGAATGCAAGACTCTTATCGCTTCCCAACACAGGGGAAAGGAACGCATTCCTCCCTGTTTGTTGAGGTACCAGACTACACACATGTTGTCTGATTGTATGAGGAGATGACCGGGGAGGATGAAGGGAATGAGAGCCTGAAGGGCATAAATCACTGCCTTCAGTTCGAGCACATTTATGTGCAGGTTTTTCTTGAATTGAGACCAGCTGCCCCGAGTCCTGTGAGACCCTAAATGGGCACCACAGCCCCTCTGCTGACACATCTGTTATCAACATCTGGGAGGGGGGAATCAATGAAGAAGTGCACTCCCAGACACAGGTTCTCATGAACCATCCACCATTGCAAGTCCCTGATCATTGGATCTGATATTAGTACCTACTGGTCTAGATTGTCCCTGGTCTGGTCCCATTGCAACTAAAGCATCCATTGAGAGATCCTCATGTGAAGCCAAGCGAACGGGACTGTCGGGGTGGCAGCTGCCATTAGCCTGAGGAGGGGGAGAACTGACCTGGCTTCGACCCTCCTGCAGCAGGACAGAAGATGGGCCTGATTCTGAAGGGTATCTATTCTATCTGGAGGCAAGAAGGCTTTGCCAATGGTGGTGTCCAGAATTGCCCTTATAAACTGGAGGCATTGGCAAGGGACCAGGTGAGACTGGGCCTGGTTGATGGGGATACCCAGGCTGGTAAAAATCTGCAGGATAAGGGAAAGGGAGTGCAGGAGTTCCTCCCTGGGCGAGGCCGCCAGGAGCCAATCATCCAGGTACGGGAATACCTGTACTCCCTGAGTACGCAGGTGGGCCGCCGCTACCACCAACAGGCATTTGGTAAATACTCTGGGTGCTGAGGAAAGAACAAATGGGAGGGCCTTGAATTGGTAGTGGTCCCCTGAAAACAAAACTGGAGGAATTTGTGGTGGGAAAGGTATATGGGGATATGCAGGTAGGCATCCTACATGTCCAGGGGGCATAGCCACTGTCTCGGCTGAAGTAGAGGTAGATAGCTCTGCAAAGAGAGCATTCTGAAGTGTTTGTACTCCACGGACATATTCAGGGAGCTGAGGTCTAGAATGGGCCTCAGATCTCCAGTCTTCTTTGGAACTAGGAAGAAATGGGAATAGTAACCTGTTCCCCAAAGATGAGTGGGGACTGGCTCTATCACCGCCTTCGAGAGAAGGGAGATGATTTCCTCTAGAACCAGAGGAAGATGTTGCAGGGAGTAAGACGATTGAGGGGGTGGTTTTTGGAGTGGTTTCTGCAGAAACTCTATTGAGTGTCCTGCCGATATCAACTGGAGCACCCAAGTTTCTGATTTTATCCTCTCTCAACCCAGCAGAAGGGAGGAGAATCTCCCCCCCCCCACCGGTTCCTCCAGAGGCAGTGGGAGAGGCAGGGAGTCAGGAGGTGTGTGGCAGCACAGCGGCCGAGACCCCTGTGGCTTTTTGCTGGGGGGAGTCTTGGTTTCTGGGGTGCCCAATATTTGTTGGCCCATTTTCCTTGCAGCTTTTGCCTTTGTCGGTTTTGGTGGCAAAAAGTATGTTGCTGCCCCTGAGGGGGCCTGTACAGAGTCTGGACAGACTTGAGTGCAGTACCCTTCTCTTGCAGTTCAGTAATGATGTCCTTGACATCATCCCCGAACAGCACCGAACCCCTGAAGGGAGCATCCTGCATAGTGGATTGTACCTCAGGGACCAAACCTGACACATGGAGACAGGCATGACGCCGTAGGCCTATGGTGAAGGCCAAGCTCCTTCCAGCTGTGTCCTCCGCATTGTAAGTGGCACGTAGCATGTGCTGACAGGCCAGACGAGCATAATGGACAGGGTCACCCACTTTCTGCTTAGTCTGTGACTCAGGAAGGGAGTCCAATTTAGATTCCACCTGGTTAAGGATGGTCTTCTGGAAATCCCCCATATGTGCCACTTAGTTAAGGTCCCTGATGCCTAGGATAGAAGAGGAGTAGATCTTCTTCTCATACTGGTCCAGAAGCCGGGATTCCTTACCAAGTGGAGATGAGCTGAGGTGTTTAGGATTGGAGGAGCGGCCCTGAGCGGTGCTAATGACAACTGAATCTGCCTTGGGGTGAAGGCTAAGAAAGTCTACACCCTCAGAAGCCTGATATATCCTGTCCATCTTCCTCAGAATGGGGGCTAATGTGGAAGGTTGTTTCCAAATGGTGGAGACAAGATTAGCTTGAGGCTCTGTCCAGGGTGAGATCAGTGTAGGAGCGCTCTCGGGCAGATCCAGATGGCCAGCGAGTTTTTTACGCTATGGGTCTGGCTCCACTGATTGCCACTGATGTACTTCCTGGATTTTCCTCAATAACTCCAGAAAGGGTTCTCTGGAGGGGACTTCGGAGGATCCCTCGGCCTGGGACAATCCAGAGTATGGGGATCGACTATGGGGTCAGAGTGGCTGGATTCTGAGTCCGAGTCAGATGTTTCTGATGAAGAGGAAGAAGACTCCTCCTTTGGAGAGGGAGGGACGACCCCTCTGGACAGTTCCCGGGGGCACATATCCTCCCCAACCCTCGGGCACCGGAGGGCTCTCCTCTGGTGTCAGGCAGGGGAGAGGGAGTCTCCCATCTCTGACGTAAGGGATCCGCTATAGGGTCTGGCATTGGGAGATGACTCTCGACCTCCAGAGTGAGCTGAGTCTTGGCCTCAGCCCACCAGGAGGCCAAGGTCTCCTTCAGAACTGCCAGCGGCTGAGAAGTGGGCGGCAGAGGTGGAGGAAATGGGGGATATGGGTATTGAAAGTACCAGTCGAAAGAGTATCTGTAACCCGACGGTTGGTAGCTTGGTGTCGGGTATTGAGGCGTCAGGTACTGCGATGCCAGATATTGCGGCATCGAGTACTGCAGCCCCGGATGCTGAGGGGCCAGGTACTGCAGTGTCGGGTGCCCAGGTGCCAGGGGCTCTGATGGGGCAGAGGTCCTGCGGGTGGGCCAGACGGTCCTGATGGAGGAATAGATCTGACGTCAGGCAAAGGGACACTGGATGGCATCGGGTCAGCCGGTGTCGGGAGCGGCGTATGAGGATCTGGTGTCAGGGGTTCGGTGCAGGAGGAGGGAGCCCTAAAAGCAGCATCTCAGGGTCCTTGGTGACAACCGGGGAAGGATTAAAATGTCTGGGAGCCAGATAAGGGGATACGGGGACCTCAGTGGGCAACAAGGTGAGGTGTTGCAGACAGCCTGGGGTGTCAGACTGGTTGATAGGGTATGGTGCAGGCTTCTTGGCTGGGCGGTCATCGGTGGAGCCGGCGTCTGACTTATCAGACTCCCTAGCCGTGGAAGGTTGCGAAGGAGTGGCAGCCTTGTCGGAAGGGGTTTTGGCTGGGCGCTCAACCTGGGAGGTGAGTGGCTTAGCAGCCTTGCCCAGGCATACGTCAGTGGAACTGGCATCTGACTTACCAGACCCGCTCTGACCAGAAGGCTGTGAAGAAGGGGTGGCCTTAATGGGAGCAGGGGCCTCCTTTGCCCTGGAGGCTCCCAAAGGGCCTGAGCATGAGCCCGACAGGCAGGGTGACGCCTCCTTGGTAGCCACCAAGACGGCTGTTGAGGAGCGATCCCCCGGAGGGGATGTTACCTTGAGAGCTGTGACTCCAGCCGAAGTCGCGGCTGCTGTGGGAGAAGTTTCCCACTTCCAGTGCTTCTCCTTGTCACGCTTTTTCTTATTACCTTCGAGGGAAGTAGATGCCTGCTAAGCTTTTTTAACTCTTTTTCCTGGAGGCCATTTTCTTCTTGAGGATGTGGGCTTCCAGGGACTGCTGCCTTCTCTTGCGGGTAGCGGAGTTAAACTTCTGGCAGTGCTGGCACTTCTCTACGGGGTGGTCTGGGCCCAGACAGAAGAGACACATAGCTGTCCTTGTGTGGAAGCTGGGAACCACATGAGTCACACTTGTTCTTATGCGATTCGGAGGGCATCGGGGATGACATACACAGCAATTGTTGGGAAAAAAATAGAAAATTGAAGAAATAAGTTGTAAAATGTTTGAAAACTTGAAGGCCGATGAATGACTAATGAGAGCTGTTCTACCACGAGGAACTTTCACAAGCTGACGGCGGGAAAGAACTGGAAGGTGGGTGTGTGGGACTGCCCCTTTACACCAATGTCATATGACACTGGTCACCTGACATGAAGGCATTCCCCCGCCACAGACTGATAGCTAGAGATTTTTCTGTAGGATCCTGATGCCTGGCGGCTTAATCCTATATGTGAATACCTACTGCAAGAGCCCTTTCAAAGTAAGATCTACCTAGACACTTAAAGACTTTCTGATGGGTACCCATACGTGAGTCTGGTCTTGCATAACACTGTACTTAACAATGTTTTATTTGTTACTAATATAACAAACTCTGGTCAAAGCTGATATGGCTGTGGAGAGCTTTTGGGATGCTTTTACCCATTATTTCTAATGAACTTGCACAATGCAGCTCTGCTGAGAGGCAGTTTCAATGTGGTCTTCCTTTTACACATTTTTACAATGTATTTTCCTAGAGTATGTTGGCTGATTGCTATATATTTAGCTTCAATAGTTCACAGAAGAAATGACATATTTTTTTCAGGTGGTGGAGCAGTAGCAGCAGGATGCTGGAATGTGTCATACATAGGTACAAGCTGTGTGCAGGCGAGAATGTCCAGTGGCCATACACCTCTGGCACTCACATGCGGGTCCATCGTCCCAGTGTCATTGCACTGCTCAGTGCAGGTGAAAGCCAATGCTGTACTCAATCACATAGGTCCTGGAACAGGCATGTTACAGCCAATCTCCCATTTGTTTGTACAGTCGGGGAACCATGAACACACTATCCATAGCCTGAAGCGTACACTACAAATGGCATTGCAGGATACTGCACTCATGGCATCCGGGATACCTCAGCAGTTCGAAAGGTGGCATGTTACACAGGGGAATGGGGGAGAGTGTATGACAGCAGGAAGATACAGCATCAAGAAGGCATGCATTGGAGGTATGTCAATTCCCTCTTACGGGTTTCCAGGGGCATATACACACAGTTGCATACACTGGTGTGTCCGCAGCTTGTGTAATGTCCCAATGTATGGTATAGCCACTTGGGTCATTCTGGAGGTCAGGTCCCCGGCCCAGGTCCAGTTGGCAGCTGTCTGTAGCAGGGTGTAGAGGGCAGTGCCAGTCTCCACAACAGGCCAGGTATGGGGGAAGCGAGGTTGTCTATTTACCAAGGTGGTGGGTGGGGGTCCTCTACACTATGGATATGGACCGTGGTTTCCTCTAGTGCGACTGGGTTCAGGGGGGCCCAAACTATGGAGCTCTTCAGAGATGAAGTTGGATCATTCAGGGATGGGAAGGGGTGCCTTTAGTCTACCAGGGCTGCCAGGCAGCTGTGCACCTGGGTGCACTTCCGCAGCCCACCTGTGGGTGGGTGGCCAAGTTAGGCCAGCTATCCATGGCCTAGCTGTGGGCTGCATTGCTCTGGGCTGCAAGGGGTGTATTTCCCACTGAGTATGCCTCAGCATGGCATATGCATGGAAACACACCCTCGACTTCCATGGCATACTATTTGTGTGCACGCTGGCCCATTCCCTTGTGGCAGATGCATCATGCACATTTGAATATCACGCTGTGGTGCACTGCTGGAGTTACATGGCACATCTCCCTTTTCCACCGGGATGTGCCTCATATCTCCTTTGAAAATGGGGGCTCTGGACTAGGCTACCCTGAAGAAATACATTATCAAAGTGGGAAAATCGTGACCCACTGAAAACAAGATATTGCATCTAATCTGGGATAGCCTGAGTAAATATAGCCCACAAATGTGTAAATGAAGATCACTATGACAATGAGATGTAGCATCTCCCTTGCCCTAACCAGGATACAAAATATAGTATAAAGAAATATCTAAAGGAAATCTACTCTGAACTGAACTTCACAGTGGTTCCTGACATAAACAAGCAGTTACTTTATTGTAACAATCACGCAGGAGTGTGGTGTGCATATTTTATGGAACACATACAAACAGAGGTGAGAAAGAATAAGTGCCTCAGCTGGGACTTGAACCCTGGCCACCTAGAATACCATTCCGATCGTGCTAACCAGCTGTGCCACTGAGACAACTGGAACCTGGGCCGTCCTCAGCACATTACTCTTTCTTAAATGCACAACCCAATGGCAACACACATATTTACTTGTAACAATCACATAGGAGTGTGGTGTGCATACTTTATGGAACACATACAAAGAGAGATGAGAAAGAATAAGTGCCTCAGCTGGGACATGAACCCAGGCCACCTGGAATACCATTCTGATTGTGCTAACCAGCTGTGTCACTGAGACAACTGGAACCTGGGCCATCCCTGAGCACAATTCTCTTTCTCAAATGCACAACCCAATGGCAGCACAAATATTTACTTGTAACAATCACATAAGAGTGTGGTGTGCATAGTTTATGGAACACATACAAACAGAGGTGAGATACAGTAAGTGCCTCAGCTGGGACCTGAACCCTGGCCACCGGCAGTACTGTGGCCATGAGGATGGTGTGCATATGTGTGTGTGTGTGTGTGTGTGTGTGTGTGTGTGTGTATGCAAAATATAGGATAATAAATATTTAAAGGAAATCTACTCTAAACTGAACTTTACTATGTTCGCTGACATAAACAGTTTCTTTATAACATATTAAAATGCAATGTTTATTTTGAATGTTGTGGCCATGAGGATGGTGTGTGTCTGTTTGCTGTAGCTCAATATATTCTTTCCTAAAAAGCATAGTAGAAAATGGCTTCTGATTGCTACATATTTAGTTTAGGCAGTTCACTGAAGACCTGGGATATGTCTGAGATGGTGCTCATCAGATAATGTCTGTAGAGGTTAAGAAAAGCGATGTAAATCATGGATTTGCTGGAAAAGGGTGACATTTATGAGGTATAAATCTTTCTTGAAAGACATTACATTCCCAAGTGAAACTAGTATTAAGAAACTGTTTAAATGCTAACTATTTAAATGTGCAGTTTGCTACATTCTGAAGGGGTAAACAAATCTCCAGTTTAATAGACAACCAATATTTAACAAGCTGTTTCAGTTTCCTAATGGCATCTGATACGCAGCTTGGAGTTATGTCTCCAACATTCACAACAGAAAGAAAAGAATATTTTATTTCAGTTGGCATGGGAGGATTCATTGAAAAGTCCAAAACGTGTGTTTCACGATACTCCATTTTCCAGCTAGAGATAGCAAGATGACTGTAGTTTCTGACCACAGCCATAAAAATATGATGTCAAATATCACCAAAAGCAAATTAATTATGATTTCTAAAATGAGTAAAAGGAATCTTGTGTCCACATTGGTCAGGACCTGTTTCCTTATAGCACAACCCTGTGGCTGGCACTTTTTATGCCAAGCTGGATTCAGCATAGCCCAAATATCCATGCCTGCCAGAAACTTCTGAAAAAACAAATTTTTTTGCCAGACATGGCTGTAACAGAAAAAGGTTAACACCCACTAAATGCCATACATAAAAAAATAAAAACAATTTAAATAAAAATAGCCACATAAGCACTCTAACAGAAGGGATTGATTGGGTTCACAGGTTGAGGTCTGACAGTGCAGCTGCACGCTAGAGAGGTTGTGGAGGAACACTCCAGCAGGAGCACCAGATATGTTAGCCTTAGCCCCATAACAGGTATGTCACCACTGCCTAAGTAAATATCTGAGGATTTTTTGGACAAATGGAATATTATAACGCTAAGAGGGACTGTGGTAGCATCCTGTTTCTCTGGTGCCTTCCCAAGCAAACTTGTGCTGCAGAAAAGTACACAGCAAAGCGAGAGAGAGAGCTGGAAAATACATGAAACCTATGCCGGACACTGAGGGATAGACCTCAAGAAAGGGAGACTATGGAACGAAAGCAGGATTATGAACTTAACATTGATTTTAACCAAATAATTACACTTTCATATCATGAAATTGTAAGTGAAGAGACACAGGAAGAGGTCAGAGGAGAGGCTAAGGCCACTAGCAACCCGTCCACTAATATGACCAAATACAGTAAAGACTCAGGCATCAGTCAAGGAAGTAGAAAGGTTGAATACCTGATTGAAATAAAGGTAGTACCTAAGCTGGCAACTGAAACTGAAGGGCAATTATTTGAAAGGGTGATACATCTGTTTGAAAATTTCCCACATAAAATCAAGAAAGAGATACTTATTATGAAACCTCCAAATTCAGACTTTCAAGATGCTGTGCTCTTTTATTGTCAACTTCAAGGCATTGCTGAACACATATTAAATAAGGGACTACAGTTAAAGAATAAAGAAATTGAAGTCTGTCCCCCTGTGTTGTTCCCCAAAACTACATATCAAGAAAATAGCAAAGTAAATACTAATCTAGAGGTACCTGTTTCTTTTGAACAGAAGTTAGGTTGGGAACCGAAGAAAAAAGGGAGAAGCAGAAGAATTATTTAATATAATAAAAGTGACTGAAGAACATGTAGAGAGACAAAATTGGGGATGGTTGTGTAGAACAATCACAATATTCGGATGGGAAGTAAACAAACAACATACAGTTACTGATGTAAGAGATGAGCTGCTCTCCTTCCTTAAAAGATCCTCTGGTTTGAAAATAACAAGGAATTGATGAACCGCATTAAAATCTATAGAGACAAATTTATGTCTAATCAGATAGATGTTACTTTCAAAGGCCCAGCAGTGACCAGATCCCAGCTAGCAATTGCAGGAAATCTGGACAGACTGGACATATATATTATACATCCCCAGGATTTAGGTGAAATGAAAGGTGAGGAATGCCATAATAACATTATATACAAACAAAGATTTTCCCCAACGGACCTCAAGTAATTGATTGATACAAATAATTTTGCTCCTCTGATAAACTTAGAATCTGAATGACATACTGAGCATAGTACAACATCAAGGAATAATGGGAATCAGCTTAGAAAACTGACAACCTTATCATGGAATATAGAGGGATTACATTTAAAAATGGCAGACCAAGAGGTCATAGGATTCCTGGAGACATTTGATATAACTGGCCTCCAGGAGACCTGGTGCACTGAAGAAAGTTCTCCCAGAATACTAGGATACACAGCCTCTGTCTTTCCAGCCTTAAGAGACAGGAAATATGGTAGATTTAAGGGCGGATTGTCCCTTTTTTATTAGACGTAGTCTGAATCTTACTGTGCTAAAACATTTCCCTAAAACTGATATAACACACTCATTCTGACACTTACAGAGGGTCTTCAGAAAATTATTTTGTGCAATGCTTATTCCCCCATCCCAAGACTTAGAAATATGGATACAGAGGACACTTATATTCTCCTCCTGAGGTGCATCCTGAATGAATTAGTCGAAAAAAAAGGAAATTTGCCAATATTTATATTAGGAAATTTTAATGCCAGAATAGCATCTGTCTTGCAGGAATGTGAGAATACTATCTGTTCTGTGGTCTTCCTCCATCAGTCTGGTATTCAGCAAAGCTGACCTAATGAGACTACTAGACTGTGTGGGAAGGGGGCCCAAGGGTAAGCAACAAGGTGATGCACTGGAAACAGCATCAGCAGGCTACTGCACACACAACAGTGTGCGGTTAAGGAGAAAGAGAGGCATGCAGGAAAGTTATTGCTAGACCACATATCTGATGTGCAGTGAAACCCACCCCCTCAACAGCCTCTCCAAGCAGAGCAGTGACAGCGGATCGCATGCCATCATATAGTCATGGCAATACACTCCATGAAAATGTAGTACGAGATGATATCTGATAACGTGGATGCCAATAGTGGAGAAGGCTTTGGAATCCAATATCTTCCACAACTGACATAGGCTGGAGATCCAATGCCATGTTCTCAGCAATCAGCTGTGTGAGTTGCTGTGCTGTTTGATGCGAGGCATGATACTTTGTGCATGCAGAGCATCCATTATTGGAACTGCCATGAGAGACATTGATGTGGACCACTTCACCAGTAGTGTGCAAAGTGATGATTGTCACACCTGGACAGCTGGATCTGATCCCTGTATATTTTTTTGTTGTAAATATAAGAAATTAATGTATGATGGACTGTGGCAGAGGGAGGTGCTGGCTGCTGAAGCTAACACTTCAAACCCCCCAGGGATAAGTTCAAAGGACAGGAGGTATTTTAAAC
This sequence comes from Neoceratodus forsteri, assembly GCA_016271365.2. NCBI lineage: Eukaryota > Metazoa > Chordata > Ceratodontiformes > Ceratodontidae > Neoceratodus > Neoceratodus forsteri. The sequence goes on from CM057454.1 coordinate 1,238,111,752, forward strand.
TACAGAGATCTGAGGTTCTATTAGCATGTTAAATTTGCTTTGATCCCAGGAAATGAAATTAGCCATTCATGGCATCCCCAGGGAAATTCTTTGATTTTGCTCTAGGTGTCATAATGAATAGAGCATGCATGTGTTTTTAGTATCAGCTCAGAAAACCAGCTTATTTCATCAAAGAGACCTTTGATGTGTAGATACCAAAGCCCAGACAGAATTAAAGAGTCAAATACACTTTTGCTTTGAATACAGTGACTTATAGCAGAGACTTTTGATGTGTGGGTGAAACAAAGCACAGACTGGTTCCGACCAGTCAAACACAGGAAAAGGAGATTTATTACGTCATCTTTCTTTTTTTTTTTTTAAATACCTTAGTAGGCCATCTTGGTGTTATCAAATATAGATTTTGTTACACCAAGGCAGAGTTGGTGACCTCAGAGAAGGCCGGCTCAGGACTGGTTTTAACTGCTGAGAGAACCTGGACAAATACACATTCATTAACTGACTGAGAGAAGAGACCATCAAAGCACTGAAGTAAGGACATTAGACAAGATTAGTCTGAATGTTATTATTTGTAGGAATCTGCACTTTAACCCATTTGTTTTAAGGCTGTATGTGTTGGGATGTTTTGTTCTGTAATATTTTCTGTTTTCCTATTTTAAAGTAAATATATATATTTTAAAATGGAAACTGCCTGGAGTGCCTTGAAATTTATTTTTATTTAAGTGAAGCTTTTAAAAGTTATAGTTAACACTGTGTATGGGCTTACTGTTATACCTAACTGGGAAATGGATAGAGTTCTCCAAGGTCTTGCATAGAGTTCTAAGGGTTCATTTTGTAGACCTGGTTAGGTGCCCGTAGGCAAAGATATCTGGCCCCCTGAAAACAGAATTATCTGAGCCTGATAATTGGGGTACACTAACAAGTGGTTATCAGTTTGAATCCCTCCAGAACTTGAGACTAAGGTGACTGAAACCTACAAAAACAGACAAGAGGGTTACCTTGCTCTGTTCACTGTCCACAAATCATACGCTCAGAGGTTGGCACTTCAGGAGTAGAGGGCTGACCGGTTCAGCAAATTTGTGACAGAGATGACAGTCTCTCTTCCTTGCAGTATCTCCGGAGTCAGAAGTGACCAGAGTAGAGGGACTCTGTGTTAGTGAGGGAGAAGGAGTGCCGTGATCACTGGATTGCTCAAAATCAGATCTGTCAGCACCACCACCACCACTGCCATGAGTACATACCTGTGCACTGGAGGGGTTTGGCTTTGGTGAAACCAAGAGTATAGATCCAGACCCAGATGTACTTCAATACAGTTGAGGGGTGCTTAAGTTTTTAAGTGGTTCTGTAATGATATTGTGGTTAAATTAGAAAGTAATTTCCCTTGGCTTATAGTGCTGTTGCATAAAGAACAGACTGCATTCCTTGTGTACTCCTTTAACAAGGTGAATGCAGCAACACCGCACTCTTAACACTGAGGTTACCAGTGATTCTGGTAGCACCACATTCCCCAGTTCTTGTTTCAACAGATGGGCCAGTCTTGTCCTCATGTTCTTGCCCTGTGACCACTCGCCCTGATGGTGCCCTGCCAGTGCTGTCATCGCTCAGCAGTCCTTCAGGTTGTGACACAGCCTTCTGAAGAAACATCAGCATTGCTTGTTTGGTTTTAAGAGAAAGGGGACCCTTTTGCTTACTGCTACTACCACCCTGGGTATTAGTGCTACTCCTGAAGGCTCTTTTCCCAGTCACAATTTTTTTCAGCCCTCAAGATACACAGCATACTCTGCCTCATCCTCAGAGTCATTCACATTTGCCTCTGATGAAGTAGGTGATGTGTCATTGGGCAACTCATGTGGAGGGAAATACTCAGACCTTGATGACTGCTCCTCCTCTACAACTTTTACAAGAGTACCAAGAAGCTGAGAAGCAGGAGGTGTAACTGAATCAACTGTAGTCGTCCTACTGTTAATATTCACAGTGGCAGGGATAACAGACTGTGGTGACAGTGCTACAGCAATGGCACTAGTGGCAGGTCTCACAGTATCAGTAGTGGCTAGAGTGACAGTCACAATTGCAGGACTGGCAGTGGTAGTTATCCTGCCAGTTGTTGTGGAAGACAGGGTCTCTATGATGGTGGAGGTGGTGGCGACAGATGTGATGGTACTGGTAAGAGATGGAGAAACATTAGTGGTTGTGGGAGTAAAGAACAGTGTCCTCTGCTTGTGCTTCTTGTATTACTTTCTTCTGTGCCAGCCACAGTACTACTATTACTGTTGCTTGAAGAAATAGGCTTGGAAGGGGTAAACAATTATTCTGGGTGTTTAATATGACCTGTCACTCACATTCAGGTTTACCATCACCAGCCTGTTCCACCATTGTAGATCTGCATGGGCTGGAACAAGTACATCTTTTACCACCTCTAGCTGCCATTGTCTATGCCAACAATTTCTAAACACACTCAACTACTATAATACTTTTAAATTATCAGAAGTACCGATTTATTTTTGCACAAAAACTTCTTGCAAGCAGCGCACAGGGTAGGCAAGGGTGTGCTTACAGTGCAATTGTGTGGCATCAGTATCTGGTCCTAAACTGTGGGCAGTGTGAATGCTGTCAGGCAACTGCCCGACAAGACTGCTGGCTGCTCCTGACTTTCATTAAACTTGAGCCCAACCCCAGATTACACCACCAATATTTTTAAAGACAAATTCCTACAGAAGAACTTCTGTAATACTTTTTAAATGTACAGAAATACTGATTAATTTTTGCACTTAAAAAGCCTTGCACGCGGCACACCGAGCAGGCCAAGTTGTGGTTGCAGTGCAAAGGTGTGGCATCACTACCTAGCCCAAAACTGCGGAAAAGGGAGTGCAGTCAGTTGATTATCCTCCATGGCTGCAGGCTGCTACTGACTTTAGTAAAACCTGAGCTAAGATTACACCCTATTATTTGATAATAGTCTATCACTGTTGCCCTGAATCCCTGTTATGTAACCAACAGTTTAATCCATTAATTTGTCTGATCTCCTGAAACTCTACTGTATTGTTACCTATGCTGTATATACTGTTTATTCCTGTTGTGTATTTTGTTTTAAGACATGCAACCTTTGTAAATGAGTCACTGACTCAAAAGTTGTAATTCCGAAATTTTCAATAAATAAGATAAAATTCAAGCCAGAAGTGAAATACTTTTAAATGGAGAAAAGTACTGATTTACTTCAGCACAAAAATATTCTTGCAAGCAGCACGCAGGGTAGTCAAGGGTGTATGCGCAGTGCAACTGTGTGCATAACTACTTGGTCCTAAACTGTTGGCAGTGGGAATGCAGTCAGATTACTGCCCACAAGAGTGCTGGCTACTACTGACTTCTGTAAAACCTGATCCCAACCCCAGAGTTCACCATCAATATTTTTAAAGACAGATTTCTTCAGCAAAACTACTGTTACACATTTTTTAATGTACAAAAGTACTGATTTATTTTTGCACAAAAAATTCTTGCAAGTGGCACACAGGGCTGGCAAGGGTGTGGGTGCAGTGCAAGACACTACCTGGCCCTAAACTGCGGGCAGTGAGAGTGCAGTCAAGCAACTGCCCTCTGAGGTTGCTGGCTGCTTCTGACTTTCGTGAAACCTGAACCGGGATAACACCCAATTATGCAAGCCAGAACTGAAATACTTTTAAAAGTACAGAAGTTCTGATTTATTTTAGCACAAAAAAAATTCTTGCAAGTGGCACACAGGCAAGGGTGTATGTGCAACTGCGCGGTATCACAATCTGGCTTTAAGCTGCGGGCAGTGGCCTGCCAGTGCAGTCAGCTGATTGAGTCTTCAGATTGCTACTGGCTATCGTGAAACTTGAGCCCTCCACCCGCGAATACTTATACCACCAAATTAAAGACAGATTAAAAAAAAATAACAGCAGTCAAGCTAGAAATTAGATTTACTGTAATTAATATATAAAATAGTTTCACTAACACTGTCTAATTCTCTTTTTACCTCCACAGAGCACAGAAGGCCTGTGAAATGAAGGTAGTGAAACTGTAGGTCTCTCTCTACACAGCTTCTGCTACATAAATCACTAGATCCAACAATTTCTCTGGGGAAAAACACCCTCCTACTAGTACCAGGCATTAAAATAAACAGTACACGAACAAAAAAGCAAAGGCTTTCTGATATAATATGATTTATTTGTGCTTAATCTGTATTGTTGCTGTCCCAAAAAACTGTATGGAAACAGAAGTACTGAATTTGTATACTGTGATTGTACCATCTGTTTTATCGCTTGTTATTGCTTATTACACACTGTCCTACGCAACCAAGTTAAATATTGTATACTGCATGTAGAGGTGCTCTTGTTGCCACTGCATGGCTGGGGTTATGACTGAAAATGGTCCTCTGGATCAGCCCACCTACCTGGTTACCAAAGACATAAATAAATAAATAAATAAATCTCACCCACTCTCAGAGTTCTCTCCACCATGTCTTTCTCTGCTGCACTGTGGCAGTCACATGACCTTTCTTTGGCAAATGCTAAGCAACTGGCTGCCATCTTCCGAGAGATTTTAAAATCCAACCAAAACGCTAACCTGACTGAATAGTGCCACTATTTAGTATTCGGGTTCTGAATACTGAATAGCGCATTATTTGTGGTTTTTGGAATTTAATATTCATTACTCACCCACACCTGCCAATGAGTTAGATCAGCGTGGAGCAATGTATGTCGTCTGTCTGGATTTCATCAAGTTTTTTGACACCATTTCACATAGAAGACTGGTAAGCAAGCTAGGTAGCCTAGGGTAAGCAACAAGGGGGTAACCTGGATAAGAAATTGGTTGGGAAACAGGAGACAGAGGGTAGTGGTAAACAGAGTTTGATCAGAGGAATGGAAGGTGACCATCAGGGTACCTCGGGGTTCAGTGCAGGGTCTGGTGCTCTTCAATATCTTTATTAGTGACACAGCAATGGAGCTGAAGGGGAAGGTCTGCATCTTTGCAGAAGACACCAAAATCTGCAAGAGGATGGACTGTGTGTGTGTGTTTGTGTAGGATGGGCAGAGGTCTGAAGAAGTGGTCATGAATGTGGCGGCTGGGTTTTAATGCAAAAAAGTGCAAACTAATGCACCAAGGCCATAGAAACCCAAGGCTGGAGTACAAAATGCGGGGTGTGATACTGACAATGACCAAGCGTGAAAGAGACGTGGAGGTAATCATATTGGATGACCTATTGGCCTTACCATTTTCTTAGTTTTCTATTGAATGACTTATTTATTCAATTATGGATTACAAGTACCTTTGAGTGCCAGGCAGCTCATTTACAAAGGCTCCACATTAAAAAAGGTAGGGGTTACAATCAGACAAACTAGGTGAAACATACAATATTATGACACATATAATCAATAATTCAGTACTAAGTAGGGAGAAGATACAGGGAATGGAAGAAGGTAGGAATTAGGTAGTAAGATTATAAGTAGGAGAGTGGGGAAATTTGGGAGACAGAGTAGTGCAATATGTGGCAGAAAGGAGAGTAGCAGCCTGAGGCTTTGTCATTGCTGTTTAAGTGGGAAGGGGGTAGGGAGAGGGATACGGAGTAGTGGAGACAGAAACGCTGGGGAGAAGTGACAACTGTGAGCACTGGTGAAAACAGAAATTAAGGTGGGCTTAGGTGTAACAGTCATAAGTGCTTTCAGTTATGAGATGTAGACGGAGCAACTTCTTAACTTTTGTTACTGGATTATTAGTGCACTCTTTAGCAGTGCTGCAAGTGAGTAAAAACATTTATACTTATTAGGTTGATTAAATCTTCAGACATTTAAAACAAGACATTAGCAAATAAGTTTTTACAGTCAAACTGATAGATGTTGTGTCACTGGACCTTGTATATGTTCTTTTGTAGTGTGGTCACATATCTAATTAATATGTATCACATGATACATTTAAAAGGGGTCCGTTGTTTTGTAACCACGACCACTGATGAAGGCTTGCTCAAAGCTGAAGCACTGGTGCTAGAGGCTAGCAGTGCCACTTGCATTTGTGAATTTTTTGCAGCACTGTTGTTTTAGCACAATAAATGATGAAATATTGAAACGTTTTGGTTCCTTCATCTTTTGAAGTGAATGCTCTGGTGTGCTACAAAACCTCTGTCACCATTCATAGCATTGATAGGACAACACAAGTCGGTAAGCATTAGCCAAATTGGTGATGGTAAAGTTAATGGAATCACTGCGAAGGAAAGAATTTTGGAATATCCTTAATCCAATGGGTTACAAGACCCAAAACTACATAGATTTTTTTTTGGGGGGGGGCCCATGGAATTACATCATAGCAGAGCGGTGGATATGGCCTACTTAGATCATCAGACAGGCAAATAGGTGTATATCAGCAGAGCATAGCAACATCAGGCTGACATTCAGAGAACACAGTTACTGGCAGAGTGTAACGCACTGAAAAGCACACATACAAAAATACATTGAGCTGTTCCAGATCAAGAATGATTAAAAACGTCAGTTCTCAGCATGCTCAGTAAGGTCTTTCAGATAGATATTTACTACAAAATAGGAATTTCCTGCTCACAGCAGAATAATTTTTTCTTAGGAGCCCAAATTCTTCTTTTGTGATCTTCCTTCGCTATCTTGTTTCTGTTTTTTTTTTAATTGAAAACCCATAAAATGCTGCACTGTGAGAAAAACAAACACATGAATCTAGCAAAAAGGACCAATTTAGTTCCATTCTGGAGTTTGTTTTCCAAAAAACTGCCACAAAAAATATTTTTGGGGAGATGGCCTCAAAATCATTTAGTCTTGCAAAACAACAATCTCAACTCATGAAAGAAGATGGTCGACTTATTTTTTTTTTCCCCATTGTTCTGGCATGACCGAACCACTTTCTTTTGTGGTCACTGGCTCACAAAACAACTAAGACAAAAAATAAATCAATCACCTTATTTTGTGATCCGAAATTCTACTTTCATGAGTGCTTTTGTGATCTTGAAAGAAGGCTAGTTCACAATTGAATAATGGAAAAACAAAAAACGAAGTCCACCATCCTCTTTTGTGAGAGGAGATTCTTCTTTAGCAAGGTATTTCGTGTCTCATGAAAGGAGGTGATCAGATCACAAAAGAAGAGTGGGGAACTTGATTTTTTTCACAGTTCTTTAATGTGAGCTCATGAAAGAACTGTCAGTGGGCCATCTATCTACCTACTGTATCCATCTATCCATCCATTCAACCATTTATTTATTTATTTATTTATTTTTTTGTGAAGCAGAGCAGGTCACCTGCCCCCCCATGTTTTTTTAAACAATAAGCAGGCCAAGGTGGCCACCCTTGATACCCCTTCTTTCCCCGTCCCCTCCAGATTGCATGTATCCCTTCTGAATACATATGGTGGCACCAGAAAGCCCATTCTCAGTGCCACCAATAAACATACAGACACTGAGGTGCCCAATCCCCAGTACTGGAGTCTGTCACTCTGCAGTAAAGAAAACAGTCCCTCATTAATCTTTTTGTAATATATGGATTGTTAAAATAATACCCCTAAAACGCATATCAAAAAATCCTTGTAATACACTGCTCTCTTTCCCATAATACTACCCTTCCTGAAGTGATAATAGTATTGTTCACTGCTGATAATACTATCGTTTGTGCTGATAATACTATTGTTTGAAGCTGAAACGATGGTATTATCACTGAAACTCCACAGTGCATGCGCCAGTCTCCCTGCCACACAAACACGGTTGCCATGGTGCCACGTTCCAGTCTGTGCACTCAATGTAAAATGTGCAATGCCATTGGCACACTTTCTGAGTAGGCAGGCAAACCAAATGCAAAAACATGGCAGACGTTTACTCGCGCTTAGCGAGAGCAACTTGAGTTATGCCCAGTTCATTTTTTTGTATTTATTTCCTCAGAAAAGTGGATTACCTGCCGGACGAACAAAGAAAGTAGACGGTAGGATTACCAAATTAAAGTAAAAGCTTTCGTCACAAATCCGGGTACAACTTCAATACTGTCTGTGGGTGGTCGGCCGAGAGCGAGCACTTCTTCAGTACAACAGGTGGCCAGCCCAGTTCACAGAATTTTAAAAAGCAGCAAATTTTTCGGAATCGGATCCATATATTACAAAAAACTAAAAAATAGGTTACAGTAAATTACTCGGCTGCAATTCCATCTTGAGGTTCTGGGGACACAGAAACCTCTCGAGCTTCGCTCTCGAGGTTATCTATGTCCCCAGAACCTCTTGATGGAATTACAGCCTTGTAATTCACTGTAACCTATCTATTATTCAATTTATTTCTAACCTATAAAAAAATGGTTCCTCACCAATCTGACCACCCCACACACCCCCACCTGTTATATATAGGTGAAAGCTCCAGGGTGCCCAAACCTAGTGCCTCCCAAGATCATCCTGACACTGGGATGCCCAATCCTCCTTTCTGGCTTCTGTCCACATACAGTCAAGAAAACCATCTCTCATTGATCTCCTTATTTTTTTTACTTAAATAAATTCCATTACCAATTTGCCTCCAACACACCACCATCTTTCTGCCTATCTATCTACTCTTCTAACCATCTACTATGCACCTATCTAGCTACCTATCAATCAAAGTGGAGTGGGGTGCCCACTCCTGGTACCATATCTCTTGCCCCCCAGATCCCTTGTTCCCTTATCTGCTGCATCCCCAGGGTGCCTACCCCCAGTGCTGCCAGAGATCCTCCCGACACTGGGGTGCCAAATCCCCACTTTTGGCTTCTATCCCCTTACAATAAAGAAACAACATCCTCAACTGGTCTTTTCTGACCTTAGAAAAAGTCCACTGGCAATCTGGCCCTCACTACACCCCCACCTGTCTGCCCGTTTAGCTACCTACCTACTTATTTAATTCAAGTGGAGTACCCACCCCGAGTACTGCTTAGTGCTGGACTGGTACACCTAGAGATGTGGACATTTCCAGGTGGGCCCCTTCTTATTGGATACCTGGCTGCCTTCTAAACTCTGAAAATCTTTGCATTTATCATCTGTTTTTTAATTAAATGCAGTATTTGTGCTACTGCAAGTAACTGTAAGATGCACATAAAGAGTGAGTGTGTCAAATTTAGGTGGAATATTTATATACACTTGTGTCATCTTGGGCACTCCCCTGTTGATTTTTCAAGGTGGACCTCTGTATCAATTGTCTAGGGGGCCCCATACCCAGTCCAACCCTGTCTCTTGCCATCTCCCCTCCAGGTTGCCTTTCACTTCTCATCTGTGGCAGCACTAGGGTTCCCACCATCGGTGCCACCAGAGATCCTCCCAACACTTGGGTACCCAATTCCCAGTGTCTGCTTCTGGCCCCCTACAATAAAGAAAACCATCCATCTTTGATATTTTCCACCACCTGCAAAAAAGAAAATAGCCCATCAGCGATCTAATGCCTGCAATCACCCCGCAGGTCTCACGATATAGATTTAGTCTTTGATCAAAGACACAACTAGCTGCTGGAACCGTCAAGTGCATTATTCAGTTTTGTAATTTTGAAACATTTTTACAATAAATTTTAAACATGGCCTTTCTGGGCCCCCCCCCCCAACATACATACACACACGCAACCTTCACCCAATAAAAATAATGGTGAAACTGTGCAAATCCTTCCTGGAAGGTTATGTACGGGTTTTGACATTTTTTCCATGTTATTCCTGAGGTGGTGGCCATAAAAAGGCTATGTTGAAAATTTGGGGTTAAAAAAGAATGAAAAACAGCACAGATACAAGTGTATGTTGAAATGTTTACACTTCGGTAATTTTCAATATTTTGACCTCAAGATTTTGAACACGCCCATTTTTTTCACACCACATCACAAATGCGATAGCTGTAATTTTTGAAATCTTGGCCAAAACATATTTTCACATTTATGCAGCAAAATGATGTTTTAGCCAGTATTCTAGAATTTTCACCTACCAGATTTGTGAGCAGGGGTCCTAATATGGATATGCTGAAAATCTGCAGTGAAAATATTGTAACACATCAAAGTTACGTGCATACATTGAACTGTTTCTACGCTCACTCATGAGTTTGGTAATTTTGTATATTTTGACCCCTAATGTTCAACACAGCCATTTTTGTTTAAACCACCTCATGAACACGACAGCTGTCATTTTTCTGATCCTGGCCAAAATGTGATTTTGCACCTGTGGGGCAGAATGATATTTTGGCGAGCATGTGGACATTTTTATCTACCGGGTTCATTAAATTGGGTAATAACAAGGCTATGCTGAAAATCTGGTGTACAAATATGGTAAAATGCCCAGGTTATGATTGAATGTTGCAATATATCATTGTTCACTCATAACTTTGCTAATTTGCAATATTTTAACTCTAAATTTCAAAACACCCATTTTTTTCCACACCACATCATAAGCATGACATGTATCTTTTTTTTTTTTTTAATCCTGGATGAAATACGTCTTCACCCTTGTGGTGCTAAATGACACTTCAGACAATATGATATAAACAACTATTTTGAAAATATAGGGTCAAAAAATTATTAAGAAAGGGTGTGTGTACTGCCAGTCTCCACCTTTGTGTGGATGTTCTGTGATCCCATGCAAGTAAGCTGGGTTCAGGATGAGCTTAGTGACTCGGCTACATGGCATGTGGGTGGTGGGATGGTGTCATTATGTGACACCTCCCATAAGCCAGGAATGAAAGCTGAAGGGTAAGCCACATAGGCTCGAGTACCACAGACAGCTGATCTCTTGGTATAGGGCCTTGCACCCCTGCACCAATGGGCGACAGAGGGTCCTATACTGGCTGAAAAAGGAACTCTTTACCATGTGCATCTGTATCTCCAGCCACATGTTAGTGCAAGCCCTGAGCTTCTGCAGCTCACCTGACAGCCCAATTAATTCTTGACATCCATTGGTGAACTTGAGTCTTCCTTTTGTCCACCCTGTTCCCTAAACAAACAATGTCAGACATGATCTCCTGCAGGGCCATGCATGAAGAAAGCTACAACAAACTGTGCTGGTAACATGTGGCAAGACATACATCTCCACCTCTGAAGAGTCTATCACTTTGAGGCACTGACTTAGAGCTGTATCTTCTGCTTTGGACAAGAGACTATAGGCGCGGGGGAGGGGGAGCACTAGAGTTGACAACCCCAGGGAAAACCACACCACAGATTCGCCAAAACTTCAGAGACCCAAAACTCTAATGTTGTTTACTTTTGTTGTTTGAGGCTGGAGGTGGGGATTTAGGGTTGGAAACCCTAATACAACATTTCCCTACTTTTGTGGCATTAACTTGAACCCTAACTGGTGCGTGATGTGCCGACTCACATCGACCCTTTTAAGGTGAAATCTCTCACAGCAACAATTTCAATAGGTTTGAAATTGTCGCTGGGTGTCACGTAATAATAGCAACCCAAAATGAGCTACTCAAAAATAATGACTTATTTTGGGTGCTATTATTGTGGGCTACCCTGCGCAATAGCGAGGGTAAGAGATAGCAACCGTGGGGGAGGGCAAACAGAAAGGGGGGAATAGTAAGGGGGAGGGACAGGAAGGGGTTTTTAGGCACTGATGTACCTGCTGCCACCAAGCTAGTGATGTGGCATAGTGGTGTGGGTGACTTGCTCTGGAACAGCAGGTAATGGGTTTGGGAACGTGAGCATGTACATTTTACAACAGCCGTAAGCTGCGACACTTATATTTTGCCCAAAATCCAGAGTTTGCCCCCTCCCTGACATACACCCCCCCCGCCCGGAGTTGAGAATCTTATTTCAGGAGCGCGCAGGGGCATTGCCTCCTGCAAAAACACCTTTTTTCAATGCAGATATTGGGTCACTTTTAAGTATATGGTACCAGTTTGCATTTTGGTGGTATACACTTGCCATAATAGAGATCGCTGTTTTGCGATCGCTATTATGACATGGAACCTGTCGCTGTGAAGGACCTATGGGCAAAATATTGCACTTTCACTATGTGCCCCCCCCCCAAAAAAAATCAACTCTGAATTGGAGCTGATAAACTTCAGAAGGGGAGGATGTGGGAGGTGCAGCCCCCTCTGAGAGAAACACACCAATGTCAGACAGAAAAAATTTTACCTGTCGACATTGGGGATCTCGCTATGCCTAACTTCGACTACAGCATTGTCGATTCGGCATAGGTAAGCCCTGGTGCACTAACAAATTTTTTTGTAAAGAATACATATTATAGGTCCTATGTCTGACAGTAACCAATCACTAGAGACCCGAGTCTTTTTAAATAAGAAATAACAAGAAATTAAGGTATAAAAATAAATAACAAGAAATTCAGGGTATAACAAGAAATTCAAAGTATAACAAGAAATAACAAGAAATTCAGCATATAAAAGGAATGAAATAAAAAAAAAACACGAATGAAGTGAAAACAACTGCTTTTTGTTGGGCAAAAACTAAATAAATGCATACAGCAGTTGTTGTTTATGCTCTGTTGTTACCACAGAGATGGTTCACAAGGAAGCAACTGCGGAATTGTTTCTGTCACAAAACCGTGCAAGACCATAGCTTCACCAATGCTGCTTAATTCAATGTAGTATACTAGGAATGTGATTCCTAGTGTGTATTAGGTCATTTTGAGGTAGTTTATAAATGTAAATGTGATAACAAGAACTAAAACTAAATGTTCAATGAATAAAAAGAAACAACAAGAAATTCCAGAAAAAGAAAAAGAAAAATTATAAAAAAGAAAAAGAATTTCACAGGTCTCTACCAATCACTGTGTTTCTTTATCTGGCTCATGAAACACTCTTATACTGTGACTAGCATTTAATGAACTATGCAAAACTTGTTACAACACTCCAAATTTTTCCATCTTATTTCAAGTTAAAGACCTGCATTTTATGATTACTTACCTTCTCTAAGACTCATTGATGTTGTGGGTTGTTTTAAAGGCTACACTTCTTACTAGAACAGAAATGCATGCTAGTGCTATAATTATATCCATCCTTGTTTTCATTCAAATTCTTGATCTACCATTACTGCATTCTTCTTGAACATTGCGAACATCCCTAAACCGCACAATCACTCATGATACATTAGTCTCCTCTACTACCACGGCATCATGAGTGGCTAGACAGAGATGGGGGTGCTCCCAAGTCCAGGAAAGATGAAGTGGGACCTGATCAAGAATTAAACAAAACACATTTTTGTGTGGTAACATCAATAAGGTAGGTAGTTTGTTTTTCAATCATAACAAGAAAAAAGGAATCAAAAATCAAATTACCAGCTACATCAGCAATCTCTGCAGAATACAACAAACCGTAACATGTTTTTTTAACACTAAAGACACTGAGGGCTAAAGGAGTTGACAGTGTCCCTTTAAAATCATAAATGTGCTTTTAAAACTTTCCTTTTCATCTGAATTCTCTCCCTTTACTGCCAAAAAAAAAGTGGCACAAATGGAGACACAGGGGGTAAACCTAATATTCTTCACATGCTGCTTCGGTTTTTGAAAAGGTACAAGAATGTTGTGACAGGCCCCTAATCACATCCAGTTACTGCATTACTTGGACACACCATCAGACTTAAAGTTGTTAAAACAACATTTCTGTAGCCTTACCTACTGAAACCATGGTTTCATAATTCTGTTCCATCACTTCCATGTGTAGTTCCTTCTCCTGCTTGCTTAACATCTTCCACTCCTCTTTAGAAAAAGCAACTGCAACATCTTCAAAGGTTTCTGGCACCTGAAACAATGTGAGATGTATGTTATTCATGTTTTATTTAACACATTGATAAATGTGTAACTTTTTAGCTCAAAGGGAAAAGGAACGTTGTTTAACCAGAAGTAGCACACCGGGCCGAAACGTTTCCAGATGCAACCTGGGATCACAAGGAAGTTAAGCAACTTACTCGGGATCACACAGTATGTACCTAGGTAGCTGTGGGGTTCAAACCCAAGTCTCCAGATATGCAGCTCAGAGCCTTAACCCACTGTGCTATACTGTCTCCAAAGGGGATAGGCCATGTTCAGACTGACAGCTGGAAAAGGCCAAGGAGCCCCAACATAAGCTTTTTTGGACCTCTCCTAATGAACACTGTGATTTTCTTAATCTGCCCCGGACATTGATTTCGCACAGTAACCATGCCATTGTGCGCCAGATGTGCAAAAACACATTTTGGGCAGGATGTGAAAAATGAATGCTGTACTGTTCTTAAGGAGGTGTGGAAAAATGGCAATGTTGAAAATCTGGAGTGAAAATATTAAAAGTTCTTGACGTTATGAGCGTGCATGGGAACTGCGCAATGCACGCTTGTAACACAGTCATTTCTTGGTATTTTTTCACCAAATTTTCAGCATAGGCTATTTGGGAGCCCACCTCATGAAGAGTGACACTGTTGTTTCGTTAATCGGTCCTGGAAGGTGATTCCGTGCAGTGACCGCAAAATCACCTTTCGGGACTGAATAATGACATGACAGTGACCGAGTTCATGAAGTGGGGTCCCAAGAACCTCATGTTGAAAATTTGAGGCCAAAAGTCACAAAAATGGCTGAGATATCCACCTAAATTGAACCCCCCATTTATGCCATTACACAGCTTACCGGTATTTCTTCAGTTTGCGATCAGCTTTGAACAGTGAAGACATGTTCCCGCTTCACCGAAGATTGTCTCTTCAGGCTCTGGAGGCAAGTATGGGGTGAGGGGGGTGTGGGGAGGTGGGGTGCACAGAGGGTGGGTGAGGGTTTGGGGAGAGGACCCAACGGTGAGGGACCATTTTCTTCATTTCTGGTTTAAAAAATAAATAAAAATGGGGACCTTTTGTTCCTTTTTTTTTTTTTTTTATAAACACACACTGTGGTGGGCTCCCAGTATGTCCAATGATTTGGGGAGTCATGTAACCCACACTGAGGTGGGCTCCCAGTGTGGCACACAATGGGGGTGGCAGGAACATGCTGACATGATGGGGGGTTTAACATGCCGACATGAGGACTGGGCACCCCATCAGCAAGCGTGTCTGGAGGGGGGGATGATGCCGAGGGGGACTGGGCACCCCCTTCAGCAGATTGGGGATGGCACTGAAGCCGATGGGGATTGGGTGGGCCCCCCGTCGGCAAGCGTGCCTGTGTTTGGGGGTGAGGAGTGATGCTGAGGGAGAATGGGCACCCCCCTCAGCAGACAAAAACAGGAAAAGGCGCACATATGCAGACGGGGATTGGGTTCCCCCGTCAGCAAATGAACTGGGAAGGGGCATGCCAACAGGGGGACTGGGCACCCCCAAAGTCGGCTTGCTGGGGACTGTGAGAGGTGGACGGTGACAGCCACTGCCATGTTTATTGAAATGTTACACCAGGCAAGGCACGCAATGCAATAAGGGGGTGCTTCCTCATTGCAGCGGCAAAATAGTTTCAAGTTGGTGGCATGCTTGCAGACTACTGTCAAAGAAAGCATGCTCCTTCATTGCTGCCACAGAGACAAGCCCAAAAAGCAGTGGCAATATTGACCACAACACTGCCGCACCTCCACAACCTGCTACTCCACCAAGCTGTACCAACATGTTTCTTGCACATGTACGCAAGCAAACATAAAAAGCACTTTTCAGAATATCAAAGTGCTTGTACATATAATTAAAATAGACCGTATTAAATACTAAAACAATAGTCAAATTAAAAAGGCAGCATTCCAATTAAAAAAACTCTGAAAAAGCTAATTCAAATAAATACATTTTTAAGCAACCTTAAAAGTCTCACTGGACAGGCAATCTCTAACCTGACAAGGTAGAGAGTTCCACAGGTTCAAGCCATAAATGCAAAAGATCTCACCCTGAGTTCTTTAAACAGACCCTGGAAACCTCTAACAACCCCTCATCAGTGGAATGGAGCGGGCAGTAGGGACATAGGAGTTCTTGCAAGTAACATGGTCCCTGTTTATGTAGGGCTTTATAGGTCAGCAAACCAACCTTGAAAATGATCCTCCACTGAACTGGCAGCCAGTGCAGTTGGTGGAGCACTGGTGTGATGTGGCTAGATTGAGATACGCCTGTCAACAGTCTGGCTGCTGCGTTCTGCACAGGCTGCAGGCAGTGGATGTCCATCCCCAGGAGCCCTAGGTAAAGACCATTGCAGTAATCAAGGTGAGAGGTCACAAAGGCATGGAACAGAGTAGGAAGATCATCAGGCGGAACAAAGCATTTTATCTGAGAGATATTCCTCAGATGGTAAAATGAGGACTTGATGACAGCTGAAACCTGACATTTCAGCGACAGCTCGTCATCAAGAATAACATCCAGATTCCACACCTGCTCAGAGGCCCCTAGTTGACTACCCCCCAGCACAAGCCCAGAAGGCTGACCAGCCGAGGACCCCTCTACCTGAAGATCAGGGTCCACAAACAACACCTCAGTCTTATCTGGATTCAACTTCAACCAGCTGACACTCATCCAGTACTGAATCTCGGTGAGGCGTGAGGCAGCTGTTAAAGACCGAAATGGCATCACCCTGATCAGGCACAAAGGACAAGTATAGCCAAGTATCATCTGTATAGCAGTGAAAACTTAGCCCATACCACCTTATAATGTCTCCCAGTGGCAGCATATACCCTGCGAACAACATGGGATACAGTATGGAGCCCTGCAGCACCCCACAGGTCAGGGGAAAGGGGCCGAGGAGAAAATCCCCAACACCACTCGCTGTCACCTGCTCATGAGAAAAGACTGGAACCACCTGTGGACCATACCAAACAGTCCACAGATCAGCAGCAGGCACTTCAACAGCAGCCTATAGTCCACAGTGTCAAACGCTGCGAAAAGATCAAGGAGAACCAAGATTGAATGGCTCTTCTGATCTCTCGCTGTCAGGAGATCATTAAGTACCCAAACAAGAGCTATCTCAGTACTATGCTTCTTTCTGAATTCAGTCTAGAGAAGATCATAGACCTCGTGGGTGGCAAGATGGTCCTCGAGCTACAACGCGACTACCTTCTCAATAACCATACCCACAAAAGGCAGGTTAGAGACAGGTTTGTAGTTTGCAAGGCAGTCTGGGTCAAGGGAAGATTTCTTCAGAAGGGGATCACGACCACCTGTTTAAAGGGGTCGGGGAACACTGCCTTCTCCAGCGAACTCCAGACAATCTCTGCTAGGATCGGTCCGATGACTTCCATACACTCCACCAGGAGGCAGGTAGGACCCGGGTCCAAACTACAGTAAGTCGGTCACAAACTCTGGACAGCTGTCACAATATCAGTGATCTCTGGCTGAACAAAGTTGGACCAAACAAACTGGGTGACAGTGACCTCCCACCAACCACCGTGCTGCTCAGTGGGGCATACTGAATGAATCTCCAAATTGATGGTTGCCACCTTATCTGCAAAGAACTGAGGGAACTCCTCACACTTAACCTGTGAAAAAGCTCTCAGATTCTGAAGATAGGATGGATTGCACAACCTGTCGACAGTTCGGAAGAGCTGAGCTGGTCGATTCCCTGCAGCAGCAATCTCCCCAGTCATGAATTCTGCCTTCTTATGGGAGATGGACGATTAATAGTCCTTATAATGGGCCATCAATCTAAAGTTTGTCATCCACCAAGCCAGATTTCCACCAGTGATGCTCCAGTCTTTGCCCCACTTACCTCAACTCCTTCAGGTCCCATCGAATCACGGGGACACCAAGGACGAAGAGTGAGTGGGAGAACACAGACCTGAGCAATCGAGTCCAGGGCCCAGATACAGCACTATTATAGTGCAGTAGCAGGTCCCTAGGGCAGCCATCCATAAAAATTATTTCTAGCCCTGCTCCACAGACTTGTCCAGATGACAGAGGGGAAGTTCACTAATTCAACCCACACAATACCTCCGTTTGGGATCCCATGAAAGTTGGCAGGTAGGCGTTTCAAACAACTGAAATGTTAATAGCATTATAGTGAGCAATCTTGTAAGCCTGCTAATGCTTTTACCACACAAGACAGAACAAAGAGTAGTACAAAGATGAATTCAGCAGCTCCGTTCATATGGCAGACCTCAACATTTAAACTAGCCCCCAAAATCGCAGGTAACACTAACTCACAAACCCTAACTAAACTACCACTCAAGTAAACTACACCCTATAAAAAAGAAACAAATGCAAAAAAAAAAAAAAACACAAGTGAAGTAAAACAATTCTCTAAAATCTACTGCTGCTGCTGCTGCTGTCTATCCCAGCTCAGCCGCCATCTTGAAGAACTTAGCTTACCAGGTGTTATTTTCTTTGGTTCACCTCTAAATGCTCAGCGCTGCTTTCATTTTGCTGATTTTCTCTGAAAAAAATGGTTTGCATTTCTCACTTCCTACCTCTCTGACCTACTCTTATCTCCTATACCATCTTCCTTTCCACTCCATTTTTTTCAGATTTCCATTTTTTCAGAATTCCCCACTACAGCACCTGTTCTGACCAAACCAATTGTTCTATGTGCTTGCCCTCTATTTGGAATTGCATTCCCCCCTTGTCTCTTCTTCCCCTACTACCCACTCAAGGTGCCCCTCAGAGCTCATTTCACCTCATCTTACTCCTGCCCTACCCAACTGGGCTTTTGGGATCCAAGACAGGCTTGGATATAATTTCTCTTAATTAGCCCATTAAAATCAACCAGTTTATTGCGGTCCCAGGGAGCCAAGGTCCACAGTAGGTTTCTTCCTTAAGAGGAGTACCCTCATGGCAGTCTAGCCTGAGTACGGCCCCCCAAAGCATCAGAGGGAGACCCTGGTGGGAAGCATGATTGGAGATGGTGGGGAACATGATTAGGAAAGTCCCATGCCAAGGAAGAGGCACACATCATGCAGTGTTACTAGATAGCAAAGTATTTCTGTATGTTACAAGAGCACAGAGAGGACTAGTTTCTCTTGGAGATGCCTGTTCCTGTAGTATCCTAAGAGAATAGGGACTTGGGATGCAGACATTTCATGACTCCATGGAACAATAGCATTAACATACCTGTGCCCTGATTGGCTAAGTAGTAGCATGTGCTACATCCCAGGGAAAGCACTGATGGGGTGGGTGCTAACAGGCTTCATGGTCCACAACAGCTTGGCTTCAACTGAGTACAGATGGTTATGTTAGTAAGAGTTGTTTATTTTAATGTGCCCAATCTTTCAAGCTCTTGCTGTAACAGCAAAGGTAAATCCCTTCTCCTCCTCCTCTTCCTCCTCCTTCTTCATTATCATTATATAAAGGCGCCCTTCCAAAATTCAGGGCGCTCACACAATATTCATAAAAACATTGCAAAATTACAAACAAAATATTAATACATAAATAGCAGGATTCAAAACCCATTGAAAGCTTGAAGAAAAAGATGTTTTGAGGTTAGCTTTTTTTATCCCCCTAAAGCTTTTCCATCCCTCAGTTGAAGGCTCTGAACACCCCATAAAATATACAAGGACTAGCACAATATTGTTTAAATTCCAGTAATTGCAAAGTTAAATCTTTAGCTATCACAAGTTGCTAATACAATTATGCTGGTGCAATATCCGAAAGCCTGTACTAATGAGATGCTGAAATAAGGATCTTTACAATCACAAAGTATACTCTGAAGTCACAAAGGGGATGCCAACAGTGGAGAAAAGTGCAATGAAGTGACATGCTAAAAGTTGCAATTTCAACATAACTATGATTTAAAACTAACTTGTGTAAAATTAAGTTGTATAACCACCATCTGCAGCTCGTTGATAAATGGCAATCAGAGTTTTGCCTTATAAGCATTCATTTACAGAAAATAAAATAAAACTCAACATATAAAAGGAAACTGATTATCTCACATATCAGAAGTAGAATGTAAAAAAATCTATTGTGACACAGAAAGGAAATCTTATTTCATGTCATTTGTAATCTTCAGTATTTTTTTTTAGATTTAATATGCTTTATTTAGTTTTAAGATTTACAGTCCTACATAAGTAGACATTGTTGTTGCCAATCACAGAACAGCAAAGCCTTATGAGATCATTACATCTTGATAGAAACATCTGTGTTATA
Organism: Neoceratodus forsteri; assembly: GCA_016271365.2. Lineage (NCBI taxonomy): Eukaryota > Metazoa > Chordata > Ceratodontiformes > Ceratodontidae > Neoceratodus > Neoceratodus forsteri. The sequence goes on from CM057454.1 coordinate 1,238,131,700, forward strand.
GTGACTAACATCTTAGATCTAACAAGTAGAAGCAATAAACAATATAATAGCAACAGGTAAATCAATACATTGAAGAGATGCACCTCTCCCTGCCCCCTTCCCTCCCCCTTTTTCCCCTCCTCAACAAATCCCTTTCCCGCCTTCCAACCTCCCTCTCTGGTACGTACAATCCTGAAAAATGGTCAATGAAATGTACACAAAATATAACAACATTCCAAGAAATAAAGATCCACTTAAAATGTTGCTACCAGTATCACCTAATTTGTTAATCTGATTAACAAAGCACTGCTTTCAGTTTGCTGATTTTCTCTGAAAGAACTGGTTTGCATTTCTTAGTTGTGAAGAGAGGTAATCTTCAGTATTTGAAAACACAAAATAAGTTAACATCACTCCTAAAAATATCTTAAATGGCTGTGTTAAAACATTTCTGAAAAACTGCAGTATTAAAGCAGAAGGACTGGGACTGCCCCACTTTAAATATTGCTATGAGGCAGCCCAGATTTTATTTATTTATTGAAATGTTTCACCATGAAGGCCACACTGAACAAGTTGCTCATCTCCCAGTGTGACCCGAAAGGGGGGAGAGAGGGTACAACTGGATGAAGAATTAGTCATACAGTTTACCTTTTAAAATATCTGATAAGCATTTAATCACATTTGTAACAAGACACACAGTTAAAAAATATCATAAATAATAATAAAACAGCATTTGTGACGTAACATACAATTAAATACATCATACCTGTGGAATATGCATTTAATTACAAGTGGCATATCTGAGGAACATAGTACAGAAATTTAATGCAGCCTTGGAGCCAACTCCTTGCAGGAATGGATCACAGTTAAGAGGTAGATCAGTTAGCAATTACTGAATGAATGAGGTGCAGTGAGGGGACATCAAGGAGGGTAGAGGGGTAGACAGGGGAAACCAGCTGGGGGAAGGACAGGATAACGATGGGGGGGAATATTACCAGAGCAAAGTGAGCAAAAAATCAGTTCCGAGGGGCAAGTTAACACAGAGCTAGTGCCGTCTGGGAGCACCTCAGACAGAACAAAAATTGCAAATTATTAGCTCAAGCTAACTAGTTCCTTTGTTTAAGTGCAGGGGAGTAGAGAAAAGGGGTGCAGGAGGGAGGTGGGGGTAAGGGATATAGGTTAGGGAAGGATGAATCATACCTGGAACTGAAAGCCTCTTCAGTGTGTGGAGATCGCTGCCAGTAGCAGAATGAGGTGAGGATTTAGAATAAGGGGCAGAAGTAGGCAGGAGAAGTTGGGTACAGATAGTAGAGGAGATGGTAAAGGGAAGGAGGAGGGGTGGGAGAAACTTGCCTAAGACTAGGCCTCATCAGGAAGCTGAGGACCCTGCCAGAGAGCAGAGTCAGGCGAGGACGAGTTAGGTAGAAAGGATGGGGGGAAAGGGGAGAGAAGGAATAGTCATTTCCCAGTGCTGGATCCTTCCAGGTGCTGAGAAACCTGCCAGGGGGCAGAACTAGGTGAGGACACGTTGGGAAGACAGAAAAGAAAGGATGAAGGGAACGGAGGGAAGAGCAGGGAAAGAAGAAGCTTGCCTAAGACTAGGCCACTCCAGGATGCTGAGAATCCTGCCAGAGCGCAGAATCAGGTGAGGACTAGTTGCGCAGAAAGGACAGATGGGGAGTGAAAGAAGAGTAATTGTCCAGTGCTGGGCCCCTCCAGGATGCAGAAAACCCTGCCAGGGGATATAATTTGGTAAGTACAAGTTGGGCAGAGGGAAATAGGGGAGACAGAATTAGAAAGGAAAAAAGGAGGGAGGGAGGGAAGAAACTTACCTGACTGTAGACATTGCCAGGGTGCTAAGAATCCCAACAGAAGGCAGATTTAGGTAAGGACAAGTTGGGTAGAAAGGAAAGAGGTGGAGGGGAGGGGGAGGAGGAGACTTGCCTAATGCTAGACCTCTCCAGGATGCTGAGATCCCTGCCAGGGGTCAAAACTAAGCAGGGACAAGTTGGTAATGGAAGAAGGTTAGGGATGGAAGTGAGGGGGTAAGCAGTGAAGGGAGAGGAGACCATGCTGAGAAGCAGGCTCAGGAGGGAGGAATGTTTAATAGGAGATGTGAGTCATGGAGAGGAGCAGAGGTATAGGAGGACGGATAAGGAGGGTTAAAGCAGGAGAAGTTAGATCAGAAAAAGTTGTGCAAGGCAGAGGCAAGGGAGTAGGAGGAGCAGTGCCATATTTGGGGGAGGAGGAGTTCCAGATTTGCAGGAAACGATGGGTGAAGCTTGACTGACCGATGAGAGTGGTTTGACAGGGGACCAACAAAGTGCAAGTGTCAGAGGATCTGAGGTAGTGGAAGGGGGAGAGGGGAAAGAGAGTGAACATGAGAGGTAGAAGGAAAGTCCTCCTAAATAAAATTTAGAAGTGAGTTTGGCATGAGTGAGGCGCCTGTTGGCAAGTGGGGGGAAGGACAGGGCGTGGTAGAGGGCACAGTGATGTATGCGTGATGGAGCATCAAGGGCAAAATGACAGAAGGAGTTAAAGAGAGTGTCCAATCTGGTTAGGAAGGATTTGGGAGTGGCACCATAGACTACAGTATATCACAGTAAAATTGGGGAGAATCATCTTCTGGACTAGTTCATGCCACGCCGTAGAAGGGATGCAACTATGGTTCCTGAATAAGGCACCAAGCTTAGGGCATCGTTTTTTCAGGATGGCATGAATGTGGCCAGACGAGTTGAGGGGTTGGTCCAACCAAACCCCAAGGTATCTGAATGAGAAGGTGTCCTCTAGGATTGTCCCATCAAGGGTATGGAAAGAAGGTAAAAGGTAGAGCCTAGAGAGTCTCTGCCTAGTGCCAAAGGTCATGGAGACAGTCTTTTTGGCATTTAAGAATAGTTGATGTGAGGCAAACCGTAGTTAACCTGGTGGAAGTCATGCTGAAGGGTGGTTGCCACATTGGATGGGTATTTGCCAGATGAGTGTCGTCAGCAAATATATATATATATATATATATATATATATATATATATATGGATACAGGAGGAGGGGGAGCATACTGAGGGCAAGTCATTTAGGAAGATGGAGAAGAGAATGGGTCCAAGCACTGAGCCCTGTGGGACTCCTGCGAAAATAGGGAGTGGGGGAGAGATTGTATCCTGGATCTTGACTGATTGTGTTCTGCCTGAGAGGTAAGCTTTAAACCAGATTTGGGCAGAAGTAAATAACCCAGCAGCCATAAGGGATTCAAGAAGTAGGGAATGGGAGACTATGTCGAAAGCCTTGACAAGGTCGATAAAAATGGCAGCGGTAATGAGGCCGTTATCCATCCCAGTGAGGATGGAGTCAGTGAGCCCCAGTAGGGAGGTGGTAGTGGAGTGGTTCTTCCAAAAGCCAGTCTGGAACAGGGTGAAAAAGGAAGAGTCATTGAGGAAGGAGGTTAGTTGAGAGAGGACCAGGTGTTCTTGGAACTTAGCAAGGGCAGGGAGGATGGAGATTAGGTGAAAATTTGCAGGGAAGGAGGGGTCACCCCCCTTTTGGGGAGGGAGGACCACTGCATGTTTCTAGGATGAAGGAACAGATGAGGATGAGACGGAGAGATTAAGGAGAGAGGATAGGCTATAGTGTAAGCTGAAAGGTAGAGGAGTTTAGGGTCAAGGTCATCCGATGATGGGCCTTTAAAAGGATTAAGAGAGAGAAGGGCAGTTAGTGTTTCCTCTAAGGAGACAGCATAAAGGGAGAAGAAAGGGTGGGTGCGGACGGGTTGAGTGCTGGGTGTGGGAGGATGAGGAGGGGGAGAGGTTGGGGGGAAGGATTTTAGAAGTGCTGTGGTGCAGGAGGTTTAAAAGGAGTTAAACTCTTGAGCCACTACGCATGGTTTGGAGACCAATGAGTTGTTTATTTTAAGCACTGAGGGAGGCAGAAGTGAAGGTGGGAGAATAGGGTGTGGACCACTTTCCAGAATTTGGAGGGGGAATTGATGTTTTTGAGTAAAGATGATTTAAATTATTCAGACTTGGCAAGTCTGGTTGCTTTTGTGCAGGCATTTCTTAACATGCGATACCTGACATAGTCTGGGGGAAGCTGGGAGGCCTTATGTGTCCTCAGGGCTCTAGATAAGATTTTTTGGGATGCGTATCTGCACTCCTCATTTTGAAAGTGAGGTGAGTAAAACAAAATTCAGATGTGTACAAATGTCTTGCTAAAGTGGTTGAGGAGTACATTTATTAAAAAAAAAAAATAGTTTTTTTCCTAGATAAGAATTTCAGGTGCCAGCAATCCTCCAGATAATGTTAGCAGGTAGGAATTTACTCACCAGTTTTAAAACATAATGAGTAAAACAAATGTGGGATGCATACAAGTGCTGTAAATCTGGCAAAAAACTGTTCCTTTTGAATCACCAGTTATGTTATGAAGTACTATTCTTTGGTGTGTGGAGTATTTACAAATGTTGAGTGAGTACTGTACTCATTAAAAACATTTCTGAAGAGTATTTCCTAAAATGAGGGGAGTGAAATAGGGTGGTACACACCTTATCTGGAGCTCTGTGTGTCCTCCAAGCTTTGTCTCACTCCCTGAGACAGGTCAGTAACTCAGGGGAGACCCTAGGATGATGGTTGCCATGAACTCTAGTGCATTTGAACGGAGCAGAAGAGTTCCATGTAGTTAGAAATTTATCTTTAAAATAAGTGAGGACTTGGTCAATGGAAGAGGCAAAGGCAACAGGGGACCAATCAGAGTTGGCCAATTTGTTAAAAAAGGGGATTCCGGTTTAAGGAGCAGAGTTGCAGTATTTTCTGTGGTGGTTTTGGTCAATGGACTTTCCTGACTACGAAGATTGGGAGATGATCACTGAGGGCATCTGGAAGGATGCCTGATTTAATGACTCGGTGGGGTGAGAGGTGGGAGCCCAGTCTATCAGGGAGTGGTTAAGGGTTTTATGATTTAGGCAGGTGGGTTCCAGGATGAGTTGGGAGAGATTGAGGGCCGAGATGTCATTACGTATCTTGGCAGTTGTTGGTAATAGCCAGTTTATGTTTACATCACCCAGAATGTGTAACTCACCTTCATGGGAGACAGAGGTTATGGAGGTAATGAGATGCAAAATATCGGATGTCTTGAAACCAGGTCGACAGTAGATGCCGGCTATGAAGCTAGGGGAGGAAAAAGGCAAGGTAATGTTTGTTACAAGTGCTTCATAGGCAGAGGGTAATGAGAATGATAGAATGGTTATGAACTGAAGTGGGGACACGATATAAATGGTTACTCCGCCACCCCTACCAGTCCTATCCTGCCTGACTATGGAATAACCTGGGATATTAATGGCGAGATTAGGTATTTTAGCATTTAGTCAAGTTTCCGTTAAAATTAGAGTATCAGGTATGAGGGATATTACCACAGGATGTAAAAGGTACATTTTTGAGATGAGACTGCAGATGTTTAAGTGGAGCATTTTCAGGCCCTTGGGGAGGGCAGACTGTCCCAAATGAATCCAATCTTCAGAATTTGGGGAAGATAGCTTGAATTCAGATAGAGAGGCTAATCTAGTTAGGTATTCCCCCTTTACATTTGCAGTCCTGGTTAGTAAGTAACCCAAAGGAAGCACTAAAATTTCAAAGCAGGTGGACGCGGCACACCTTACACATCAGGGCTAAAGTCAGACAAAGCTATTTGGCTCCACAGAGGCAATTGGCAATGGTCCCTGTGAGGTGGCGACCAGATTTTTTACCCAGCAGATTAGATGGCAGGTTTAAAATTGGGAAGAGGAAAGGTTTGATTTATCCTACTCAGTTTCCTGAAGGAGAGGTAACACTCCCTTTTGTCTCCTTAAAGGAAATATATGCATTGGAAGCCTCAGATCATGATAAATATCTACAGGTGTGGTCACTGCTATGTACCACTCAAATGAAAACTGACTTAGGATCATCACAGCTAGTTCTGTCTGGTTTAGTAAAGGGGTCAGCTATGAAATCAGAACCAAAGCAACTCATTTCCAAACTCTACCTTGAGCTCAATAAGAGAACAGGTGAAATGAGAGCAGATAAGTATTGACTAGCAATTTGGCACCCAGTACATAAAAAGACTACATTAGGTAGTTGGAGGGAATTAGGTGACAAGTTGCTACAAAGTATTTTTATATGTCAGAAAGACCTAAGCACTTAGGAACCAGTCCTTTTGATAGATGGAGGGACACACCCTTTCATATATTTTGGAAGTGCCAAGAATGGGAAGTTTTGTACTGATGTAAGCCAACAAATAAAAACACACTTACATTTTAATGTGGATCTGGAGTTTCCAAACCTGGTATTAGGCCTTCCCCCTAAAAGGGCTACCTGGGGGAATTATATCTATCCATTCAATTTCTTTATAGCAGCCACCCTTAAGCTGATCACACAAAGATGGCTGATGAATGGTTGCCCTGAAACAGAAGATTGGATTGAAGTCTTAAAATAGATTACAATCGATGGACGTGATGCTGGCGATGAGATAGCAGCATTTCTTTGGAGTTCCTCAGCATCGCCTTTACAACTATTAAAACCCCTACTTTTTGGTGATATATATCTTGGTATTGTCAGTCGATTATTTGAAGACATCTGGGAGATTTCAATGGCTGCAAAAGATTTTCCAGATAGTGACCCAATATCACACAGTCCAACTCTTTCTTCGGACAGGGAAGATGAACAGACAATCGCCCTGGAGGCCAAGCACCCCTGCCAGAGTACCTTACCACTCTACACCATACCAAAGGCCCAGGAGGAACTAACACCAGCCCTGATGTATTCAGAACTGTCTGAAATTAAAAAAGCAGTTTTTACATTAGTGGAACACGTGACTAAAATTAAGCCAACCTTAAGAGAACTGTCCACTAGGGTTTTGGATGCTGAAGCCCATATATCTTCTCTGGATGATCATCGATCTTGCCTGGATCCAGAGGTCATGCAACTTCGAAGGTCCTTAATGGTTTTAGAATCAAAGGTTGATGATTTGGAAAGGAGGAATCGGCATAACAATTTGGTTATTCTAGGTTTGCCTGAAGGGGAGGAGGGCCCGAACATGCTAGACTTTATTCAAAACTTTCATATGAAAATTGTTGGACCCTCTCCCAATGGACCTAGTTATGTGGTGGAGAGAGCCCATAGAGCCCTTCAGGCTAAGCCACCACCTGAGGATCCTCGACGACCAATTATTTTTAAACTGTTACATTTTTTAGATTGTGATCACATCCTGAAGCAATCTAGAAGTTTGGAATCTATTCAGTAGGCTGGGCGGCAGCTCAGAATTGTGCCCGATCTTACCAGCAAGGTTCATCAGGCGAGAGCTGCTTAACACTCCCTATTAAACAAGATCTGGACAGTCCAAGTGAAGAACAGACTCCTCTATCCCTCCAGATTAGAAGTTACAACTGATTCTGGTAAGCGACAATTCGACTCTGCGGATCCAGCCGTAGTGGAGTTGCAAGAACTATTCCCTGCTCTCTTTCGTTTTAAGACCCAATGGGCACAAAGTATTAAGACCGACCTAGATTGACTTTCATATTCTACAATAATTCTGTTGAGAAGAACATATTGACACTGTATACTACCAAACAAGAGAGGGTGATCTTTGTGTTGTATTAAGTGCTCCCTTAGCAGTTTGGTCTGTTTAGATGTCACTGTTCTTTTTAACACATCCTTTGGGAGTGGTTATTTCAACTCCCAGACTGCTCTGTTTATATGTACAATGCATGGAACGAGGCCTTGTCCCTCTCAGATTTAGGATAGCAGCTAGTCCTCTAGTTCTTGTTGTGCACTTCTGGTACATTCTGTGGAGCATACAAGGACTTAGTTGCTGTGGGAAAATTTACCAGTATTTGTGTTGGCAGAGCTCAATCTACTAGCTGAACTGATGTAATGTCCTGCCTTCCGTTTGCTGCTCTTGCACGGAGGAAATGCCCTTCTCAGCACTTATACAAGGACATTTTTCATAGAGAAGTGAAGAGAGCACACAGTTTCTCCTTCTCAATATTCGGACTGTTAACAAATACTTCTTGGTGTCTATTTAAAAAAATTTTTTTGGGGGGGTGACTGTACCAGCTCATAAGCAAGCAATAACACATGACGAGGTGTGGGTTATTGCCTGTTAAGAGCACGCCCTGGGGTGTACTAAGCCACGAGACGCTTGCGCCGAGTGCCTTATGCCCCTGGCGTGCTCTTATCAGGCAATAACCCACACTTCGGAGTGTGTTACTGCGCTTATAAAATGGGCCCTCGGTAAAGAAATTTATATATAAAAAAAAAAATCACATAAGGATATACAAGAAAAAATAAATAAATATGATTTTTCCATTTGAGAAACATAGAATTTTTTTTTTGACAGCAGATAAGGACCGCTTGGCCCACCTAGTCTGAAAAAAAATAGTCCTTCTTTATGTGTTGAATGGAGGTTTTGCATTAAAAGTTAATAGTGGTGACTGGTGTTTGTCTGTGTTTCTACTGTCGACAGAAACACAGACAGACATAGAAATACCCCAAAGCAAGTTTATTTTGTTTTGATATTTTATTACTTTGAACGTGGAGTTGTAGCTACATACAGTTAGCAGCAAGCGGGAATGACTGAGTCTGTTATGGATTCTGTATTAAAGTCACCCCCCATATACAGACAGCATTTATTTTGGTCGTTTTATTTAATTTTTTTACATTTCTTTTTATTTTCTGTTGACATGGATCGTTTGCCCAAGTAGGATCGAGCGTGTTCCTCATCTTTGTTTTGATATTTTATTACTTTGAACGTGGAGTTGTAGCTACATGCAGTTAGCGGCAAGCGGGAATGACCGAGTCTGTAATGGATTCTGTATTAACTGTCACCACTCCCCCCCCACCCCCCGATATACAGACAGCATTTATTTTGGTCTTTTTATTTAATTTTTTTTTTACATTTCTTTTTTATTTTCTGTTGACATGGATCGTTTGCCCAAGTGGGATTGAGCGCGTTCCTCATCGGCCGCCATACAGTGTGATTTCCTGCTTTGCGTTTTTTTCCTTCTTGATATGGTTTTCCATAGTTAGTTGTCGGCTGTTGCAGTTGGATTTAAACGACAGTACGGCAGGCCGGGGCTCTGCGATGCCACAAACGCTGAGTACCGAGAGCGAGAGTTGGACTTGTGTGGAAGAAACGTGTTGGACTGTGAGTAAAAAATTAAAACTGTTTAGGGGGTTCTGCAGGAAGGGTGACATTATCTACACACAGTGTTAGGTGTTCTGTTCTGTGCAGTGGATTTTCGGATATTTTGCCATTTCTCGAGGGGTGCTTGCTTTACTACTGTGGTGTGGTCATTCTGTGTGAGACCTCCTGCCCAATACTTGATTGTGAAGTGTGTACCAGTCTCTGCTTTTGCTCACTGTGGCCAGTGGGCAGTGATACAGTGTTGTTATGTGGTCGCAGGGTGAAGGTTAGTGCCGGTTGACCAGGATATCACTCGATAAGGACACGGGTCTGAAGGCCCTTTAGCCAATCAGATTCATTTATTTTAAATGCCCATTTTATAATACAAGTTATAGAACTGCAGATCAGCTTATTTTAATTCCTTGATGTCAAACAATCATGGTTTTTTATTGGCCAATATCCTTTTTTTTCCAAACAGTTTTTATTTGAATTCTGTTATAATAAATACATACAATTAATTGTATCGAATTTCAAATCATGCATGAAAATGTGAGTACATTGCAAGACATAACAGTATACTTTACTGCAGTTACATTCTAGTGGATATCAAAAGTTTCAGGTAACAACTAACAGAACACGGATTAACAGCATGTGAATACATTGGAGATTAAAACAACGAAAAGCATAAGACACTACTGTATAAGTTAAAAATAGATAACTCAAACATCTCCTAACCAATGAAAGAAGGGTGCCCACACTACGACATATTTACGCAGGGTCTTATTATTAAGATAGCTGATGTGCTCATTAATAGCTACTTTAGCTATAGATTTAATCCAATCATTCAGGATAGGAGGGTGTGTGTCCTTCCTGTGATACAATAAAAGCCATTTAAAACATAAAGAAGCCACCATAAGCCATCTCTTTTCAAGGCCTGATAAGGAGTATAGATTCTCAGTATTCCCTAAAATTAAGATCCCAGGATCAAAAGGAAAATTGATCTGCAGGATATCTTTGCAAGCTTCCCAAATTACTACTCATCCCTGGGTTAATGTGGAACAACTCCACAACATATGAAAAAGATTGGCATTGCTGTCACCACATCTCCAGCAACTGCTATCAGTGGAGAGACCCCATGTATGTAACTTACCAAGCATGTAATACCAATTGTGTAATATTTTAAACTATACTGAATGACCTTGTAAATCCATACTGGATTTATAAGCATTTCTCCACATAAGATTCCAAGTTGTCTCTGGGATGGGGAAAGCAAGACATTCTTCCCATAATTTTCTAGAGTTACATGATAAGTTACAGCCTGCCTTGTTTACTACTTGATATAGTTTCCCCCCTCCCCTCTTAATATTCACTATTGTTATTAAACTGTCAAAATCTGTAGAGGCTGGAATAACTAGGCTAGCCCCTAAAGTGCTATGTAGCGCATTTCTTATTTGTAGGTAGGAGTGAAATTGTGTGTGTGGTAAACCATATCTCACTCTTAGGTCTGAAAAAGACCGTATAACCCCAGTACAAGGATTTACAATATCGCCTATCAGATGAATCCCTTTATTTTTCCAAAATGAATTAGTTAGCAGTTAGCTATGTTTCTATGTTTCCCTTCCCATCTGATATTTTGGTTTCTCCATACTGGAAAATGCTGGCATGGTAAAGAACCTGAATCCATTTGTTTTACCAAAAAGAATATAGAACTGGCAGAGTTCTTTAGAAAGGGGCGTGTGTTAACTAATTTAGGGTAAACTCCCAGGATTAAATTATGGAGTAAATGGGGGAAAATGCTATCCTGTTCACATTTAATCCATATTGGAATATTGTCCTTTGATAATAACCACTGAAAGTTTGCTTAAATAAAAAAGCTTAATGGTACTTTTTAAAATCATTGAGACCCACACCCCCTTTTTATTCATTTATTTTGATTTCTTTCAATCTAGGATTACAATACCTTTGAGCCAAGGCTCTTTTACAAAGCTTCCACATCAGCATGTGCAACAGTGATCATTTTAGTTAACATGTAATAACCAGTACAAAGACTTGAGCTATGAGCAAGACAAGGGAAGGGGGTGGGTGGTGGGTGAAGTGGGGTAGGGAGATCGAGGAGGGGGAAGGAGGTGCATGGGGTAAGGGGGAGTACGGGAGGTGGTTGGGGTGGGGGCAGGAGTGGAGATATGGTGGGGAGGTGGGCGAGGTTGGGAGACAGTGCAGCTGGGGGTCTTGTCGATGGAATATGACAGGTAAGGTGCTAGGGGTGCACCTTGATGACAATGTTTCTTAAGTTTATCAAGGCTGAGCCTTGCTTTCTTCCCCTCCCAAAGGAACAACCTTAACAGACTGTCAATTTTCTTATACCACTGCAGACTGATATGCATGGGTACCATGTTCAGAAAATATAAAATCTTTGGAGTTAACATCATTTTTAAAGCATTGACCGTCCCCCACAGGGATAAATTAAGTTTAGCCCATTAATCTAAAGACAATGGGGCAGAATTTCAAAAACCCGGCGCAAGCTGTGACAATGGCAGCTTGCACAGAGTGCAGTGTGCCCAGGACCCCATGCCCAAATTTCTATTCTCAGGGTCCCGGCGCCTAAGTCCCGCAGCTTGTGGCAAAGGGGTTGCTGCGCTTGACATATGGCACACCCTCCCGGAATGCCGCAATTGCCATGGTGAGTCTGCAGCACCCATGGACAGGGTCTGGCAACTGGGCACTGCCCCCCCAACACCACCACGCCAACGGCACCAGCGCCGCAACACTCCCCAGTACCCTGGTGGGCTGGATTCTCACCCATATCAGCATCATATCGATTCGAGTGACCAGCACAGCCTTCACATGCTACCCCAGCTGGCTACAACATGCGCCCGATGGCTCATTTGGTAGCCGCCATAATGGCGGTGGAGGGCTGGGTCCGGTCACCGATCGGGGTATAGGAGGGGTGGAGGCTTAGATGGTGGAAGGTTGGCAGGATGCTTGGATGTGGGTATCGGGGACCATGATGGGGCGAGGGGGACCACCGACCACCAGAGACGCCACCAGGGACTGATCGGAGGCCACATGGTGGCACTTACAGGACAACCCCCCAGGAGCTGTGTTCAAGTCCCCAGACCAGCTCCTCACTGGTCTAAGGATACTGGCACTTGGTTCCGGGCGGGGGAGTCTTTCAAATTATGGATCTATGGCTCGCAGTCTGGGTCTGTCCGAAGCCCCCTGCACCATGCTGCAGCCACTTTTGTGGTGCAAGGATGGCGCTACCACAATTTGATGCAGGCAGCCTGCTGTGTAGTGCAGGCTGCCTTTCAAATTTCCACTTGGCACAGCCCCTGCATCAGATCTGTTTGACGCAAGTACCTTGCGTCAATCTAAAGCCTTTGAAATTTTGGCCCAATGTCATTTCATCTACCACGGGTTTAATGTTTAAAGATAAAATGTTACTAACATCATTTGATATTATTATTCCCAGATAAGAAATGCAATCCCATTTCCATTTTAAATTATTAAACATAACTTTTTAAGTAATTTCTTATTACCATGGAGGGGGAGCATTTCAGATTTAGATCAGTTAATAGACAAACCTGAAACAGATCTAAATTCTTCAAGTAACTCCATAGCTGATTTTATTGACCTGTGAGGAGTAGGAAGAGACAGAAGGAGGTCATCCGCATAAGTGATAACCTTATGTTCCATTTTGTAAAACTTCATCCCCGTAATGTCCTTACTAAATCTGATCATACGTAAAATGGGATCTAAGGCCGGTATGAATAATAAAGGGGATAACAAGCATCCCTGCCTCGTCCCTCTCTCTAAAATGAACTTTTCAGACAATATCCTATTTGCGTATATTCTGTCTGTAGGTGTATTATACATTGTTTTAACTCTTGAAATGAAATTACCTCCCATTCCAAAATCTTTTAGCACTTTGCCCACATAACACCAATTGACAGAATCAAATGCCTTGTGCCCGTCTAGTGACAATGGAACACATGTGTCTTGTTTTCTGGATGACATCTATATTGCAGACAGAACTCTCCGAATGTTCTCAAATCCTGCCCTCCACTTCGGAAAACCCACTTGATCTCTATGAATAAGATTATCAAGAACCTATTATAATCTGTCACCTTGAATCTTGGCCCAAATCTTATAATCAATATTCAAAAGGGATATTGGATGGTAACTGTCGGGGTCTATGGGATCTTTACCTTTTTTAAAAGGACAGTAATGACTGCCTCAGACATAGTCTGGGGTAAACCTTTAATTTATTTCAGACTCTGCATAAAACATGCTGAAGAATAGGGGCAACCTCTTCGCTCAAAATTACATACAATTCTGCTGGTAAGTCATCAGAACCTGGGGCCTTAGCACTGGACAAACCATCTATTGCCCCTTTAATCTCTTGAATAGAACTATTTTTGTCTAACAATAGTTGCTGTGTCTCTGTGATTTTAGGTAATTTGGCTCTAGACAAAAATTGGTTTATAAACTCTTTATTATTATCTACCAAGTTTTTATGTGCATCTGTAAACCAGATACAAGTATCCCTCAAAGTAATGACAAAACTTGTGAGTGTGTGTCTCACACTCACACACACACACATATACACATACAGTACACACTATTTACAGGATACTAAGCGACACACGAATATTCTTTCTGAAGTAAAAGTCAGTCTAAGTTTTACTTGCACTACAAATTGAGTCTTTTTTTTTATTTATTTCTATTACAACTAAATAACGTATTTATAAAACAACTGTTTAAAAACAAATGCCTTAAAGAATACGTTTCCTAGCAGACATCAGTGAATCTAACTTTATTTATTCTGTTGAGCAAAGAAGCAACCTATTAATATCAAGTATAAGAAGCGCTACTATAATAATAGTAATATTTATTGCTGATAGGGTCCTGACACACTTAATGATAAAAAGGAGCTTACTCTGATGTATAATAAATCCAATTTTAATTTATAGATCCTGAAGAAGCAGTCTGTTAAATTGCAAAATGCTGAAATGAAATTAATTCTAGTGATTGAAACTAATAGTGCTTTTCACTTCATTAAAACCTGAACCGATAAGTGGGTTGTCTTACTCCAAACCTGACTGCGTAGTTTTGATTTTTCCCCATTGTTCTTCCACCCCTCCTTCTAGCCTGTTTGCTAGTGCTTTTCTGAGGCACTCTTCCATTTTGCCAAAGTCAGCCCTCCTAAAGTCCAACACCCTTGTTTTTGTATGGCTTGACTCTAGAGCTGTTTATTGTGAACCACACTGTTTAATGGTCGCTTGTTCCCAGATGGCTACCCACTTCTAAATTTAAGATCCTCTCTCCATCTCTGTTTGAGAGTACCAAGTCTAAGATTGTTCCCTCCCGAGTGGGTTCCAACACTGGCTGTCTGTGGCATGCCCCCTGTAGGGCATCAAGAATGACCTTGCTCTTGGATGTGGCTGCAGTAAAGATGATCCAGTTAAAACAGGGTTTTAAATAATTGATTAGCAGTTTTTTTCTTGGTACTATACTAACTGTACAGAAAGTATTTATATGGATTTTCTAGAAGTGCTGTGTTTTTTTAAACACAGTGAGGCAAGAGCTATGCATTTTCACAAAGATTTAGCACTTTTATGAGCAAAACTCTAATCAATTTTTAGAGTTAAATAAATCCCTGTAACATCTGGCATATTCAGTTCCACCATCAACAATATATCTCCTTTTTCTGCCATTGTAAGTATTGCTTCTATCATTTCCTTGTCCATTGCCTCCCCCTGAGATGGGGGTCTGTAAACAACCCATGTGTGGATTGTGGTGCCATTTCCTGTCTCCAGGGTGACCCACAGTGCCTTCTCCCCTCCCTGTTTACCCTTCAACTCTGGTGCTTTGATTCCTTCCCTTATGATAGAGAGGTACTCCTCCTCCTCCTCCTCTTTTACCCTCCCTGTCCATCCTATAGATTGTGTACTCTGGTATGTCGACATCCCAGTCATGGTTCTCTGTGTACTATGTTTCCGTGACTGCTACAATATCCAAACATCCCTCTTCCATCAAGGCCAGTAGTTCAGGGAGCTTGCTGCACAGACTATTGGCATTGGTACTCATTACCCTCCATATTTTGATGGCCTTACCCCCTTTTAGGCCCATCCCTGTCCTTACTACCTTTGTCTTTTTCTGCATTTACCCTTGTCCTGTGCTCCCTATCAACCTTTCTGCCTTTGTTTCTACTTTTCTACTTCACTACCTACCCTGTTTTGTGGGGGGGGGGGTTGCTCAGATTTCCCTTCTCTTCAATGACTCCCCCCTTGGCTAGTTTAAATACTTGCCAATGAAGCATTTAAACCTATCCCCTATGATCCTGGTTCCCCTCCCAAACAGATGCAGATCATTATGCCACTACAGGCCTGTATCCCTCCAGGTGGACCCCAGTCCCCAGTGAAGCCAAATCCCTGAGCTCTGCACTAGTTTTTCAGCCAGTCATTGAATCCCATGATGCAGAGTACCCTAGCCTCACCATGCCATAGACAGAAAGCACTTCTGAGAAAGTTACTGCATGTGCTACTTGTCTAAGGCCCCTCCCCAACTCTACAAACTCCTGCTCCACTACTCTGATCCCATTCCCAGCCAGGTCATTTATCTATAGGTGGACAATGACATCCAGCTCCTTCCCCTGTGCACCTGCTCCCACGATCCTGATGATTCACTTCCTGTACCTCCGAGCCAGAGCACCGGGCAGGCAACCTACAACCTTTTTCCCTCCTTCCACCCCCAGCTCTACCCCCCCCCCAACAACTGAGTCCCCCACCAAAAGCAGTTTCCTTCCCCTGTGGGGTCCTGTGTCACCCTCCCGTGGATCTCCTTTGTGGAAGTTCCCAACATCCTCCTTAGTCTCTACTGCAGGTGCCTCCATAGAGGAACCCTGTTCCACCAGAATGGTGAATGAATTGTGGAGAGGCACAACTGGAGGGATGCACCTCTGTTCCACCACCCTCACTCTCCCTGAGCCCACTGTAGTCCAACCACTCCTCTTTCTTGGTAACCTCTGAGGCAGTGATGGTGGCCTGGATGGTCCCTATGTGGGGGAAGAGGTTTCCCAAATCCTTGCCAGATCAGCATGGAGATGGGCAAGTTCCTCCCTCAGACCAGCGAGGTGCCTGCAAATAGGGCAGCAACGCAGCCTCCAGAACATCTCCCGGAAGACTGCTATTCCACAGCCAGTGCATTGTACCACTCCCCACATGTCTGTCTCCCTTCCTGTTTAAGATGTTTTTTTTAATAGTGCATGCAAGCGTGTGTGTTTATCCCCTATTCCAGTGTGCTGTGCTGTTAAGGATATGAACAGGTGTATGTCCTTTGCACTTCTGGGGAAGTGATGTCAGAATCCCTGATATAAAGGAAATTATGTGCTTGGGGCTGGAGGAATTAAGACTGTGCCCTCCAAAAACAATCAAATACAACTCTGACACACCACCCTGGTGAGTGCCTTTCTTCATTTCGGACACCTATTTCACAGAATTTAAGTAACAGGTCTAGTCACAACTGATTGCAAATATTCTACCAGCTAGAGTTCCTCTCTGGTAAATAAGTTAAGTCAACCCAGAAAACAGAACCAAAACACTGACTTCTACTAACTTACACAGGCCCCAAAATTAAGAGTTCAATTCAGTGCACTATTAAATCACCTCCTTGCTTTAAGGAAGCTGGTGGCTGCTTTCTCTCTCAGCTATAGCAGACAACTTCTTGTTTTTGCTAACTTCTCCATCCTACTGATGTTATGGTTTAGACCTTAGATATTGAGGAGCTGACTGTTAAGCTCGATCAGGTATGGGATTAATACTATTTCGGTTTTTACTTATTGTACCAGGGCGATGTTTCAGGGGCTATCTCTGCCACATCCTGGACCTATTCTAATTTAGGAGTAGGAAGTAGACTTGGGTAGTTAGGAATCTTTCTGTAAATAGTTAAATTTTACCCATTTACCTTGAAATTCTGTACAATTTTTGTTACTGGTTGATTTGTTCTAGTTTAGTAATTTTGTGGGGATTTGGGGGGAGGGGTGGGGTACTGGTGCACTCTTCTCTACACACTCCCTTACTGCAAACAGAAGTGCATGGTTAAAATATGGCTAACTGTAATTCCTTTGTTACATGGAATGTAAAAGGAGGTACTGATAATAGGAAAAAATATATGTTATAGAGGCATCAGCGTTGGTTAAACCCCCAGGTGGTATTTTTGCAAGAAACTCATCTGTTAGAATCTCACATCTTATTTAACTAGATCATGGATGGGAAAAGCATTCGGGGCTGGGAACATTTCCCATCAAAGAGGTGTAGCTATTCTTATCTCTAAGTCTAACCCTTTTTCTCTGTTGGCAGAAAGAGGAAAAAAAAAAAGACCCAGATGGATGGTTTATTTTTCTGCATGGTCTTTTGGGGAATCAGGGAACTCCTGTTGGGGTCAGTTTATGGTCCCAATATGGACAATCCTAGTTTTTTTTTCCAACTTTGGCTACCAAGCTGACTCCCTATAGCCATTTGCCAATAATCCTAGGTGGAGACTGGAACCTAGTTCAGGCAGATTACCTTGATTGTACATACTGTAACAAGTCAGGTTTATCTCCTGGACAGAGGGCCCTGTGTGAATTTATAGAACAATTAGGATTAGTAGATCCCTGGAGATGTCTTCATCCAGATACCTGGGATTTTACTTTTTTTTCCAATAACCCATAAGTTTTTTTTCCAGAATAGATTTTTTCTCAATAAGCAAACTTTTAATCCTGGGGATTCAGTACAGTTGTATTCAGGCAAGAATTATTTCTGATCATTTGTCTTTAACTTTGGCCATAGACTACATCCCCTTATATGGTCTCTGAACAATCAACTGCTGTGGGACCCCGGAACTGTTGTCTACTTTAGGCGATATATGGAGGCAATTATTCAATTTATTTGGAATGCTTCTTTACCCTATGATATTACCTAGGGCAGCCTCAAAGTTGCTTGGAGAAAAGAACTCATTAGATTAGCGTCAAACAGGAGGAAGAAAAATTAGGTTCAATCCATGGATCTGCTTCATCAGATATGTTTGATAGAACATACTCTCGCCACTTCTTCACCGGATACTGCACGGGAAAAACTAGCACAGTTGTGGGCCCAATGTGCAGAACATCTCATGAATCAGGTGGTTAGGGCAGCAGCTAGACTAAAGGCCAATTATATTGGGCAGAGCAGATAAGCTTTTAACCCTTAGAATGAAGCAGCAGTCTAGCTTGAAGTGCTTACCATCATTAGTTGATTCAGAGTCTGGTCTACTGACAACTGACCCTAAAAAGACGGCTTCCATCTTTTCCACTTTTTAATCAATCACTCTATACAGCTCCCTTGATTGACGGTACTATTATAGCAGCCCAAGAATCCTTTCTATCTACTGCCCAGCTACCATCTCTTAATGTGACTCAGATACAATCTTTGTTAGGTCCCATTACAGAAGTTGAGGCAGCCTCAGCTATTTTTTTTTTCCTATGGATAAAGCCCCGGGCCCTAACAGACTCACCTATCTCTTCTACAAAAAAATACTTACCCACTCTTACTACACTTTATAATTATTGGAATGCCCAACTTCCTTCAGATAAATCTCTTTGAAGCCTGGATAGTGTTACTCCCAAAGCCGGGGAAGGATCTCTCTAAACCTGAAAGTTATCATCCGATTTCATTGATTAATAATGATATCAAATTATATGCTAAAGTATTAGCAACACAGCTATCTTCCACCTGGGATTCCCCTTGTTGGTCCTGAACAAGCAGGTTTTGTTGCAGGCAGGAACTTGAGTGAGCACTTTCGAAAAATTTTCCACCTTGTCTCTATATCTGGGGAGACCACCAAAAAAGCTGTGCTGGTCTCCCTTGATGCAGGAAAAACTTTTGATCGTGTTTCCTGGGCCTATCTTTTTAAGGTCCTGAAACATTACTCCTTTCCGGAAAAATTTAATCCATAGGATAAAAGTCCTATACACATTCTCATCAGCTCGCATTTTATGCAGTAATGAGTTGTCTGATGTTTTCCAGTTATCCAGAGGTACCTGTCAGGGTTGCCCCATATCTCCCTACCTTTTTAATTTATATCTTGAACCTTTGACTAGGATGGTGAATTTGTTTACATTGGTCAAGAGTATAGCGGTGGGAGATGTTTCTTGCAAACTTTCGTCTTTCGCAGATGATATTCTGCTTCACCTAGAAGACTGGACGACTTAGTTACGAGAGGCCCTTGCTATTATGATGAAGTTTAGCATATTTTCCAGTTACAAATTGAATACAGCTAAAATGGCTGTTTATCCGCTATCTGCTTTCTGCCCCAACTCCCTTTGTTCACAATTAGGTTCCAATGGGAACTCTCAACTCTGACCTATTTGGTTATTAACATTTCTAGAGACATTACTAAGCTAAAAACCCTTAATTTGGACCCAGTGGTTCATGAACTACAGAAACAGCTTGCCAGATGGCAAAATCTTCCCCAATCCCTGTGGGGTAGAGCAAACCTTATTAAAATGTGTGTTCTCCCCAAGCTCATGTACCCTTTAGGTATGTTAAATATATACTTACTAAGGTAATGGTATGTTAAACTTTTATCCATATGTTCCACATTCTTGTGGTTAGATAAACCTCCCCGCAGGTCATATGAAAAACTGTGCCGGCCATATAAATATGGTGGGTTACAGGTACCTGTTTTTCTCAAATATTATTTTGCCTTACATGGTGCCAAGTATTTTAGGTGAGAAATGGAAGTAGACGCAACCTTTTCTATGCCTTGCTGGTTAGATATAGCGTGATCACTGGTCAAAAACATAAGCTCTCCCTGGGATTGTTGTATCTCCCCTACTCTAAACTTCTGGATGACTTACGTGCATCTTCAGTTGGTTGGAATGTACTAGCTCATCTGCAATTCTGTAAACTTTTGAAACTGGCCAATACCAAAGTATTGGATTAACCAGTATTTAACAATTTCAACCTATGTATTCCTGGCAAACTAATTCTACCTTCCTTTTGGCCTCAGTTATCTCAGCTTAAGGCAGGCCTTACGTTAGGGTTGGAAATCAGGGGGTCAGTCTGACCCCCTGCTTCCAAAGTAGGGGGTCAGAAGCCAAAAGTTGGGGGTTACTGAACCAAAATTCTAAATGTCCATGAAAACCAAAAATGACTTTTATTTAAAAGGCTTATGTGTCAGCTTGCCAGAAGGTATAAATATATTGTTTTTTTACTGATAATTTAACCTGTATTGTCAGCAGTATGAATTTTTTTATTTTTAAGAATGCTGAGTCCCCTTCCCCATAACAGCTGAAGTAGATAATCATGTTTTAAAGTCAAAATGTAGAAGTAGTACACTAGGAATAATTTTTAGACCACCTGAGCCCCCCAAAACAGCAAGCTGGGCTCTTAGTAAGCAGAGACTAGAATATTTTGTAAATCAAAATCTAGTAGTAATAGTAGAAAGATAGATTGTTACAGTAGACCTGAGCCCCCAACAGCAAGCGGAGCTCTTAATGAGAATTATTTATAAGACTGAGCAAGCTGGTATAACTAGTGCTACCAAGTTGAAGTTAGTAACTAACTGTATTTTTACTTGCTTGTGCTACTGTTTCTGTATTTGCACTGTTCTGTTCTCCTACTGTATGTAATCTATACTGACGTGGAACCTTTGAAAAAGAGTCTTTGACTCAGAGGTATTATTCTGAATCCTCAATAAATAAAATTAAAAAAAAAACTATTTATTTATTTGAGCAAGAGTAGGTAGGAGATTTGTTTTTATCAAGTTTCACGTACTAAGCTCACTCACTTAGAACCCTTCCACCATGACCCCTCAAATTCAAGATTTCTTGTATTCCCTTCCTCCTACAAAAAAAAAAAAATGGCCTGAGATAGGTTTTTGTTGGGTACTATCTGCTGCTTGCACTCTGCAATAACGATATTCAGGGCTGAAATCTGTAGCCACTAGTGTTTTTTCTAGTTTGTATGTTTTTAAATTCCAGATTAGTTTAATGCCAGATGGTCCCAGAGAGAAATACAGCCCTCTATCCCCACAGACTGCGTGGCCCTCTCTGGCTGTGTAGCTGGACAAACTAATTGCTCCTTTTTCCTTCAAAAGCTCACTCTGCCCCACCAGGAATTAGTAATAATGAAGATGCAACAGAGTTCCCCACAACTGGAGAATGTTTAATCAAAACAAAGTTTTTTTTTTAAAAATGGTCTATAAGTCGTGAACAAGTACAACGCAAAGTAGATCAGAGACACTCAACGATCCGAACTGTCTGACTGCCAGTAACTGATTGATATCCCATGCTCTAAACACCTGTATTAAGTTCCAGATCTGTGTACCACATGTGCAACATGAGAACACACCATGTGGTACACTGAGCCAAGTAGAAGGCACACTGAATGATGAGCGATTAAGCGGAAGCTTAGACACCTCATTTGTACTCCCGATACTGTTAGGAAGCCTTCCCCACCACCAAATTGCCTTTAGTAACAAACACAAGTTATTGCCATGCCTCATCAGTACAGTAGTACTCTGCCCTGCATGACATGGAAAAATGATGTGAGAGACCTCCCTGCGTTTTCAGTTGTGTGTCAGTCAGGTTGTCAAGGAATACAAAAAATACAAGTTACTGGCTGTTAGATGTAAATGCATGTGGCTGCCACATCATATTAGTAAAAGTGGAGGTACAACCTCTGTTTGCCTTGGCCACCTGTCTGCTCTACAGACTGAATCGGATTCAGTGCGAGGCAATCTGTGGAGCAGTCTACCACAATGAAACACAGTTTTTGGTTGCCAGGTCACACACAGAAAGTTCCCCTACTTTTCCTGATGATGATGGGGCAGGCATAGGCACTCATCTAGCAACCATAAACTTTTTTTTTTTTATTCACCAGCCATAAAAAATGCAGGAAGTTGGTCTCTCGATCACTACTTTTCCGTCATGCAGCAGAGGAGGATTGTACTACTGTAGGCACTGAGTAGAGTGACAGAATGCTCGGCTTTACCCTCCCCCCACTGCAGTAATGGTTACAGTCAGCCCCCCTCTGAATTAATGTCAGCAATCTATGACCATCACCCAGTCTCCAATATGGCACTATCCTGACACACTCCCTGGACCAGCAGACCCACACACAGATGGAACACGGGTTCCTTTCTCCATCTTACCCCATTACCTCCTAGATGGGATCCACTTGAACTGAGAGCACGGTCTTCGGCTGCTGCTCCTCGAAGCGCTGTCATGCCCATCACCCCTGGCTCCTTCGTACTCCGTTCACCTGATTCACCGGTTCTTCTCCCGGACCCACACAGACAACGGCTACAGACTTTCTCTCGCTGGTTCAGCCGCCACAGATCATGTCAACAAGCAAAGTAATGCCGGCCCACAAACTCCTCCCCCAGACTTAAATCACTACCCATGCCGATTACTTGGCCACTCCTACTCAGTTGGGTCCCCCACCTACTTACTGACACCTCACCAATCGCAGCTCGCCTCCAATATATGTTAAAAAAAAAAAAAAAAGGACCGATCATCACCGCCACTCTCACTGTGTCCCACGGAGAAGCTTAGGACAGTGCATTTAAAGTGACAGCAGCACCAACTAAGCCAAGAAGAGCTGCATCAAAGCAGATGCAGTACTTTCAAAACAGTGCATCAAAAATGGAATTTTTGCCCAAGGGGGACATCAGTAGCGCGTTAACGCAAGCCCTGTTAAGGTGAGGGATATAGTAGTGGATAACAAAATGATGTCCTACCAAAATATAATGACTCGTTTTAAAACCCTGTCTTTTCAACTTATGCAACTTAGTAATTGTATTAAACCATTTTGGGGGGCTTTGCCATGACAAACTATCCACTTCCCGCTTATGGAGTATTTTGAGTATGTAGGTAAAAGGAAAGCAACTGCCTGCATATATAAGCCCTGTTACTCCACAATTGTGCTCTGGTCTCTCCTGTTGCCTATTATTGGCAAAATCATGTAGGCCTTAATTGGTCCTATATGAAATGGCCCTTTATCTGGAATTCCATTTATTCCTAAATTAAACAAGACAGACTGCAGCTGATACAGCTTAACGTTTTGCACAACCTCTGTTTTGCCCCCTGTACCCTATTCTGAATGAAAAAGTTGCCTACACCAGTGTGTCCTACCAGCCAACTGGCTGACGGTACCCCGTTTCATAAAATATGGGAATGTTTGCTGCCAAAATGCTATGGTTTCTGATTCATACTAGAGTATAATAACTGGTGACCCCCACTATCAACCCGTTTTCGAGTACTGTGAAAAGTAGCATCAACCTGTAGGTTGATATGAATTTACAGTCTCACACTGGGTTGTCTGTAGCAGACCAGCCCAATAAAATAGTTTGAGGCAGCACAAGATGGTTCTCCAACCATGGATCCTCATTGACAGCATAACACTCAGTTCAAAAGAAACACACAGAGCCGAGTCACAAAGTGTAAAAATCGTACTTTCTCCACTACCCCGACCCATCTATATGATGAATCAGCAATGCTGCAGACACTAAGTGAAGGACCTTGGCAAACTTGTTTATTTAACCTACTAAAAAAATGTTTTTAGTCTTTTTTTTTTTTTAATTTCATTGCTGCGATCGATGAGTATTTGAACCATCCACTTTACCCAACTCAAACCCTTGACGCATAAGGTACCAAAGTTTATTGTGTTATCATTCTTTTGCACCAGTTATTATAAAAAATAAAACATATGTGGGGAGGTGAGCTGCAGTTTTTTTGTTTTTTTTTTTATACACCCTTGGTGTGTGAAAATATAGAAACCTCTCGAGCTTCACTCTCGAGGTTTCTATATTATCACGCACCTTGGGTATGTGAAAAAAACTGCATATCACCCCCTTACATATGCATTATTCTCTATAGAAATACAAAATAACACATGCCCCCACATTGCAAAGCATCATGGGCTGCATTTGCAAATCACTACAGAATATTAATGCTGGTTCAACTTTAAGCAGAAATGCATGGTGCCGAAAAGCCTCACACACAGTTTGCAAAGGGTGCCAACAGAAGACATAGAAACATGTTTCGTCCTACCAGTACTCATCAGTATGCCTCATATGTTTGACACCCCAGTGGAATGAACCAGCTACCCTAAGATGGTCGATCTGGGTTAAGTTGTGGTGAACCCAATTAAAACAAAAACAGTTTAAAAGACAAAGAACCTCTGTGTGCAAGCACTGAGGCAATGGTTACCCGAAAGGGCTTTTGGCTGGGAAGCCAAGTTTCAAAGAAATACAAAATCACACATGCCCCCACAATGCAAAGCATCATGGGCTGCAAAGAGTAGGAAATAAACGTAGCCAATAATTTTCAAGGGGAACAGGGAAAGGAGTTGGGAAAACAATGAAATGCAATGACTATCTTTGTATGTGGAATTTTTTTTCCAATTGTTTAACCAGGAGTGGCACATTAAGCTGAAAGCTTGTTTACAGGTGTGAACTGGGAGCACAAGGAAGTTAAGTGACTTGCTCAGGGTCACACAGTATACAAGTGGGGGCTGTGGGATTCAAACCCAGGTCTCCAGATTTGCAGCTCAGGGCCTTAAAACACTGTGCTATACTGCCTCCTATGTCTAAATAATGTGCATGTATTTTAAAAGAAGTGAGTTGCAGAACACACAAATGGATTGGAGGGGCTTTGCATGTGTAGTTGAGGGAGGGATTGGGAGGTGATATTTGCTTTTGCTTTTGTATTATCCAGGAAAATGTAAAGAAATGCAGTCTCTGCACCATGTTATCCAGGAAGATGAAAATAATTCAGTCTCTGTGCCTTTGATAGAAGACAGAATAGTGACTGCGCTGGGGGGTTTAAAACATGGGTCGAATTGGACCCACTGGTGTAAAAAATGTGGGTCTAAAGAGGAACCTACTGAGTTAAAACATAATTAATGGCAGATTTTGACAGTTTGTGTTCCCTTCCTTCAAATATTTATAGAGTAGATGTGTTACTTTGGACCCACTGGCAAAGGGAAGATGGGTCATTTTATTTTATTTATTTAATTACAGTCTCAAATTACAACCTTTGTGTCAGAGATATGTTTACAAAGGTTCTACGTAAAGAAACAGGAGAAAACAAAACTAATACAAAGCAAAGTAAAAAGTACAATATAAGTATTTACAATAAGAATAAAAAAAGAAAGAAACAACATGGAGCAGTCATTAACAATTGGTATTCTCAAATGGCAGAGATGGTTGGTGCAAAAATTACAGGTAGATGATGTGAAACTACAATAAGGAGAGGAAAAAAAATTTTACTAGATGGAGCAGCAAGTAATAAGCGATCTTGTCAAATAAGTGAAAAATTCCAGATAAAGAGAAGAACTGTACTAACAAAAATGGAGCCCAACATTCAGGGAGGCAAGAGAAACTTCGATATTACTAGTAATA
Organism: Neoceratodus forsteri; assembly: GCA_016271365.2. Classification (NCBI taxonomy): domain Eukaryota; kingdom Metazoa; phylum Chordata; order Ceratodontiformes; family Ceratodontidae; genus Neoceratodus; species Neoceratodus forsteri. The sequence continues at coordinate 1,238,157,242 of CM057454.1, forward strand.
CAGATGGCAGCATGGCTACACATCGCTGCTGGTATAAAAATGTACCTTGCAGTCAGGATAAAGTAAATAAAAGACTTTTATTACAAACCAAAAAGCCAGCACACAGCTACAGCGTGCCCCTTCCCAAATCAGCCGAATGTTTTCACGCTAAACCGCACTTTCTCTGTGAAAGTCGAGGTTCTTTGCTCTAACATTCGGCTGATTTGGAAAGGGGCACGCTGTAGCTGTTTGCTGGCGAGTAAACCCACTGAGACTAGAAGTACCTTGTTCAGGGGTGACCCAAGGGTGGGGATACAGTTAGTAACCAACTGATACTGAACCAAATTAAGCTGTTGATGGTGTTTTCCTTGAGGGCTGTGACCCCTCCTTATTTCTGTGAGTACCAATGTTTCATTTATTTTTTATGTCAGTAGCAAATCGCACACCTAAAAGAAATAATGTTTTTATAAATAGTTTAGCACTCCAGACCCGCATAGTTAAATAAGCAAAGGAGAAATTTTTTTTTTGGGGGGGGGGGGGTATGATGAAAATATTAAAATACGTAAAGGGCATAAATAAGGTACAAGCAGAAAACCTCTTTCACAGAAATGAGACCACATGAATGAGGGGGAACAGTTTGAGACTAACAGGGTAGGTTTAAAGCCAACATGCTTAAGTTCCACTTCACAGAGAGGGTGGTGGACCCTTGGAATAGCTTACTGCCAAACTTTGTGGAGGCCAAAACAGTCACTGCTTTTAAGCTAGCGTGGGACAAGTGCTGCATTAATTTAGGAAGAAGAACAGAATAGGGGGGTAGGCAATCTGGGCAGGCTAGATGGATCATAAGTTCCCCTATGCAGACAGATTCTTATGTTCTTAAATAAAGTAAACAGCTACAGCACACAGATGTTTTTATCGTGTGTGACTTTTGCTTTGTTAGTGCTGAGATACCACTGTAATATTTATGTAATATTTAAATTTTATGTTATTGGCATTTCAGTCGCATATATGCAATACATACAGCACTCCAAAACCCCATTCACGCAACAGCATGAGGGAGCGCGAGTACAGTATATAACCCCCCTACAAATCGGGGTTTACTATAACTTCTTCCTGGGCTCCAAAATGCCCCATGTCAGGCTGGTGTCCTGTCTTTAGGAATTCTATTCATCTGTGGGAGAGTGTCCTAGTCAGTCACTGCACCTGCCTCTTTAAGGAATGCTAATCTGTGTTTAGAAATTAGTCTGGGCTGGGTCTGAGCAATTTAAGGCCCACGACCAGCCTGACAGTCTGTTATTCTGCTCCATTCTGCAGTTGCTATTTGCGCAGAGGGAGCCTTCTTAGAAATTGTGAATGTTTATTGTTAAATGGCAATCCTGGACCTTGTGCTCACAAATGGGGACAGTGTGATGGGGGTAACAGTGGGGGAGCACCTGGGTTACAGTGACCACCTGTCACTGTGGTTTGAAATCACAAAAGGAGCAGAACCTAACTGCACAGAAACACATATCCTAGATTTTAAAGGGGCAGACTTTGGGAAAATGGGGATATGCTTGAAAGAGGCATTAATGGGAATGGGGCAGGAATCAGGGGGTTTAGGAACAGTGGGCAATATTTAAAACAGGGATTATGAGAGCAACAGAATTCTGCATTAAGCAGGTTAGCAAGCGGAAAAGGAAGAGGAGGCCATTATGGTTTTCCAAGGAGGTAGCCGAGAAAGTGAAAGCTAAAAAGTTTGCATTCAGGCAATAACATAGAAACATAGAATTTGACGGCAGATAAGGACCGCTTGGCCCACCCAGTCTGCCCATTTCCCTACCTACTGGATAAGCTGCAGATCCTAGTTACAAAAAGACGCAGGCATAAGAGGTTAGGGAGAAGTACCAGGAGAAGCAAAGGGAGGCAGGGAGGTCAGTAAGGGAAGCCAAAGCTCAGACAGAAGAGCGCATCATAAAATCAGTGGGTAGAGGGGACAAACACTTTTACAGGTACATAAGTGATAAAAGAAAGGCAAAGGGAGGGATAGTAAGACTGAAGGGGAGGATGGAGGCCTCGTGTAGGATGACAACAGTAAAGCTGACATATTGAACAGGTATTTCTGCTCAGTCTTTACTGAGGAAGAGAAGGGCAATGGGCCTGAAGTGAGTACAAGGGAACGATGCAGAAATGGACACAAGTCCCTTTACACGAGAAAGGGTCCTGAAAGAACTGGAAGGAATAAGAGTTGATAAAGCAATGGGTCCAGATGGGGTGCACCCCAGTGTCCTAAAAGAACTAAGAGAGGTGGTGGTTGAACCGCTGGCAATCCTGTTTAGCTGATCACTGGAAACAAGGGAGGTATTCAAAGACTTGAGGACAGCAGATGTAGTCCCCTTATACAAAAGTGGGAGCAAAGAGGAAGCAGGGAACTACAGACCAGTCAGCCTCACCTCGGTAGTGGGGAAGATAATGGAAGCACGACTGAAGGAGAGATTGTTGGAACATCTGGTTGCCAGTGGACTACAGGACCCAAGGCAGCATGGTTTCACCAGGGGGAGGTCATGCCAGACCAACCGCATCGAATTTTTCAACTGGGGGACAAGGGAAGTGGATCGGGGAAGGGCAGTGGATGTGGCATACCTGGATTTCAGCAAGGCCTTTGACACTGTGCCACATAGAAGGCTAATAGAAAACACGGGGGAATATGGGAGTGGGCAGGACAGTAGTGCTGTGGGTAGGTAACTGGCTGGGCGGCAGGACACAGAGGGTGGTGTTAAATGGCTGTCACTCCACAGGGGGAAGAGTTACCAGTGGGGTACCACAGGGATCAGTGCTGGGACTGGTCCTATTCAACGTCTTCATCAGTGACATTGCGCAGGACCTAGAAGGCAGAATTTCCCTCTACGCTGATAGCACAAAGCTCTATAACAGAGTTGACACACCAGAGGCTGTAGACAGATTGAGGAGGGACCTGCAGGAACCTGAAGAATGATCAGGGGTTTGGCAGTTGAAATTCAATGTAAAGGAGTGCAAGATAATGCATATGGGGCACAAAAACCCTGTAACAACATATCAGTTGGGGGGTGAGGATACAGCATGCACTAAGCAGGAAAGGGATCTTGGGGTTATCATCTCTGATGACCTAAAGGTAGGGAAACAGTGCGACAAGGCAGCAAGTAAAGCAAATAGGATGCTGGGATGCAGAGGCAGGGGCATCGCCAGCAGGAAAAGGGAGGTCACAATTCCACTATACAAGACACTGGTAAGGCCTCACCTGGAGTAGAGTGTACAGTTCTGGAGACCTTACCTACATAAGAACATAGAGAGGGTAGAGAAGGTTCAGAGGATGGCAGCAAAGACTGTACATGGATTGCGTCACAAGTCCTATGAGGACAGGCTCAAGGACTTGAATATGTACTCCCTGGAGGAGGGAAGGGAGAGAAGGGATATGATAAAGACATACAAGTACCTTACAGAGAGGAACAGGATGCTGGAATACACTATTTTTCAGTGAAAAAGATGTTCCAGGACTAGACAGCATGGGATGAAGTGGGAGGATGGGCGATTCAGAGGAACCGTGAGGAAGAATTTCTTCACAGAATAGGTGGTGGACAAGTGAGACACCCTGCCAGAGGAAGTAGTGGAGGATGAAACAATCACGGGATTTAAGAATGCATGGGATAGACATAGGGGAATTCTGGAGGTCAGGGGTAAGGGGCAACAGACTTCTAAGAAAACAAAGTGAACTTACAAGCTCAAATGGGCATATTGGCTGGGCCGTAGGCCCTTATCTGCTGACAGTATCTATGTATCTAAATTGCTGTTATAGTGAAAACAGAGAAGTTTGTCTAACCTGCTTTTATTGCAGCTCAAGCACTTGGATGGGAGCCACCATGTTAGGTTCTGGGCTTCCAGTAAGTGGACAAATCGAATCTCTAGGGGACCTAAAATGGATTCTGTCCCCCAGGGGTCTTGTGGGAGAGAAATTCTGTAGTCCTTGTAGTTTTGTGTGCTGGTGCCTAAATGGGCAGAGAGGGGGAGCCCTTACTGTGACTGACAGTCTCCTCAGCCAACCGAACCTTTGGATTGCGAAGGAAATACCCCGAACTGCCTGAAGCAGTGTGTCAGTTGGAATTGGAGGTTGAAGGGTGAACAGCTCGAGCTGTTGAGCTGCTGCTCCCAGAAAGAGAGTAAAGTAATCTGTGGGAACAGGCATGGCTGGCCTGCATGCCACATTCTTATTCCACTGAACTGCCTTTTGCAGAATTCGGATCTGGTTACAATTTCCCTGGTGGGGATCTGCAGCAGAAGAAAGTTTGTTGATGCGACTGGTGATTAGCTCCAAAGATTTGCTCCAGCAGCAATCACCCTGCCTGAGGATAGTATTCCATCTCAGATTGAAGGGTTTGCACAGCAAAGCTGTTATGCAACTGAACTGAATCTGAACTGGTAAGTAAGACATTTGTTGGTATAAGTGTACTGAATGTGTCTTGTGGGTTGCGATTTGGTTAATCCATTGAATCTGTCACACCAGCTGGAGGCCTTACTAACACAAGCAACCGGACAATTTCCAAACTGTTCACCTAGCCTGGGCCATGCCACTTTGGTCTAGGCCACTACTCTCGAGTTCATGACCATCCCGGCGAAAGACCCACATAGTGATTCAGCCCCCTGCTCAACACCATCTAACAGGTAGAGACCATCAGGAGGTGACCCATGTAGGCCCTGCTTCCCCGCCTTTCTGCACCATCACCACAAGATCTGCATCTCGCCTGTCCTTCATCCTGGTCTGGGTAGCGCAAGTACAAATCAGGGTAGCTCCCTGCAACAACTGCTCAATCACTTGTGTTACCATCTAATTGTGTTCTGGGTTTAAACAACAAACAGAGCCATCCGGCTTGAATTACAAATAATTAGGGTTGTTTGCATGCTGTTTTCTTTCTTCAAGGGCCCCAACAACAGCTGCAATGCCGGGAAATGCTTCAGGCTAGCCAGCATGCCACACTGGGTACCCAGGGTTGTGGGGCTGTTACATTGCGACTTACAGTGCATGCCGAACAATCCTGATTTGAATCAGATTACAAATCAGCCTATTCGATTCACGCCCCTCCCTTGTTCACTGCCCCTAATAAATCTAATTGTCTGCTTTCATGTTTAAACTGGTAGTGTGAATGTTCTTAGTTGGGTTACACTGGTAAAGGGTCATTACTGTATTGCTAATCTTATTTTCCAGAGGGTCTTCAGGGCAATCCAGTCTTGGTCATAAGTGAAAGGGAGGTGAGCTATTAGTACTGCTAGCTGCTAAGTGTGAAAATACCTTTGTGTTACTATCTGGACCACTAGAAGGGTTGGTTGGCCTTTATACTGTCCCAGAGCGCTATACCACAGCAACTGATCTATCCCAATACTATTCCTCTGGGTGGAGGCACCCGTTCCTAGAACTCAGGCCACTCAAATTGTGCATAGCCATGCAGACAGGGATAGTAGTCCTTAGAACAGTGTTGCCCAGGGGTTACACGTATTGTGAAGGCAGTATAGCATACTGGTTAAGAGCACTGAGATGGAGACCTGGGTTTGAATCCCATAGCCCCCACTTTCATATTGTGTGGGCCTGAGCAAGGTACTTAATGTCCTTGTGCTCCCAGGTTGCACCTGGAAACAAGGTTTGGCTTAGTGTACTTTTCCTGGTTAAATCATTTCTCCTTTTCTATATCTCCTAAGATGAAAATTTGCACAACAGGGGTCCAGAGTGCTACAGTATCTCCAGTGCTACTAGCAGTGATACTTTTTGGGCCATATATTCAAATGTGTTGTGCCAGCGCAACCCCAGTAATGCACCCCGGTGAGATATTCAAATGAGGGACCTGCGGAGCTCAAGTCCCAATGAGCAGGGGCAGCATGATAATCGTATGCAGGGCAACCCCAGGGTGTGTACCAATGCATATGCAGTGCATCCCGATATTCAGCCCGGGATGTGCGGTGCTTTTGTTGGCACAAACCTGAGATGCACCACAAACCGCTGGGCACAGCAGAGCCTGCAAAAAAAAGCCTCAAATGGTGGCTACCCACAGGCAAGCTGCTGTACTTCAAGGTGCAACACAGCAGCCGCCAGCCGTGGGTGGCAACCCTCCCACCCGGTCTACTGTGCGGCAGCACCCATATCTTCCCTGGTGGTCTAGTGGACCCCCTCCCTCCCCAAAACCCTGATGGCCGCAAAGACACCAATTATATGGCCCAGGTGGTCTAGCGGTACCCCTTCCCTCCCCATAGCAATGATCACCTGGCAAAATGAACAGAAATTAATCTGTGGTAGTCCAGTGGTACCCCCCCACCCCACCTGTAACCCCAATCACAGGCTAACCAATACATATCGTAAACCCTGGTGGTCCAATGGCACTCCCCACCCACACAGGACCCCCTGCCCACCCAGCTCACCCCTATCATCAGCAGGTAACAGCAAACCCACCCACATACCGCCCAGCTGCCGGCCGAATGACAGTTTACAGTATCAGCTGTAAGCCTATTGGTCCACACTGTGGACCAATGGGCCTGCAGTGCATGCTGCAATAGCCATTCACATTTACGTGAATGGCTATTACAGTATGCACTGCAAGCCCATTGATCCACAGTGTGGAGCAATAGGCTTACTGCTGATACTGTAAGTTGTCATTCAGCGGGCAGCTGGCCTGTATGCCGGTGGGTTTGCTGCTGCCTGCCGATGACGGGGGGGAGCTGGGTGGGCATGGGGTTCTGTGTGGGTGGGAGAATGCCACTGGACCACCAGGGTTTACCTTATGTAGGGGTTCACCTGCAAATGGGGTTACGGGCGGGGTGAGGGGTACCACTGGACTACCAGGGATTCATTATTGTTAATTTTGCCAGGTGACTGCGGCTACTGGGTGGGCGGGAGGTACCACTAGACTACCAGGCATTACATTATTTACATTCTGACAGGCGATCATGGCTATGGGGAGGGTGGGGGGTGCCATTAGCCCCCTCTGGCAGCATCACTCGCTGTGCAGGGCGCCATGTGCATTTTGCTGGCCAGCCCTGTTCAACTCATGCAAATAGAGCCATAATGTCATGCAAATGGCCCCATTTGCACCTTGCGTACATTATCGTCCCATTTGCATACTGATGGCTGAATATCAGGAAGTTGTTTACAGTGTAACTCTGTTGTGTTGGCGCAGTTCCCATTCCTGGTATTCAGCCCTGTCTGGGGGGAAGGGGGATGTGCCAGTGCATGGCAGTTGCACAGTACGCATTATCTGTTATATTCAGAGGAGATGTGCCATTGCTCATTTCTTTTGACTATATCCCTGCGTTGCGCTGCGCCCCCACATGGGCCATTGCCAGGCGCAAGTCTGAATATTGGGGCCTTTATGGACAAGGACATTTACGACAGGTCTAAACTCTGTCATATTGAAGTTAAGGCAACAACCATGTAAATGAAATGACTGTCCCAATTCTAAATATTTGTAAGCTGTCTGATTGAAGCATGCTGTATAAAAATGTGTGCTTCTGCTTAATGGTTAATAAACAGTAAGTTAAAAACAGACAATATTAATACACAAAAAATATGAAAAGCAAAAATAACATAAGATTATGGTAAAAGCAATCCCAGTGAGATTTCTTTTTTGTAAGGAGAGTCTTTTAATAACATTGTTTTCTTTAATAAAAAATAAATAAAATCATTGTTATAAAAAAATGTCAGAAAGATGCCATTTATCTCACTTCTGATTTGTTCTTTCACATCAGCTTTCTTACCTCCAGCTTCATGGTCCCCTGATTTAGTCTCCAGCAGCACTTGCTTACAATTCAGAACCACACTGCTTAGATCCCTGAGCAGCTCATCAGAGTTTGGGACTAGAAAGAGTTCAGTGGATGTTCCCAAAAATCAAGTTCCTCTCTACAGTTCTTTGTGCTCCTGTTTCTACTGTTGCTGCTCTCAGAACCTCAGCTGCACTTCCTGTCCCCCTCGGAATACTCCTGCCTCTCAGGAACTAAAGTTCACTTCCTGTCTGCTTCTGAAATGTGTCCCTAAACTATTCAAATCAGCTAATTCATATGTAGCAGGGTAGGGGTTCTGAAACATAGTAATCCCTTAAAGAAGCAGTAGTATATCCAGATTTGATGTCTGAGTCATGACTGAGGCAAAGCCAGAGAACCTTTCGGTCAGGATGGAACTGCACAATATAAAATGGGCAAGGAAATCTCAGTGTCCTGATTGACTGAGACTTGGGTCCAGCCATGGCAGTAAGAGAGCACCACCAATGGCTAAAAACAAGTCCCTGCCAACTAGGGCAACTCACAGAATTCATAAGCCTCTTACATCCTAATTTCCATAACAAAAGTTGCTGCAACCTTTACTCATATATAAAAAACTTCAACCAGGCCCTAAAAATTAAAATCCATCCAATTAAATACATTTAAACTCAAGAACCCTCCTTACACACATACACAAATTAAAACAAATCAAGTACTATTCCGAGTTTCCTTTGCTGGTGTTTCTTTGATGAACATGAAAAATCCACCTCCTACCCCTACCAGTAGGGGTGGGTGGACCCGAAAAGGTCCTGACCCTTATTATCAGGACCAGGATCCATGTCAGAGTCCTGATAAGTTCCGATTGATCCTGATTCTCAGAACCTGAAGAACATCAATAGTAATGTTTAACAACAATCACTAAGCACTGAAAAATAAGAAATAAAGTTGTTTTTCATACCTGAGTGTGTTTTTGTTTCGCTGACTCCATTCTGTGTCATCTGCTGGACATAGGTTACCCTCTTGTGTTTCTTACCCTCTGTGAGAGCCATTGGCATAGTATCTCTCCCTCATTCTAACCCAGCAATTATAAATATCCCCAGTCTGTACCATTTATGACCCCCCAATATGCAGCACACCCTTCATTCCGCCTATCTGCTTGACACCCACACTTCCCCAGTATGTGCATCCTGACCCTTCCATCTGCCACCTACCACCCTGCCCCAGTATGCAGACACCTGCCTCTTCATCTGTTGCTACCTATCCAGCCTCATGAATAACCCTACCCCTTCTCTCACTGGTTTATATCCACCATGCCCTAAAATGAATACTTTACCACCCTGTCCAGCACTGGATACATCTGCCCCTCCCCTGCCCCACTATCAAATACTGTGGTCCTTCTCTTTCCATCTGATGAGACCCACCATGGACCACTATTATTATCACTGTCCCTTCCTCCTATCTGTGGTACCTACCTACCCTCCCTGTTGCAAAATGAATACTTCTACCCCACTTTCCATCTGCTGATACCCATCTTCTCAGAGAATGAATACCTTATTCCCTTCTCCAATCTACTAATACCAACCCAGAACAAAATTAATACCCCCCTCCCACCTACCGATTCCCACGCACCCTGTCCCAGAAGTAGTGTGACCCAGGCACCCACTGATGCACATTCCATTGCATGGACAGCACAAACACAGAAATGCACGAATCATATACAGATAGACTATTGCACAAACGTCACCTTATGAGCTAAAGCTACATAACTCATCCAGAAAAGATACAGAATAGGAGAACATGAGTGGGCCACAGGGCCAGTAAGGAAGGGCAATCTGGTGTAGAATGAATTGACTTAAATGAAATTCTGTCTTGTGTGTAGCTCATTAAATCTACACAAGCACTTTGAGAAAATTAACCAAAGGTGTTCCATAGATGTTTTTTTTTAACGTCTTTATACATTTCAGATGTAACCACCTTGCCCTGGTGGGGGATGCCTACCTGTCTGTCTTCTCACTGCCTGACCTATGAAGCCTGAATTTGGAATGTTCACTCCGGACTGTAGCCTGTGGCGGTAGGATAGAGAAGCAAGAAACTCTGAGCTGCTGCCCTCTTGCTTGTGCCCATTACCACCTCTCACACTGCCTTCCATACTCAGCGTGCCCACCCCCATTGAGATCTGAATCTCACTGCTGCAACTTCAGCCCATACCAACTTCCAAAGACACCAAACAGTTTCATTGTTCACTCTCTCGTGCTACAGGCATGCACATGCACACTGGAATCCCTGCGTGAGAGAGTGTGCAGGCTTGCAGCTGGCGTAAGCAACAGGTGGGAAGAAAAAAAAAAGAAAAAATTGCTTGTTCTTGTCACTGTGGGATCAAGGGTGGGTGCTTGGGAGAGGGGATTGTGTTTTTTCATTATTATCATTATTTTTTTAAATAAAAGAACAATTTTTGCAGGGAAAGCACTGTGAGGTGGATCCGGTGCACCTCGACTAGAGTTCAGATCTACTTGAGTCCAACCAGCATCAGGAGATCCGGGGTCTGATCTTTGTTGGACTGGTCCGCCCATCCCTACCTACCAGTTTGCAAGAGAACTTCCTGTTCCTTACCTAGCAACAGATAAAACTGAGGTTCGGTCTCCACTTGAAGCTTGAGTGTGTGTGTGTGTGTGTGTGTGTACCTGTATGTGTATCAGTGGTTTAATTGAAAATGTTTAGGTGGGGGAAACTTTCATATCTAGATTTGTAGGTGGTAGAACTGCCATTTTTAGGTGATGGAACTCTCCTATAGTAGTCAATGGAGGAAGATGACAGAGGTGGTAGAACTGTCATGCAGTTTTTTAAGAGGTGGTGGAACTGAGTTCCTGTGGGCACCTGCCCAATTTAACCCCTGATGTGTATGCCAGTGGAACGCTGAATAATTTTTAATTCATGTATTCCATACTACCATTCTGTGTGTGTGTGTATGTTGGTGGGGGGGAAGCATTCTACTACTGGAACAATGCAGAGCTTTGACTTCTCCTATTCCATGGTAAACAATCACACAATGTATTGAATGTGATAAAAGACAGATGACTGATAGGTGAAAGACATATGTGGATGCCCTATTTTACATTAGGAAATTAGCTTTTTATTTGGAGAGCATCTGATTGGCTGCTACCCCTTCCACAGGGGAACATTAACTTTCAATAGATGCCCACCAAATAAAAAGTCCCAGCCCCAAAATGCCTTATGCCCAGCCAAATATCCTTGTGCCCAGACTGCTCAGCCATTGGCTGTAGCACTGGGCACACAATTTCAAACTGCCGTCATTGTTGTTTGTCACTTAGCAAGACAGCAAACAGGGAGAGCGAATGACCAGACACCACCCAGAAAATCAAACAAATTCACAGCGCCATACACAGAAAACTTTATTTTGGAAAGCGATAGGCACAAACGACCGTCAGATAGTGTGACTTATGTTCTGTTTGAAGCCACCTGTTCCATTATGGCTCTGCTCAACCCCCCCCCCACTTGATTTTTCACAATTTCCACCACTTGTTCAAATAAATAAAAGCAGGATTCCTGTACTGTCGGCATTACCTCTCCTGTACCCTTCTGCTGCCGATTTGTTTTTTTTTTTTCAACATGCAGTCATTTCCCCAGTGTCACTTCGGATGTCCCTCTCCCAGTCCCTACAAACTTAGGCTGTCATACAGATCATCTCCAGGTAGGCAATTGCCAGGCGAACGAGCACCGGGGGGGAGGGGGTAACGTCCTTTGCCCTTGTGTTTTTTATTCATAGCAGAGACAAAGAAAATAGGTAGAAAGCAGCTTGCCTGCAAACTGACAGGAGCAACAGACAGAGAGAGAGAGACAGCATTAGCTCCTTAACCGCAAATATGTGTGTGTGTGTGTGTGTGTGTGTGTGTGTGTGTGTGCGTGTGTGTGTGTTGGGGGGAGTAACCAAGATGATCAGTTACAAAAAGTGTAATCCATGTAGAGGAACTATTTTATTACAAAACTCATATTAAACTAATTATTTAGTTAACAATTTGTAATAAAATTAATATTTTTCTAATATGTTATAATTAATAACAGCTTAATCTGGTTCAAGGTCAGTTGGCATTCATCTGTATCCCCTTCCCCTGGGTCATGCCTGAAAATAGGCAGGATTTGTCTAGTGCACTTACCCGGTCAACAAAAACTAAATAAAATAAATAAATAAATAAATGTTTTTACTGTACCCATTTTCTAAGCGCAATAATACCCTCCAGGACCTCATAGACGCGACAAGTGTGTCTGGCACACCACCATCCGGCACATGGTCTTCCCCACCGGGCACGTCACAACATCCTCACACCACACAACTTTCCCTGTGCTTGGCTCCCTCAAGTCGCGGAGTGCACTTCTGCACCTGGCTTGCTCTCTTGCCATCACTAGCAGCCTCCAGCCCTGCTGTCTGCCCTCCTGAGATGGATGTCCTCCTCCTGGAGTCCTGGGATTGCTTCTTCAGTGATTAGTTGGTTGCTGGCGCTGCCTTGCACCCTTCGGTCACTCCCAGTTCATTCTGCTCAATCACCTCAACCATCACCAGCTCTTGTCACCATCTGCCACCTAGTGACATTCCCACTCTCTTTGGGCACATACACATTGTAATGTGCATGCAAAACTAAAGGCACTGATTTAAAAAAAAATGCCACTAATGAACTAGGGGGATTGCTCCCTTCCCGGAGAAAGTCACAGAGGGCATACATGCACCCAGGTCACAGAACAACAACAAAAAATATGGAAAAAAGGTTTATGTTGAAAATTATTGATGGAGCCAGACCCGCTTCAAAAAATATTGTCTGGAGCCCATTACCCAAGGGCCCATATAACCTGGTATCTATAAGCCAGGGTAGAAGCGCCCCCTTCAACCTGCCTGAGCCCCCACTCAGGTGGTAAACATACTTGTTGAGGCACCCGTGATCTCACTGGGAGAGGCACAGAAAGCTGCTGTTAAGAGAAGCCAAACTTGTGGCTTTTCACAGCTGAGCTGCATCATCGCTATAAGTGGTGCCCCAATGTGCAGGTCAAGGGAGGTGTGGATGTTGCCTATTTTAAACCATGTTGCGTCTAACTTTAAAATGCCTGACTGGGCTTCATTTAAAAAAATAATGCCTACAGGAGGCACAGGCAAGACAAAGGCAGGCACACTCTAAGGGAAGCGACAAGAGGGGGTGCAACAAAGGAACGCACTTGAGGAGTTGAGTAACAGTATGGGGGCACACGCGGGGGGGGGGATTCATTATGAGATTAGGGTGATGTCCTGATGCAAGTCTGCGATGACCAACTGTGCAATATGGTGGGGGCAGGCAGTCGAGTGACAAGAATTAAGTACAGCGGGGCAGTGTGCAGTCGACATGGGCAGAGACTTGGACTTGCTCAAAAAGGAAAAAAAAACAAAAACTGCTCAATTACTTTAGCGAGTGAGTCTCTTGTCTTCTCCCCAACTGACCACAGGCATGGCAAGCTGCTCACTCCCTCCTCCTCTCGCAGGCTCGGTCAGTCTACGGCTGCTCTGCTCCGGCCGGCTAGACCCAGATTCCCTGCCACACTGCTCTCATCTGCTGTGCTGGACTCTTCTCACTCCAACTGTCCAGTAGACTCTGAGATGTGGTGGCAGTTTCTTTCCTGAACAGGTGAAGGAGGAGCTGACACTGCAATGACAGGGCACTCCCTGATTGCGGCGGCCAAATCATTTTAAGTTGGTGGCACTCATGCAAACTAGTGTCACCACCAGCCGGCACTTGCATTGTGACACACAGCCAAGCCCACAAAAGCAGTGGCGGCATTGGTTGCAACAGTACCGCATTTCCACAACTCACTTCTCTCCTAAGCTGCCACATGTTTCTTGTGCATGTGAGCAAGCAAACATGATAAAAACGAGGTGCTGCATTTCAGCTGGGCTATACTGGGTATGGATTGTGCAATGAATAAACCTTGCAAACCATTCAGTTAAAATAGGTTCCATTCTCATGCTTGCAGGAACACAAAGAGAGTCATACCACTTTCCACTGTAAATTGCAAATTTCTAGCAACACTGAACTAATGTTAATACATGTAGGATGTAAAAAACAGAAAGGACAGCTTCCAAATTTCTCCTGATCTGTAACTTTTTTATAATGTCCCCTTTAAAAACAAAATCACTAAAACTTTCTCAGACCTGCAGACTATTTGGAACCTTATAAACAAGACTTTTGGAAGTAGTTACAGATTCGAGATGCTTATAGTTCTTTCTTTAGCTATGCCCATAAATCTACACTACATGATCATCACATTTCGTACTGGATTAATCTATCAACAAAGTAGAATAGCTCCATTTATAGTGACATTATAGATAATTTACCTGGTCAAACTATTTCAGCTAAAATTAGATAGAGCACTCTTCTTAACTATAACATTAATGACATACAATGGTGCACTTATTGGCACCTTTCCCATAGCATATTTAAAAATACCCATAGCTCACTAATACAAATTAAAATTCTACACCTTTGGTATAGAACCCCTTCTATATTATACCATATGGGACTATTAAATAATAATAACTGTTGGCACTGCAATTTACCTGTAGGTGATATTTTTCATATTTTATGGACATGCACTCCTGCAGCTCTGGCACAAGGTTCATACACTTGCCTCCAAAGTTATTGGACAACAAATCCCTTTGGACCCTAAACTCTTCCTGCTAGATATTCTTATCCCAAGTACCATCACCCTCTCACATGCTCTCTTCAGGTGGCTAAAATACACTTTCACTCCTTGTTAAATGCTTAATTCTAATGAAATGGAGATCAGTACATGTTCCATCATTTGCAGACGTCCTGCAAAATGTAACTCAATATGCATCTCTAGATTGATTATCCCATCTTACTCATGACCGACTCATTGTATATGATAATTGTTGGCGTGATTACTTCAAGTATATCAGTCCTTCTAGTGTTTCTAAGCCCTAATATACATCCACCTTTTTTTCCCTTTCATCTCTTATATTCGATCTGGGGCAGTATTTGTAACCATGCACAGATATCCTTCTCTGTTATGTCTTTTTCTCTGTGCTTCTCCCCTTTCTTTTACTTATTTTCCTCCTTCTTCTGCTCTCTCGTATTTCTTTTTCCTCTTTTTCTTTCTCTATAGGATATTTTCTTCTTTATTCATATCCTCCTTTTACACTTTATTACTTGCACTTCTTCTTGAACCACCTCCTTATTACTGTTACTAGACTAATCTTAGATATTGCCTGGTATTAACCTTATATATGTAGGATATCTTCATCATAAATATACACATTTTTTTTTAATTATGCCTTTAACGCTATTTGATATTACTGTTTACTGGCTTGTTCTCCTTTCTTTGTAACAGTTTGTAATTATATTAATTATATTGTCATGTGCACTTTATTTAACTTTGTTTCTTCCCAGTATATGTAGGTTACTTCATATCTTTATGTGATGTATGTTCTGAAACTTTTTGAAAATTTCAATAAAAATATAAAGTGAAAAAAAAATCACATGGCCCTGAAAATTTAAAATACCCTGCTATCTCAGATGCAGGTTCTCTCAGAGATATACTGGACCTATGCCAACTGCCCACCTTCCAGGCACTTAGAAAAAGTTCAGAGGACATTACTCAACTAGCACCTGCCATTGCAAGGCAGCAGTAGCATGACAAGTGGAGAGGGAGCAGAGCTGGTGATGTGATGACTCTGACCCAGGCGAACTGCTGATGGTAGCAGCCTCAGATGGATCAGATCCACGCCAGAAGCCTTGGGACATCATTTTAGTAGCCAGCTAGCCAGGGTTTGTGGTGGAGAGGAAACCCCTGATTTTTATTGCAACCCTGAACACAGCACTTTTTCTTCCTTCTCTGCTTCAGGAATCCCGACGACTCCGACTAATTGACCTAAACAACGTGAATCGCCTACTTGACACACACGCAGCCCCCTCGCCTGCCCACATCAGGGTGCTCCCTACTTCAGGGTCTAAATAAGCTGTAGAAAAAAAATCCAGAGTCATTACATATGAACATATGAATTTGCCAGCAGAAATAGGCAACCTGGTCTTCCAAGTCTGCTGCAGTGTGCAGCTAGCACCCTCACCTTGCAGCAGCCCCACCCCCTCTGCTTCCCAATTCCCCCCCCACAATGTCCCATCCCTTATTGAAACTACCAACTGTCTTACAGGCTGCCACCTCTTCAGTAGAACATTCTATTCTGCCACGACCCTCTCCGTGTAAAAGTGTCTCCTCATTTCTGTCCTAAATCCCCCCCAAACTAAAGCTGTGCCCTCTCGTGTCCTTCCCCCTCCTCAGCCTGCGTGTCCCTTCAGTGCCTGCTTTGTTTATCCCCTTTACATGCTTAAAGGTCTCAATCATATTCCCCCGGACCCTTCTCTCCTCCAAGGATGTTCAGCTCTCTCAGCCTCTCCTCATATGGTCTGTCCTCCAATCATTGGATCATCCTTGTTGCCCTGCGTTGTACCCCTTCAGTAATTTCACATTCTTTTTCAGATATGGGTGCCAGAATTGCACACAGTACTCCAGGTGCAGCCTGACCAGTGCCCTGTAGAGAGGCAGGATCACCCCACTGCTCCTGGAGGAGATCCCTCTCGTGATACAACCCAGCATCCTGTTGTCTTTCACTGCTACCCTCCTACACTGCTCTGTATTGTTCATCTTCCCTGTTATGACCACCCTCTAGATCCTTCTTCTCCTCATTGGAACTTACCTGCACCCCTCCCAGCTGGTAACCCTTCCCTGGGGTTCTTTGCTCCCAAGTACAGGACTTTGCACTTTTTCACATTGAGACCCAACTGCCACACTTCTGACCACTCCACCACTTTGGCAGGTTGTCCTGCAGCCCCTGCCAAGCTGCTATATCATCCACCACTGCCCCCAATTTGGTATAGTCAGCAAATAGACTGATCTTTTTCCTGACGCCATACAAGATGTCTGCTATGAATATTCCAAACAGCACTTCCCCGAATACTGACCCCTGTGGCACCCCGCTTGTCACAGCCCTGGGAGATGAGTTTCTCCCATCTACCATTACCCTGTACTGTCTCTCCCCTGCAGCCAATTCTCAATCCATTTAACCATCTTAGTCCCCACCCCCATGTGTCTCAACTTCCCTCCCAACATCCCATGTGGTACCGAATCAAAGGTCTTACTGATGTTCAAGTACATGACATCCACCACATGACCCTTGTCCAATTCCCTCGTGACCCAGTCGTAATACTCAACTACTATAGGTTTGTCTGGCAGGATTTTCCTGAGACAAACCCATGCTGGTGACTGTCCTGGAGCCCATGGTCTTCTATAAAGGTCAGAACCTTTCCTTAAGTATTGTCTCCATCAGCTTCCCCACGATGGAAGTTAAGCTTATCAGCCTGTAATTACCCTGCTCATCCTTTGGTCCACTTTTATGGATGGGTACCATGTGGGCCATCCTCCTGTCATCCGGTCCTGGTGCCTTAGCCATCCTCAAAGCTCTTAAACTCTCCAATACCCTACCCTATGTGATCACCCTGTCTGTTACTCCTTCTTCCCCTGCCCACCTTGCCCACCCCTTGCGGTAGCTGTCCTCCTTTCTCCCTCATGAATACAGAACAGAAGTACTCATTCAGTCCCCCACCATGTTTTTTTTAGACCTGTAAAAACAAAAATGGTCCTTTGTCATCTCCCAGTCCTCCCTCCCCCATCCTGACCCTCCCTCTGCACACCCACCTCCCCTCTGTCACCCCTTATTTAGCACCGGAGGCTAACGCTGTCATCATCTCTCTGTTTATCTTGTGAGTAACTTCAGAAGGATTTAAAAACTGCATTTGGGTAGACCCTTGGAGGTAGCTAGGTTGTCTACTAGGATTTTCTGACAGTTAAACTATTTTTTAATTTACAGGTGGCTGAGGAGTTGAAAAAGAAACTTGCAAACTCTGCTTATCTTGGAAGTAACTTCACAAGGGTTTGAATACTGCATTTTGGTTGTTCCTTGGGGGTAGCTGGATTGACTACTAGGATTTTGGAACAGAAACTATTTTTAAATAATTTACTGGTGCATAGGAGTTTGTGATAGTTAAACTATTTCTAAATAAGTTACTGGAGGTTAGTTGAATTACTATAAAGGGCAGTACTCACCAGGGTGGTGGAGCAATGGTGTACTTGATTGTTTCTAACAGTCACCTGTTGTTGTGGACCACCCACCTCCCTTCCCCAAACCACCCCCCCAGGTGTGGCATTTTCTTTACAGCCAAAGTTCTGACATCACTTCCTCAACAGGTCTTGGGGCAGAACTGTCATATTCTTAATAACCCATCACAGTGCATAAAAGGCAAGTACACACCACCAAAAGGAAAAAATTATATATACACTACATATTGTATATTATAAGGGAGAGGGACATGTGGGGAGTGGTGCAATGCACTGGCTGTGGGGCAGCAGTTTTCTGGGAGACATTCTGGAAACTGCTCTGCTGTCCTATTTGCAGGCAACTGTCAGCTCTGAGGGAGGAGATTGCCCACCTCCAGGCTGAACTGGCAAGGACTAAGGAGGCCTCCCCCACCCAAAGAGCACCACTGCCACAACCACTGCCTCAGAGGTTGCCAAGTATGAAGAGCAGTTTGGACCACAAAGGGTTCTGGGAGGGTGTGGGTGGTGGAACAGAGGCAAAGCCCCCTAGTTGAACCTCTACACAAATCATACGCCAGTCTGGCAGAGCAAGGTTCCTCTATGATGGCACCCTCAGTGGAGACCAAGAAGAATGCTGAGGACATCCACAAGGGAGACCCACAAAAGGGTGGCAAGGGACACCACAGGGGAAAGAAACAGCTTCTGATAGGGGACTCAATTGTTAGGGGGGTATAAATGGGGAAGGGAGAGAAGAGGGAAGTAAGGTGCCTGCCTGGTGCCATGGCTTGGAGGGACAAGAAGTGAATCCTCACAATTGCAGAAGCAGTATCACAGGAGAGGGAACTAGATATCATTGTCCACCTTGGGACAAATGACCTAGCTAGGCATGGAATCAGTGCAGTGCAGAATGAATTTGTGGAGTTGGGGAGGGGCCTCAGACAGGTAGCAAGCACAGTTACCTTCTCAGAGGTGCTGCCAGTCCACGGCAGGGGTAAGGCTAGGGTACTGCACGTCATGCAGTTTAATGAATGGTTGCAAAACTGTTGTAGAGCACAAGGCTTTGGCTTCATTGGGGACTGGGGGTACACCTGGAGAGATAAAGGTCTATACTGGCATGATGGTCTGCATCTGTTCACAAAGGGAACCAAGCTCCTAAGTGACAGGTTTAAATGCTTCCTTGGCAAGCTTTTAAACTAGCCAAGGGGGGAGGTGCTGACAAGAGGCAGGAAATTTCAAGCCTCCCCCCACAAAACATGGCAGGTAGTAAGGTAAACACTGAGGTAGAGAGCTCAACAGAGGGCAGGACAGGGGTAAATGGAAAAATAGACAAGGGCAATAAGAGCAGGGATGGGGAAAAAAGGATAAAGCCAACATTAAATGGAGGGAAATGAGCACCAATGCCCGTAGTCTGGGAAACAAGCTTCCTGAGCTAGTAGCTCTGATGGAAGATGAAAAATTGGATATTGTGGCAGTCACAGAAACATGGTACATGGAGAACCATGACTGGGATGTCATACCCAGGTACACAGTCTACAGAAGGGACAGGAAGGGTAAACGAGGAGGTGGAATAGCTCTATACGTAAAGGAAGAGATCAAAGCTACAGAACTAAAAAGTAAAGGGGGAGGACAAGAGGCACTCTGGGTCACCTTGGAGACAGGGAATGGCATCACAATCCTCACAGGGGTTGTATACAGACCCCCGTCTCAAGGGGAGGAAACAGACAAGAAAATGATGGAGGACATTCACAAAATGGCTGAAAAGGGGGAGATACTGTTGATGGGGGACCTGAATATGCCAGATGTTAACTGGATGACATGTACTGCAGCCACATCCAAGAGCAGGGTCATTCTCGATGCCCTGCAGGGGGCAGGCCTTAGACAGCTAGTGCTGGATCCCACTCAGGAGGGAGCAATATTAGACCTGGTACTTTCAAATGGAGAGAGGATCACAAATTTAGAAGTCAGTAGACATCTGGGAACAAGGACCCCTGCACAGTGTGCTTCACAATAAGCACAACCATGGAGACAAGCCATACAAAAACAAGGATACTGGACTTTAGAAGGGCCGACTTTGGCAAAATGGGTGAATAACTGAGGAATGCACTGGCAAATGGCCAAAAAAGATGGATGGAAGAACAATGGAGAAAAATCAAAACTGCTATCACAGAGGCAACAAGTCTTTGTGTGAAACAAATAAAGAAAACAAAGCGGAGTAAAAAAACACTATGTTTCTCAAAAGAGGTGGCAGGAAAGGTTAAGGAGAAAAAGGCTGCATTCAAAAAGTAAAAGGAATCACAGAAGGAGCATGACAGGGAACTGTATCAATTAAAGCAGAAAGAAGTGGGGAAGACAGTCAGAATAACAAAGGCTCAAACCGAGGAAAAAGTAGCCAACTCAGTTAAGAACGGGGATAAAACCTTCTATAGGTACATTAGGGAGCATAGAAAGGTTAAGGGAGGAATAGTGAAGATTAATAAAGGAGGGGGGAGGTGGGCAGAGGGAGACAGTGAAAAGGCAGAGATACTGAATGAATACTTTTGCTCAGTATTCACAAAAGAAGATGAGGAGGAGTTACCTAAACCAGACAATAGAAGCACTCTGGGTAGGGAGGTTGATACCAGTCCATTTACAGAAGAAAGAACTCCTAAAACTCAAGGTGGACAAAGCAATGGGGCCTGATGGGATTCACCCCAGAATCCTAAAAGAACTAAGGGAGGACCTAGTGACACCACTGACCACACTTTTTAACAAATCATGGGAGGATGGGGTGGTACCTGAGGACTGGAGGAGGGCAGATGTGATTCCCCTTCACAAAAGTGGGAGCAAGACAGAAGCAGGAAACTACAGACCTGTAAGTTTGACATCAGTGGTAGGGAAAATGATGGAATCACTTCTGAAAGAAAGAATTGTTGAGTACCTAGAGGCCAGCGGGGTACAGGACCCAAAGCAGCATGGATTTACAGCAGGAAGGTCATGTCAGATGAATCTAATTGATTTCTTTGACTGGATGACCAAAGTAATAGACCAAGGAGGGGCTGTGGATATGGCCTGCATAGACTTTAGCAAGGCATTTGACACAGTCCCGCACAAAAGACTAATAATCAAGTTAGCCAGCCTGGGAGTGGGTTCCAGGGTGGTAGCCTGGGTAGCAAACTGGCTGCACAACAGGACACAGAAGGTAATAGTGAATGGAACACATTCCGAAGAAAGGGGGGTTCCTAGTGGAGTACCTCAGGGCTCAGTACTGGGTCCAGTCCTCTTTAACATCTTTATAGGTGACATTGCAGAGGGTCTGAAGGGAAAGGTATGCCTCTTTGCAGATGACACAAAGATCTGTAACAGAGTTGATACACAAGGGGGGGTAGAAAGGATGAGAAGGGACTTGGCAAGGTTGGAGGAATGGTCAGACATATGGCAACTTACTGTAGATTCAATACAAAGAAGTGCAAAGTAATGCACCTGGGAGACATAAATCCAGGAGAAGAGTACACAATAGCAGGGGAGGTACTAACAACAACAAAAATGGAAAGGGACTTGGGGGGGTAGTCATATCAGATGACCTAAAGGTGGGTAAGCAATGTGAGAAGTCAGTAAGGAGAGCCAGGGGGATACTGGGAGGCATAGGATGGGGCATCACAAGTAGAAAAAGGGAAGTGGTTATCCCTCTGTACAGACAGTTGGTGAGACCCCATCTGGAATACTGTGTGCAGTTTTGGAGACCCCATCTATACAAGGACATAGACAGGATGGAAGCAATCCAGAGGAGGGCAACTAAAATGGTGCAGGGTCTGCATCAGAAACCATATTAAAGAGAGACTGAGAGAGCTTAATATGTATACCCTTGATGAAAGGAGGGACGGGGGCACATGATAGAAACTTTCAAGTACCTCAAGGGAATCAACAAAGTCCAGGAGGGTAAAATCTTTCAGAAAAAGAGATGTGTAAGAACAAGGAGGCACAATTTAAAGACAGAGGGGGGACAGCTCAGGAGTAATGTAAGGAAATTTTTTTTCATGGAGAAAGTGGTGGATGCATAGAACCACCTTCCTGGGGAGGCTGTTGGGTCTAAAACAGTGGGGGAATTCAAACATGCATGGGACAGACATAAGGCAATTGTAGTGGGGGGGTTGCAGGAAGTAGGCTGTTGGTTAACTAGAATCTGCAGCTTATCCAATAGGAAGGAAAATGGGCAGACTGGGTGGGCCAAGTGGTCCTTATCTGCTGTCAAAGTCTATGTTATCTCCAGACTGGGGCACACATCTACACTATTCAAAGCCAACCGGCAAACTGAAGAATCAAAGCTCCCACCTTTGTGACCTTGGCTGCTCGGCAGGTACCTTATGGTGTGGTTCACATGTAACTGAAACTGCCTTCATATTTGACGGCAGTTAGCATCTACTTATGCCACCACAAACTAATGCTGACAGGAACTGGTAAAACAGCAGCAGACTCAGAGGACATACTGAGGAGATAAGAGGGGACCACAGATTTAGCTGCTCTTCTGATGCTGTCCATTGGACTTCAGTGTTGTGACTTGAGGAAACTTATATCAGGAAGGTCACTCAGGGAGCTAATGGGACTGTTTCACCCTACAGATAAGACTGTGATCACCGTTGTTCAGTGTCTCCTTCCTACATCAGGCCTGTTTTCCAACTTCCACAATGGCTGCTAGCTGTTCCTTCTTTTACATTGGATTGGCATGCCGTTTTTGTACACTGAGCCCAAGCTGCTGTTGAGTGGAGTGGACACACTGGGCTATGGCAAAGGACCCAATGCATGGCACCCCTTTTCCTCATGCTGCCTGCTCCACAAAAGAACATCCAAGCAGGCAGCAGTCAAGGAGACACATAAAAAAATTACTTCCTGTTTATTTCCCTGTAGCCCAAAGCAAGGGCTTGCAATGAGGAGACAGAACTGGCAGCAAGGGAAAATGGAGGAGATGAGAAGACAGGAGAGCTGGTACACTGTAGCTCTTTACAATGTGAGGGTGCTACCAGGTTTGGTGGGGAAATTGGTTGCTACAAATACAGAGTCTGCTATGAATTAAGACAACTGACCACTAGTGTGCAAGATGGTTGAGTGTGCAGGGAAATAGTAAGAGTGGCCTTGATCCTGGCTTAATTGTGTCCCCCTTCATTCTTTTTCCTGGGGTCCCCTGGTTCACACATAAGACTGTACTACTGCATGATCCCAACTTTGGAGTACTACAGTATCTCCATGTTTGTGGATGTGTTCCTCATAAGGAGGGTCAGTGTCCCTCATTATACCTCATTTTGAGTGTGTGTGTGTGTGTGTGCCTCATTTCAGTGACAGAAGGTTGAGATGTATGCAGCATTCTTAAATTTAGTCTAATTAAGCTTTCTTTGAATAAAAGGTGGTAGGCCCTTACAGCAGAAAGTTCTTTCACCAATTTGTTTCAGTCCTGGGTATAATAAGTAGAAGAAAAGCACCAATTGTAATTGTCATTTTCTGTCCGTAAGAGATTGTACAATGTTTTAGGCTCTTTTTTGTTGATCACTGTAAAGAGTACATTGTACCACATATACAGTAGGTCTGTTTTTTCTATGGTGTCAGAATATCTATTTGAGAGTATAGTATACATCAGTGAGTAAGTCTAGCTGCATTGAACACAAACCTACACATGCAGAAATATAGTGCATGTATTATTCAGTTCCTAAGACAGTTCAGTCCCTTTCATTGTATTTTTCATTCAGCTCCAGTTTGGAAAGGCCTCTGAACACAACAGCTTCATATTTCAAGGACAGAAATCAAGTGTGGCTGGGGACAGCTTTCCTTGCCTAAATTGTTTGTCAGATTTTAGCTATGTAGAGGGTAGCTAGCCAGGGTTTGTGATGGAGAGAAGACCCTTGATTTTTATTGCAACCCCGAAAACACTTTTTCTTCCTTCTCTGCTTGGGGAATCCAGATGACTCCAACTAATCGACCTGTACCACGTGAATCGTCAGCTTGACACACATGCAGACCCCCTTGCCCTCCCTCATGATTGGACCCGGTTTGATTATTCCCACTCCTCCACTGTCTGAGCCGTGGTCTTTACGAATACGGAAGTGGGAATGAGCTGAAAGAATGAAGGGCATGCACAGAGAATGGATATAATGGAGATCAGCGTACATAAAATCTAGAAGGACTTTGTTCCCAGTAAGACGTGGCAGCATAAAAAGTGTGCACAATAAATTAATGAATCCCCACACACACACCAAAACAGTCCCCAAAACCTGCTGCAGACAGTCCTGACACCTGAGAGACACATATGTAGCACAGTCACATGTACACAAAATGGTTGCAATGCATACCAAGGAGCAGCTGAGTTGGTTGCCCTTGTCTTCCTCGCCCCTTGCTTGGTGAACTCCTTGGCAAGGTGGCGTCTGATGCCCCAGCCCCTGTAAGTGATGACCACTGTATCCCCAGCAATGTCCCACAGGTGGATCGGGAACAGCAGGCAGACGGTGGCCAGCAGCACACAGTAGAACAGTTGAGCCAGGAACGGCAGCAACAGCCCAGCCAATCTCCAATCAATCACCTCCCTCCTCCTCTGTGCATCGCTCCAACATCGGAAAATGAAAGAGAGGAACAAGTCCAGACCAGGTCAAAAAACTGTTCTGCAAACTCACAGAAATGCTCAGCAAATAAGCCCCCACCAAAACAGAGAGGGGAAAAAAGCAGTTTGCCTGCAGGCTGAATTTACAATGGTTCAAATTTTGCACGGGGGGGGGGGGCTGTAACACGTAGTACAGATTTCATTAAAAAAAAACGATATTTAAAAAGTGATGTAAAAATGTTTTGGGTGAAACTGAGCTACTTTTTCAGTTTCACTCTGCAGTACTTTTTAGAAAATATAAAAATAAACTGAAATCAGGGACTGCCTGCCATCGCACTGTCAGCTTCTCATCTGCACTATTCGCACCAAATGCAGAGAAGAAACGCTGATGCTGCAATGATGAGGTGTTCCCTGATTGAGACAGCCAATTCATTTTAAGTTGGTGGCATACTTGCTGAACTAGTGTCAGCAGCAGCATGCCACCGCATGGATTACAGATAGCCAAGCCCAGAAATACAGTGGCAGCATTGGCCACCACAGTGCCGCACCTCCACAACCCGTTTCTCTCCTAAGCTATCACATAATGTTTCTTGTGCATGTGTGCAAGCAAACAAGTCCACCAAAATGATCAGTGGTATGGAGGGAAAGCAAAGAGGAGAGGCTGCAGGCCCTTAACATGTTACCCTGGAGAAAAGGAGGCAGTGAAAGGACATGACCTGTCTTTTACACATTCAAAGGTTCTGACAAGATTGAACTGTTGGAGATGTTTGATTTGGTGTCCTGTAATGCGGGGATAGGCCCTGAAGCTAAGGGATGGTAAATTTGGTGGTAATGTTAGAATGCACTTTTTCTTCCAGCAGGTAGTGAATCTATGAAGCAGCTGAATAGTGGAGACAGTGGGCATGAAGGCAGTGGAAGATTTCAATATAAGCCTGGAAAAATGTTTACTTGCCAAGGATATGTAATTTAACTAGAGGCCTTACAAAAATGCATTTGAACTGAAAAAGGAAATCTACTTTCAAGCCATGTTTAGTCTTACTTTGTTGAAACAAGTCTAGAAGTATTTTTAAATCCTAAAAACATCTTCAGTGGTAGAGGGAAAAACTCATTTTCAGAAAAAAAGACTAGACTATCCACAAAAAATAAAAAAAACAATATTAAGACAGAAGTAAGTGGAAAACAATCCAAAAAATTGATTTTTTTTGTAAGGGTAAACTTGGTCATCTCTGCCTGGTGTAATCGGAGGGCAAGGAGTTTTCCCACTTTTTCTCCAGCTTCAAGGTATTTTAGTCTGGTACGATGCAAGGCAAACTCTGCCTTTTGTGCCACAATATTTGCATATTGAGTTTATAGAGAATGCAATCTAGCCCATTTGGTTTCTGGGGAGGAACAATTCAGAGAGTATTCCAGGTGGGTGATTTCATTCAAAATCTCCTCGAGTTGTGACCTGCCCTTCCAGCCCTGGGCAACTGAGAGACAAATGAATTCACCTCGTAAGGCACACTTGAGCAACGCCCAGATCATATCCACCCTGTCCACAGAGCCTGTACTGGCATCCAAGAAAGTGTAATAACATTTTGAACATGGGATAAAGAGTTGGAGTTTTGTAATAGTTGTGTGTTGAGGCACCAAACGGTGTCTCGGCACACCCCTGGGCCCAATAAATAAGTGATGCTAATAGGGGAATGACTGGAGAGCACTCTTGAGTGAATGTCTGCTTCTAATATATCTGGCAAGCAGAAGGAACTCAAAGGAAAATAATCAATTCTGGAAACTGTTTTATGGGGAGGAGAGTAAAAAGTATATTGTCTAGATGTAGCGTTAAGGATTTGCCACACATCCACTAACCCAGTCCCACACGTTAGATCTCAGACAGCCTGTTGAGCCAGAGACAGACTGACACTTTTAGTGTCTGAATGGGGGGCCAAATTCCAATCTCCACCCAAAAACATGGGTAATGTGGGGGGTCAAAGGCTAGAAGGGCAGTAAGTTGGAAAAAGAAATTAAGGGAATTAGCATTTGGACCCTAAACTGAACCAAGGACCATGAAGTGAGTGCCAAGTATACCCCAAAGTATGATGTATCTACCTGAGGAGTCCCATAAGTCCTGCTGTAGTTGGAATGGGATGTCTTGGCTATTAATATAATGACTCCCCCTCTCTTGGAGGAGATGCTGGATCTGAAAACTTGACCTACCCAATCCCGCCTAAAGAGGAAAATCTCTTCTCTGTGGAGATGGGTTTCCTGCAAATAAACTACTCCTTCTTTGAGTTGTTTAAGGTGATGAAGAAACATTGCATGTTTACACCTATCTTGTGCCCCTTTAATATTCCAACTGAAAAAAATGTACTGTCCAATCATTATGGTCTTATATCTACCCCTAGAACCATTGGGAGAGCATAGAAAGGTATACTCAATTTAAACATAGTGCTCCCAGAAATGTAGAGCAATATACGATTAGGTCGCAGACACCTAAACCCACTCCTTCTCCTTCCCTCCCCTTCCATCCTCCTTCTAGCCCAACCATTCTCTCCTCTACCATGACCCAACCTCGGCAACAAAAAGTTAAGCACAAACAATAGTATCCTCAGTCTTAACAACTGCACTCTTAAGGCTTCCCCATCCACAATGATTACAATTTCACACTGCCCAAAATTAACCATCCCCGCTCCTCCCTGCTTATTAAGTGAAAAAACAGACTGATCGTTAAAGCATATAATTCTGTCAACACCAATAGCAATAAAACAGTAAAAACTTTAACAGTAACATTCCTGCCGGAATACAACCTGGTCAAGCATAACCTAACTGAATAAACTACCCTTCTGGATGTCTGGATCTGCAGCTTATCCATTAGGTAGGGAAATGGGAAGACTAGGTGGACCAAGCTGTCCTTATCTGCCATCAAATTCTATGTTTCCCCCTCTGGGGTGACCCTTCGGAAGAAGAAGGGGCATAATCTCGATGCCGATAATCAGAGGGGGAACTCCCACTATACAGATGTCCTATTTAATAAAATAACATAAAGGGGTTTGAAGTATAGTGGTACATTATGAACAGTTAGGGGGAGAAAAGGGGAAAAACAAATAATAGCCCAACACTTGGGCACAAAGGATATTTCAAATAAAACATTCATAACTACATTGTGGCCCCTGACAACACCAAATACAGGGGATCTATAGGTCCAAAGTCCTAAAATGTATTTAATGAAGGTAATTAGTAAAAATAATGTCAAGTAACAAGTCTAACATGGGACCTAATTAATATTCCATACAGTTTATGTCCAACTCACCCCTCATACCCCATGGTCCCTTTGTAAAGAGTTTAGGGAGCCACGATAGGGGTGAGATTGCAGAAAGGTGCATCAGTGTAAAAGTCACTTCCAAAATGGTGGAGGGGGGTTTAGGAGAGTAAATAGAGTAATCCACATGGAGCAGTCGCATCAAAAATGCAATCTTCGGGGGCAACCGCACAAAATAAAACATGGAGTGAAGTCCCATCTGTAGCCCAGCCATCCATGCGATCAGGAAACATCCACAAGGTACAAGGTACCCCGAGCAAGGGAAATTAAAAGACCCAAGTTACTACCGGATAGCTGGAGCATGCCTTGTGAGGCCACTGGCAGAAGAAGGAAGGGAAAGGAATTGTCAAGTTGCTGGCAGAGATTATATATGAAGATATCCCAGGTGATGGATAGGTCCTGCGCCAGTCCATAAAAACAGGCAATGGTCTCCTAGGCTACACACATCCAAAAACCATAATTTGAATTAGGGATATACTGTAGCCACAGCAGAGAAAGCATCCAAGTTCTCACTTAAATAAGTCAGGGAACCAAACCTTGAGCTCCAGTGCAGCTTGAGTTGGAGTGTCCAGGGATCGCTGTTTATCCTTATGCATGACTTGCAGGACAGCATGTTATTGAACTCTAAATGGTTTCCCCACTGCGATAAGCTTAGAAACAAGTAGGTGCAGCTCCATGCACCTGGCTCTAACTGACTGTGGGAAATCCTGTGCCAAATGGAGACGGTGCCCTTCCCACAGCAAGTCCGTCAATTCTCGAGTCTTAGGCAAAATATGCTGTTTGTCTAGGAAATTGAGCAATTTAAAAATGATGGGTATGGGTGGAGATCCTGGTAGTGGTGGCAGGTGCAAAGAACTGTGAGCTCACTCTATAACATACTGCGGCTTATTAGGTGAGGGACCTGCCACTCATTCACAAAGTTTTTGAACAAATAACACTGTATTGTTGCCCTCTTCCTTTTCTGGCAATCCAAATATAATAAGGTTGTTGTGCCGGCTCCTGCCCTTGAGGTCTTCCAATTTGTCATTGAGCCGGCGGAGCCTTTGGCACTGTGAAGATGTATCTGCCTTGGACCTCCATTGCTCCACCGAGGAGAGATGGGCTTCTGTATTGGTCACCCGCATTGCGATAGAATCCACAGAGGAGCGAAGCCTTTGTAGTTCCTCTGTGAGGGGAGAGACCACCTGTTGGAAGGGCTTCATTTCCTTGAGGAAGCTTTCCTCCATTAGAGTAGTCCCCATAGCAGATTTGGTAGCTGCAGCCTGTTGCTTAGGCCTTCTGGCGTTTTTGTCTCTCTCCAGTGTCAGGGAAGGAGTGTGGCTTGAAAATGGATTTTTCATCTCTGCAGCCATTCTTTTCACAGAGTGAGAATGAATCAGCCACTGAAATGACTGCAGACCCCACAAAGTAAGTCAGAAACTCCCAAAGCAGTCAAAATATAGCAAAATAGTGAAAAATTAGCAGGCAATAGCAGAGAGGAGCAGGGAAGAGATGCACACATTTAGGCAGCCATCATGTGATCCTGACATTTGTACATAGCCTCTAGTTGGTCTACCCTCCATTCTTAGCCCATCCACATAGTTTGTTGCTGTCCCCTGTTTCCCCACACCCATACCAGCACCCTCCTGTTCACCTTTGTTGTTAATCCTGTTCAGTTCCCCACACTTCACCTTCCCTGTTCCTACAGCCTGTTTTACTTGTATATAGTTATTGTTGATATGTTACTTTGTACTAAACCATTTTCTATTGCAACTGGTGTCTTTGGTCATTCCGTGTACCTTGTGCATGTGCTCTGGTTTGGTTGCTGCTGTCTGCTGTCCTTTTGTTTCCATCCACACGTGTGCACCTGTGGTACTGCCACACACACATCCTGTCACCCTGTCATGGCGGCATCACTGTGCACCCTCCTTGTTTCCTGTGGTGTGTGGGTGGCCGTTGTGGCATGTTGCCTTTCTCAGTGCCCCTGTTGTGTGTGGTGCATGTGGGCTGCATCTGTTGCACTGGTGCCCTGTTGTTGTGCCACTCTGCTTGCAGCCCACATTGCTTGTGTGCATATTGCACCTGTGGGTGGTGTGGCCTCCGGCCTGTCTGCATGTGTGCCTGTCCAGCTGTGTGCACCTGTGTGGAATCTCCATTGTCCACACCACTGGCTGCCTGTGCACCTGGCCATATACTGCAACCTCTGCCATGCTGAATGGTGCCCCTATGCAGCTGTGGCATATCTTACCAGGCACCCTAGGCCATGGCATCAGTGCATGTTGGTTTCCTGTGTGGGGTGTGTCTGGTGCTTCCAGGTGTTTCTGTGTGCTCTGTCTGTGCACCTCTTCTGCTGTGGCCACTATCATGGCCCTTAGCACTATGGTCAGTCCCTGCCAGTGTGTTCCCCTGCATCTTTTGTGCCACTGCTGTTTCCCCCTGTTGGTCCTTTGTCCCTTGCTTACTTGGTCCATATTCACTTTTGTGTTGCCCTGTATTCTGTTGCACAGCCCTGTTGCACTGGGACATCTCAGGTTGCACCATGCCGCATGTGTGCAATTCACAGTGTGGATGTGCTCAGTGCATCTTGCAGCGCATCCTTCTGTGAATCACATTGTCTGTGGAAGGCATATCTCATTTGCACCAGTACATCTCATTTGTGCCCAGCGCATCTGCATTGTGAATCCTGCCCATTATATTTAACTCTATATTCACATTATTATTAATCTTACTGTCATTCATCTGTATATATTTTTTTCTAAGTCAGATAATTGTTGTTTTAAACCTTCTACCTCTATTTTATTTACTTTCTCCTGCTCTTCCATTTTTTATATATTTTTTTATGTTTGTTTGCACGCATGCACAAGAAACATGTTGTGATAGCTTGTTGGAGTAGCAAATTGTGGAGGTACTGCAATGTTGTGGCCAGTGCCGCCACTGTTTTTTGGGACTTGTCTCTGTGGCACCAATGAATGAGCATGCTATCTATGACAGGAGCTCAGAAGCATGCCTCCAACTTGGAAGAAATTCACTGCTGCAATGAGGGAGTGCCCCCTCATTGCAGAGCGTGCCTTGCCTGGTGTAACATTTCAATAAACATGGTGACAGTTGTCACCATCAGCCTCTCACAGTCCTGTGAAAGCCGACGTCAGGGGTGCCCAATCTCTCTGTCAGCTTGCCCCCTCCCCAGTTCATTTGCCAACAGGGGAGCCCAGTCCCTGTTGGCATGATATCTCTGTTGTTGAATTTGTCTGCCGAGGGGTTGTTCAATCTCCCTAGGCATCATGCCCCTTCAAACACAGACCCGTTTTCTTTGCCGAAGGGGTACCAAATCCCCGTTGGCTCCAGTCCCCCCCAAAACACCCAGGTAGCACACTGGGAACCCACCCCAGCATGCTAAATGGAAATGGAAAAAAGAAAACCTTCCTGCAAATTTTTTTTTTTACCTGTAAACAAGAAAATGGTCCCTCATTGTCTGTTACATTGTAGCCCCTCCCCTAACCTGCACCCACTCTCTGTGCACCCCCCCACCCCATACTTACATCTGGAGGTCCAGCACCATGATGTTCAGTGGAGCGGGAATACATCTGCACTCTTCAAAGCCGACCACGAACTGAAGAAATGCTGGTAAGCTGTATAATGGCATAAATGGGGGGGGTGGGGGTGGTCAATGTAGGTAGATATCTTGGCCATTTTTGTGAGTTTTGGCACCAAATTTTTAACATGGAGTTCTTGGGACCCCACCTCATGAACTCAGTCACTGTCATGTCGTTATTCAGTCCAGAAAGATGATTTCTTGGTCACTGCACAGAATCACCTTCCAGGACTGATTAATGAAAGAGCAGTGTCACTGTTAATGATGTGGGCTCCCAAAAAGACTATGGTGCAAATTTGGTGAAAAACTTCCAAAAAAATTACTGTTATGAGTGTGCATTGTGCAGTTCCCACTCACGCTCGTAACTTTGAGAATTTTTAATATTTTCAGTCCAGATTTTCAACATTGCCATTTTTCCACAGTTCCTTATGAACAATACAGTTGCCATTTTTCACATCCTGCCTGAAATGTGTTTTTCCACATCTGGTGCACAATGGCATGGTCGCTGTGCAAAGTCAATGTTCGGGACAGATTAAGAAAATCGTAGTGATAGTGGTCATAAGGGGAGTTCCCAATAAGACCACGTTGCAAATTTTGTGAACAAATTCCAAAAAATTACTGTGTTACCAGTGTGAGTTGTGCAGTTTCTATGCATGCTCGTAACATCGTCAATTTTTTATATTTTTACTCCAGATTTTCAACATTGTCAGTTTTGCATACCGCCTTATGAACAGTACAGCTATCATGTTTCACATCCTGCCCAAAACATGTTTTTACACCTGTGGCACACACAATGGGCACTGTCACTTTGCGAAATCAAAGTTCGAGACAGATTGAGAAAAATCACAGTGCCACTGTTCACTAGGGGAGGTCCCAAAATGCCTATGTTGAAAATCTGGTGTAACAAATTCCAAAAATAATTGCATTACAAATAAACACAGAAACATAAACATAGAATCTGATGGCAGATAAGGACCGCTTTGCTCACCTAGTCTGCCCATTTCTCTTTCTAATGGATAAGCTGCAGATCCTAGTTAACCAACAGCCTACTTCCTCCTACCCCCTACAAGAATTGCCTTATGTCTGTCCCATTCATTCTTGAATTCTCCCACTGTTTTTAAGTCCACAACCTCCTCAGGAAGGCTGTTCCATGCATCCACAACCCTCTTTGTGAAAAAACACTTCCTCACATTACCTCTGAGCCGTCCCCCCTCTATCTTCAAATTGTGTCCCCTTGTTCTTGCACATCTCTTTTTCTGAAAGATGCTATCCTCTTGGACTTTGTTGATTCCCTTGAGATACTTGAAAGTTTCGATCAGGTGCCCTTCTCCCTCCTTTTCTCAAGGGTATCCGTATTACGCTCCTTTAGCCTGTCTTCATATGTCTTCTGCTGCAGATCCTGTACCATTTTGGTTGCCCTCCTCTGGACTGCCTCCATCCTGTCTATGTCTTTGTGGAGGTGGGGTCTCCAGAACTGCACACAGTACTCCAGATGGGGTCTCACCAACTGTCTGTACAGAGGGATGACAACTTCTTGTTTTCTACTGGTGTTGCCTCTCCTTATGCATTCCAGTATCCCCCCCAGCCCTCCTTACTGCCTTCTCACATTGCTTACCCACCTTTAGGTCATCTGATATGACTACCCCCAGGTCCCTTTCCATTTTTGATGTTGTCAGTATCTCACCCCTGATTGTGTACTCTTCCCCTGGGTTTTTGTTTCCCAGGTGCATTACTTTGCACTTCTTATCATTGAATCTAAGCTGCCATACATTTGCCTTATGCAAGTACATCTCAGAGCTTTAGCTCCACGGACTGCCTGGCTCAGTGTGTAGGGGGCTTGGGGAACCGGCTTCTGAGTGTCATTCAAGGGGCGGGGTTTCCAGCATTTAAAAACATGTGCCACTTGCTAGCCCATCTGAATACACTATTCTGTCTCTGCCTGCTCCCAACTGAGAGGGTAAGATCTTCGTCTGGCAAGTCTGTGGACTTTTTGCTATTTCCAGTACATCTCAGAGCTTTAGCTCCATGGATTGCCTGGCTCAGTGTCTAGGGGGCTTGGGGGAGCCAGCTGCTGAGCATCATTCAAGGGGTGGGGTTTCCAGATTTTAAAGCCCACACACGCTGCGCTTGTGCGGCGTTAGTGTGAGCGTGGTGGCGTGAGTGCCACTTCTAGTGAAATTTACTTTCAGAAGGAGGTGTAAATTATTTGGTTAGTTTTGATTTTATTTGAGTTTTAGTGAAGTATTATAATGTTGGTTATAAGGGGATGGCTTGTTCTCTACAGCTGTTTTTGTGTTCACTGTAGTCACCCTTCTGAGACTGTGCATGAGAATGAGGACTTCGCACCACAGTTGGACATTGATATTTTAAGTGTACCATTTGATAAGTATCCCTTTTGTTTTGTTTTTAACCATTTTAATCTTAATGTGCCCTTTTCTCATGTGTACAATAATGTATTGTGGTCTTTACTTAATGACAATATTGCTCAAATTGGTGTAAAAAAAGAAGGATATTGAGACAGGAAATCGTTTTTGAAAATGCTGTTCAATTTAGGAGGTTGTTAGTTTTTTGCTATTAATATCAGGCTCAGTGCACCCACATCCAGGCCCAAACTGTTCCACAGATTTTGATTCTACGGCTGTTCAATTTTCATCTAATAGCCAGAGACGTGTTGGTTCCACTCTTAAGATTGTTCATCTCAATGTACAAAGTCTGTTGTCTAAATGGGCACAGTTTGTTGCCTGGGTTGAGTGCAATGATTTTGACATAATTACCTTATCTGAGACCTGGTTGAATAATAGAATTTTAGATGGAGGAATTTCTCTAGTGGGATTTAAGCACCATCAGGGGGAGGGACTATGATTTATGTTCATGAAAGGCTCCATTTTACCACCCTTGAGTGTCATTTAGGTGGTCTGGGATGTGAAATGGCATCAATAGATTTTCTGTTTGGTCAAGATAAACATCTCACAGTAAATTCTATTTATATTGCCCCTGGAAAAATTGGGTCAGGAATCGAGTTAATAACAACATTCCGTAGCGGGTTACCTTCCAATAGGGAATGGATTCTCTTAGGTGATTTTAATTGTAACTGGGCCTCAGATTTAAACAATGGTATCCCTGAGTTATTGCTGGATCTGTGGGTTCATCAAATTATAGAAAGTGAAACCAGACCTAATTACAAAACTGGTATTAGTACAGTTTTGGATTGGATTATGGTCACTCACCCTGATAGGCTCACCAATTTTGGGGTCCTATCTGATGTGATGAGTGACCAATCAATCAATCAAATCTTTATTTATCCAGGCGATCACCATTGAGCAAGCTCATTTACAAGGTGGACCTGCTGTTGGCAGGGAAAATTGTACAGTTACATATAAATATACATAATACAAAAGGAACAACATGTTTACAATACTGATAGGAGCAGAGTATTTACATTCCAAGTCACATGTACAAGAAAGATATACATAACACAACCCGAACGTAATATATATATATATATTTATATATACTTCCCACAGGAGAAGGATGTGTATAGATGTCATATACAAACCATAGAAGAAAAAAGAAAGATTATTTATATTCCTGTCCAGCAGAAACACGTTACAGGCCTGGATGGAAATTCCTAAGCTATGGAGGTGCACATAACAGTGTGTACGCCTTAGGTAAATGCGGCAGAAGGGGGGTTGTGAATAAGACGGATGCAGAGGGTGCTAAGGGCAAGTGAGGCAGAGGAGGGGGGAGTAGTAGTGGCAAGGGCTGATTTGGATAAGCAGCTGGGACTAGTGTTGAAGAAGAGAGGAACAATAGTCAAGCTGCTAGGAGCGATAGAAGCAATTACAGATTTCAGCAAACGTTTTGTCATACAGGGTCTTAAAGAAGGCAGGACTGACAGGTGAGCTAAGTCTCAACGATTTTTGTATCCTATTCCAGACAGTAGGCAGGGCATAGCTTATGGCGGCCCTTCCAAAGCGAGTGTTGGCCCTTGGGACATTCAAAGAAATCAGCGATTGACTTCTTAAGGCATAGTTCCTAATAGGACTAAGGGGGAGACAGTCAACGACGTGTTGTGGGAGTTTGTTGGTAAGGGCTCGGAGTGTCCATAGGGCTGCATTTCTATGTCGCCTGTATTGAAGGGAGGGCCACCCTATGGCTGCATGTAAAGAGCAGTGATGTGTGGAGTATGGGAGGCCAGTTATAAATCTCAGTGCTCTATGATATAATACATCCAGTTCTGCAAGATATGAGGCAGGGCAATGGCCATAAATGAAATTG
This sequence comes from Neoceratodus forsteri, assembly GCA_016271365.2. Lineage (NCBI taxonomy): Eukaryota > Metazoa > Chordata > Ceratodontiformes > Ceratodontidae > Neoceratodus > Neoceratodus forsteri. Next base: position 1,238,192,819 of record CM057454.1, read on the forward strand.
ACATAGTCAATTAAAGAAAGGAACATAGATTAGACAAGCTGTCTTTTTGCATCTGTGGTCAAGAGGCATTTAATTCTGAAAAAAAGACCAAACCTCTGCCTCAGTTTTTTCAGCAGTTCTTCTGCGTGTTCCACAAAAGAGAGTTTGTTGTCTAGCCAGTTACCAAGGTATTTGAATTTAGTCACAAATTCAATATTTTCTCCTAATAAAGTAGAGATTGATGGTAATGGACTAGTGACAGCAGAGTAAGCCCCTGGGCCTGATGGTGAGAAAAGAATGGTCTAGGTTTTTTTTGCATTTAGTAGTAATTTTTTGCTAAGGAGCTGGTACTGCAGAGTAATAAAGTCAGCTTGTAACTCAGTGCAGGCAGCTTCAGGAGATTCCTGGCTTAAGTAGAGCACTGTGTCATCAGCAAACAAATGAATACTGGCATCTTTGATGCCTGCATCCAAGCTGTTGATATAAATGGCAAACAGTAATGGGCCCAGTATGGAGCCCTGGGGGACACCTCTTTTTATCGGTTTAAGTGGAAAAATCTCACCATCAGCCTTAATTTGTTGCTGTCAATCAGAAAGGTAGTCTTGGAACAATCCCAGTGCGGTTGAGCCAATGCCTATAGTTTTTAAGGTGGAGAGGAGCAGGCAGTGGTCAACAGTGTCGAAAGCCTTACTGAGGTCCAGAAACACGGCACAAACAAATTTTTTGTTGTCTAGGTCCCATTGTCAATCATTAGTAACTTTTGCCAGTGCTGTAATTGTACTATGCTTAGCTCTAAAGCCAGACTGCATGGGGTTGGGTAGTCTAGCATTGTCTAAGAAAGATCTCAGCTGCATATCCACAATTTTTTCCAGAAGTTTTGAAAGTATGGGAAGAAGGGAGATTGGTCTATAGTTATTTAGGTCACAGGGGTCCCCTGCTTTAAACAGGGGAATGACGTGAGCAGTTTTCCATGCCTTGGGGATGGAGCCTTGTGCTAGGAACAGATTGAATAGGTGTGTTATAGGTGTAGCAAGTATATGGTATGCTATTTTCAAGAAATATGGGTAGAAAAAGTCAGCCCCAGCACTTTTTTTTAGTATCTAGTCATAGAAGAAGATCTTCAACTTCTTTTATGGTGGAAGGTGAAAAGGAGAAGTCCATGTTATTGCTTCTTGGTTCTGAAGGCTGGGTGCTGGTCTGAGGAAGAATATTACTTACAGGAGAGGCTCGAAGAGCTAAATATGTACACATTGGAAGAGAGAAGGGACTGGGGGACATGATAGAGGTCTTCAAGTACATAAAGAGGGTAAATAGGGGAGGAACAGTCAGGGTGCTGCGAAGGAAGGAGGAGGGGGCCACTAGAGGGCATGGGTGGAAGCTGGAGGGAAGATTCAGGGAGAAAGGGAGGTGCTACTTCACTGAGATGGTGGTGGAGCCATGGAATGCACTGCCTAGGGGGCTGGTGGAGGCAGAGATGGTGGAGAGGTTCAAGAGGGGCTGGGACAGGTACAGGGAAGGGTTCTGAAGCAAAATCCAATGCAGCAAGAATATCCGGAACTGGGAAGGGAGAAGCCAGAGAAGGCGAGGGGGGCAGCAAGGTCGGCACCCAGGGTGGGGGCTGACCAATCGAGCAGACTCGAAAGACCATTAGGCCTATTCTGCTGGCATTTTAGTATGTTAGTATGTTAGGTGCGTTATCAAACGCCAGGCCAGCAGTGGCAAAGTGATTGTTGAAAGCCTGCAGTATCTCTAATTTATCGTTAATGATAATATTATCAGTGGTAATTTTGGAAGGAAGCGCACTTCCTGGAGAGTGGCCAGATAGCTCTTTTGACCACTGACAAGTGTTCTGCAACTGGTCTACCAGGGTAATAAGGAATCCGCCAACGTACATTGATATAAGAAATCTTTCTCAGTTAACACCGGACATTGTTGAGACTGTATGCAAAGAATCTGATTAGTCATTGTTTGATTCTCTTAATGACTTGAATTTGCCTCTTGAATTATTTCATAAGGTATTCTCTGATATTGCTAACAGGGTGGCACCATTAAGGAAAATGAGAATTAGAGCTAATAAACAAAAATGGTTAACTCGGGAGTTACTTCTCCTTATGAAATCTAGAGATAAGATTTGGAAGCAATAAAAAAATAAAAACCCTGTTACTTTACAGATGTATACAACCTTGAGGAATAAATGTAAATCTAAAGTTAGGAGTGCAAAAAATTGTACTGTCTCTCTGAACAGAGAAATTCTCATGGGAATTCTAACAAAAAAATGGTGAACTTTAAATAAATTGGCAGGGAAAAAAGATGACTGACATCACTTTACAACATAATGGTCATCTTGTTAGTGATTCTACCTCAGTGGCAGAATTGTTTAATCAATACTTTAGTGATCTTAGTAGTTATAGAACCTCAGTCAATGGTCATAGATACAAACAGATTTAGAACATACTCACGATGAATTTAAATTTGTACCTGTCACAACAAAGTTAGTTAAGGATTACATACTTAAAAATGATCCTCGGCCTAGTGTGGGGTATGATGGAATTGATTATAGAATTATTAGGTTAGGTATCACTTTCTTTTCTCACTGTCTTTCTTTGATTTTAACTGTTCTTTAAAAGATTGTGTTTCTCCTCAAAGTTGGAAATCATCCACTATTAAGCCAATATTGAAAAATGGTAACCCACAGATTGCATCTAATTATTAACCTATGTCTTTGTTGAATCCACTATCTAAAATTCTGGAATGAATTATGTTGGATCAAACTCTGGAATATCTTACAAAACATCAAATGTTATCTGACTGTTAGCATGGGTTTAAACCAAATCATAACACTGAGACGGCCTTGGTGAGGTTCACCAGCTACATTCAATGTGCCCTTGATAAAGGGCACTCTGTTGGGGCTTTATTTGGAGACCATACCAAGGCCTTCAACCTACTTGATTGTAATCTACTGCCATCAATACTTACAAATTTGTATCTCTCTGCTAAGGTGATCAAGTGGTATTCTGACTACCTCACAAACGGGACTTTTAGGACTCTGATTGGTGATAGTTTTTTAAAAACAATAGTTATGCAGAGTGGGGTGCCCCAGGGTTCTATCCTGGGTCCTCTTATTTTTTCTCTTTATGTTAATTCTTTTCCAAATGTTTGTACAAAAACATCTATGATTTTATATGCAGATGCTGCAGTTATTTATAGTGATGGAACTAACATAAGTGTGATATTAAATGATATTCAGACAGATTTTTAATCTTTTTCATGATTGGCTGATCCAGAAGCATATGGTTCTTAATTCAAAAAAAACTAAACTTATGATTGTTTTCCTGTAGGCCTATGGGAAGGATGATGAATTTACTCCTATTAAAGATGGGGGGGGGGTATTATTGAGTTGGTGGAAAACTTTAAATGTTTGGGAATATTATTGGATATCAAATTATCTTTCGAATTACATGTTGAACATTTTAGAAAGATTATACATCAAAGACTAGGTCTTTCATATCATGCAAAAACATTCTTAACAGCTAATTCTCATAGGTTATTTTCACATAGTTTCCTTTTAAGTGCTTTTGATTATGGTTTATTGGTTTACTCCTCAACTATGACTACAGTTTTGAATAATTTGAGAGTTAAGTACAATTCAATATTAGGGTTTATGCTTAGTGCACCTTATCGTATGCACCATTGTCAGTTATACAACTCTTCTGATTGCCTATCCTTGGCTAATAGAAATTCTCATAACATGGGAATCTTTATGTTTAAAATTATAAATGGGTTTCTTCCTGTATCAGTTACTGATCTTTTTCCAAGATTTATTCATCCCTGTAGAACTAGATCTCAGAGTAGATTTTCTTTTAAAATACCGCTTTTTATAAAAACAGTGGGCCAAAGGTCACTTTTGTATCGAGCACCTCTTTTTTATAATAGTGTTCCAGTTGACTCTGCCGACTGTAAGGCTGTTCATTGTTATAGAACCCACCTTAAGCAATGGCTTTTCAAAAAAGTCTGAATGTACCTGTTGACCACAAACCATTATGTTCCATTGTTATTTGTATTTTGTATTGTATAAGTTATTAATTTGTTTGTATCTGTCTTTTTGTATTATTGTAACTTGTCATCTGTGAAAATGGGCAATTTTTGCTCATCAGATTTACAAGTATAAAAACTAAAACTAAAAAAAATGAAATGAAATACATTTGACATTCCTCCAACATTGCCAAGTTCCTTCTCAAGTCCCTTCTCATCCTTTCCACCCCACCTTGTGTATCAACCCTGTTGCAGATTGTTGTGTCATCTGCAAAGAGACACACTTTTCCTTCCAGTCCCTCTGTGATGTCACTTAGAAAGACATTAAAAGGCACTGGACCCAGTACTGAACCCTGTGGTACTCTACTAGTAACCCTCCTTACTTCACTGTGGACTCCGTTTACTATTACCCTCTGCGTCCTGTTGTCCAGCCAATGTTTTACCCAGGCTACCACCCTGAGACCCACTCCCAGGCTGGCTAATTTGTTTAATAATCTTTTGTGTGGGACTGTGTCAAATGCCTTGCTAAGGTCTAGTTAGGCAACATCCACAGCCCCTCCCTGGTCTACTACTTTGGTCACCCAGTCAAAGAAATTAGAATCATTTGACATGACCTTCCCACTGTGAATCCATGCTGCCTTGGGTCCTGTGCCCCACTGGCCTCTAGGTACTCAACAATGCATTCCTTCAGAAGTGATTCCATCATTTTCCTATCACTGAGGTCAAACCTTTTTTTTTTATATTTTTTTTTTATCCTTGTAGGCCTGATGAGCACAATGTCTATTTTCACAGGCGACAAGCAAAACACAAAACAAACATAATACACAATGAACAATAAATATATTCAACAATAAAATAAAATGCACATAAGTACTTACAATACACTAAACAATTAACAAATACATTTTTGTAAACTTCTTAAGTGTATGAAAAGTTTATATTTAAAATTACCAATTGTTTTTGAACAAAAAAATCCAAAGGAAGAGAATTAAATAATTTAGGGGCCTGAAACAATATTGAATTTTGACCAATGAACCTACAAAAAAGTGATAACTGAAATGAATATTTATCCTGGGAATGGGTACCACACCCGTTAATAAGTCTGGGAAATAAGTTGGAGATGGAAATAGGGAGAAGACCCAATATGATTCTAAATACTGAATTTGATGTTCCAATGATAAGTAATTTGACCCTAATAAAAGAAGACAATGGTGAGTATGATAAGGAACCTGCAGCATAAATCTAAGGATTGAGTTATAAGTTACCCTAAGGGAATCCAAAATATTTTTTTCCTGAAGATGAATAAACTAATAATCCATCATTCAGTTTACTAAACAAAAAACGATGCGCTAACAAAAACCGAGATTCATTAGTGAGATTAGTTTTCACACGATATAAAACCCCAAGACGCTGATGGATGGATTTCCTAACATAAGCAACATGGGTATCAATAGAAAGCTTTGAGTCCAGAATCAACCATAGATATTTAAAATGTGATCTACAGTTCAATCTGAGAACCTTTTAAATCAACTAAAGGAATGGAATCCTCAACACTGGGTTTGTTGGAGAAGACTATAAATTTGGTCTTCTGAACATTAAGTACCATAAAATTCTGGTAAAGCCAGTGTTGGAATGAATTAAAATCATTCTGAACTTTTATTATAGTGTTGTTCCATTTAGGATTGATACCAAATAATACAGCAGCAGCATCTGCATACATAACAATTGAGGTCTGGGAACAATTACTAGGAGCCATATTCATGTATAATGAAAAAATCAGTGGTCCCAAGATTGAGCCCTGGGGGTCTCCACAGACAAAAGAAGTAGATCTAGAAACATAGCCATCGAGAGTCATGACATGGGAATGATTAGCCAAGTAATTAGAAAACCACAAAACAACTTCTGGGGGAAAATGAAAATCTGACAAAATATTAGGTAATATACCATGTTCAACAAGGTTGAAAGCCTTGGTGAGGTCCACAAATACAGCTGCAATGGAGTGCCCTTTATCAAGTGCACCCTGAATGCAGCTTGTGAACCCCATCAAGGCTGTCTCTGTGCTGTGAGATTGCTTGAAACCATGTTGCTGAGGTGTTAGGAGATCATATTTATCAAGAAATGAAGAGATCTGATCCAGGGCAAGTTTTTCAAACACTTTAGATAGAGAGGGAAGAAGGGAAATGGGACGGTAACTAGGAGATTTGGGTCACCAGACTTAAAATAGGCTTAGTAATAGAGGTCATCAATAATAGAGGAAAAGAACCAGAATTAGGTGAAGCATTAAACATAAGAGATAAAGGTAAAGCAAGAGACCTAATGCCACTGTAACCCCCACCCAGGTATGCCGTTTCGATCTTGACAGCAATACCAGGTGGGCTGGGTTGGGGAAGGAATATGTCACTTGGCACATTGGCTAGATTTGGCTACTCTGCAACAGGGGCACCCAAGTAACTCCAGACAAAGGGGGCAATAACTGTAATGTCCAATACCAGAAGTGGGATTCTAAAGTGTGGCTTTTATTCACATCCAACAGAATAAGCAAAGCATAGATGGACCCCCACGGGGTTACACTCCTGGTAATGCAGATTTATGGAGATCAGAACACATCCTCATCACTTTAGCCGTGAGGCTCTGAAACACACTGGGCATGCAGCCCAAACTTGTATGCTGCTCTGGGTTTTCCCTTGCTTGGCTCCCTTGCCAGCCACTTGAGCACTTTCCATATAGCATGGAAACATTTACTGGTGGCTCCCTAAACCACCTATGAGCACTTCTGCTCCATAAGGGAATCTTCCTCATCAATCCCACGTCTGGGTGCTTTTCTCAGGCACTGGTCAAGTACCTGAGAGAAAGCAACAGGTGTCCCAAAGTAAACCCGTAGAGGTGAATTTGGTTACTACTGATGGGGGGTCTCCCACCTCTCGCTCCCATAATTCATACCCGGCCATTTCTCTGGACTGTAACACCTCATCCTTTAAAACACTTTGCTGTGTAGATTCTTTTTAAATGTATTCACATTCAGTCTACTGTCTTTACATCCCATTTGTGCTGAACTTGAACATACTTAAATAAGTGGCTGTGTCCATTACTCTAGACCCCCACAGAGTTAAGCAGTCCAATACCCACGTCTTCCAAACTGTACTTGGCTGTCTTTTCCTGACCCCACAGTAACAGTCACTTTAGTTTCATTTTGTTTCAGGTGAAAACACATGGTCCTTTGGCAGAGTGAACTCACCCCTTGATTGCAGGTGCCCCACAAGCGCTTTCTCCTCAAAGAAAATCTCGTCCAAAACTTCTGGTGCCTCAGCATGAACTTAAATCAGGCAGCTTCTTTTCTCCCTAGCCAGACCAGGGGGGTTGCCCCTGGAAGCAGGCTGATTCCTTACCCCCATCCCCACAGGGATGGGGCCCCTAACCACTGAAAGCGGTCTCGACCACTTCAGTGTGTCCTTCTTGTGTTCCTCTTCAGGTGAGAACACACACCTATACCAAAAAATATCTCTTTGACAGAGCTTAGAGCTCTGAGGGCCTGCTTACAGCAGAGCACCTCTTCTACAGACTGCACAGACTGTGCTGAACTAACTTCAGATTCCCCAAGGTTCTACTCTAACCTCCAACTGCAACATTCCAGTGTGGCTTACGCAGCTGTGACAGTTCTAAAATGATGTCATCCCTCAGTCTCAACTGAGACTGAGAACAGAGTGAGACAGTGTGAAATCCATTTAACTGGAGTTTCACAAGCTGCCTTCCCTGCCTACCACTAGGTCTTACTGGGATTCTAGTAACCCTGGGTAACGGGGGGTTACACCACATTTAACAAACCTATAATCAATGCATCTGAACAGGATATAGGTTGAGGATTCATTTTAGAAATGTAATCTGTGATCTCTTCAGGGAAGACACTTTAAAAATAAAGTGTGGGAAGGTTATTGTTACTTATTGAAGGGAAATTATGTATAACAGTAGGAGGGAAGGAAGATATAAATGAATTAAGGTCACCAAAATAATGATTGAAAACTTCAGTAGTAATAGCAGGATCACTAATTAAGACATTGTGCCCAATTCTCAAAGCCCTGAATCTGATGCAAGGTGCTTGCACCAAACAGATATGGTGCAAGGTGCACCTTGCGTCCAGGGCTGCCTCCATGCAACCTGTGTCAACTGCAGGCTGCCTGCCCCAAACAGGGCTTGCACTGTCCCTGTGCCCAGAGATGGGCTGCGACAAGGTGCAAGAGGCACTGTGGCAGATGCAAGCTGCCACAGACCGGGCATGGGATTCACAAACTGCGCCCTGATGGCAGAATTCTAAGTACCCTTAGACCAGCCAGGGGTGGTCTAAGGGGACTTAGAATATGCTCTGCTGGGTGCAACCCCTGTATGCAGCACTATGCCACAGTCCCCCAGTGGTGCCAGGGCCCATGGCATGCCCATGGTGTTGTATACCCCCCATCCCCTATGCAGCCCATGGTACATATGGTAGTACTGTCCCCTCCCCACCCCAAACTCTGATGCTGCCCCAGTACATTTACTGTGAGTGCCACCCACATGGTGGAATAGTGCACCCCTACCCCAATGGATAGTGCTCACCCCATCCCCAGATAGAGCAGGGGACTGGCATAGCCCTCCACATGCCTCCACGGAGGTCTCCGACTGCTCAGAATGTGCAGTGTACATGCTAATATTAGCGTGTACACTGTACAGTCTGCTGCACATTCTGGGCAGTTGGGGACCTCCGTGGAGGTATGAGACTATGCCATCCTCCTATCTGAGATAAAATAGGCACTATCTGTATAGGTGCGGGGCTGGACCACCACTGGGAGTGTCATTGGCCTACGTTGGGGTCATCGAGGATAGAGGGTACCAGCTAGGCATTGCTGCAGGGGCTTGTGGCACACCCCGTCCATGCGCCATGTGTTAGATACGTGGGGGGTGCTGCTGCACGTAAGGGGACTTAAGCTCTAGGATGTGTCCCATTACTGAATTGGGTGTAGGGTCCCTGGCGCAGGGGGCTTTGGTGCAAACTGCAGTTTGCCGCAGCTTGCACCGAACAAAGCCCCCTTTGAGAATCAGGCCCATTGTCTTCAAGTAAAGAAACTGAGGATTGAGTCTTAAACCTACCCAATAACTGACTGAGCATTCCCCAGGTTTTCCTGGGGTTCCCAAAAGCTTTTTGTTGAGCGGTAAGAAAAAATTGTGTTCTGGCCTTCCTAATGGCAGCTTTACATTTATTACACAGGGTTTTATAGGCCTGCAGAGTGGAAGTGTCCCTAGATTTCCTATGAATCCTCCAACTTTTGCCTCTAAGTCACATCAGTTTAGATAATGTAGGAGTATCCAAGATTGCTTTCTTGATTTAACTCTCATACGCTTAAGAGGGGTGATCTGATTGACTACCCCCTGAAAAATATCACAAAAGTTGTCAAGCATAACCGAAGGATCAGAGGCCTGTAGTTTCTTGTCTCTGTCTTGCTCCCACTTTTGTGAAGGGGAATCACATCCACCCTCCTCCAGTCCTCAGGTACCACACCATCCTCCCATGATTTTTTAAAAAGGGTAGTCAGTGGTGTTATTAGTTCTCCCCTTAGTTCTTCTAGAATTCTGGGGTGAATCCCATCAGGCCCCATTGCTTTGTCCACCTTCAGTTTTAGGAGTTCATTCAGAACCCTTTCTTCTGTGAAAGGACTGATATTGACACCCCTATCCAGAGTGCTTCTATTTACTGGATTAGGTACCTCCCCCTCATTTTCCTTTGTGAATAATGAGCAGAAGTATTCGTTCAGTATCCCTGCTTTTTCACTGTCGCTCTCTGCCCAACCACCTTCTTCTTTATTCAGCCTCAGTATCCCTGCCTTAGTCTTTCTTTGCTCCCTAATGTAGCTATAAAAGGTTTTATCCCACTTCTTCACTGAGTTAGCTATCTTTTCTTCGGTTTGGGCCTTTGCTATTCTGACTGCCTTCCCTGCTTCCTTCTGCTTTAACTTGTACAGTTCTCTGTCCTGCTCCTTCTGTGTTTCCTTATACTTCCTGAATGCTGTCTTTTTCTCCCTAACCTTCCCTGCCACCTTTTTTGAGAACCATAGTGTTTATTTCTTTTGTTGTCATTTATTTGCTTCACACAAAGGCTTGTTGCCTCTGTGATGGCAGTTTTGATGTTTCTCCATTGTTTCTCCACCTCTCCTTCTTCCCTGTTTGCTGGTGCTTTTCTAAGGCACTCTGCCATTTTGACAAAATCAGCCACCCTGAAGTCAAGTACCGTCACTTTTGTATGGTTTGACTCTACAGATGAGTTTATTGTGAACCACACTGTTTGGTGGTCACTTGTTCCCAGATGGCTACCCATGTCTAGATCTGAGATCCTCTCTCCGTCCCCATGTGAGAGTACCAGGTCCAAGATTGCTCCCTCCCAATTGGGTTCCAACACTAGCTATTTGAGGCATGCCCCCTGTAGGGCATCGAGAATGATCCTGCTCTTGGATGTGGCTGCAGCAAAGGTGCTCCAGTTAACATCTGGCATATTCAGGTCCCCCATCAGCAATATCTCCCCTTTCTCTGCCATCCTAAGGATGCCTTCTATCATTTCCTTTTCCATTTCCTCCCCCTGAGATGGGGATCTGTATACAACCCCTGTGCGGATTGTGGTGCCGTTTCCAGTCTGTAGGGTGACCAACAGTGCCTCTTCTCCTCCCTGTTGACCCTTTAGTTCTGTTGCTTTGATACCTTCCATTACATAAAGAGCTACTCCTCCTCCTCTTCTACCCTCCTTGTCCTTTCTGTAGACTGTGTACTCTAGTATGTTGATATTCCAGTCATGGTTCTCTGTGTACCATGTTTCTGTGACTGCCACAATATTCAGGCATCCTTCCTCCATCAAAGACACCAGTTCAGGGAGCTTGTTACCCAGACTATGGGCATTGGTACTCATTACCTTCCATTTTTTGATGGCCTTACCCCTTTTAGCCCCATCCCTGTCCTTACTGCCTTTGCCTTTTTCTCCATTTACCCCTGCACTTCTCCCTATCAACTTCTCTATCTTGTTGTTTACCTCACTAACTACACTGATTTTGTTTTTGGGGGGGGGCTAGGATTTCCCTTCTCCTTTTCAGTGCCTCCCCCCTTGGCTAGTTTAAATGCTTGCCAATTAAACATTTAAACCTATCACCTAGGATCCTGGTTCTCCTCCTGGACAGATGCAGACCATTGTGCCAGTATAGACCTGCATCCATCCAGATGGACCCCAGTCCCCAATGAAGCCAGAACCCTGAGCTCTGCACCAGTTTTTCAACCACTGATTGAATCCCATGGTGAAGAGCACCCAGGCTTCATCCATACCATAGACAGGCAGCACCCCTGAGAAGGTTACCATGCATGTTACTTGTCTAAGGCCTTCCCTAACTCTACAAACCCCTCCTGCACTGCTCTGATCCCTTTCCTAGCCAGGTCATTTGTCTCTAGGTGGACAATGACATCCAGCTCCCTCTCCTGTGCAGTTGCTGTTGTGATTCTGAGGATTCACTCCCTGTCCCTCCAAGCCATGGCACCAGGCAGGCACCTTATCTCCCTTTCTCCTCTCTCCCTGAGTTCTACCCTCCTAACAATGGAGTCCCCCACCAGGAGTTGTTTCCTTCCCCTGTGGGGTCCCATGCCACCCTCCTCTGGGTCTCCTTTCTGGAGGTTCCCAGCATCCTCCTTTGTCTCCACTGTGGGTGCCTCCATAGAGGAACCACACTCTGCCAGAATGGCATATGAACTGTGGAGAGGTACAGCTGGAGGGATGTGTCTCTATTTCACCACCTTCACCCTCCCTGAGCCCACTGTGGTCCAACCCCTCCTCTTTCTTGGCAACCTCTGAGGCAGTGGCAGTGGCCCTGGTGGTCCCTGCATGGGAAAGAAGGTCTCCTGAATCCTGGCCAACTCAGCCTGGAGATGAGCAACCTCCTCCCTCAGCCAAGAGAGGTGTCTGTAGATGGGACAACATTGCATCCTCCAGAATGTCTCCCAGAAGACTGCTGCTCCACAGCCACTCCACTGCACTGCACCACTCCCATCAAGTCTTAGTTGTTGCCCCTTAACTGTTGTTTTGTATACTTACTCTTTCCTCTCTCTCTTTACTTATATATTTATTTATTATTTTTATATCATTTTTTGTCTCCCTACTTTCCTGCTTCCTTGGTGCCCTTAAAGCTCCTGATCTTCCTGTTCTGGTGAAAAGAAGTTCCTATATTCCTCAGTAGTCTCCTTCTTACTTGCTCACAGTCAGACCTCCAGCAGCTGGGGGGGGGCGGGTGGAGAGCTACTCTTTTCCTTCTAGGATGGTGAGTCTTTTGTGCCTCTGTGATCACTCCCTTCCTGCTCCTAAACAGGAAGTTCATGTTGTCAGTCAAATCCTGTGCCCATAAAAGTAGAACCAGCTAAGGCTGGGGGGTGGAGGGAAGGGATGGAGGGCAATATAGTCCCAGTAAAGGTTTAACAGCAGCTCCTTCCTCTTGTTGTTCTCTGCCACAAGCTATCTAGGTCAGTTTTTAAATGCCAACAACTGGCTTCCTTCTCTATAAGCCACTCCCCCTAATTCACAGCCTTTTTTCACCTTGCTAACTGCAGAGATGATTCCTTCATCCAACTCAGACAAATACATTCTTTTCCTTTTTTACACAGATAACAATTCCTTCACCCAACCCAAACACACTCTTTTTTTTGTTTGTTTTTACCCTAAATTGAAGTTCCTAGTAGTAGAGTTCTAGTTCTTTAGTCCAGTAAAGTAGTAAAGGTCTAACAGCAGCTCCTTCCTCTTGCTGTTCTCTGCCACAAGCTATCTACGGTGGGTCAGTTTTTAAATGCCAACACCAGGGAGTCACGTGATGTGGGACACTGAATAGCTGGGTCTCCGTAGTGCTCCGTCCTCCGCCCGAGTATTTCGACTAAAAACTCCATCTAAAGCATTCAATTTAAAAGCTTTTGGAGTGATATCGCCTGAGGAGCCTGTGTACTGGAGACTTATGGAGGCAGACATGAAGAAACAGCCTCTGAAACATACACAGCCTGTGACCCCGAAAGAGGCGAAAAAATCAAGGCCTCGGCCTCCAGCTGAGTCATGGGGCTAGCGAGGGCTGTATTTCGAGGAGCCTTTAAGCTGATGCGCTTTTAGAAGAGATCGGGCCACTTAAGTCTCGATCCTAGAAGTGGCAGGAGAGCTTAAAAGCATTAACATCGCCATTGAGGATCTCTCCCGGAGGGCTTCAGATAATGAAGTGTGAGTAAAATACTTGAAAGAAGCAAGGAGGCAATGGATGCATCGGTTACCAGGATTTCCCAGAAACTTCAGAAATTGTAAACCAAGGTGGAAGATTTAGAAGGCCGGAGTCGGCGCAATAATGTTGTTTTTATCGGACTGCCTGAGAAAGCTGAAGCCAATGAGCCGATTACCTTTGCCCAAAAGATAACAGAAAAAATAGCAGGGCCCTCGCCTTTTGGGCCTAAATACACTGTGGACCGAGCTCACAGGGCATTGCGTCCATTGCCATCGCCGGATCGCCCCCCCACGCCTTTCATTATCAAATTTCTGAACTATCAGGAGAGGCAGCTGATGATTGATAAAGCAAGGAGGATAAAGAAATATTTTTGGGAGGGTACACGGATTAGAGTGGTCCAGGATCTCCCACTGTCCGTTAGGCAGAAGTGTGCCACTTTCCATCCACTTGTTAAACGGCTGATAGCCGCTGGGGTGAAATTTAGAATGGGATACCCGGCAAGATTTCAAGTTCCCATAGGAAATGATTGGAAATCCTTCGAATCTGCGGACTCAGCTTCAACAGCCCTGAGAGAGGCTTTTCCAGATCTTTTTAAGGGCCCATGAGACGGGCAGAGAACATTCATATTAACCATTTTGGGTGCCTCATACTGTGATTTATTTTAAAGGACTTGTGGTCTGGTAGAGGTGATCCAGACCTGGAACTTTTGGACCGATTAAGTTTAAAGTTATTGGCTCTTGAGTCCTGAGCGAGGCACTATAGAATTTATTTTCCAGGGCATCTAGGCAACATGGATTTTGTTCCATAGGTGGTTTTAATTTTGTATGTAATACTCTATATTGGACAGCATAATTTGGTAGATCGACTATGCCTGGATTTCAGTGCTAATTCAAAGTACCAGATAGAAGGACATTATATGGGACTGAAACACTTATCTCTGTAGTGTTTATAGTTCGGAGTTGCTCTATTGAAAAGGGTTCGTGCCTGACTTTAATTTTGCCAGATTGTTACCAATGTTATGGGGCTCTAATTGCCCCTACTGCAAATCTTTTGTCTACCCTTTGTTTGGGCTGGGAGCTGAAGGAGCAATCTTTTAGTTCCATGAGTTTTGTATATCTAAATAATTTTAAGCTGATGTAAGCTGGCTAAAAGTTTTGGAACTCAGGCAGATACCTGGAGGTTGATGTTATATTTGATTATTAAAGGGCGTGGAGGAGGGAGAGGGAGAGAAGGGCTAAGTATCCTGATATCATGGGCCATAGTGCGAAGTGGGGGTAGGGGAGGAGGAGGGGGATATAGGGATGTATAGAGTTAAGGGGGGATTTCTGTGTTCTGTGGGATGGGGGTATAGAGGGGTAAGGTTTGCAAAGAATTAGGGGACTGGTTTGTTTATGGGGAGGGACACAAGGTTGCTGGTGCTGCATGGTACAATGGGACAGCGAGCGTTTGCTACATATTATAGGTTGTTAGCTGGGTATGGGGACTGACACTTCTATTAAGTTTTGCACATGGAATGTTAAGGGGGCTAGACACAAAGTAAAGCAGTATAGAATACTGAAGTACTTGGAGGCAGCTAAAGTTAGGATTGCTTTTCTACAAGAAACCCATTTGCTTCAGGATGAAAGTAGATGTTTGAGAAGAATGCAGTACGGGGAAATTTTTTCATCACAGGGCACCACAAAAAGCAAAGGGGTTTCGATTTTACTCCATAGATTGGTACCTTTTGTCCCTGTAAAGGTCATTCCAGACAAAGAGGGGAGGTTTATTTTAGTGGTAGGGAAATTACATAATAGGGAGGTTTTGTTAGGGGCTGTCTATGGGCCTTATTCCGATAGTCATGATTTTTTGATAAATTTGCTGAAGGTGCTGTTACCTTCAACCACCTTCCCATGATTATAGGGGGGGATTTTAACCTGGCTTCAGAGCCCTTATTGGATAGGTCCTCGAGTTCACACATGTACTCCACACCGCCACCCTGGCTTTCACTGATCTAATGGACCGTGTGGGCCTGACTGATGTTTGGAGGGTCCTCCATCCACAAGCAAAGGAATATACCTTCTTCTCTCCGTGCATAAGTCAGGCTCGAAATTGATTATATACTCCTTTCCTGAGCATTGCTCAAAGGTGTTATTGACTCGGAGATCGTGGCAGCTCCCCTGTCAGATCATTCGGTAGTGGAGGTAGTGATCTCTTTCCCCTCTGCACTAGGTAAGGGTAGCAGGTGGAAAGTGAACAATCAACTTCTCAGAGTGCCCAAGGTAGTTCAGAGTTTGAAATCTCAAATGGAGGAATTTATTTCCTTTAATGAGAGGGATGGAACACGACCAGATATTCTCTGGTCAGCATTAAAGGTGTATATAAGGGGCCTCCTAATAAGTCAGGCCACTAAGAGGGAAAAGGAGAGGAATACCACTACAATGGAGCTGTTGAGGCAGATTAAAGAGTTGCAGGCAGCATTGATCTCTAATCTGCAAGAGGAGATTGAGCTTAAATTGATTAAAGCTAGGGATGCTTATCTTAAAATATTGGGGGACCAGGCTGAATTGGCTATTATTAAAACTAAAGCTATCTATGCAGACCAAGGTGAGAAACCCGGAAGGCTTCTGGCCAGGTGTCTTGCACAGCTAGAAGCATCCCGTCTGATTGAAAGGGTTTGTCGGAACAGGATGGGTCCATCAAAACAACCCCGGAGGATATTGCCCTTGTTTTCAGAATTACTATGAATTGTTGTATAGCGGTATGCAGTCTCCACCTCAGTTAAAGAGTATCCAAGATTATTTGGACCGGATACCACTTCCTAATTTGGAGGAAACAGACTGCAATTTGCTTATTGCTGATATCCTTACACCGAGATAGGCTGACCATTAAAGTTTACCTGTTGACAAGGCCGGGCCCTGATGGCTTTTCGCCTAATTTCTACAAAACCTTCTCTTCCCACCTGATCCCCTTGTTAGCTAAATTATATCGGCACATTCTATCTGGGGTGGATACAGATAAGTACTTGTTTGAAGCACTTATAGTATTAATACCTAAGCCCAATAGACCCCTTGAGAAACCAGGTAGTTACCAGCCCATTTCCTTGTTAAATTATGACATAAAGATTTTAGCTAAATTTCTGGCTGAGAGAATTAGTAATTTATTGCCATCTTTAATAGGCCCGGAACAAGTTGGTTTTATGAAGGCCAGATCCTCAGCTGATCATTTTAGGATGTTGTCTCATGTCTTCTCGGCTTCCAAAGAGGCTGGCCTCCCTTTGGCACTGGTCTCTTTGGATGCCGAGAAGGCATTCGACAGGGTTCACTGGGCCTTCTTATTCCAGATGATGGAGAAAGTTGGCTTTCCGGAGAGGTTTGTAGGGTGGATTAAGGCCTTATATTCTAATCCGTCGGCAAGGGTTGCTTGTAATGGGGCTATATCGGCGCCTTTTAAACTACATGTAGGGATGAGACAGGGCTGTCCTTTATCCCCCCTGCTGTTCAATCTTTACTTAGAGCCCTTGATAAGGCATATAGTGTTTAATGGCAAGAGCAGTGGGATTAGTATCAGAGGGCAGGTAGTAAAGGTCACAGCTTTTGCAGGCGACTTGTTGATATATGTGTCCAACCCAGCTGCTTTGTACCAGCTTTATTGGATGCAATCAACGAGTTTAGTGCGCTAGCCAATTATAAGTTGAATCAGGAGAAAACAGTGTTTTCCCTGAATAGTAGAGTTTTCAAGAATGATATCACTGGATTGGGGTTGGGTTGGAATTCCAAATCCCTTAACTATTTAGGCCTTATTTTAACAAATAACCCGGATTGTCTCCGTCAACTTAATCTAGATGCCCTAACACGGAGTATAGATTTAGATATGAAAAGATGGGCGCAACTCCCCTTATCACTTGGTGGTAGGATAAATATTGTGAAAATGAATATCTTTCCCAGGCTTTTTTACCCACTATCTATGCTTAATATCTGCCTCCCTCTGGCGTGGTTTAACAGACTTCACAAGATAATAGCTGATTTTATTTGGAATTTTAAGAAAGCAAGAATGTCGTATGTTAAACTAACGGCGCCTACAACTCAGGGAGGGTTGAAATTACCCCATTTCGCTCTTTATTATTGGGCGGCTCAGATAAATAAATACGGTAGATGGGCCCATTCATATGCACCTTCTAAGAGTAAGGATTACGTCCCGCTTTGGGTTAATTTAGAGACTACCTTAATTAAACAAGTGGGTCTTAATCCAGAAGCCTTGTTTTTTGTTCCTCTTAAACTATCTCCCTTTTCAAAGGATTCCCCCATAGGTGTTTTCTTGAGGATGCATAATCAACTTTGCAACTTTTTGAAATATAATCACTGCAAGGATGGTTCTCAACCAATCATAAGTAATCCTCATTGGCTGATAGGAAAGAAACCTATCACTAAAATTGGATACCTAACTTGGGGAATGTAAGCTAAAGATCTCCTAGATGAGGAGGTAGGCCTTCCACAACTCATCAAATACTCAATAGATTTAATTTACCCATAAAGAGGGCTTTAAGGTGTACCAGTTGCGTCACCTCTTAATTCCAGAATATAGGAACGAATGGGTTTCCCCACCTTGTATGAACTTTTAGGCTTATCTGCGAAGCTTTAATAGGATCCCCATGCAGTTTCGAGAATCTATCTTGTATTGCTCAATGGGCGTTCACTGACAGTTTGTCCTTAGTCTTATTGGACCAGGGCCTTTCCCAATGTAAGTTTGGATTGGTGCAGATTTGGAGCAATTGTCATAAGTTTTTAAAGCAAGATTCTCTTAAATTGACACAATTTAAAATATTGCACAATATTTATTATTCTCCCCAAAAATTAACTGACTTGAAGGTGATGCCTGAACCTAAGTGTTATAGGTGTGGTCTAGGGAAGGTGATCTGCTCCATATCTTTTGGCACTGTCAAAAGTTGCCCCATATGGTCTGATATAAAGGAAAAGTCTAGCCCATTGTTGGGCCTTGAAGAGATGTTCAGTCCAGAGGTTTGCCTTCTAGGAATCATGTCGGACTTTCCTGTTATTCAGAGAAAGTACCATATGTCATTGATTTCTATTAGTCAAGAGGCTTGTGCTCAAGCATTGGAAGGACTCCAGTAGGATTTCCTATCCAGAATGGTTATCAGAACTGCTAGCATCTCTTAGGATAGAAAGAAGGATAGCGATTCTTCATGATAAATTGCCTCGTTTTGAGAAAATCTGGTCCCCGTTGCTTATTGCTTATTCATGACTATATGGATTTATAGATCCCAAGTCTGATTGATTATTGCACAGCACCTTGTGTCCGGGGTTTTTTTTTTAGGGTGGGGGAGGTTTAGGGGAGGGGTTCTAGGGGAGGGGTGAGGGGTTGCAGAGGCACTTCTTGAGGGTGTTAATTTTTCTTTATATGATTCCTGGATCACATGTAATTGTATACCTTGCAATATTTCTCATGCTTTGTTATCTGTCTCTGTGTAAACTTTAAAATTCAATAAAAAGTGAATGGAAAAAAAAAATTAAATGCCAACACCTGGCTTCCTTCTCTCTAAGCCACTCTCCCTAATTCACAGCTTCTTTTTCACTGAGCTAACTGCACAGATAATTCATTCACCCAACTCAGACAAACACACTTTTTTCTTTGTTTTTATACAGATAACAATTCATTCACTCAACTCAGATAAGCACACCTTTTTGTTGTTTGTTTTTACCCTAAATTGAAGTTCCCAGTAGTAGAGTTCTAGTTCTTTAGTCCAGTAGAGTAGTGAAGGTCTAACAGCAGCTCCTTCCTATTGCTGTTCTCTGCCACAAGCTATCTAGGTCAGTTTTTAAATGCCAGCACCTGACTTCCTTCTCTCTAAGCCACTCCCTCTATTTCACAGCTTCTTTTTCACCGAGCTAACTACACAGATAATTCATTCACCCAACTCAAACACAGTCTTTTTTCTTTGTTTGATTTTACACAGATAACAATTCCTTCACCCATCTCAAACACATTCTTTTTTTTGTTTGTTTTTACCCTTAGTTGAAGTTCTCAGTAGTATAGTTCTAGTTCTTTAGTCCTGTAGAGTAGTAAAGGTCTAACAGCAGCTCCTTCCTCTTGCTGTTTTCTGCCACAAGCTATCTAGGTCAGTTGTTAAATGCCAACACCTGACTTCCTTCTCTCTAAGCCACTCCCCCTAATTTACAGCTTCTTTTTCACCGAGCTAACTGCACAGATAATTCATTTGCCTAACTCAGACAAACACACTTTTTTCTTTGTTTGTTTTTACACAGATAATTCCTTCACCCAACTCAAACTCATTCATTTTTTTGTTTTTTTACCCTAAATTGAAGTTCCCAGTAGAAGAGTTCTAGTTCGTTAGTTCAGTAGAGTAGTAAAGGTCCAACAGCAGCTCCTTCCTCTTGCTGTTCTACGCAAGCTCGTGACTTCACCAATTTCTTTTATATTTTCACTCCAGATTTTCAACATTACCATTTTTTTACACCTCCTCGTGAACAGTACAGCTGTCATTTTTCACATCCTGCCCGAAACATGTTTTCACACCTGTGGCACCCAATGGGTACTGTCACTGTGCAAAATCAAAGTCCGGGACAGATTAAAAAAATCACAGTGCCACTGTTCATGAGGGGAGCTCTCAAAATGCCTATGTTTAAAATCTGGTGTAACAAATCCCCAAAATAATTGCATTACAGGTGTGTATTGGGCAGTTTCTATGCAAGCACGTGACTTCACCATTTTTTTTATGTTTTCACTCCAGATTTTCAGCATTACCATTTTTTTTACATCTCCTAATGAACAGTACATCTGTCATTTTTCACATCCTGCCCAAAATGTGTTTTTGCACCTGTGGAACCAAATGGCACAGTCGCTGTGCAAAATCACCAGTTCGCTATAGAACTGATAGTATCACTGTTCATGCGGTGGGGTCACAAAAAGACCATTTTGAAAACTTGGGGTGAAAATACCAAGAAATGCCCAGGGCATTAGGGTTTCTGACCATAACATCCTACTCTGTAGGGACTGACAGGCATCAGGGGTATGACTTGGGATTGTTGACAGTAATGCTCATGACATTCCACCCCTACCCTGCAGTCAGTGACAGGCATCAAGGTGTGCCTTGGACTCTTTGGCCTCAAATTCCCCCTGTTCTCTTATAGTGCACCAATTTCAGCATATTTCCTTATGAAATGGGGTGAGTGTAAAGCCCAAATACTCCAAGGCACAACTCGACACTTGTCAGTGTCTACAGGGTAGGTTGAGGTAAAATGGTGTGAGCGTTATGGGCAACAGGGGTTAAGGGGGTGCTAGCTGCATATTCGAGCAGACTCGATAGACATCTAGGCCTTTATCTGCTGGCAAATTTCGTATGTTCATATGTTCGTAACAACCCACAGGCACACCCCAATGCCTGTCCATCTCTACAGGGTGGGGGTGGGGTTGGTGTCAGTTCAATACTTTACTACCATTCCTATTCTGCATCTGTCTAACTCCTGCACTTCCAATGCTGATGCCAGCAAGCAAACATTCAGCATTGCAAATGCTTGTTTTAACTTCTTTTTCCTTTTTAGATTTATTCTTATTGTTTTTCTTTTTAGAATTATTTTGTTTGTTCTGTATCTCATTTTTCAGTTTTCTCTTCAATGGTTTATGACCTCTTGATGTCATCACTTCATTCTTTATTATTACAGACCCATTCTTTTTCTTTTCAGTTTTACCTTTCTCTATATCTTGAACATTCCCTAGAAGTATTACTGTATAAAACATAGTATAACATGCAAGTCTCGGTACACTATAATACAAACTTTTAATAAGTATCAGCATAATGTTAATAAGAATATAAAAACACATTCTGGATTAAAGTGCTTAAAGTGCAAACAATATGACAAATGGAAGTTGATCCATTTCTAAACCCTGTCAGAGAACGGTAATTCATTTTCTAGTTTTTCTATTGCAGAAAGAAATTTTACTAAGCATTCTATGGTCCAGGCTTCTTCTGTAGGAAATAAAATATTAGTAAGGAGTGTTTTATCAGTTGAATATGAATCATTCAAGAAAGGGCTCAACCAATAGGCTATTTGGGTATCATACCAAGAGCAAAGCCATAGCATATGTTCTAAATTTTCCTCACCTTCATAACTGCAATCACAGTTTCCAGACAATAAACCATTTTTCTTATATTGAAATAGCAGCATATTATTTGTACATTGTTGAAATTTATATTTAGAAAAGGTGGCTTTCAATTTTGGGTTAATTATTAGTTCCAAATAAGGTTTAAACCCGAAATAATAGTTGTTTTGAAAGAACCAATTGGAGTAGTGAGATTCTTTAATTAATTTCAAGTCCACAGAGTTCCATTGATTTATTATCCTTTTTGAAACATATTTTTTGTACTTTAAACTTAAAGTTATATCCTTTTCAACTGCCTGTTTTAAATATGACAATTTATGTTTTTTTTTTAATATTGACAGTAGGGTAGTAAAACAATACCCTTCTTCATAGCCCAGATTATACCAGGTTTCTTTTTCTTTTAAGGCTAAGTGTGCTAAAGTAGTATGATCCTGTCTTGTAAGCCTATTCCAATACTTAACGTTCCTATTTTCAATAAGGGAACTTATGGTGACAATGCCTAGTTCAGATCTAAGGTAAGCTGCAGGACATGAATGTCCTAAGTTTGATGTAGCCCACAAAAAAATATATAATGGGGACACTATTCTGTTTAGATTCTGATGATCCCAAACATCTGAGCCATATAGCAGTTGGGCATCAAACTTCACCCTGATTACTTGTATTAACAGTTTTATAGTTAGACCCCCATATTTTGTATTGAAAGTGCCAACTCTGCTACTGTCTTTTTAAGTTTTTTTATCAATGATTCCATTTGTAATAGCCAATTACAATTTTCTTGGAATGCAATCCCAAGATATACATAGTTCTTAAGTACTTCTAATTTTTCTTTACCCGCAGTCCAGAAAGTTGAGTCTCTCTTTTTTCCAGGACTAAAGATTACTACCTCAGATTTATTCAAATTAATTTTCAGCTTTAAGTCAGTTGATCTCCTAGAGACATAATCCAGTTTCCTTTATAATCCTATCTTGGTGAGAGAAGAGAGGACTAAATTGTCCATGTAAGTCAATAAAGGGCAAGAGCAAGAGGAAAGTTTAGGGGAATCTATGTTTATTTTTTCACATTCAACATTTTCTCTATATATAAAGAAAATAATATGAGAGCCATAATACACCCTTGTCTCACACCTCTATTGATTTTAAATGAGGTGGAGAGATCTCCCAGACTATCAAATCTAATCTTGGCCCAATTATTTGTGTATAATTGAGAGATAAGGGCTACTAAGTTGTTATCTATCCCCCTATCAACAAGAATATGCCACAATATGTTTCTTGATAGATAGTCAAATGCTGAAGAGTAATCAATAAAAACTGTATACAGTTTTTATTGTACTAGTTTTACATATTTTTCAAGTAAATGTCATAGGACATATATATATTGTCCACTGTTGAGTAATTACAGTAGCTCTATCCCTGACTGAAAGTCTGTTAAGCCTCCAGTTCTCCCCATCTCCTTTTTTAATCTCTCCAAGATAGTTCTAGATAGGATCTTTAAGTTTACATCCAATAAATGTATGGATCTATACAAGGTGCAGTCAGTGAGACTCCCTTTTTTTATGTATGGTTATTATGTTGACACCTCTCCAGAAGTATGGCAGAGTATTTGTCATAATACACTTGTTGAAATAAATGGCCAAAAATTTGCTCCAGATCAAATGTGAGCATAAAAATTCCTCTGCAGGGATTCCATCAGGACTGGCTGCCTTGTGTTTTTTTTTAAGTAGCAATAGAAAGATACATTTCATCTAAAGTATTTGGTTTGAAAGCTGTATTCACAGCTAAAGTTTCACTGGTATGTCTTCTGTAGAATCATAAAGTACAGTGGAAAAGTGTGCTAGCTATTTATCTTCTGTAATATATGTATCTAGTTCTGTCTTATAGTTATTGCTGCCCCTCGCCACTAAGGTCCAGAATGTTTTGGAATTATTTTGTCTAACTGCATTCAGCTTTAATTGTCATTGTTTTTTTGTCAAATGTTTTTTATATTTTTGTGTTTTGTTTTATTAAGATTTTATAATTCTGCCAGCCTGGTGGCACTGAGGGCTGAGGCACTGGATGCCACACCTTGTGTTACACCAGCGACCCAGGTTTGGGAGTGAGCATGGGTCACTGTGGGCTGGCAGGGAAAGAGAGGAGAGGAATCAAGCATCCGATGGACTGCTCTTCTTCTCCAGGGAGGGGCTCCACATTGGTTGGTGTCTGACTGCCCCCTGGCAGAGGCTGGGGATTGGGGACACATGCCACACAGGGGAGGAGTTGAGGGCAGACACCTGGACGCAGACACATGCATGCCCACGGCTGCCAGCATCATTGCATGCCCTCCGGCTCTGGGGAATTCTAAACAGGGAAAATGGCACCAGTCATGGTGGCTTGATGGCTGTTCAGCAGGATGCCTGGCTCTGAGGGCTCTCTGTGACTGGATCCTGAGTTGACAGAAATAGGGGGGTCTCTCTACCACCCTGTCATGGGGGGCAAGCCATGGGGGTATACAGCGAAGCCCCAGGTAGGAGCCAGGAGCAGTTTGGATGGCAGCCAGAGAAAGGTGAATGCCTTGATGTGGTTGGCAGACTGGGGACCAAGGTAGGAAAAATTACCAACTAAAAAAAAAAAAGATTTTATATTCCTCTTTTGACAATTTAAGTTGTTCAAATCCTGCTTGGCCCTAGTATGTTTATAGATTTTGTATAATTTCTTTATCTGTTCTTGCAATGACTTACATTTAGTGTCAAACCAATTAATGATTACAGACAAGTGAAAGTTAGTTTTACATTCCAGGCTATTCCTTATGTCAGTGAATAAAGAACTAAGTGACTGTGATAACAGCTGTAGAGCCATCAAAAATAATTTTTTGTAGTCCTCAGTAAGAAAGGAATTTTACAGTATCAAGATTATATCTGCATCCGAGTTTTGTTTCCAAGGAATATTTTTGGCTGATCTAATTTCAGTAAACACAAGTGGAAGGATCATTTCCATATTTTGTTTAGGCCCAGGAGTATTAAACACCAGTGCTAATGGGAAGTGATCACTTTCTGCTCTCACTAAAAGATTTAAGGAATTCCATACCTTCAATGGGCCTGCCCATAGTGTGTAATCAATCAAAGAGGAACCTTGGGCGATATGTGTCAGAAATTATCAACTTAATTGCCCATTAGCCTTCCAATGAGAGGATAAAAGGAATGTTTCACAATGAAGTTGATTATCTTTTTCCCATTATTATTCTTTTTTTCATCTTTTGCATTTCTCATAGTTAGCCTAGTGCTTGGGTGCATATATAAGGACAACAAATTATCCATCAGCCCATCATAGTTGCCAATACGAGTATTAAAGTCACCTAGAACTAATACTTCAGCAATGGAATTATCATAATGCATATTCATAGTCCCACTAGTCAGATTATTCCAGATTTCTTCTGAACAAAAATTTGAATTATCTGGTAGGACATAATAATTCATGGTGATAATTTCTTGTATGCCAATTGTAGTTTGTATGGCAATCATATGTGGGCTTAGTTTCTTTAGCAGCACTTTAGCACATTACTGATCCTAATAAGCATTATCAGACCTCCTGAATGTCTGCTAGATTTGGCTCTCCTGACACCAGGCACATGAAAACATTCATAACCATTCATCGAAATGTGATCATTCTCAGTATGCCAGGTCTCCTGCAGGCATATACAATCATACTGTATCAAGAAAGTTTGACAGTCATCATCACTTATGTTAGTAAACCATCCAGCAATGTTCCAAGATAAAAAGTTAGGGTCTGAGTTTTATTTGTATTTGAGGGTGATGTAACAAGTGTGTTGTTAACTAGTCAGTTGTTAGTATAGCCTGCAAACATCATAAATCTGTTGCTTAGTGGTATAATAAATTAATTTGTCATATTAGATCCTAAAGTGCAATGTGCATCCTTTATTGTTAGGGCATCAGATTCTACAAAATTAAGCACTATGTGATCTAATTTTGAGGCCTTTTCTATTATGTGTTCTGCTAAACTTTGATTGAACACACATATGATAACTTGACTGTCTGTATGAGCCCTAGAGGCTGAAATAAATCCTAGTTCATCAACAGGGATTTATAGGAAGTTCACCAGCAGATCTTTAATAGCATTTGTTAATTTGGAATCATCCTTCTCTACATGACGGGGCATTCTAAACATGCTGAGAACTGTTTGAACTTCTGTTTTTAATGGACCTTTGTTAAACAGTGTCCTTTTTGGAAATGTAACAATCAGGTCGGGTTCATGAAGTAACCAACTGTTTATCCAAATATAGTTAGCAATTCTAGGTGATTGGAACAGTATATCAAACAAGGTTGCTTCTGTTAATGGGATATTTTTAATTTCCAGTATATCCTCCTCCATAAGATTGATGTCTAAGCCTTTACTTAAATATTATAACACTCCAGATTCTAAGTTTGAAGGGTCAAAATTACTCCACTTTGCAGGGCCATACAGTCTAATAAGAGAGTAAGTTTCTGTCCATTCATTGCACTTGGCCATAATTTTGTCTTTTTGTACAGAAGCTATACTCCAAACAGTTTTTAATAGATTTGTAATTGGATAATGTACTTTTTTTAATTGCTTTTGTTATCTCCTGTAAAACAGCCTCCCTAATGTAAATGGGTTCACATGGTATAACACCCAGAGATTGTTCCTTTGTTGGTTGACCAAGTTGTTGATTAAGTTTTAGAACTTCCTGCTCCAAATTACCTAGTACAGTCATTAGATCCATCTTAATTGTATGATCACTTTTAACCACCAAGTTTCCCATGTCAGTAGCACTTTGAAAGCCTATTTGGGAATGCAGTTCTGTTTCAGTATATGGATCTGTTCAACATTATTAGTCCCTTTACTTGTTTTTGCCATTTTCTGTTTGTTCTTTTTATTTAGCCTCTTAGGTTTAGGCTTAATTATAGGGGAAGGGGGAATTTCAACTAAACTGAAATCTGGTCTCATGTCTGTATTAGAGTGTTCAATATATACATTGCAAGGTTCTGTAGCAGAAGGGTGCCAATCCCTGTCCCTAGTGTATCTCTGTGTTAAAATCATGTCAATTTTAAGCCTGTTCACCACATCTTCCCTTAAAGCTTCTAAAATATTTTTATTAATGATCAATTATTCCTGAATATTAGATGCGCACTGTGATTGTTTTTTAATAGCTGTATTAGATCATCATTCAAACATGTGGGTTTTCAAATATTCACATTGGAATTTATTTGTCCTATATTGATGCCACAATTAGTACAGAATCTTGGGGCTGCAGAGCACTCCTCTATTTGTTTAAGGCCATTGATGGTTTGTTGTAGGTCACTGATGACGTGTCCCAATTTCGGGTTTATGCCATCATTCCCTTGGGTCTCACTATATTCACTATTACTTGAACCCCAGAGCTTAGGTGAGTTTTCTAAATTTGAGAAATTTATTGGGGTTATCTCTTGTCTAGGTATGTCCTCTGCTATAGAGGCTTGTATGCCTTGTAAATTAGAAATCTTAGCTGAGGACTTGAAAGGAGACACCCATAAATTAGGACTGGCAGTCCATAGAATGCCTGGCATAGATGGAGTAGATAGAACCCCTTCTGGAGCATTAACCCCATTAATCTGTGTCTGACAATTTTCCCAATTGTTAATATTACTTGGAGAAATAGATACATAGAATCACACATCTTCCTTTTCAGGTTGTTCCTGTGTGTTCAAGACCTGAGTCCTGAACTGAAACTCAGTTCTTGGGGTAGAAGTTTTATTTAAATGAGGCATCAGATGTTCAGTAATTTTTGATTGCCATGTAGAGGCTTTTTTTGGTTTGACTGTCATTTCTTGCAAGGGTGATAGAAACATAGAAACATAGAATTTGATAGCAGATAAGGACCGCTTGGCCCACCTAGTCTGCCCATTTTCCTACCTAATGGATAAGCTGCAGATCCTAGTTAACCAACAGCCTTCTTCCTCCTACCCCCATTAGAATTGCCTTATGTCTGTCTTCTCCTCAGGAAGGCTGTTCCATGCATCCACAACCCTATCTGTGAAGAAATACTTCCTTACATTACCTCTGAGCCGTCCCCCCTTATCTTCAAATTGTGCCCCTTGTTCTTGCACATCTCTTTTCTGAAAGATGATACCCTCTTGGACTTTGTTGGTTCCTTGAGGTATTTGAAAGTTTCAATCATGTCCCCCCCTCATTTCCTTGAGCTATATAACAAAGCTCCTTTAGTCTTTCTTCATATGTCTTCTGGTGCAGACCCTGCACCGACTGATTCCCTCCTCAGACAGCTTCCACCCTATCTATGTCTTTGTGGAGATAGGGTCTCCAGAACTGTACACAGTACTCCAGAGGTGGTTTTACCAATTGTCTGTACAGAGGGCCAACAACTTCCTGTTTTCTACTGGTGATGCCTCTCCCTATGCATCCCAGTATCCCCCAGCCCTCCTTACTGCCTTCTCACATTGCTGGCCCACCTTTAGGCCATCTGATATGACTACCCCCAGGTCCCATTCCATTTTTGTTGTTGTCAGTATCTCACCCCCCATTGTGTACACTTCACCTGGTTTTTTGTTTCCCAGGTGCATTACTATGCACTTCTTTGTGTTGAATCTAAGCTGCCATACATTTGACCATTCCTTCAACCTTGCCAAGTCCCTTTTCATCCTTTCCACCCCACTTTGCATATCAATAGATCACTATTTTGCAGTCTCTGTAACTTCGTATTGACCATTTTGAAATTTATATTATACACTTCCAGACTGTGACATCTAAAAAAATAAAATTAGTTGTTACTGCTTATTACTGCTTCAATAATTCAGATAATTAAAAGGCAATGATAATACCACTACTACTGGATCTGGCAAGAGAAAAAGCTCTAGCTCAGTGCCACTCTATATACTCTGGCAGCTTAAAAAATGTGTTTTAAATTACACAATTCTTGTATTAATAGAAAGCAGTCAGTAATTAATAACTGCTTGTTCAACTAGCACCTATAAGCTGCGTACTATAGCTATTAGGGCCAATATTATTATAACTTGTAAAAGCCCTGAGAGGCCATGCCAATCCGGCACCAATCCTATCATGTGTGGTGTGGTTTAAAGATGGAAGAGGTGCAGATCCACAAAAGTTGTCATCTGCAGTGAAAAAAGAAAGATTTCAATTAGCCTGAAAGGGATCTTCTGTGAAACTGTGGAGCATCTGAGTTAGTCTGTGATATTGTTCAACACACAGTTATTGTCAGACAAGATGCCTCACTTGGCCCATCAGTCCTTATGAATAAGCTTGTCGCTATAAATTCGGTAGTGCTGTTATAGGGGCTTGATGTATAACCACGTTGACAAATATGTGAGGTCCCTCATATTTTTTCTCTGTTGAGCACTAGAAAAAACAAGAGAGCACAGGCTAAGCAAGTGTTTATCGGTTCTCATAAAATTACTAGCACCTTTTAGCTAAAAATTAAAATAACACAATCTAACAGTTTTCAGCAGTTACATACTACTATAAAAAATAAAAGTGCCAGTAAAATGGCTTATTTGTTGAAATAGAGTGTGGGATTGCACTCAGGAGCTATTTACTATTTGCTGTCCTCCTGGTATACAGCAATATTTTTGTTAACAAGTATGACCAGTGCGAGTAGACTGAAGGTCCACTAACCACAATGCATCCACCAACAAAGCTAATTTAAGTTATGTCGGTCGACAATAAACTCTCCACAATCTCCATGGTAGGCTGGTGGAAAGTGTGTTGACAAGTATGGTGCTCAGTGAGATCAGGACGCCACACTGCACATTTTAAGCAAAATGGTCACATGACTTGTCTACGCCGAATGACATGAAAAATAAAGACTAAGAAAAAAAGTGGGACTTCCGGTTCTGCCACAGCATGAGCAGCAGCCTAAACGGAAAGCTCCTCAACAGACAGGCAATAAAAAGTCCCCTTTTGCTATTCAATTGTACCCTCCAAACTTCAAAAATGCCACCAAAAGGGAGGGACAGCAATAAACCTGCAAAACAGCAATCGGATTGGACTCAGATGACATTGGATGGCTCCCAATATCGACTACTATCTCAGGACAGAAACCGTAGCCCTTCTCCACCACAAGCTCAGCAACAGGCCTTGGTCCCTGGGAATGATGCAAAATCAACAAGGTACCATGGATTTAAACACAATATTGGCAGAAATACAAGTGCTGCACAAAGAAAATAAAACAGAATTTCAAAAATGACATCTCAAACTTTATGACTTGGATTCATCGCTGAAGGAAGTAGATAACAGAGTCTCATTGTTGGAAATGGACTCAGCTATGCACAGAAGTTCATTGGACTCTCTGTTTGACTACTCTGACCTAATACAGGCAAATTGCATTAATTTAGAGGCAAGATCATGGAGGGATAACCTATGGCTATCGGGATGATTACCAGAGGGGGCAGAGACAGACAATATGGCCCTATTTCTGCAAGATATGCTCTACGACATCCTTGCTTTACCACTTACATTGGAGGTTTGAATCGAGTGGGCACATTGTACCTTAGGGCCATGGCCCTCAGATCCTACTTCTAGGCCATGCCAAATATTTATAAAGTTCTTAAGCTATCGCACCAAAGAAGAGATTCCTTGGCGGGCTTGGCAGTAAAATGAAATCACATATAATGGTGCCAGACTGTTCATAGACCAGAATTATCCCCACAAAATTCAGAGGGTGTGATTACTGTATAGACTAAATATGAGAGCTTTGTGCATCACAAAAATCAGATTCAAGACCCCATACCATGCCAAAATGAAAGTTTTTTTTGGGATGAGGGCCCTCAGATGTACCAGACTCCAGAAGAAGCTGAAACTGCCCATAAGGATTGAGGGATCCCACTGGAGACCAGACCAGAACAAAGAATGTCTGAAGCAGACAGGAACCTTATACAGCTATGTAAACTGCTCCCAGGGGGACAAGATAACTTGTGCTAGGGTGTGTCCTCAATTAGCTCCCTCAGGAACCATCTCGGACAACACAGACCATCTCCCAGCAATGGAGAACAAAAGATTGAGAGGGTACAAACACCTGACCGGTTAAAACTTTCTCTGAAGGTACTGTTTAACAAATTTTATTAGCTGCCTTCAAGGAGACTCAGTGACTTTCTGGCACCACTGGTGCTAAAGATGTATACTGGGACTTTGAGAAGAGAGAGGGAGGGCAAAGCTGATGTGACATAGCTGAACATTGAACACAAGCTGGATACATAAGCTGTTGATCGCCCCTTAAAACTCAAAAGTATTTGGAAACTGTTTCATCCTGGCTCTTAGATGCGTTAATGTGAGACTGTAGCAACTTAACAGTTTTTTCCTTAGACACTTCAATTCAAAATTAGATCCACATGGATCATTTTACATCACAGAGGGACATTTGTCTGCTCCTGAAAGTGGGATACCAGGGGTGGGAGGGGAAGGGATCTACTTAGATTTGGATTACATCTTGGATCTTGGGACTTGGTGACACTCTTAAAAGGTGGGGGAAAGAAAGAAGAGAAAAATGTAGAAGTGGAGGGAAAGGGATTCATTGTTATTTCGGGATGCCATAGAGAGCCATATATAAATGGAGGAGCTCTGATTTGCTGGAGTAGCAGTGCCTTACAGAAAGAAACTCATCGGGGGGGGGCGGGATAGCTGAGAACAACACAGTTGCAATCCAACAGGGTTTGTGGTGGATTTTGTTATTTCTTTATGGGCAATGTTACCAGGCTCTTTTCCATCAAAAAAAAAATTGCCCCTGTAGCAATCCTCATTACGGAGGATATCCACAATGTTACAGCTCTGCAGGTGTATTTAACCTTAGCAAAGAGAGGGTGCTGAACTTTCAGTGCCCCCACCTTGGAGGTGAAAACTGTAAAATGCATTTTATAGCTAGATTATATTTCAATAGCTGTTTTTATACCAAGTTTGTGATGTTTGTTTATGTTAAGCCTGTTCTTTTATTTACTGGGTACAATTTTTTTCTTGACTTCAGAGATTAGTTAGGAATAAGTGAAGAGGGAAGGGGCCCTGCCTTTGGCCAAGGTGCAAACCAATGAAACCTTTCAGACAGATATGGGAATCAAAACCTTGACATATAATGTCAATGGCCTAATAAGCCTGATTAATAGTAAAAAATCCTTACAATATATAAAACAAATGAAACTAGATATTATTCTCTTACAAGAGACACATTTGTCTGTAAAAGAGCATGAGCAATTGCTGAGTTTTGGTTATTCAGAGGTCTGCTTTGCCTCTTATAAACAGGGCAGACATCGAGGGGTTGCCATATTAGTTCCAAGGCATACCCCTCTGGAGGTTACAGAAAGGGTACAGGATGGTGAAGAGAGATATGCCCTCTTAAAGGGCTCCCTTAATGGACACAAAATCACCTTGGCCTCAGTATATGTGCCCCCTAGTTCCCCATTTGAGGTGTACAGAAAAATATTATTACTTCTAGCTGAGAAGGCTGAAGGAACAACCATTTTGGGAGGTGACTGAAATATGACCCTGTACCCTGGCAGTGATACCACTTCTAGAATTCCTCAGACATCCTACAAGATCATAAAACAGGTTAGATCCCTTCTAACAAGATTAGGAATGCAGGATGTGTGGACTTTCTTAGAAGGTCAGAGAAAGGGTTTCACTCATTACTCCACCACTTATCAGTTGTACTCCAGACTAGACTATTTTTTTCTGTGCAGGGATTCCCTCAGTCGAGTACAAAGATGTGAGATAGGCAATCTTGTATTTTCAGATCATACACTCTTAAAGTTGACAATTGACCTCTCTTTGCCACAAAGGTCCACTTTTTGGAGACTGAATCTGTCACTTCTTAATGATCCTGAGGTTTTAGATCAAATCCTACAGGTAATGACTCAGACTATGCAACAGAATGAGGCTAGTGGATTAAGTAGGGGGATCCCATGGGACACTATTAAAGCCATGGTTCGAGGCAAGTTGATTGTAATTGCTATGGCTAGAAAAAGACAAAGGGCAGAGAAACAAAAACAATGGGAAACACAAATAAAAATTTTGGAAGAACAACAACAAATTAGACTTGACAGGGAGAGGGGAAAGGAGCTTAAGAGATTGAAAACCCAATTAAATAAGTTGATAGACCTAAGGGTACAGAGAAACTTACATTTTTTTTAAAAGCATTATGAGGGGGGTCCTTGGTCCCTATGGCTGTTGGCTATCAGACTTAGGGCCAGATGAGCCCAGGCTCAGATCACCCATATTATACATCCACACACTAAGAGAAAAACTACAACCTTATCTTACATATCAGAAACATTTATGGAGTACTATCAGAGGCTGTATGCTCCATGAGCAGATCCAGAACCAGGGAAAATTCACACCCTTCTGAGTGCCCTGGGGCTTCTACAAGTGTCTCAGACTTGGAACTCCCTGCTTATGGCTCCTATCACTACCAAGGAGATTAATAGGGTGATAACATAGGGAAAGACATGCAAATCTCCCGGCAGTGATGGACTCCCTATAGAGTTCTACAAGACATTTTGCCAGACAATTATCCCTTTATTGAGACTGGCCTATCAGGAAATGTTTAAAGAGGGTGCAGTCTTGCCCCTGTCCTGGAGTCAGAAAGTGATTTCCTTGGTGCCCAAGCCCGGCAAGGATTTAACAGTCTGTTCTTGATAAAGACCAATTTCGGTTCTGAATGTCGATTATAAATTTTTTACATCCATATTAGCCAGATGACTCCAATCAATAATACCAAATCTAATTCATAGAGATCAGACAGGATTTATCCCTAATAGACAAGCTGCAGATAATACTTGTAGAACAATACATATTATAGGCCATCTAAATAGAACTAAAGAGGGGGCATTAATACTCAGCCTAGATGCAGAAAAAGCATTTGACCAGGTAAATTGTAAGTTTCTGTATGAGATACTTGCCGGGTTTGGGTTCACGGATGCCTTTATAGCTGCGATAACCAGGTTGTATACAGACCCACAAGCATATATATGCACTAATGGGATGATTTCTAAAGGGAATGCCCTGGGGTGGGGCTCACGACAGGGATGCCCTTTGTCACCCTTGTTGTTCTCCTTATACATTGAGTCCTTGGCCCAGTGGAAAAGGATAGACCAGAACATAAAGGGTGTACAGTTAGCAGAGATGAATCACAAGACTGCACTCTATGCGGATAATATCCTTTTATATTTGACATCTCCAGACATATCTCTGCCTAGAGTGATGGATATCATAGAGGAATATTCTTTATTGTCTGGGTACACACTTACTACCACAAAGACAAAGATTTTAAAAATAAATTACACACCTCCACCAGCCCTACAAACAAAATATAAAATGAGATGGAATTTGCATATCCTTAAGTATCAGGGAGTCATCTTAAGGGCTGATTCTAACTATTTATATCGAGATAACTATAAACCAATAGTAACACAAATAGAAACAGACATAAAGAGATGGCTGATACTCCCTTTCCCTATGTACTCCAGAATTCAAACTGTAAAAATGAATATATTACCTAGGATTTTTTATTTGTTTCAATGCGTTCCTGTTGCATTATCCCAAAAATGGTTTAGGGATTTTCAAGGGAAGATATTTAAGTTTATCTGGGCCAACCAGAAACCTAGATTACGTAGAACTCTTCTAATGGCAGGGAAAAAAACAAGAGGCCTGGCAGTACCAGATTTTCTAGAATATTGGCTTGCCACCCAGGTGAAGCATGCCCTTCTCTGGACTCATACTCCTGCCTGGACACACTGGTAAGATGTAGAGACTACTCTGTTACAGGGAAATACCCCATCTTCATGCCTCTACCAGCCCTCTACACAGAGACCCCTTGTAATAAAAGATTATAGGGCTATACAGACTACTCTAATAGCTTGGGACATGTTCTGCAAATACCCTAATGTTAAGGTAGATATTTGGAAGTACTGCTGACAAATACATGCCCTGGACTTTCTATCTGGTGGTCTGGATCCATGGTATAGGCACCTGGTGGTGAGGGGGTTCAGATACCCTAAGCTGATAATGAGGGGGGACACTTATGTTCTCTTTTGAGGAATGTGTCCAAAAGTTCGGATGGACTGAGAAAGATAATTGGCATTATTTGCAGATATCTACATACATCCAAAGAAAATTAAGAATTATCTCACAAAACCCCATAGACCTCACAGAACACATACTCCTTGAGGACCTCTTTTCCCTAACCATTTCCAGACCAACAATCACCAAGTTATGTCAGTTTTTAAATGCTCATAAAGCCAAGACAGGTCAGTACATTATCACAAAATGGGAAGAGGAATGAGGTACCCATCTCTCTCCTCTAGACTAGAAATAAATTTAGGGTAATTCAGCTAAAGTGACTTCCTCGCCATTATGGCAGGAATTCTCCTGAAGGGTAAAAGTTAGATTTTTTTATCCCTGATAGAGTGACGAAATGGGACCCAGCTGTTTCCCCAGCTTGCTGGAGATTGTGTGGGGAGCATAGAGCTACTCTTGTTCGCATATTTTATTCCTGCCCTTTTTTAGAAATCTTTAAGGAACAGGTACAAGAACAACTGTGAAAATTATTCCAGATAGAAGAACCCTTCTCCCACTATCATGTAGTATTTGGTCTACCTATGAAGGGTATTAGAGGCACCATTTCACTGTATTTGTGGTACATTTGTATCATGGCCTATAACAAAGCCATCAATCGTAAGTGTCTAAAACCACTCCCACCTACTCTGAGTGACTGGAGAGAACTGGTTTTGAACATCCAGTAAATGGAAGATTTAACATTTTGAATCCAGAAGAGAAGGGAAGCATTTATCGTGAGATGGTCCAGATGGGATTTACAACAGCATTAATATCATATATCAGTGGCACCAGATATAACATAGTATGTGGGCTTGTTGACCTGAATAATACAAAACCTTGTCTCGTCATATCTTAGGCTAGAATTCCTCTCCCTTAGATAAGTTTGGAACTGAAGTCAGGACTAATAATAATAATATTGTTATAATTTTTTGTTAAGGTTACCCAGTCTTGACCTTAGGAGGTTGTTTTCTGCCTGTTTTTTATGGTTTTAAAAACAAAACAGGCCCAAAGAGAGGCCTACTATTACTACTGCAATCATTGTTGAAGTGACACTAATTGATACACTTGTCTATATCTGACTGCATGATATTTTTTAAGTGGTGTCATGATGATTACATCCTCAATAAAGTAAATATAAAAAAAGTAAATAAAACACTAAATACATAGAGTATAGATAATGAATGGATAATGAATCATAGATAACCAAAGAAATTAGTATTCTGGTACCTTATGAAAAATGTACACATCTGTTAAAATAAATAATAGTGCAGCTAATATGTTTAGATTAAATAGTATATAAAAGGTACAGTGCATAAACACATATAAAACCTGTATGCATGAACAGAACTAAGCGGCTTTTTTAGAGTCTGTGGAACAGAAAAAACACCTCCCTTCTGGTTTTTAGGGTTCTCCCTAGGATGCCTTGGCAGTTTTCACTTTCAGTGCTCTCTGGATCAAGAGTGCCACAGCCACAATGAAGCGCTTCACTCTAAGCCTTACCAATGACTTCCACTGTCGGAGCTGTCTTGCTGCTCACCACCTTTAGCGACATTCCTCCAGCAATGACAGAGGAAAAGAGTGACGAGCAAGAAAAAATGGCAGCAGACAGGATCAACTTGAGATGGACTGGTGAGTCTACATTTCAGGCAATGGTGGTTTACCTGTTTTAAATCAGAAAATCACCTAGCAGACCTGCTTCTTGCTGCTTCTCCACAGCGGTAAGAGCACAAACGTCATCACCAGTCTCAGCTTGTAGCCACCTCCAAATTAAGCTGTGTGAAGCTCAGATGTATTAGTGTAATCTCCTAAATTCTCCAGCAATTTTAAATTCTTTTGTTCATTTTCTGTATTTAAGTTAGTTTTCATTATAGTAGAGTTTTTCTCCTCTCTAACTTTAAATACACTAATTTCTGTGTGCAGGCTGAACCAAACCTTTTTGTTTCTCATCCATTGTCCAGAGTTTTCCCTCATGACTAAGTTCACTCTTTTCATTCACTGACCTGTTGTTAAGCCAAAAAATCTGCTTTTTGTTTTCTATGCATATCTCTTTTAAGTAAGACAACTCTTGCTTCACATTAATTAGTCATTTATATATCATGATATTTTCAACAAGATGGGCCTTCAAAGCAATTATTAAGTCTTTTGCTATAGTATCTATCTGGGGTACACTCACCTCCTCAAGGCTCATAAACTGAGTGTGTTCCCATGACTCCATATCAGTTTGATAAACTTTATGAACAAACTGTATACTATTGTTCTGGTCTGTTATCTGTATCTTATAATTTCTAATTCCTTTCTTAGTTCTTTATTAATTTTAATGAAGTCCCTAATTGTCTCTTTCATTTCTCCCACAGTTTTGCTAATTTCCTTTAAGTCTTGGAATACCTCTGGTAATTTTGCTTTAATTCCTTGATTCAAATGCATTATTACTGACCCTTCTTCATTATACTGCTCTTCTGATTTGTCTTTATGCTTCCAAAGCATTTCTTCTATTAGAGGTGGTCTCATTTCTTACTTTAATTCTCCCCACTTATCATAATTGTCTTGCTTTCTTTTAATTTGTTTTTGTCCTTCTGTTGGACTAGATGTTAATGCTATTGTAAACATATGAACATATGAAATTGCCAGCAGAAAAAAGGGCCCATAGATTTATCAAGGCTGCCCAATTGTGCATTCATTTTATCTGAAATGTTCCTTTTGCTGTCTCTTGATTTTGTACACTCATTATTTCTAACTGAGTTTTCTTTTTAATTTGCCTTTTTTGGCCTCTTGGGGCCAAATACACCCTTCACACTTTTAGTTTCTACAGGCATTTATTTTTATCAAGACCTACATAGCACTTCAGACATGGCATACACTCCACAAAATCCTTATAAATAAACAATCTCTATAGTCAAGATCTATACAAAATGCTATTTCAAGTACTGTAAGTAGTTCTTTACACACTGTTATTGCACAAGAAAACCATACATTCAGTCCAAAAATTAGCACTAGACTCTGTAATGTCATTAATATCAGCATTCTCACAAATCAGCTCTTCCTTCTATTACTTCTGTCTCTCAAATTGAAATCCAGTTAGACCCTTGGGAATAAGTGAATTCCCCTCATAAATAATCTCTTTCAGTTGATTTTAATAGATTGTCCTGAGTTGATATAGTAGATTTGATAAGGCTGCCAGAGCTTTGCTTTTATGGCCTGTCCAGCACTTCCACAGGCAGATAGTAATTCTTCAGGTGATACACACTCTGCGGTAGATTTCTCTAAATGACAAAAGTTAAAAGGAAGGGGAAAAGAACAAGATTGGCTAACATGGTGAAAATAACTGTTGTATGTCCCTTTTACTTATTTTACACAATGTTTTGTTTCAATAATCACTCCTAATAAATGTATCAACAAAAATGTCAAAATTAGAATGCTAACAGTTATTGATAGCCACAGTATCTCTTTCACATAAATAAACATTATCTAAATTACTAATTTCCATCCTTTTTTATCTTCCCTAAAGTTCAGCTTTACCTGTATTTCAGAGAACAGTACTTTGACACTTACTTGTTCTAGTTATAAATAGTTGTACATAATATCTAGAATAAAGTCTGAAAGTTGAATTCAAAGTAACCTCTTGTCTGTTGTCAAATTTGACAGGAGCTTTTATTGAACCAAAATTTATTTAAAAAAAATTAGATGGTTCAGCCAGCCTGCAGGTGCAGCAGTAGCACTACTGCTTGCAACACTGGTGACCTGGATTCATTAGCAAGCCAGGGTTATCAGAGGGCCAGCATGGGGAAAAGGACTGAGCACCTGATGGGCCACTCACATTCTCTGGGAGGGGTGGACAGCTCTCCTTGCCACAATACTGCCACCATCAGAGTCAACATAGGTGTTGCCAGTGCAGCAGAGGAGGTTGAATTCACGGGAGTGGCAGACATTGACTGAGGACTGGAGTGGAGGTGTGTCTCCATGCTCCTTTGACTCATTGGTCCTCCTTGTGCACTGACGTCTGTGGGGGAGGGTGGAAAACAAGGAAAAAAAAACACATCCACACCAGGAGATTGGCCTTGCATCAATGACGGGTGGGGCCAAGGGATACAGCTCTGGTTGCCTGCTCCCCCTGACATATTGGAGGAGGTGAGGGGAGATTTCCTCTGCCCCACCTGGGGTGTTATCTGGAGATCATGTAGTACTCAGGAACAGGGCACCTATAGGAGCCAGTGTCCTCTTGGTCCTATCAGCATAGCTGTGTGGCGCATTGAGGACCCCGATGAAGAGGTGGAGGTGGGAGATAGAGAGGTGCATAAATAGTAAGTAAAAAAGATAAAAAATTAGATGGTTCTGTGGCAGGAGATGAACAGATGAAAACCATGTACCACAGTCCGAAAATAAAGGCAAGACATTTTTTTTACTATAACTATTGCACCCTCTTTTGCTATAGCCACCTCTCACTATCTCCCTCACTTTTCACCCCTCCTTACTATACACCCTGTAGTTTCTCCTTCCCCCTTCTTAGCTCTACAGCTTTTCTCCAGTCCCACCTCTATCTCTCTTCATCCTATCCCTGCTTGAATGCAAGTTGGCTTGGTCTTCATCTACCACATTATTTCATCACTGACCAACTCCCGACCTACACTGTTCTCCTTTATGGGGATGACAACTGTAACCTAGTACCCCATCTTACTGTAAATGTTCTCACCACTGATTCGAACTATATAATGTAATATTAGGCCTCTCTGTTTTTTGCACTGCAGTTTGTAACCTTGTAAATCTGTTTGTCTACCCTTATATTATGTAAACTGTCCTTGTTTTGTTCCTTCCCTTATTTGACATGGAGCCTTTGTAAACAAGCCTCTGGCTCAAATGTTATTTTAATTTCTGAGGCCTAGATAAATAAATAAATATTATTTTGTCTTTATTCATTTACACTCACTTTGTGGCTAGCATTTTAAATCATTTCAGCTCTACGAGCAACAATTTTGCTTTTGTCTCCTCTGTAACACTACAGCGTTTAATTTATACTTCAGCTGCCTTTGTTTAATTCCGTAGACCTTCTCTCAGTGGGGAGGTGTTTCGGTGTCTATGTTACCACAGCTTTGGAAATCTAGTTGTTGGGTAATTTTAAAGACACCAGTTAAGCAGGAGCAACACTTTCCTGTCTTTTCCAGTCTAGTCCCTTGTGCTACTCATGCAACTCAATTTAAATAATTTAATAAATATATTGAAACCTCCGATCTGTCTGCTTGTCAGATCCTTAAGTAATCAATCAAGTGTATATTATAAATTTCAGGATCTAATTTTGTTAAAGCAATTTAAGCAATTTAGGCAATTTAGTGCTAGACCAATTTAACAATCTATTTATTTATTTATTTATTTATTTATGGTTTTGGTAACCAGGTAGGTGCACTGATCCAGTGGACCATTTTCAGTCATGACCCGGGCCACGACGGTGGCAGTACAGAGAATACAGGAGTGGATACAAATTCACATTGAAGTGTACAGTGGTTACATCAACATTAGGACAGTGAAAACAGTCATCATACAAATTCACATTAAAGTGTACAGTTACATCAACATTAGGACAGTGAAAACAGTCATCATTTACATAATGTTTACAGGCATGGAGATAACAAAACATAGATAATGAATACAGGCCGAGATACAGAGGAGAATTAGTTAAGCATATGTACAGAGTAGCTAAATATTTCATTTAGCCATAGCCGGCTGAAAAGTAGGAGCATGCAAGATAGACAGTGCGAGTCATCGGGCGAGTCCTGTTTGTTCATAGTGCTCTGGGGAGTAGGGACAGTGGCCAACAGATTATGTTAGTTTTATGGTGGCTCATGGGTTTCTGCTTTGCCCAGAGAACATTTTCAGGAGAACTCCTTCAGTAGCCAGGCTTTAAGGTTGGCTTTGAAAGACGCCTGGGATGGGGATGTGCGAATGGAAGTGGGAAGATAGTTCCAGAGGGAAGGGACCATTAAAGAGAAAGCCTTGCTACCCATCATCATAGAGACATGAGGAACTTCGAGGGTTGGAAAGGAAGAGGCCCTATGTGGTCTAGTGGCTGCTCTAGTTATGAGTAGGGGAGTATAAGGGGATAGCTGGTTACTTCTGAGGGTGCTGTCCACCAGGCAGCTGGCAGCATAGTTCAGGTGTCCCTGAAGAGAGAGAGCCATCCTAGGGACTGATAGAGCTTACAGTGGTGGGTTAACGAGGGGGCTTCGAGGACAAAGTAACAGATTGCATTATATGCCGTATATAGGCGGGAGTGTTGCTTTGTGGGTATTGGGGAGTGGATGGGGGAGCAGTAATACATGAAAGGGAGAAGGTTGCCTTGTGCTATGGCGAGGCGAGCTTCAGGTGAAAGCAGGTGGATTGCATGACAGGCTGCACCTAGTTTCTGATTTATCTTTTTAACGGTCAGTGCTGTATGATCATTAAACATGAGGAAGGAGTCATGGGTAACACCAAGGTATGAGTAGGAGGTGACTTGCTCGAGTGGGGGGCCAGCTGGAGTACATACATTGAGGGTGGTGTTAGATCTGGTGGTCTTGTTTAAGAAGGGCTTGGATCTGAAGAGCATGGCCTTCATCTTTTTCTCATTTACTAGGAGTTTTTTAAATGGGAACCAGCTTTCAGTTGCCCCGTAGTTGTTTGTGAGGGTAGAAGAGATGGATTCCAAGAACTTGTCAGTGTGGTACAGGACTAGGTCATCTGCATAGAGAATCACATTGCAGTTTAGACTCTCAGCAGGTAGTGCATTGATAAACATAGAGAAGAGAAGGGGCCGAGAATTGATCCCTGGGGAATACCAGTGTTTGAAGGAAGGGGGACTGAGACAGCTTGCCAATGTGTACAGATTGGGACCTGTTTATGAGGTAGCTATGGAACCAGTCTGTGGGTCATGGGGCACAGCCAAATTGTCAAAGTGTGGAGAGAAGAAGATTGTGGTCCACTAAGTTGAAAGCCTTTGACAGATCGACAAAGACTGCACCCATAGCCTTACCCATGTCTATGTTCTTGAGGATGTGGTTAGAGAAGACTGCCAGGGCAGAGGAGGTGCTGTGATGCTTACGGAAGCCATGCTGGAGGGGACATAGGAGGTTGAACTTATTAAGATGTTCTGATAACTGGATATGGACAATCTTCTATAGTAGTTTGCTAAGATAAGGAAGCAGGGAAATGGGTCTATAGTTTTCTGGGGCTATGGCATCTACTGCCTTGAAAATGGGTATCACCTTGGTGTGTTTCCAGGTGTCAGGCACAGTTGATGTGGACAGAGTGAGGTTAAAGATGTGTGTTAGTGGCCTTACCAGTGTGGGGAGATGATCCTCAGGAAGGCAGGGTAGAGCCCATCACTTCCAGGACTGCCCCATCAATCCCAAGCCCCAGTTCAATATAGCCAAACCAGTATTGAACAGCAATTAGTCAACAGTTGAATTCAGCTAACAGGAAATTAAAGATTGGGCCTATCTAGTTTAACTCAACTGATTAAAATACTAAAAAACTACTAGTCCAGATAGACGAATTATACAAAATCCAAATGTTTATATTGCCTATTCCTATACCTCCTTCACAAGATTCTATAGGCTTGTATAAGCTTTACATACATTTATCTGATTTCAACAACAAAAAACAAAATATAACAGATCAATGGTAAAACTGTATCAATAGCGATAGCTATATAATGCAATGATTTAAACAAGAGTGTTTTAAAATACTGTGTTCAGACCAATATACTAGTAGACATACAGTGACCCATGGGTATTTAAAGAAATGACATTCTCATATGTGGATCCATCCAATGCCACCCCCTTCAAACCACTACCATAATCTCTTAATCAAAGGTTGGGTCCAAAGTCCAGTGTCTTCATTATTTGTGTGTGAAGTACCAAGTTATTTTCATACAACCAGTTCTGTATGGAGAATAATTATTTTTTCTTAACCTGCTCTAGATCAATAGATGGTGCCCATTGACAGTATACCTCTGCATCATCGTCATAGTGTATTATCTCTGCTTTATTGACAAGTTTGGGCCACAGCTCTCCATGTTCCCACTGTGCTGCTACAAGCCCTCAGATGTAGGAAGCACTAGTTTGAATCCTATTCTTTTCTTCTGACACCATGGTTCCCCCAGACCCATTCTTCCCTACAGTCAGTTTAAACATCTGATATAGACATCAAGAACTTCTACCATAGCACACAGGTCCCCTCTCTCATCAGGTGAAGTCCATCACCCTTTGTGAGTCTCCTGTCCCAGAAGTCCCCCCAATCTTGTAAAAGGGTACTCCTACTTCTGAAAGCAAATCTTAAGCTTCCTTTTAAACTCCTTGATTACCTCATCTCTTATTCTACCCTACTGTCCCTCACTGCCCCACACTGAGAGGTCTTCAGAAAATGTCCAGGAGGCTGAATGTGCTGCCAATCTGTCCTCCAGTTTATTGAAGTTCTGCTTCATCATCTCCACTGATTGGTTCACCAGATCATTGTTTCCCAGATGTACTAGAACCCCCAGCTCCCTTATCCCTCTCCACCATCTCTCGTAGCCTATATAAATTCCAGATGGTAGATGCACCAGGAAGGCACCAGACCATCCCACTCACATCCAACCCCCCACACCTTCTCTAACCCCTAATCATCGAGTTCCTCAAATACTAGGACTCTCCTGGTAGACCTGTTCCCTTTGGGTGCCATCACACTGTGCTTCCCATTTCCATCTACTGACTAGAGTTCCCTCCCCCAGTGAAGTCAGATGCCTGAACCTCCTCCAGAGGTACAAATTGGCTCACTGTCTGAATGGTGCTGGATTGGAAAACGTCCTTCCTGATTCCCCTGCTTTTCTCCTGCTGCCCACCACTCTCCATCCCCCCTAGGACCAGTGGGTCACTGGGGGCGTGGGCATGTGGAGTGTGGGCTCTGGTTAAGCTGGTGGTGCAGCTGAGATATGTCTACCCTTGCTACTGCAAGCTGAGACTGGAGCACTGACATGCCCCTGCAGATACCACAGTGCCCCTTTCCCAAAGCATGTCCCTGGTGAGAAGCACTGAGACCACCATGACTGACTGCCTCCCCTCTGAACCCACCCAAACACATGACTAACAAAGAAGTTAAAGTACAATCAGATCATTAACTTGTAGTGCTTATCCAGATAGGGTGAAGCTACAAGGCTAAGTGATAGCACAAAAACAGGAAAGAAAATACCGTGTAGTGCATACCCAGATTGGGTGTAGCAGTGAGATTTAACTATAGCACGGTTACTAACATACTAACATACTATTTGCCAGCAGATTAGGCCTTATGGTCTATCGAGTCTGCTTGAACCTCAGATCCTTAGTTGGGTGCCGAGGCCCTCCCCTCCCTTGTGCTCCAGAAACCCCTATCATCCATCCCCACCCCCCTGGAACAGGCCATCATCTGATACATCCACTTTGTGTCTGCCCCACCCTCTCTTGAAGCCCTCCACTGTGGATCTCTGAACCAGCTCACCAGGCAGTGCATTCCAAGGGTCCACCACCCTCTCAGTGAAAAACCTCTTCCTCTTTCCCCCCCTCACCCTTCCACCTTCCAACTTCAAACCATGCCCTCTGGTGATACCTCCCTGCTTTAGTCTAAAGATCCCCTCTATGTTTACCCTATTTATTCCC
Organism: Neoceratodus forsteri; assembly: GCA_016271365.2. Lineage (NCBI taxonomy): Eukaryota > Metazoa > Chordata > Ceratodontiformes > Ceratodontidae > Neoceratodus > Neoceratodus forsteri. Next base: position 1,238,236,883 of record CM057454.1, read on the forward strand.
TTGAGGTACTTGAAGACCTCAATCATGTCCCACTGTCTCTCCTCTCCTCCAATGAAAACAGGCAGAGCTCCTCAAGTCTGTCCTCATACGTCAAATCCCCTAGCTCTCATATCATCTTAGTTGCCCTCCTCTGTACCCCTCTCCAGGAGCTGTATGTCCCTCTTCAAGTGTGGTCTCCAGTACTGTACACAGTACTCAAGGTGTGGTCTAACCAGTCCATTGTACAGCGGCAGAATCACTTCCTTGCTCCTAGAGGATACCCCTTACGATGCATCCTAACATCCTGTTTGCCTTGCTAGCCACTCTCTGCACTGCTCAGAGTTATTCATACATGCATCCACCATGACCCCTAGGTCTTTTCCCCATTGAACCCTCCAGCGCCTCCCCTCCCAGTGTGTACCTGTGTTTAGGGTTTCCCCGACCAAGATGCAACACCTTGCACTTGGTGATATTGAAATTTAATTTCCATGTGTGAGCCCAGCTTTCCAGGGTGTCCAGGTCCCCTTGCAGGGCCAACCTCCCCTCTTCTCCCTCAACTACTGCTCCCATCTTGGAGTCATCCGCGAAGAGACTCATTTCACACCCTATACCCTCCCTGATGTCTAATATGTATGCATTAAACAGGATCGGACCCAGGACCGAGCCCTGCGGTACCCCACTACCAACCTCTCTAGGGTTCGAGAGCTCCCCACAGACCACTGCTGTCTGGGTGCATCCAGCTAACCATTTTTCAATCCATCTGACCATCAAAGGGCCTACTCCTAATCCCATCAGTTTCTCCACCAGACCATTGTGGGGGTCAGAGTCAAACGCCTTGCTGAAGTCCAAGAATAATACATCCTTACAGTTTAGCAAATTAAATATACCCTTGCTACATGAAGGAAACAGGTGTGAAACCTGCTTAGTAGTTATCACTAAGGGTGTAAATCTGTCACGGAAACCATGATTTTTGGGTGCCTCCATGACTTTTACCTTATTGCTAGTTTTCCTTTTTGTGCATGTGCAATAGCACTCTGTTCATGAAATTTGCCATTGTTTGTAGTGTAAAGCAATGGAATGTGCATACACGAGAGGCGCAATGCTCCAGATCCTCAAGAAATGGCCCTTACGCAGCCACTGACATACTAGCACCATCTTCTCTGCTCATGCTACAATTTTCATCAACAGCACAGCCAGGACTTGTGGGGGCTTCTCTGGTGCCAAAATGAAGTGAAAAACACGATCTGATGATGCTGTGATTCACAGACTGCCTGCATTTGAGAGAGGCTTGCTGGTAGCTTGGAGAGAGAGAGATAACAGACAGCCCAAGCAGGTGCAGTGAATTGTTGAACTGAGGAGGGCAAGAGAGTGAACTTGTGGGCCTGTGGGACCTCTGCCTAAAAAGTGAACTTGTGGAGGGAGTGACCATGCAAAACAATCGATAGATGGAAGGATCCCTGTCCAGAGAAACTGATTAAAAGTGGTGGCTAAGCTAAAGGCAAAGGGACAGAATAAAAAACTATGTATATCCCTGAATTAAGTGCCTGTATCTGTATTTGAGGGAGGATTTGCTTGTGTGGATGTAAGAAAGCCACAGGCAGCAGGTAAATTGAATTTCTGGACTGGGGGGGGGAGAGAGTTAAATTGTGGGCTGTTGCTTGTGTTTTGCCTTGAAACTGGTGGCAAAGGGAGTGGGGAAAAAATATTTGCTCCCCAGAAGGCACTGGCTGCATTTTAGGGAGGACTGACTTGTTGGATTGGAGGCAGAGGTAGCAACACAGTCACACAGCCAGGCAGAATTTAAACTAAAGTGCTGAACTGCTTGGACTTGGGAGGGGAAGCCCTCCAAGAAGAAAAGAAAAGGAAAACAAGTCAATGTACAAATATAGAAATATAATTAAAAAAAAAAATTAGATTTATTAGACAGCACTGCTCAACCAGTATGTCAAGAAAGCACATCAGTTGAGTGGGTGGGTGCTCTGGATTAATTTCATGCTGCCAAAAGAAGCACTCTCAAGCAAAGGGCAGGTAGTTTTGTCTGAGACCTTAGAGAGGGCAAAATATGCAGTAACAAATTTTCAGCTGATGTAACAGCAGGTGAAGAACTGCAGTTTTTGAGGAGAGGTGGAGTGCAAGAATTTCCACAGAGAGCCACCCCACGAACTTCGTCCTGTGAGGTCTGGACAGAAAGTGAACCTTGTACAAGCCTTAACCTGCCTTGCATTGATCTGCAGCAGGATCACAGAGTAGGAGCAGTGGAGTGGTGTAGGAACCTAACTGGGGACAGAAGAGAAGGTCTATAGTGAAAGTAAGGTATGTATAAGGTCACTTCTTTTTATAAAAGTTGTGGGGTTGGGGGGTGGACACTGTGCAGTTAACTGGATTTTTTAAGCAGCAACCCAAGTTTGTTCGACAAGAAAATATGTAGTTCCTCTGCATTTGTCTGGTCCTCCCACTCCTTACATGTTAAGCAGCTGTACATTGTGTAACCCTCTTACAAATGGGGGTTTACTAAAACGCCTCTAGTCTGTCTCTTTAAGAGCTGCCAGCTTGCAGACCAAATTAGTCTGCTAAAAGGGTGGGGACCATGGGTTCTCCTGCTCAAATCCCACTCAAGCCGCTGATCATGTACCCCATTTTTGCTGTCGCTAAGCAGGCAAAGCAGGCACCTTCTTGGGCTGTACTGTTGATGTAATATATGTTGAATAGTATTGGAAAATGTAGTTTATCTAACCTGTTTCCCTTGCAGCTGGGACTTTGTGTGCTTTGCCCCTCCATTTTGGATCAGAACTGCCTCTTGGATCCAATCAGGAGGGAGGTGCACTTAAAATGGAGTATTGAGCAGCCAGTTAGGACTGGGACTCTCTCGGGAGCCGGCTGCCAATGGGAGGTATGGCCCGTGATTCTGAGAAGTGAAGTCCAGGAGTGTGGTGCTTTTTCATACCAATAGAAGAAGGCAGAGGGGATTGGCATCTGAAGCCCTCCAATAGGGTCGGGTGGCACCCAGGTGTGATTCTCTGCTTGGCTGAGGAGGCCAGGCTCGTTTAGCGTGGTGAGGAAGGGCTCTGTGCTCTCTGTGCTGTTGAGTTTCGTGCTGGAAGCGAGTGTGGAAGGCCATAAGTTGGGTGGCTCGATCGCCGAGGTAGTCGGACTGAATCTGCTGGTGCTGCTGTCAGAAGAGGCTGTGCATGTCACAGCTACCTACCAGTCTCACCCTGTAGAGGACTGGAGAATCTGCTTCATCGTGCTTGGTCTGTCAGGAAATGTGAAGCTGTGTTGTGACTCCCCGGTTTAGCAGTGAATGCAGTTGGGATATAAAGCAGTTGCCTGGTATGGTAACCTTCTGTGTTACATATAAATGTGTGGAGAGTGTTCTGATCACAGGCCTGTGTCCTGGGGTGGTCCGAGAGGGATCCTGCTACAACAGTCGTGAGTAAAAATCAGGGTAGCTCCCTGTCAGCTGATCTATTGAGTGCAAGTTTGGTCTGTTTTCCTTGCTGGCTACACGAGCTGAGCCTGCTGGCTCCGGATTACAAATTTGGGTATTGTACAGTTGTTTTCATCTTCAGGGCTCCAACCAGCTGCATCGAACTTGGCTAGCCCCTTATTGCCTGGGTACCCAGTGACAGTAACTCATAGGGAAATTAGCCTGTGCACAGTGCTCTGAAACAGTAGACTGTTAAGCTAATTAACTAGATTTCCCCCTGCTCTTGTTATTGCCCCCCTGAATAAATCAGATTTGGTTGTTTTGCAAAGTATACTGTCTGAACTGCGTGTTTGTGCAAAAATACTGTACAGTGGCTATTGCATTACTGCATCTTACTTTACAGGGGGTCCCCAGAGTCAAGCTGATCGACCAATCCTGGGGATAAGTGTATATTGTAAAGGTACTGTTGGTAACATGTGTGGGCCACTAGTGGGAAGAAAGGGGGGGTTGCAGTGACCAAGAGGGCTGTGACCAAGTTGTTCCCAACTGTCCTAACCCCGACCTCTGGGTGGAGGCACCCGCCATTGGACCTGGGCCCCTCAACCTGTTAGCTGTTACACAGGCAGGGGTAGTAGCCCTTGGGATAGCACCACCTGGGGGTTACAATTGTATTGTGGGGAAATTCTTTACTTTACTGCCACTTAGCTCTCTGTCAATCTCAGTGACAGGGCAGCACAGCAATCTCTCTTGGCTGTCTGGCTCAGACAGAGAGCCAAGTGGCAGCACAACAAGGTGACAGTGCAGGGTATCTGTTTTCTGGCTCTTTCCCAGCCTGAACTCCTGCCTGAGTAGGACAAATCTAGCAGTGTAATCTGGGCCTGGGTCACTCAGATCCATGGTGGCATGGAGTGGGTGTATTCTGCTGCCTAGACAGTGCAGCTTACAAGGGAGACATTTCAGTGACAGTGAACCGAGGTAGCATGCATGGGAGGGCGGGTTTTGTTGGGCTAGGATGCAGAACCCCAGCCCAACAAAACTCGCCCTGCCATGTATGCCAATTTAGTTCACTGTCACTGAAATCTCTCCCTTTTAAGCTGCACTGTCTAGGCAGCAGCACCCTCTCACCACTATGGATCTGAGTGACCAGGTCCAGATTACACTGCTGGATTTGTCCTGCTCATGTAGGATTTAGGTTGGAAAGAAGACAGATCTTTCAGACTGTCATTTGTGTTGCTGCCACTTAGCCTCTGTCAGTCTTGGTGACAGGGAAGCACACCAACCCCTCTTGGGTGTCTGGCTCAGACAGAGAGCAAAGTGGCAGCAAAACAAGGTGACAGTGCAGGGTTATCTGGTTTCTGGCTCTTTCCCAGCCTGAATGCCTGCCTAAGAAGGACAAATCCAACAGTGTAATCTGGGCCTGGGTCACTCAGATCCATGGTAGTGTGTGTGTGTGGTGGGGGGTGTATGCTGCTACTTAGATAGTGTAGCTTAAAAGGGAGACATTTCGGTGACAATTAACTGAGGTGGCATGCATGGCAGGGTGGGTTTTGTTGGGCTAGGATACAGAACCCAGCCCAACAAAATCTGCCCTGCCATGTATGCCACCTCACTTCGCTGTCACTGAAATATTTCCCTTTTAAGCTGCACTCCACGAGGCCTGGTTCACTCACCATGATGTGAAGATCCATGCCATTCATGCTGTTGCTATTTCCATTTTGTCTTTCTCACAGCAGCAAAGTAACTAATGGTCTGCTTTGTCTTTTTTCCACCCAGCAAGCCTCGTCTTGGGGGAAGCTCACAGCTTGGGATGTGGTGGTTCCACCTGGTAGAAAGTTAAGAGACAGACTGTGATGGTGCTCAAGATCACAGATCAGCAAAAGAAGTTTAGTTGTTGACCTGAAGTGACCATCCATCCATCCATCCATCCATCCATCTCACAGACTCACTTATCCTTCAGTGAAGATGCTAAATAGAAGAAAATCAACATCAGATAAGTTTGGTAGTACACAGTCATCTGTTGTACTGTACCCCCAGTTGTTGAGACAGGTTTCTAATTTAAACAAGCATTTGTCAATGCCAAATGTTGTCTCACTGGCATTGGCATTGGTAGTGCCAGAGTTAGAGAAGCATAATAGGAATGGCAGTGAAGTATTGAAGTGATGCCAACCCTACCACCACCCTGTAGAGACCGACAGGCATTGGAGTGTGCCTTTGGGTCATCAGCTATAACACTCATGCCATTGTACCTCACTGTACCCTGTAGACACTGACAAGTGTTGTAGTGTGCTTTGGAGTCTTTGGGCATTATACTTACCCCATTCCATAAGGAAATATACTGAGGAGGGTGCAGTATAGGAGAATGGGGTGAACTTTGTGGCTTAACAGTGCGGGCACACCATGATGCCTGTCACTGGCTGCAGGGTGGGGGTGGGGTGGGTGGAATGGCATGAGCATTACAGCCGATGATCCCAAGACACACCCCTGATGCCTGTCAGTCTCTATAGGGTGGGGTGCTACAGTTGGAAACCCTAATACCATAGGCATTTGGTTGGTATTTTCACTCCAAATTTTGAACATGGGTTTTTTGTGTGCCCACCTCATGAAAAGCAGCACAATCAGTTTGTTTGCTGAAAGGTGGTTTTGCACAGCAGCTATGCCATTTGGTGACACAGGGATGAAAACACATTTGGGCAGGATGTGGAAAATGATAACTGTATGGTTCATGAGGAGGTGTAAAAAATGGCAACATTGAAAATCTGGAGTGAAAATATGAAAAATTGGTGAAGTCATGAGCATGCATAGAAACTGCGTAACATACGTCTGTAACCCAATAATGTTTGGGAGTTTGTTAGCCAGATTTTTAACATAGGCATTTTGGGACCTCCCCTCATGATCAGTGGCACTGTGATTTTGTTAATTTGTCCCAAAAGTTGATTTCCTACAGCCACCATGCCATTGTGCACCACAGGTGTGGAAACAAATTTTGGTCAGGACGTGAAAAATGACAGCTGTACTGTTCATAAGGAGGTGTGAAAAAATGCCAGTGTTGAAAATCTGGAATGGAAATATTACAAATTTGTGAAGTTACAAGGGTGCGTGGAAACTGCGCAATGCACACTTGAAACACAGTCATTATATAGACTTTTAGCACCATTTTCAACATAGGCATTTTAGGACCTCTGCTCATGAACAGTGTTACTGTCATTTCCTCAAACTGTCCCGAAACCTGATTTTACACAGCAACCACAGTATTCTGTGCTGGACGTGCGAAAACACATTTTGGCCAGGATATGTAAAATGACAGCTGAACTGTTCATCAGGAGGAGTGGAAAAATGCCAATTTTGAAAATTTGGAGTAAAAATATTACAAATTCACAAAGTTACGAGCGTATATGAAGTATAGCACAGTGCCTTCTAGTAAAACAGCCATTTGTGGATTTTTCACTAAATTTGCAACATAGGTTTTTGAGAGCCCCCTCTGACTGTGGCACTGTCATTTCATTACTCAGTCCCAAAAGGTGATTCCACTCAGTGACCATGAAATTACCTTTTGGGACTGAATAATGCCATGACAGTGACAGAATTCATGAGGAGGGGTCCCAATAACCCCATGTTGAAAATTTGGTGCACAAATTCCCAAAAATGCCTGAAATATGCACCAAAGTTGAAAAAAACCCTATTTATATCATTATAGAGCTTACTGGCATTTCTTCAGTTCGCCATCAGCTTTGAAGAGTGCAGACGTGTTCCCGGTCCACTGAAGATCGTCGTGCCAGACTCCGGAGGTAAGTATGGGGTGAGGGATGTGTGGGGAGGCAGGGTACACAGAGGGTGGGTGCAGGTTGCAGGAGGGGGCAGGGAGACAGCAAGGGACCATTTCATTTTTTCACAGGGTTAAAAGAAAAAAAAACATTGTGGGATGGTTTTTATTTTTCAGAGGATTTGGCATGCTGGGTTGGACTCCCAGCGTGCCTTCTAAGTGTTTTGGGTGGGATACTGTAGCCGACAGGGGATTGGGCACCCCTATCGGCACACAACGAAAGCAGTGGGGCAAGAGCCAAGGGGGATTGGGCACCCCTCTTGGCACATAACAAATGGGGGAGTGCATTATGCCGATGGGGAGTGGGCTGTCCTACCGGCACATACATTGGAGCAGGGCATGCTGACAGGGGGGATTGGGCACCCCTGAAGTCGGCATTATGGCAGGCAGTGTGCCGCCATGTTAATTTTTGTTTCTCACCAGGGAAAGCACATTGGGAGGTCCGCTGCATATGACAAGCTTTGCTCGCATTACAGCAGACCTTTCCTTAGATGTGCTGGCCACATTATGTATGCATGGTGTGGCGCTGGTGTGCAGGCTTATTGGGGAATGAGGGTTGCACCTACTGATGTGTGCCCTGCATTCACCCAACAGTGACCGCGCCTCCAAATCTGCTACTACCGCAATATGTTGGCTGTGCATGCTTGAGCCAACATAAAAAAACACTGTGACACAGAGACAGTTATATAGATAAAGACATTTATTTCATGAGACTGTGTGGTCTAGACTATATCAAGTTACAGTGCACCAGCTATTTGTTAGATTGTGCACCTTTGAGATTGCAAGTATGCGAATGTAGTAATGTATATTGTCTGCAGTTGAATGTTTTGAGCATAGAAACATTTTAAAATACAGGAGTAGAACTGTAATTTAATTTTCAACTTTGAAATTAAATCTCAGAGTCAGGATCACTCAGAGTCAGACAGTTTTTGAAAATGGAGGTAGCTGCACAAAATCCAGGGGGGGGGGATTCTTTTTCTGACAAATACATCAAATCTAGGATTTCAAAAATAAGTGCAAAGGAACGCTGTGCTCAGTATGCCACTGCCAGTGATGTTTTTCATGTGAGTGATGGCAAACTCTTGTGTTCCACATACAATGTGCCTATGGATTTTTCAAGAAAGTCAAGCTGTGACAAACATTTGAGTAGTACAGTGCATCAGAGGAAATGCTAAAGTTTAGAGCAAGCAAAGCTGCAAGGTGTAAAAAGACAAGAAACAGTGACTGAACTGTTTAGAAATTCAACTAAGGAATAGTTACATAGACAAACTGAGCTTTACAAATTAACCAAAGCTTTTACAGCAACTTATATTCCATTGCATGTTCTGGACAATAAATCGCTCAAGTGCTACTTAGAAAATGGGTTGAAATACATTGGGATAATCCCCACATCCCATCAGCTGAGACAATCGTATTTACCAAAAGTGTTTGAGGGTCACAAATTAGCTGTAAAAGAACAAGTTCAGATGTGCAGTGGGCTTAGTATCGTATGTGATGAAACCACAGATGCTGAAGATAGATATGTGTTTAATGTTCTTATTGTACCAACTGTTAAAACTCCTGATGAGGGTGACAACTCCAGCTCCACTACAAGAAATTCAAGTGAAACAGTGCTGTCAGCTACAGTATTTTGCTTGACTGTGTCATACTGGGCAGAACGAAGTATAAAACTGTTAGTCAGGCTGTCATAGATGTGCTTCAAAAGTATGAAGTTCCTTTTGATAAGGTTTCAGCTTTCGTGACATATAATGCTGCATATATGTACAAAGCATGGAACAGTAGCTTGAAGAGCTTATTTTTGAATGGGTACATGTCACTTGCACAGTCCATTTGCTCAGTTTAATTGGTGGCATTTGGCAGAAGAATCTTAAAGTGGTTAACAGTTTAATTACAGCTGTCAAACATACTTTTACTGCATGCCCAGTTCATAAAGCAAGATTTTGTCAGTTTCTGGTGAATAGTGGTAAAAATGGTTGTATTCCACCAGATCCAGTAATTACTCATTGGAACAATTGGTTCAATGCTGCTTTGTATCATTCCTCACATCTTCAGGAATATGTGGATTTCTTTGGAGAAGACGCAGATAAAAGTGCTGCTATTCATGAAGTTGTTGAGTTAGCAGAGTCAGATGAAGCGAAGGGTGCTCTGCAGATTATGCTGCAGTATGCTCATAGAATAATGCAAGCATTAACAAGTTATGAAGCAGCAGTTCTTCTAGCTCACAAAGTACTGTAACTGATGATTTAACAGATTTATACAATTGGGCACAGACTAGTTCTGAGCAGTGTGCACATAGACTAGCAAAGAAAGCTTTAGCTGAATGTGCAAATAAAATGAAGTCATACATTGCAGAAGATACGCATTCCAGGTTCTGTCAGCCAGCAGCTTCATGTTTTAGAGCTTGTCATATATTTGACCCTAGCAGAGCAAAATGACGCAATATGACTGAAGATAACGTGTTTGATGGCATACCATTATTTGAGGAGATCATTAAAGCACGAATATAATTTCGCGCATACAGAGATTTTTTAGTAGATGTGAACTGTGTTATGATTAGTTTTTGGAAAAGTCTGTCTGAACTATTTCCAGAACATCTCAGATTGTACTTAGTTTCCTCTCAGTGCCAGTAAACAGAGTGGATGCTGACTCCTCATTTTCAGCATATAGTGATGTACTGCGGGATGACCACAGGCAAATTAATTCATCAAACCTGTCTATGTAAACATGCTGTTCCAAAATGCTGAAAACGTTTGATTGCTGTTTTCTATGTTTGACTATGATCCAAGTAAGTCACTAACTGTTTTGTGCTCAACATAGATGTGTCTTATTTTATTTGGTACAACAAAATATGCCTCACTATGGTCAGTGCATGTCATTTCCTTATATTGTTTTGAACTCAGGTATTGAAGTTCACTTTGATGTGCAGGTAATTCAATGCAGTACTGTTCGACATGTTGTTACCCACACATCTCTAGAAAATGTGTGTGAGGGACAGATGGGATAAACATTTTGCCTGTCACACTTATCTGGGACTGGAATGTTGTCCAAAGTACATGTAGGTTTTGGCAGATCATGTCAGGTTGTGGCTTTCTCTAGGTTGCTGCTGTTTATTTGCACTAAGAGATGGAGCAGCTGGTAGTGCTATCCCGACTGCTGGATATGCTTCTGCAGCAAATCTTAAATAACTTAATCCCATGCATCAACCCAGTGACACTGAGTGATGTTGCCACTGCCACGTCACATGCATGGAATGCCACTCCTGTGAACCTAAACTGTATGAGAGGCACCTCAGGCTTTCAGTTGTCTTCTTAATAGCCCTGTGCTGTCCATAACAGTAACATACTACTAGACAATGCTTTGGCTGCTGCAGTTTACAGTGCCAGTACCAAAGCTTTAATAAAATAAACAAAAAATGACAAATCCAGAGCACCCACCCAGAGACACTGACTGAAGTAATGGATGTGGTCACTGCCACGTCACGTGCATAGAATGCCAGTTCTGTAAATCTAAACTGAATGACAGGCACCTCAGGCTCTCAGTTGTTATCTTCTCCTTGTATAAATAGTCCTGTGCTATACATAACAGTAACATCCTTACAATGCTTTGGCTGCTGCGGCATATTGCTAGTGTTAGATGTTTCAGGACTTTCTCTCTCCCCCAGATGGTTTCAAGGCTTACATACTAAAGTTTTTCTCACTGCAACTGTTACTTTATTGACAAGCAGATTAGGTTGTTGTCGTCTAGTTCTCAAACATTCATTCATGTCTTGATTTCCTTAGGCACAGTACCGTCATAACAGATGCAGCTGGCACCAGTCTAGTCACCCTCAGTGTCGCAGGCAGTCTCAGCATATTTTGTTTCAGGTGCACTGCCATGCAAATACAGGTGCTAAGAGGCATGTCACAACATAATTCAACAGCACATTTATTTTAGTTTTTGTTGGCCGGGTAAGTGCACTAGACTGATTCTGCCTATTTTCAGGCATGACACAGGGAAGGGGGATACAGATGAATGACAACTGACCTTGAACCAGATTAAGCTGTTGGTGGTATTTTTAGTGAATGGGTGGAAATTTGGCCAGGGCACCAGGGAAATTCCACTACTATAGGGTGAGATGTTGTCTGATGCTAGGATAGACAGTTCTCCTGAGTCACAGACCAGAATGGATGTAGAGGGAGCTGAGAAGGCCTCCTCCTCCGCTCTCATATTTCTAGAGGCTAAAGATATTTTCCAGGATGCAGAAGGATTTATAACCATCCCAGTAAATGAAGAAAAGCACCAGAATGGGCTCGATACTTCAGCTGAGATGGGTGAATGAAAGATATCCTTGGAACCTGATGTGGAAATTAATGTGTCGGCAATTGCGTCATGGGCACAGTTGTTGAAAGTACAGTTAGAAAATTAGGTACTTCAGTTCAAAAGAAAGAAAGAAAGCAGATTTGCAAGCCACTTTACTGTTGTTACAGGAGGAGACTGAATCAGAATGACCAAAATCCATGACTACCTCTGGGATCAGTGATGAGCAACTCCCAATTGAAACTGCAGCATCTAACACAGGTACTATTTATCAATCATCCTCGGATGTTCAGGAAGATGTTAATGTATTTTTCTTTAATGCTGCGAAGAAAATGTAAAGACAAGAATGTACAGGATGAAACTGGTAAAATTGACATTGGGCTGACAGTACAGCTGGGTTGTATTAGGAAAAAAGAAATTCTAAAAATGAGCTCTCTCCGCGTAGCCAGAGATATTCAGAAGTCCATCAATGATGCGGTCCAATGTATTAACCAGAGACCATGGGGATACCTAGGGCGCAGCATCTCTTGACTCTAGTAATAAAGAGGATGCAAAGAAAACTCTGGGAACAGCATTAGCCACTAAACAATAGGCCTTATCTGTGATGTTAACTGAGGGGTTACAAGACACAGTGGAGATTAGATCACTCAGGGAGAATAAAACTTTGAAGGTAGATACGATCAATGCCACTACAAAGAACACAGTTGGACATGACCCAGACTAGACACCCAAAATTGTTTTGGGAGGGGCAGGTTAGAAACAAGGCTCTGAGGGCCAGTGGTACCCAGATCCGGACTGGGACCCCATACCCTTATCACAGGGTAGCCTGGAGTGGAAACCTCCAATTCATACAGTGCAGCATAACACAAAGCCATCTACTAATGTACGTACGGATGCAAGGCAACTATTATGGGACCAACATGGCCCTCTTCCCCCCTCAGAGCCCTCGGGATGAGGCCCCATAAGATTTTCAACAAGAGATGAAAATAAAGAGAAAAGGAAAAAATATTCAGATTTTTTTTTTAAATCTGAGGCTGCTCCATGTAGGAATGCAGTCCGCATCAGGTAAAAAGGGGGTCTGGAGATTCAGCCTGACAGATATTATGTTGGAAAGCAACTTTTAAAAGACTCACTGAAATTCACACCTGCTGAAGTATTTGCTTTCATTAACGTTTCTGGAGAAGACAATTTTGATATCAGCTTTTGATCCCCCATCTGTTGGAACTTTTTGGACACGTTACAATCAATGCAAATTTTCACCCCTTTGGACCCCTTTCCTGGTTATTCCACTCACCAAACCCCTAACAGAATACTGTATGTCACCATAATGTTCTGTAATGAGGGCGTACATGTGGATGATATCACCCAGTGGCAGAAGCAGTGATGCACTGTACTAAACACCCGAGAAGCAATTTTAGATGCTGAAGATTTCCGGACAGGTGGATGGAAGTATAAAGTTAGGCTGACACAGAATGATGATGATATTGTGCACATTCCCAACTGTTTTTTTCCTCAGAAAGGACAGAGGTGTTTGTTTCTACACTGGGCAACCCAGAGCATGTCACAAATGCAGCTCCAGGACCTATTTGTCTTATGTTTGTAATGAACCTCAATGTGGGATTTGTGGGGAAGTCGGGCACATTAGTATGCAATGTTCAAACTACACCAAATATTCATTACGTGATTTGTCAGGTCATCTCTTTCATGAGTGCCCCAGGGCATCCAGGAATAAGACCGATAAAATGGACCTGGAAGACCTCATTTGAAAAGCCTAACAGGCAGCAAGGCCCCTCCCCCAAGTCAAGACTCTGGAGAATAACAGCAGGAGTCACAGGCAGCACCTCCACCAGGGCCAGACTGCCTGGAGGAGAATCCATCTGAAACCCACCCCCTGGATACAGGGCCTGAGGAGATAGCACAAAACCTGGACAATGAGCATCCTACAGTATATCTCTCAGATGATCACCCTTTCCTGGCTTCATCTATACCTTGTTATACCCCTCTTCCCATTGTTAAAAATGAAGCCTTAAAAATGACTCTGTTAACCCGGTAAGCTATGTGGAAGTATCAATGGATGATCCAGGTCAGCAATTCCATCAACCAGGGAGTCTGCCAACTACAAGACATAGATCTACATGAAGCAACTCAACGACTGTAGGAACTTTTAATTTTAGTTCTGAAAATCCCTTTTCGGTCCTCAAATCTCAGAATTGGGGTGATATGGATGTGGACAATGCAGACAGTGAGTCTAATTCTGGCTCATCAAACTCCTTTAAAACTGTTGACTATAGATACTCTGGGAAGAAGAAAAAAATGATGGACTGACAGATGGGGTTGGAATTCTCTTTACAGGTTTCAGCTTTTCCTTAACAAAACTTGTTGACCTTATTCCTGGGAGGGTCCTTATTTTGGATGGTATTTGGTATTCTCAACCCAGTAGATTCATTAATGTCTATGCTCCCCAATCCAAGGTGGAAAGGGTTAAGATGCTTGAATCTATACAGCCCTTTCTAGTAACTACCAGAACTATTTAGCAGGTGATTGTAATTGTACCCTGGCCACAAAGACCACTTTCATCCAAGGGAAAAAAAACTACTCTGATTCTAACATGTTGTTTAGATGTCTCGCTACTGCTGATATGGTAAATTGTGCAGATCATAAAAACAGAGGGGAAAACCTACTTCCACTACTGATTATATCTTTACCAGTAAGTACCACCAGAACATTACTTTTACTGCTAAGCCGGTGGAATTTTCTGATCATTTACTTTTAGTTCAGTCCGTTTTAGATTCATCCACTCCACAATATCATACTAATCGATGGAAGCTAAATTCCTCTGTGCTCCAAGATCCAGAGGTACAAAACTCCATTAGAGGACTATGGTAGCCAGGACATCAATTTTAGACCTTTTTAATGATTTAGTGGCTTAGTGGTGGGACACTAAGAGACATATTATAGAATTTTTTCAAAAATTTGGGAAACGGAAGGCACAGAGCTCCTTTTTTCAATATATTAAATTAAGGGCACTCTTACAAAGGTTGATGACAATCGCCTATGGCACAAAAGGAAATATTTCAGATTACATTTCCAGTTTGAAGACAGAGTTACTCAAGTTTCAGTATGATAGGGCACAATCCATCAAAGCAAATTTATTATATGGGACCCAGAAAATCCCACAAATGGATCCCTTCTAAATGTGCAGAAATAAAATAGAAGCCACCACTTTTCATGAATTATGTAATGAACAAGGTACTTTGACCTCTGACCCTTCAGAATTATGTCAAATATTAGTAAAACATCTTCAATCTTTTCAAAATCTGGAGCTGCCTAAAGCAACTAACATTATGCAGTACCTGTCTCAAATTAGAGTGACTCTTGATGATCAAAGAGCACAAGACCTAATTGGACCTGTGTCAGTTGAGGAAGTTCAGCATGCCATCACATTGACTAAAATGGGATTCTGTGCTGGGCTAGATGGGCTGCTTTTTGAATTATATTACATTATATAATTAAGGTATTGAAAAAAGGAGCTTTGTGCCTTCTGTTTCCCAAATTTTGGAAAAAATTCTATAATATGTCTCTTAGTGTCCCACCACTAATTATATTAATTATAAAACCAAGGGGAAGAGTACACAATGGGGGGTGAGATACTAACAACAACAAAAATGGAAAGGGACCTGGGGGTAGTCATATCAGATGACCTAAAGGTGGGCAAGCAATGTGAGAGGGCAGCAAGGAGGGCTGGGGGAATACTGGGATGCATAGGGAGAGGCATCACCAGTAGAAAACAGAAGTTATTATCCCTCTGTACAAACAGTTGGTGAGACCCCATCTGAGTACTGCATGTAGTTCTGGGACCCAATCTCCACAAAGACATAGACAGGATGGAGGCTGTCAGAGGAGGGCAACTAAAATGGTGCAGAGTCTGCACGGAGAAGACATATGAAGAGACTTAGAAGCTGAATATGTAGGCCTCGAGAAAGGAGGGAGGGGGACATGATAGAAACTTTCAAGTACCTCAAGGAATCAACAAAGTCCAAGAGGGTAGCATCTTTCAAAAAAGAGTGCAAGAACAAGGGGCACAATTTGAAGATAGAGGGGATGGCTCAGAGGTAATGTGAGGAAGTATTTTTCACAGAGAGGGTTGTGGATGCATGGAATGGCCTTCTGGAGGAGGTTGTGGAGTCAAAAACAGTGGTGGAATTCAAGCATGCATGGGACAGTCATAAGGCAATTCTGGGGGGGTAGGAAGAAGTAGGCTGCTGGTTAACTAGGATCTGAAGCTTATCCATTAGGTAGGGAAATGGGCAGACTGGGTGGGTCAAGTGGTTCTTATCTGCCGTCAAAATCTATGTATCTATGTATTGAATTTTTTCAACTGAGCTAGCACCTTATTTAGCACTAGTATATAATTATCTTTTAAAGCATGATCCCATCCCCTCCTTTTTCACTAAAGGGTTGGTTATTTTTTTCTTTTTAAAACAGGAGATAGGACTGAGGTTAGTAACTGGAGGCCAATCACTCTTTTAAATGCTGATTTTAAGTTGTTATCTAGTATTTTAAATATCCAGTTAAAAAAAAAATATGCTGTCACAAAGTTACACCATACTCAATTCTGAGGGTTACCTCAGCAGAAAATTCAATAGACCTTTATTCTGATTAGAAATGTTGTTAACTATTATAATGAACAAAGTCATTCTGGATTTTTGATCTTACTAGACCTAAGTAAGGCTTTTGACAGTGTCAGTCATGAATTTTTGTTTTGAACTTTGCACTATTATGTAGTTCCACAGGTATTTGTAACATGGCCACAGATACTATATTCTTCTGGCTCCCTTAGTCCTATTGTTTTGGGTAAAGTGAGGCAGGCTATTTGTATTACTGAAGGAGTGCGTCAGGGGTGCCCCTTGAGCTCCCTTCTGCATGTCTTTTCTTTGGATCTCCTGATTCAAAGTATTATCCTGTATGATGGTATCGTTACCTTGAATTTTGTGAAACCCTGTATTTAACTGTTTTTATTGCATCCTGTTTTATTTCATTTTATCTTATTGTCAAGGTGCCTTGATTTTTAGAAAGGTGAATTATAAATAAAGTATTATTATAATTCTGTGGCAGGAGTCCATGGGTCACAACTGGACGATAAGCTGAGGATCTTGGCTTATGCTGATGATATTTTTTTATTTGCTGACTCAAGGAACAGCATCTCAGCAATGCTGTCAGAAATTTTCTCATATTCAGTTGTCTCTGGGGCTAAAGTAAATCTTCAAAAAAGTGTTGGGTTTGGGTTAGGATTAGAAAAGCAGACAACAGTCCCAAATGACAACACTGATATGGTAACTACTCCAGTAAAAATTTTAGGAGTATATTTCTCAGGGGTTGATATGGGTTCTTATAACTGGGAAACTGCTATCTCTACTGGTGAATTTAGGGTAACTAGATAGAAGGTGCGGAAGTTATTGAAATTAAAATGGGTTTCAATTATTAAGAAATTTCTCATCCCTGGGTTATTATATACAATATGATTTTCCCTTACCCCGTAATTTAGAGACTAAAATGTATAGTCTGTTCTTTCAACTTTTGTAGGAAAGTCAGTTGAACCCCATTAAAAGGATGTATACATATTTACAGAAGGATAAGGGTGGGTTAGGGATGATGGATCCAGTGGGTTTTTTTATGCCATTTTTTCTCCCAAAATTTTAAACTAGCCCTTCAGCCATCTACAGCTATAACAAACAAATGGTTGCTAAATAATCTTGCCATCTTTTTCCAGGTTTGGAATGGAGAGGTTCCTCAGCAATCCAAATATTTGAGTTTTCTGCCTATTATTAAAGGCATAATTCAGAAACTTAGGAAATGGCATTTAGAAAAGGATACTATAGATAAACTGTCTTGTTCCCAGTTATATTTGAAAATAATGTCGGAACATGTTTTGACAAATGTGGTCTTTAAACACTGTCCTGAAACTGATAATGTGAAAGTGTTCCATCTGTTAAATACAAAACGCATCCCTGTGAAAATGTGGGAAATTGTTTGGTTGTATGCATACGGCAGGTTACAGATTAGAGGGAACAATAAACAAAAAGTTTTAGAGGGATGATATTGTCCATTCTCAGACTGTATAGCAGTAGTTGAAGATATTAATCATTTTTTAATTTCTCATACATATTCTAGCAATTTATAGATTTATTTAGCTAATGCATGGGGTTTACAATGGTTGGCTAATTTATCTTATGAAAGCATAGCCTTGGGAATATATCCAGATAATATGAGGAAATACGACACTTGCTCCTTAAACATGTTTTTTGACATTCTGAAATTTTACTTGTGGCAAGTTAGATGTCAGTGGGTTCTTCAGCAAAAAACTGGTTTTGTATGATACCTTCAGACTCCTCTGTGAAAATGGTATACAGGAGATTTGTGACTATGAATTATGTCACAATCTTAGATCAGCAGGTTTTATGTTGTGGAAAGGGTTGCAGTATTCATAAAATTTAAGTAATCTTTTTTAGGGTTAGGTGGGGACTTAGATCTGTATGAATTTTCACAGTGAGTTTATTGTGGGTCTTGTTTGATGATTGGTGGGTTGGTTTGTTTTTCTCTTATTTGGGTTTCAGAAAAATGTTTGTATATGGTGTACACAATGTGTTTTGATCATGTGATTTCAATAAAATATTCCCCTACTCTGTGGTAGGGGGTGCTGTCTCACAGGTGTGTGGAGAAGCTCAGTGGAGAACTGGAGAAGCCAGTATGTGGACATGTTGAAGTATCCCCCGGCGAGCACGTCTAGCACTGATAGTGGGGATCAGCAGATTAATGATATGGAAGTGGTGAACTCTGCAGTTCCTGTGATGGAGGTCGAGGACCCAGAACTTGTTTTCCAGAAAGTACTAGAGGAGAAAATTCAGCTTGCGAATTTGGATTATAAAGCAGCCGCTGCCAAACTCCTAGAGGAAAGAAAAAGAAAATGGCTACAAGGTACATTTCCATCTTTGGAGACGTCTTCTTTGAAAATCTTTCTATCTGACATGAAATGTGATATTGAGAATAACACTACTGTAGGTGTACATGAGAATCTGTGAGTTTTGCAACATGCACTGGGAAAGGAAGAGTGATCGGCTGAGGATGTTCTGTCTAATGCAGGCTGGATCCAGAAAACTGATGGCACTTGGGCCATAGATGCAGAATTTGAAGATCCACTCAGTGTGCCACCACATGTAGTGATGCAGATGGCATCAGACACACTAAATGCTGTTCCGGAGGATCCTTTGCAGCAACAGGGGGAACGTGGGATACAAGCAAACATATCACCGCTACCAGGTACAATTTCTTTTTCTCTCTCCTAATTACATCGGGGATGGAGAGGCCTGATAGCTCACCAGATGACACAGCAGTCTCTCGCCCCCAGGTCCCACCAATTTCAGAGGATATAGCACTAAATGAACTTGAGGGTTCTGTCCCAGTACCACAGGTACCAAACCAAAAACGCGATAATGTTGATTTGTTCCACAAACTGGTGGAACAAGCAAAATGATGAAATGCCATTCACCTCTGTTTTTGGGGGGACATGACTGAGATACCAGATAAATTCTTTGTGGGTAGAATCCTTTTAAAACAATCCTTGGGATTCTCCCCGAATTTGGTCTGTGCTCTGAGGCATGCTCCAGGGGAACATACATTCAATGTCAGCTTTTGAACACAAGAAGTGCTTGAAAGGTTCTGGATAAAATACTCCTTACTGAGAACTAATCCCTTATGGGCCCCATTCCAGGTTGTCCCCCTCACAAAACAATCTTTTAGAATAGTTACGGTCTTCTTTCGTAATGAAGGGGTGAACATAACTGCTATCTTACATTGGATGGAGAAGCGTTGTGATGTTCAGGGCTCCCCTGAGCCTATATACTGGATTCAGAAGAATCTTGGAATGGGGGGTGATGTCTCAAACTTAAACTGTTCCAAATAGACAATGACTTTCAACATCTGCCGAACTACTCTTTCACAGGCAGAAACAAAGGGTATATTTTTTATTAAGAAAATATCACAAATGTGGATCCCCCCACCACATAAGTACATCTTGTGATAAAATGGTTTGCTTCAGATGTGGAGAATTGGGCCACTTTGGTATGGAGTGTGAGAATGCCCCATTAAGTAATTTTTGTGATGAACCTGGACATACATTTATGGAGTGTCCCTTGGTGTCTCACAATACAGAGGATGCTGACTTTGCTATGCAAGATTTTTATATTAATACGGCCAGGTCAGAAAGAGGTCCCTAGGAACCAAGACCTCTTAGAGGCCTTTGGCCTGACACTGAAGCTATGGCTCCCCCAGTTCACTGTACTATTGTTGTAGCTCCCGTTTCTATTGTGCAGTCTGGTGAGACTCCAGTAGCACCTGTTGATTTACTGGATATTTCCCAACCTGTTGGGGTGATCTTGGAAGTCGTTTCTCCCCCAGAGAGAGGTAATATGTCCCCTCCACCTCCCCCCCAAAGTCCCCCCTTGTTGGGGGAAGACATGCAGAGGAACCAGCCCATATAGTGGATGGTGGAGACCTCCCCTTTATCCCCAATGTTCAGCTTTCTAACAAAATTTGATGGTTTACCAGTGGACGATAATATGGAAGAGGGTGACTCTGATGCTGCTTCTAGATCTTCTTCACAAATGGACCCTGCATCTGATGTGGATCTAGTGATGCCTCAGGCAGGCTCTAAGAAGCCTAAAAAGAAAGTGGGTCTCAGGATAGGATTACAAAAAAGTACCCCAAAAAACAGTCTTCCACCTGATTACTTAATTTTCAGTCTCTCTTTCTGCTTATGATTTAAGTGTTGCAACGTTAAATGTGAATAGCATTCATTCTGTGTAAAAAAGGCCTGCTACTTTTGATTTTTTTTCAGGGTCTGATATCGATTTGTTTTAATTGTTTCAGAACATCAGACTATACACCACTGAGGATTTCGAAGCTGCTTCTGCTGCTTGGCTCAGAGTCTATGTTATTGGTTTGAGGGTGGGGGGAGTATTATGTTCTGGAGTAGGAATTTGTTTTTGAATTCAGATATTTTAGTAACAAATGTAGTGGAAATCGATGCAGGCAGATGATTACTATTGGATGTTTCTGTGCATGATTCTAACTTCAGACTTATTAATGCTTATGGCCCTCAATCCAAAACAGAATGGATCTCTTTATTAACAAAAATTCAACCTTATTTATTTACTAGAAGGATTGTTCTCTTTGTGTGTAACCTCAGTGTAAATAGGATGATTCAATATAGAGGTGCTCACAGTGCAAAGTTATATTGTGACTCAAACTTTTTAAATGAGCTGCTTAAGCTTACTGGTTTGATAGATGTTTTCACTACCACAGGAAAAGATGTTGCATACAAGTATTTTTCTGGGCCATGGAAATGGTGCATTGATTACTGATTTATTTCTCCTAATCTGCAGTATAGGTCCTCTGTTCTGACACCAGAAGCAACATCTGATCATATACTTTTAAAGGTTATGATTTCAAATTACCCTGCTGCATCTAAAGGACCATGGTACTGGAAATTAAATGTTTCTTTGTTAGACTTCCTTGATATGAAAGAAGGCTTCCTTTCTTTAATACAAGCAGGGAAATCTGTGCACTTCTTATATGACTTGGCCCAACAATGGTAGGAAGAGACTAAAGGGGATATAAAAAATTATTTTAAATATAAAGGGAGGATATTGGGTTGAAACAAACAAACTTCTTATCAGTTACTCAGACACAACCTGTTATTGGCCTATTCAAAGTTGAATAGAGGGGAGTATGTGAACACGGCTGAACTGCAAGATATAAAACTTAAATTGTCTCAAGTTCAGTATGATAGAGGCAAGACTTTAGAGCTAGAACAATGGTTTGGGGTACATGGGAGACAAGAGGTTATCAACCCTTTTAAAAGTTGTGCAGCACAATGTAACAAAAAAGAAATGAGAAAATTAGTGACTTCATCTGGGGACATAGTGATGTCTCAGAAATAAATTTTTCATGAATTAGATATGTAATCTGATACAGCTATTTCGAGAAGACCCACAGCTTTCCGCAGCAAAAGTGGATGCATGGTTGTGTACTTGTGATTTACTGAGTATACCTGGGTATCTCATTTCAACCCTAGTCCACCAACTTACTCTTCCTAAATTGGAATCTGTAATAAAGGCGCTACCCAGGGGTAAGGTGCCAGGTAATGATGGACTCCCCAATGAATTGTATGCTTTGATTTATGAGACTATAAGTCCAGAATTACTCCAAATGTATATACATAGTTTAGAACATGGAACTTTTCCTACCAGTTTTAATCAGGGTTTAGTAATCTTTTTACATAAATCAGGTAACAAAGAGGATCTTAAGAAATGGAGGCCAATTAGGTTTCTTAACTCTGATAGCAACATTTTGTGTAACAGAATTTCATTGGTTTTGACTTCCATTTTACATAACTCACAGTTTTGTTTTAATTCCTGGGTGGACCATTACTGATGCCCTAATTATATTGAGGGAAGTTAAGGATAGCAGCAGATTGGGAGAAGTGACAGGTTTTTTGCTTAGTTTAGATCAGCTGAAGGCTTTTGATAGAGTCTCTCACCTGTATCTTTGGAAATGTATGAAAAGCTTTCATTTTCCAGATGTGTTTATTTCTTGGTTGCAGGGGCTTTCTAGTCATGCAGGAGTGGCCCCATATGTAAATGGGTAGTCTGAGAAATTTCGTAGGCACACCAGGGGTGAGCATCAAGGTTGTCCCCTTAGCCCTCTGTTACATATTTTGACTTTGGATCCCCTTTTGGTATGGCTTACATACTAACAAACTATTTGCCAGCAGATTAGGCCTTACGGTCTATTGAGTCTGCTCGAACCTCAGATCCCTAGTTGGGTGCCGAGGCCCTTCCCCCTTTGTGTTCCAGAAATCCCTATCATCCATCCCCACCCCCCGGGACAGGCCATCATCTGATACATCCACTTTATGTGTCTGTGCCACCCTCTCTTGAAGCCCTCCACTGTGGATCTCTGAACCAGCTTGCCAGGCAGTACATCCCAAGGGTCCACCACCCTCTCAGTGAAAAAACGTCTCCTCTTTTCCCCCCTCACCCTTCCACCTTCCAGCTTCAAACCATGCCCTCTGGTGATACCTCCCTGCTTTAGTCTAAAGATCCCCTCCATGTTTACCCTATTTATTCCCTTGAGGTACTTGAAGACCTCAATCCTTGTCCCCTGTCTCTCCTCTCCTCCAATGAAAACAGGCAGAGCTCTTCAAGTCTGTTCTTATCGTCAAATCCCTAGCCCTCGTATCATCTTAGTTGCCCTCTCTGTACCCTCTCCAGGAGCTGTATGTCCCTCTTCAGTGTGGTCTCAGTACTATACACAGTACTCAAGGTGTGGTCTAATCAGTCCATTGTACAGCGGCAGAATCACTTCCTTGCTCCTAGAGGTGATTCCCCCTTTCGATGCATCCCAACATCCTGTTTGCCTTGCTAGCTGCTCTCCTGCACTGCTCAGAGTTATTCATACATGCATCCACCATGACCCCTAGGTCTTTTTCCCCTATTGAGTCCTCCAGCACCTCCTCACCCAGGGTGTACTTGTGTTTAGAGTTTCCCTGCCCAAGATGTAACACCTTGCACTTGGTGATATTGAAATTTAATTTCCATGTGTGAGCCCAGCTTTCCAGGGTGTCCAGGTCCCCTTGCAGGGCCAACCTCCCCTCTTCTCCCTCAACTACTGCTCCCATCTTGGAGTCAGCGAAGAGACTCATTTCACACCCTATACCCTCCCTGATGTCCAATATGTATGCATTAAAGAGGATCAGACCCAGGACCGAGCCCTGCGGTACCCCACTATCAACCTCTCTAGGGTTCGAGAGCTCCCCACAGACCACTACTGTCTGGGTGCATCCAGCTAGCCAGCTTTCAATCCATCTGACCATCAAAGGGCCTACTCCCAACCCCATCAGTTTCTCCACCAGACCATTGTGGGGACAGGTCAACATGCTTGGAAGTCCAAGAATAATACATCCACAGGCTTTCCCTGTCCAGTTCTGATGTTACCCATTCGTAGAACTCCACAAGACTGGTTTGACATGATCTACCTGGCACAAACCCATATTGCCGACTATCCAGACCTCCCACCTCCTCCAAGTACACCCCCAATCGTTCCTTCAGTATACTGTCCATTAATTTTCCCACCACTGAGGTCAAACTGATGGGTCTATAGTTACCTGGTACTTCCCTCGACCCCCCTTTATGGATTGGCACCACATGTGCCTCTCACCAATCCTAGGTACCCTCCCTGTCTCAAGTGACCTGTTGAAGAGCTCTGCCAGGGGTGCAGACAGTATGTCCGCCAATTCCCATAGTACTCTCGGATGAATGCCATCCAGCCCAGGAGATTTGTCTTTCTTTAGGGCCTTGAGGGCTAACCACACCCTTTTGGCGGAGATAGCATCATCCGTCCCCTCCACCTTACTGGCCTTTTTATCCTTATCCAGATGTGACACCCCTGGGGTACCTCTTCCTCCCTCTTGCTCCATTTCTGTTGCTCCCCTGATCCCACTCACTGCCACTTCTATCCCCATCGTGCCTTGCTTTGTAGATATCCCATCCCCCTCCCTAGTGAACACAGAGGCAAAGTACTTGTTAAATACCACTGCCTGGTCTCTCGCCTCTTCCACCCACCCTCCTTCTGATCTCAATCTGCTGAGATGGCCCTTAGTTTTTCTCCACTCCCCAATGTACCAGAAGAACCCCTTTTCCCCTCCATGTATCCCCTGTACCAGCCACTGCTCTTTACTGGACTTTGCCCCCCTCACCATCTGGGTGACTTTTCTAGATGTAAGATGGTACATTTCCTTATCCCTATCCCCTCTTGTTGTTTTATATTTTTTGTAGGCCGCCTTCTTTTCTCTGACCGCTACCTGAACCTCACTGGATCACCAGCATGGTTTATGTGACCTTGCTCCCTTACGTTTCACCTTAGCGCAGATCCTGACTGCCTCATGAAGTCCCCATTTTATGACCTCCCATCTCCTTTCCACATTAATAAAACTGAGGTCATAAGAGGTCTTTCTTTTCACAGTGAATCTCCTGAGATTAAAACAATTTTGCTTATGCTGATGATCTTTGCATCCTCTTGGCAGATCTCCCATGCAGTAGAGCTATGGAAGCAGTGACGGTAGATTTCATGGAAGGTACGGGAGCTCAAATTAATCTGAATAAAAGTAAATGTCTTTTTCTTGGTGGGGGCACTTGTTCATACAATGTTGTAATTGGTATCCTGGTTGTACAATCTGGGTTTAAAGTTCTTGGCATATATTTTGGTATGGAAAATGCTGATGAGTTCAATTGGAACATCCTTATTAAAGAGGTGAAGATTCATATAGGCAAGTGGAATAGATGAAAAATGCCTAAACTAAAATGCATATTTATGGTTACGACCTTCTTGATAGGATTTTCTTTACATTTAGCTGCAATTTATTTGCTCCCCAGACATATGGAAACTTCTCTGGTGAGTGTATTTTCCTAGGCAATATGGGGAAATTGTTTAAATCCCATAAAATGAGGCATTATGTATCTCCATAAGGAACAGGGAGGCTTACATATGGTTAATCCTGTTTCCTCTTTTACACATGAAAATAAAGCCATTATCAGTAAATACTCCTCATCTCTGGTTTCCATGGGTAATGGATGCTGTTTCCTCATGGATAGAGGATTAGGATTGGGATACACCCATTTCCAGACAAAAACATATCCAGGGTCTCCACAATTATTTTTATTATTGCTTTGGAAAATTGAAATTATGGAAGACCACCAAACCTACTGTATGATTGTGCATACTAAATGGAAAGATTTTTATCAAACCATTTAGCATACATATTTCTTTCAGTTCCCTGATTTTATTGATAGACCACGTTCTGAACTTATGCAAATTAAAACCATGTTACTACATTCAAAAATGTCTCCTTTTATGTGGGAGGTTACATGGTTGGGGGTACATGGTAGGCTGAACGTGAAGGGTAATTTGAAACACAAAAGTGTGGGGGAAAGATCTTGCCCAAGAACTAATGTCTGCCAGGCATCGATTGAATCAATAGAACATCTGTTCTTTTAATGTCCCTGTATACAGCATTTTTGGTTGATATTGTCCAGTCATTGGGCTTCTTCTCCATTTATTGGTCTTACCCCCAAGATTTTATTATTAGGTATTGTGCCTCCCAATTGGAAACCATTTGAAATCAGTATATTACATGGGATTTTAGGATGTATTAAATATCATATTTGGCAAGCACGATGTAGATGGTCTTTGCAACAATATTTAATGACTCAAGAACAAATGTTTTGGATGATTAGGAATGCTGTTTTGTCTATACGAAGGGAAGAGCAGACAAATCTCCCTATAAACCTTCATAACAAAAGATGGAAATTATTGTACTGGTTAGATATGGGTTGACAGGGTTCATGTATCGGGATACAATGTTTATATGTATGGGTTCTGTTCCTTATTTCTTTGTATTTCTGGTATGCTTAGCACGTTTATTTTTCTCTGAAGTGTAAAGAAAGTTATACATTTTACTCTGGAGAGGGATGAGTTTTAGGGGTTAGTGGTAGATTTATAATTTTGTAAGCGTTTGATTATGTACTGTGGAAAGTGTTTTGGTTTGATTGTGGAGGGGTTATGTTAAATTTTTCTTTTCAAATGGTATGAATTGAATATTGCATGTTTCCTAATTTTCTGTTTAGTATCTTATCTTTATTGTGTGATTGAAAATACTTGTTTTCTTTTAGTGTTCCTCTGTATGTGTTTAACTAATGTTTTTTTCATGTCCATTTCAACATATATTTTGTTTTCTATTTATTTTGAAGTAAAAAAAAATTCCCTACTCTTTTAGTGGGGGGGAGGTTTATTTTCAGTATTATGATTTAATTTTGGGTTCTAATTATTTATTTGAAAGTAAACTAGAAACTGTATGAGTGTAATACTTATTTGATTTTTCTTATGATTTGTATATTATTTTTGTGTGAGTTAACCCTATTTTGTATTTATTCGATTGCTGAAGTTATAATAAAATTCCCTTACTCTTCTAGTGGGGAAGGGGAAGGTGTTTGTATAAGTATGAATTACTTAGGTTTTGTAGTTAATGTATGATGTAATACTTATATAGGTTTTTGATTTTCTTTCTTTATGATTTTGTATGAAGTAATGCAATTTTTATATTTTGTTATGATTTTTGAATAAAAAATTTCCCTACTCTATTTGAGAAGTGTCATGGGATCTTTAACACCACCTGAACAGGTAGATGGAATCTCGGTTTAAAGTCTCATCTGAAAGACAGCACCTCAGGAGTGCAGCACCCCTCTCATGCTTCACTACAGTGTCAGTATTGGGATATTAACCCAAGTGCCTGATGTGACGATAGAACCCACAGCCTTCTGATCTCCTGGCCTCAGAGGTGAGTGTGCTACCTGCTGGGCCACTGATACTGTATGTTGTAGATTGTGCTACATACATGTAACTGCATCTGGTGGGACACTACTGCTTGAGATTTTGATGACATCAGGTTAGTGGGAAGTGTGGCAGAAGAATCAATAAAGACAGTAGCATGAATCACAGAATCATTCTTCAGAAGCTGTCAAAAAAGTTTGCTTGGACTGTTGTCTCAGTCCGTAAACCTATATAATTGTTGTGATGCTGAGGGGTGCACTGCAAGACTGGTCTTTTTCAATTCTGTTCAGTTCACTGAATGATTAAATCAATGATTTCATGGTGGTGGATATGTTAGCATTTCAACTCAAGGTCAACTTGCATGTGAAAGGATTCTCAAATATCTCAGTCGAGTCATTTAATGTTGTCACGTGCCTTTTGTTAACTATTGTCTGGACATGCCAGCATCTTACTAAAGCAAGGTGTTTGATGTCACATCTGTTCTCTCAAGGTTCATATATGTTTGGGAATACTGTGGAAGTACTGTACTTTCTGTGTTACAAGACAGACTTGATGTTCTGATGCAACTTCATAAAATGATTTGGCTTTTAAAATGTTGGTAACAAAATATTTTCCACCAGAAAATTAATTTATCTAAATAATGCTATGTAAAGTGAAACTGCACAATAGGGTTAACATTCTTTGATGTCACTGCTGTGTCTCTCCTGCCTATCTGCAGCTGAGGCACCACAACCTAAATTCTGCTTCAGCAACTTCTTGCAGCAAACAAAGAACATATTTCAGGCAACACAGACTGATACAGTTCTGTCACTCAATTAATGTGTTAAAGTTGCAGTAAATAAGTTAAATACTGCAATCTTAACATGTTAATTCAATGACAGAACTGTATCAGTCTGTGTATACCCCTGAGGAAAGGAGGGCAAGGGGGGACAAGATATAAACTTTTAAGTACCTCAGTGGAATCAACAAAATCCAAGAGCGTAGCATCTTTCAGAAAAAGAGATGTGCAAGAACAAGGGGACCTAATTTGAAAATAGAGGGAGGATGGCTTAGGGGCAATGTGAGGAAGTGTTTTTTCACAGAGAGGGTGGTGGACACATGGAACAGCCTTTCTGAAGAGGTTGTCGGGTCTAAAACTGTGGGAGAATTCAAGAATGCATGGGATAGACTTAAGGCAATTCTTGTGGGGGGTAGGAAGAAATAGACTGTTGGTTAATTAGGATCTGCAGCTTATCCTGTAGGTAGGGAAATGGACAGACTAAGTGGGGCAAGCAGTCCTTATCTGTCATCAAAGTTTATGTTTCTAGGTTTCTATTAGTTGATATTGCTGAAATGTGCTCTCTCTTTGCTACAAAAAGTTGCTGAAGCAAAATTTAGGCTGTGATGCCTGGGCTGGAGACAGGCAGGAAAGATATAGCTTTGACACCTCAACAATATTTTCTTGTTCATGCTGCATACTAGGTTAGTCACCATTAAATTGGATGTCTGGCAGGTACTTAGATTGCAGTGTCAACCTTTTTTGGTGGGGTGATATCTACATTTCTTGTCTCTGGTTGTCCAAATAGCCCTGCCTATATGCTGTAAATTGTTTGCAGAGGTTCTTGTGTGAGTTTACAAACATCACATAGATTTTGGCAGGAGTTGGTGGGCTGATACCAAAAAAAATTGCCACTGGATCCAAATCTTTTGTTTTCTTTCACTCCTTTCATGTTGTACAAGCTGGTATTGATTTGATTCCAACAAGTTAAGTGTTCAGTTACATTTTACTGTTCCTCCTAAGAACAAACATTTGAATGTGTTACATGAAATTGATATGCTGTGGTCTGAAATATTAACAGTCACATCACAGTGACATTAACTGTCTGCTGTGGACCAGATCCATCCCATCCACCTTTGTCATGATTCACTGATTCTGAAGGATCCTAGCCATAAAGCGATGTACTGCCCTACTATCCTCCTTACTATTGGACCATTGCTGGCCCATTTTGCATCTTACAGCACTGAGTGTTATACAGTGACATTTGAGATGTCACCGTGCCCTACTGCTGTCATGTCAGTTTGTTTTGATTAACCTTCTGTGAACAGCAATTTAAGTAACAAATATCCGTATGTAAGTAATATTTCTCCACTGTTATTTCGGGGCACAACCGCCAGGTTGGGATTGGTTTGTAACTTTGGCCACAAGTTGTGGAGGGTAACACTTTGGATTTTAGCACTTTTGTTCCTTACTGTACAGAACAGAAGTAATGTATGAAATGTAATTCATTCTGGACTGTGAATCAGAACAACACATAAATTTTATTTAACAAGAAGAATATATCCTAAAAGATGTATGGCCTGGGCCAAATGGCACGTAATGTAAACACTTTCCTTGTTTGTTTGCCAAGTAGAAAGTGTTAAACACTATGAAAAGGCAATAAATTCAATAACGTGTTGCTAAGACACTGTTGTATGTCTTGTTTTATGTTCTTAACTAACTTTAATAGCATTGTATGTCACTAACAAATACCCAAGACTTTGCCATGACATTTGCACTTCTCTCCATGACCACCCCATGAATTCTTTAAAACTTGGCCACGACCAGACCATGACTTTTGTCACTCTGTCTCATGATGAACTTACATCCCTAGTGATCACCCAGACAGGGTGTCGTTGTGGGATTTAGCTGAGCACAAAAACAGGCAGGATTATCAACTGTAGCAGGAGCAGACTACTCCATTACCCTGCAGTGCACACCCTGATAGGATGCAGCTAGGACTTAGTAGTATTTTTATTGTCCTTTGTGCTGTGGTCCTTAGCTTAAAGGGCTACAGCTCTGATGGCTGCTGGTGAAGAAATGCTTAAAATGGATCTGGGCCAAACCTGACTCTACTTTACATGTCTCAGGTCAATCCAATTTAGCTGTCTTGGTTAGCTGCTAAGTGAAAGGGGAAGGGGAACTTGTCACCAGACCACCACCTGGCTGCGCCTTTTCCCCTGCCCTCGCCCTCTGACAATGGACCTTGGTCAGACTTCTTCCTCTCTTCTTGAAAGGTTGTGTTTTATGACCTGTACCTGTGGAACTTCCTCTATAATTTCAGTGATGATTGTAACTTTTATTGTAGCTGTATTATGGTGAAAAATGTGTTTCATGTACTGTCCCTTGCTATGTACTGCAGTTGATGAGGAGGAGTCTTTGCAAAAGAGTCACTGACTCAAAGGTTTGTAATTCTGACAATGATAATAAAAAAAAAAATAAATAATTAAATAAAGCAATCTGCTTTGCCCCTTTACTGTCCCTAATGTGCTGCTTCAGAAAGTAGGATTAAAATGAATCTGGGGCCATCCTGACTCTGCATTCACAAGTCACAGCTCCCTTCCACTTAATTGTCTGAGCTAATGTTAAGTGAAAGAGGGAAGGGGAATCTTTAGCAGCTCTACCCCATTACTCTCCCTTGTGTGCCACTTCTGAAAGCAGAATCAACATTGCCATCAAGCTGACCTGTTCTGATACACATTGAGCCAGCACAAAATCACTGGAGATAACCAGCTGTGCCTGAGCTACTAGTTCTGTGGCAAAGTCTGAGGGCAGGAATGCCTGGCAAAAGCCATCTCAGCCTGGTGACACTGACAGCTGTGGTGCTGGACACCTTACTTCAAGCCATGCTGGTGACCTGGATTTGTGAATAACCTTGAGTCATCAAGGGGAGAGAGAGAGAGAGAGAGGGGGATTGAGTGACTGCTAGGCAGCTCTCCCCACCCAGGGTGTTTGCCCTTCCCCGTAGTTCTGCTCCCACTGGGTGGAGGCCCAGTGGGAAGTGGAAGTGGAGGGGGTGGTGTCAATAGCCAGGGGTGGGGTAGAAGGGGCCAAGCCAGTACCTGGTGTGCACATGTGCCTCCACGTATGCGCATGTATGTGCCAGGGTCTTGAGTCTGGGTAGAAAACAGGGATAAACCCCACCAAAATGTACAAAAAAACAGGAACACCTAGCCAAGACCTATGTCCAGCACAGCTTCTATGTATTGGAGCCTCTGGCATGGGGGTAAGGACAAACTTCAGCTTTCTGACCAGTATGCACAGCTGGTCAAACAATTGCCCACTCCAAAACAGTGTGTATACAATGGCTTCCTGAGAAGGAACCTTAAGCAGCCAATCATCTATGTATAGGAAGACACACAGATCCTCCCCATGAAGGACTACTACTGACAGAGCAAATACTTTGGTAAAGACATGCAAAAGTTAAAATCAAAGAGCAAAATGTGAAATTGGTAGCATGAGACTGAAGTATGAACCACAGGCATTTTCTGTGTGACTTGCAGATCATGACATGAAGGTAAGCATCATTCATGTCTACAGCAACCATCCAGTCTCCCTGTAATACTATGGACAGGAGAGACTGCAGACAGACCATTTAGAATTTCTTGTATTCAATGAAGAGTTTCAGACCCTAGGGATCTACTACTGGCCTTAAATCCCCAGTCCATTCTGGAACCAGAAAATATTGGGAGTAGTAGCCTTGATTTGTTTCAGAAACTAGGATCAATTCTACAGTACTTTTGTGGAGGAGAGATTAAACCTCCTCTAGTAGAAGCGCAAGATGTTCAAGAGGGTAACACTTTGGCAGCAGTGGGGTAACTTGAGGAGCAGTAAGAAGCTCTAAGATGTTTCTGTGCTGAACCACCTCCAATATCCAAGCATCCACAGTTATCTCCCACAGCTTTGGTATGAAGAAGGAGATACATCTCTCTATCAGAATGTCCAGGGGCAGTAAGGCCAAAGGAAGAGGAGGGCAGTCAAAATATGAACGGGTTACAGGAAGTGCCAATGATGGTTTGACCTTTTGTAAGTCCACCATGGGTACATGTGGCAAATTTGTAACCTGGGAAATGAAGGGTGAGGTCTCTTTGATCCACAAACAGGGTCTCTGGAAAAACCATGCCCTGGACAAACATACGGACTTATGACCATGGTCTCTGGGCTTTGAATTCTGAGTTTTAAGGGATCTAAGAGTCATTCTTGTAGACTTCAAATCCCGTAAAACATTTTCAGTATAACTGCTAAACAATTTAGGCCTGAAAAGTGCAATTATAACATGCTGCTGCACATCAGAGAAAAACCTCACACTAAGCCATGAGTGGCAATGGAGGCAAATCCAGAGGCAGCAGCCACAGCAGCAGTACAGCAGCAGAATCACAAGCATTACAGGTTAAGCTGAACAGGTGTCTCTTAATATCCTATCAATTAGCTATGGTTCACTGTGCCAGAATCTTGGACCAGATTGCATACTTGCACTTTCAAGATGGTGACCAAACTGGACGGCTGTCTGTAGTGGCTCTGAAAAAGAGCCCAGCTGGAGAGAGTATGTGTTATTGAAAACCAAAAAAACAGCCTGCACTCCTGGAGTTGGTCACACCCCCCTTGGAAGACCCAAGGGTTGAGGCACTAGGGGCAGCTTGTTCTGAGTTTTCCCTTATGTGATTATTGCATTCAATTCTTTTGAGCATCATAACTCCAGGAGTGTAGGCTTTTTCTTTGGTCTTGAATATTGGGTGGCTCCTTTGCCGTGCACCCCTTCCCCATCTTTGACTGAGTGCAACGGTTCTTTCTGCTCCAGTATATGTTATTTAGTAACATTATTTGGAGACTGCAAAGACAGTTTGCCTTTCTGAATGTTTTAACTCTGTCCAGTGGGTGCTTAAGTTTTAAATTGTTTTAATATACAGTAGTTGTAAGTAACATAGCATTAGGTGTAGGGTCAGAGCATTAGATAGGGTCCAAGAGTGAGATAGTGTAGGAGGAAAATCTTTTTGTTTTTTGGTAAAAGTCCTGTGGTGGTGGGCTGTAGAGGTATAAAGTGTTTCATATATGGTGCTGCACTCTAGCAACAGGTAAATTTTTGACTAGTAAATTACGGTAGTAGCCACAGACATTGCCAGCTATTTCCAGATATTTCATGAAATTTCTAAAGAGTTTCTCTCTGCTGCCCCTACTATAGAAATGGAGAAAGCATTAGATATATCTGGAAATGTCACAGAAATTTTGGGAAATAGCTGGCAGTGTATGTGGCTGCTACTGTAATCCATCTGAAAATTGATACTTGATGGGGACTTAGACACATAAAAACCTAGACTTTGAGGGCAGATAAGGACTGCTTGGTGCACCCAGTCTGCTCATTTCCCTACCTATTAAATAAGCTGCAGATCCTAGTTAACCAACAGCATACTTCCTCCTACCCACTGTGTGAGGCAGTGCATTTGAAATGAATACCGAAGGAGGTTGATGCCAGAGGAAGGAATTTAGAGTGGAGTAAGTGGGGCTGCAGCATCAGGAGAAAAAGTTTTCTGAGACTTCCTGTAACATCATGGTGCCTATGGAATCCTAGACCCAAAGCTTCTGAACCTCGAGATATATAAAACCTCTAAATACTGTTAACTCCAGAAACCCACCCTGGAGGGGGCAAAATAGAAGACAGAGGTACAAAAATCATTCCAGAGGACTATCTTAAATCAAGAATGGCCATGGATTGCAGCCAGAATTGACAGACTGACGCAGAAGCCTTTTTTGCCAACCAGCTCTCACGTTGCCGAATATGACACCAATGGTGAAAGTGAGCAGCTATCAAGAACTAGATTTGAAATGCTCCTAAGGGAGATTAGAGAATTACTAAACTGGGCAACATGCTCAGCATCTACGTATAACACTTTGAATAATTCTATACAGTGAACCGGAGAAAAAGAGTGACCTGCAGTTCTCTTCAGTCCCACATTTCTTGTTTAATTTTACATGTGGAGAAGGATTTGAACAGATCGTGCGATTGGACACCAACATGAATCCAAACCCCTCCATCAAAAACAACAGGAATAACCAGTATCAACGTGGAGGTAAATGAGGATCGTTCCTAGTGCCTCACTGTACTCCAAGGAAGCGGTTTGAATAGGTGATCCTGGTGAGATTTGTGCCATGGGGACCGATCCAATATACCCGGTTACTGATTCATCTGGCCAATCTTTTGAATCTCCAATCTTGTGCTGATTTGTTCGCTCGCTCTCACTTCTTGTACCCTAATGGCTAAACAACTCCGTGCCTTGGGGTGTTTTTAAACAGGTCTAGTAAGACGGCTTTGAGGCCGATGCTCGCCACCTCAGAATCTTTATACGAGTGTCAAGATCCAGAAATCAGTACCTGCAATCTAGCTGGGTAGAGCATTTTGAATTTTAATCCAGCTGCTATAATTTTGTTACTAGTAGGTGAAACGCAGATCTGCATTGCCATACTGTAAGAGACAAGTCCTGGGCTACTCATATTCTTGTCCCCTCCCATTGTAACTCTTGAATCTCCCTTATTTTTGTAAAAAAATGTTGTTTCTCCAAGTAATTTAAAAAATGAAAAATTAAGGGATGAGGGAAAGCCCCAGAGGAAGGGATCGGTCGGAGCGCCCTGTGAACCCGTTTAATAACAAAACGGGAGCCATAGGGAGAAGGCCCTATAATTTTTTCAACAAACTTTTGTTCAAAGAGAATGGAGTCATGTCCTTCCTCCGCCTCTGGAAGACCGATGATGACTGCGTTGTTCCGCCGGCTTCGACCTTCCAGGTCTTCCATCTTCTGATCGATCTTGGTAAGTTTTTGTCTGAGCTTCACAATATCAGGGTCTAATTTATCTGCCTGTCTCTCCAAAGAAATAATACAGGCTTCACTGTCAGATGTTCTTAGGGTGATGTCTTCAATAGCTTGGGATAAGGATTTTATTTCGGATGTCAGCCCTCTAAGTTCCTCCTGAAAAGATCAGAATTCAGTGAGAAAATCAGAAAGTGTCAGCGGTTCTTGGTCAGACTTCAGCTGGGATATGGGTTGTGAGGCAGAGGTACTACTAGCTCTTTGTTTTTAAGGGGCCTTCTCAGGCGCGGCAGAAGGTATGTGTTTCGGGTGGGTTTTCTTCATTTCTACCTCCATCCCACTGGAAACGATCGAGATTGCAAGTCCAATAGTTCAGACACTCCTAAATTTATATTTTGAGATGTTCTAATGTAGTTTTCATAGGTAAAAAATCGAGATTAATATGGCAGGAGGCAGAAGAGGATAAGAGAAGCATCCTTCATGCATGCTGCATCACGTGCCAACTGCACATCAGCTATCCTGTTTAATAGAAACTCTGTTGGTTTAATCGGCTGAGTTACAAGCAAAATGTTGGACTTAGAAGGTAGATCACACCACGGAAATCTTAGATTGCATGAGTTCCCTGAAGGCTCAGAGACTGCTCCAATGCCCACTTTTATTGAAAATCTATTCAGGGATATACACGATTTGCCTGCCTCATACCCAATCCTTGTGGAGCATGCACATTGATCCCTCCTGCCCAAACCTACAGACCCCAAGGCTCATCATCATTCTGTGGCTTTCAAACAGAGCTAATTTAAAATAAAAGATTTATTATGCAGAGCCTGGGCCAAAAAAGTGTTGTCTTACATCAATAGATTACATTGAACAGGACTATCAACCTGAAATTCAATAGCAACAACTGGAATATGCCCCATTGTTAAAGCTGCTGAGAGAAAAAGGTATCTGGTTTCAGACCCCACTACCCAGCACATCCCTGTGTCTTTTAGGAAGATGGTACTAAGATTCATACTTTATTTGAAGCTGCCTGGAGTGCATTTAAAGAAAAATGATTCCCACTTCGGGACAAAATGGAAGAGCGGAACCAAAGATGTTGACTATGGGATTCAGGCTGGCAGCAAGTGTTCTCCTGGAAGAGACTCAGAGAAAGTTGCTTTTATCATCCAAAGCTATGTTGCACCTGCAGAATCTTCTGAAGAAATGAGCCCAATCAACTGGAGAATCCACGCAGCTGACAGATTATTGAAAACTAGACGGAGTTTTCGCAGTTCGTATTTTGAACCTTTCTAGATGCTGGATGGCAAGTACTGTCTAAGCCAAATTATTTCTTACTTATGTTCACTGCTGCCAGACGGGAGAACATGAGGAAGATCTCCTCTTCCACATACTGTACCTATGGTATTTTTTCTTTCAGAAAGTGGTGGCAGCTTCTGTTGAAGAACTTTTTGACTTTTTTCTTTTACCCTAATTAGACCTGTGCCTTTATTATTATACAAATGAACTACGGCACTAAGATCTGAAAGGTTTAGCACAATAAAGTCATCCTGTGGAGCTGGTTAATATATGCATCCCAACATACATCAAGGCTATTTACAACAGTGTTCATTTTATGGGTGTATACTGTTTTGATTTTATGACCACGCGATTGAGGAGTTAAGATCTGTAGCATTATGAACTTCAAGAGACATTCAAATCCAAAATGAGGTTTGAGAAGTGTGGTATACATTATGTTATTTCCTCCTTACATTGCACATACATGATTTGTTCTCATTTTGTTATGCTAAGCAATAAGTATTGCTGCCAACTTACTGCCATATGACTTGGTCTAACAACTGGGTCTTCGACTCAACGCCTCAGTCTAGGCCTCTTGGATAGAACATATGCATTTCTCTTTATTTTACCTCTAAATTTATTACAGAAGTAATTTTTTTGATAAATGTCTCTAGCGTATGGAGACATACCTATATTAGCAGGGGTTAACCCACGCTCCATGACCTTTGCTGTACAAACTAAGAGCCTCTTTTCCAACAGGCTCCATAAGAAAGCTCTCTTACTGGAGAGTGATTTGTGTCCTCTTCTACCTACCCCACATTGTGATGGTGTGAGCTCAGAGGTTAATTTGTTTTTTTGACCTCCAACCTTCAAAGTTTCTTAGGATAGTTTATGGTTTAGCCACATTAGCTAGTTACATGTTTATCATTCTGGGCAGCAACTTTCTTCAATGATGACATTTTCTATTATTGGGAATGATTATATTTACTTGTCTACCTGCTAAGTTCAGTACAGGGTCTCCTTATGTTTTGTACAATCCATTTATTTTTAATAAATGGCAGATAGAGGATACATATCTGCTCCTATAATGTACACAGACTGACTAGTCAAATCAAAAGAAGCACAATTTTGTCTTTCTTGAAACATTCTGGAGCAGATATTTCCCTCCTCCAAGAGACACATTCTGCTATGCAGGAGCATAAGAAATTACAGGAATTTGAATTCTCCCTCATGGTAACTACTTCTTATAATGGGGATGCACAGATAAGTTGCCATTTTGATCCCTTCTAGAATACCCTTTGAATATCAGGATAAATTAACTGATAAAGAGGGAACATATGCCCTTGTGAAGGGCAGATTAAATTATTCTATGGTTACTATAGCTTCAGCCCCCCAACCCCCATTCTAAGTTTAGATTATATCACTCCTTTTTTTTTCACACTGGCACAGTGGGGGAAGGGAAAAATTATTTGTGGAGGTGTTATGAATTTAACTTTTGACCCCGGGCTAGACACTACCTCTCAAATAACTAAGAAAGAAAATAAAACTGCCCAAGAGGTTGCTAAATTGCTTAGAGAATTATGTTACGCTTATACATTGCATTATTTGAATTGCCAGACTAAAAATTATTTATATTTCTTCCAAGTTTATTCTGTTTACTCCAGAATTGTTTACATCTTTTTTACCACAGGAGATAGTAGAAAAAGCTACAAAAACATGGATGGATGATTTTACCCTCTCTGATCTTGCCATGGTTCTTCTTCAGGTGAGGGTGAGGAGGAGCTTTAAGGAAACTACTTTCTTGAGGATGAATCTTTCTCTGTTGCGAAAGCTGAGGTCTTACAGCAGACTAAGAATTTAATACAATAAGTCCTGAGTCACTGGCCTGTCAGTGCAGTGGTTGGATTTCTGTTTGTAACTCCAATGACTCGGATTCAGGAATGGACCCAGGTATCAGAGGGCCAGCTGGGGGGAAATGGCTTGAGCATCTCATGACTGCTCGCTGTCTCCTGGGAGTGGGTATGTGACCAGGTGTTGGCTTACCCCTTGCAGAGGCCAGGGATATGGCAGTACATCTGGGCACTGCTGAGGGAGTGGGATGGATGTCAGCCCACGCTTAGACATCCTGGCATGTCATGCTTCTAGGGGAAGAAAACCAGGAAAAACATGGCTCCCTGGTCTGCTGGATGATGATCACTGGCCTCCCACCAACATGAAGCCCTGGACAACCAGAACTGACCCCAGCAGCTACCAGGCCAATTTGGATGTGCTGGCTTAGCTCCAGACACCTTCTCCCCCAATGGGGAGACCCGTCCAATGAAGGGATATGTCAATTTACCTGGGGGGCTGCAATGTGGGGTCAATGGTTGGCAGCAGGTGGTAGAGTTGGCAGTGTACCCTAGGGGATCCAAAGGAATGGCCAGTCTGGGGGCATAAAGGAGCCAAAAAAAAAAAAAGACAGGCCCCGACCGAAAATTATACTGTTGAAACTAATCCAACAATGTGGGACACCCACAATGCTATTCTTCAATGTAAATTTGATTGAAATCTCCTCACAGAAATTAAGAGAAGCTAAGATGGTATCCCTTACAACTTGTATGCAGTTTTTGGAAGTTCAGCAGAAAGCGAAAAGAAAGAAAGAACAAAAGCATTGCAGAACTTGAAAAAATAGTTGAATAGTTTGTTAAATTATTATGTGGAGAAGAAACTCCTGTTCCTACAACAGAGCTTTCATGACGGTGGTCCTCGATCTTTAAGGTAATTAGCTGGCCGATTGAGAGTACAATGAGCCAGGGCCCTCATCACAACTATTAGGGCCCCTGCTGTCTCCCACCTTTGCCATACAATTTCAGACATTTCTAATACTTTTAAAAATTATTATGCTACATTATATTCACCCCCCACCTTTGTCAGAAGATATAAATAATTTTTTTTCACTCATTGTATCTTCCAGTTTTTTCACTAATGCAGGCAACCTTCTTATTGTCCAAGTTTCTCTTAAGGAAATTGAGCCAGAGATAGGGAAATTGAAAACAGGGAAGTATCCAGGCTCCGATGGCCTACCAGGTGAATTTTATAAATGCTTTAAAAAGAAGTTGTCACCTCCCCTGAACTGAACGTTTTCATTTACTTTAAATTCTGATGGCACTATACTCCCTTCTTTGAATCAAGCTATTATTTCAGTGGTCCCAAAGCCAGGCAGAGACCCGACAAATTTTGTCTATTATGGGCCAATCTTTGTCCTAAATATTGATTATAAAATTTTAACATCTATTTTTGCAAGGTGCATTCAGCAACTGATTCCTGACCTAATACAACAAGATCAATCAGGATTTATTCTTGGAAGTCAAGCCCAGGATCATATCAGGAATGCTGCTTATATTACAGATCACAAACAAAGGCACAAACAATGTGCTCTATTGTTAAGTCAGGATGCAGAGAAGTCCTTTGACAAGGTCTCATTGGCCTTTTTAAGAAAGGTCCTTGCCGGTTTTGGGTTCCTTTCTATTTTTTTTTAATTTCCTGTTTAAGTTAAATGACAAACCTTGGGGATATATTATGATGAGAGGCCATATCTCTGAGGGTTATGTTTTAGGGACTGGCACCTGTCAGGACTGCCCCCTCTTGCCGTTATTTTTTGCCCTATATATATAGAGCCTTTGGATCAGAGTATTCAGCAGTATATTGAAATTCATGGTATCCACACTGCAGATACTGAACACAAATTGACATATTATGCTGATGATGTGTTGGTCTATTAAGTAAGCCCAGTCACTCCCTGATGGGTTTATTCCAGCAATTACAGGTATGTTCAACCTTATCTGGCTATACTTTAAATACACAAAAGACAGAGGTGCTGGTCTTTAATTATGAGGTTCCTATCCAGCTTTGTCAGATTTATCCGATGAAGTGAGACTTATCCTCTTTAAAATACCTAGGTAATAGAATATCCATTGATGGCTTGCAGCTCTTCTCTTTAAATTATATACCATTAATTTCTCAATTGAAATATGATATGAGAAGATGGTACCTCCTCACACTGACATTGTGAGTGCAAGCAGTAAAGATGGAAGCCCTCCCCAGCTTACCTCTCAACTGTCCTGGATTTTCCAGGACTTCACAAATTTAGACTCCTTGTCCCGCAGTCCTGAATTAATTGCTTCTACTATGGATTTTTAGAATGCAAGTGTGTAAGCCTAGCAGACCTATTAACCCTTAAGCTACAACAGAATTAGCAAGCATACTGTAGGCATTCTAGACAGAGAGATCATTCAGCAACACAGCAAGGGTTAAACTAAGCAGATCAAAACACTTCAGGAGGAAGCAGCCCTTCCCCCTGCATTCCACAGGCTTATCTGTTTCTCTAGTGAGACTGAGACACACACATTCACACACACACACACACACACACATGCACACACACACACACGTGTGGTAGGTAAATGAACAGAAAGAAAATGCAACACATTTGCCTGTTTTTTTATTGAGCTTTTTTTCCAATTGTTTAACCAGGTGAGACACACTAAGCTGAAAGCTTGTTTACAGGTGCAACCTGGGAGCACAGGGAAGTTAAGTGACTTTCTCAGGGTGACACAGTACGCAAGTGGGGGCTGTGGGATTCAAACGCAGGTCACCAGATTTGCAGCACAGAGCTTTAAGCCACTGTGCTATACTGGTAGTATGCAACTGAATCTGACATTTTAAAAAGCATAAACCAAAGGAACTTTATATGTGTTGCAGTGCACTATATTATGTGATGCACGTGTCATGTGATGGCACAACGCCACGCTGAATGAAATATGGTGTCCCTGATTTTGGTAATTTGTCCCTGATTTTTGGGGTTAGTGTCCCTGAGTTTGGTCCTAGCAGGCCGAGCGGTATACTCCCCAGAATTATTTATCTTTTTCAGTGTGTGCCTCGTTTAGTCTCTGTGTGGGAGTTATCAAAATAGCAGTCAGCCTTACTATCTTTTATATGGCAGTACAAACAACCCCACCTTCAGCAACACCTTTTGATTCTACCAAAGAAGCTAGGCCATTTGGCCCTTCCTTATCTCCCTAGTTATTGGGCTGCCGCCCAAATGAAACTGACTTTGTTATGGGGAAATCCCAACTGTCTAGCACACTGGAAGATGATAGACCTATACAGACCAATACCATTACCCCTATCTGCAGAAATATTTAACTCCCCCCCAGATAAACCAACTGAGGAACCTCATACCCATGAAGACCTTGGTGATCCCAGAGGGTTGGAGGAGGGGTACTTCCTCTAATATTTTTAAATCCCATTTCTAGAAGCATCATTGGTAGATAGAAAACCCTCATTTCCCTCATTCCTAGCTTAACCCCTAGTTTAAATCTCTGGTCACAGCGAGGGTGGGATTCAACCCCCCAGAGCTGCTCCTGCCTACAGTGATGAAGAGTGGGAGCAGGGGCAGCCCTCTGGGAGTGTGCCCGGCTAATGGTGCTGTGAGTGCTGTGCTGTGCATAAGGCATGGGTGTGAGTGATCCACTCTAGGCCTGGGTCAGGTATTCTATTCGATGTGCACCCGGGACCAGGACTCCATCTCCCTGGCTGCCCTGTGGAGAACCTCCACCCCATTTGTGCATAGGGATCAAAATGTCATACTTCTGCTGCCCAAGGATACTACCTGACCTTCAGGGCATGAATTAGTATGTGGATTTTCAAGGGTGGATGGATGAAAATAACTGATGCCACTGATGCCCCAGCCTCCTGTGCAGGCCAGTGAACAAGGGCACAGCAGTGGTCAACACCAGGCACAAGTCCAGTGGAGTCAGCAGTGCACATGGCACCAAATATTGATAGCAATGCAAATGGCTCAGTGAGGAATTGGCAGTGCATGTGGCACAGCAAGTGGTGGCATTGTGCATAGAATAGCAAGGTGGTGGCTGTGCAAGT
This sequence comes from Neoceratodus forsteri, assembly GCA_016271365.2. Taxonomy (NCBI): domain Eukaryota; kingdom Metazoa; phylum Chordata; order Ceratodontiformes; family Ceratodontidae; genus Neoceratodus; species Neoceratodus forsteri. Next base: position 1,238,278,636 of record CM057454.1, read on the forward strand.
GACACCGTGTGGTGATTACAGTGTACATGGCACAGAGTTAGATGTACATGTCACAATGCAGTGATGACAATACATGAGTCACTGTGTGGTGTGTGCAGAGCAACTGCCACAGCATGGAGTCAGCAGGGCACATGGCACCACACAGAGATGGTGGTACATGGGACACAGTGAAGTAGAAGTAGTGTACCAGTGAGGTGGTAGCAATGCACATGGTATTGCATGTTACACTGTAGTGTCTGCAGTGCACATGATGCTGAGTTGGTAGTGCATGTGGTAATGCAATGTGATGGCAGTGCACATGGCACAGTGTGGAAGTATGTGTGGAAGAGCAAGGTGGTAGCAGTGCACGTGAAACTGTGATGAGGGAAGTGCATATAGCACAGCGTGGAGCCAGCAGTACTAGTTTTATCAGTTGAGAGCTATAGAGGGAAAATATTTACACTAATGGATGAATTACTGACTGACAGTTGTTATGACTATTTCTAGTCAATAGTTCATCTGGAAAAGTCAAGGTTTCCCTTTGTATATCCTAACAATTCCTGTTATATATCCTAACAATTCCAGTCTCACTACCACCTTCACCATCCAGTGCTTGGATCAGGCCCCCCAACAGTCAACCACCCTCATCTATGCTAGATTGCTCTTCCAGGCACAAACCTCACTGCAGCTGGACAACCCTTCTAGCCCCAGCCTCTCTCATGATGAGCAACCTCACTGGAGCTGGAGCACCTCACAACCTCCAGACCAGCCTGTTCCCCAGCTGACAACCCTCCCTGCATCTGGACAAGCCTCCAACTACATGTCATACAACCTCCATGCAGCTGTCGTACCCCACATACACAAGCCTCCACTCCAACAGTCTATATCTCTGCAGCTGTACCACCCCAAGCCTCCGGACCAACAACTCCCCCAGCCAACCACTCTACCTACAGCTGAACCCACCAGAAGCCCTGTACCAGCCTCACCATCTGACCACCCAAAATGCAGCTGGACCTCGCTTCCATCCCCAAAGTCATCACCACTACCCCTGTAGCTGGCTTGTCCTTTCATGCCCTGGACTAGTCTCCCACAGCAGACAAACCCTACCTGCAGCTGGAACCCCTGTGTTCGTTCCCACCCATAGACCTGCCCTGCCTCCAAGTTGAGCACTCCTCTGGAGCTGAACACCTTGATAACCACCCTTCCCAGGAGCTGGACTCACCCTCCCTCCCTCCAGAACAGAACCTCCCCCAGAACAGTACCCACTCTGCAACTAGACCCCTTCCCCAGATCCATCTTCTACAACCATGGATGCAATGCTTCTCAATGTAGTATAAATAAAATGGCAGACAATAAAACACAAAATATTAATTCATGAGCACCTTTAAAATAGACAGCTTCAGCAAAAGAAAAAAAAGGATACTGATCCAAGCATTACTTTTTAAGTTAATGTAATGGATTTACATATGCTAAAGTTTTAGTCAAATACAATATGAAATGCAAGAAACAGTTCCCCACACACCTTTAGACACTCAAATATCTGCAGTAAAACTTCCTTTATCAATCTACAAGTTACGCCAGATCTTCTCAGATTAAAAAATGTAGTCTTTTCTCTGTAAATATAAATTAATACGATACTGAATGGATGGATATATACATATATATATATATATATATATATATATATATATATATATATATATATTTATACAATGTATGTTTAGGGATAAATCACAGTGTAAAAAATGATATCTGAGCTGGCCAGTGAAGATAACATTGTTATCTTCATGTTCCTATACATCATACATTTATCTTCACGTTCCTATACGTCATCAGAACAAAACTGAAATTATTTCCTGCTGCTGTCTACTGCCCGCGGCTGTCTCGCTACCCCAACACCCCCCCATGCAGCTGTCAATCTTCTGTGAAATTATCTGGTTGATCCTGCCATTATTTTCCATGAAATTCATATTTTAAATACTTATCTGGTTGATCCTGCCACTCTGAGCACTTTCACTTTATGTGTAATGTACCGAGGTCGAGCGCTATTCTCACTGATGAGCGTTGTATTCTCTGAGGTGTTCTAGTAGTTGGAAATGTCAGAAAACGCTGTGCTTTATGCACAGCTTAGTGTTCTTTCTTCAGTGAGTAAAAGCTTTCGACTGCACACAGGCTAAATCGAGTGAATTTTCGGCTTTGGAACACTAGAGGGAAGCGCGACACCACGCCTCTACTGTTCCAAAGCTGCAAATTCAATCGCTTCAGCCTGTGTCGGCAGCTTTTACTCACTGAAGAAAGAACACTAACCTGTGCATAAAGCACATCGTTTTCTGACTTTTTCAACTACTAGAAAACCTCAGAGAATACAGCGCTCATCAGTGAGAATAGCGCTCGTCCTCGGTACATTACACAGAAAGTGAAAGTGCTCAGAGTGGCAGGATCAACCAGATAAGCATTTAAATAAGAATTTAATGGAAAATAATGGCAGGATCAACCAGATAATTTTTTTAAATAACTTTAAACCGACAGGATCAACCAGATATTTCAATACCTTATCTCATTTGTTGTCTTGGGGGTGGGGGCTGTGATGGGGGGCATGGCAGGATAAACCAGATAAGTTTTTTTTTAAAATAACTAAAAATAGCAAGCTCCATCAGAAATGTTTTTAAACAACAAATGACATCTGTTGTTTTGCCAGCATTCCTGTAAGGGGAGTTGTATTGCTAGGGCCATCACCTTTATGTGACCATTGCATTGAGAAGATATGCAGTGGGTTGCATTTCAGGGGCAAAACATACATTGTATAAACAGAATATGACATGGCCTGACTTAAGATATCATATTTATCTTCACTTGAGGCCAGTGACATCAAGATATCACTGGCCTCTCGTGAAGATAAATATGATATCCTAAGTCAGGTCATGTCATATCCTTGTATATATATATATATATATATATATATATATATATATATATATAAATTAGAGCAAAAAAATATGTTTAATGCATCAGTTAGGTTGTTCCACAGCATAAAAAAGCTAGAAATTCAGGGTTAGGGTTGAAAGCCTCTCTTTGGACCCCCAGCTCCACCCCCCAACTGGCATCAGGGTGCATGTTGGAGTCATTGGTCCTAATTCTCACCCCATCACATGTGTAAAGAAGCTGAGGTAAAGGAGAATGGGGTGAGAGTTAGATCGACAACCTAATGCGCACTTAATGCTGGTTGGGGTGGGCTTTAGTCCAGGCTTTCAACCCAACCCTGAATTTCCTAGCTTTTTTGCTGTGGAACAACCCTAACTGTTGCATTAAACAGAGATTTTTGCCTCTAATTATCCTTCTTTTTGAGAATGAGGATGATAAATAATGAAAGGAATGCAGTGGCAGCAGTGTGGGGCCCTCTGGGCCCCGTGCTCCTGCCATGTGATGTCTTGTTACACAGTAACAGGAACTGCAAAGCAAACACAAGCGGCAATGGTAATGCACATGGCAAAGCAGATGTTAATAGAAACACAAGTGTAAAGTGATGCTGAAGCAAACAGTTATGTAAATGGAGACATCAAACAGAAGTGCATACAGAACACAACTGGTAACATACACATTCATGGTACCATAATTGTAAATGCAAATGGTAACAGTAACACCAGCAATAACACCAAAGTAAACAGAAACGCAAGCACGTACGAAAATGCAAACCGTAACGCACACACTCATGAAACCACAATTATAAATGCAAACGGTTAAGGTAACAGCAACAATAAAGCCAATAAAAACAGAAATGCAAGCGCATACGAAAATGCAAACCATTACACACACAGTGGCGTAGACAGGAACGGTGATTCGAATGGTAACAGAATCGCAACTGGAAACGCTAACTGTCACAGTAACAAAAGTGCACACCCTTCTTTTCCCAAAAAACTGCATTGAAAAAACAAATTGAAAACAAAAAATGTATGCATTATAATTGACTTCAGAGCAGAAAAGTGTGACTTGGAATACTAAATTGCTTATATCTTAGGAACCGTAAGACGTAGTAAAAAATTAAAATTTTGTATGAATTATTACTTTCCTGGCTAGTTTTGTACTTAGCCCCCATTTGGAGGGCTAAGCATTTTTTTGACAAAAAGTCCGTATCTCACACTGTTTCTGAGATATGGGCCCTGAAAGACGCGACGGACGCCATAATGTTATCCTATGGGAAAAAACATCAACTTTGGAGTGCTGTCACTTTGCTACCCTGTAATATTTTTTCTCCAAGCCACCAAAAGGCACATTTGTCATATGTTAGCTTTCTTCCCTTCAAATTTCAGCCCAAAAGACCAAACCGTTTTTTTCCAGCAGATCGGCAAAGAATTCCTGTAATATAGCGGATTCCGTAATGTTATCCTATGGGAAAAAGGGCCAAATTCGTAGTGCCATAACTTTGCCACCCTGTAAAAACTTTTGACCAATCCACTAAAAGGCACATCTGTGAGACGTTGCCTTTCTTCCCTCCAAATGTCAAGTAAAAAGACCAAACCATTTCCAAGATATTCAATGTCAAAAATTGGCAACATTTCCCTATCTATTCCATTATAAAAAATCTGGCCATCTTGTCCCTATTTTGCGATCAAAGATCGCGATCAAAGAATCTCATGAGCAAAGAATTTGCTGCCTCATGATCAAAGAATTTGCAGGCTCATGAACAAAGAATAAAAAATGTAATAAATCAAAAAAATAGAAGCAATTTCAGCAAACCACCACCATGGTTCAACAAAACGAAGCCCCCTGAGTAAAACCCACCCTCGTTGGACTTCCTAGGACACCCTGGGCTGAGAAAATTGAATTTTAATTTGGGCCATCTTGTCCCTCGCTCATGATGCAAGATCATGATCAAAGAATCTCACAATCAAAGAATTTGCAGCCTCATGATCAAAGAATTTGAAGGCTCACAAACAAAGAATAAAAAATGTAATGCATCAAAAATTTGAAGGAATTGCAGTAAACTACCACCATGATTTGACAGAATGAAGCCCCCTGAGTAAAACTCACCCTCATTTGACTTCCTAGGGCACCCATGAGCTGAGAAAAATTATTTTTAAATTTGGCCATCTCGTCCCTCACTCACAATGCAAGATCATGATCAAAGATCTCACAATCAAAGAATTTTCAGGCTTACGATCAAAGAATAAAAAATGGTGAAACGCGATTTATTCATGGATTTGTATCAAACCAATGGCATGGTTCAACAGAATGGACCCTCCTGAGCTTAACAAGCCCTCATTTGTGTCGCTAGCTCACCCCTGAGCCGAGATATTAGTGTTTTAGGTCACGATGCAAGATCGCAATCAAAGAATCTCGCGATCAAAGAATTTGCAGGCTCGCGATCAAAGATCGTTAGCTAGCCGCAAATTAAGATTTTAAAAGCTTATAACTCTATTTTTTGACTGATTTGGATGGAATCAAAGCCATGGCTCAATAGATCAGAGTCCTCTGAGTAAAATCCATCAAAATTTTACTTCAGAAGTGACCCCTGAGTCGAGATACTGTATTTGTGTTTGTGTGATTGAAAAACTGAAAACAAGATAGCGGACCTCACGGTCATAGAATTTAGAAAATTCCTCAGGGACAAAGATTCTTGAACTGTGAGGCTGCAACTTCTTTGATCGTCAGGCAAGACCAGATGGCCAGAACCCCCATTCTTAGATCATAAGATGTAAATATAAATTTTCCCATTGACTTATAATAGGAACTTAAAAGTGCCATAACTTTTGAATGCCTTAATAATTTTTCACCAAACAAAAAGCGGCATGTTCAGCCACCAAAGCTCTTTCAAACAAGCCATTTTTCAGTGTGGCACACCACACAACGGCCGTGCAGGACCACATTAAACATGCCAAAAGGTGCCTCTAAAAATGGATAATTTTGCATTTTTCAGCGCTTTCTTACACAAAGACCAGCAATCCAACACAAACACAATTTGGCAGATCAAGAGATCTAGTATGCCCCAATGTGTGTACCAAATTTTAGGCAAATCCATTGAACTGGTCCAAAGTTATTAACGTCCAAACCTTTGACTTTAGTATGTAACTGGCCGCTCAACCCTTACTATAGTGGCACGACCATGCCACTATAATATATATATTTATATATATATATATATATATATATATATGTATATATATATATATATATGTATACACACACACAGATGCACATACAAACACACAGAAAATGCAATCTGGATTTTCTCATATATTCTTCCTGCCCCACCCCCCAAGAAAAGAAACTACTTTAAAGTAACTAAATGACTGAAGATACCACAAATAACAAGTAATCCAATCTGGATGACTTCAACTGGACAAATGCATAAAATACCAAACCTGTATCACGACCAAGAAAATTATAATGGGGCTTGCCCCACCTGGTGTCTGTGCCCTCCTTAAGCCTAGACATAGGAACGTCACTACAAGTTGATCCAATTCCCATCTACTACATATCCCATGATGTCGCACAACCCAAGAACAAAGATCATTCACCTATCGAGCATCCAACTGGCTCAACTCTCTTGGCAGTGACATAGCGACTGCTCCAACACTCGGCTTCTTCAAGTCCAAGCTGTACTTCTCACTGCTTGTATCCTGTGATTGCCCATCTTAACATTTCCACCATTCCAGCTGCACATGTTGCAGCACCCAGCATTTACAATCAGTCTTTGCACCCCTAGCACCCTACCTGTCATATTCCCTTGATAAGGCCCCCTGGCTACACTGTGTCCCTCCCTAGCCCACCTCTCCCATATCTCCACTCCTGCCCCTGCCCCAACCACCTCTTATACTCCTCCTTACTCCCTGCACCTCATTCCCCCTTTGATCTTCTACCCTCACTCCCCCGTCCCTTGTCTTGCTCATAGCTCAAGTCTTTGTACTGGTTATTACATGTCTGTAAGTCAATGATTATATGTTTGTAATTAAAAATGATGACTGTTGCACACACTGACATGGAACCTTTGTAAAAGAGCCTCAGCTCAAGGGTATTGTAATCCTAAATTGAAATAAATAAATAAAAAAAAGGCACAATGCACACCAGACACTTTAAGTAGTGATTTGATTGAAAATAAACTGTATTTTAAAGGCTTTTTAACAGTTTTTAGCAATATGTGTTCAGAGCAGAGAACATTTCTTCTTAAAATATTGATAGTGAAATCAGCAGACATAGCCATACCTCTCAACTGTACCACATTATGAGGAACAGTCCTCATTTTACTTCACAAAAGCTCCCTGTTCCACATTGTGAAGACTTATTCCACATTCAAAGTCAACATTTTAAATCAAAAATCCATAGTAAATGATGCAAAAAAAAATTATTCAATTAATAACAGACTTTCTGAACATAAATGCAACATTTTAACAGTGTTTTGAGCTTCTTATGAAAAGATTTGATTACGAATTCCACATTTTGCTCTTTGTTCCACATTTTGATGGGCAATGTTCCACATTTGGGGGACAAAAGGCTTAGAAGTATGGACACAGCATTTCAGTTAGATAACAGTAAAACCTGAGTAATAATTCTCTTACTGTAGCTAGCATTTCAGGGAGTTAAAATGATGCACTTTTCTATTTAAACATAAGCACTTCCCTCATAAATGAATTAAAACTGCAGGCAAGGTTTCTGTTCAAAATGGAGACTTACAGTCAGTGCTCCTGTAGTTTGTTGTTTTCCTCAGGTTGAGCAAAAACAGGAAGTGGTGCTGGGAAATGTGGTTGACTGACTGAGTAGACTTCTACAAACTGTAGTGCAGACTTTTAAAGGGACACTGCCAACCTTTTTTTTTTTTTTTTTGCTTCATATTATTTCTAGGTAAAAAACCCCACACTTTAATGATTGCTTACCTTCTCTTAAATTCATTGGTGTTGCTTATTGTTTTGTCTGTCTCCTTGCTTAGTAGAACTGAAATGCATAGTAATGTACTCATCCTTGACTGGCTAATTCAAATCCTTGAACTACTCGGCTGACTGTAATCTTCATTTATGATTCAGTAGTATTAACAAAAATTGTACTTTGAAGAGCATTGCAGTTCTGTTTCTAAGAATCATTTAGCATTAATTTACTCTTAAACAAGTAGCATGCTATATACCTCTTAGTATTTAGTATTCTTAGAGGTTGAATTTTGATTAAGAATGGCAAAAATTAGTCTTCAAAGGCAAATTAATGATCGCTTTAATACAAAATTTAGTATTGGTCTTTGGCGAGGTAAGAAAAATAATTTTTATGTGCTCAGAAAAAGATGAAGTGAAAGTAGAGGAGCTAACTGAATCTTGGGAGCATAAAGCAGAAAACAGAGGCTGTCTGCTGTATGTGCATGAGCATTTGTATATCACTGCTCTTAGCCCATGCCCTGATTGCATCAGTAGTGATAGTGAGTTACATACAAACATATGAAATTGCTTGCAGAAAAAGGCTCACAAGTTTATTAAGTCTGTCCGATTGTGCAGCTCTTAGTTTCATATCACTACAGCCGCCCCATTCCCACTCAAACCCTTCCCTTCCTCCTCTTTGCTGGCCTGTCCCCTCCTTTGTGTCCTTTTCTGTATTAATCCTGCCCCTGACTCTATCCCAACCATGTTGAAAGCTATCCACTGTCCTTGAAGTGATTAGCTCCTCTGGCAGTGCGTTCCAACCCACCACCACTCTCTCTGTGAAGTAATGCCTCGTCATCCCCCTCTTAAACCTTCCCCCTTCCAACTTCAGACTGTGCCCCTAGTGACCCTTCCCCCTTTAAGTGGAACAATCCTCCCTTCCTGACTTTGTTTATGCCTTTCAAGTACTTAAAGGTCTCTATCATGTCCCATCTTTCCCGTCTCTCTTCCAGTGAGTACATGTTGAGCTCTTTCAATGTTTCCATGTACGGCACCTCCCCTAGTCCCATGATCATTTCTGTAGCACTACACTGCATCCCCTCCAGTAATCTCACATCATTTCTGAGGTATGGGCACCAGCGTTGCACACAGTACTCCAAGTGTAACCTCACCAGTGATCTATACGATGGCAGGATGACCTCCCTCTTCTCTAGAGGAGATCCCTCTGGCAATGCATCCCAGCATCCTATTTGCCCTTGCTGCTACCCTTCTATACTGTGCTGATACCTTCATGTCCCGTGACTATTACTCAAGGATTTCTTTCCTCCTCTGAGGCTGTTACCTGCACTCCCTCCAGCCAGCAGCTGTTCCTGGGATTTCTGGCTCCGAGGTGCATGACCTTGTACTTCTTAGTGTTAAACTCCAAATGTCACACCCTAGACCAGTGTTCAAGTTTAGCTAGATCCTCACTGAGTGCCTGCCTCCCTTCCTCATTGTCCACTTTTGCACAGATCATATTGTCATCTGCAAACAGGCTGATCTTACTCTTGACTCCCTCTGCAATGCCTCCAGTTAAGACACTGAACAGAACAGAGTCCATCGCTGAACCCTGCAGTACCCCATTCATTACTTGTCTTGGCTTGGATGACTCCCCCTCTCCCCCTTACAACTACCCTCTGTTGTCTGCCCTGCAGCCAACTCTCAGCCCACCCCACCAGTCCCCCCATGTCTCTCATCTTGCTCATTAACCTCCTGTGTGGAATTGTGTTGAAAGCCTTGCTGAAGTCCAGATACAAGACATCCACAGTGTGGCCTTCATCAACCACCCTAGTGACCCAGTTGAAGAAGTCAATCAGGTTAGTTTGGCAAGTTCTTCCCATGACAAACCCATGCTGTCTCTCATCCTGCAGACCTTAGCGATCAAGAAAGGTTTTCAACCTCTTCTTCAGAATGGTCTCCATCAACTTCCCCACAATGAAAGTCAAACTCACCAGTCTGTAGTTGCCCAGTTGGTCCTTGGGAATACTATTGTGAAGGGGCACCACGTGAGCCATCCTCCAGTCCCTGGGTACATTCCCCATCTCCAAGGAGGTGTTGAATAGTTCTGTCAGAGGGCCTGCCAACACCTCTGCCAGTTCCTTCAGGACCCTTGAGTGTACACCATCTGGTCCTGGTGCCTTGTCTACCTGCAAATCTTTAAGGCCCTTCAGAACCCTCTTGAATGACCCAGTCCATTATCTCTGCCACCCCTCCACCCTTTCTCCCTTTCCCCTAAGGTATTGGACCATCCTCTTCTTTCATGAAAACCAAGCAGAAATACTCATTAAGTGCTTCTGCCTGGTATTCCCTTTGTTCTGACCACCCCCCCTCTTGATTCTAACAATATTATCTCTACAACTCCTCTTCTCCCTTACGTATTTAAAGACCCCCTCCCCCCGATCCTTGAGCCAATTTCAGCTCCTTTGTAGCCTTGACTGCCTTGACTGACCTGGTCACCTCACTAGATGCCTTCGTGAAATCCTTTCTATCTTGCTCATGCCGATTTTTTGAACTAAATTAAGGCCACTCTTTTTTCCCTTACCTTTCCTTTCACTTCCTTGCTGAGCCACCTAGGTTTTTTGACCTGGACTGTTTTCTCTGAGATCTAGCACATGTGTTTGTGACCTCATTCAGCCCCTTTTCCAATGACTGCCCTCTTCTGTTCAGCATCCATCCATCCATGGGTTAATTTCACCCAAATACAACTCTAGGATGCCGTTCATTCTGGCAAAATCTTTCTTCCAGAAACCCAACATTCTTGTCCTGGTCTTAGCTGATTACCTCCTTGTGTTGAGGAGGAACCATGCTTAGCAGTGGTCACTTCTTGCTAGAGGGTCCTATACTACCACATCCTGGACTTGGTCCCCATTTGTTAGCACCAAGTCCAGTTTGTTCCCCTCCCTAGCAAGATCCATCATCCCATGCACAAGGTAGCTGTCTTGGATAGCCTCCAGCAGTACCTGTTGCCTGGTGTGTGCCGTAGATACTGTCTGCTAGTCAACCCCGGGTAGGTTGAAGTCTCCCACTATAACTGTATTCCCTTTGCCACTGACCTTCCTGATTTTCTCCCCCAGGCCCCAGCTCACTATCCATCTCCTCATTCTGTGAGCGTGGCCTGTACACCACACCCATCCAGTGCTTCTTACCTTTTGGGCTTTTGAGCAATACCCATATGACTTCTAGCCTCCCCTCGTCTCTGGTACACAGTATCCGCTCATTGACATAAATATTCACCCCTCCTCCCTTCCTCCCACCTGGTCTCTACAGAACTCCTTGTATCCTGGGATTGTGAGATCCCAGTCATGGTATTGGGTGTCCCAGATCTCTGAGATGGCAACAATATCTACCTCTCTCTCTGTCATCATTGCCAGAACTCTGCCACCTTGCTTGTGAAGTTTCTTACATTCAAGGATACTACAGTCCACCTTGTGTCCTGCCCCTCCATTTCCCATCTCTCCCCCACCCACTTTTGTCTTGGTAACTTCCCCTCATTCTCCACCTCCCTCTCTGGGGGTCGAGGCCTTCCGGTCTCCCCTGAAAGGTGCCTCCTCCCTGCTAGCTTACTCAGCCCCTCCCCTTCCTCAGTTTAAATTGTATTGTATTGTATTGTATTGCATTGCATTGCATAGTATTGTACTGTCTCTCTCTGACATTGAACCTTTGTAAATGAGCCCTGGCTCAAAGGTGTTAATCTGAATCTGAAATAAATTAATAAATCTATGTTGTTTCTAATGTACTTCTTCAGCCCCTGTCTCAATGCCCTCTTATCCTCGATGGTGAGATGCAGCCTATCCTTGGCATAAAGCATCTTATTGTTCCATGTCTTGCTTCACTTTCCTACTACCCCATACCCTATTTCTGCACGTAAACCCTTCAACTACCCTTTAAACTCCTGTATTCTTAGATTCCTTACAGCGCTTGCCTAAGTACTGGGAGTACCTTGGAGATGAAGAATGTCGCTGAGCTTCCCACCCAATTGCAGATACCCTGCACTTCCCTGAACCCCTCCTGCATGTCTTCCACTGTACTGCCCTCTAGGTTGTTTGTTCTTATGTGCACAGTGATATGGGGCTTCCCTCCCACCTTCTCCACACATTTCTGAACCCATTACCCTACTCCCCTCACTGCCGTACCTAGCATACACTCCACCCAGGATTGGCTCTTCCTTGGTCCCTTACCTCCCCATCTCACCCTCAGGAGCATAGACTCCTCTAATAAAAGTACTCGCTCCCCCATCCCTTGCACTTCCCCCATGGTTTTCCCTCCTATGAGCCCCTTTTCTTCAGTGTCCTCTGTATTATGTAAAGATACTCATGCATATTTAAGAAACTCCAAGCTCTTATTTTTCTTTTTTGACTCTGTGACTTAAATCTTTCACTGCAGGGCTCCCAGATTTGCAAGAATTGCTGTATTATGCAGAAAATGGAGCCATTTACAGGGTAATTCGTTTGAAAGACTTTCACTGATTGTAGGGGAAAACAGAATAATTTGGCTCCCATAGGAAATAATGCAATTTACAGGAAAACACAGAAAAACTGCCCTATAGTTAGAGGGAAAATGCCAACTCAATATGGGAGCACAGTCACTGTTTCAATATCATTTGCAATGCATGCAGAAATAATCATTGCATCATACCTTGAGCTCTAGATGGATTTTACACTGTGGGCTGGATATTCAGAAATATGCCAAAGTCAGGCGCAAGTCCGGTGCAGCGCAACTCAGATGTACCATGGCAATCCGGGGGTCATATTCAGAAGATGCACCACCCAAAATTCTCCAGCACAAGTCAGCTGAATATGGCAAAGATATGCCATGGCACAACCAGAGATACACTGGTGCAACCATGGATGCGCAGAGCAAACCTGAGCACAAACCCATTGAGCAGGCAACAGCCACAGGCTGCAGGTACACATAAGCAAGCAAACATAGGGCAATGGCCACAGGCCACCCCAGCAGGGCATGCCTATGAACACAGAGGTATGGACTCGGAGGGCACACAGGGCACCAGGGGCAGGTGCACAGAGAATCCAAGCCCACAAACCATGGAACATGCCCCCAGCCAAAGACCTGCCACCCCAGTCATGTCAATGGCAGGCACATGCAATAGACACCCACTAGGCAGGGCCACAGTGCACCGAGTGCATGGTGCCAGGGATTAGGTAAACACAAAGCAAAGACGATTAGAGTTGAGTGACGCACAGGCCATCCAGTGCCACACAGGGCACCCAGCAAAGTGTGGAGGAGCACCACAGACCCACCCACAGTGGACATGTGCATTCCCATGGGCAGACAGCAGTCCAGGTGTACAGGTGCACAAGGCACATGTGCAGACACAGGCCACAATGGCACACATGACCATGCACAGGACAGAGAAAAGGCCAGCATGCCCAGGGACCCCTGGGGCAATGGCACAGGGGGATGGTGGGGGACAATCAGAGACACGGCAATGCACAGCAGAACATGGGCAGGAACACAGACATACAGAATCACAGAAACCGGATGGCAGAAACTGATCACCAGGCACAGCAGGACCATGCAAGGCACTGAGCAGATGGGCAGGGCAGAAGTAGTAACCCACACAACCCTGTGGCACCCTCCCTCCTGCCACCCCCCATACCAGTCCCACGTGTTTCGTCCATGCCTACACACAGCCCCGTATGGTGCCCAGCCCCAGCACCACCTACAGGAGCACATACCAGCTGCCCACCAATCTGACAGTGACAGGAGCCACAAGATGTGACCCCAACACCAGTCAACCACCACCAGGAACACACACCCCTGGGCCAACAGTGCCACTGCGGCCCGAGATACACCACCCCATCCCCAGCCCAACCACACTAGATAATGATGAGTCCCAGGCACACCCTTCCTACCCCATTCATAGCTCAGTGAGTGCAAACACAGTGCACCCAAGTTAGCCCCGCACTGCAGGGAAGGTAGCTCAGCCACCATCTGAGGCCTGACTGTCAGTATGCCACCAGCCGGTACATGACCTGGCACCAGGAACAGTCACTGTAGCTGCAGACCACAGTCCATAGTTGGCCTGACCAGCCATGGGGAGCTGGGTAGATTGACCCACCTAAACCACATGTGAACACCCACCTCAGGCAGTCCAATAGCAAGCCTTCCATGTCCACCACTTGGCCACAGTGTCCAGCACCCTGCACATCACTGGACACACAAATGCCCAGGACACCATACTCCTGACACCACCAGTGCAAGACCCCCCCGGCTGCATGGCACAGGCAGGTGGATCCCATGAGCATGTGTGTGCACTCGTTTACAGTGTGGGCCATGCGCCACAAGGCAGACCATGCCCCAAGACTACAGGGTCCCAATGCAGAGCCCACCCCAGTTACACAACACAGTACAGAGCACCACAGTGACACCCCACACCCCACAGACCCGTCAGACATGCCCTGGACATGTGAAGCAGTGCTGAACACAGACCATGAACCAACCCATCCCCATGGGGACACCATGCACCACACCCACACATCTGCAGCATGGGTCCTCGTGCCACCTGCAAAGCAGACATGTACACAGGCCTTCAACAACAAAAAAGCTTTATATAAAAGAGCATATGAAACAGGCAGATAACAGGGGGAAGGGATGTGGGAGGGGGAGAGAAGAAAGAGAACAGGGTGCAGGGGCTATACAAAATGAAATGGGACAGCAGGGAACCAAATGTGGGTAAGCAATGGGGACTATATACAATGCAGGCCACTGTATGTCCCTCTATCTTCAGCCTCTGATTGACCACTGCAGCTGCTGTATGGCCCACCTCAATGCTGCAGTCTCCTGCAGGTGTCTCCTCTGAAGAGCAAGGAGCTGCATCTGTAACACCATGAGACTCCCTCAGTTCAGGATCCAGGGGCGTGAAGCCATCCCTGCAACATTCCTGTGACCACCTGGGGAAGGGACAGGACAGCCAATCAGTGCAATGCCCCAAAGACCCTAGCCCACCCACAGCATGCATTAGAATGTGGGGGCACACAACACTGGGGGACTGTAATGGACCCGGGCCTGGAGAGCCACACCAGCCATCCATACAGGACATCACAATGGCATGGCGAGACAGACGGGAAGCACACTGCACCCATGTGTGCATGACCTCAGGTACAAGGCTCAGAGCACAGGCACCATCACAGCAGATATTGTGGGGGCTGAGTGCATGCCCCCCCCCGACAGGCACAATGCTGCCAATGTACGTGCAACAGTGGCATGTACAATGGGTGGTACGCACCCTACGGCCATGCAGGCACATGGCTGTGGACACCATGTCCTGCCCACCACCCACAGCAATACAACTGGGACACGAAACAGCATAGTGGCCGCACTTACCTTCCATGCTGCTCCCAGCCGGTGCTGCCCTCTGTGGAATACCACAGCCCCTCGCACTGTCCACCATGGCCCTGGCCCATCTGTGGTTCTCTGGTCCTGTGGAAAGCATGAAGAGAGGTGAACATGAGTACACAAGCACGCATGGAGAGCCCCCGCCACCGCACAGCCCGCATGTTGCATGTCATGTCCCCTACTGTTGCGTGGCCCCCATGCCTTGCATGACTGCAACATGTGCAATGGCCATGCAAGACATGCAGCTGCCATGAGACTGTGATGAACCCCAGCCATGGATCGTGCCTCACAGCCCAACAGCCACTACTGATGAACATCAGGACATGCATGCCCATTACACACACCTACCTGGCTGCGGCACCGGCCCTCGCTGTAGGCACACCTGCATCCAGCACAGCCATTCTGGATCCCTGTGCTGCAGGTACCCATACTGGTGGCAGCATTGCTCCGCATTCTTGACCGCCCCACCCCCGTGCACCTCTCCAGGGCTGTGGCCACCTGCACCCACATGTTGCCTCTGGCCTGTGGCAGTGGCACAACCCCATACAGCTGCCTTTCAAGAGGCTGCAGCACTGCAACCAGGTGACCAGTTCCACATTGGTCCAATTGGGGGCCTTACATGATCACTGCTGCACCATGGCCGCTATTCAGTTCCACCACCGGATCGAATGGCATTGCGGTCACACATGTGGGTGCAGCAGGTGTCGGATGCATGATAGGGAACCTAATGGTGCAACGGAGTAGTATGGAGATGAGCAATGCAGGTGCATTGTGCATTCCCAGACATGCGCACAGCACACTGGCCTAGTGGTTATGCGGGGTCAGGGGTCGTGACCCCATACACAATTGTGCATGTGCCTGACACGCGCTGCATGCCACATCATGCATGTGCACAGTAGGGGCGTGTGTTGGTCTGTTTGAGGATACACAATGCCACCCTGGTATCGCATGCACAATGGCATGGGTATCACGCAAAGCCTGTCAGTTGCACAATGGATGGATTCACTGTCGTGCGCACATGCACACTGCCAGAACGCACAATGCGCATGTGCCAGGAATGCATCACAGGATTGCTCTGCAGCAACCCCATTGTGCATGGCACATTTTCACGATATTCAGCCAACGTATGCAAATCACCTCATCAGACAATATTTGGTGCAGTGGGGTGCATCAGTGTATCATTACCATTGCGCAATGGCTCATTTGCATGCATTGCACTTCATAAGCACCAGCAGACAGCACAGGCCACAGACTGGTATTGCAACCTCTATAGGTAAGTGGATGCTGCCACAGGGCAACAGAAGCCTGGTACAACTATTCACTGTAGGTTTGCCAGGGACCATGCTGACAATGACCCACCATGCTGTCATTGTCCACAGGTAGCAACATGTCAGGAGATGAGGAGGGGTGTGGGCCTGCCTAGAAGAGAAGACTCAACTTCACGAAGGAAGACATGAATGCCCTGTATGAGGCATACCTTGAGAGGGGGTAATTGCTGAGCAGTGCTACTGGCACACCCCAGGACTGGTCGGCAGGGTGGGATGCGGTGGTGGTGTACGTGAACCAGCACAGACGGCACTAGAGAAGTGCACAGGAGTGCCAGAAGAAGATAGCCACAGACAGGCAGAGGATTAAGGAGAAGGTGGAGGCTATACGGGCCTCCCACAGTGTGAACAGCAGTGGCCTGTCCACTGCTCCCACCCTGTTGACCACTGAAGAGCTGGTGGTGGCCACCATCAGGTGTACGTCAGTTGAGGGTGTGCCTGGTGGGGGATTCCAGACCAGTGGCAGCCCAACCCTGCATGGTGAGTATGCACTCTACTGACATGGCCTTTAGGGTATGTATGTACATGCAGGAGTGCATGAAGCTGTGTCGCATGCCACCTGCCTGTGTCACTGCTGGTATGTATGGCTAAGGGGTGGTATGTGGCATCCATTGGGGGAGCCACTGCATGACCGTCACTGCACCACTGACCCACTGTTTCTGTCTTGCAGCACCATAACGACTCCATGGTGAGGATGGAGTGGGGTCAGCCATGGCCCCGAAGGATAGACCATCTACCTCCACCAGCATGCATGGCCTGGACAGGCTGAGGGTGAGTGCCGTGGAGCAACTGGATGTCCTTGACCTGGGATTGGATGACGCCCTGGCTGTTGTTCCTGCATGATGACAGCCTCAATGTGCTGTGTGCAGAGACCCAGCTAGAGGCTCGTGTCAGCTCAGACAATGACATAATGCTGATCCTGGACAGCGTCAGGGACGTGCTGCCCGAGATGACCCTGGACACATCACAGGCAGCATCAGGGCATGGTTTTGTGCCTGTGGCTGCACAGCTGCCACCCATCCCTGGCAGTGTGGCAGTATGTGGCACCACCTCTGTGCACGGTGGGTGTGGTGGTGCAGGTGTAGCAGCAGAGCATGGCACTGGCCAGCAGACAGTCAAGTGTCAGCAGCAGGATGAGGTTTCTGCCAGGCAGCATGGCACGTTGTCCACCACCGGTGCACCTGACAACACTGTACCCCTGGTACAGCCCCCTATGCAGCATCCCCCAGAGCGGGAGGCTGGGCAGCATGCCATGTCATCACCAGCAGCCCAGCACAATGGCCAGGAGGCACAGGACACTGGGTGGCTGGCAGAGCACACCCAGTTGCTGCGTGCATCTGTAGAGAACCAGGTGCTGCTTGCCACCGAGGTGCATGCACTGCATGCATAGGTGTGACAGCTGGCCAAGCAGCAGGACAGGGGCACTGTGCAGCTCATGGATGGGCTCTGCCAGAAGCAGGAGGCCACAACCATGTCAATGGACCACATGGCTGGTGCCATTGTGGCAGCACTGGACTGCATGACTGGTACCATCATGGCGAGGCTCACGTCGGTGACAGCCACTGGGCTTGGCAATGCACAGAGGACCCCCCACAGTGCACTGTCCACCCCACAGTCCCGGCATCTGGCGATCACATCACAGCAGATGCCATGATTCAATGTCGGCATCCCAGGCACTCCAGTGGCTGTCCTGTTTGGCCACCTGAACACCCCTGCATGGACACAGTCACAGTCCCAGGCATCAATCCCTGGGGGGGCATCAAACACACACCCATGGCTGATGTGCAGCCTGCATCTGCTGGTCAGCCCAGGCATAGCCTCCCACATGGCCATGGCAGTCGAGGGACTGCGCTGTTGGACTGATGTGTCTGCTGCCTTGGACTACTGTCCACTACTGCTGCTCCATGTATGCATGGGCGGTGGTTATGCAGCATGCATGTGCATGCATGCATGTGGGTTGTGCCACATGCCCCCCATGTACACCAACCATGTTGCTGGGCCATGTGGCATGGATGTGATGATGGCCAATATGCTCAATGCCGGCTGTGCCTGTGCACTGGTGTCATGTCTCTGATCCATGCCATGGTTCGCAGTATGTGTGTGTGTGTGCATGCCTGAGCTCTGTGTATGTGCATCCATGTGCCAGCGCCTTCTCATGCCTGCTGTGCATCCTATTCCCTGCATGCCTACCACCATGCACTTCCAGGGCTGTGTGTGTGGTGTGCTGCTCTGTGTGGCCCTTACATGTATGTCATTGCACTTACCTGCGTTCTCCATAATGCTCCTGTGTGATGGTGTCCCAGTGGCGGCATGCCTGTGCTGCCAGGCAGGGATCCCATCTTCCAGGTGGTGGCTGCCCACCACCCTCCAGCCCATTCCCATCATCGTTGCCACTACTGTCGCCATCTTCTGCCTTGACAGCTATCCCATGGTCAATGGCCATGCTGTGCAGTATGCAGCAGGCCAGGAATAGGCCACAGGCTTTTGATGGGCTATATTGTAGAGCACCGCCTGACCTGTCTAGGCATCTGAAATACATTTTATGCATGCCAAAGACACGCTTGATGATACTGCACATGCTGGCATGTGCCTCATTGTATCTCTCCTCTGTGGGGGATGACGGTTGTCGGTAGGGGGTGAGCAGACACGGCCTCAGTGGGTATACGCTGTCACCTGTGTGGGGATGGAGGTGGTTAGCCCTTGTCTGTGCTGTGCCACCTCCTAGTCCCTGCTCCCACCGCTCACTTCACCACGCCCGCCCTTTCTGTTCTCCCTCTGTCACCACCTCGGCTGTGTCGCGCAAGCCCCCTGGCTCATGCCATACTTACCCACGAGGTAGCCTGTGGGGATATACCCACATTTGAACCTGTGGCACAGTGCACAGCTGTGCCAGATAAATGTGTCATGTGCACTCCTGGGGTGCGTGGTGCAGATATTTATGATGCGCCCTGTGGCATCGCACACCACCTGGTAGTTGACTGATGGGAATCCTTTGCGGTTGATGTAGACCGAACCCTCGGGGCCAGGTGGTATGTGGATGCCCATGTGGGTGCAGTCAATGGCCCCAATCATGCCTGTCATGCATGCCACCCTGTGTAAGTCCTGCATGTTTGCTTAATGCTCTGCCTGTGTGCTGGGGAAACATATGTACTCTGAAGCACGTGGCAGCAAAACATTGATGAACTGTGTGAGCAGGCGGGACATGGCTGACTGGGTGATGCCAATGGTATCTCCTGTTGGCCTCTGGAAGGTGCCGCAGGTGAGCAGGCACATAACTGCTGTCACGTTAGTCTCCACTGGCATGGCATGACTGCATCTGGTGGGTGCCTGCATCTCATCATTGCACAGCTCACAGAGCTGCCTCAGAATTGTCCTATTCAGGAGGTACGGGCCCACTATCTCCGCATCACTACAGTTCTCAAATGTGATACGGGCATGGTACCACCTGCATCAGGCATACTGCCACCGGGCCCTTTGTTGGCCACGTTGGTGTTCCTCCTACCTCCTCACACCCCTCATTACTGCCTCCATGAGAAACGGGGCACTGCCCATCGCTCTCTGGCTGTGCAGTGGCTCCCTGGCTATGTGTCTCTCTTAGTGTCTCTCTCTCTCCCTCTCTGCACAGTGTTACACATCCCTGTTCGTGTGTTTGAGCCAGGTTTTTATATGCTCAAGTCCAGGTGGCACGTTTGGGTTTTGCTCCTGACTTGAGCCATGATTTATGGTTGAATATACTGTTGCACCGCTTATTCATGGGAATGCCCCTACACTTGCGCTGCATACATTATAGTTATGCCATGGAGCAATGTGACTTGTGCTGCGCAGCCACTATCTTTGAATATCACTCAGTGGTGTATTTCCGTTGTTGCGCTGGCACAGCTCGGTTGCTCCATACGCAACTGCTCTGAATTTCTGGCCCACTGTGTTTAATATTACAATGTATAAATGCAGTTTATTTAATGTGTCAGTTTTGACAAAAAAAATTGATCAATCTGACTGACAGGAGACACAAGGAAAGAAAAATGGAGTTAAGCTGCTATAAGAACCGATTATTTAGTTGGGCTGAAAATGAACACTGGATGGGGAAATAAGCAGGGGCCTGATTATTGGGGTCTGTGAAAACTCTTGGGTTAAGGAGGGCTTGAAGGTCTGATTACTGGAATCTGGAGATGATTAATGTGGTTGGGAGGCTAATTTCTGGGATTCACAGAACTGGTTAACAGGCTTGGAGGGCTGATTACTGTGTGGGGAACTGATTAATGCGGCTGTGGGCTGATCACCAGGGTCTGGAACATTGAGTTGAGGGTCTGATTATTGGGGTCTGGTGACTTAATTAAAGGGGTTGAGGGTTGATTACTGAGGTGAACTGAGGTTGGAGGGTGATTACTGGGATCTAGAGAAATTTGATTTAGGAACTAATGGGGGTCAGCTGATTTCTGGGGGTTAGTGAAACTGATTAATCTTTGTCAAGGCTGAGTTCTTAGGGTTAGTATAATTGAATACGGTATAGAAGGGACTGACTTAATGCAGGCAGGGACTACATTTCTAGAGTATGACAGCTAATTACTGAATTTGGGCTAGTGATAATGTAAGCATTAATCGCTGAGACAGGAAGGCATTTCCCAGGAATTAATGCATGGTTAGGAGTGTATGAGGCCACAGGCCGAGTGCTTCCCACCACCCAACCATACATTAATTCCTGGGAAATGCCCTCCTGTCAAAGTGATTAGTGCACTTGTAATATGGAAGTGCTACAGAAATTGACTGCCAAGATTATTATTTAAAATGGAAACAGAGACATGCATTTTTGTTTGAGTTACTGTATGCTGCTCAGCGCCATATGTTTTTGAATGTCTAAGATCAGTTCATATTGTGGCTGCTACAAGTTCAACATTTAGATTGTTGATCTGTACTGTCATTCAGCCTATATCTCACTGTCGGGTAAGATGCCGTTTGTGCTGCTGCTTGAAACCACACAACTATCGTCACGGCTCAGTGAGTGACTGAAAAAATTCTCTTTGTGTGATCAGGTAGCGCTTTTCGTGTAAACAGTGTTTGCACTACAAAATGAAGCAGTAATTTCTAGGTAATTATTGACCACTTCATTTTGTACCACCGGCTGTGTTTCCACCTACTGTTATGCCGGATTCACGGCACACATTATTTGCCTTGTTACGATGGGGCTTAGGGACTGCTTATTGGTTGTAAGGTGGTGGATTATTTACTTAGTATTTAGGGTGGCCAGGAACTGATACCTCTGGAAGAGAATTCTTACCTAGGGAAGGGGCTTATTTTTGGGGTCAGTGGCTAAAATGTAGAAAGTTGTTGAATGAAAAGATAAGCGATTTCAATGATTCCATGCATGGGGGAAGGGGAATCATATATAACAACAAAAGAGGCAATAACTGAACAGCAGTAATGATGACTGCAGGATGGGTAGATGGTGCTGAATGGCCACCTGAAGCAGATGAAGAACAGGCACAGGGAAAAATTCCAGACTGAAAATAAACGTAAAGAGAAGTGGATGCAAGAAAATCACTGTTTTGATGTAAATGTACTTATTAGTAAAAAATGTGATAGGGAAACAATTTTACGGAGAAAAAAAGTCACATTTAGTTCTGATGAAAATTGATTGGGGGCTGGTGATCATAAAGTATTTTGAAAAGCTTCAAATCGCAAAGCTCACATTTTAAGGTACTTTATAAATATTACATAGACTTTTTTTTCTATTTCTTTTTTAGCGCCTCCTGTGATCCAGCGAACTCTCTCCATCGACCTCCTATGCCTCCCTTGTCTCTACCTCCCGTCATGGCCATGTCTTCCCCATGCCCCCAGCCTGGCATATCCCCTGGGTCTGAATCCTCTGGGGAAGGGCTGCCCTCTCTGCCCAGGGTGCTCTATCTACAGTGCTGAGCTCCGGGCTGGGGAGGGAGACCTGCAGGGAGGCAAGTACGACATTGAGAGTGTGAACAGTGGAGGGTAGGAGGTGCCATTGCTTATTGCTGGAGTTTTTTTTTGTGTTGTTACACCTCCCGAGCCTGGATGTGCAATAACATCTTTGATGACGTTTGCTACAGCTCAGCCCAGCCCCTCTTCCAAGCCCTGTAGTGTGGCAGTGCCTCCGACTTCTGCCAGTCCACTGCAGTGCTGGGCTATCCCTGGATCCCTCCCCCAAGAGAGGAGAACTGTCCTCTGGATGCTTAATCCTCTCTCTCCCCTGCTGACCCCCAGTGGCCCAGTCTCATTCCTGAAACTGGGTCACCGGTATGGCGCAAGGTGTGGCGTCCAGTGCCTTGACCCTTAGTGCCACTGGGATGGCAATATTACATAGATTTAAAAGTACATTTAAGTTACATGAACAAAATGATAAACTTTTAGGAGTAACCCTGAGGTAAAAGTAGTACATAAGAGATATAATACGAGGACAGACTTGAGGAGCTCTGCCTGTTTTCATTGGAGGAGAGGAGAGACAGGGGGGACATGATTGAGGTCTTCAAGTACCTCAAGGGAATAAATAGGGTAAACATGGAGGGGATCTTTAGACTAAAGCAGGGAGGCATCACCAGAGGGCATGGTTTGAAGTTGGAAGGTGGAAGGGTGAGGGGGGAAAAGAGGAGGAGGTTTTTCACTGAGAGGGTGGTGGACCCTTGGAATGCTCTGCCTGGTGAGCTGGTTCAGAGATCCACAGTGGAGAGCTTTAAGAGAGGGTGGGACAGACACAGAAAGTGGATGTATCAGATGATGGCCTATCCCGGGGGGGTGGGGATGGATGATAGGGGTTTCTGGAGCACAAGGGATGGGAGGGTCTCGGCACCCAACTAAGGATCTAGGTTCGAGCAGACTTGATAGACCATAAGGCCTAATCTGCTGGCAAATAGTATGTTAGTATGTTAGTATGTTACATGATTCTCTGTGTTAAACTTGCTGAAATTTAGCCAAGTGATAGCAGTAGTTTGGGAGTCATGTAGTAACTATGAAGTGGGTATGTAAAAACAACTAAATGACTGAAAATAAATATTATGGTCTGGAAGGGCTACCTCAGCCTTATCTCTTTATTCTTATGTTACCCCTATATATAATGTAAACATACCTTATACCATTGCTTCAGCCCATCAGCTCTTTTTAGTGCCACACTGGATTTTTTTCACCTAACCATTGGTTTTACTTTTCAATATCTATTGAGAAAAAGCAGTAAACTGAAGCAGCCAAAAAACACATGTTATGGTCAGGATAACTTAACTGCTACAAGATGGATCATTTCATTGGTATTTGAAGGGATATTGGGAGCAATGCTGACAATGAAAGCTAAAACATGGAAAATGAATTGTTCAGAATAAACTGCTCAAAAAGATGAGTCATTTGAAGGGTATTGGAAGGGATATCTGGAGCAAAAAAATGAAGGGTAAAGAGAAAAAATGGAAAATTAATGGTTGCCTAGAAGTAAAATGGTGGGTGCTTCTGAGTTGCACTTGAGGATGACAGGTCGGGTTGCAGTAGGGTTGGATCAAAAACATTGGGGGGGGGGAGCACATAGCTAAGATCTGTGAAAGTGGTGTTGAATGTATAGATTATGGGTACATTATCCAAGGTGATAGAACCATCAGTGTTGAGCACTGTGGGTGTAACTTTGGGGTTCTTCCCTGTTACTTCAGAGAGGTTGCCCGAGAACATCCCCCCATCATTCCAGGTGTTGGCTAGGGCATTTCTGTAGAGTTGGCTTTCACTAGGCGTATAGCTCTTGTGTGGGCATTCCTCACTGATTTGTAGGCCTGAGTGTCAGCTAGAGTGCCAGTCACCTTAGTGCGGTACCAGAGCTGGTCCTGGGCTTTCATTTGTTCAAGGAAGCTGAGGGTCACCCACGGATAAATAGTACCCTTGACCTTACATTTTTTGAAGGGAGCATGGGCATCACAGGCTGAGTTAAAGGTAGTAATAAGGTATTCAAGGGCTGAGTCTACATCCTGGGCAGAGTCAATTGGAGATCAGTCAAGTACTCACAGGTATGTTTTAAGGGATCCTGGATGACCAGGCACTAATATTCTGCTGACAGCAGTCATAAATCTCAGTATATAGGGGGGGATATGGCATGAGTTAGTGTGTCATAAGCTTTTTATTTTCACGAGAGGTCTGTGACCTCTTGATCCCTCACGAGTGGTGTAGCCACGAGTGAAGGAGCAAGAGGGCACAGACCTTGAGTGAAGATTAAAATGCATATGACACTCTAACTCATGCCATGTGTGCTTTATACTGTGAGTCTGATGGAAAAAAAATTGCTTGCATCTATCTTTGTAATAATATTACCATTAGGTCTGAAGCCGCAGGTCCGCTGTAGCACGAGTAGGCATCCGCGTGGTGTCATTATGATGTACCGGATAGTGGAAATAACAGGCGTGATATACCCCATTCATAAGATACATTTTTTTATCTCTGAATCGGGTACATCAGCAGGCAGGATACAGCTTTTATCTGCCTGAAATTTCCATTACGCTCATTGTATAAACTGTTATATGTAACATTGCGTTTAGACAATATTTACTGTATCACTAGTAGCAGTGTATATCCTTAAACCATAGTCCATTGCTTCAAAGAGAAAGCCATGGGTTAATTTCCTTTTAGATTCTGATGTTTGGAATTGTTTAATTCTGTACAGACCCCACAGTATTTGATGCAAAGTTTTTATTATAGAATTAACATGGGATTCAAAAGTAAAATTATTAATGAACTGTTAACCCCAGTTAACAAAAACTAAATAAATAAACAATTCTACCTACACTCCTTTTATATTTTATATATCCCTGATACATAATTTAATACTGAAGAAATGTATACAGTATGATTGTTGTCCCTTAGAGTTCATTTTGAGTACATCTGCCTCTATAGCATACTCCCTAGTTCAAGTCATAATCCTCTACTGTAACATCACAATCTGATGCCATGCGAGTAACTACGAGGTCACAAGCAGTGCTCTATGACTTCAGATAAGGAGAAAGTAGCAGGAATAGATGAACTCTTCAGGAGCAAAGATCCAGTTTTCTTGGAAATTACCTCACTACTAAATAATGGGGAGGAGGAATACAGAACTAATGGGAAATACACACTGGACAGTACCTAAATATTATGTTTTGCTAAAGTTGTTCTGAATGTATCACCAGTTCTTATGAAGATACATAGACACTGTTGGCAAATAAGGGCCTACGACCCACCCAGTCTGCCCATTTGAGCTTGTAAGTTCAGTTTGCTTTCCTAGAAGTCTGTTGCCCCTTACCACTGACCTCCAGAATTCCCTTATGTCTATCCCATGCATTCTTAAATCCCGTGATTGTTTCAGTCCCCACTACTTCCTCTGGCAGGGTGTTCCACTTGTCCACCACCTGTTCTGTGAAGAAATTCTTCCTCACATTTCCTCTGAATCATCCTCCCCAACTTCATCCCATGCCCTCCAATCCTAGAACATCTTTTTCACTGAAAAAAGTATATTCCTGCACTCTGTTCCTCCTTGTAAGATACTTGTATGTCTCTATCATATCACCTCTCTCCCTCCTCTCCTCCAGAGAGTACATATTCAAGTCCATCAACCTGTCCTCATAGGACTTGTGATGCAATCCATGTACCATCTTTGTTGCCCTCCTCTGAACCTTCTCTATCTTGTCTATGTCCTTACATAGGTAAGATCTCCAGAACTGTACACTGTATTCCAGGTGGGGCCTCACTAGTGTCTTGAATAGTGGAATTATGTCCTCCCTTTTCCTGCTGGTGATGCCCCTGCCTATGCATCCCAGCATCCTATTTGCTTTACCTGCTGCCTTGTCACACCATTTCCCTACCTTGAGGTCTTCAGAGATGATAACCCCAAGATCTCTTTCCTGCTGGTGTATGCTATATCCTCACCCCCCAACTGATATGTTATTCCAGGGTTTTGGTGCCCCATATGCATTATCTTGCACTTCTTTGCATTGAATTTCAACTGCCAAACCCTTGACCATTCTGCAAGCTTCTGCAGGTCCGTCCTTATTTTGTCTATACCCTCTGGCATGTCCCCTTTGTTACAGAGCTTCATGTCATCAGTGAACAAGAAAATTTTGTCTTCTAGGTCCTGCATAAAGTCACTGATGAAGACATTGAATAGGATCAGTCCCAGCATTGATCCATGTGATACCCCACAGGTCACTCTTCCCTGTGTGGAGTGACAGCCATTTACCAATACCCACTGTGTCCTGCCGCCCAGCCAGTTACTCACCCACTACACGTCTGTTCTGCCCACACCCATATTCCCTAGGTTGTTTAATAGCCTTCTATGTGGCACAGTGTCAAAGGCCTTGTTGAAATCCAGCTAGGCCATGTCCTCTGCCCTCCCCAATCCACCTCCCTTGTCACCCAGTCAAAAAATTCAATGAGGTTGGTCCGGCATGACCTCCTCCTGGTGAAACCATGCTGCCTTGGGTCCTACAGTCTGTTGGCAACCAGGTATTCCACCAGTCTGTCCTTCAGTAATGCTTCCATGTTCTTCCCCACTACTGAGGTGAGGCTGACTGGTCTGCAGTCCCCTGCTTCCTCTTTGTTCCTGCTTTTGTATAAGGGAACTACATCTACTGTCCTCCAGTCTTTGGGTACCTCCCCTGTTTCCAGTGATCAGCTAAACAGGATTGCCAGATGCTCAGCCACCACCTCTCTTAGTTCTTTTAGGACCCTGGGGTGCACCTCATCTGACCCTATTGCTTTATCAACTCTTATTCCTTCCAGTTCCTTCAGAACCCTTTCTCATGTAAAGGGACTTGTGTCCATTTCTGTGCTATTCACACCCCTTGTATTCCCTTCAGGCCCATTACCCTCAACTTCCTCAGTAAAGACTGAGCAGAAATACCTGCTCAATATGTCAGCTTTACTGTTATCTTCCTCTACGCAGCCCCCATCCTCCCTCTTCAGTCTCATTATCCCTCCCTTTGTTTTTCTTTTTTCACTTATGTACTGTAAAATGTTTTGTCCCTTCTACCCACTGATTTTGAATGCACGCTTCTGTATGAGCTTTGGCTTCCCTTATTGACCTCCCTGCCTCCCTTTGCTTCTCCTGGTATTTCTTCCTATCTCCTTCTGCCTGCATCTTTTTGTAATGCCTGAATGCACTCTTTTTGGCTTTCACTTTCTCCGTTACCTCCTTGGAAAACCATAATGGCCTCCTCTTCCTTTTCCCCTTGCTAACCTGCTTAACGCATAATTCTGTTGCTCCTGTAATTCTCATTTTAAATATTGCCCACAGTTCCTCAACCCTTGATTCCCACCCCATTCCCATTAATGTCTCTTCAAGCATCTTCCCATTTTCTCAGAGTCTGCCCCTAAAATCCAGGATACATGTTTTTGTGTGGTTTGGTTCTATTTATTTTATTTTATTTTATTTATTTTATTGATGTATATCGGATAACACCTTTGAGCCAAAGACTCCTTTACAAAGGTTCCACATCATTGAAAACACAGACATCAGGGACAACAGCAACAACTAACACAATAATTACAGAAATGGATACAAAATGGTTACAAATGGATACAAAATGGTTACAGATAACACAGTAAAGCAGCTGAAGATACAGAGTTACAGAGTGCTGCCAAACAAAGGTACACAGTGCAAATGGTAGTAGGTAACAAAACATACACTTTAGGGTGGTGGCGCAAGCCATGCCCAGGTGGTTATTTGCAGGCCTAGGCCGGGCTGAGGTGTCCATTGTCAAAATATAGGCACACCCAGGGGTGGCCGGACCAGAGTTAAGTCCATAGTCATGGGGGAAGGGGGAGTGGGAAGGTCAGATTCAAGGGCAATCACAGACTAATTCATGAGTGATTAGGTCTCTTAGTTGGGACTTGAACTGACCAAGTTTGGGTTCTGTGATGAGGGAGTTTGGGAGTGAGTTGAGCCAGTTAGGAGCCATGTATCTAAAAGTTCTTTGACCTGAAGTGGTCTTGCAGCGAGGTACCCTGAAGTGGGTTGTCGCTGATTGTTGAGTGAGGCAGGTGGACCAAGATGCCTGGAGTAGGGGGGTAGAGGGCAGGTGAGAGTAACCCTGCTGTTATTTTTTTAGCAAAGAGGCAGGCCTGATATTTTAGCCTCCCATCAAAGTTTAGCCAGTTTGTTGAGGCGTAAAGGATGCAGATATGTGTGAGTCTGGTGCAGCCTGTAGCAAGTCTATAGGCCTTATTAAGGGCCAGTCTAATTTTGTTTAGGTACGTATTGTCAGCTGCCCCATAGATGATGATTCCATAGTCTATTAGTGATAGTATAGATACAGAAACAGCTAGGTGGAGAGCTTCTGGTGGGAGGCATTGCTTGGACCGGTGAAGTAGACCAATATGCACATTGACAGCAGTGCTCAGTATTCGGATGTGGTCATGGTAGGTGAACCCAGAGTCTAGGATGATACCAAGGTATTTGAACAAGGTAACCTGCTCAAGGGGGGCATTTATGGAGTTCAGTATGAGCAGGTGTTGTCCTGTGTTCTTGTTTTGGGGTGTGTGCAAACATCATGGATTTTGTTTTTTTGGTAATTTAGTACTAGCCTATGTTGAATGAACCAGGATTCAGCTTCCATGAATGATTTCTGGAGCACTGAGCTGAGGGCTACGGGGTCAGTGTGAGGGCTGTAGAGGACGGCATCATCCACATACAATAGTAGTTTCTTGGAGCAAGTCTTGGGCAGTGAGTTGAGGAACAAGGAGAAAAGTAGTGGGCCAAGAATAGAGCCCTGTGGGACCCCTGACCTGACTTGGAGGGGGGAGGACAGGGTATGGGCAATCCTGACTGTCTGTCCTCTCAGACAGGTAGCTGGCAAACCAGCCAGTGGTCTCAGGGGACAGGTCTATCTGTGTGAGGGAATCCATGAGTAGTGTGTGGTGCACCATATCAAATGCCTTAGAAAGGTCTATGAAGACAGGCCAGTGTCCAGCGAAGTGTAGAGTGAGTTTGTAAATTCCAAGAGGACTGTAATGGTACTGTGCTTATGGCGGAAGCCATGCTGCTCAGAACACAGGAGGCTATATTTGGAGAGGTAGTCCATTAGCTGGATGGCCACAATTTTCTCCAAGGTTTTAGAGAGGGGAGGCAGGGTTGAGATGGAGCAGTAGTTCCCAGGCAGGGTGTGGTCACCGCTTTTAAGGATAGGTATGATGAGGGCAAATTTCCATTTAGAGGGGAAACTGGCCCAGCGATAGGGAACAGTTCAGAAGCATGATGAGAGGGGGGAGAACTTTGTTGAAGGTGAGTATAAGCAGTTTAAGGTCTAGCGTATCACTGCTGAAACAAGATTTGCTGAGGACCTTGAGTAAAAGAGGGGCAGCTTCATGCTGAGAAATTGCTTTAAAGCGGAATGGGGTGGTAGAGAGGGAGCAATGCGGTATTGGGGGTTGGGGGAGAAGAAGTTGGGGGGAGAACACCAGTAAGGTTGGAGAAGGAGTCATTAAATATATCTACAATCAGGGCAGGGTCTATGGTGATAGACCCATTGGCCCTGATTTGGGAGGGAGGTGCAGTGGAGGCTTTGACACTTAGCTCCTTGAGGGAGTCCCAGAACTTGCGACCTGAGCCCCATGTGGCAGTGAGCAAGGTTTTGTAGTACTCAGCCTTTGCCTTACAAATACTCCAGGTACATTTATTGCGGGCTTCTTGGTAGCTCTGCCTATCAGTAGGTTTACCAGTATCCAGTGCAATGTGCCAAAGATTGACACATTTGCGCATCTGGTCCAGTAGGGCTTGTGATATCCATGGTGTGTCAGCCCCTTTAACTCTTTCTTTGGTTAGGGGTGCATACCGGTTGCAGGCAGTGTTGAATGTATCAATGAAATGGTCTAGGGCAGAGCCAGTGTTCAATGTGGTTTTGATGGGGGACCAGTCACTAACGAGGAGGCACTGTCTAAGAGACCAAAGTTTGCTGGGTTTGAGGTGGCGTTGAAGGATAGTTTGGGGTGGCTTTTTTACATTATATGACCAGTGACAAAGCACTGGGGAGTGGTCACTCAGGGCATTGGGTAGTTCCCTGATCTGGGTAGCATTGTGTGGTGCATTGGTGAGCACTAGTTCAAGGAGGGTGGCAGTACCGATCTTCTGGTTGATTCTAGTAGCAGTGGTCAAAAGTTGGGACAGGTTTTGAGAGGCTGCAGCATCCTTAATGGGGGCCGATGCATCAGCTAGCCAGTTTGTATTAAAGTCCCCAAAGGCAATGATGTCAGCACTGTCAGGGAGTGTCTAGAGATGGGTGAGGACAGAGTCGAAAGCAGTCTTCTGATTTCAGGGAGGGATGTATATGGTGGAGAGGAACAGTGGAACTCTGTTTGGGGCTAGAGTGATCTTCAGCTTGAGAGATTGGGCTCCATGTTTGAGGGTTGGGGATGGTAGGGTGAGACACTGTAATGATTCCTAGACATACAGTGCACATCCACCCCCTTTTTTAGGTTCTGTCAGCATGGTATAGCTTGAAACCAGGAAGTGAGACTGCAGAATCTGGGCTACGGTCATTGAGCCAAGTTTCAACTACTGAGATGACATCAGGGTGATGCTGGGCAACCCAGCCCTGAAATGAATCACATTTCTTGAGGAGGCTACATATATTAAAGGAGGTGATTATGAGATCCTTGGGAGTAGTAACCTTGGGGGGGGGGTCCCGGGTTCGGGTGGATGTCTCTGGAGAGGAGGAGCAGGAGTAGGAGGATGCACAAGGATGCCAGTTTTAATCATTTCTTCATTAGCTTAGGCACCAGTTGGGAGGGAGAACAGCAACGTATGGAGATGGGGATGGGTAGGTCCCGTAGAGCGGGAGAGGCAGGGTAGAGTAGTGACCACTGCAGTACCATGGCAGTGTCAATAGGGGGAGTTGAGCGTGGGGGGAGCATGGTCCATTAGTAGAGTGAGTGGGGTGGTTCAGTGGTAGAGGTGGGGAGGGGCCTAAGGTGAGAAGCCAGGTGATAGGTGGTTCTGGCTCACCATGTTGGGATACAAGTGCAGCATCCCCTAGCAAAATGATGGGGGCTAGGGTTAGCAGTGCAAGCCACATGGCAGTGCTGGTAATGGAAAGCAGTGTCATAATGAGCACAACGTGGTTTGGGGGGTGAGCCTAAAGCTTTAAGAGCTTTAAGAAAACTCAGAGAAATTAGTCTGACTTGTTGGCTTAGTGATAGAGCTGCTGACTTTATTGGCAAGGGTACAGGGTTTGAGACCTGCAGTGGGACAGTAGAAAAGTATTTTAGCAGACTATGGAGCCAAAAGCTTTAAGAGCTTTAAAAAAGTGAGAGAAATTAGCCTGAGTCATTGGCTTAGTGGTAGAGCTGCTGACGGTGGAAACAAGGGGACAGTAGCAAACTAGGGAAACGGGGGTTTAGTAGTAGGAAAGTGAGGAGGAGTAGAGATTAGGACAGAAAGCAAAGTGGTATAAGGAAGGCAAAAACAGGGGATAGGAAGGGCACTATAGTGACTCCTAGTGGTCAGAAAAAAATATTAGCTGCAAATAAGAAGTGGATGAGGAGAGTGAACAGGTGGTGCCTGGAAAGGCACTGCAGCAACTCCTAGTGCTTGGAAACTATAAGCTGCAAATAGGAAAGTGGACACTTAGGAAATGGAAGGAGTGATCAGGTGATGTGTCAGCTGTTGTGATGTGTTTAGCCGCTCTACTTCACCCCCCTCCCTGGTTGTTCTTTATCCCTGCTGTATGCCCTTCTTCTGAATGTTGCCACCTTTCTGCCTATCCACCTTTTGGGTGCTTATTTCCATCTTGTGCACACTACTGTGTAGAGATATCCACTCCTCCTGTTCACTGGTTCCACTGCTAGCTGTGGGGAGTGGGCAATTAGGTACCCTCCTTGCTGACCTGCCACCTCCCTTGGCTAGTTTAAATGCTTGTCCATGTAGCATTTAAACTTATCATTGAGTGCTTGGATTCCCCTCCAGGATGGATGCAGGCCATCAGGCTTGAACAAGGCTCCATCCCTCCAGGTGGGTCCCCAGCCACCAGTGAATCCAAACCCTTCTTCACAGCACCAGTTCTTCAACCATGAGTTAAAGTTCCTGGTGTGTGCACCCCTATGCTCTCCCATGCCTCTCACCAGTAGTACTTCTGAGAAGGTGACAGAAGTAGCTACTTGTTTGAGACCCTTCCCCAATTTCCGAAACCCTTCCTGAATTTTCTTGGGCTCCCCATTTAGCAGGTCATTAGTACCTACGTGGATAATGACATCCAGCTAACCCTCCCATCTTGCCTTTCCGTTGATCCCCAGGATCTTCCTCCCATCCCTCCATGCTGTGGCACCTTGCAGGCACCTTACCTACCTGTCCTCCCCCTCCTGTGTTCTTAGCTGGATCCCTTTTATGATAGAGTCCCCCACCAGGATTTGCTTTTTCATCCTCTGGGGTCCACTGCTCTTCCCACTGAGGTCATCAACTTGGTTGACTGTCACATCCTTCCCTTCCACTTCTCTGGGTACCTCTGTTTGGTTGTCCCCATTTTCCAGTGTGGCATATGAGTTCTAGAGTGGAATAGAATCTGGGATGTGCCTCTGCCTGACCACCCTAACTGTCCCTGAGCCCATTGTCATCCATGTGCTCCTCATTTTTGGCATCTTTTGAGGCAGCTGCCTTGGACTAGGTGGTCTCTGCATAGTGGTGAAGGTACTTCTGACCCAGTTTACTTCTGCTCTGAGTCTGGCTACCTCATCCCACAGTCCAGTGAGATGCCTGAAGATAGGGCAGCACCTCAGTGTCCAGAAGGTCTGCTGGAATATGGCTGCCCCACAGCCACTGCATTGCACCACTCACCACATTATACTGCACTTATACTGCTATTCCGGTGCTTGTCTGTTACTGAAGCTCTCTTAGTTCCCTTTTTATGAATTTACTCTCCTAAAAATCCTGCCACTGGTCCTCAGATATGTTCTTTAAAGAAAGAAAACAAACAAACAAACAAAAAGATTCAAAACACTTGAGCAAGGACGGCCTTCCTCCCCCTTATGCCCCTCCTACTCCACAACCCCTGCTATTCCCTGTGCTTATCTCCTGTCAATCAGATTTAACAGGGCATATAATTAAGAGTGGGGGCAGGGGAGTCAGGGTGGGTAGACATTTGCAGCAATTAAAGACAGCAAAGGAATACACCACCACTACAAGCACACCAAACTAGGTTTTACATTTTTCAATAACCTAAAAACAATTCTAATTAAAGACAGCAGGAAATTACAGTGCCACTCAAAGCCCACAATCTAAATTTAAAACAAAAACAGCAATTAGCAGTTACTGCAAAGCATTGAAATGACTCTGGATCTTTCCTCTTCTGGTTTCTTCTGAGAAAACAAAAATCAGCTTGCTATCTTAAAGAGCTAGTGTACTGCTTGGGAGTAATAGTAATTTTCAGATGCAGTCAGCTATCACTTCTTATATCTCAAGTATTTTTTTCTCTTCTCTTTGTTAATTAGAAGCTTTTCCACCTGGCAGTGCTGGGGTGATGTGTGGAGCAACATTCTGTCTGGAGGAAAAAAAAAGTCAGTTTTGTTCCTCCCACTACAGCGTCAGAAATGAGACCAAACATCTTGAGGCACCAAAATCCTTGCAGCCTGAGCAGTGACTCTCACAAACTACCAATCAAAATGTAGGAAATTGTGACATCACTAGTAACCAGGGAGAGCCAGTCCCTACTGCTTCATGTGAAAGTGAAACCTGGCAGTGACAGATGGTTTTCATTGGTTACTAGTGATGTCATAGTCAGTGTGGTCTCAGTGTTGATGTAGTGGAAGGAACAGAACTGACATCCCCCCCCCAGACAGAGTGCTGCTCCACACATCATCCCAGTACTGGCAGGTGAAAAATCTTCTAATTAGCAAACAGAAAAGAAAAAATACTTGAGATATATGAAGTGATAGCTGACTACACCTGAAAGTTATAATTAATTGCAGGCAGTTTCCTGACAGTACACTAGCTCTTTAAAGCATTGTCTTTGAGAATGTGTGATTACTGAAAATATATTGATTTGCTTTAAATAAATCTCAAAGAAGAGGACTATGTACTGTATATAAATATGAGAAAAGCTATAATCACACATTATTAGGGTATAAAATATTATTCAGCATGGGAGAACCACAAGAGTTCTGAGTTTGCAATATGTATGTTTTTGTAAAAAAAAAAAATTGGTAATTATTGTTTTTGATTTTTTTCATAAATTAAGTCCTCTGAAAAAGCCATATTAGGGCAAAACAGGATGGACGTGAAATAAAGCAATGGATACTAGAATATTATGTGACAGACATGGTTTATTCATTTTACAAAAAAAGAGATTGTGTTCCCCACTCCCCATTACCATTGGACTAGCTTTGCTGAAAGGGGGTAGCTTCCAAGGATCCAAGAAGAATCGACTGCAGTTCCCCATGGCACACAGGACATTTGTTTGTTTGTTGTTTGTTGTTGAATTTTGTTGACCCGGTAAGCCCACTGGGCCTAGAAGTCCCTTTTTCAGGGGCGACCGGGGGGGGGGGGTAACAGATGGTAAGCAATTGAATTTGAACCAGATTAAGCTGTTGGTGGTATTTTAGTGAATGAGGGAAATTTGGCCAGGACACCGGGGGAATTCCCCTACTCTTTTCGATAAGTGCCATGGGATTTTTAACATCCACCTGAACTACCACCAATCCAGGCAGATGAGACCTCGGTTTAATGTCTTAGGTTAATTAAAGCACCGCCTGGTGTACTTCAGCAGTAATAACAACATGTGAACGATGAAAGCTGAACAATCTACTAACATGATTAATGCAGCAGTACCTTACATAGCAGGGTATAGCTCAGTAATGGGAAAGCTCTAGATGGCTGGTATTGAATGTGCCACAATCGGCATTCCAGTATAAAAGAAAAAGGATCATATACACTTTTACTGATTTAATATTGCCTCAATTATTAACATATCTGTAGTCTCCATCCATAATCCTTACCATTACTCAAAATACTGTATCAGTATCATCTTTAGCATCCTATAATGAGTCAGATTTCAATTTATTATTCTCTTCAGTTCTACAGCAAGTATTTTTAGCTATTTTTTCTACCAGTTTGTCCAAGTCTTTCCGTCAATGAAGATGAAACCCTGGCCTCCATGCTGCACCCTCAGTTTTGCATGGTAGATGGTATTTAATAGGATATTGAATTCTGACTTTTCATGTTTACCATTAAAGCTTTCTTTGCCTTTAAAGTGCAAATCCTGTTGCAATCAACCTTTTTGTCCTTCACTTGCCTGGCAGCATTAAACATGGCATCATGTTACAGTACTGACCCCAGTTTAACTAGCAGTATGTCAGGTGTTGCTTCTTAAAATCAGTTGATATTGTATCAAAGTCTAGTGTAAGTGCTCCTCCAGTCAATGCAAAATTGTATTTGATGTAGAAGGCCTCCCCAAATTCCTCAGTGAGTCCATTCACACTGACATTTTCTTCTCATAGTAAATTGTCCAAGTGTTCATGTTGAAACAGTAGCAAATTATTTTGTTTAACCAGGCCAACTGACACAGCTAATGTGATGTTGGTCTCCACCTGCTGCTTGACCATTTGGAACCACTGAAAAAGACAAATTTAGAAGTTAGCAGGTCTATGACTTCATGCATCTTCTGCATAGTTGATTGCAATGAGGATAGGGTTACCTACCACGTGTTTGAATTTGAGGCCCCTGGTGGAGTACCTGCACCTTTTAGCCAAGATATGGATTAGAAAACATCCTGCAATCCCTCGGTAGTGTTTCTAGGTTATTCCATTGTATGAAATGCTTAAATCATGAACACATAATGAACAACTAATTTGGTACCAGGTCTGTGAAGTTTGAACAAAATCAAGATGATAAAAATAACATTTTAGCTCTTAGTTCACTTCTCTAAGCAGGAGCTGTAGAATACATTACAGGATGTCCAGTATGCTGGATCTGAACCCAATTCTCCTCTTCTCCAGTTGTCTTTCTCTGTAAATTCCTTCTTTTGCTTCACTACAAATTCAGACACCCCTGTCCTGTATTTTCCACTGTAATTGTAGGCTTTCCAGTTGTTCTTTCTTTTCTGTTGGTCTTTGTCCTTGTATTCTTTTTTCTGATGCTTTGCACTTTCTGTTGCTGGCTGTTCCTTATCTACGAGTGGCTTAGCATCCATCTCTACTACTTTCTTGAAGGCTTCTCCTGATTTGATGAGTACCAGTGTGAATTTGTTGATGTCTTACTAGGTGACTCTTCTGTGTAAAATTCTTGCCACATGTGGTACATTTATATGAGCTCTCACCAGTGTGAATTTGTCGTTGCTTTACCAGGTCAGTCTTCTGTGTAAAACTCTTGTCACATGTGGCTCATACATATGGTCTCTCACCAGTGTGAATTCATATATATGTTACCCAGTTTTTTCTTGTGTGTAAAACACTTGTCACATTTGTCACATTTATATGGCTTCTCATGGAGCTAGTGTCTCCAAATGTTTCGAGATTTTTAATACCGTAACAAGAATGGACCCAGTTCTTTAGCCAAGGCATATTCAAAACTCAAGAAATTAGTACTGTATTAGTCTCTGATGGTTGCTGAGAAAGCTCTTCTCAGCGCACACAACGTCTCCAAAATGACTTCCTTTTGAAGTTCATAAGGTGTCACAAGTATTGGTAGCATATCTAAATGTGCCTGAAAGCTCTTTTTGATTAGTCCCATTGCTCCAAAGCACAAGTGGAACAATTTGTGTGTGTCCTTATTCCACATCAGTTTGGTTTCTGACTGCATATCTTGGTATTTCACGATTTTGTGTCTCTCTGTACGCAGGACACTGTAGTCATTAGGGGTGGCTATTTCAATCAGCAATGCTACCTTTGTTCTCTTTTCTTGTATTACAGTATTGGGTTTTTTCTCTTCCACTTTTTTGGCTGTTGGTATTGGGTGATCCCATGCGATCATACTTCTTCATTCTCTGTGATTCTTTGTGGTTCTTGTTTCCAGTGTCTCTATGCTACCTGTATGTTATAGTGTCTGCATAGTTTCCAGTGGATCAATCCTGCTCTGTTGTTGTGTCTTTCAGTATACAGGCCTTCTGCCATGAGTACTTTGCATCCAGCCAAGAGATATGCAACTGTTTCTAATTCTGTACTACAAAACCTGCACTTGTCTGTTTCTCCTGTTTTTTCTATGGATTTTGTGAACCATCTTGTGCGTAGTCCACTATCTTGGGCTGCCATTATCAATCTCTCATCTTATGGCCTAAATTCACCTCTTTTTAACCACTCATGGGTCAGGGCTTGATCAACCTGTGATTGTTCTAATAGCTCCCTATATTTTCCACTGTAATTATGGGCTTTCCAGTAGCTTTTTCGTTTCTGTTGGCTTTGTCCTTAGTACTGCTTTTTTTAGATTTTTTGCACTTTCTGTTGCTGGCTGTTCCTTATCTGCTAGTGGATTAACATCCATCTCGAGCTACCCTCCTGAAGGCTTCTCCTAATTTGATGAGTGAAGTCATCTTAGGCTTATTTTCTTCATGATGCAAGATCTTGACTATATGTGGGTCCAGGGATGTCAGTATGTATGTAGCCCCACTATTGTGGATCTGTATGTGTAATCAATCTCAAGAAGGCCTATGCCTCCCTCTGACCTTGGGATATATAGTCTTGGCATGCACTGTTTTTATATATTAACTGGTGGGCATGAAGCAGTTTTCTTGTTTTTATATCTAGCTGGTTCAATACTTTCTGTGGCCAGTCTATAACACCAAAGCTGTATGATATCACTGGAAGAGCGAGCTGGTTTATAGCTTGCACTTTATTTTATGTGGTCAATGCAGTTTTCAGTATGAGCTTTCACTTTCTAAAATATTCCTTGCTTAATTTTGCTCTGATTTGTACATGTTTGGCTGGATATTCAAAGGTGTTGAGCATGGCGCAACAGTGTTGCACCAGGCGAAACCCACTGATGCTCCCCGATGTGATATTCAGAAGTGGATGTTGCGATGCTCAAATCCCAATACACGCTGGGGCGCATGAGTAATGTATGCAGCACAACTGCGGGGAGCGTGCCCATGCATACTTGGCACATCCCAAAATTCAGCCCGGGATGTGCTGAGCATATGCAGGTGCAACCCCTACTTGCACCGCACACTGGTGCTCAAAGTTGAGCCACAAAATAAAGGAGCAAGGGTTGGCCACCCACAGGTGAGCTGCTGTAATGCAGGGCACAACACGGCAGCCGCCAGCTGTGGGTGGCCCCCAAGCTCCAAAGCCAGAGTCTGTTGTCATCACACCCCCCCATGCCCAATTGTGCGCATTGTAATAGAGAACATATCCCTGGTGGTCCAGTGGACCTCTTCCAGCCTGATCATGGGCATAAGTATAATCCCCGAGGAGCTGGAGGTCGCGAGGGCTACACCTGGAAGTGCCCTCCCTGAAGCAGATCATCTCCACCACCAGGATACCCCCACCCCCCGAGGAGACGCTAGTCGCGAGGGCCAACTCGCAAGATCGATTCCCCCGAGGAGCTGGAGATTGCTAGGGCTACACCTGGAAGAGCCCTCCTGAAGCAGATCATCTCCACCACCAGGATACCCCCACCCCGAGAGACGCTAGTCGCGAGGGCCAACCAGAAGATCGATTCCCCCCCGAGATGGAGGTCGCCAGGGCTACACCTGGAAGTGCCTCCTGAAGCAGATCATCTCCACCACCAGGATAACCCCACCCCCGAGGAGACGCCGTCACGAGGGCCGACTCACAAGATCGATCTCCCCCGAGGAGCTGAGGTCGCGAGGCCACACCTGGAAGTGCCTTCCTGAAGTAGATCATCTCCACCACCAGGATACCCCCACCCCCGAGGAGACGCTAGTCGCGAGGCCGACTCATAAGGTAAAACCCTGCCAGTAAAGAACTGAATCCTGGGCCAGCTTACCTGTTGGATTTCTCTGCCGCTTGGGCTCCTCTGTTTGAATTGCGGTTTTGGCGCCTTTTCTGCTGGGGTTGCTGAAATCAGTCGGTGCTGCTCTGAAGAAACCCCTGATATGTTTGGGACCCCAGTGATTTTTCTATTGGGACTGGATTAATTTTGTTGGGGATTTGCAGCTTATTTTTTCAGTTTCTGCCTGGTAGATTCTACTCGCTGCTTGTGTACACTGTTGCTCTCCTGCCTGTAATTTTGCCAGTCCGCTCCTCTCTCTCCCACACTGTAACCCTGTATGCTGCTCATTTTTTTTTTCTTTCCTCCACTCACACAGCATCCTCAGCCCCTGCCACAGCTGTCCTTTCCACCTAATCCCCGCCTGCACTGCCGCCCCCCAAATGCTACCCCACCCTGCCTGACTATTTAAAACCTTTGCTTCTCTTCCTACAGATCTTTTCCCCGAGAGCTGGAGGTGCGAGGCTACACCTGGAAGTGCCTTCCCTGAAGCAGTTCATCTCCACCACCAGGATACCCCCACCCCCCGAGGAGACGCTAGTCGCGAGGGCCGACTCGCAAGGTAAAACCCCTGCCAGTAAAGAACTGAATCCTGGGCCAGCTTACCTGTTGGATTTCTCTGCCGGCTCGGGGCTCCGCTGTTTGAATTGCGGTTTTGGCGCCTTTTCTCGCTGGGGTTGCTGAAATCAGTCGGTGCTGCTCTGAAGAAACCCCCTGATATGTTTGGGACCCCCGAGTGATTTTTACTATTGGGACTGGATTAATTTTGTTGGGGATTTGTAGCTATTTTTCAGTTTCTGCCTGGTAGATTCTACTCGCTGCTTGTGTACACTGTTGCTCTCCTGCCTGTAATTTTGCCAGTCCGCTCCTCTCTCCCACACTGTAACCCTGTATGCTGCTCATTTTTTTTTTCTTCCTCCACTCACATCGCATCCTCAGCCCCTGCCACGCTGTCCTTTCCACCTAATCCCCGCCTGCACTGCCCGCCCCAAATTGCTACCCCACCCTGCCTGACTATTTAAAACCTTTGCTTCTCTTCCTACAGATCGATTCCCCGAGGAGCTGGAGGTCGCGAGGGCTACACCTGGAAGTGCCCTCCCTGAAGCAGTTCATCTCACCACCAGGATACCCCCACCCCGAGGAGACCCTAGTCGCGAGGGCCGAGTCGCTAAGGTAAAACCCCTGCCAGTAAAGAACTGAATCCTGGGCCAGCTTACCTGTTGGATTTCTCTGCCGGCTGGGCTCCGCTGTTTGAATTGCGGTTTGGTGCCTTTTCGCTGGGGTTGCTGAAATCAGTCGGTGCTGCTCTGAAGAAACCCCTGATATGTTTGGGACCCCAGTGATTTTTATATTGGGACTGGATTAATTTTGTTGGTGATTTAAGCTATTTTTCAGTTTCTGCCTGGTAGATTCTACTCGCTGCTTGTGTACACTGTTGTTCTCCCTGCCTGTAATTTTGCCAGTCCGCTCCCTCTCTCCCACACTGTAACCCTGTATGCTGCTCATTTTTTTCTTTCCTCCACTCACACTCGCATCCTCAGCCCCTGCCACGGCTGTCCTTTCCACCTAATCCCCGCCTGCCTGCCGCTAAATTGCTACCCCACCCTGCCTGACTATTTAAAACCTTTGCTTCTCTTCCTACAGATCGATTCCCCGAGGGCTGGAGGTGCGAGGCTACACCTGGAAGTGCCCTCCCTGAAGCAGTTCATCTCCACCACCAGGATACCCCCACCCCGAGGAGCTGGTCGCGAGGGCACTTCGCAAGGTAAAACCCCTGCAGTAAAGAACTGAATCCTGGGCCAGCTTACCTGTTGGATTTCTCTGCCGGCTCGGGGTTCCTCTGTTTGAATTGCGGTTTTGGCGCCTTTTCTCGCTGGGGTTGCTGAAATCAGTCGGTGCTGCTCTGAAGAAACCCCCTGATATGTTTGGGACCCCTGAGTGATTTTTTCTATTGGGACTGGATTAATTTTGTTGGGGATTTGTAGCTATTTTTCAGTTTCTGCCTGGTAGATTCTACCGCTGCTTGTGTACACTGTTGCTCTCCTGCCTGTAATTTTGCCAGTCCTCCCTCTCTCCCCACTGTAACCCTGTATGCTGCTCATTTTTTTTTTTTCTTTCCTCCACTCACACATCGCATCCTCAGCCCCTGCCACGCTGTCCTTTCCACCTAATCCCCCGCCTGCACTGCCCGCCCCCAAATTGCTACCCCACCCTGCCTGACTATTTAAAACCTTTGCTTCTCTTCCTACAGATCGATTCCCCAGGAGCTGGAGGTCGCGAGGGCTACACCTGGAAGTGCCCTCCCTGAAGCAGATCATCTCCACCACCAGGATACCCCCACCCCCGAGGGAGCTATGGGGGCGACTCCGAGGTAAAACCCTGCCAGTAAAGAACTGAATCCTGGGCCAGCTTACCTGTTGGATTTCTCTGCCGGCTCGGGGCTCCGCTGTTTGAATGCGGTTTTGGCGCCTTTTCTCGCTGGGGTTGCTGAAATCAGTCAGTGCTGCTCTGAAGAAACCCCTGATATGTTTGGGACCCCCGAGTGATTTTTTCTATTGGGACTGGATTAATTTTGTTGGGGATTTGTAGCTATTTTTTCAGTTTCTGCCTGGTAGATTCTACTCGCTGCTTGTGTACACTGTTGCTCTCCCTGCCTGTAATTTTGCCAGTCCGCTCCCTCTCTCTCCCACACTGTAACCCTGTATGCTGCTCAT
Source organism: Neoceratodus forsteri (assembly GCA_016271365.2). Lineage (NCBI taxonomy): Eukaryota > Metazoa > Chordata > Ceratodontiformes > Ceratodontidae > Neoceratodus > Neoceratodus forsteri. The sequence goes on from CM057454.1 coordinate 1,238,320,769, forward strand.
TTTTTTTTCTTTCCTCCACTCACACATCGCATCCTCAGCCCCTGCCACGCGCTGTCCTTTCCACCTAATCCCCCGCCTGCACTGCCCGCCCCCAAATTGCTACCCCACCCTGCCTGACTATTTAAAACCTTTGCTTCTCTCCCTACAGATCGATTCCCCCGAGGAGCTGGAGGTCGCGAGGGCTACACCTGGAAGTGCCCTCCTGAAGCAGATCATCTCCACCACCAGGATACCCCCACCCCCGAGGGCGCATGAGTCGCAAGGTAAAACCCTGCAGTAAAGAACTGAATCCTGGGCCAGCTTACCTGTTGGATTTCTCTGCCGGCTGGGGGCTCCGCTGTTTGAATTCGGTTTTGGCGCCTTTTCTCGCTGGGGTTGCTAAGAAATCAGTCGGTGCTGCTCTGAAGAAAACCCCCGAGCGCACCTTCGACCCACCACCACCCTTGCTCGGCTTTCCCTTATATAGAGTTTTACTTTCCTTGTCACATGAGGCTCAAAACCAATCAGCCTACTTTCCCATTTGCTGGTTATATCGTTCCAGCACTAGAGGGACCTGCCCTCATTTCTTGCTCTTTACTGGAAATGAATCACTCAAGCATGGTTTTTCTTTGCTGGCCCTCTCTTGCTACAGCACCCTATGCTCTGTCTGCCCATCCGTTCACCCCATCAACCTGCCCCTACCAAAACATACTCCCCCACTCTGAACTCCAGGCCCCCACCGACCACCACACACCAATCCCTCAACCCATTCCCCAGATCCCTCCCATACTCTGGATTACCACGCCACCCCCCCCACCAACCACTGCTGTGCCACGCACAGTATTGTGTTTCCACTTATGAGTGGACACTCCCCTAGCTAGTGCCCTCAGCTGTTCTCTCCCTTCCTATCCCCTGCTACTCCTCCTTGGTGGGGTCCCATCGGCGACATTTGAACCCCTCCGCCAGCTATAAATCCCACGCAAGGCGCCTAATTCTCCTGCTGCTCCTGCTCTCCGGCAATGTGAACCCAAACCCTGGGCCTGTCATCCCTGCCACGCCCCTGCCCACTGTTGGCAAAGGCTTTCGAATCGCCTTTATCAACATATGCAGTCTCCCCAAGAAAATTGCAGCCCTCCAATGTTGGGTCACCCAACACTCCCCGGATATTCTCTTGCTTGCCGAAACCTGGCTCTCCTCCCTCACGCCCGACTCTGCCATCTCCCTTCCTGGCTTTAGTTTTCAGGGCCGATAGGATGGGTCGGCGTGGAGGAGGGAGCTCACTTGCAGAACTCGATCCTCGGGCTTGCCCCTCCCTACCCCTGTGCTTAACCATGGGGCGCAAGCCATTTCCTAAAAATCACCCACTACCCTGGTGGTGGTCCACTCTACCTGACTACGGCCTACCTACCCCCGGGGTCAAGCAAAGACTCCGCAGCCTCCTCTCTCCTTGACTACCTGGCTACCTTACCCCCGAAAGCTGAACAGCTAATTATGGGTGACCTAAATTCAAATTGGCTCAGCTCCTCATCAGATAATCTGAAAAGTGACCTTGCAGCCCTTGACCTGTCCCAACTGGTCACTCAGCCCACTAGACTAAACAAAGTAACAGGAACAAGCTCCCTCCTGGACGTCATCCTCTCTAATAGACCTCATAAAGTCATCTCCGTTGATGTCCTTGCAGACTCACTCAGTGACCACTCCCCAGTCACCTGTTTCTGGTCCTCCCTCACCCTCAGCCCTGGTTTCAGCAGGACCCCCCGCCGTCGGTTTCTCCCCGGAGGTCTCAACAACCTCGAACGTCACCTCGCCCAAATCGACTGGTCCCCACTAGCCAGCGCTCCTGACATAAATTCTGCCCTTACCTATCTCTCCACGGCCTTCAACCACGCCTGTGACATGTATGCACCCCTAAACACTCACAGGATAAAAAAACAGACTGCTGCATGGATCACTCCAGCTGATCCAACAACTAAAAGAGATAACCTCTGGCACCTAGCTAACGACTCCTGCAGGGTTGCTGACAGGCAAGCCTACCGGGCAACCCGTAATCAATGCTCCTGGTCAATCAAGCAGGCTAAGCCAAATTTTACCAGGCCACGTTGACATCCACCTGGGGCTCATCCAGAGCTTTCTGGGACAACATTAAAGATCTAAATGGTAAGACCGCTCCGCCCCTCCATCCCAGATTGACATAAATGGGACTGTCTCGACTGACCCCACCCGTATTGCTAACTGCCTCAACCAAACCTTCGCTGACTTAAGTGCCATCCTCCCAGCCCATTTTTCTGACCCAGTTGCCAAACCCTCCCACGTACCCATTTCCAGGCCGCAATTCCACTTCCGAGTGATCTCACCCCACGATGCCAAACCTTTCTTAATAAAGACCCTCGCATCTCAGAACCCTACCAATGACCCCTCGACTCCAGGATTCTTGCCTCGTGCTGGATGTCATGCTTACCCCGCTGACGCTTATCATTAACAAATCCCTATGCCTCGGCCAATTCCCTAAGGCCTGGAAGCATGCAGAAGTAACCCCCATCCATAAGTCCGGGGACCGCACTCTGCCTAACAACTACAGGCCCATCTCCATCCTTCCCCCCCTATCCAAAGCCCTCGAAAAAATAGTAAACACTCAGCTCTCGGAATACCTTACTAACTACAACCTTCGGTGTCCGGAGCAACACGGTTTTCGCCCGGGTCATAGCACAACCACTGCCCTTCTGGAATTCTCCCACCACATTCACTCAGCACTTGACAAAGGTCATCTTGCAGGGGCGGTCTTCATAGACCTGTCCAAGGCCTTCGACACAGTGTGCCACCCCCTACTACTTAACTCCCTCAGCACACTCGGTCTCCGTAACCGCCCCTTGAAGTGGTTATAGCTACCTACACAACAGGTCCCAAAGAGTCAAACTAAATGGGACCCTCCTCCTATCTTCCAGTATTCTGGGTGTCCCCAAGGCTCTATCCTTGGCCCAACCCTTTTCAGCCTATTCCTGAACACCCTCCCCAGCTCCTGCTCCAGTAAAATATTACTCTATGCAGATGACGCCGTTATCCTTGCATCACACCCTGACCCACTCTCACTCCAAAGCATGCTGCAAAGCGCCTTTCTCCAAACCGAAAAGTGGTTCGATAATCACCGCCTAGTCCTGAACCTAAAGAAAACAAAGTTCATGCTCTTTGCCCATCGGCAAAACAATGCCAGAAATTTCCCCCTCCACATCACCACCAGCACGCCCCACCTCCTGGAGCAGGTTGCATCCTATAAGTACCTGGGTATCACCTTTGACTCTGGCCTTACTTTCCATGCCCACCTCAACGCACTGTCATCTGTTATAAACTCCAGGATCGGTCTTCTCTATCGGCATAAAGACTGTCTCCCTGAACCGGCCTTAAAACTAGCCATCACCTCCATCGGTATTATCGCTGGCTGACTATGGGCTCCTGTCTGTGCTGCTGCTGATGCCTCTGCCTTATCCAAATTTCAGACCTCTATTAATAGAGCATGCTAGTTCCTTACCGGTGCCCACAGCAGAACCCACACCTGTTTACTATACTCTGCCGCTAAAATACTCACTCTTGAGGAAAGACTGAATTATCAAACCTGCCTACTGGCCAAAAATCCCTGTCAGGACTCTGCCTCCTGGGGTCTCTGGACCATTGCAGCGTGCTGCTAGGTCACTGCCAACCCGTATCCGCCACGGCCTCTTTCATAGTTCCCAGAGCAGAGACCTCGGTGCCAAAGATCCTTCCATCACCAAGCCCTGCCCCTGTTTCAACTCCTTCCCGAAACTATCTCCAAGATCCCTGGTATTGGTCCGCTTAAAATTGCTTTTCGCCAGCATATTATGGACAGCCGATGTTGTAAATGCCTGTAGCTGCCTCTTGCCTGTCCCTCTGCCCTATGCCGGTCCCTGCTAATCCCCTTTTCAAATCCCCAGCCCGCCGGGTCTTTATATACCCACATATTAGCCTGACATGCTCACTTTGAATACTGTAACTATTATTGTTTCACCAATGTTACTTACCTACTTAACTTATGACTTGCTGTCGATTTGAATCCGTGCTGTTTTTACCTTATGTTAGGACCTTCCACAAGTTTAATCCAGCGCAGCCTAACTGTCTGCTCTCTCAAGTGTATATTTATTTTTATGTATCTAACATGTTTTGTCATTCCACTGTCCTAACCTCTTTTTATTGTTGTCTCCCCCTTATTGACGAGGTACCTTTGTAAACGAGTCTTTGACTCAAAGGTTGTAAACCTGATTCTCTACAATAAATAAAATAAAAAAAAAAAGTTTAAATTATCCCTGGTGTTCCAGCGGCACCCCTCCCCACCCTCCACTCAGACCCACCACCCCGCTCCCCGGTCAGCAGCGGGTGGCAGCTTCCACCCACAAGCTGCCCGGCCGCCCACAGACTGACTGCATATTATGTATTATACTTATGCCCACGATCGAGCTGGAAGCAGTTCACTGGACCACCAGAGATAATTCAGATGTTTTTTATTATACTTATGACTGCGATTGGGCTGGAAGTGGTCCACTCGACCACCAGGGATAATTCAGATGTTTTTTATTATACATATGCCCGTGATCGGGCATTGGGGCACTTTGCCGTGATGTGCAGGGGGCATTGATCCCCAATGGCTGCAGCTTGGCAGGGCACCAGGCGCAAGTCACTGGGGATCGGCACACCTGCATGCAAATGGGGCCATACTGACATGCTAAAGGCCCCAGTTGCGCCATGCATGCATGCATTATGGCCCCATTTGCATACCCAGCACTGAATATCGTGGTTCCTGCACCTAGCACAACCGCACTTGTGCTGGCGCATCCCCCTGCTCATTTCCTGCCACTTGCGCTGGTGCAGTGCCACTGCGCCATGCGCAATGTGGGTGGCCACATTGTCATATTCAATGGTGCTGAGCCATGGTGCAGCACTGTTGAATATTGCCCAGCACACTCCCTGGTGCATCCCAGTTGTGCTGTGCCCAGGCTTGTGCCTCTGCCTGATGCATTCTGAATATCCCACCCATTGTGTTGTTGCCCCTTCCTCTATTCCCAGGTATTTATATAGTCCCTCTTGCTCAAGTTATTTTATGTCACAAACCTCTGTCAGATTCATGGTTTCTTTATGAGTTAACTTTCCTGCTACAAATGTTGCTTTGGCACATTTGTCTAGGCTAAATGTCATCTGTATATCATCAGAGAAGGTCAATCAATCAATCAATCAATCAAGTCTTTATTTAACCAGACGTTCATCGTTGAGCAGAAGCTCATTTGCAAGATGGACCTGGGTGGAGCATGAACAATTGTATATACAGGTCAACACAGGTATTTACAAGGCAATACAGATAATACTCTTTACAGAGAGGAAGAAAAAGAAGTTCATATGTACATAGAATTATACAGATATTGTACAGATTACACGGTATTTACATACATAGAAGTGTCTATAGGAAGATAAAGCAGGTTATCTAAGGTTGCAGGAGGAAGTAATGGAAGAAAAAATTAAAAATAAAAAGGTCTTAACAATTTGTAGTTGTGCTTTTAGGTGTTTGTCAGATGAACTATAAAGCTTTAGGTCATCTACAAAGAGGAGATTGGATGTTAGCTGTTGCTTGTTTTTGCTTCTGGGGTTCAAGCTGTATCCATAACTGAGGTTGTTGATTAGGTAACTTAATGAATTGAGGGCAAGGCAAAACAGAAGTGGTGACAAGGAGCCACCTTGAAATATCCTTCATTGGATGCTTATATTAGGGATGGTGATTTGACCTTTCTCGTGGTTTAATTGCAAGGTGCTTTGCCTCCTTCTCATAGTGGTTGTGATGAAGTTTATCAGTGTGAGATATACCCTGTAGATCTTTAAACACTCCATGTTCCAGAAGTGTGGGATGCTGTCAAATGCTTTCTTGCAGTCAATCCATGCTACACTAAGGTTTTGGCAATTTTGCAGCTCTCCATTATAGCTTTGTTTAGCAAGAGATGGTGCTTTGTGCCATATGATTTTCTTTCATTGCCTTTTTGTTCTATTGCCATGAGCGTATTGCAGTCTAAATGGTTGTAGACTCTGTCTGCATCAATTCCAGTGTATAGTTTATATGTTGTTGGGAAACAGGTTATTGGGCGATAGTTCTTGGGGAAGAGTGGCAGGCTCAGATTTAATAAGAAGTATAGTATTCCCTGTTGTTAGCCAGATGGGTGTCAACTCAGGATATGTGTATAGATAATTTTTACAGGTGGCTAAATCATGGTATAGAGATGTCAGTACTTAGAAACATAGAAACATAGAATTTGACAGCAGATAAGGATCATTTGGCCCACCTAGTTTGCCCATTTTCCTTCCTAACAGATAAGCTGCAGATCCTAGTTAACCAACAGCTTACTTCCTCCTACCCCCCACTAGGACTGCCTTATGTTTGTCCCATGCATTCTTGAATTCCCCCACTGTTCTTGACTCCACTACCTCCTCAGGGAGGCTGTTGCATGCATTCACAACCCTCTCTGTGAAAAAATACTTTCTCACATTACCTCTGAGCCGTCAACCCTCTATCTTCAAATTGTACCCTCTTGTTCTTGCACATCTCTTTTTCAGAAAGATGCTACCCTCTTGGACTTTGTTGATTCCCTTGAGGTACTTGAAAGTTTCAATTATGTCCCCTCTCTCCCTTCTTTCCTCAAGGGTATACATATTAAGCTCCTTTAGTCTTTCTTCGTATGTCTTCTGGTGCAGACCCTGCACCATTTTGGTTGCCCTCCTCTGGACAGCCTCCACTCTGTCTATGTCTTTGCAGAGATGGGGTCTCCAGAACTGCACACAGTACTCCAGATGGGGTCTCACCAACTGTCTGTACAGAGGGATAACAACTTCCTGTTTTCTACTATTGATGCCTCTGCCTATGCATCCCCGTATCCCCCCAGCCTTCCTCACTGCCTTCTCACATTGCTTGCCCACCTTTAGGTCATCTGATATAATTACCCCCAGGTCCCTTTCCAACTTTACTGTTGTCAGTATCTCACCCCCGAATGTGAACTCTTCCCCTGGGTTTTTGTTTCCCAGGTGCATTACCTTGTACTTCTTTGTATTGAATCTGAGCTGCCATACATTTGACCATTCCTCCAACCTTGCCAAGTCCCTTCTCATCCTTTCCACTCCATCTTGTGCATCAACCTGTTGCAGATCTTTGTGTCGTCTGCAAAGAGACATACTTTTCCTTCCAGTTCCTCTGTAATGTCACTTATAAAGACATTAAAAAGGACTGGTCCCAGTATTGAACCCTGCAGTACCCCGCTAGTAACCCTCCTGTCTTCACTGTGAACTCCATTTACTACTACCCTTTGCGTCCTGTTGTCTAGACAATTTTTTATCCAGGCTACCACCTTGGGACCCACTCCAAGGCTGGCTAACTTGTGTATTAATATTTTGTGTGGGACTGTATCAAATGCCTTGCTAATATCTAGGTAGGCCATGTCCACAGCCCCTCCCTGGTCTACTACTTTGGTCACCCAGTCAAAGAAATCTATTAGATTCATCTGACATAACCTTCCCATCATGAATCCATGCTGATTTGGGTCCTGTGCCCCACTGGCCTCTAGGTACTCAACAATTCTTTCCTTCAGAAGTGATTCCATCATTTTCCCTACCACTGAGGTCAAACTAACTGGTCTGTAGTTTCCTGCCTCTGTCCTGCTCCCACTTTTGTGAAGAGGATCACATCTGCCTCCTCCAGTCCTCAGGTACCACCCCATCCTCCCATGATTTGTTAAAAGAGTAGTCCAGCGGTGTCACTGGTTCTACCCTTAGTTCTTTTAGAATTCTTGGGAGGAATCCCATCAGGCCCCATTGCTTTGTCCACCTTCAATTTTATTAGTTCTTTCAGAACCCTTTCTTCTGTAAATGGACTGGTATCAACCCTGTCTTCAGAGTGTTTCTCTTGTTTGGTTTGATGCCTCCCCTCCACTTCCTTTTGAATACTGAGCAGAAATATTCATTCAGTATCCCTGCTTTTTCACTGTCACCCTCTGCCTACATTCCTTCCCCTTTATTAAGCCTCAGTATCCCTCCTTTGGTTTTTCTTTGCTCCCTAATGTACCTATAAAAGGTCTTATCCCTCTTCTTAACAGAGTTGGCTATCCTTTCTTCAGTTTGGGCCTTAGCTATTCTGACTGCCTTCCCTGCCTCTTTCTGCTTTAACTGATAAAGTTCTCTGTCCTGCTTCTTCTGTGTTTCCTTATATTTCTCGAATGCTATCCTTTTCTCCTTAACCTTCCCTGCCACCTCTTTTGAGAACCTTAGCGTTTTTTTCCTTTGTTGTGTTTTGTTGATTTGCTTTACACAAAGGCTTGTTGCCTCTGTGTTGGCTGTTTTGATTACTCCCCATTGTTCCTCCACCCTCCTTCTTGCCTGTTTGCTAGTGCTTTTCTGAGGCACTCTCTCATTTTCCCAAAGTCAGCCATCCTAAAGTCCAATACTCTTGCTTTTGTATGGCTTGATTTTATGGCTGCGTTTATCGTGACCCACATTGTTTGGTGGTCGCTTGTTCCCAGATGGCTACCCACTTCTAAATCTGAGATTCTTTCATTTGAGAGTACCAGGTCTAAGATTGCTCCCTCCCAAGTGGGTTCCAATACTAGCTGTCTGAAGCATGCCCCTTGTAGGGCATCAAGAATGACCTTGCTCTTGGATGTGCCTGCAGCAAAGGTGCTCCAGTTAACATCTGGCATATTCAGGTCCCACATCAACAATATCTCCCCTTTTTCTGCCATTCTAAGGATGCCTTCTATCATTTTCTTGTCCATTCCCTCCCCCTGAGATGGAGGTCTGTATACAACCCCCATGTGGATTGTGGTGCCATTTCCTGTCTCCAGAGTGACCCACAGTGCCTCATCTGCTCCCTGTTTACTCTTTAGTTCTGTTGCTTTGATCCCTTCCTTTACATAGAGAGCTACTCCTCTTCTTCTTTTACCCTCCCTGTCCCTCCTGTAGATTGTGTATCCTGGTATGTTGACATCCCAATCATGGTTCTCTGTGTACCATGTTTCTGTGACTGCCACAATATCTAGGCAACCCTCTTCCATCAAGGCCACTAGTTCAGGGAGCTAGTTACACAGACTATGGGCATTGGTACTCATCACCCTCCATTTTTTGATGGCCTTACCCCTTTTAGCCCCATCCCTGTCCTTACTGCCTTTTTTTACATTTACCTATGTCCTGCTCCCTAATGACTTCTCTACCTTGGTGTTTACCTCACTAATTACCATGTTTTGTGTGGGGAGGCTGGGATTTCCCTGCTACTTTTCAGTGCCTCCCCTTGGCTAGTTTAAATGCTTGCCAATGAAGCATTTAAACCTCTCACCTAGGATCCTGGTTCCCCCCAGACAGATGCAGACCATTGTGCCAATATAGGTCTGCATCCCTCCAGGTGGCTCCCCAGTCCCCAATGAAGCCAAAACCCTGAGCACCACACCAGTTTTTCAACCATTCATTGAATTCCCTAGTGAGGAGTACCCTAGCATCACCCTTGCCATAGACAGGCAGCACCTCTAAGAAGGTTACCATATGCATTACTTGTCTAAGGCCCCTCCCCAACTCTACAAACTCCTCTTGCATGGCTCTGATCCCATTCCTAGCCAGGTCATTTGTCCCTAGGTGGACAATGACAACCAGATCCCTGCTGTGTGCAGATGCTCCCACGATCCTGAGGATTCGGTTCCTGTCCCTCCAAGCCGTGGCACCAGGCAGGTACCTTACCTCCCTCTCCCCTTCTTTCCCCACTTCTACCCCCCTAATGATTGAGTCCCCCACCAGGAGTTGTTTTCTTCCCCTGTGGGTTCCCATGCCACCCTCCTGTGGGTCTTCTTTGAGAAAGTTCCCAGCATCCTCCTTGGTCTCCACTGCAGGTGCCTCCATAGAGGAACCACTATCCACCAGAAGAGTGTATGAATTGTGGAGAGGTACAGCTGGAGGGATGTAACTCTGTTCCTCCACCCTCTCCCTCCCTGAGCCCATCCTGGTCCAGCCTCTCCTCTTTCTTGGCAACCTCTGAGGTAGTGGCATTGGCTTTGGTGGTCCCTGGGTGAGGGAGGAGGTTTCATGAATCCTAGCAAGGTCAGCCTAGAGATGGGCAACCTCCTCCCTCAGACCAGAGAGGTATCTGCAAATAGGGCAGCATTGCAGACTCCAGAATGTCTCCCGGAACACTGCTGCCCCACAGCCATTGCACTGCACCACTCCTATCATGTCTTATTTTGTGTCCCCTTTCCTGTTTCTCTGTATGCTTACTCTCTCCTCTCCTTACAACTCTCATCCTTCCTGTTCTGGGACAGCAACTTCCTATTTTCTTCAGTAGCCTCCTTCCTTGCTCAGTGTCAGACCACCAGCAGCTGGGGGGGGAGCGAGATACTTTTTTTCTTTAGGGTTGACACAACTAATGTTTCTCTATGATCCTTCCCTTCCTACTGCCAAACAGGAAGTTCCTGTTGTCAGTCAAATCCAGTGGCTATAAAAGTAGAACTGGCTTAGGGTGGGTGGGATGGAGGGCATTTAGTAAGAAAAAAGGCTAGCAGCAGGAAGTTGTAATTGGAGTCATCTGCTTTTATATTGTCTAAGCCACACCCCCAATTAAGCTCTCTCTCTCTCTCTCTCTCTCTCCTGCTACTGATTTAGCAAAGTAAGTTGATACAGTACCCTTCCCAGCACAGAACACACGCTAACTTTCTTTCTTTTCTTTTTTTAACCCTAAATAAGACCCCTTCTACTTCTAATAAAGTATCTGTCTGCTTAATCTCAACAGAAACTGATTCCTGCTGAGATAGAAGTGTTAAATTAGTAATAAAATGGTAGCGTCTTTTAGTTAGCTGCTTTCTGTTCTACAGGCTAGCAACAGTAAATTTTAGCCAGAAGTTAGGTACTGCATCTGGACCTGGGGTTTTCCAGTTGGGGGCCTTCTTTATCTTTGCTTCTATCTCCTTAGCTGTTACATCAGGCCACTCCATATCCCTGGTAGTGCAGTTTCCTATTTTGTCTTTGACTTCCTGTATCCACTTTGCATCCCTATTATATTCGCTTGATCTTCATAGATGCTTCTCCAGAAGTCCTCAATTTCTTTCTTTTCCGGTGGTGTTGTTACTTCGGTTGTTTTCTTTATCAGCTTCCTATAAAATTTCTTTGGGTCTTCTCTAAACCATCTGTTTTGTGTTTTTTCTTTGTTTCCTTCTACATATCTTCAAAGCTTCTCGGCTTGAGCAGAGATCTTGAGTCTGTTATTCGAGATGGTAACATTTAGGTCCTGATCTGTTTTAATGCAGTGTTGTTCTCTGATTTCATCCATTTTCCTGATGACTTTCCTTGATCTATTACCCTTTCCAAACTCCTCCAGCAGTGATACTTCTGCTCTTAGCTCTATGATTATCCTCTCTATCCACTTTTGCCATGGTGGTATGCTGCATTTCCCTCTTTTTTTGTTCTTCTTTCCTTGCTTTTGTGGCACTGCTCTATTTGTTATTGGTCTGGTTGCACAATAATGTATTCTGTTTATCTCAGTGATATCATATGGATCCCTCTGAATGGTTCCAATAATCTTATTTTTCTGTTTTATTTGTTCCCTAACTGTGTGTGATATGTGTAGTTTTTGCAATCTTTCCCTTTGATGTGCTTTGATATATCTGTCCATTTCAATTAAATCTAGGAGGTCTTCTCTCATGTTTTCTTCTTCTTGATTGAGAGTTGTTCCTATAGTTGGCATTTTCTACTCTTCCTCTCTCTCTATGGGTTGAACTGGGACTTCAGTTGTTCTATTGAAGCATAGCACTTGGTGTTCACTTTGCTGAACATCTTTAGTGGGTGTGTCTTGTTCTGTTTCATGTGACTGCATTTGCTGAGCAGTTGTTTGCTGTAGTGTCGTACCAGATGATGCTGGTGGAGGTTGAGTTCCTACCTCAAATCCTTCTTTCCTTAACTGTTCAAGGACTTCTGCTTTGATTTGTTGCTTTTTTTTAATCACTAAACTGTGTACTTTTCATTACATTCCACTTCTGTGTGGTTATCCTTTTCTTTGTGATGTTTACCATAGGTGGATGCCTTTGTCTGTATATCTGTTCAAATATATCTGCAGTTTTTGTTAACATGCTGGTAAGAGCTACTTTCTTTTCTGCATACATGCTGCACCATATCAGGTCCCTTTTCTTTGCCCAATCCCATGCATCTGCTTTTTGAGCTTTGAAGACATCCGGTACCTCTTCCTTCTCACTTAGTACTTCTTCACCTGCTTCTTTCTGTAGTCTGTCCAAGCTAATGTCGTCTACATACTTATTTGTTTTTATTTGTCCTATTAGAGATCTAAGGTTGGCATCTGTCACACTGTTTAACTTGTCTGTGGCACCTATTTCTCTTTGCTGTAGTTTACTGTATGGTCTCAGTGTATATCCTCTCACTGGAAATTTGGGGTGAGTTGCATAATAGTAACTGTACATGATTTCTTGCTTGCCCTCTAAGTCCACTTAACTGTTTCCAGTCCTCTAGGCTGACCTATCAATCTTTTTAAATTCTGTGACTTTCTGGTCTCTACTGCTGCTGTGGGATCATGTTTACCATGGTCTAACACTTTGGCAGGGATGGTACTACTTTTCAAGGATATGGCACTACCATCTTGTCCAACCTTTGCCCTGGTGCCTAGGCTTGGGTCGGGTAGTTTTTTATCCTGGGATTTGTGCGCCCAGCTTCTAATTCAATTTCTATCACTCTCCATGCTATGTAGTTGCTTGCTGTATACAGCAGTCTCATCTTGGTGAGATTCTGTTAAAAACAGGGCCCAACACATGAAGGTACTCACCAAGACTTGAGCGTGAAGTAATTGCAACTTGTCACCAGTGTCACTATTTGCGCCACTAATGATTTTTCACTTCTCACTTCATCACTCCATCTGAGCCTTCACCAGTGTGCATTCGCTGACTTGTAACTAGATTAGTCTTCTGTGTAAAACTCTTGTCACATTTGACACATTCATATGGCTTCTCACCCAGGGTTAATGTCTCCAAATGTTTAGGGATTTCTAATACCGTGGCAAGAATGGACCCCATTCTTTAGCCAGGGCATGTTCAAAACTCAAGAAATTAGTACTGTATTAATCTTTGATGTGTGCTTCTCATGGGGTTAGTGTCTCCAAATGTTTAGGGATTTCTAATACTGTGGCAAGAATGGACCCCATTATTTAGCCAGGGCATATTCAAAACTCAAGAAATTAGTACTGTATTAATCTTTGATGTTTGCTGAGAGTGCTCTTCTCAGCACATGCAACATCCCCAAAATGGCTTCCTTTTGAAGTTCATAAGGTGTCACAAGTATTGGTAGCATATTTAAATTTGCCTGAAAGTTCTTTTTGATTAGTCCCATTGCTCCAAGCACTACTGGAACAATTTGTGTGTCCTTATTCCACATCAGTTTGGTTTCTGACTGCATATCTTGGTATTTCATGATTTTTGGTCTCTCTGTACGCAGCACACTGTAGTCACTAGGGGTGGCTATTTCAATCAGCAATGCTACCTTTGTTCTCTTTTCTTGTATTACAATATCGAGTTTTCTTGCTTCCACATTCTTGGCTGTTGGTATTGGGTGATCCCATGTGATCATTACGTCTTCATTCTCTGTGATTCTTTGTGGTTCATGTTTCCAGTGTCTCTCTGCTACCTGTACGTTATAGTGTTTGCACAGTTTCCAGTGAATCAATCTTGCTACATTGTTGTGTCTTTCAGTATGCAGGCCTTCTGCCATGAGTACTTCACATCCAGCCATGAGATGCGCAACTGTTTCTAATTCTGTACTACAGAACCTGCACTTGTCTGTTTCTCCTGTTTTTTCTATGGGTTTTGTGAACCATCTTGTGCGTAGCTCACTATCTTGGGCTGCAATTATCAGTCTTTCATCTCGTGGTCTAAATACACCTCTTTTTAACCACTCAGGCTTGATCGACCTGTGGTTGCTCCAGTAGCTCCCTATATTTTCCACTACAATTATGGGCTTTCCAATTGTTTTTTCTTTTCTGTTGGTCTTTATCCTTATACTTCTTTTTCTGATTCTTTGCATTTTCTGTTGCTGACAATTCCTTATCTACTTGTAGATTGACATTAATCTCTGCTACCCTTCTGAAGGCTTCTAATAATTTAATGAGTGAAGTCATTCTAGGCTTATTTTCTTCATGGTGCAAGACCTTGTCTATATTTGGGTCCAAGGATGTCAGTTCTCACTCGGGGTTAGTGTCTCCAAATGTTTAGGGATTTCTAATACCATGGCAAGAATGGACCCCATTCTTTAGCCAGGGCATATTCAAAACTCAAGAAGATAGTACTGTATTAATCTTTGATGTTTGCTGAGATCGCTCTTCTCAGCACACGCAACATCCCCAAAATAGCTTCCTTTTGAAGTTCATAAGGTGTCACAAGTATTGGTAGCATATTTAAATGTGCCTGAAAGTTCTTTTTGATTAGTCCCATTGCTCCAAGCACTACTGGAACAATTTGTGTGTCCTTATTCCACATCAGTTTAGTTTCTGACTGCATATCTTGGTATTTCATGATTTTGTGTCTCTCTGTACGCAGCACACTGTAGTCACTAGGGGGTGGCTATTTCAATCAGTAATGCTACCTTTGTTCTCTTTTCTTGTATTACAATATCAGGTTTTCTTGCTTCCACTTTCTTGGCTGTTGGTCCCAGTGTGAATTTACTGATGTGTTATTAGGTAGCTCTTCTGTGTAAAACACTAGTCACACATGGCACATTTATATGGCTTCTCACCAATGGGAATTCATTGATGCACTACCAGTTCTTGCTTCTGTATAAAACTCTTGTCACAAGTGGCACATTTATACAGCTTCTCACTAGTGTGAATTCACTGATGCATTATCAGTGTACTTTTCTGTGTAAAACTCTTGTCACATGTGGCACATTTATATGGCTTTTCACCAGTGTGAATTTCCTGATGTGTTACCAGATTACTCTTGTGTGTAAAACTCTTGCCAGATGTGGCACATTTATATGGCTTCTCACCAATGCGAGTGTGCTGATGCATTTTCAGACTACTCTTGTGCATAAAACTCTTGTCACTTGTGGCACATTTATATGGCCTCTCTTCTGTATGAATTTGCTGATGCCTTACCAAGTTACTGCTGAGTGTACAACTTTTGTTATATTTGGCACATTTTATCTCTCACTAGTGTGAGTTTGCTGATGTGTTACCAGATTACTCTTACGTGTAAAACTCTTGTCACATGTGGTACATTTATATGGTCTCTCACCAGTGTGAATTTGCTGATGTGTTAACAGGATACTCTTCCACGTAAAACTCTTGTCACATGTGGCACATTTATATGGTCTCTCACCAGTGTGAATTTGCTGATGCATTCTCAGACTACTCTTTTGCATAAAGCTCTTGTCACATGTGGCACATTTATATTGCCTCTCTCCTGTATGAATTTGCTGATGCCTTACCAAGCTACCCTTGAGTGTATACCTTTTGTCACATTTGGCACATTTGTATAATCTCTCGCCAGTGTGAGTTTGCTGATGTTTTACCAGATTACCCTTCTGTGTAAAACTCCTGTCACATGTGGCACATTTATATGGTCTCTCACCAGTGTGAATTTGCTGATGCACTCTCAGATTACTCTTGTGCGTAAAACTCTTGTCACACGTGACACATTTATGTGGACTCTCACCAGTGTGAGTTTGCTGATGCATTGTCAGACTACTCTTGCGTGTAAAACTCTTGTCACATGTGGCACATTTATATGACCTCTCTCCTGCATGAATTTGCTGATGCTTTACCAAGCTACTCTTGAGTGTACACCTTTTGTCACATTTGGCACATTTATATAATCTCTCACCATTGTGAGTTTGCTGATGTGTTACCAGATTATCCTTCTGTGTAAAACTCTTGTCACATGTGGCACATTTATATGGCCTCTCATCTGTATGAATTTGCTGATGCCTTACCAAGTTACTGCTGAGTGTACAATTTTTGTTATATTTGGCACATTTATATAATCTCTTACCAGTGTGAGTTTGCCAATGTGTTACCAGATTACTCTTGTATGTAAAACTCTTGTCACATGTGACACATTTATATGGTCTCTCACCAGTGTGAATTTGCTGATGCATTCTAAGACTACTCTTTTGCATAAAGCTCTTGTCACATGTGGCACATTTATATGGCCTCTCTCCTGTATGAATTTGCTGATGCCTTACCAAGCTACTCTTGAATGTATACCTTTTGTCACATTTGGCACATTTGTATAATCTCTCACCAGTGTGAGTTTGCTGATGTTTTACCAGATTACTCTTCTGTGTATAACTCCTGTCACATGTGGCACATTTATATGGTCTCTCACCAGTGTGAATTTGCTGATGTGTTGTCAGATTACTCTTCCATGTAAAACTCTTCTCACATGTGACACATGTGTATGGTCTCTCACCAGTGTGAATTTGCTGATGCATTCTCAGATTACTCTTCTTTGTAAATCTCTTGTCACATATGGCACATTTATATTGTCTCTCACCAGTGTGAATTTGCTGATGCATTCTCAGACTACTCTTGTGCATAAAACTCTTGTCACATGTATCACATTTATATGACCTCTCGGCTGTATGCATTTGCTGATACCTTACCAAGTTACTCTTGAGTGTACACCTTTTGTCACATGTGGCCCATTTATATAATCTCTCATCAGTGTGAGTTTGCTGATGTGTTACCAGATTATTCTTCTGTGTACAAGTCTTGTCACATGTGGTACATTTGTATGGTTTTTCACCACTGTGGACCTGCTGAGGTGTTAACAGTAGATGTTTTTGTGTGAAATTCCCATCACAGTTGGCACAGTTATATGACCTTTCTCCTTTGTGAATCTGCTGTTTTTCAGAGATGAGGACACAGAAAGTGTTCTTATTCTTAGGACAGTGACATTGTTTCTCTGCTGTGTGGCACACTGTATGTATCTTGAGTGATAATTCTTGACTCAAACTCTTGTTACCCTCAGTTCTCCTGTTAACTAAAAACACATGTTTATTTATTTACTTACAGTGAGGTAAAACATATCTTTTAGAATCTGAGGGTAATTCAGACTCTGTGAATATGTCATTTTTTACAAAGGTTACTTTTTTTCCACAAAATCATAACTTATGAGTGTTTAACACCGGCCATTGTCAACATAAGATAGTAGAGGTTGACCTAAACAGGTATTGCTACTGAGAAGTAGGGAATATTTTTTAGGGACATGGCTGCCTGCTTCCATCTGTTATTCTTACGTTCTTATGTAAAATTTGGATTGCAATGTACTATCTCTGGAACATCTCAACTTATTTTTTTAATTGAGTTATTTAAATAATACACTCTACTTGGGTTTATTGGTTATGCCATGAGGCTATGTGGAAGGAGAAATTTGGTAAAATAAAAACCACATCTAAAAGAAAAACTACTGTAACCATTAGTTAGGACACCATAACAAGAGACAAAACAAACACCGTGCAGAATATTGCAGAGGGAATTAAAAGTAGCATCAAGATTTTCTTCATAAAGGAGAAAAGGAACATTAAGAACAGCATAGAGCAAGACAACAAAGATGGGGTATACTTTCAAGATAATTATTTATATATTCATTTTTCATTTACTTATTTCAAAAGTTTATTTATTATTTATGTAAGCCCCCAAATGGGTTTATAGGCTGGGATCTGTGGCTCCGGGTCTCCCTGTGGAGCTGGTTGTGTTGGTGTCACTGTGTGACTCATGCTTTCTGGTCCCATTTGTGGCTCTGGCCATGATGGAACCCAATATCTTGGCATTTGGTGGACTGACTGAGTGCTGAGGTTCATTATGCACCTTTGAGTGCATGATGGATCCTGTGTCCATTTTTCCTAGGTCAGATGGGCTTGGGATCATGGGGATGCAATAAAAAAATAATAATAACTGAAAAAATTAAATAAAGTTTGTAAGTAGCTATGGTGACCTGCTCTCTGTGCATCTATGGCCACCAAGTGACAGAAATTTAAAGGGGCAGCTGCCCCATTCTTGGGGGGTTATTGTGTCACCAGCTGGTGCCATCATAGGAGGAAATGTAAACAGTTATTTTGGGACTAAATATCATGTAAGTCTTTGGGGCACAGGGTTGTTTTGGCACCAATGAAATTGATCTGGAGTGGACCTGCTCTTTTGGTGGATGAGTTTTGGTGCCTTTGGATAGGAGATTTAGGGGGGAGCACTGTGGGAGGGGGTAGATCCAGTGGTGAGAGGACTGAATGGGGTAACTGCCCCTGTGGTCAGTGGAGCTCCTCTTTCATTTATTTCTTGTGTGGCCATATAGTTGGGAGGTAGGAGGATGTGGCAGTGGCCATTTTTGGGAGCTCTTGTTGGTCAGGCTGGTAATCCAGCTAAAATGAGGAAGAGGGTGAGCGCCTGCACTGGGACCTGAAATCTGTGGGTGCACCTGTTGCTGTTGGCCAGGAGGACCACTGCTGCATGGTACCTCCAAGACAGATTTGCATGTGGAGAGCCCAGAAAGGGGGATCATCTGGGAGAGCACAGAATGAGGAGAGGCTGCATTGTCTAGGAAGCTTAGACAGCTAGAGGTGATGGTATGGGGCCTGTGAGGTGAGAGGTGAAGGAGGGATCCTGGGGTCTGGAGCTGCCCCGGTCCCTAACTGATCTTGACATGAGATTGTACGTTTCTGGGCCTCTTGGCCAAAGGAGCCTGATGATGAGAGGTGGATAAGTGCTGGGTCAGCCATCCCTCAAGAGATTTGTGTTCCCATCCATGATGTAGAGAAAGAGAGGATGAAAGAGAGTTTTACTGCCTATAATTGAAGGCATGATTCTGCTGCAAGTTAAACTGCTTTTGTGTTGGACTGTGGCTGACTTGCCAGAGGGTAGCCACCTGGACTTGACTGTCAGTTAGTGACCTTGATGGTCCAGAGCACCTCTTAATTTCTGATATGGCCTCCTTGGTCCATGGCAACTCGTGTGTTTTCCTGCTCCATGGAGTGACTCCTTCCTGTTTAAAATTAACTGTTCAGTTAATGGAATCCCCTTTTCCTGAAGTTCGGGTGTTTGCCTTATTCATTTTGGATGAACTGCTTGCTGCTAATAAAAGAGTTTTGCCTTCACAGCCCAGCTCCCAGCAGTAAGTTCCAGGGTGGCAACCAAGGGGTCTGGGGTACTATGCCTGTTCCCCCCCAGACAATGGACTAGAGGACCTTTAAGGAAGACAGCAAGAGGCCTGCTGGGTGGAGACTGCCTACAAAGGCCTCTGAGGTGAAGTTGGTTGGACTAAGCATGTGAAGACCAGCAGTCGCCACCTCTCCTGTCATCCAGCTCTACCCTGGAAGTATAGGGCACTCCTGTTTCATCAGGTCTGGTACTCAGGCTGACCAGGTATGTGTTGTTCCTTTTGTTCTGTACGCATGGACTTCCACCATTGTATTCCCTAGATGCCAGAGTGGGGGTGGGGTGGGGGCTACATTTATTTCAAAAGTTTCACCAAGAAAGAGATAATGAGCTGGAAATAGCTCTTTTCCAGATGTGTCCTAGAAGAAAGAGGAGGAGAAGTTTAGAAAAACAGTCAGAAGAATAAATTATACAGGATGTTGAAAACAATCATAATCAAATTATATGTAATACAGTATGACAGAATTAAGCATTCACAGTAGGCTTTTTATACAGACATGCCCTGCCCATTGAGTTACATGGAAATACATTTCTAAGGAGTGGAGGCCATGTAGGACTAGAATGCTGTAAGGGAGAGAAGGAAACAAAAAAAGAGGGGGACAAATGCAGATCAGGGAAAAGGGAAGGAGAGAAAAAGGGAAGAAGGAACTGAGAAGTAAAATAGGGACAAGCATTAGTGGCAGCTTTAGAAGTGAGAGGTGAAGACATGGAATAGAGAGGAGAGAGCATTGGACGAGAAGGAGCAAATGGATAGGATAGCAAGTTCCAAGGTATAGGGAAGTAGTAGAAGAAAGCAGCCCAGCTAGCAAGGGTTCACTTAGAAGTGTGCACAGAGGAGCAATAGCTAGGGTTATGTATGGAGTACGAGGATGTGGTAGGGGAGAGAGAGAGGCCAGACTGAATTTTGAGATAAAGAAGGCAAAATGATCTAGGTGTCTAGCTTCAAGGGAGGGGAGGAAGAAGGAGGAGTATAAGGAGCAGTTGTGAGTGTGGGGTAGACAGTCTAAGGTAAATTGACAGAGGGAGTAAAAGAAAGGGTCTAATCTGGCTGAGACGGTCTTTGGCACAGCACTGTAGACAATGTTGCCATAGTCAAAAGTAGGGAGAATCATTCAGGACCAGATTAGAATCAGTGCACTTTGGGGCAACCATTGCCTCAGTGCTTGCGTACTGAGGTTCTTTGTCATTTCATGATAACAGCTCAGTGAGCAGGGCAGAGGATGCAGCCTTTGTTCCTATATAAAAGACCGAGCTTAGGGTGGAATTTTTTGTGGATGGCACCACATGTACCAAAGTTGAGGTGCAGGTCTAGTCAGGCTGTATGGTATTTCAATGAGGGGATGTCATCAATGTGAGACTCCATACACATTTACATTCCATGCATACAGTATAAATACACCCAAGACAATAAAACAATTAATTGGAGATTGTCATAACAGTCACATATACTGTTGAAAAAGTGTTTTCATATTGTCCTGAAATTTGCATAAATATTTTGCTGTAAGCCGACCACACATTGACATCACCACCACAAAGATCAGCACAGCAGCAGGATTCATCCAAATCATTGGGTCACTGTGCTGGTCCCTGCAGACACTGGCAGTGTATCTCCCATTGTTGCACCCCCTTTCCAAGACAACTCTGGCTCAGAGTTGAATATACAGAAACTGGGGTGTGTGGGGGCAGAGCCCCCCATATAGGAGGTTCAGGGGCAGAGCCCCCCCAAAGGAAACACTCACTCATCCCCGACAGTACAATGCCAACACTCAGCATTGTGTCTGTTGCTGTCAGGGATGTTGATGTTGGAAATGTCGCCCTGCTATAGGTAAACCGTATTTTGCAGATTTAATATCATATGAGAGTTCATTCCATGCCCTAGTCAGAGCTACTTCTAGTACTGCATCTCCAAATCTGTTATATGTCCTACATAATGGTACATAATGTCTTTATGCAGGCTGGGTGGCTCAACTGGCACGGGAGAATTAAATACCACACCTGCTTACTTGCCAAAAAGATTCTCCTTGGACTCATGCCTTTGGGATTAGGATGCTTACTTCACAAATCCCCCAAGACCCAACATACGCACACCTCATCTTCCACACTCCTACTAGTCTTGATGTGCCGGACCACCCAATACCGACGTTCCTTTTGTATCAAAGAGCTATACTGGTTAAATAGCCTCCACAATGGTTTGGCTAACCTGACTAGTCTCAGTGAATTCAAACTCAAACTTTTTCAGCACATTCTAACTGAAAACGCCTGTGATTGCACCACTTAACATCCTTGTCCCGCCTACCGGGACCTCACCCCCACCCACCGTTCTTCCATTGTTCTCCTTACTTGTCTTGCCCTCTCACTCTCCTCTCCCTTCCTCTCCCCTCCTACTGTCTTCCTTGCTTTTCATCCCTTACTATCCTAGCTGCTACTTGACAATGCCGCCTGGCTGTTCTCCCCTTGCTTGATATGGCTGCCCTTCAAATTCCCTCCTCTTCTCACTCCCTGCCTTGAATCAAGTGCTAAACTAATGTGTATCTATTTGCTGTTCTCATATTCCATATTTTGTAATACAAATTGATTGTTTGTGAAACCAGTCTGTTTTCCATTATGAATCTGTACCCCCCACCATTGACATAGAACCTTTGCAAATGAGCTGCTTGGCGCACAAAGGTACTTGTAATCCTAGATTGAATAAATAAAAAAATTAAAATAAGTAGATCAGGAAATTGACTCTCAGTTTGTACCTGTGGTCTCCATCTATTTTATATTTTACTAAGTGCTGCAGTGGATGTGGCTCTTTTGACTTTATAAAACAATAACACCAGGACAGCCACAGGAAAGTACAGTTGTGTAAGAACTTACTGTAACTTAGATCTTCAAGAGTTTCTCTTGCAGCAGGTCATTACATGCAGGATATCCAGCTGCAGCCATCATATCATCTGGATGACTTCTCAGCAGCCAACCCTGGGACCTCCTCCTCACGTTACTACATGGTGTCAGGCTGGCACATATAAAAGGGGATGTCCACAGATACTCCTAAGTTAATTTTCATCATAGTGACAGAAAATGAGAATATCCTCTTTGGTCTCTGATGGGAGAACAACAAAAAGGCAGCAGCTTGAGGCTTCAGTGAGAGACTGGAGCAAGGTACCCTTCTGAAGTAGTAGCAAGGGGGAAGGCAGGTGGTGCAGCATGACCTGCTGCAAAAGATACTCTCGAAGACCTGTTATAATACAGTACAGCAACTGTACCATCTTCCTTGAGCTAGTCTCTTGCAGCAGGTCATAACACATGGGAAGATTCCCAAGCAGTTAGTATGCCCAAGGGAGGAGGAGGTGAACCTTATCAGATCCAGACAGGAGTCTCTGGAGGATGGCACATCCAAAATTGTTCCGTTTCTTGGAAGTAATGTCTAGTCTATAATGTTTTATGAATGTATGTACAGCAGACCAGGTGGTGGCTTCACAAATTTCCAAGGCAGAGATTACTCAAAAGCATGCCATGTAGGCCACCATGCCTGTAGTGGAGTGGGGTTTCATAACCACCATGAGAGGTTTGTTGTATTTGTTATAGATAAATGCAATGCAGTTGGCCAACCATGTGGACAAGCACTGCTTTGAAACCTGAATGCCCTGTCTTCCTGGGACAAAAGAAAACTAAGTTGTTCAGTTTTGTGCAACTCCCTAGTGTGGAGAAGATAATACCTCAATTTTTTATGCACATTGAGAGGTGTGAAGCAGGACTTCCCCTAGATTCTCAGGGTCCGCAAAGTACACTGGTAAGTGGCTAGAATGATCTAGAGTAAATTCAGAAACCACCAGGAAGGGTTAGTATGTAAGGAATACCTATCATTATGAAACTGCAGGTAAGGTGGCTTGCACATAAGTGCCTGTAACTCAGATATACATGTGCCTGCCATAATGGCAACTAGGAAAATAGTATTCCAAGACAAAAATTTGAGCTCACAGGAAGGGGAAGTCTCAAATGGACTTAAAGTCAGTTTTTTGAGCACAAAATTCAAATCCCAAACTAGAACCAGATCCCGTATAGGTGGAAGCAAGTGAAGGACACCTTTTAAGAAGGTCCTAGTCAGAGGCAACTGGGACAATGGTTTGTTGTCCACAGATAAATGAAAGGCATAAATAGCTGAAAGGTGAACTTTTATTTATTTATTAGCTTTTGGTAACCAGGTAAGTGCGCTAGGCAACAGTCCTGCCTATTTTCAGGCATGACCCGGGAGAGCACAGGACATGGGTTACAATATACAGAAGTGCACAGACATAATACAGAAGTACATGGAACAAACCTGGTATACATTGGAAAGCAAAGTAATAATTACATAAGGGTACATATTAGGCATGGAACATAATAAGTATGTAAAATAATACAATTAGGGTAACCATAAGACATCAGAGGACATCAATAACATCAAAGTTCATAGCCACCTAGTCAAGCAAATTGCATAGGAGAACATTTAGTGTAATACTCATGGGTCAGACCCGACGGCCTGCAGTGGGACAAAGTATATTAAAAGCATTTGCATTGACCAGAGGCTAGGAGGTGGGAGAATAGTGAGTTTTTGAATTTCTGATGGGAGGTTGAAGTTTTCACCGCAAGGGGGAGTGAGTTCCAGAATTTGGGAGCAAAATGGGCAAATGCCTGTTCACCCATTTTTGTCGCGCAAGGTCTAGTGGAGAGCGTGGGGACAGAGGAAGACCTGAGGGTATGAGTGTGAGCAGCAGGAGTCAGGAGGTTGGCAAGATAGACAGGGCAGGGAGGTCTGGGCAGGGAGTTGATAAAGCAGCCCAGGGAGTAAGCCCGAAGATCCTTAGGTGACAGCCAATTTAATCCAGCATAAAGGAGTCAATGATGGGTAAGACATGGGGCAGTTAAGGCGAATCTACAGATGTTGTTGTAGACAGTGTCCCATTTGTGAAGTGTAGAAGAGTTTGCAGCAAAGAGGAGGGGTAGAGCATATTGAAGCTGGGGTAGAAGAATACCTCTCGCAACAGAAAGTCTAGCAGAAGGAGTGAGGGAGTGGCGCACGCGATAAGCTCCATCAGTTTTAGCATTGATGGCACAGCACACCATACTGACATGTTGAGACAGGTCTAGTGTGGGATCCAAAGTGACCCCAAGGTACTTGAAGGACTCAGTGTTTGAGATGAGGGAGCCATCTAGGCAGTGAACCTGGAGCCTGTTCGCAGGAGCAGACAGTTTTTTAGAGGATCCGAATAGCATAGCGCAAGTTTTTTCTTGGCTCAGGACTTGGTGGTTGCTTGAGAGCCAGATCTGCAGGAATTGGAAGTCATTAGTGAGAGTGGAGTTGATGTCAGCAACTGATTTTGACCCAGAGTAGAGCACAAGGTCATCTGCATACATAAGAGCGCAGCTATGCCGGGACATAGATGGAATATCATTCAGAAAGAGGGAGGAGAGTAGAGGTCCGAGAGTGGATCCCTGAGGAACTCCATGGGAGATGTTAAGGGGGGAGGAAAGGGCCTTGTGAAATGCTACCACTTGAGTCCGATTGTCAAGATAGCTATGGAACCAGGAGAGGGCTTGGTCAGATGCTCCAATGGATTGGAGCTTCTTTAACAAGAGAGGGTGATGTACCACATCAAAGGCTTTGGACAAGTCGATAAAGATGGCACCAGTGAGCAGGCTGAGGTCCATGTTATTTTTGATGTCATTTGTAAGTTGTGTCAGTGCCAAGGTGGTACTGTGACCGGGCCTGAAATCATGTTGGCACGGGGTTAGAAGACTAAACTTGTCATGGACTATTTTTCAAGAAGCTTGCTGAGAGTGGGCAGAAGAGATATAGGGCGGTAATTGGACATGAGTTTGACATTGCCCTTTTTGTGTATAGGGATGGTTCTGGCAGTTTTCCAGGTGGATAGGACAGTAGACATACGAATCAAGAGGTTAGAAAGCCAGGTGATAGGTCTGGTCAGCCAAGGTGCAAACTGCTTAAGTATGCAAGGATGGATGCCCTCAGGCCCCTGACCCCCACGTGCCGGAAGGGAGTAAAGTAGCTTGTGAACTTCAAGGTATGAGGTTGGAGCCAGAATGAAAGGGGGGTGGGAGGGGTGAGGAAGGAGAAGAGGACAGTCAGGTTGTGGTCTAGTTAGAGTAGCGACAGGTGGCGAAGAGAAAAGGGCATTGAAGGCTTTGGCAATGGTGTCCATGTTGGTTCAATGAACACCTTGAATGTTCATGTCAGTTGGATTCTGTTGCTTGTCATTGCCGAGAATGTCCTTAATTTGGGACCAGTACCTGCGCGGATTTGTAGAGGATGTTATTAGTAGGTTCCTATAGTAGGTACTTTTGGCAATACGAATTTGTCTTTTGCATTTGTTATGCATTGCATGATAATCTTCGAAATCTGCACGGAGGTGGGAGATCTTCCACCTGGACCATAGTTTGTCCCTAGATTTGAGAAGTTGAAGAAGGGGGTGCATTAGCCACTTGGTTACTTTCCCTGCCATCCTACGTGTGGTGACTGGGATGTGTAGGTTTTGAAGAGAGAGGAGGATGGAATTGAAATATCCTGTAGCTATGTTATTGTACTCAGTTTGATAGAGAGGGGACCAATCGACCTGGTTAAGGTTGGTTATGAAGTCGTCATGATTTAGGCAGGAGAGGTTAGGAAAGGTTACAGTTTTAGGAGGGAAGGGAGGGATGACACAGTATACGGGATAGTGGTCTCTAATAGTGTCAGGAAGTACACCGGCTGAGGCAACATATTCCATCCTGTTAGCGAGTATCCAGTCAAGAAGGGTGGCACAGTTGCCCCCGCGTGAGACCCTAGTGGGTTCATGTATGAGCTGGGATAGATTTGCCTTGCTAGCTAAGGAGGATAGGTTAGCAGAGTTTTTCTCTGACCAGTCAAGGTTAGAATCACCAAGGCAGATAATGTCATTCTTGCCTGTAACTGTAGGCAGAAACCCCAGGAGTTCAATGATGCCTTGTTTAGTATTTTTCAGAGGGATATAAGTACAAAAAATATGGAGTTTCTTGACACCCCCCAGGAGCAGTAGGGAGTGTAGGATTTCACAGTTAGGTAGGAGGGCATCCTGCAGAAGGGTGTTGTTTAGGTGAGTTTTGAAATAGAGGGCAAGACCACCTCCACTTTTAGTTCCAGGACGGTCAAGACGAAGCATGTTGTATCCAGGAAAGTAGCACTGAGAGTCAGGCACTGTGGGCTTAAACCAGGTTTCAGTGATGGTGAGGACATCCAGGACGTAAGTATCGCGAGGGCAGAGACTATTTAACTAATACCAGCCAAGGATGGGAGGGTATTGGGGGGCGGGCTGGGAGCAGTCGTGCAGCGACTGCGGGGAAGAGCAGTGTGAGGGAGCTAGGTCTTTTGCTACCTGGCAAAACGCTGCCGCGATCCTGTGTCTGGGGGGCGGTAAGAGCCAACCGGGAGCTGCCCTTTCTTGTGAGATGAGCACAGAGGTCCTTCAGCATGTGGGGGGAGAGCCCCTGAGTTGTTCAGACCCTCTCGACCTCCAGGAGCGCGGAGCTCCATTTGGGGGTTGGGGGACAGCCCCTGACCTGCACCACTGCTAGCGGGAGAATTCTGCAAAGAAAGGTAGGCAGCGAGTTAAATACTGAGGCAGAATGAAACTCAAGCAGGGGGATTCAGTTACATTTAGTGTTTAAGTGGGCAGGTAAAGCGGGGAGGGGCAGGGAGCAGTTGAATTGGAACAAAATGTTTTAAAATCAGCAGCAATTCAGTCTGGACAACATTTAAATCTAACTTGCAATTTCAATATGTTTTAAAATCAGCAGCAATTCAGTCTGGACAGCATTTAAATCTAACTTGCAATTTCATGAAGGTAACAACAGAAGCAGGGTAGAAATACAGTGCAAACATGAAGTCGAACTGTTGTGGGGACATAAATTAAAGTAAAAGTTCAAAACAGGAAAAAGGCGCGAACAGAGCTGCTCCCTTTGTGCGAGGGAGCTAGGTCCTTTGCTACCTGGCAAAACGCTGCCACGATCCTGTGTCTGGGAGGTGGTGAGAGCCAACCGGGAGCTCCCCTTTCTTGTGAGATGAGCAGGGAGGTCCTTCAGCATGTGGGGGGAGAGCCCCTGAGTTGTTCAGACCCTCTTGACCTCCAGGAGCATGGAGCTCCATTCGAGGGGTGGGGAACAGCCCTTGACCTGCACCACTGCTAGCGGGAGAATTCTGGCAAAACGCTGCCGCGATCCTGTGTCTGGTGGGGGGTGGTAAGAGCCAACCGGGAGCTGCCCTTTCTTGTGAGATGTGCGCAGAGGTCCTTCAGCGTGTGGGGGGGAGAGTCCCTGAGCTGTTCAGACCCTCTCGACCTCCAGGAGTGTGGATCTCTGTTCAGGGGGCGGGGAACAGCCCCTGACCTGCACCACTGCTAGCAGGAGAATTCTGGCAAAACGCTGCCGCGATCCTGTGTCTGGGGCCGGTAAGAGCCAACCGGGAGCTGCCCTTTCTTGTGAGAGAAATATTTCAGGCCACCATCAGACAGAGAGAGCAGATAGTTTAAGATGATCTGTGGGGAACACTCACAAGTATCCAAGCCTTGAGAGGATGCACAAATGGAGAAGCATTTCCATTTCATAGAATGGGAAGACCTAGTAGAGGACTTCCTGTCAGCTCATAGGACTTCTGTCACCTGTGGGGACACCCTGAAGTGGGAGAGGACTACATCCTCAGGAGTCAGTCATGTTGGTGCAGGGAGTGAAGGTCTGGGTGTAACAAGGAGCTGTTCTGCTGAGACAAGAGAGCTTTTCAAATTGGTAGAGGTAGAGGGTCTAGCCTGTGACTTGTAGATGCAATGAGAACCATATCTGTCTTGGCCAGAAGGGTGCTACGAGGATCATTTACATCCTGTCTCTGATCAGATTTAGGAGAACTCTCTGAAAGAGAGGAAAACATGGGGAAGCATAAAGAAATCTTCCCGTCCTGGAATGAGATAACGCGTCCTGCCATAAAGTTCCAGGACCTCACTCAAGAGAGCAGTAAAGAGATAGTTTTATGTTTTGCAGAGAGGCAAATAAGTCCAACTCCAGCTGGCCCCATCAGTGGAAGACATCATCTAAGATGTCTAGATTAATTTCTCACTCATGAGCCCAAGCAGTGGATCTGCTTAAAGTGTCCACCAGGGTGTTGGGCACCCCAGGGATGTGGACAGCCAGAAGGCATATGCCCCTCTGGATTGCTCAAAACCTCACCCTCATTGATTCTCAACAGACAGGGTATGAATGGGTGCCACCCTGGTTGTTCAGGTAGTGAACTGCTGTGAATTGTCTGATTGCACCTGAAGGCAACCATGAGGAAGCAAAGTCTCGAACTCCTGTGGTGCATATAAAACAACCCTCATTTAGAGGATATTGATATGGAGATGAGCTTCAACACTCATCCAAGAACCCTGCAACTGAACCTCCATGAGATGGGCTCCCCATCTTTGAGAGGAATCATCCGTGGTCAGAGTAAGACTCAGGATGGATGAATGGAACGGCATGCCCAGCATCAGATTGCTCAAGGACATCCACCACTTTAGGGCTTGAAGAGCTGGGGAAGACAGCAGGATCGGGACATCAAAACTGTCCTTCTTCTTATCCCATTGTACTCTGAGTGACCACTGAAGGACCTTCATTTGGAGCCTTGCATGGGGACAGTCGGAATGGTGGCCACCAAGTGGCCAAGGAGGCAAAGGTATTCTCAAGCCAAGACACCTAGAGGACTCCAGCCTCTGGGCCAAGGCTAAAAGGGTATCTGCACATCCTTGGGAAGAAAAACTTCACCCAGGGAGGTGTCCAGAACAGCTTCTATGTAGAGGAGACATTGCAAGGGAAGAATCATTGATTTTGGATAGTTGACGGTGATCCCCACCCTAGAGAACAGCTGCAGGGTACGAGTTAAGGTGAACTTCAACAGAGGGTGAGATAATGCCATCAAGAGGCAGTTGTCTGGGTATGGAAAGATATATAGGCCTTCTTTGTGAAGGGCTGCCGCCACAGTCACTAGGCATTTCATAAACACCCTAGGGGCTGAGGAGAGGTCGAAAAAGGGAGGGCTTTGAACTTAAAGTGATGACCCCAAAACCGGAAATGTAGAAATTTCCTGTGTGCGGGGTGCATCAGGATATGCAGGTATGTGTCCTTCATATCCTAGGAACAGAGCCAATCCCACACATTCAGCAAGGTGAAAAGTGTCGGGAGAGTCACCATCCTGAACTTCTGGTATTTTATGTAGAGGCTGAGACCGCTGAGGTCCAAAATGGGGCATAAGCCCCATGTCCAGCAGTGAACCAGAAAAAAGTGGGAGCAAAACCCTGTGCCCCTTTGATGAGGAGAAAGAAGTTCAATCATTTGCTTTATGAGCAGAGCATCTATCTCTTTCTGTAAGACAAGAACTTGGGCTGATGGGTAAAGAGAGACCTGTGTTGACAAGGGAGGAGGCACCTCCATGAGATCCAATGTGTGACATATCCAGATCAGTTGGAGGATCCACAGATTGGAAGTGATCCCTAGCCAACCAGAATGGTGCAGGGAAAAACCTGGCCCCAACGGCTGTAGGAAAGGTCTCTGGTCCCATGGCTGGAAACGGGCCTTCAGGCTGAAGGCTGACACAGCTGAGGTGATGCAGGGACATAACTGGACATTTTTGGAGCATTTCTGGGATTGGGCAGGGTTAATTGTGTCTTATACTTATTAGCAGGCTGCCACTGAGTATTAGGCCATGCCCTATTAGGACCACACCTGAAGGACCACCTAAAGTCCGGTTTTGCCTGTGGATGATATATGGTTCTGACAGACTGAAGGGTATGACCAGAGTCCTGTATACCCTTCAAAATCTATTGGGTTTGTGACATGAACAGTTTATCACCCTTGAATTGTGCGTTCAGGATACATTGTTGAATGTCCTGTGCAAAACCCGAAACCCTAAGTCATTCATGGTATCTGAGGCAAACCCCCACAGAGGATGCCTGAGCCACAGAATCAGTGATATCATAGTTGGCCCTCAGCAGGTGGCAGCATACTGCTGCAACTGTGGGCAAAGTGGTAGTGGCATCTCTTGGGAAGAACCAGTAGGAAGGGATTGGATTGACTCCTTGCATTTAACAACCCAAATCCAATTTTAACTGCTCACCCTTGCTCATTCACAAATTAGAAATGGGATTTTAAATTAGGGGTGCTATTGTGTATGGCATACATCAACAAAAACAAGTCAGAGCACACCCTGACTCCCCCCTCCCCTATGTAACAATAAATATACTTTTCCAGCCTGGATTGGCAACTTACTATTTTGATTTCAAAAGGAGTGGGGGTCTCTTAGTATTCACCTCAGAGCCCTGCAGTGAAGTCACCCAGCTACCAACATTGAGGAAGACCACCCATCAGCCAGGTCCCTACTCTAAACTACAACTGCCTTAAATGGATTACATTTATAGGGTGCATCAGGTCAAAACTGGCTTAATTAAGGTGTGTTCCCAGCCAATGTGCAGTTAGCTGCTGGGGAGCTAGTTAAATGAGAAGGCCATACTTCAACATTTACAAACCAAATCCAATATTAACTGCTTGCCCTTGCTCATTCACAAACTAGAAATGGGATTTTAAATGAGGGGTGCTACTGTGTATGGCACACATCAACAAAAACAACAAGCCAGATCATACCCTGACACCCCCCCCCCCCATGTAACAATAAGCTCCCCAGCAGCTACCTGCACATTGGCTGGGCCCACACCTAAAAAAACTGAAGGAGTATCTGGGACCTCCCTTTAATTGTGCCAGCCTGACATCATGTGGTAACGTGAGGGGGAAGTCCCAGGGTCAACTGCTGAGAAGTTACCCAGAGGATATAATGCCTGTGGCTGGATATCCCATGTGTCATGACCTGATGCAAGAGACTGAATGCTGAGCCTTTTCTTCTCTGGCCTTAGCCAGCCCAGGATCTGATAGACCTTGCAATGATGTGTCCCATATGCACTTTTTGTTGCAAATCTTGCAAGTTTGTAATACATTTGCTCTAATTTACCTAATGATGTCTTTGTGGCATTCCTATATACTACAAATTTGCATTCTAAAACTGGGAGTAATAATTGCTTTACAATTCTTTCCCATATACTGTATCATTTATAAGGCAATTTGATTCCCATCTCAATGCTCCCAGTTTCTGGTTTAATTTTCTGACTGTTTTCTTTATGTGATCTTTGTAACTAATCCTTTCATCAACGAGAACCCCTAAATATTTGTAGTTCTCTACATTTTGTATTTTATGCCCATTGCTGAATTTAATTTCCAGTTCTCCTGGCTGTCTACCATTGATTTATTTTATTTTCTAATAGAAAACAAATATGTTAGGAGACCCCGAGAGACTCATTAAACCAGGACTCTATGGAAACTACATCCCCCTGAAATTTTTTTCCCATTGTAATACGGCTGCCAGCAGACGCCACCAACATGGTGTTGTCCGCGTACAAACGCACCCCACTGTTAACAGTATTACTAGCCAGATTATTTGCATATATATTAAAAAGCAGAGGGCCCAAAATAGAGCCCTGTGGTACTCCTCTTTTTAACTTCTCATTTTTGACACGTGAGATCCATACATTACACATTGCTTTCTTTCTGACAAGTATGATATAAACCATTGCAGGAATTCCATATGGACCCCAGTCTCCTATAGTCTTTGTACCAATATCTGATGGTCTACAAGGTAAAAGGCTTTACTGAGGTCCATGAACACTGCCCCTCTAGACCTGCTTAGGTTCAGGGAAATTGATATCAGATTATTAAAATCTATCAGAGCAGTGCCTGTGGACTTCCATGCCTGAAAACCATGCTGGCAATCCGCTATCAACCCATTCTGTTCTAGATATTGTCAAAGTTGCTTATGTACTAGTCTCTCTATTACTTTGAACAAGATTGATAACAGAACAATTGGTCTACAGTTTGTAGGAGAGGTGACTCCCTCCCTTGATAGATATGGAGTATCTTACCCACCTTCCACGTCTCTGGAAAAACTGAAGTACAGAAACTCCAGTTAAACAAGTGTGCTTATATAGGGACCATAATATCTACCCCCACTCTCAAAAGCCTTGAATCTACTCCATCAATGCCCCCTGCTTTATTTATTTGCAGGTATTTTAACTCTTTCTCAAACTCTATAGTTGTTAGCTTTTAAAACCTGAAACTCAGACTGCGCAATCTTCCAGTTATCAGGAAACACTTCGGATCTTAATGAGACATTACAAATATATGAACATATGAAATCTGGCAGCAGATAAAGTCCTAGTGGTCTATCAAGTCTGATCAAAAGTGCAGCTAGCACCCTTTATTCTGCAGCTGCCCTCCTCCCACCCTTCCTCTCTCTTGACCCTCCCCTTGTCTTGTCCCAGACCCTTTTGAAGGAGTCCACTGTTCTACTGCATACCACCTCTGCCAGTATTGCATTCAACCCAGCTACCACTCTTTCCATAAAAAAATGTCTACTCATCTCCCTCTTGAACCCTTCTCCTTTTAATCTCATATTATGGCCCCAGGTGTCCTTTCCCTCCCTTACTTTGAACAGCCCCTCCTTACCTGTCTTGTTTATTCCTTTCATGTATTGAAGGTTTCAGTCTTACTACCCCTGTCTCTCCTCTCCTCTCCTCTTCTCCAGTGAGTACATGTTCAATTCCCTCAGACTCCTCTCACATGGTAAGTCCCACAGCCCCTTGATAATTTTTGTCGCCCTGCACTGCACTCCCTCCAGTAACCTAATGTCCATCTTCAGATATGGGCAACAGTACTGCACACATTACTCCAGGTGTGGTCTAACTAATGATCTATACAGTGGCAGAATCACCTTCCCCCTCCTTGAGGATATACCCCACACAATACAACTCAGTATTTTGTTAGCCTTTGCAGCTGTCTTCCTACATTGTGCCGAGTTGTTCATTGATCCCATAATGAGCACCCCCAGATCCTTCTCCTCCTCTGTCTGGGCTAGCTGCACTCCCCCCAGCTGGTAACTCCTCCTTGGGTTTTTTGCCCCAAAATGCAGCACCTTACACTTTTTGGCATTGAACCCCAGTTGACAGATGTCCAACCAGGTTTCCAGCTTTGCCAGATCATCCTGCAACCCCTGCCATCCTACTAGGTCATCCACCACCACTCCCATCTTGGTGTCATCAGCAAACAGACTGGTCTTGCTCTTGATGCCCATGATATGTCTGTAATGAATATCCCAAACAACATTGGTCTCAATTCTGAGCCTTGCAGAACACCACTCATCACTACCCTTGGGGATGAGAGCTCCCCACCCACCACCATCCTCTGTTGCCTTTCCTGAAGCCAGTTCCCTACCCATCTAACCAGCTTTTCACCCACCCCTGTGCCTTCTAACTTACTTCACAGCCTCCTGTACAGCACTAAGTCGAATGCCTTACTGAAGTTCAGTGCAGGACATCCACTGCATGGCCCCCATCCAATTGCCTAGTTACCTAGTCATAGAATTCTACCAGGTTCATTTGGTAGGATCTGCCACTTATGAAGCCATGCTGTCTCCTGTCATGTAGCCTTTTGGCCTCCAGGTGGGCCACCATCCTTTCATTCAGGATAGCCTCTTTCAGCTTACGCATGATGCATGTGAGGCTCACTGGTCTGTAGTTCCCTGATTCATCCTTGGGGCCACTCTTGTGGAGGGGCACTGCATGAGCCATCCTCCATTCCTAAGGTACACACCCTGAGTGTAGTGAGGCATTGAATAGGTCTGCCAAAGGTCTTGCCAGGACCTCTGCAAGCTCCATCAGCTCCCTGGGGTGGATGCCATCTGGACCTGGTGCCTTGTCCACCCTCAGTGCCCTCAAATCCTCCATAATCCTGTCCTCCATCATTTCCCTATCTGTCACCCCCTCTTCCTCTGTTTCTGCCCTCCCTCCTCCTTGGATATCACCCCCTCTTCTCCTTAGTAAATACTGAGCAGAAGTAATCATTTAGCACCCCTGCCTTATCACCCCCTGCTTCCACCCAACCCCCCCCCTCCTTTCTAATCCTAACTATAAGGTCTTTACAGCTCCTTTTTTCCCTGATGTACCTGAAGAAGTCCTTCTCCCCTTCTTAATACCCTACACCAGCCTGAGCTCCATAGATGTCTTGGCTACCCTTACTGTCCCTGTCACCTCCTTCGATTCCTTCAGATACGCCTCCCAGTCCTCCCCCTTCCTGTTTTTTTGTACCTCCTAAAGACAGTTTTTTCCTCCTTACCTTTTCCATGACCTCCTTGCTCACCCAGCTAGGTTTCTTTGCACTAGTCATCTTGCTCTGGGCCTTGCTGCAGGTTCTGGTTGCCTCCACTATCCCCAATTTTATGAGCCCCCACCTCTGGTTAGTGCCCATACTAGGTTGACTTATGGCCAGGTACCCTTTTACCACTCCTCCTGAAATATGCCCTCATGAAGTCCAGGGGCCAGATATTCAAACTGCGCTATTTTGAGGAGCAAACCTTTGTACTGCACAAAATAGTTGCACGGGGGTGTGGCCAGAGCGATATTCAAAGGAGTTGCGCCCTTGAGCAACTCCTTTGAATATCAGCCCCCAGCCACAGCCACTGTGCATGGCGCAGTGGAACTTGTGCCACCGCAAGTGGTCAGAGGAGCATTCAACTTGGCGGCGGCGAATATTTATTGCGCTACGCGCAAAACTCCGAGACCAAAAGGCGACATGCAAATGGGCCATAATACATGCAGGTGCAGGGGGCATTAGCATCTGATTATGGCCCCATTTGCATGCCATTAGCATGCAGGTGCGCTGATCCCCGAGGACTTGCACCTGGCGCCTGCCAGCCAGCAGCCATCAGATCGAGTTTTGCAGTTCTATCACGGAGAAGAGGGTTTCATCTCATTTGCTCCCGGGCGTACCATCAGTTATCGCTGGCAGTAATGTCTTCCATATCTCGAGGGTCTGTGACCGATAAGGATCATGGGCTGGTACGTAATACTTCTCTGATCTCGGTGGTCCAGTGACCGATAAGTTTCGATCGAGGCCGCAGTAATTAAACACTGAACATAGTTCAGGATTTCAGGTCTTCACCACTCCACCAGGTTCCACCACTCGCCATCTCCCCCCGCAGCCGCGGGCGGCAGCATCCAGTTTACCGCTGCCGATTGACTGTTCAGACGTTCGATTGGCCATTGGTAATAGCGCGGTTTATATACAGACATGACAGTTCAGATTTGTGAATGAATACATTCATTCAGCAAAACTGGACTGTCTTGTACGGTATGGGCTGCACGCCCATTGGCTCTTGCTCTGCACCAATGGGCATGCAACCCTACTGGGCAGTCAGACAGGGGAGGGGGGGCAGGCGGGTGGGATGCTGCCGCCACCGCTGCCGGGGAAACGGGTGGTGGGGCTGGGTGGGTGGGTGGGGGACACTAGGTCACCAGGGATATGTTTGGGGGTGTTTCATTACTTCAGCCTGCGATCGGACTTATCGGTCCACTGGACCACCAGGGATATGTTCTGGGGTCTCATTACTCAGCCCATCATTGGCTTATCGTCCACTGGGCCACCAGGGATGTGTTGGGGACATATTGCTGCCCGCGATCGGGCTGGTGGGGGAGATTTAGCTATGCCCGCGATCAGGCCAGTGGGGTGGTGGTGGGGATTTTACAGTCTTTGCCCGTGATCGGGCTGCAGGGGGCACAGGTAGTGGGTTGAGAGCCAGCCACAGGTGGCAGCTGCTGTGTTGCACCCTGCAATGCTGCAGCTCACCTGTGGGTGGCCCTCGACTTGATCCTTTTTTTTTTGGCTCAAAGTTGTGCAGGCACAGGTTGGGGGTTGCACCTTCACAACTCTGCACAGCCCGGCTGAATATCGGGCTGTGCAGTTTATGCATGGTTCCTCCCCCTCCAGTTCAGCATGCATTCATTTGCATTGCGCTGTTGCGCAGCATGTTTTCTGTGGCATAACTGACTGCTGCTGAATATCGCAGAATGGAGCAAGTTCAGAATTGAGCAGGTGCAACCCTATTGCGCTTGGCGCAACCCTTTGGAATATCTGGCCCCAGCACCCTTGTGCCATATTCCAATCCTTCCTTACACATATCCAATGTGAACCATACTGAGTGGTGGTCACTCCCCACCAGTGGTTGTTCCATCCGAAGTTCCCTCACAAACTCTCCAGAATGAGGTCAAGGGTATTCCCTAACCTGGTTGGTTTGCTGACCATTTGCATCAGGAGGCTGTCCTGGAAAGCATCCAGCAGTACTTGCTTCCTTCTACTCCTGGTTGTTGGGGTACTGCAATCTGGTAAACTGTGAACTGGGCACATGAGGAAGGGTGCCGTCCATTATGGTGACACTTTCTCTATGCAATCAACTCACAGTGACTGACAGGTAGGGTGACCGGATGAGGGGGTAGGAACTAGCGACAGGATGTCGCTATATGTGCATGAGGGAGGGGTGGGAGCGAGCACAGCGAGCGTGGGCTGGGAGAGGGTGGAGAGGCTGTAGGGAGTGGCGCTGTGGTTGCTGGTTAACCTGCGTCGTAGCTTCGGGGATTGGTTAATGGCTGGGGTGGCTGAAGTACCAGGTTCAGGTCCTAACGTTGGTGCAATTTTTATTGCACACGGCCCAAACCTTTTTATTTTTACTACTTTCACCCTTCCCATCGACATGCACCCCTCTGGAGCTGAGAATCCTTAAGTGGGGGTGGAGTGGACAAAGTCCCCCACAAGGGGGGTGATGGGGGACAAAGCCCCCCCCAACAGAAAGTAATAAAAATATGTCCTTGCACCATTGTGCTGGTGCGCCAGGGTTGTCAGAGTGCCGAAAATATGTTCGGCACTCTGACTGAGCGATAATGGTGATCGCCTTTAGGCATTCACCGTTATCACATAGACCCCTGCAATCCACTCCAGGCATGTTGAAGTCCCCCATAATCACCACACTACCCTTCTCACAGGTCCTCCTGATCTATTCCAATAGTTCCCTGTCTAACTCCTCTGAGAGGGTGGTCTGTACACCACTCCCATCCTGAGAGTCCTATTCTTGGAATCCTGGATTTGCATCCATAGTGACTCCATACTACCCTCATCCCCTTCCTCCCATACATACTTCAGTACTTCCCTCACATATAGTGCCACTCCCCTCCTTTCCCAATCATTCTATCCCTACAAAATATTCTGTACCCTGGTATTGACAGGTCCCAGTCATTGTATTGGATAGCCCATGTTTCGGTGATGGCTGCGATATCCACCTCCCCCTCTGCCATGAGAATCTGTAGCTCTGTAGTTTTCTTCCCAAGGCTCCTAGCATTCAGCGTGACTACCTTCCTCCCTCCCTTTCTACCCTCTTTTACTAGCATTTCCACTAGCACCTGCCCTTTGTTGCTCTTATGGAGGGTAAGCTCATATGGCTTCCCAACTTGTAGTCTCTGTATGTCCCTTGCCCACTTGCCACCCCCCACTCATAGTTTAAATTCCCAACTACCTCTATTTTCTCCTCCATCCTCTGTTCCAACACTTTCTTTCCCGCCTCACTCAAGTGTAGCTTATTCTTGGCATAGAGATCACTGTTCTCCGATTACATGTCATAAGTGCGCAAGGAAAATTGCTGCAAGTCTTTTCAGCATGGTCATTTTGCCATTATCAAACAGCGCTCATGGCAATTTCACTGCTCAGCAATACAGCACCTGTATGCCCAGCTAGCATAGTATTGCATGCTTTCACAATCAGTTCAACATTTACACAACTATCCACAGTTACTCAAAAGGTCAACATAATTAAATGACATGCTTGTCCAAGGTTATCATTGGGCAAATTGTATGCAACTTGTATGCAGTCAATTAAATAATCAAATGTCCCACTGGCAATGTTTTAATTAATCGTAGTCGAGATCTTTCACTCCTCTCTTAACTTCGCAGCAGCCATGTTGCTACAATTTGTGACCAGTAGCAGGGGACAGCAGCTCCTAAACAATGAAGAGCTTCTATATAGGAAAGGCAGGCTTTACAGAGGAAACACATATTGGAAATGCATACAATATGATGCATATCACTGTAAGGCAAGGTGCCACACCACACTGACACAGAAATTTTAATATTCATCAATGAACACAATCATGTGCCAGAGGTTGCTGCGGTAGAAGTAAGAAAGGTTATAAATGAACATACAAACATATGAAGAAGACAGCAGAAGAAAGTCATTGGTCTATCAAGTCTGCTTATATTGGAGGATCCACAGCTTGAGCTAATGTCCCTGCCCTCCCTCCCCACTCTTCCCAACCTCTATACCCATGATACTTACCAATCCCCTTCTTAAAGCTGCCCACTGTTTTCAATGAGATGACCGCTTCTGGAAGCACATTCCAACTGTCCACCACCCTCTCTGTGAAGAAAAGCTTCCAGACATCCCTCCTAAACCTCCCACCCTCCAGCTTAAGACTGTGCCCTCTTGTGTTATGATTGCCACTCAACTTAAAGAGACTCTCCTTATCAACCTTATTTATCCCTTGCAAGTACTTGAAGGTCCCAATCATGTCCCCCCTCTCTCTCCTGTCTTTCACAGAGTGCATGTTCAGTGACCTCAACCTCTCCTCATATGTCTTACCATAATGACCAGCTGTCATCTTTGTAGCCTTCCTCTGGACCATCTCCAGTTGGTTAATGTCCTTTTCTGAGGTGTGGGCAATAGAACTGAACTCCATACTCTAGATGTAGCCTTACCAGTGACCTGTACAAGGGCAGTATAACCTCCTCACTCCTACTACTGATCCCCCAGATATGCATCCCAGCATCTTGTTTGCCTTTGCTGCTGCTTTCTTGCACTGTGTGGAGTGCTTCAGCTCACTAGTGATCTTCACTTCCAGGTCCTTCTCCTCCTTTGATGCAGATACTCGGACTCCATCCAGGATACTAATTTGTCCTGGGATTCTTCGCTCCAATGTGCATAACTTTGCATTTCTTGGCATTGAAGCCAAGCTGCCAGATCCTGGACCACCTCCCCAGCTTTTCCAGATATTTCTGTAGGTTCTGTATCCCTTCAGCTGTGTTCACTGTCCCACAGGGCTTGGTGTCATCCATGAATAGGCACATTTTGCCCTTAATGCCATTCCCAATGTCATTGATGAAGACATTGAACAACACCAGCCCCAGCATTGAGCCCTGCAGGACACTGCTGGATACCTCTCTGGTTCCAGATAACTTTCCCCCTACAACCACCCTCTGGGTTCGGTCCCTCAGCCAGTTTTCCACCCATCTGGCCATCTTTTTCCTAACCCAGAGATCCACCAACTTCCTGATCATCCTTTTGTGGGGCACAGAATCAAAGGCCTTGTTGAAATCAAGATAGAGGATGTCTACCATTTGGCCCCAGTCTGCTGTCTTAGTGACACAGTCAAAGAAGTCAATCAGATTTGTTTGACACAATCCCCCCCCCATGAACCCATGCTGCCTCACATCCTGGAGACCATGCTCCTCTAGATATTCCACCAAACCTTCCCTTAGCATAGCCTTCATGTGCTTGCCCACAGTGGAGGACAGACTGACTGATCTGTAATTCCCTGGGTCATCCTTGGGACCACTTTTGTGGAGGGGCACTACATGTGCTGTTCTCCAGTCCTGTGGTACCATGCCTTACTCTAGTGAACTTTTAAATAGGCCTGCCAGTGGCTCAGCCAGTTCCTTTAGTACCCTTGGATGTACTCTATCCAGGCCTGGTGATTTGTCTACCTTCAATGCCAGCAGCCCCTCCTTCACTCTATCCTCCTCTATCATGACAACTGTGTTCCCCTCCCCCCTTTCTCCTCTTTTCCCTCCTGAAGGCACTGGTCCATCTTTCTCCTTGGTAAAGATGGAACAGAAGTATTCATTTAGTATCTCTGCATTTCCCCATTATACTCCACCCCTTTCTTAAGCCTAACAATCCCGTCCTTCTTGTCCCTTTTCTCACTTCTATAGTGAAAGAAAGCCTTCTCCCCCTTCTTAATTCCTTCAGCTATCTGCAGCTCCTTCTGTGCCTTTGCTTGATGGACATCCTCACTTGCATCACTAGCCAACCTTAGGTAATTTTCCTTATCCATCTCTGTATTGGTCTTCCTGAATTTTCTATAGGCCAACCTATTTTCCCTTACTGCCTGGGCAACCCCAGAACTGAACCAGCTGGGTGCTTTGGCCCTTGTGTTCTTCCCCTTAGCCTAATGCACTCATCTGTGTCAACCAGTATTCCTTCCTTAATGATGGACCACCTTTGGTCTACCCCAATATCCACTCTAATGCCCGCCAGATGGCTCCTATGCACTTCGCCCATTTTCCTGAAGTTCACCCTCCTGAAATCCAAGATTTCGGCCTTAGTCAGGATGCTTTCCCTGCCCGTATCCAACTAGATCCATACTGTGCAATGGTCATTTCCACCCAGTGGCTCCCAGACCATTATTTCCTGTACATGTGCCCTAGTGTTAGGCTATAGCCTCCTCCAGTCTGTATTGCTTGTCTTAGCTCCTCCTGCAGACCCTCGATCTCCTTTTCAAGTTTCTCTGTTTGTTTGCACACTAAACATCCCCCCACCCTCCACACAATTTTTAGAAAGATTTTTGCACCACAGTTGTTGCAGCCTACCACCCTACCCATTGCTGTCTTTGCCCAACAGCAACCATCCACCCTTCCAGATGAAGGATACCCAATGCCCCCCCAAGCCTCCCCTCTCCCCCCTCTGTCATTGCAATACATTCTTCTCATTTTCTCTATTTCCCTTATCCCCTTTGTCATACATGTTAGACAGACTGAGAAGCTGCTTTTTCGGTTCCTATCCCTCCTGTTCACACCCAAAAAGAAACTAAGCAACTATTGCACAGCCTCCTTCTAACTCCTACCCCTCCTTTCCACAATGCAAACACCAATGAAAACAGGTAGAAATGAAAGCTCCTTGTGTTGCAGTTACTGTACCTCCCTTCCATGGAGATAGCAGTCACCTCTTCACTCATTGCTGTTCCTTTCCTGGACATCTGCTTCTGCTATGACAGGTGCATGTCCTTTGCTATTTTGGGGAAGAGAATTCAGAACACCAAGTATAAAGGAAATGATGTACATGGGGTTGGTGGGCTGAAGGGCAGTAAGAGTGGGACCAGCCCATGCCCTCCAGAATCAATCAGGTAGTTGAGGCCCCCGGCCAGACAATTAGTACCCTTCCCCCACTATGCACTAAACTTTGCAGCTAGTGAAGACAGCAAAAAACTATCATAACCCTACTAAAAACACAAAAAATATGTTTGATACCAGAGAACACAGGTCTCCAATTCACACAACAACCTCACCAGCAACACGCCAAAATAGGCTTGAAACTAGAAGATATAGGTTTCCAGTTCAAATAACAGCTCCACCAGAACAGTCCCAATAAAAGCACATCAAACTAGGTCTGCCATCAGAAAAATCAGAAGAAATCAGAAGAAACAGGCTTTCAATTTAAAGAAATGACAGATCCTATTAAAGCACACCAAAATAGGTTTCAAAGTTTCAACAGCTCCCAAACAGTCCCCTGCTAGCCCCTTTTAAGAAGTAAGGAAAACTCGACCTGCTACCAAGTGAAACAGCAAGACAAATCAGCCAACTTACAGCACACCAAAATAGGTTTAAAAATTCCAAAAGCCCCCAATTCCCTGTTAGCCCCTTAGAAGTAGTAAGAAAAAAAAATAACCTGCTACCAAGTGAAATCAACAAGAAGTAATTTAAAAGCAGCAAGGAGCAGCTACTACATTGAAATGCATCTGATCCCTTCCCATTCTAGTTTCTTCCAATAATTTGGTGAGGGGTAGAGCTATTACATCGAGTGTGATAACAATGAGATTCATGTCTAACATGTCACTTCCAGTCCGTGTTTTGCCTAGGATCCAGCTAACATATTTCATGGTCTGTGATCTTGTTATGTGTCTGAAGTAGAATAATGGTTTTCCAGAAGCTTGGACTGGGTGCTGATTTTCACTCATGTAATTGTTTGTGGCTATGATTGTGAGGATCTCCGGGAATAATACAACGCTAAGGTCTGTGAATGCAGTGTTGACATCATTTGCCAGGTTCTTAGGCTCCTGCAACATGACTGATTCTGTAATGAAAAAGTCTGAATTTGCTTTGGATTCCTGGCTAGTCTGAGATTTCATATTGTTCCAAAACAGTTTCTTATTACCCCAGGTGTTACCCAGTACTTCTTTGTTGTAGTTTGCCTTTGCATGTCTTATCAATCTTGTGCATCTATTTCTTGCTTATTTGTAGGCTGTATAGTCAACTATCTTACCAGTAGCCTTAGCCTTATCCCAAAGGTTGTCTCGTAAGTTATGTTGATTGATGAGCGAGCCCAAGAGCCAGGGGTTGGTGGTCCCCTTCACTTTAGAGAATTTGTAGGGGGCAAAGATGGTGTAGGCATTATTAAAGATAGTTGTGAAATGATCGAGAACCTGATAGTATCAAGTGGTGCCAAATCCACCTCTTTTAGTTATTGCTTGAAATTATTTAACTGCCCTTTTTTAAGGGATCTGTTTCTTGTGATCTGTGGTCATTTTTTGGGCTCTTGTTTGACCACATGCAGACTACTGGTGAATGGTTATGTTTTAGCCCCAGGGCTTCCATATTCTCTCCTAATCTCTGTTCCCTTTCCTGTGACCGGTTTGCAATAAAATCTATCAATACTATCTTTGTTTCTTTTATCACATCTGCTAATTTATTTGCCAGTGGGTCACAGTGTTTCAACCTGGTCCTCAGGAGGCATAAATCACTCCAACTGTTAATTTAGCTATTCAGATTTCTACCAGTAGGCAATCTATATCTTCCAGTTTTTCTGAAAATGTTGTTTTAAAAGTCCCCAAACTATCCTTGACATATAACATTACTCCACCACCACTACTACCCCTGTATTTTCTTTGCTAACGGTATCCTTCGATCTGTATTTCACCATTTTCGATACCCTTATACTAACATGCTAAAAGTCTACAGAATAGGCCTGATGGTCTTTCATGTCTGCTCGGTAGCCAGACCCTATCGGGCGTTCACTCCTTCCCCCCTTGTCCCTGAGAGGGTCAGTCTTGGCTTCAGTACCCCCATGCATCTGTCCCACCCCCTTCTGAAGCCCTCCACAGTGCCTTGCTCGACTAGACTCCCGGGCAATGCATTCCATGGCTCCACCACCCTCTCTGTGAAGTAATGCCTTCTATGTTCTCCCCTATAGGTTCTTCCCTCCAGTTTCCATTCATGCCTTCTGGTTGTGCCCCTTTGCTTTAGCCTGAACATTTCTTTGGCTCTACCCCTGTTAATCCCTTTCACATATTTGAAAACCTCAATCATGTCCCCCCATCGCTTCTCTCCTCCAGTGAATACAGCCCAAGGGCTTCCAGCCTATCCTCATAAGTCCTATCACCCATGCCACAGATCATCCTTGTTGCCCTC
Source organism: Neoceratodus forsteri (assembly GCA_016271365.2). Classification (NCBI taxonomy): domain Eukaryota; kingdom Metazoa; phylum Chordata; order Ceratodontiformes; family Ceratodontidae; genus Neoceratodus; species Neoceratodus forsteri. Next base: position 1,238,364,353 of record CM057454.1, read on the forward strand.
CTCTGGACCCCTCTCCAACAGTACTATGTCCTTCTTAAGGTGCGGCCTCCAGAACTGCATGCAATGCTCAAGATGCAGCCTAACCAAGGCATTGTACAGAGGTAGGATCACCTCACGCCTCCTGGATGTTATTCCCCGGGCTATGCAGCCCAGTATCTTGTTTGCCTTTGCCGCCATTCTTCTGCAGTTCTCACTGTTGTTCATTTTGGTGTCTCCACTATCCCGAGGTCCCTTTCACTCAAAGTGGCTTGCAGTGGAACCCCTCCCAAGGTATAAACATGCCCTGGGTTTCTGACCCCCAGATACAACAACCTACACTTCTCTGGATTAAACCTCAGCCCCCACCTCCTTGACCAACCCTCCAGGGTATCCAGATCCCTCTGGACTGCCACCCTTACTTCCTCCCTGTTGGCCAATGCTCCCAGTTTAGAGTCATCCATGAAGAGGCTCATCCTACTCCTAACTCCTGTCCCTATATTGGAGACATAGGCATTGAACAGGAGTGACCCCAGTACTGAACCCTGGGGTACCCCACTGATGATCTTCCTAGGGGAGGAGACAATCCCTCTAGCCACCACCCTCTGTGTTCTATCTGTAAGCCAGTTTTTCACCCATCTAAGCAACTGTCTTCCCATCCCATCCCCCCCAACTTTGTCAATAACCCAAAGTGGGGTACCGAGTCAAACGCCTTACTAAAATCCAGATATAAGACGTCCACTGGTCTCTGTCTGTCCAGGGTCCCTGTCACCCAGTCGTAAAAATTTATGTAACCATGTTTCTGACAGTCCAAGGATATCAGGTTTCTCTCTGTCCATCCAGATCCTAAATGCATCTACTGTACCTTGCATGTCAAACTTCTTACATTTTTGTGTATTATTTTTAGCTCTCTAACATTTTTAGGCCTGGCTTAATGGAATACATCCAAGAGTTCTGAATGAATTGCAGAAGAAACTTGCAGGCCCACTAACCTAACTATTTAACAAGTCACTGGAAGATGGCATAGTGCTACAGGACTGGAGAAGGGGTGGCTTGTCGCCACTACCATGACACTCAGAAAGCGAACCCCCCACAATGAACGTCCCCATGATGCCTAAATTGGCAGCGACTGGGGTTTTGATTTGAGACACTGTATGATGATGAGGGTTAAATATCTAACTCCACTGTCTGAGCAACGTGGTGTTATATATATTTAGTATGGGGGTGCAGGGGTCACAGCCCTCCCCACATTGACCATCGGGATGTTGCCATTCAGTTCGGGGTTGCATAGCAGTCGGGGTTGTTGACGGGTTTCCGGTGCTGTAGTGGACATCATGGTTGGGGTTGTCACGCTGGCGTCATGGATCCAGAAGGGCCACAGTTGTGCCACTGCATAAGAGAGGTAGCAGGAAATTATAACACAGTCAGCCTGGCCTCAGTGCTGGGTAAAGTAATGGAGACATTACTTAAAGAAAAGGTAGTGTATTACCTAAAGGTGGGAAACTTGACCTGAAGCAGCACGGCTTCACAGCAGGATGCGCAATGCAAGCAAATATGACAGAATTGTTTGACTGGGTTACAAGAGCAGTGGACCATGGTGTGGCTGTAGAGACATTATACCTGGATTTTAGCAAAGCCTTTGATACTGTTCCACAAAGGAGACTAGCAAATAAATTGGAGCAAACAGGCATAGGTCAGAAAGTGGTCGACTGGATAAAAAGCCGACTACAGGACAGGAGTCAGAGAGTTAGGGTAAATGGCACCTTGTCGTAGGAGGGGAGATTAATCAGTGGGGTTCCACATAAACCCGTGCTTGACCTAATCCTTTTCAACATTATCATCAGTGACATCACTGAGGGACCGAAAGGAAAATTCTGCCTGTTTGCAGATGATACAAAGCTCTGCAAAAGAGTGGGCACAAAGGAAGGGGTCCAAGGAATGGAGGCAGATCTAAGACAGCTGGAGGAATGGTCCAAGAACTGGCAGTTGAGATTCAATGCCAAAAAATGTAAGGTAATGCACTTGGGTAAGAGGAACCCAGAAAATAACCATGTCCTGGAAGAGCAGCAATTGGAAAAGACAACGATATAACAGGATCTAGGAGTTATGATATCAGACAATTTAAAGGTAGGATAGCAATGTGAAAAAGCAGCACTAAGGGCAAGCATCATCCTTGGATGCGTAAGTAGAGGTATTACTAGCAGAAAGTGTGAAGTAATCATCCCACTCTGTAGGTCCTTGGTGAGGCCTCACTTGGAGTACTGTGTGCAGTTTAGGAGGCCACACCTAAAAAAGAACATAGACCATCTGGAATCCATGCAGAGGAGAGGCACCAAAGTGGTGCTGGGACTATATCACAAACTTTTTGAAAAAAGGTTCAGCAGGTTAAATCTATTGTCCTTAGAGCAGAGAAGGAACAAAGAAGACATGAGGGAAACATTTAAATGTGTTAAAGGGATAAATGCAGTACATACCGGTAACCTCTTTTCAGAAAAATAGGACTGCACGTACAAGAGGGCACAACTTATGCCTGGTTGCAGGTAAATTCAGTACCAATGTCAGCAAGTACTTTTTTGCAGAGAGGGCTGTGGACCCTTGGAACAGCCTGCCACCAGAGGTGGTGGTCGCTAAGACTGTTGGAAAATTCAAACAGGCATGGGACAGTCAATGTAATCACCTCAACACCTCAGCAAGAGCAGTAGATGGGAGGTAGACATCTTGGGCAGACTAGAAGGACTGTGTGGTCTCCTTCTGACAGCAAATTCTTATGTTCTTATGATCTTTACATGCTGATCAAATTGCTATTTCTGAAGGGCACTGAGTAACATGAAAACAAATAGCGGTTTTCAAGATTGTTAACATTCAGCCACTTGATCTACATGTTTTTACACATGATCAGGTGCAGCACAGGTCAGTTGGATCTTTAGCCATGTGTTTGTTGTGAGATTTACACAGAGCCAAAGCCCCAATCTCATCAATTAGCTTACAGCATTTTTCATGTCCATTCATTAACAATAACATTAAAACAGAAAATAAATAATACACTGTAGATGCATATAATTTGACAGCAGAAAAAGAACCATTTGTATATCTAGCTTGCCTGTATGCATACCTGAAAATGTGCCTGGGCTACACTGGATAAGAGTTAGCAGGCAATAGCCATAATGGTTTTTCAGCACCCCTTCCCAAAAATAGTCCCATCCCCTTTTCCCATAGTTCATACTTTTCCCTTGTCTCCGCCACATCCATGTTTGAACCCAGTCACATACTTTGTGGGCTAGTTCACTAGGCAGTCTTTTCCACTCATCCACCACCCTTTCCATAAAGAAGAACCTCCTTACACCCTTCTTGAACCTTCCCCTTTTACAGTACTCTTTTGTTATAATGAACCTCACTATATCAATCCCTCAGCTATTGAGAACACTCCTGATGGCTCTCACAGTAGTCACTAACAGCTGTCAGCTGTCAGTTTCCACCAGCTGTGCATTTTAAACACTGATGCTTACAGTGATGGATGTTCACCACAGCCACCACAAAACACTCTGCACATGTTGCATGTACTAAACTTTCAGTCCTTGACAGATTAAAAGCAGGTGAGTGCCTTACATATTCTCAAAAGAAACAGGCTTTTCAAAATCCCCAAGTTAGACCTGGAGAAAACAGGAAGGTGTGCTTAAGGATTTTGTCCTTGAATGTTCCAAGTTAGAGGAGCTCAATAGGAAAGAATTAAGAAAAGCCAATGAGGGTGACATGTATAAAGCCACTACAAAGAATCATTAAATTTGAAGTTGTGGTTTGCTCAGCAGCTTCCCAATGGCGTGTCTGTACCTGGGGTGATTGTAATTGAAAAGGCTGAGTAGTTTGCTGAGATATACATGGTAATGACCACAATTTCTGATCATCAATAGACTGGCTTTGGTGGTTCCAGAAATGGTGTGACATCCTCTGTGTCCATGCTGATGGTGAACAGTGCTGCCGTGAAGGTGTAACTGCTTGAGAGATTCTTCTCAAACTTATTATAAAGGGAGGGGTATATGTCAGCATCAGTCTATGATGTATGTAAGACTGGACTGTTCTGGCAGTGTCTGTCAGTTGTAACTTTGGTCAAGAAAAATGAAGAGAATGCATTCAAAGTTTTTAAAGGTGAGTTACATATTCTGAAGTAATGCAACAGCATCACATAAAGTGACCCCCTCAGCTTTGACACGTTTCAAAAACCACAATATTGTCACCACACTGACTTGGGCACCCTGCATGTCTGAGATGTTCTAACAGTGATATCTGGACTTATTTTTCGGAGACAATAGGACATGTCTATATAGGCACCCCCAGGGCTCCAGGTAAGATGTTTTAGGATGAATACAATATTTTTCATTTTGAAAGTGAGGTGAGTAAAACCAAATTAAGATGTGTACAAAAGTCTGAACAGAGTGGAGTGAGGAGTACATTGTTAAAAACAATGTAGTTTTTTAGATAAGAACTAATCAAGTGCCAACAATGCTCCGGATAATGTTGGCAGGTAGGAGTAATTTACTCACCATTTGAAAATCATAGTTATTATAGGTCTGCACAGCACTTATTAGACTTACATCCATGATGCTCACCAAATTGAAACTAAATACCTCCCACCAGATGCAGTTTATCAAGTTTCAATTTGAAATTCTCCACTGATGAACGTCCCACTACTTCTTCAGGCAAGGAGTTCTATAATGAAATCACCCGCTGTGAGCACCATTTGAATTGCTGCCTCGGCCATCTGAACTGTTACTTTAACCGCTTTGACTGAGTTGTGCTGTAGTATCTATCTTCTCAGTCAGTAACTACAGACTTTACATCTGCATTGTTCCCTGTGCGCAGGTTTGGCTTTTCATTGCTGCCTGTGGAGAGAGCTTGGCAGTGAGCCAATACCCAACCAGCAGCAAGAAGAGGCGGGGCTCAGGACTTCAAAAAGCCTGTACTGGAAGGAGAAGATACAATGTTGTGAGCACCACCTGAATTGCTGCCTCGGCCATCTGAACAGTTACTTTAACCATCTTGACTAAGTTGTGCTGAAGTAATATGCAGCTTCTCAGTCAGTAACTACAAACTTTACATCTCCATTTTGCTGCTTATGGAGGGAGCATGGTGGCGAGCTGGTAGCCAATCAGCAGAAAGAAAGGGTGGAGCTCAGGACTACAAAAAGCCTGTGCCAGCCTGAGATGCAAGGCTCAGGTTCGATCATGAGTGACTATGCCACTTGGTAGAGATACCAGACTTAGACTCATTTGGACATGTCTACATAGGCACCAATTCCCCATGAAGCATTCCTACTCCTGAAATCTATGCCTCACTCACCCCTTGAGACTGAATTCACATTAAGGTGTAAGCTCCCCTCTCTTGTTGGAGGTTTTACTAGCCTTTGGTATCCTCAGCTCCTCCTTCCCTGGTTAGCCCTTTAGTTTGAGTAGCCCCTGACCTTGATGGTTATAGCTGTCACCAGTGAGCAGCATCAAGGAAGATATAAAAGCCCTGGTTTTCCCTGGGACAGGGAGTTGGATTGTAGAGAGAGCAGGAGTCAGCGGGGATTGCAGGGACAGTGTCCCGGGGAGCCCTCCTTGGCCTAGTCACATCAGCAGGTAGCAGCATTGGAGCAATGTGAGGTTGGTACTCCATTTGGGAGGGCAAGGAAGTGTAGCAGCAGTCATGAGGGTTCCAGGGGGATGGCCCTATAGATTTTGGGACATTAGCTGTGGTTCGAGGAAGAATGCAGGTGGAGGAAGGAGATGGACCCCTGGTCAACTGGGTCCCAGAGAGAAAAAAGAAAAAAGAAAAAAGGGGTATTCCAGAACCCATTTAAGGTTTGTGGTGCTCAAGTAATGGGGCTACATCAATGATGGCAGCACTGTTGCAGGGTATCCTGGGGTGGCAGTTCTGGGATGCTGGTCCCATGTGGCATGCTATCTGGGGGGCAATGTTCTGGTAGTCGGGGGAGGTCCCTGGCTTGGGATTCGCTATAGGGCTTGTCATACCCATGTCTGGGATAGGCCCTGGGACCTATCATGCCCGTGTCTGGGGTAAATCCATCAGACCTGCCAGGGGCCAGGGTCTTCCTGGGAAAGCAGTAACTTTGTGTTAGGAAAGGTGCCACTGTTTTAGCTGCAGTTTTGGACCAGGGGCTAGCGGGTGAGTGCCCCTCTAAATTGATATTTTTGGCACAGAAAATCTGTGGGTTTGGAGGTCCCTTGGCAGCAATCACAGAGACTTAGGCTGCTAACTACCTCGGGGCCTAAATGGCTCGGCTGGCACAGGTAGGAGTAAATCACTCCCCCATTAGAGAGTAAAGAAAGTGCAACTTTGAACAGAGCATTTGGGAAGGGTGAAGAAAGGGCTTTTGTGGAGGAAACTAACAAAATTTGAGGAACTATGTGTGGTTTAATTTTCTTAGATCTAGAAGATCCATTTCTGCTGCACGCTGTTTGGGAAATAAGAGCAAAATAATGTACCGAAAAGAACATCTTGTACCTTAACTTGCCATTTGTTTAATGCCTGTTTCTAAGCCCCATGGAGCTGCTCCAGTTAAATTTTAATTACTCCCTTGGGCCTAATCATTTTTGGGCCCAGGATAAAGTTTAAAGTTCATGGTTCTGGAAATTTGTGGTTCTAGTGACTTTGTACTAGTTTTTGAGAAAATAAAATTGATGTCTCAATGAATTCTGTTTTAATCTGCTTCAAATGTGGCAGTGGGTTCTGTAACAGACCAGGGTTTAACCCCGCATCCCATTGCAGAGGGAGTATAACAGTGAATATATTCTAAGGTGACTACTCCATAATTTTTCCATCACCTCTGGGTCCAAAAAAAGTGAAACACTGGCTGGGGTCGAGGTGAGCATTTTGCCATTTCAAAGACATCATAATAAGGTAGGCCATCTCATTCATTACATCTATGCTGCTGAAAAGTGACTTGGAGAGTTTCTGGTCTGCAGATGCACCCCTCCCCACAACACTTAGATACCCCTAGACATAGAGGGATGGGGCTACAAAGGGATGGGAAAATAGAACCTCATGCACACAGCCAACACATTCAGGCATTACAGTGACTTTCAAAAAGCATCAACAAAAAAGCCTCCTCCGTGGAAGCTACTGAAAGGAGTAAAGCTACAGACTCCCTTAAGGGATCACCTTAAAGATGTTGCTCACCAAGCTGGAGAGGCATTGACCAATATGACAAAATACAGTACTTATTCAGACTTATTCTGATGCTGCAGCCATCATTTAACTCCAGACTCATGTCAGATGACAACATGCAGGCACACGATCAGCTGACAGATGGACAGATCAAGTCTGCAATTATGAGTACTGCAAGTGACCCGGAGCAGATAGGCACAGAGGAAGAAGAAATTGTGCAACTATGCATCAATGCAGTGGGCTTGTGATAGTGTTAGCATAGCTTAAATGTCAGGAGACCAACCCAATAAAGTTACTTAAGCTGACAACTGCAGTACATAAACTCATACTGGGAAACACTGCTGGCACAAATAGTTCATGGCAAAGCAAAGTTACTGAAATATTTATCAAATTAAAGCAGTAGTATTTGTTAGCAATAAATGTCATCATATAATATTTTAGCAAAAATGTGTCTTCATGTAATCCTGGTGCCATTATTCCAAGGGCTACTACACCTGCCTGTCTCCCTAACAACAGGTTGAGGGGCCTGGGTTCAGAATTAACAAGTACCAGGGTGTCACTACCCTCAGTAAACCTAATATTTTGTTGCCTCCATCTAGAGTAGTGCTTTCATGGGTATATATCTAGACTGGTACAGCTCTCTGGGAAGCTACAAGCACCCACAATCTCACCTAGTGACCGTGTACCTTTGAACTGGCAATAACCAGTTGCAGCATTTAATGCTCAGTTTACAACACACATTAATAAAATGCTCACGCACTTTGCACTTACCACCAGGGTTTAATCTTCTGGCAAACCCCTTGGAACTCCCTGTAAAAAACAGCTTTGCATTAGGGATGGGTGGACCGACATGCCAAAAATCAGAACCACCCCAGATCCAGTGTGGCCCAGCTGACCTAGATCAAAAAGAACCCATTGCCTAAATGTACTGAGTCTGGGTCTGCTGGCCATGTGTGGCCAATGTAATGAACATAAAGTTCAAAAATGCAAAATGGTCATCCCTGGTATGTCTAGTGCCTTCCCGCCCTCCATTGCACCAGCACCATAAACTTACTGATGTGCTCCTCCACCGCCTGTCATGTGGCTGTGAACTTGGGTGAGAGGACAGGGTAGCTTTTTGTCAGGCTTTCAGCTCCCAGTTCCAAACTACAAAGCAATATTTATGCTAGCAGGAAATTCCGAAATGCAGTCCTGAGCCACGATCAAGGTGGCAGCTACACTCAACTTACAGATTGTAGATGCTGGTTTGATCACGGCTCAGGGTTGCATTCCAGAATTGCCTATTAGTATAATATTTGCACTGAAGTTTGGGACTGGGAATCTTGGAAGCCTGACAATATGTTACTCTCACCGGAGTTCACAGCCACACGTCTGGAGGTGGAGGAGCACATCAGTAAGTTTTTTTTTATGCCGGCAACATCGGAGGATGGGGGCACATTAGACACCAGGGACTGGGAATAGTGGATGGGGATGTGGTTTCTGATAAGGCAGTAGCAAGGGGGGTGCCACTAGACACCAAGGACTTATTCGGCTGGTGGGTGAAATGGGTGGCGATGGGGATGGGGACATACAGCTGGGTGGGACCTTTGATGGCTAATCTATTCACAGCTTAAGTTGGGGGGAGCACAATCAGAGGGAGACAGAGAGAATGGCTTGCTTACAAAAATCAAATAGAGGTAGGGCTTACAGGTCACGGAACATTGGCAGCACGGTCTCTGCCCTCAGAGGTAAACAGTGGAAGGTCCACAGAAACATAGGTTCCATGGTGCACAAATGCTTTATTAATTATTTCAGGTAATCCATAAATGATAAAAGCAAAGATAAACTCAAACAATGTCGTTCAAGGGAAAACACTCTCCCTCAGCAGCTGAATGTTTTCATGTGATACTAAGCACTTTCTCAAGGCTGAAATGAGTGTGTTTCATACGTGTAATTTAAACAGAGTGATTTAAAATGACAGTGTGAAAAATGCTGAAAGTGTTGCATGTAAAGGGAAGATAAAAGAATGACACACCGTTAATAGTGACCAGGATTAAAAACATAAAGATAAAAAAACAAAAGTGACGGGGGAGGGTGAAAGATGCTGTCAAACATAAATAGACAAGGTGCAAGGTGCAATTAGAGGTTAGATATTGACCTTGTAAGATAAAGTGCTTTTGAAAAAAAGAAATTCTGTGGAAAAGTGCTGTAACACAATAATTAAGTGCAAAGATCGCAGTTCATAAATGCAAAATTACCTGCAATAATAGATGTTAAAGACAAAGATTATTATCAGTTGGGGGCACAGTCAGGGGGAGATGAAGAAAATGGCTTGCATGACACATGTCACACTCAGTCACTAAGTTGGTCAGGTAGTATTGAGGATATATAATAGTTTATGCCAAGGGAATCGGTCAGGGTGTGTCTGAGAACCTGAGAGGAGTTTAGTGGCAGAGATTAATCTCTTGTTGTCGCGTTTGGCCGCCAGCAGAGCCTTGGAAATAAACTTTAGCCTGCAGCTGCTAAAATAAATCCAATGGGGTAGGGGATAATAAGGGATAAAGAAGATGGTGGGGGGATGGGACGCCCAGAGGATTAAAGAAAAAAAAAGATTAACCTCGCCGGGAGGGGATGAGGAAGGGCCCAAAAAGGATACTGGAGACAGCTTTCATGCTTAGTACTGCTCACCCTGTGTCATGAGTGGTGGTTTTGGTTTACTGACTCTGCTAGTAGTTGTGCCTTCTGTTATTGCTCTAACTAAAGCCTGTATGCTACTAAGTCTTTGCCAGCATAGTACCTGTAGTGCATTATCTTCACTTCTTGCTCTAATAACTAAACTTTACTAAAGCAAAGTGCAAAAGTGCTTTAATTTTATGTAAAAAAGGTGAAGAAAAAAGGGCCAAGGGGAATAAAAAGAAGAATACAGATCAACCTGACAAGGGGGAAGAGATAGGGGAAGGCCAATAGACAGCGCTTCAGTGCTCACTCAGTACCTGCCTGAACTCGTATTGCATGGCAGCTTTTGTGCTCTGCTAATGTCTTCTGAAGAAGTTCTCATGTTGTGCAACTTGCCTTAACTACAAACTTGTTCAGCAGTGCAAACTGCAAAGCAAAGTGCAAGACAGCCTTAATTTCATTCAGAAAAGCAGCTAAAAAAACAAAAGGGCTAAGGGGAATAAAAAGAAAAACACAGATCAACCGCAGGAGGGATGGGACAGGAAAGGCCAATAGACAGAGCTTCAGTGCTCACTCAGTACCTGTCTGTACTCATATCTCATGGCAGTTTTAACCTTTGTTCTGCCAGTGTCTTCTATTGTTACCCTAACTAAAATGTGCAGTTTAAAGCAAAAGTGCAAGAGTGCCTTCATTTCATAAAATAAGAAAAAACACAGCTAAAAAGAAAAAAAAGGTCAACAGACACTGATGGAGCTTTAGCTTGTTACAGTTCCATGTGTGTTTTAAATCTTGGTTCCATTTTATGCAATTTTATGGCAGATTTTCAGTTTTCATCACATTTTACAAAAGGTTCTGATTTAAATCAGAACTTATCAGAACTAATCAGGACTTTGACCTGGATCCTGATCCAGATAATAAGGATCTGGACCTTTTCAGGTCCACCCACCCCTACTTTGCATACAACCATGCACTTTTAAACACTCTTTTAATGTTTCAGCAACTCTAAATCAGATAATGATATGCTCACAGGCCTACTTAACAGTGAATCAGTAATTCAGATTTATTAAGGGTGTGTGAACAAGGAGGGGAAATAATTCAGAATGATGATTGTGACACTTGGACAGCTGGTTCTGATCACTGTATCATTTTTTGTAACATAAAATGGGTTACAGACTGTCTTTCAGGAGAAATGCTAAAACAGCATGTGAGTACCACACACACACACACACACACACACACACACACACACACACACACACACAGGTTTTAGATACAAGGGCCCAGATATTCAAAAGGTTGCACCATGCATAATAGGGGTTGGCGCTAGCTCAAGTCTGAAAATGATGCCCATTCGGCGATATTCAGCGGGAGGTAGATGCGCCCAAATCACACTGCGCAAGAGCGCAATGATAATGAATGCATGTGCAACTGAAGGGGGAGGAACCATGCATAAATGGTGCAGTGCGATATTCAATAACATGCACCATGCGCAATAGGGGAGCAAGCGGAAGTTGCGTGATAGCGGAAATGAGCCAAAATAAAAAGGAACAAGGGAGAGGCACAAGAACACTACAGGGAAGGCGCATGTTGCTGAACCATAGCCATCCACACAGGCAACACACACACACAGGGCAGGACAGAGAAAGGGCACCTGGAACCCACAGGCACAGGGAAGGTGTGGGGAGCCACAGCCACAGTGCAGTGCAGAAGGGGGAAGTGCCACGCAGCACTGAGGCCACCAGAGGAAGGTGTTCCTGGTGCAAGGGAAGTAGCAGCCAGGACAGCGGGGGAACACAGAAACAGCCGGGGGAACACAAGCCAGAGACATGGCCAGTGCCACCATCCAGATGGAGGCAGTTATGAGGGGGGTGAGAATGCAGGCAGCAGGGAGACGCGGCCGTGGAGGGACCCATCAGTGGTATGCCCCCAACAGGCAGTACCGAGCCTGCACCAGCTTCGAGCTGTAAACCGATACTGAGATCGTGGACCAGTACCGCCTGAACCGGGCAATTCTGAGGCGGCTCTGTGAGCTGTGCAGTGATGTGATGCAGGCACCCACATGACAGAGCCATGCTCTGTCAGTGGAGACAAAAGTGACAGCTTGCATGTGCCTGCTCATCATGGGTACCTTCCAGAGACCAAGAGGGGAAACCACAGGCATAACCCAGTCGGCCGCATCACACCACCACACGTAATTCCTCAGCGCACTGCTGCCACATGTTGTGGAGTACATCCATTTTCCCAGCACACCAGCGGAGCGCACAGCAAACATACAGGAGTTCCACAGGGTAGCACGTATGCCTGGCATGCTAGGGGTAATAGACTGCACCCATGTGGCCATCCACACACCACCTGGCCCTGAAGGGGCCACATATATCAATAGGAAGGGCTATGCAAGCATCAACTGCCAGGTGGTGTGCGATGCCAGGGGGCACATAATCAATGTCTGTGCCACGCACCATGGGGGAGCACATGATGTCTTCATCTGGCACCAGTCAGCACTGTGCCACAGATTCGAGAGTGGGGACATCTCCACTGGCCACTTAGTGAGTGAGTATGCAAACCACGCAGAAAAACATAGAGCTTGGGAGGGGCACAGTCAGAGGTGACATGGGTAGTGGCCTAGACGGCCCAAGGCAGGGTGACGCTGATCACCAAACTAACCTCTACCCTCTACACACAGGTGACTGTGGATACCCACTCTGTCCCTGGCTGCTCACACCATACCAGTGGCCCATGACCCCATTGCAGCAACGCTATAATGAGGTACATGCCACCACATGCAATGTCATTGAGCAGGTGTTTGGGATGCTGAAGGCACATTTCCATTGCCTGGACACGTCTGGCGGTGCCCTACAGTACAACCCCTCAAAGGCCTGCGGGCTATTCCTGGCCTGTTGCATCCTGCACAACATGGCCAATGACTGTGGGATTGCCTACAGGTCGAAGAGGGGGACAGCAATGGGGACAATGAGGACGCTGGTGAAGATGGTGATGGGCAGCCTTCCCCTTGGGTGATGGGATCCCCAACTGATCCGGCTGGCACAGCTGCACCGGGACACCATCACAGAGGAGCACTTCAGCCAACCCAGGTAAGTCATGGGGCCATGTGCAGTCACCAGTGGCAAAGGCGCAACCCACAAACATGCGTGGACAAACACCAGGGGTGCATGCTGTCAAGGGAAGTGGCCAAGCATGGAACCGCACACACCGCCAGGGATGGGCAAGGTCTAACATGGCACATGGTCATACACACATACACACACACACACACACCTCACAAGACATGCACAAAGGGTAGGAGGCACGCTGACCCAGACCACCACCCCTAGCCACACACACATCCACAGACCACCATGCCCACTGCCTGTGATTGTGCGTGTGTCAGACGCTGGGCACCATTGCACAGTGACGGATGTTGCAACGCAGGCATCATTATGCACATGCCACAGTGGACAGCATCCGGGAGGGTGTGCAGATGGAACATGTGTGTGCGTGCAGGGTCGGGTACCCCACCCATGCATTGCACGCTGAACAACACAATGCACACAGGGCAGCATCAGACAGTAGCCATGCTGGGAGACAGGTCAGTCATGCACCACAGTGCCATGGCCACCACAGATGCATGGGTGGCCCCACAGAGACCCGCCAGCAGTGACAGGCTGACCATTGGCCTCATGGGGTGGCACCAATGGTCCCCCAGGGGTTCCACTGCATGAACGCCACTGTGCTCGTGCAGGGATCTGCAGCACACAGAACATGCCTGCGCCAGGCATGCTTGGGATGCCCACAGATGAACCCGGTGTCAACAAGGAGGGTGACAAGGAGGGTGTCGCACAACACCAGGAATGGGGGGGTGGTCATTGCACTGCATGGTGTCTGTGACGCATGGGCAAATAACTGTGTGCCCATTGTGGCCATGACAGCTGTGATTGCCTGTGTCTGTCTGTCAATGGCAGCAGTCACATCCTCCCGCAACCGGTCCATCCCTGCCAGGAGCAGAGTGGTGTCTCTGCTGCGCCACTCCTCTGCTTGGCGCAGAGCCACACTGAGTGCATCCACTGCCATCACAAGCTGCATCTACTGATTGACTGATGCTTGGAGTATGTGGGTGTGCTCATCTAAGAGGTCATCTGCCTGACTGGCATGCTCCTTCATGGTGTTCGCAGCCCTGATGGTCATCACCCCTTGAGGGTGGGTGCTGCATACCAGGGCCAGGTCTGGGCATGTCCACAGGTGGTGCACTGACACTACCCCCTGACACTGTACCCTCCATGGCCATTGGCCGACTGCTGATACTGCCCCTCTGGCTGCCACTCTTCAGGGCTCAATGGTGCCACCGCAGTGGCCACAACAGCCCCACTGTCCTGGACACACACCAGTGCTGCCCCACTGGTGCAGACAGGCACAGGCTGGGACTGTGATACCACGCAGGCCTCCACAGCAGCACCACCCACAGCCACCTCCTGTGTGGCCAACCCATGGCCCACATGTCTCACTGCCCATGATGTTAGCTCCATCATCACTGGTGATGGATCCGGCACCAGCCCAAGTCTCAGCATGCTGGCATCCATGGATGCTGGCACGCTGGGACATGAGCAGAGCCTCCTCCATACCTGCTCCACCAACATCAGTCCGGATGTCCAGGTGGGCCCACTGTCACCCTGACCCCTATATGCCTGTGGAGGTGGACGAGCCCTTCTCCATCTCCATGCTACCACCCTCAGTGGAGAAGCCCATCACCTCTGACCCATGTAGATGCTCAGGAGCTGTAAGGGAAAAACAGTAGCGTTAATGTATGTGACCTACCCTGTTCCCCCCATTGACAGACCAGGACCTACCATGCAGTGATGGGCTACCACCCATCTGGAATCCACCATCCGAAACACCATAGATGACACAAGGCTGCATGCTGGCAGCAACCCACTCTTCTTGTGGGGTCAGGTGTTGCACCTCTGACTGTCCCCCACCAGTCACAGACCGTGCTGCCCTGATGGCAGCCACCTTCTCCTTAACTCTCTGCCTGTCCATACCCATCTTCTTTTTGCACTCCTGCATAGAGCGCTGGTGGCTGCCATGCAGATTGACAGTATGCACCACCTCTTCCCATGCAGCAGCATGGGCCTGTGGTGTTCCCTGGCGTCCACTGAGCAGCGGCTCCTGGTCGAGGTAGACCTCAAACAGGGCATCAGTTTCTGCCTTGGTGAAGTTCAGCCTCCTCTTCCTCCCACTTCTCTGTTCCTCTTCCTCCACCTCATGATTGGTCATGATTCCTCCTATGAGAATGACAGGCGTTACCTGTGACTGTGCAGTCCCATGCATGTCCCAAACACCACAGTCCACACTCCCAAACAGCATGCAACTCATCGCAATAGACTGCAGTAACTAACTATGGCCAGTGCAGCCCAATGTCGCATTTTTATAGTGCAATGCATGCAAATGAGGTGAGGCACATTTTTAAGTGGATGCAAATGCAGTGACTGCACCATTGAATGGCCGATTAGCTGATTTGCATATGCCGACTGAATATCGCAGTGTTGCGCTTTGCGCAATTGTGTTGAACGTGCTGAGCCAAGGGCACAGTTCTGTGACATGCACAGTACACACCTAACTGCGCATGCCCGGGTTGATGATGCAGGCACCTGCTGCACTGCTGACGTGCTGTGCATGGGAGGCAATGCAGGGCATGGCCACCATTGTGCTAGTGGCGCTACTGCACTGTTCACATATGTGGCGCTATGGCACTTGGGCGCAGTAGACGCACTGGGGCAACAGTGCTGTAGACTGCTACAGGAGGTGGCACACAGGCACCCAATTGCACTACATGCATTGGGTTCCAATCGCACTGTGGCTGTCCGTGCGCGAGAGACCCTTGACCCTGTGCCCGACCTTTGCCCCCTAGGTGCCATGCGTCGGGCATGGGTGCACCACTATCGTGCTGTTCAGTGACAGCATGATAGGGAATGGCAGCGCTGTACCACGCAGCATCTGCATGTGGCAGGACAGCACTGTCGGGTGCCATTTTAACTCCACCACTTTGCTGAGATGGTGCAGAGAAGGGCAGTGATGTGGAGCCAGGTGGAGCTTGCCAACCTGGTGGCAATTGTAGAGCCCCATGCTGGGGCTCTATATGATGATGCACCCCTGGACAGGGCCAGGAGTGTAGTGTGGCAGGAGGTGGCCGATGCTCTAGAGGAGGCCACCAGTATGGGGTGCATGGCGGAGCAGTGTCGCCACCGTTATGGGGACCTCAGGCCCGGACCTGCTTTCCCACCTGCGGGCATATGCCAGGAAGTGCATGGTACCATAGCCAGGTAGGTGCCCCATCCATACACTGTTATCGTCCATACGGGTATCACGGTAGCATGTATCTGGCACATGGGGGGTCGTCCAGTGTTGGCAGTGGTGGTGGCATCGGGGTCTGGGGTGGATGGGTATGGCTGTGTGGGATTGCACACATATGGGGGCGGGGGGACTTTGCTACTGGATTGTACTGAAGTTCCTCTCTCCATGTTTGCACCTTAGGCCCAGAAGAGTACAGGCAGGTGAGGGAGTGGAGGCACCACCTGGAGGACCAGCAGAACAGGTGGGCTGAAGGTCTGCAGCGGTGTGTGGACCAGCCTGATGATAGTGAGTGCCTTACATCCATGATTACTATTGCATGCTGTATAACTGGGTGGGTAGCAGGGCATGGCCACCATCCATTGACACCACTGCTATGCATGCAACTTGTTACAGTCAGCACTGTCCAGTGGCACTACATGTCTGGGAGTGTGTCAGTGGTGGTCCATGCATGCACTGGGCACATGGCTGTGCCACTGCCTTCACACTGCATAACCAAGTCACTGTACAGCCACGGTGTGCTGTGCAGGACATGGGCAGTGGGTGTGTGCAGTGGTCCACAAGGCTGTGGCTGCCTGGGTAGGCAGGTCTTGTGGACACAGTCACTGTGGGTGGTCACACATCATCACAGGGGTGTGGCACATGGCTGTATACCATGCACAATGGGTGGGCTGCAGGGGGCTGGACAGTCAAACTTATTGACTCTGCTCCCTCATCCTAGGTGGACAGCGACTCCAGGCACTGGAGCGAGGTGTTCAGGAGCTACTCCAGGTGGTGAGGGTGACCCTGGAGCTACTGCAGAGCATGGACTGCCGTGGGGTGAGGAGGAGAAGGAGACAACATCGGTGCCACGTGGAGGAGAACTGGGGCAGATGATGAGCACACCATGCCCCTAATAACACCTTCCCCCTGGACCCACCCTCACACCCCTTCTTCCCTCTCCTATATGTTCACCCTTGCCCCTTACCCACCCCCACCTGGTATGTGGCCCTTCCCCCCATTGTATATAGTAGTATATAATTTTTGTATTTCCAGTTTTAAAAACATTTGTTTTGTTATGACAACTGTGGTGGTCTCTGATTTGCAGCAGGCTACAGGTGCTCAGCTGCAGTGGTGTGCATGGCGTCAGGGGTGGTGCACGCATGGGCGTATGTTTGTGTGTGTGCAGAGGTGAACTGCCTATGGTGCGGGCAGGGGGATCAGTCACTGTCTGTGGTTTGTGTGTTACACTCTGTGCACTGGATGCCTGTGTGCAGTGGTCCATGATGGCTGCACTGTGTGCATGGCACCCCTGTCAGACCATCCATGGCCTGTGCAGCTGACAACCTTGCATGTCTGTGATATGCACAGTCTGCTGGCTTGTCAGTGGTGGCTGTCCATGCTGGATAACAACTGTACCCGGCACAATGACAGGTTGCCTTCCATCACTAGTATGGTGCATGTCTGCCTCCGGTGGCACAGTGGCCTCTGCTGTTGCCCCCCCTCCATGCAGTCACTAGTGTCTGTTGCAGGGGATTTGCTCCAGTGCCTGTCACCTGTGCTCCAGCAGCATGCTGGTGGCATACAACTTCATGGTGCTTTGACAGGGTGGCTAGCACACCTGTGCATTGTAGGGGTGCTGTCCATGTGTACACGTCAGCCGTGGCCACATACCAGTGGCTTGGTTGACCCACTACTGTGTCCCTGCATTGGTGTGCCCTTGGGTATGGGTGGGTGTTTGTCATGAACTGTGTTGCATCCTGTGTGCTACATGCTTCCATGCAGCACTGTGTATGTCTGTGCTGGCTGTTGTGGCCAGTGCTTGGCTGGGATGTGTCCTTGGAAGGGTGTGCAGGGTGCTGTACCACTGGTGGTGGGGTCTGGGACATGCCCTGTTGCATGTGGGGTACCTCATGTGGTGAGCCATGGTCAGTCTCTCAGCTGTACCTTGGGGGGATGTGCAGGGAGGCACTGTGTATGCTGTTGTTGCATTGCTGTCTGCTGCTGCCCACAGCAGGGTGCACATGGTGGGGCTGCCTTGCATGGCTCTGTGGTGCAGAGGGTTGCATTGTCACAGTGGGGGTGGTGGCATGCATAGGGTGTCCTGCACTGTTGGGCGCTACTCCTGGGAAGAGTGTATGGTGATTGTGGTGCAGGGAGGCTCTGCATTGGTGGGATGGAGTGGCACGGGGTGGTCAGACCTCCTTGTGTGCCAGTCACAGCTTGCCAGGGGGTGTGCTGGGGCACCATGGCCCGGCTGTGGGTTGGTTGCTGGTATCCATGGGCCAGTGATTATTCCAGTTCTCCCCTGGTTCTGCAGTGCATGGGGTGTGGAGGATGATGTTTGTTCTGCTGTGTGCTCCTCTGCCCATCTGTGGCATGGGTGGTGGGCCTCTGCATCCCTGGTTGTGCTGTTGCATTGCTACCCAGCTCTAGGGGGCATCCCTGGTTGCACTATGGCACATCTGGACTGCTCCTCTGAGCATCCTTTGTTGCACTATGGCACATCAGATATGCGCAACTTCACATCCCTGGTTATGCTATGGCACAGGTGGTGTGATATTCAGTCATCTGCTGTAGGCGCATCTTGGCCTACGCAGTTTTTGAATATTGCACTTCTTGCACATGGGCACAGTGGACTTGCGCTTGCTCCTGCTGTTGCTCACTTTTTGGGCGCAGTTTGAATATCTGGGCCAAGGTGTTACCTGGAAGGCCAGAAGCTAATTATAGAGTAGACCAGGCCTTGATCAAGGATTCTCCTATTTATCTAGGTTAATTACAGCTGTAGTTGCTAGAGGGAAATCACAAATGTTTATGACGTCCAGAGGAAACACAGTAAATTTTCACATGGTGATACAAAGCATGTTGCACCTCCGTGAGATCTGTCAGAAAAGACATAAATGCTTTGACGCCTGTGTGAGAGAGGATACTGCTTAAAGATCAAAGAAATGTCATTTGAAAAAGAAAATGAGTTTTGCTGAGATCACAGAATATTAATTTGCCTTCTGGAAAAGACAACCTGTTTTTGTATAGGTATATTTTTTATATATTCTGACAGGGAGGAACTAGGTGACCTCATGCAAAGAGGTGGGCAAAGCCAGCTTTTAAACAATATTCTGTTTTCCTCCAGGGGACACACTTTTATCTAGACTCTGACAAAGAAACATCTTTGAGCACTTTAAACAGGTATTTAGAGAGCGAGACAAATCTAAATACTGTAGTAGGAACTGCACTGTTAAAACCTTGTTCTTTTAAAAGATTTGTTTGTCTTGTGATATAATAGTTCTGTATTTTGTGTTTTACATATTTTTTATCTATTTTAGTAAAACTCTATTTTTTAGAGCCTACTTGGTCTGTCTTTGGTTTCTTTTCTTTTACAAGTGGAGTATATATGGTTAATGCAGACACTGTACATAGGCTTGAATGGGGATACCAAACTGGAAAAAGGTAAGCGTTTTAAATCTGAGGTCTTTTATTACAATTTTTAAGGGTTCATTTCTGTACACCTGGTTAGGTGCCCGTAGGCAAAGATATCTGACCCCCTGAAGACAGAATTATCTGAGCCTGTACATTGGGTACGCTAACAAGAGGTTCACAGTTTAAATCCCTCCAAGACTTGATATCAAATGTTGATTTGAACCCCCAAAACTGACAGGAGGGTTACCCTGTTTCTGTTAACTGTTCACAAGACTGCACTCAGAGGTTGGCACTTTGGGAGTAGAGAGTTGACCTGCTGAGTGGGGTTGTGACAGATTGTTTGGCAGCAGTGGCATAATTTTGGTATCACAAGCTTTTATTGTTCAGTGTATCAGCTTGAGACTGTCAGCTCACTTGCAAAGAAAGAAAAAGGCAGAGTTTTATTTTTAAAAAGAAAACCGAACTATATCACTTGGCATACAGTTGAGTTCCTACCCATTTTATTTATTTGTTTCCTAAAGTGCAAGTCAGAAAAGCAGTAGTGAGGGAAGATGGCTTCCATCTACAGCAGGCACACTGTAGACTACTTAAGGCAGTTGTGCAGGGACAGAGGAGTCCCGTTTGAGGTGAAAGCCAGCAAGCAGAACCTCATAGGTGCCCTGATGGTAGCAGATACCCAGAGCAGCAAGTCATAGACCGTGACTGAAAAGGACCAAACCTCGAGTGTGGCAGGGCTAGTGGCCAGTGCAGTGTCCAGATCCAATGAGGAGGGCAACAGGGCCATTGTCAGTGAAGGACCACTGCAGCAGGGGAAGGTCACCAGTATCCCGGATCTAGAAGTACTCAGGATGCAAATTGCGTTGCACAGGATGGAGTTGGAGTTCCAGGAGAAGAGAGAATGAGAATGCCGAGACGCAGACATAGAAACATAGAAACACAGAATTTGATGGCAGATAAGGACCGCTTGACCCACCTAGTCTGCCCATTTTCCTACCTAACAGATAAGATGCAGATCCTAGTTAGCCAACTGCTTACTTCCTCTTACCCACCCCTAGGACTGCCTTATGCCTGTCCCATGCATTCTTGAAGTCCTGTGACAGACTGTGAGGAGTGTGAGCACCAGTGAGCTGCAGAGGAGAAGAGAGAGTGAGAACACTGAGAGACAGAGTGAGAACAGAGAGACACAGACCACGAGGAGCATGAGCATCAGCGAGCCACAGAGGAGAAGAGAGAGCGAGAATGCCGAGACGCAGACCGTGAGGAGCAGGAGCGCCAGAGGCAACACAAACTGGAGAAGCCACAACTTCGACCAGCGGCACCAGAGCAGGTAAGTGGCTTGGGCTTAACTGGGACTACAGGACTGGGTTACAAATTGAAATCCAAATGAATAGCCAAATTTAAAGAGGGGGAGGATATGGATGCCTTTTTAAATTCTTTTGAAAAAGTTTGTATTCAGGCTAAAATTCCTAGAGAGTCCTGGAGCTTCCAGCTATCCCTGCTAATTACCAGGAAAGCTCAGGATGCATTGGGTCAAATGGACAATGAGGACAGTGATGATTACAGCAAACTTAAAGCTGCACTGTTAAAAAAATTTGAATTAATTGCCGAATCATACAGAGCTAAATTCTGTAAGCTCAGGAGATGCCCTGATATGAGCTATGAGGAGTTAGCTGCGAAACAACATCAGTTTTTAAAATGTTTGTGGGAAGGAACTGAGGCAAACTCTGTTGATAAAATCGAAAATGTGATTCTGTTAGAACAGTTTTTCTGGGCGTGCCCAGCAGATCTGAAAACCTGGCTGGAGGACCGAGATCCCAAAACAGTGCAAGAGGCTGCTGAACTCTCGGACCATTATGCCAAGAGCAGACCTGCTCTGAGAGTGAATGGGGTGAGTGTGGCAGCGCAGAAAGGGAAAAGCGTGCCTTCAGGGCAGCTAAAACCCTCACTACCTCCACCGAAACCAGTTAGCCCCAGGTTTCAGAGAAAATATTTCATTGAGAGAAGAAATGAATGTTGGTTGTGTAAGGAAACTGGGCATATTGCCAGACAGTGTCCCAAAAAGGTGAGCAATAATACACAACCGGGTACTCGAAAAGAAGTGGATTGTTTGTGTGTCCCTGGAAGCATGCCAGTGAACATGAGGGAACACATGCACCTAGTCATGGTGAATGGTGTACAGATGCAGGGGTTAAGGGACACAGGAGCATCCTTGACCTTGGTAAAGGGGGATCTGGTACAGCCTGGTCAGCTTATACCCAATAAATACGTCACTGTACTGGACTTTGCGGTTGGTGAGAAAACATTGCCCCTCACTAGTGTTCTCTTAGACTGGGGTGAAATGGGGGGAACTGTGCAACAGGTGGCTGTAGCCAACATATTAGCAGTGGATGTGATCCTGGGCAGCAATCTCAAGCAGGGGATGGTATGTGCAGTTACCCATAGCCAAGCGGCAAGGGAAAACTGTAGTTCCCTGAACCCCACAGAAGCCATTGTGGAAACCACTGAGGGGCTGATTCCCCAATCTGTGTCTCCTGATATGGAGATTAATGAAGAGGGGGTAGAAATGTCCCCAGTAGCAAGTAACCACACAGCTTCGGAGGGTTACTCTGAAGAGGGAGGGGTGACCCATTGTCAGATGGTTGGGATTGACAGTGATCCTGAGTGCCTTGACACTAGTGCTAGGGACCCTAGTTTAGTGACTGAAGGGGACCTGTCCCATGCCTTGGGAATGTGTGAGGGGTTTGCAGTTGCTCAGAGAAGTGATCCTAGTTTAGAGAAGCTGAGGGCTTGGGCAGACTCGGATGGCACAAAGGGAAGTGATGTCAGACATAAGGTTTATTGGGAAAATGGACTTATGTATGCTCAGGCTGTGCAGACAGAGGGAGGGATGCTAGGCAGGCAGCTTGTCATTCCCCAGGGGTATCGTGAGCAGTTGCTCAAGTTTGCACATGATATTCCCTTGTCTGGTTATCTGGGAATCATGCCCGTGATGCAGCAGTTGGCCTAGAATTTCTACTGGCCTAACTTCACAAAGCAGGTGAAGGAGTATTGCAGGTCTTGTCACCGGTGCCAACAAATAGGGAATGTGGACACGAAAACCCAAGCTGCCCTGATTCCCTTGCCCATAGTGGAGGAGCCATTCCAGAGTGTGAGAATGGATATTGTGGGGCCTATAAATGCCCCCAGCTCCTCAGGGAAGAGATTCATCCTAACTGTGGTGGATTATGCCACCCGGTATCCAGAGGCAGTCACCCTATCATCACTGAGGACAGACAAAGTGGCAGATGCCTTACTTGGGATTTTCTCCCATGTTGGGTTTCCGCAGGAGGTAATCACGGATCGAGCGGGTTCCTTCATGTCGGACCTGATGAAATGTTTATGGAAGAAGTGTGGGGTGCTGCAGAGATGCACAACACTGTATCACCCACAAGCCAGTGGGCTTGTGGAAAGATTCAATGGTACCCTAAAGTCAATGATCCAGGTATTTGCTGAACAGCATGGGAGGGACTGGGAGAAATACCTTTTCCACCTGTTGTTTGCATATAGGAAGGTGCCCCAAGAGTCGACAGGATTTTCCCCCTTTGAACTCTTATAAGAATGCTGGGTATGTGGGCCCCTAGACTTGATCCAGGAGGACTGGGAAGGCAAGCATGCCACCCAGGGAACTCCCATTGTGGATTACATCCTTAGGTTTAGGGGAAAGGTTGAAGGAGTTTATGGGGACAGCCCAGAGCAACCTGGCAGCTCCCCAACAGAAACAAAAAGTGTGGTACAACCACAGAGCCAGAGCTCACTCGCACATGGTGGGTCAGGAAATCATGGTCCTTATTCTGGTCCAGAAAGACAAGCTGCAGGCTGAGTGGGCAGGACCGTACAAAGTGGTTAGGAAGGTAAATGACGTGAACTACATTGTGGGAGTTACCTGACTTAAGACAGACAGAAAGGATGTACCATGTCAACATGATGAAGCCATATGCAAATAGGGCTGACATGGTGTTTGCAGTGTGTAGTCATGGGGAGGGAACGGACGAAGGAGATCCCCTTCTGGATTTGCTGGAAGAAAGTAAGTGGGAGTCCTCTGTGGAGGCAGTAAACTTGTCTCCTCAGCTGGCCCCAGACCAGATCCAGAAAGTAACAGAGGTTTTAGCAGACTTTGCCCCATTGTTTAGCACCAAACCTGGACTAACCTCCTTAGCGAAGCACGTTGTGGAGACAGGGACACAGACACACATACGGCAGACAGCATATTGGGTGTCAGAGGCTGTCCAAAAGGACATTAGGAGGGAGATGGAGGAGATGCTGGATTTAGGGGTAATTCAGAGATCCCACAGCCCCTGGGCCTCACCCATAGTCCTTGTGCCTAAGCCAGATGGCTCTACTCATTTCTGTGTGGACTATCATGGACTGAATGCAGTCATGAAGTCAGATGCCCACCCGATGCCCTGGATGGACGAACTCCGGGACAAGTTGGGGGGGTGACATACCTTACAATGATTGATCTGACAAAGAGGTATTGGCAGGTAGAGCTACAGACAGAGCTATAGAGAGGTCAGTCTTCATCATTCCAATAGGCTTATTTGAGTTTAAAGTAATGGCTTACAGAATGAAGAACACCCTGGCCACTTTCCAAAGGTTGGTGAACCAGGTGTTAAATGGTGCTGAGGAGTACGCCGTGGTGTACCTGGATGACTTTGCCATCTTTAGTACCAGCTGGGAGGAACACGTATCCCACCTTAGGGAAGTGCTGGGCAGGATACAGATGGCCAGGCTCACTGTCAAAGCCAGGAAGTGCCAGGTGGCCATGGAAGAAGTGGCATACCTCGGGCATGTGGTAGGCCGGGGACAGCTCCATCCTAAACAAATAAAAATAGAGGTAATCCAGGCATGGCCCAGACCAGAAACACAGAAGCAGGTCAGGAGTTTTCTAGGGACAGCAGGGTACTACAGGAAATTTGTACCCAATTGCGGTGCCCTGGCTGCTTCCCTATCTAACCTGACAAAGAAAAGAAATGCCCCAAAAAATTACCTGGGGCCCAGGCCTTTTCCAAACTAAAGGAGGCACTGTGCAGTGCTCCTGTTTTGACAAGTTCTGACTATAGCAAAACCTTTATAGTTCAGACTGATACCTCAGGCGTAGGTATTTGGGCAGTACTGTACCCTACAGGTGGCAGGCATAAGACAGCTAGTTTCAGAACCCACTCATGAGGGAGCAATCTTAGACCTTGTGCTCTCAAACGGGGGCAGTGAGAGGATCTCAGATCTAGAAGTGGGTTGTCATCTGGGGACAAGTGACCATCAAACAGTGTGGTTCACGTTAAACTCAGCTACAGAGTCAAGCCATACAAAAGTGAGGGTACTGGACTTTAGGAGGGCTGACTTTGGCAAGATGGCAGAGTGCCTCAGAAAAGCACTAGCAAACAGGCTAGAAGGAGGTGTGGAGCAACAATGGGGAATTATCAAAACTGCCATCACAGAGGCAACAAGCCTTTGTGTGAAGCAAATAAACAAATCAAACTAAAAGAAAAGCCACTATGGTTCTCAAGAGAGGTGGCTGTGAAAGTCAGGAAGAAAAGATAGCATTCTGGAAGTATAAGGAAACAGAAGGAGCAGGACAGAGAGCTGACCAGTTAAGGCAGAAAGAAGCAGGAGGGAAGTCAGAATAGCAAAGGCCCAAACTGAGGAAAAGATAGCCAACTCAGTTAAGAAGGGGATAAGACCTTTTATAGGTACATCAGCGAAGGAAAGACAAAGGGAGGGATAGTGAGGCTGAATAGAATGAACGGTGGGTGGGCAGAGGGGACAGTGAAAAGCAGGAATACTGAATGAATATTTCTGCTCAGTATTCACAAAAGAGGAGGGGAAGTGCCTAATCCAATTAACAGAAGCACTCTTGATAGGGGTCAATCCCAGTCCTTTCACAGAAGAAAGGGTTCTGCAAGAACTCCTAAAACTGAAGGTGGACAAAGCAATGGGTCCTGATGGAATTCACCCAGAATTCTAAAAGAATTAAGGAAGGAACTAGTGAAACCACTGGCTACTCTTTTAATAAATCATGGGAGGATGGTGTGGTACCCGAGGACTGGAGGAAGGCGGATGTGATTCCCCTTCACAAAAGTGGGACCAAGACAGAGGCAGGAAACTACAGACCTGTCAGTCTGACCTCTGTGGTAGGGAAATGATGGAGTCACTTCTGAAGGAAAGAATAGTTGAGTACCTAGAGGTCAGTGGAGCACAGGATCCAAGGCAGCATGGGTTCACAGCGGGAAGGTCATGTCAGACGAATCTAATAGATTTCTTTGACTGGATGACCAAAGTAGTAGACCAGGGAGGGGCTGTGGACATGGCCTACCTAGACTTTAGCAAGGCATTTGAAACAGTCCCACACAAAAGATTATTAGTCAAATTAACCAGCCTGGGAGTGGGTCCCAGGGTGGTAGCCTGGGTAAAACATTGGCTGGACAACAGGACACAGAAGGTAATTGTAAATGGAGTCCACTCTGAAGAAAGGGCGGTTACTAGTGGGGTACCGCAGGGTTCAGTATTGGGTCCAATCCTTTTTAATGTCTTCATCAGTGACATTGCAGAGGGACTGGAAGGAAAAGTATGCCTTTTTGCAGATGACACAAAGATCTGCAACAGGGTTGATACACAAGGAGGCGTGGAAAGGATGAAAAGGATTGGCAAGGTTGGAGGAATGGTCAGATGTATGGCAGCTAGGATTCAATGCAAAAAGTGCAAAATAATGCACCTGGGAAACAAGAACCCAGGGGAAGAATACACAATGGGTGGGAGGTAGTAACAACAACAAAACAGGAAAGGGACCTGGGGTAATCATATCAGATGACCTTAAGGTTAGCAAGCAATGTGAGAAGGCAGTAGGGAGGGCCGGGGTATACTGGGATGTATAGGAGAGGCATCAGCAGCAGAAAACAGGAAGTTGTTATCCTCTGTACAGACAGTTGGTGAGACCCCATCTGGAATACTGTGTTCAGTTCTGGAGACCCCATCTCCGCAAGGACATAGACAGGATAGAGGCAGTCCAGAGGAGGGCAACTAAAATGGTGCAGGGTCTGCAAGAGAAGCCGTATGAGGAGAGACTAAAGGAGCTTAATATGTATACGCTTGAGGAAAGAAGGGAGAGAGGGGACATGATAGAAACTTTCAAGTACCTCAAGGAAATCAACAAAGTCCAAGAAGGTAGCATCTTCAGAAAAAGAGACTTGCAAGAACAAGGGGACACAATTTAAAGATAGAAGGAGGCGGTTCAGGGCAATGTGAGGAAGTATTATTTCAGAGAGGGTAGTGGATGCATGGAACAGCCTTCCTGAGGAAGTTGTGGGGTCTAAAACTGTGGGAGAATTCAAGAATGCATGGGACAGACATAAGGCAATTCTTGTGGGGTGCAGGAAGATATAGGCTGTTGGTTAACTAGGATCTGCGGCCTATCCTGTAGTTAGGGAAATGGGCAGACTAGATGGGCCTAGTGGTCCTTATCTGCCATCAAAGTCTATGTTTCTATGTTTCTATGTACTGTGTCAGACATCTAGCCAAGGGACAGATCACCCAGCAGTGTACCTGAGTAGGAAGTTACTTCAAAGGAGCAAGCATACTCCACAGTGGAAAAGGAGTGTCTTGCCAGAGTGTTGCTCTAAAGAAATTAGAATCATACTTATATGGGCAGCATTTTGTGGTGCAGACTGACCACAACCCCCTGGTTTGGCTGACTCAGATAGGAAAGAACAATGATAGATTGCTTTGCAAGGGTATGATATGATAATATTACATAGGGCTGAAGCCAAATATCAGAGCTCAGATGGGCTGTCTAGGGTCTATGAGGAGAGAACTGATTTTGGAAGCTCATCCCATGCAGGGGATAGAGCCCCCAAATTCAGTCTAGATGGGGAGGAATTGTGACACTTGAACAGCTGGTTCTGATCCCTGTATCATTTTTTTGCAAAATAAAAATGGGTTATGGACAGTCTCTTGGGAGAAATGTTGAAACAGCATGTGAGTACCATACACATACACACACACACACACACACACACACACACACACAGGTTTTAGATACAATGTGTTACCTAGAAGGCCAGAAGCTAATTACAGAGTAGAACAAGTCTTGATCAAGGATTCTCCTATTTATCTAAGTTAATTAAAGTTGCAGCTGCTAGAGGGAAATCGCTAATGTTTATGACATCCAGAGGAAACACAGTAAATTTTCACATGGTGATACAAAGCATGTTGCACCTCCGTGAGATCTGGCAGAAAATACATAAATGCATTGATGTCTGTGTGAGAGACGATACTGTTTAAAGATCAAAGAAATATCATATGAAAAAGAAAATGAGTTGTGCTGAGATCACAGAATATTAATTTACCTTCTGGAAAAGACAACCTGTTTTTGTATAGGTATATTTTTTCTATATTCTGACAGGGAGGAACTAGGTGATCTCATGCAAAGAGGTGGGCAAAGCCATCTTTTAAACTATATTCTGTTTTCCTCCAGGGGACACACTTTTATCTAGACTCTGACAAAGAAACATCTTTGAGCACTTTAAGCAGGTATTTAGAAAGAGAGACAAATCTAAGTACTGTAGTAGGAACTGCACTGTTAAAACTTTGTTTTTTTAAAAGATTTGTATGTCTTGTGATATAATAGTTCTGTATTTTATGTTTTGCATATTTTTAATCTACTGTATTTTAGTAAAACTCTATTTTTGGAGCCTACTTGGTCTGTCTTTGATTTCTTTTCTTTTACAAGTGGAGTATATATGGTTAACGCAGACACTGTACATAAGCTTGAATGGGGATACCAAACTGGAAAAAGGTAAGCGCTTTAAATCTGAGGTCTTTTACTACAATTTTTAAGGGTTCATTTCTGTACACCTGGTTAGGTGCCCATAGGCAAAGATATCTGGCCCCCCGAAGACAGAATTATCTGAGCCTACACATTGGCTATGCTAACAAGTGGTTTACAGTTTGAATCCCTCCAAGACTTGAGACCAAAGGTTGATTCGAACCCCCAAAACAGATAGGAGGGTTACCCTGTTTCTGTTAACTGTTCACAAGACTGCGTTTGGAGGTTGGCACTTTGGGAGTAGAGGGCTGACCTGCTGAGTGGGGTTGTGACAATGATTACTTTGCTGTACTGAGAGATTATTTTGGATACAATCACTTAAGTCCTTGTATTAAACAGTTTAACAACTACTGGGTACCCAGAGTGTGGTGCTGGCATGCCAGAACAGTGCCTAGGTTTGCCAGCATTGCAGCTGTTGCTGGGGCCCTTGATGGAAAAAACAATTAAACATTGGCAATACAAAATAGGTTAGGTTATTTGTATCCGTGGCCGGTTGACCTAGTCTATTGAAACACTTGGACACTGACTGAACACAATCAGATGGTACCATTTATGATTTAAACATTTGTTGCAGGGTGCTACCATGGTTGTACTCACTGTACCCAATTTGGCAGATGACAAGACTGGTGAAATGAAGACTTGGTGCTCCGTCAGGAAGTTGTTGGGGACCTGGGCCAACCACAACTCACTATCTCTTTACAGCCTTGCCCTGTAGGTGGCTGCAGCCTGTAATTAGATGCTGTGCAGAGGCTGAATCCTCAAAGCAGGTCGCTCACCTCTATGGAGTCTCTGGTACAGGAAACAGTCTCTTTCTGGGCTGAGTTTGACATGGGCCAACTGTAGAAATGGCTATGGAAATGTTGGGAACTCTGCTGGTGAAGCCTCCAGCTGGTAGACAAGTTGCTTACTGCATAAAGCTGGCTCCTTTTTTGCAAACGGGAGTCCCTGGATCACAGTCTCTTCACATGCAGTAGTCCTCAACACATCACACTGAAGAAACATTAAACTTTCTCTTGTCTTCGGTTTGTGGCCGGCTGCAATCTCAGCTGACTTGCTGAGCAGCCCCTCAGTCTGCTAACATCCAGTTTCTGAAGATCAATCCCTTTGTGGGATCAAAGTTGAACACAGAAGCCAAAATCAGGCCTCTCCTGTGAGAATCTCCACAGAACTTACCAGCTCCTTACTTCTCGGGGTCATGAGCTTAACTGCCACTTTCACTGGAGTCTCTTTCCTGTTTTTAGGCAGTCTGATGCTTTAAATACAACAGGGAGGCAAGTCAGACCTTTCCCCTGCCACTTCTTTTCAGGTCTTCTCAGGAGCTGCTTCTCAATGGACCAAGCTGCTTACTCTCAGCACTCCAGAAACAACTGAACTCTTTTTTTGTCCATCAGTTCCCAGATTAGTCTGTTTTTTCTGGATTCTGGTTGGTTAGGGGAGCTGTCAATCACTGTTCCAGTGCTCCCATTTGTCAGTTTAGGTGCCAACCTGAAAAACTACAAAAACTAGTCTTACCCATAAGGTCTCCTGACTCCTGTTTGGTTTAAACCTAGAAGTCCCAGGTCAAACATGGCATGTCCCATCGAGGAGTGCACACTACAATTAAGGCAGTTTAAACTACTTACTCTATTTTAAAAGCAGTAATGAATTAGAAGTAAATATGTACAGCACCACGTAGGTCTCCCTCTGCTTTGTTAGCAAAAGCAGAGTAGAGTAGATCAGTGAGACGCCTGGCTGATCACGAGCTCCAGCACACTTGGACCCAGCCCAGTCTATTTATAGTATACACCTGGATGTGGCTTAAAGGGACAACACAGAGGCAAAGCATGGCACTCTCATGCAGATCAACAGAAGGACAAGAACAACTATGGATTTATTATCTCTGAGGGACACCTGCCTGGCAGGGGCATCAGCGGAGCCCAGGAGACACTTCAACTAAGCCCCTGATTTGGCAGTGGAGGGCTATATTCAGAGATGCTTAGATTCATCTTCTGTGTATTTTTACTTTTTTCATATATTTTAAACAGCTTTTAAAGCTAATTTTATAATTAATAACTCACATTATTAAAGATGGTTGCTGTACACAATTTCTAAAACTCTCTTCTGTTGCGGTTAGCTGTTGAATGTATGTAACCCCCTTGCAAATGGGGGTTCCAAGAAATGCCTGTTTGGGCTTACCTTAGCCCTGTCCTTCTGTCCTTCTCCTGCTGTCTCTCGGGTTTCTCCCGACTTGGCCCCTAATTTTTTCTAGCTTCCCAGGTCCTGTTTGCCCTCATGAGTGCCCCAGCCTGCAGCCCAAATGAGAATCCAGCCCCTCAGGGCTAAAATGCTGACCACGATCTCCCGCTGCAAAAGTGCTGCCTCCAGGGCAGCGGGAGTCGAGGTGGTGTGCAAAGCACCTTTGATGTTGAGCCACTTGTTTTGCGGTCACCTCAGGGACTGTGCTGTGGGTCCCAGGATCCCTTCCACTAATTGGGACCTGGTGACCACAGACAGCCTGCTAGGGGACAGCTTTGGTGAACATTAAAATAGTTTTGACTGGGGCTCATTCAAGTAATCCTGGAAGGGGCTGCAGTCATCTGTATAATGAATAATTGTGTGCCTGGCTGCCTTCAGGTTAGCTATGTTGGGCTCCGTCTGGAAAGTAAAAGAAGTTAAATGTTCTAACTAATGAAACTTGTTGCTGCATATTGGGAACATACTGTATGTGGGGGAGAATGTTAACAGATTGAAATAGATACTTTGTCCCTGGCAATGCCAGTCTCTGGGGCTCTGTGTGTCAGCCTGTCAGCTGCTGCTGGGGGAGCTTGCATAAGTGCAGTAGCGACAGGAAAAGTAAAGGAGTCATGTTTTTCATCTGGGCAGCGACTTCAATTACAGCCTTTAAACTACAGAACTGTGGGGCATTTGGGGCAAATAATTATTTCTTTCTGGCTGCACCAGGACACTATTCAGGACTGTATCTAATCTGCTATAAGGAACAGTAGGTTAAGCAGCCATTGTCAGCAGTACAGCCAATTGGAATGCCAGCAATAGAAAGCCAAGACTTGTGGGACATTCACTGCATCTTGTGGGTAAGCACCCAAATGCTTATGGGGGCTTACAGGGACATTATTTTAGGCGCCAATTCCACAACCCAATTGTGCCTCAAGTGTTCTGATTGACAGGTCCTTCAGCAACTTGGAGACATGTCACCCCATCCCTGCTACCAATCAGGAATCGAGCTAGGAGCTCTATAAAAAGACAGTGTTGCCAGTTTGTCAAGAGATTTTTGAGAGATTCAGAGAGAGAGAGTCAGAGCAGGCACTAGCCTTCTGGGAGCTCCCCATGGGGAGGAGGCTCAGGCTCCAACCATGCCACCAGGCCTGGGCCACTTAATCCAAGTCTCTTCAGTCTTCAGGGGGCATTTATTATTTTCTTAAGTAAAAGTTTGCCAGTTACAGTAATTGTGCTTTCTGCAACAAATAGTCTGGAGGTTGCCAGTATTGTCCTCCAGAGGCTAGCCCTCCCTCCCACGTCGGGGAAAGATATGGACTGAAGATTAGATGTCCAGCAGCGGTGAGAACGCTGACCAGCCAAGACCAGATTACATTATGCAGCGGTGAGAGTGCTGACCATTTACCTCAGCAGTGAGAGAGCTGAAGAAGTCTTCAGGATGCCTTTGATTTCAGATGAGACCCGTGGAGGACCTGAGTGAGTACTCTAGTACCCCCCGGTGCGAGGGAGAAGCTAAGCAAATAATCTTGGGGGCCCCACTGAGAAATGTGTGCTGTTAAGTTTGAAGTATTGAAGTTATCAGTCTGGGCTACTAACCCCCATAAGAGACTGCCTAGTTCAAGTAATGGATGCATCTTGTTTGTGGCCCAAATGGTTATGTTGCAGGTGCAGCAAGATGCTGGGCTTAGTGAATCATGTAAATGTGTTGCAAGCTGTGTAGCTGTGGGTTAGAGTCCTGTGATCATGGAGCTGACTGCCAAGACACGTTTTCCATTTCATGAAACAGGAAGGCCTACAGCATATTAATGTCTAATTTACCCTGAGGAGAATATACCTATGTCTGAACAGAATTTTGTCTGAGAGCACTTGGGATAAGTGTACAATGTCTAGATGTGCTGGATAAGACTCTGCTTGTGAATAATGTTCTTGGTATATAGAATGTACTGGATGTGACTGCCTGTAACTAAAGTATGGGATGCTTGATGAAAGTGTCGTTGCCAACTTTCCCTGGATGAATGCCTTTTGGTATATAAAGTACTGAATGTGACCGTGTTTAAACTGCGTTTAGGATGCTTGACAGAAGCATCACTCTCATTGCATTGGATGGGACTTTCAAGTATTGTGCTGCATGTTCTGGATGCAAGATCCACATAGCTTGTCTTGGAATGTTCAGAAGTCTGCAAGTGCAGGGCAATCTCTCCTGTGGTTGTACATAGTAATTTGCTGCTTTACAAAAATCTGTTTCCAAGTTGCCCCCACCCTCAAATTAATAGCCAGCCACCTCGACCAGCTGCAGCTCCATCAGGCCTGCAACATCTTGGACTGTGGTATCTGTTTAACCAGTATGGTAGGAGATTGCAGAGTTTCTGCTGTATCTGGGACTGGTACCAGTTAGGTATTAATAATTATGTTTAACATCTGATTTATCAGCAGCTAGATAGCCAGGGAGCTGGCTGTCTTAAGTCGAATGGAAAAATGTGATTTATGTCTGCCTGTTAATGTGTAGCCACCCAGCTGGAGGGTTCACCAGCAAAAATCCAAATAATATCTGTACATTTTGTGAATACGATAGGATAACCTCTACTCCTCCTGTTTTCCTTACCTAGCTCCTATATCCCCCCCAAAATAAATCTTATTTGTTGTTTAAAAATCCTGTGTGAGCATATTATTGGAGAGATTCTTTAATTTAAAATGTGGAAATGTGGGGAACTGTGTATTGGGGCATGTCTGGGGAAGGTAAATGGTCATTGTGGGTAGTGTAGCAACTCAGGGGACTACACTCAGCTCCATCTCACCCACGTAAAGCACCCTGAGTGGGTGCACTGTGGAAAGGTTTTTAGAAAATGTTATGAGCTAGCGAACCCAACCCCCTCAGCCTATGTCCAGGGTAGTACTGCAGGGTTGTAACACTGGGTATAGTGCCGCCTAGGGGTTATAAGTAGACATTAGATTGATACTGGGGATGGACTAGGATGTTGCTACCACATGTTTCTGATAGTGAACAGTATGGCACTGTACCTCAATACCATAATTATTTTTTTGATAGCAGGCATAGAGTGAAAGGGAGAACTTTAAAAAATTAAATATCCAGCATTTTTATTCAGGAATAAAAGACAATGACTAGAAAAATGGATATGTTGATTTTTTTTTTTTCCCACAAAAACATTCTTGCTGAAAGTATTTATATGGTGACTAACAAATACTGCTGCAAGTAAATTTCATATCTGAATACCCTATCTGAATAGAGTTTGATCGACTACTGCCAACTGCTCACTGCACTGTTACTAAGTTTGCAGTGTCCCTCAATGTAACAAACACAGAACTACAATGAACACCACACCTCTCAACCTCTTGCCTCCTGAATCAGGGACAAGGCTTAAAAAAATCAGGGACAAAGATCCCAAATCAGGGACACATCTTAAAAATTGGTACTGTTCACTCAGAATGCTAATAGAATAGGGATACTTGTGTTAAGATGCATTTTCTGAAGAACAAGAAGTCTGTAACTTTAATGTCTGACATAATTTTGTGATTTTAATCCTTACTGTTCTGTCACAAAAACACAACATTTACAAGGGACAGGGGAAAATTTTGAGGCAAAATCAGGGACGTCCCTGAAAATCAGGGACAGTTGGGAGGTATGATGAACACACCCATTGGCTCCTCCTGTGTTTATTAC
Source organism: Neoceratodus forsteri (assembly GCA_016271365.2). Taxonomy (NCBI): domain Eukaryota; kingdom Metazoa; phylum Chordata; order Ceratodontiformes; family Ceratodontidae; genus Neoceratodus; species Neoceratodus forsteri. Next base: position 1,238,398,636 of record CM057454.1, read on the forward strand.
AGTGAGGGACTGCTGTAATTTCCATGCATGACCTCTCATCACAGCCCCTCATTCCTCATGAACAGTTAGTTCACTGTAGTCCATCCCTTAGATTCCCAGCTGTACTGTTCTCTGTAGTTTACCTCAAAACATGACCACTGGAGTTGCATCTTCTTTTATAATTAACTGAGTGGCCCTGCTTCCAGCATTGCGTTGTGTCTGCTCCTAGCTTGCAGAAGTCTAAGAAGCTACATCCAGTCTGTCACATGCAATTAAAGCTGCTGCCACTGTGAATACTAATTGAGATCATTTTAAGAATATAGAACCACCTTTCTCTAGACACTACACCTACAAGTACTTATACGTTATTATCATACCCCCCCTTTCTCTTCTTGACACCAATGGCCAGATATTCAAAAGTTTGCACCGCTATTGCACTGCAACTGTGCTGGATCACCATACTCAAAAGGGCAAATAGCACCGGTGCAACGTGTTGGCACCAGCACCTAAAGATAGTGTATTAATGGGGCAAAGTGATTGGCGGGGACATGCATACAGGCACAACAGTATATTTAAATCCACAGCATGCACAACATGCGTTTGTGTGACATGTAGCACAGGATAAATTGCTACCTATAAAAAGGTAGTCTTAACTCTGGGCACAGCAAGGATGGGGGCATGGACACAGCAACAACAGGATACAAGGCTGTATGCATCAACAGCAGCATGGTGCACCTGATGGCTGCAGCCAATGAGGAGGCAGGAAGAGGGCAGATGGCCACCCTGGGCCTTTCCATATGACATGGAAGAGACATACTGCACACAGATGGCACTGCCCACATTGCCATCATCTGGCAGCAGTCCCAACTCTGCAAGGCATTTGAAGGTGCCCAGCACCCAGTGGACACCTTGTCAGTGTGTCCATGCAGCACATACCTCCAGTCCTCCCCAAAAAGTTACACCGACACAGTCCACACACACACACACACACACACACACACACACACACACACACACTCACACACATATGCAGCACTGAGGTGATGGGGGGGTGTTGAGGGGAGGGTGTACAGGTGGCCAGGCTGCACCACATAGTAGGTGCTGCCACACAGCTGGGGCCTTCTGCACAGTGCACATGTTCCAATGACGGGAATGCTACTGATATCAGTGTGCCTGTATGATGGTATGTGTCTGCCCCTCCCCAGGGCACATACCACACATCTGTACAGGCACCCTGCCACACACAGTCAGCCATGTGTATGTTACTGTGAAAATCCTAAATCACTGCGGCAATGTGTGTGGGTCACAGGACAGAATTACATTGGTGTCCACTGTCGGAACACACCTACCAGCTGGGCCTGTCACTATGTGGATAGCAGCAGTCATTGTTACCTGACTCACCGTAGGCACTGCAGTGTCTCTCACAATACTTGCTACTGTGATACTGTAGCATCTGATACACACTGTTGCAGAAACAATATGTCTATGACATGCAGCAAAAAACACCTATGCCTGTAGTGCTACTCCCCTGAGGCACATTGGTCTGTGCTGCTGTGTAGAAACCCAGCCTGCGGCTACTGTACTGTAGTATCAGTCTGACCTACAGGTGGTGCTGTGTGCACCCTGAAATAGACCAGGCAAACCACACATGGTAATGCATGCAAATCAGGCCTTAATGACATGCTAATGTGGCTGTTTGCCCTCGGACTGCCTAAGTAGAATAATTTACTAATCAGTTTTGAAGATAGCAAACTTTTGCCCCTGGATAATGTGTTTGCCCTGGGCAAACATGTTAGCACTAGGCAAACCTGTCAGAACCATCGCACGGTTCTGCAGTATTTGGACTACAATGTTGTTTGCAGTTGTTGTGCACCACTTCTTTGCTAGCACCTAGGTTGGCCATGTAGTTCAACTTTGCCTTACTTCACCTCTGTGTGCACTGGGCTGCTGTTGCAGTTTGCACTGCCTGGTTGCTGTATTCAGTACTGCCTTCTTTGCCGGGCTATTTTGCTCTGCACTCTGTGTCTTGTTTGTCCACATTAGTTTGACAGCTATATTCAAAAGGTTTTGCCTTTGGGCTTTTCCTTTGAATATTGCGTGTACCTGGATGTGGGTTAATTTTGCATGGCAAGTACTGCAAATTTTTACCCTGGGCAAAGTTTTGAATATTGGGCCCCAAGTGTGTACACGCTGAGCTTGCCAGTCTCTCTATATGATTGCCTTTGCTGCTCCGGGATCACTTTTGTGACTGTCTGGACAGACTCCAGATAGTCTCTAGCCTTCTCTAGGTGCAGATTCTAGAACTGTACACAGTACCTGAGATGTGGTCACAGCAGGGATCTGTGCAGGGACAATGACACCACCCTCCTTCTATTGGAAAACCCTCTTCCTATGCAACCCAGTGTCCTGTTAACATTATCTGTTGCACTGTTGTATTGGTTAACAGAATTGAGTCCTTCACCGATGACGCATCAGAATTTTTACTCAGATGTCTGATTCACCCTTTCCCCCTCCCACCAGATACTTTGTTGTTTTTTTTGGGGGGGGGGTTAGTGCCAAGGGGAAAAAAGTAAAAAGCTTGAACTTAGTATAGTTACATTTACAGTCATATCCTGGACCACCTCTCTATCCTTTCTAGATCCCTTTTCATGTCCCTTTTTCCCTCCTTAGTATCCACTCTGCCAAAGATCATGGTGTCGTCTGCAAAAAGACTGGCCAGATTTCCCCCCCATATCACAAATATGTTGCCCAGTACTGGTCCTAGGATTGAACATTGTGCAACGCCACCAGTCACCTCATTGAGCACTGGAGTACTTCCTATTCATAAGCCAGATATAACGGCCACTGACTATGGCACGTTGCTTGTAAATCCAAAACCACAGCACAGGGTCACAGGATACAGCACATACCATTCATCTCATCAAGGGCAAAGCCAGCTCTGTTGGAAACAGTGTAGGCAAACCACTGAAACATGAAAATACGCATCTAGAATACCAGTAGGGGAAAAAATGGTGAATTACTAAACTGCACTTGTGTGGTGGTCCATGGCAGCATGGTGTTGTAATAGTGTCTCTTACCAGCCCCTAAATCCACGCCAGTAGTCTGGATGTGCGGTTTTGTGTTTCAAGGGTTTACCTGTGCAGTTTGTGCCACATTGGCTTTGCCGTCAATGGGATGACATGGATCCAATCCAGCACTCCCATCTGTTTGTAACAGCTTACACTGTGGGTGAATCTTCTGAATCTTCAATTTCAATTTCCAAATAAAAAGTTGAATAGGCTGACTCACCTGAATTTGGGAATTTAAAATGTAATTTGGAGCAAGGTCTGCAAAAGTTGGACATAAAAATAAAATCATCTTTCAGAAAAAGTTTATAAGAGATGAAACAGATTTTTTAAATAATATGGTGTTCAAATTGACTAAAAAGTCAAAAATCAAGTCTTAAAATATCTGGTAATACCTAACAAAGTGAAATCAGTGCTGGAAGCTCAGCCAGCCAATCAACATTTTATTAGAGGATTTGTCCCCTTTCATTAGCCAGATGTAAGGGCCACTGGCTGTGGCATGGTGCTTGTAAATCCAACAGCAAATCAGAATCAAAGGATCTAGCACTCCATTCAGTATAACAGAACAGATTACACTGTGGGAAAATCTTCTGAATCTTTTATTCAGTTTCAATTACCATTTAAAGTTACATAACCACAGCAGCAAACATCAGCAGGGAGCACCACTGGAGCCCCTAAGTGTTGCGCATGAAGTCCATTCACAGACACCTGTGTCTTCACTTCCCCAGCCCTCTCCAGAACTGTAATCTGGTCCAGGGTGTATAGAAAATGCCTCGAAGCCTCAAAGCTCCCATTTCATTAGCTACTGATGAGCCACACACAAAGTTCCTCTTAGGACAAAATCAGTCACCCAGCATATGTCCCCATTCACATGTCCCAGTTAAGTGGCTTGTACAAATCAGAGTTCATTGCACTCTGCTTCATATTCACAAATCCTTCTGTTGTTAGTGGTGTTAACCTCTCTTGTTGAAATGCACTTGTTTATTCTGCCCATTTTTGTAGCTGCACCCCCTTTGTTCTCATCCCCCGTCTGCAACTTCTTGTCCTCCTCTTATTGGCAGATTCCTTGGACTGCATCTCAGCCTCAGTGGGGAGAGGTAAAAGGAAGAATCCCCTTCAAAAAAAAAATTGTTGACTGACTGACTGAATTTCCAGAGCCGATATTCCCGTGTTTGGTATTACCATGTTTTTTAAGAAATGATTTTGTTTTTTTCCCATTTGAACACTATATTATTTAAAAGATAATTGTTCACCTCTTCTAGACTTCTTCTGTTTACTTGATTTTATTTTTTGTTCAACTTTTCTAGAGTTTCCTGCACATTACATTGTAAATTCCCAAATTCATCTGAGCCAGTGAAGACTTCTGAATCAAACTCCTTCTATTTATTGTTCAGTTCTTTTGTTAGTTCTTGCTGTAGCCTTTTGTAGTGTTCCTTTCAATGTGAATATATAAGGTGCTCAACAGATGGGAAAACACCTGAAAAAAAAAATGCCAGCGCGCACAAGGGTGACACGCTGGGGTTCCAGTAGTGTTCCCTGCTGATGTTTGCTGCTGTGCATGCATATGTAACTTTTAAAATGGAAATTAAAACTGAAGAAAAGATTCACCTACAGTGTAAAGTGCTCTTTGTCCTTGTGGACTGGAGTGCTAGATCCTTTGACTCTCTGTTGCCCATTTATGACCACCCTCTGAGTCATCCTTGTGGAGATCTGTTCAACTTCTAGCCCTTATTTGTAAATAATCTTATTGTATGCATGTGTTTTATGTAACCATTTGTCTCGGTAAATGCCACATGGTACATGCCAGTCTGAAGGGAATGGATTGTGTTTGTTTAAAAGGACTGATATGCCTATAACTTGGGTTCTGAGAGAAACTGGGATTCCCATGGGAAACTAGAAATTGCATTTCCTAGCTAGCTAACCAAGGGGTCCTAAACCATGCTCTCAGGAACAGAATGCTTTGATCACCAGGAAGATGTTGTAAAATGCTACATTTTATTGGGTAACAGGAAAGAAGCATGCTTCCTAGCACACCTATGTGAGATTTTAACAGGATACTGTGAATTAGCACTCACAGGATGTATATAGATACATCAAAATTTTAGCATTGACTGTCCTGTTACTGGTAAATTATTGATGCAGAACACTGTGTCGAAGTTAGTGACAAAGGCCCCCCGCAGCACACACTTGACATTCTTTCTAAGTGCCAAGATCAGGAAAGCCCAAGAGCAACACCTGGTAACCTAAAATGGAAGTGGCCAACCCCTGTTCCCCAGCTTGGGAGTGGTCATCTATTTAAATTCTTCAGCCCAGAGCATTCTGTCATTCTGTTTGGATTTTCTTCTCTCGACCACAACAGAACACAGCTCCCAGCTGCTAAAACAAGGACTGAGGTTTTGCAAGCAGTGATTTCTCTGGACTTTAAGAGGTAGATACTTTTAACGAGCAGAGTGTTAGAGTGTTTATATTTTTCCCATTTGTTTCCATACTGTAACCTAAATTAATATATGTTCTCTTTTAGTTGTACTGCATTTAAATATTTTTAGTAAAACTTTTGTTTCCTAAAGAAATTCTGTGGTGTGAGAGTTTTTATATTGTATGTGTGACTGTAGAAGATTTATTAATAATCTGTGACAATTGGGTACCGGGTGAGAATAGTGCGGACGATACTGTGCATAGCAGTGAAAACCGTGACTAGCTTTAGAGCAACAGCGGAATTACAGTGATGTGAAAGTATTGCTATCCCCTGTCATGCACCCGGAAGAAGGAAGAGTGCGTGGACACTGCGGGTCGGGTTCTTGGTCAAGCCGCTCCCATGGTGGAATGGCTAGAGCACCTGAACCTGCAGTGGATGTGGCTGGGGAGACAGCGGTTTGATTTCCTGTAAGAGAATTTTTTTTTTTAAGTAAATTTTTTGCCTGTGTCTCCACCCCCTTGGAGTTGATTATCATAGTTCTGGGGGACATCCCCCCACATGTGGGGTATGGGGGTTGAAGCCCCCGGTAAAACAAAGAAAGTAAGCACAGATCTCACCAGACGATGTAAGTAACAGCGTAGTCTTGCTGTGTACGGTTTTGTTCGTGCTGTTATGACCCCGTGCCTGACAATTGTTAGTTGCTTAGAAGGTTCACTGATTGCAACCAAATTAAAAAGGTCTGTGGGGACAATCCAGGCAGATTTTGAGGGAATACCAGAGTCTCATATGAGTCTGCTGGGGGTGTAAACTGGGCTATTGCATGTCCTGTAGGGTGAAGACCATATCAGTTGATGCCCTGCTATCCCAAAGAGAGTATAACACTTGGGCCTTCCTCATGTGTGTAATAGCCATGAAAAAGAGTTCATATTTGGCCACAAGACTCAAGATTGGTATTGTGCCCTAATCCAAAGTATAGAGGGATACTCTGGGACCTTGTGGTGAGAGTTATGTTGTAAACCCAGGGAACACTCTGCAAGGACACAGGGAGGGTATGCCTGTTTTACCCCTCCCTGTCACAGATTGCACTTAAGGGTGGGCACTGTGAGTGCAGTGATCTGACCCTCATGAGTGGGTTCATGACAGTCCTACCCAGTCAATGTCTTAGCCACCTGGTCAGCTTGTCCTTCACCCTTGAGTCACCCAGCTTTCTTATTATCCTTCTGTGGGGTACAGAATGAAATGTTCTGCTAAAGTCTAGCTATATCTAATGATTGGCCCCTGTCTAATTCCTGCAGAGCCTACATTGTAAAAAATCCATCAGTTGGGCTGGTCCACCAGTGCAGCAGTAGAGTTACAGCTCCAAATACTGTCCACTCTGGTTTGGGAATGAGCCCCTTGTCAGAGGGCTGACCAGAGGGAGGTGAACAGGGCATCCATGTAGATGATCCCTACCTCAGGGAGCGAGGGTGCATGGATTCCAGTGCACTACCACCATCAGGGTGCCCAAGGGTGGTGGTGCACCCAGTGCCTTCAGATCAGTGTAGAAGGAAGCCGAGGTCCCTCCAGCACATGCATATGTGTCTGCATGTGTGATGTTCTGGGGGAGAAAATTAAGGGAAAAAGTCTGACTGTGGCATGAGGACATCCACCCCGTCATTGTAGGCTCCGCACCACTGACCATGGCACTGGCTCCTGATGTACTGACTGAGTCTCCACCAGGGGACAGGGTGCTCCCAGTGACCACACCCTGGTGGGCAAGTAAGAGTGCCCAGGGAGTTGAGGTAAGTCCCACAACTGGGTGATGGGGCAGGGCATAGGGTATTCAGACCAACAATGGTTGGTTGACCATAGCAGGAAAAAAAGTACACTAATTAATCAAAATCCCTCAGTTTAGTCTTGCCTAATCTGCATACCAACAAATCTAAGCTGCTTACCATAGTGGTAAAAATACAAATACACTGGAGACTAAGATCAAAGTGTTGGTACACAAGCAAAAAGTAGACAAACTTACTCACAGTAAGCTTGGCTTCACAGACCAGGATAGAGCAGAAAAAAAACCTCCCTGTGCTGCAGGATAATGTCCATCAAAAGATTTTTTACTTCCCAGTAACAGCTGTAAATGTTATGAAACTTCATCACCAAGACTATTCAAAGCCAAGCCTTAGATAGCCCCTGCTATGGCTACTGCTGCCTAGACTGATGTGACAGAAAGGGCAAAAACCTAAAAAAAGATTTCCTTCTGTTTCTTCCCATTCGAGTCCTTCTGAGAAGAGGTCACAGAACTCAGTCCTGATGAGATGTCCTTCCACCACAGGGCCAAAGAGAAATAGGTGCTAATAAAGGGAATATCGGCCAACTTGTGCTGGGTGTCACTGCAACACATCATGATAGCCACTGCCATGGCACAGGAATCACCCACACCTAAGACTGTCTAAAGCTTGTCTTTTGCCAGCACTTGACCCTGGTCTCAGACCACTTTCAATGCCAGCTGCTTGTTGGCAGGGAGGTATGGGATGACATGCTCCAGGACTCTGATCAGGAAGTGACCACAGTGGGCAATCATCAGGGTGTAACTTGCATGACAGAGATCATGGTAGGATGCAATGAAGATTTTTGTTTGCTGTGTACTCAAGCTTTTTTGAACTACTTGTTAGAGGCCTGTCCACATCCCCAGTATTGCTGTACATGTGGAAAACTATTTCTGCAACCAGATCCTTGGCCGAGGGGTGGTCTGAAAATCCAGACAAGATGCTGGTAGAGACTGTACACTTATGGACAATATGGGCAGAGGGTGCTGGGCAGGAAGCTGGGTTGTGCAAAACCTCCAGCACCAGTCCCAGAATGGCCAGGATCCATGACTATCGGTTGACAAAATATTCATTGACCAACATTACAGCGACTCCCGTATGTCACCCATACTTGCCGTTGGCATGAAGGGAGTCAGAAGACAAGAGTGTTTTCTTTGGGGGGCTTTGCCCCCCCCACATCCTCCATGGGGGGGGCTCTGCCCCCTGCCGCTACTAAAATAACCAATTCTGAGTCAGAATGGTTTCGGGGAGGGGGTGCATTACTCCCAGAAGGCAGTGGCGGGGTTCTGTGCCAACACTACAGTGACCTGGCACTGTTGTCGCTGTAGTGTCGTTCGCTGTGGAAATGTCGAGGAAGTGTCCACATACCGAATGGACACAGCCATGGGGAGAGCAACCCTGGGAGATTTATCCCCATCTAGGATCTCATGAAAGGGGTATTTGGTCATTTTCTGGACTATCTCCAAAGAAACCTCCATGGATTCAGACATGAGCTTGAGAAAAGTCCCAAAGGACACCAGCCCCGAAGTCGGTAGTCAACTCTTTGGCCAAATCAGTCAAAGGCACAAGTCCATGAGTATTACATAAAGAACCCATCAGAGTTATTGAGGAATCTTTAAAAATGGCCCACAGTCCTTTTCTATCGTTCACCATTTGGGACACACTTGAGTATGTGATTTTCATAGACAACTGGCCTGGCAAGCTGGTAGCTGGCTATCGTGGAAGCAGTTCCATCTGAATTGGGGATAGCTGTCTTGGCAAGACCAGTGTAGGTTGAATTGGTGACAATCATTTGATCGTAGGGGTCTAGGGTAGACCCCTACCCTGCCAAGACAAGGCCCAGTGCTGCAAAAGGAGCTCTTTGTAGCACTGCTGTATACGCCGATGGAGCCTGTCACTGTACAAGGATAAGGAGGAAGAAGAGCATCAATGGAGATGTCTCTCATTTGAGTGAGATCAAGACTGAGAGAAATTCCTTAGCCTCCACCTGGACCTTGACCTGTATTTCGAACAACAACATGACCAATGATAACAAGGAGATATGAACAGAGGCCGGTATAAACTACACATAGGGCGTTCAACCATTTGATCCTGGAGGGAGGCAACTCCTGAGAGGAGACAGCTGGGTTCACAGATTTCTTCTGGCCCTCTTGTGTGAGGCCAGACAGGACCAGGTACTTGGAGATTGAATTGTCTTCAGTCCCCTCAAACAGTGGGTTGACAGGGTCAAGAAAAATTCTGACCACCTGTTTGACCTGTGTTAAGGCTGTCAAGCTCAACAAAGGCACTGTGGACTTCATGGCCTGTCCCCGACCAAATCAGGTTTGTCTGAAGCTGAGCACTCAACAGCCATCACATGGTCAAGGGAGTCAAGTAAGCAGGAAAAGTGCACCCTTTTCTCTTCCCACAGCCAACTTCATCGATTTTTTCACCTTACCGTGGTGGGCAGGGCTCTCGCTGAAGGTCTGGAGGGTCTTGCACATTTCACAGAAGTTACCTGCAAGTATCATACTGATGCTGGACCTTAACAGTGCCAAAACCAATAAGGTGCCTGTTGCAGCCTTGGCCACTGCCTCTTCCATAGTTGCCAGGTTGGTTGTGGACTCTGCAGCTGTGGATATTGCCTTACAAGCTTCCTTGGATTTCACCAGAGGATCCCATTTAGCCAGCCAGCCAGCCAAGGTTCAACTGAGCATAGTAGTCTTGGAGGGAAGTGGGAAGCATAGCCTGACATAGGCCATAGGCTGTGATGTCATGTTGTTCACCGATACAGTAAATGCGCGACACATGCAGATCCATCTTTGACATTTTTTTGACTGTATTGGATATAGCACTTGAAGCCGGGAGTCAGCTTAGAATCCCCACAGTCCATCATATCCATTGGAGGACGAGACCAGAACCAAGAAATACACAGATACACAGAAATATGATCGCAGAGAAAGGCCCCACGGCCCATCTAGTCTGCCCAACACCCTACCTCCCTCCTTCTGTTATGCTTCCACCCTCTTTTCCCAGCCCCTTAAATCTATCCCAAGCCCTCCTGAACCCCTCCACTGTCTCAGCTGCCACAACCTCCTCTGGCAGCTTGTTCCAGGCCTCCACCACCCTCTCCATGAAAATCTGCCCCCTGACATTGCCTCTGTATTGTCCACCTTCCAGTTTGAGGCCATATCCCCTCATATTCACTCCCTTCTTCAATTTGAACAAGCTATCACCCTCCACCTTATTTATTCCCTTCAGATACTTAAAGGTCTCAATCATGTCCCCCCTCTCCCTCCTAGTCTCCAGAGGGTACAAATTCAGTCGTCTCAATCTTCTCTCATAGGGTACATCGTACAATTTTGGTTTCCCTTATCTGTACACTCTCCATCAACTCAACATCTCTTAGTAGGTGAGTCCTCCAGAACTGCACCCCATACTCCAGATGTGGCCTGACCATTGTTCTGTATAATGACATTAGCACCTCCATCTTCCTGCTATTAAAACTCCTCACAATGCAGGCCATCATTCCATTTGTCTTTCCTACTGCCCTGCTACACTGGCTGCCCTCCTTGAGGTCACACAATACTATAATCCCCAGGTCCCTTTCTGTTTCCTACTCCTTAATCACCACCTCCCCAAGGGAGTAAATTTCCCTCCTATTCCTCCTCCCCAGGTGCATCAGCGAGCCCTTTTGCACATTAAACTTCAATTTCCGGGTGTCAGACCACCTCTCCAGCCTCTCTAGGTCCCGCCTCATGGCTTGCACCCCACTAGGTGAATCCACCCTATTGCAGACCTTTGTATCATCTGTGAACTGGCACACCCATCCCTCCAGACCCTTCACTAGGTCACTAACATAGATATTAAAGAGTATTGGTCCTAGCACTGACCCCTGTGGCACCCCACTGGTCACCGCCCATTCCCTGGAATGTGTCCCATTTACCACCACTGTCTGACTCCTTCCCTTCAACCAGTTTTCCACCCACCTGGTGATCCTGTGGTCTACCCCTAGTCTGTCCAGCTTATGCACCATTCCACCATGTGGAACGGTGTCAAAGGCCTTATTGAAATCCAGATAGGCCACATCCACCACTCCTCCCTGGTCCACTATCTGTGTCACCCCATCAAAAACTCTATCAGGTTAGTCTGACAGGACCTTCCCATGGTGAAGCTATGCTGCCTGTCATCCTGCATGCCATTCATCTCCAAGTATTCTATCAACCTGATCTTAATTAGTGTTTCCAGTACCTTCTCCACGACTGAGGTAAGACAAATAGGATGGTAGTTTTTGACCTCGTCCTTCTGCTCCCCCTTATGTAGTGCGACCACCTCTGCCCTCTTCCAGTCTGTTGGCACCACCCCTGTGACCAAAGACAAGTTAAATGGCCTCACCAGATGTGGTGCCAGTTCATCCTGCACCTCCTTGAGAACCCTTGGGTGTATTCCATCAGGCCCCATGGCCTTGTCCACCCTAAGTCTACCCAGCTCTTCCCTTACTCCTTCAGCTGTGAATTCTACCACACCCACCTGCCTGTGGCTGTCACCCTCCACACCCCATCCTGGTCCCCTACCATCTCTTTCCTTTGTGAAGATTGAGGTGAAATAGCTATTTAATGCCTCTGCTTTTTTGAAATCCCCTTCCAGTATTGTTCCACTTCCCCCCTTATCCTTCCAATCCTATGCTGTTCCCTCCTCCTTTCTCCAATGTACCTAAAGAAGGTTTTGTCCCCCCCTCCTTGCCTGCTTCGGTTTTCTCTCCTCAGTGGCCTCCTTAGCCCTCCTTATCTTTTTCCCAACCTCCTTTCTTTTTTCCCTGTAGGTTTCCCTGTCCTCATCCTTTTTTTTTTTTTTTAATTTAGCCTCTTTATTGAATGTAACATAGTAAAATGCGACTAATAATAGGAACATGAACCAGTACTAGTCACAGTGATTACAAAATAATTACAAAAAAGCTTCAGGATACTTCGGGAATCATTAAATTCTATTAAAACAAGAACAACCTGCAACTAAAAAAAAAACCTTCCCCCACCCCAATCCCTCTATTTCTACAGCCCCTTCACCCCCCGCCCCAGGATGCGCCTTATTGAAAGAGAAATAGACTATTTAACAAACATATACTAAGATATAATCCATATGAAGTGAATAACTCAGTGTAAGATAATACAGACCAAAGCAGCCAGAGGTATACACATATGAGCATTAGTTCAAGTATAGAGCATACAATTTGCCCCAGTTCCGATCAAATGAGGTCAAGGCAATTCCAGGAGCTTGCTATTAATCTTTCAGTCTTGAAACAAAGAGATATTTATTTAATCCATTCTGCATACAATATAACCAGTTGATCCATCCAATGTCTGAGAACCAGCCTTTTAACAGTTATAGAGATTAGAGCCATGTGGAACCTAAGTTTCAAGACCTGTATATTGGAAAACATCCCTAAAATACAAACTTCTATGGTAAACAAATCTCTCAATCCCAAAAGGGGATCTAGATTGGACTGTATTGACTGCCATAATGGAACCACTTTGTCACAATGCCAAAAAATATGTACCAGGTTCCCTTCAACTATGCCACACCTTGTACAAATGTTCGAAGGTAGTCTATCTAACTTGGCCAGCTTGACCGGAGTATAGTACAGGTTGTTCAAAATATAGTACTGGATAAGCATATGCCTATCTTGAGTGAGATTTCTGTGCATGTCCACCCATATCTGTCCCCAAACTAAGAGAGAATCTGGCAAAAGAGAGGACCAAATTTTGGAGCCAGTAAGGGAGTTAGGGAATTTAGTATCCAGTAGGAAGGAGTATATCTTGGAAATGCCATAGGCCTTATTTGCGTATTCTTGTATCTGATCTAAAAAGGGCTTGACTTGAGACAGCATGCATGTAGCACCAAAACTAGAGACCATAAGGTGTCTTAACTGGAAAACTTTAAAAATATGTTTCTGAGGAATGTTGAATTTAGCCATTACATCCACCGAGGATAGGAGAGAGTTGTTGAGGAATAGACTTTCAACACAGCAATCCTGCAGCTGAGGAAGCCAGTCAAGAGAAAACGGAGAGTCGCCAATCTTAATGTTCGGGTTTAGAGTAAGAGGTTGGGCCATATCCTTCTTAGGTAAAATGTTAAAAAAGTTCCAACACTGAGTCAGCACCTTAATGGAGGTCCCTATAACATTACTTTGTAAGGGGGAGGTAATGTAGAAAAAGTATAGTAAAAAATTCTAAATGACTGGAGATTATGTCCATTTAGAATCTTTCTCTCGATTTGCAACCAGATTGGGAGATAAACATCTGGTCTACAGTCATACCACCTCCCCATTTTCGACATATGACTCGCCCAATAATATAATATAAAGTTGGGAAGACGAAGTTCACCTTTCTCCTTAGGTAAATTAAGCTTTAAAAAGGCCCTCCTAGGCTGCTTGCCTTGCCAAATAAACTTAGAGATGACAACATGAAGGTGCTGAAAATAGGACATAGGGAGATAAATGTTCAGTAAATTTAGTGAGTAAAAGACACGAGGTAAAACATTCATTTTAATATTATTTATACGATCCCACAATGATAAAGGGAGAGCGGTCCATCTCTGGAGGTCATGTTGTATTTTAGACAACAAATCATCCAGGTTAAGCTTCCTGAAAGCTTCAGGGTCCTTAGTGAGGTGTATACCTAAGTATTTAAAAGAGGAAGGAGCCCATTTCATACCAAACTGGGTGAAATTAGCATGAGGTGTGTTAGCGTTTAATGGGAATATGATTGACTTAGATAAATTCAATTTATAATTGGCCACCTGTCCAAACCGGTCAATAATTTGTAATATGTGTTTTAGAGAAGATTCCGGGTTAGCCAAATGTAAGAGAATATCATCGGCATAAGCCGAAAGAGTCAGAAATTGCTGGTGGACTAAACATCCTGTAATCTGGGGTGAGTTCTTAATACTAAGTAGGAGAGGTTCCAAATATAAATTAAACAGGAAAGGAGACAGGGGACACCCTTGCTGAGTACTAGTAAATAATGGAAATTGAGAAGAGAAGACCCCATTACCATAAATTTTAGCAGTAGGAGACTTATAAACTGTCTTAATCCATTGAATGAAAGTGGCCGGGAAGCCCATTCTCCCGCCGATAATCCAGAGAAACTCCCAGTGAACTCTGTCAAAGGCTTTCTCCACATCTAATGATACTAAAACCATAGGAGCATGGGAGTCCTGGGCAGCCTGAAAGATATGTGAAAGGGTGCACAGATGGTCAGCTGAGGATCTGCCTTGAACAAACCCCACTTGTTCAGGACTCAACAGATTAGACCAAATCCGCTTAATTCTAAGGGATAAAATTTTTGTTAAGATCTTAATATCATAATTTAGTAATGAGATTGGACGGTAGCTAGATGGGTCTGTTTGAGGCTTATCTGGTTTCAATATCAAAACAATAGTGGCTTCTAGCAATGTGGGGTCCAGAGTATCAGAAGTAAACATATAATCAAACAATTTCAGAAGGAGGGGAGCAAGTTCTTTACAAAAAACTTTATAAAAATTGGAAGGGAAACCATCGGGCCCTGGGGCTTTGTCCAGAGCTAATCCTCTAATTGCTTCCTCCACCTCAGCCACACTAATAGGAGAAATCAAAAACTCACCCTGATGGGCCTGCAGGGAGGGAAGAGGAAGGCCATCCAGAAATTGGTCAATATAGAAATGGGAGGGTTGGGAGGAACCACTACTATAAAGCCCCCTATAAAAGGACTCAAAAACCTGGGAGATGTCCCTATGGAAAGTTTTGAGAGAGCCATCAGGGGAAGATAAAGAAGGGATCCATCTCGATCCTTCCACTTCCCTCAGGCGAAGGGCCAGCATCTTGCCTGATGTCTCTCCTTGGTCAAAATAACGAACCTTAGTTTTGAGAAGAGTGTATTCTGCCTCATCTCTTAACAAATTGGAATACTCATTCCTAAGTTTCAGCAGGGTTTCCAAATCTGTTTGGGAGTATGAGGAGGATAAATTGTTTTCTGCAAGCCTAATTTGATTTGACAGCAACATGACCTTAGCCTCCCTCTGCTTTTTTCTTCTGGACGCTAGCTTAATAAATTCCCCCCGATGAAACATTTAAGGAAGCACCAAATCAAGTCCTCCCTATTAGCTGAGCCTGAATTAATATCCATGAAAGAAGAGATTAGAGATTTAATATGAGAAACTATACGGTCTTCTTTTAAAAGCTGAGTGTTTAATTTCCAGGAGGTACCCCTTTGCACCTGTGGATCAGGGGAAACCGAGATCCATGCCACGGAGTGATCTGATATCACAATTGGCTCAATTCCCGATTGTATAACCCCGGACAAAAAGGTATTACTGACTAGAATTAAATCAATTCTGGACCACGACCGATGAACCTGAGAATAGAAAGAAAAAAGCTGTCCGGAGGGATTAAACAAATGCCATGGGTCACATAAACCCAATAGGTCCATAAAATCCCTCAGCAAGCTGTGAAGAGGAAAGTGGTTTCAATGGTCTATAGGATTTATCCAAATCCTGAGACGGAGCAATATTCCAGTCGCCCCCCAATATTAACAAAGAGGGCAAAAACCCACTCAGTTTATCAGCAAGATTCATAAGAAAATCCGGGTCTCCTCCCACTGGACCATAAATTGCCCCTAATACTACCCTGACATTATAAAGCATACCCTTGACAATAATAAATCTTCCTTCATGGTCTGTTAAGCACTCTTCTGCCAGGAAAGGTATATGTCTTCTGACCAATATGACAACCCCCTACTAGAAGATGTCCCACAGGAAGCAAAAATGTGGGCATAGCCCTGCCAGCGAAGCCCATTAACTTCTGATGACACAAGATGAGTTTCTTGCATCAAGAGAACATCGACATTCAAAAGAGCACAGTTTTTGAGAACCTGGTACCTCTTAGACAGGTCTCTGACACCTCTGACATTCCACGTTGCAATTTTAATCAATGTCATACTCATGAGTAATTAAGCATAACAACAATAAAATATATAACAATGGAAAAATAAACCATCCAAAAAGACACATCCTACCTACCTCCCACCACACTTGAGAATCTCCACATCCATAACCCACCCATCCACCCCACCGCCCCATCAGTACCTCTGAGAAATAACTGGAATAAAATAATACTCAACCATAATACTACCACCCCTACTGAAACAAACAATAAGAAGGACAACTGTAGCCCCAACCCCAGCTCCCCAACTATATACAAAGGTTCTCCTGACAAGTCCCAGAGAAATATTAAGAGCTTTAGATCTTGAGTCAGGGGACAGAAACCCAAAAGCAACATTTTGTTGGGAGGCAAAGTCTATATCAAAAGACCAGCACCAAAAGGGAATACCCCACATTGTTTCTGGTTTTATTAACCGGTGATGACTGGGAACACCCTGACTAAGGTGCCTCCCAAGAAGAGTGCTTTTCACCCCTCTCTCTGGTGCGCTTTGCAGTCCCACCCAAGCCAGCTCCATTGCGGAGCTTCCCGCCCCACCACCCTCTGGGAGACCTGAAGGAAGCCTACAGAACTGTCTAAAAAGTGAGAACTCAACAAGACCATGAGGACACCTCAGTCTATTAAAATGCCAGTCACTCCCAGCATTGCAAAAGAGTATGACACCCCATATAAAGTAAGTAGTTTAAACTGCTTGGGAGGGTAAGCCGCTACATCAAAGAGCACCTCCTAAAACAATCATGAGTTGTCCGGCCTGTAATAAAAGGTGGGAACCACCTGAACCCCCCTGAAAATATACCTCCCCCCTAGGATCCGGGGCACCAACCATGGGGAGAACTAACTTCTTGGCCTCAGTGTCTTACGTCAACTTAACCCCCCACAAGCTCAATTAATAAACTGCAAGCCGATCCACCTTTTGCCTCATAAGTCATAAATCTGGAAGCTAAATGCAATGCAGTTTTAATGCTAACTAAACCAGGGACGAAAGTCTTAATGCCCTGGCAACAACTATGATGACGCACATTGGCCCATCTAAATAAATGTCGAAAACCCAGGATTAACCACTATCTCTACTGTTTCCTGCTGAAGGGGGCATACTCCAGTTTCGTATGAGTATATTAGGCCATAGCAAATGAAATGGTACTACCATCCAGCAGTCGCATCCAAAATACCACGACTGTTGATGCTAACGAAAACACTACCTGTGGACAGCGCCCCGTGTTAATCATATTACTCTCCCAGCCGACCTCCCAAAATGGCGTCCCGCTATATTTAACTCTAAAGACCAATTCCTACCCAGCAGGTCACTTGAGCTCTCATGACAATGTCACTTAATTATAGTACTAGCACAAGATCTCTGTATTCAAAGTTTACCTGTTCCGATGAGATAAGGAAGGGACCGGGGGACCCTTTAAAGCTGAGGGGACCAAAAGGTCCGACCAGACTAGTAACGTGTGGAAACCCCAGTTGGACAAAGGTTCCCACCCTCTCATCTGGCAAAACAGACCACACGAACAACCGCAGAGACTAGGCCTACCAGGCCACGCTCCGGCCTACACCCCTCTCCCACCAACAGGAAACCCAAGAGAGAGAAAGGGGAAAAAGCTCTGACAAACAGGTGAGAGCCTAATATTGTAACTATAGACAGAAGACAACATCTTAGCACATCAGCAGGTGTTCAGCCCGATTTGAACAAGTTGGGTAGCTTGAGAGAGAGAGAGATCTGAAGCAGCTTGATCTGGAGACTCATAAGAGTACCAAGTTCTCTCAATAGATACTTGTAGCTTGGCAGGGTAGGTCATTCTGTAGTGAATACCTGCAGCAATCAGCTTGCTAACTGTGGAGTGAAAAGCTAAGCGTTTCTGCCTTGTTTCGTAGGGAAGATTTTGCGTTATTCGTAACTTGGTACCACTCCATAAAATTGCTTGTAGCTCTTTTGCTTTGAGTAATACATGTTGCTTCTCCAGAAAACTTAAAAACTTGATAATGATGGGCCTTGGTGGTGCACCAGCTGCAGGTTTTGGCCTGAGAGAGCGATGAGCACGCTCTATATGATATTATGGGTTGAGGGGGGAGGGACCAACAACCTTGCTCAGAAACTTCTGGAGAAAGAGGATGATGTTGGGGCCTTCCTTGGCTTCAGGGAGGCCCAAAATCAACAGGTTGTTTCTCCGACTCCTTCCCTCTAAACCTTCTGTTTTGAGTTGGAGTTTGCTGATCTGCTGCCTAAGTTGGATGATCTCTGGGTCCATCTTCTCCCTCCACTTCTCCAGGGAGGAGTTTCTTGTCTCCATGTTGCCCATTCTGGTTGTTAGAGTGCTAAGATCCCCTCTTAACGATTTCAGCACAGTAGAGATGTCTTCTAATGTTTCCTTAATCGGTAACAATTCCTGAAGGAAACAATCTTCAGTGAGAGGGACCGATGGAACATTAGACGGGGTTAGTTTAGAGGCAGACCCCAAGCTTTGATGTTTGGATTTTTTGGAAGATTTTTCCGGAGTGGATGGTGGAGTGTGTCTTATACCAGCTGGCTTCATCTCCACTTCCATCTCATTCTTTGGCTGAATACGATAATGTAAACGGACCCACAGCCTTCCGTAAATATAGCGCTGCTAACAAAGCTCTAGGTGTAGATTTAACCTTTAATCGTTAATGTTTGTAGGGTAAAAAGTAGTTTGAAGAGGGTGATATACAGAAGCTCCACAAAAACGCTGCCTTTAGCTGCCCTGCATCATGTGACCCCCGTCCTCATCCTTTTGTGTCCTCCTGTACCTCTTGAATACTCTAGTCTTCTCCTTGACCCATAACGCCATCTCTCTAGTGAACCATAGAGGTCTTTTCTGTCTTCTATTCTTTCTTACCCTTCTTATACATGAGTCCATGGCTTTAAATACCCCTCTCTTGATTGTGCCCATAATTCCTCCACCCCCTGCACATCCCCTATCCTCAACATTTCTTCCCTAACTACCTTCCTCATTCCAAGAAAGTCAGCCTTTCTGAAGTCCATTACCTTGGTTCTCATCCGAATCCTCTCCCTGCCCACTCTCACCCTGAACCTAACAGCCCTGTGGTCATTGGTGTCAAGCCCTTCCCCTACCTCCACCTCCTCCCCACTGTCCCCATTTGTGAGGACCACATCCAACAGGTTTACACCCCTAGTGGGCTCACTGGCCCTTTGCTGCAGGAATATGCCCTGAAGAGCCTCTAAGATGCCCCTGCTCCTTGCAGAGATTGCTGTCTGGGCCACCCAGTTGATGTTCGGAAGGTTTAATTCCCCAACTAGCACAATTTCCCCTTTCCATGCCATCCTCGCTACTGATTTTACAATGTGTCTATCCCATTCCTCCCCCTGCATAGGAGGCCTATAGACTACCCCAATGCACAAGTTTTCCCCCCTGTCCCCTGTCTAGGGTGTCCCACATTATCTCTGCTTCCCTCTCCTCATCCTTCTGTTCCATGGCCCCAATCCCTTCCCTGACATATAATGCCACCCTTCCCCCCTTCCCCTCCCGATCCTTCCTAAACAAACAATACCCTGGGATCACCGTCTCCCAGGCATGGTGCTCATTCCACCAAGTCTCACTTACTGCTACAATGTCTAGGTTCTCTGCCATCATGGTGGCCTCCAGTTCTCCCATTTTGTTCCCCAGGCCCCTGGCATTTGCAGCCAAAGCCCTCCAACATGTAGCCCCATCGTATCCTTTCCTGCTGCTAAGTGTTCCCTTGATGAGTGCTGTGACTTGGGGGGAGAATGATAGCCTCTCTGCTCTGCCTCACGTAAGGATGGCCCTGTCCTTAGCCACCCACCCCCTATTTAGTTTAAATTGAACTTCCTTGCCATGAAGTCCCCCAGTTTACTCTTTAGTGCAGCTGCCCCTGAAGTGCTCAGGTGCAGTCTGTCTCGGGCATACAGCCCCTCCTCCTTCCATGTAGAGCCACAGTCACCTATCCAGCCAAACCCCATCTGACTGCACCAACCTTGTAGCCAATTGTTGAATGCCCTTATCTTCTCCTTTCTGGGTGTGCTCGCTCTTGGTACTGGCAACACCTCAGAGAAGGAAATGGAAGGAAAAACAGTGTTGCTCCTACAGAACCTAGCAAGTTCCTCGAACCTTGCCTGTACCTCCATCAGACTATTCCCCTCCAAGTCATTTGTGCCCAGGTGAAACACCAGATGTGTCCTTTCATCATGCTGCTTATCCCAGGAAGGAATATGATGTCTCACCTCCAGCGCCGTCATCCCTGGCATGCACTGTATCCATACTGCATTGTTTTTTGCTCCCTTCCTTCCCCATTTTAGCCCCATCATTATTGAGTCCCCCAAGAATGCCACCCTACTGTCCCCTGCTTCCTGGGTGTCCTTTTGGCCTCTAGCTTTGTGTCACGGGGTTTGACTCCCTTTGGACTTCTCCTCATGTTCCATCCTGACTTGGTTTCTGTCCCTGCTCATCTTTTGTTTCCCATCACCTAACCTATCCTGATTTTTACCCACACCCAGCATCTGTCCCTCTTCACCCTCTCCCTTTAGCCTTTCCTCAGACTCCCCCCTCCTGTACCTCTTCATCCCTTGTACTTCCGCATGACTTCCTTCATCCCTGTAAACCCCTCCTACATCACTGCTTGAGCATGAGCTAACTTCACCTGACCCCCTCTATCTGTTCCTGGCCTTCCCCCATCTGCATCACTGTGTGAGATTGTGCCAACTGTGCTTAATCCTCCTTCAACTGTTCCTGTCCCACCCATCTTTGCAGAAGGTTTTGAGCACTCTACCCCACTTGGGGAAGTCTTCCTCCTCACCACCTGCCCTGTCTGCATATTTCCCCTCTCCTGCACCCTGCCCGGCACATGCCCCAGCCTCCTACTTCAGCTCCTTCCCTGCAAGATTTCCCTCCCATTCATTTTCAGCCTCCCAGGAGCTCAACTCTAGCTCTTCCAGTGCTTCCTTCCTGCCCCTTTTCTTATACCATAGTTTCCCTAGTGCCACACTCTGGTGTGTCCCTAATGTGCCCAGCCCCTCCTCCACCCCTTCCCCTGCATGCAATGTGCCTGCCCTTCCTCCCCCCTTCCACTGCACCTGAGATGTTTCCCCCCATGTCCCCCAGCCACCCTGTAGCCTCCTTCTCTGATGGCTCTTGTCAGACCCTTTCCTCTCCAATGTCCTCGACTAGAATACCTAGGTGGGGAAAAACTATTTGTTACTTCCACCCTCTGGCCCATTCCACCTATGCCTGTGTCATCCTTCATTCTGGCATTTGTTTGCCTTTTCCTGAGCCTACTGTCTTCCACTCCTCCTGATTCTGGGCTGACCCTTTTTCTCTTGCTACAGGCATAATTTTTGTGCCTCTAGACTTCCTGCTGTCAGTTCCCACTGACCCCTTTCCTCCTGTTTCAGGCATTCCTGTCCCAAATCTGGACTTGCTGCTGTCTGTTACCACCTCTGGTCTATCCCCTTTGGATCCCCTTTCATCCTCTCCCTCCCAAGAAATATGTCCAAAATACAAACTGGAAAGAAATTTGAACAATGCTACCCAAATGGTGCACTACAAATAGTTTGGGTCGACACCATGCACAGAGCTGTAAAGGAGGAGACCAAACTTTTCCAGTGGAAAGGATGATCTCACTTTATTGGGTAGCGCCAAGGGACACACAACCTGGGTGGTGGGAGAAGCTGCTGTTAAAGACAGTCCATTACTACAAAAAGTTTTCTAGGCTCCAGATAACATTTAGGACTGTAATGAACCATCTCTACAAGAGGGTGATTTAAATGCTGGGACCCTGACATAGGAACGCATGAGATGCTGATCCAACCAGATAACCATCTCATCACCATCATCATTTTATTTTTAAAAAGTGCCCTCCCAGAGCTCAGGTTGCCCTTACAATTTAAAAAAAAACATAAGATGACATATATACATAGACATACATTCACAACCCTGACATTACAAATGTCAACTCCCTACAAGAAGACCAGTCCCAATGCGAGTCCCTGAGTATGAGTTCCAGAGGCACCTAAAGTGTAAGACCCATTGAAGCCATCCACTGGAGGAACTGTTGACCAAAACATGAAGCCTCACCACTGATCCAGGAATAAGCAGCCCCAACACCAAAACTTTGATGAAGCCTATGCCTAGGTCATCTGTGAAGCCTGCCAGCTCTTAGCTCCTGCAACGATTTATTCCTGTGCCCTACAAACAGGTACATGAGAATCATCTTGCAACCTGCACTTGACCCACCTTTTATTGCCATGCACTTAAACAGCCTGGCCATTCCTGTGGACCTAAAAGACTGTCTCTGTGAACTCTGACACCTGGCAGCACCTGACAAGAATCCAGGGTCACCAGTCTCCATAATCCTAGATGGCTGTCAAAAGGATAATCTCCTCCTTCAAATATCTGACTGTCTGGCAGGACAGCCATCTTGATTTTTCCAACTCCTCTCCAAGCTCAGTGTACTCTATAAATCATATAGACATGCAGTCAGATAATTTAATTAACATAGTGACCCATCCAATATAATGCCCCATCCTATCCTATATAATGCCCTATCTCAGAGGCTCAGATGCTGTATATAAATCCATGAGTAGTAATTAACAAGCAGAAGTTTAAATATCAAGTCCAGCACATAAATAAACCACACAAAGTTAATCATAATCACTAAAAGTCATTACATTTATTCAGTACCAAAGCCTGTATCACACTCCCTGCCCACTGGAAGATTGTGAAAATGATTCTCCCTGCCTTGCCATGACCCACAGTGACCAATTTATGGGATGGGTCACTGTGGGTCACACTTGAACCAGGCAATGGCACAGCAATACGTACATGGATGATCTCTAGACCTCCGGCACAGAGGGAGGAAGTGGACAGGGAACTAATGAATGAGATACACAACATAGCAACAAAAGGTAAAGTCCTACTGCTGGGGGATTTAAAGGTGCCAGATGTGGATTGGACCACCCAGGCAGCTGCTTCAGCCAGAAGCAGAGCCATCCTAGATTCATTACAGGGGGTCGGTCTCCGACAACTAGTGCTTGATCCCACCAGGGGCAAGGTGATTCTGGACCTGTGACCTGGTACTGACCAGTGTGGACAGAGTCACTGAAATCCAGGTAGAAGGACAGCTGGGGTCCAGCGACCACCACATTTATTTATTTACTTTATTTATTTGTCTTTGATTACTAGGTAGGTGCACTGGTCCGAGGGACCGTTTTCAGGCATGACCCAGGCCACAAAAGATGGCATAGCCAGGTAACAATTTAAATCACAAGGCACGGGGACATTACAGGTTAAACAGAGGTCAAGAATATGTTTACATACAGGGAATAATACATACAGGAACAAATGCTAGAAATCATGGTACAATAGGTGAGACAATAAGAGGGTACAAACAAACCCTACCATTCCCCCAACACCCCACCTTTGAAAGTCACATCTAGACAGAGAGAAGTGAGAGGGAGAGAACAGGAGCCAGAAACAAGCTTGGGGAGAGCAGCTAAGAAACTCCCTGAGGAGTCAGGTTAGTGCAGGACAAAGAGTGTTAGGTGTGAGGGGTGTCTACCCCTAATAGGCATGAGCAAATTGCTCTATTCACAAGCCAGGATTTGTAGAGGAATTTCAAAGCTGAATGGGTGTTAGAGGAGTAGAGGGGAGCAGGGATCCAATTCCACAGTGTAGGGGCGGCAACAGATAGTGTTTTCCCTCCCATACCAGTGGACACCCTTGGTACATGTAGGGGAGGGACAGTAGAGGAGCGGAGACACCTGGGTAGAGTTCTGACCTTGAGCAGGGGGAAGAAAAGGGACACATCACCGCTTCTGATGGTACTATCCATGATACAACCAAGGGTAAAAATCAAGCGACTTTGGAGGGGTTGCCAGCATAGTATTGTTTAGCATGGAGGCAGGGACCCAATTGAGTCATACAAGAGCAAGTGTATTAAATTTCAGGAGGTCGGACTTTGCTGAAATGGGAGATGAGTCAGAGCAGTCCTAGGGAAAGGGGAGGTAAGAGAGGGGGTTGAAGAGAATTGGTGAAAATTGTAAAGGGACATAGTAGATGTGACAGATTAATGCATTAAAATGGTGTCCAAAGGGAAGAGAAGAAGAAAGCCACTATGGTTCTCCAAGGAGGTGGAAGACAAAGTAAGGGCTAAACAGGTGAGTTTTAAGAAGTAAAAGGGGACACAAAGGGAGTAAGACAGGGAGTTGTATCTTGAGTGTCTAAGGGAATCGGGGAGAACTGTTAGGAGAGCAAAGGCATGTACAGAAGAAGGAGTAGCACAGACTGTGAAGAAAGTGGACAAGACAGTCTATAGGTGCATCAGCAAAAAAAAAAAGAAAAAACAGCTCAGAGATTATAAGGCTCAAAGGGGAGGAGGGACAGTGTAAAAGGGAGACTTAGACAAGGTAGAGATACTGAATAAATACTTCTGCTCTGTATTCACTGGGGGGGGTTGGGGACTACAGCTGGGTAGCAGATGCAAAGGAAGGGGGAGAAATGGACACCAGTCCATTCACAGAAGAGAGCATTCTGGGAGAGCTCACAAAAGTGAAGGTGTACAAGGCTATGGTGCCAGATTGCTGATGCCCAAGGATATTAAGGGAGCTGTGAAGAGAACTTGCAGCACCTCTGGCAGCCTTGTTCACTGAGTCACTTGACACTGGAGTGGATCCAGAGGACTAGAAGAGGGCACTGGTAATCCCTCTACACAAAAGCTTAAGTAGGGAGGAGGCGGGGAACTACAGGCCTATCAGTCTTATCTCTGTGCTGGGGAAGATCATGGAGGCACTGCTGAAAGAAAGAATAGTGGCACTCCTAGAATCCAGTGGTGCCCAGGATCCAAAGCAACATGAATTCTCAGCAGGAAGGTCATGTCAAATGGATCTTATTGATTTGTTTGATTGGGTGACAAAGGAGGTGAATCAGGAAGGGGCAGTACATGTAGCTTGCCTCGATTTCAGCAAAGCTTTCAACACCGTCTCACATAGAAGGCAGATAAACAAGATGGGTAGTCTTGGCATGGGACACAAGGCCATAAACTGGGTTAGTAATTGGCAGGCGGACGAAGGCAGAGGATGGTAGTAAATAGGATCCAATCTGGGGAGAGGGAAGTGACCAACGGGGTACCTCAGGGATCAGTACTGGGACCAGTCCTGTTCAATGTCTTCATTAGTGACATTGCAGAGGGACTGGAAGGAAAGGTCTGCCTATTTTCTGATACCACCAAGATCAGCAACAGGGTGGATACTCCAGAAGGAGTGGAGAAAATGAGAAGGGACCTAGTGAAACTTCAAAAATGCTCAGAGGTATGGCAACTGAGCTTCAATGCAAAGAACTGCAAAATAATGCACCTGGGAAGGGGAAACCCTGGGAAGAGCTACAGGATGGAGGGGGGAGGAGTTGATAATCACCAAAAAGGAAAAGGACATAGTAGCTATCATTACGGAAGACCTAAAGGTGTCCAAGCAGGACACAAAGTCTGTAGGGGAGGCCAGTGTCATGCTGGGTTGCATAGGAAGTGGTATTATTAGCAGAAGGTGGGAGGTGGTGATACTATTGTATAAAATACAAGTGAGGCCTCACCTAGAATGCTGTATGCAGTTCTAGAGGCCATACCTGCATAAGGAAACTGACAGGGTGGAGGCGGCCCAGAAAAGGTGACCAAGATGATACATGGCTTGCACCACAAAACATATGAGGACGAACTAAAGGATCTCAATATGTACTCACTGGAGGAGAGGAGGGAGCAGGGGGAACTGACAGAAACTTTTAAGTACCTCAAGGGCATAAACATGGTGCAGGGGGGTGGCATCTTTTCTTTCAATGTAGAGGAAGTACAAGAATGAGGGGAAATTATATGCCATTAGAGGGAGGTAGAGTGAGAGGAAATGTGAGAAAACATTTCTTTATAGAGAGGGTGGTGGACACATGGAATAGTCTGCCAAAAATGGTGGTGGGTATGAGCACAGTGTTGGGGGGGGGTTAAATATGCCCGAGACAGTTACAAGGGAACCTTGAGAAGGGAGGTTGTGATGAAATACCACTGACCAGATAGAGTCAGAGGGGCTTACAGGCAGACTAGATGGGCCTAGTGGTCCTTATCTGCTGACAATTTCTGTGTTTCTATGATATCACCACAAAATCTACACTCACCAGAGTGGGTCCCCCTTTAACTCCTTCTGCCACTTTGTTCTTAACACCCCTCCTCAAACTTAACAATGCTGCCATTTCTCCTCCCTCCCCCACCCATCTGTTGAGGAAAGGTTCCTCTCTCACAGTGGCTCCCTTAGTTTCACATTCTGGTATGGATCATTCTGCTATATCTCAGCTCCCTTCTCTCTTGCCCCCAATAGTGTCTACTACCTCCAAGACACACTATTCTGACTCATAGTCCTTCTCCTACCTCCTGCTAAAACATCTCAGCACAGTAGTCTTACATTTCCTATCAGCTCCAATTTCTCAGGTCTAGCCTCCCCATCTGTTCCTTCTTCTCCAAGTCCTCCCTCGTTCAGAAATCCCTGCTCTGTGACTCCATTTCTAATGTCTGCACCTGTACCTACCTCAGTCTCCCTGTGACATCCTTAAATCACTCACATGCTTTACATATTCACCTCTCCCAGATTTCATTCTCCACCCTTCATTGATGCCACCCATCACTTCTACTGATTCTCTTACTTCCTGTCTGCCTCTCCCTCCTCCATAACTTGGAACATCTGGTACAAAACCCAACCCCCAGTCCTGAAAATACATACGGTATATGTTCCCCCCAACCCCTTCTCAGACTTATCACTGCTCCTATTACTCCATCCTGTCCCACCAATCTCCTGAGAAAGGCACCCATCTCACAGTACCTACCTTATTTTCAAGTTCTGGTATGGATCCCTTCTCTGTTGTCTCAGCTCCTTTATCTCCTGCCTCCCATGATGTTTCCTGCCCCCTTTCCTCCAATTTTCTGACTCACAGTCTTTCTCCCTGACCCTGTTAAATCAGTACAGCAGTCTTATGTTTTTTATATGATTTCTTTTCTCTGGTCTAGCCTCCAGATCTGTTTTTTCTCCAAGTCCTCCCTCCATTCTGAAATCCCTGCTCTGACTCCACTTCTCATGTCTGCTCCTCTACCTGACCCCTTTTCCAGTGATGTCCTCAACTCACTCACACTTTTCACATATTCTCCTCTCCCAGATTTCATACTCCACTCTCAACTGATACTACCCATCCCTTCTGTAAGCACCCCTTCAAGAGCTTACAGGTTAAAGGGGCCAGCAGCAAGTGGAGAGAG
The DNA here is from genome assembly GCA_016271365.2 of Neoceratodus forsteri. Classification (NCBI taxonomy): domain Eukaryota; kingdom Metazoa; phylum Chordata; order Ceratodontiformes; family Ceratodontidae; genus Neoceratodus; species Neoceratodus forsteri. Next base: position 1,238,426,128 of record CM057454.1, read on the forward strand.
AGAGAGAGAGAGAGAGAGAGAGAGAGCTGATGATGTTAGTTCTGGGATGTGGGCCTGCCTGCTGACTGCAGGGGGACCCATCCCTATGTATATAATTAGAGGTGGTTTGGCATGAGAAAAGGGAGATTGGTGGAGAAAGAGAGAGTCAGGGTCTGCCCATTGAGTTTTGCTGTGAGGGCTGAAGTGGGTCCAGGGTGGACCATTTGCCACCCTGGCCCTCCTCTGTCAAAGACCAGTGAAGTGTGGTGTTTCAGGGTCAGTGAAAGAAGTGTGAAGCAAAAACGGTGTCCCAAGTAACTAGCAGTCTTGCCTGTGGGTGAGTGCAGCTTGAGAGCCACTGAGAGCACTGCGGCAGGGCCTGTTATGGCAGTGGGGTCTGGGGTGCAGTCCAGAAGTGGCAGCCTGGATTGTTGCTGGGATACTGGTTACAGCCTATTGTCTCTCCCAGGACCGAGTGCCAATGCAGAATTTGAAGCTCCCATGGTATGTGCAGCCTCTGGAGGCATGAAGAGTTCTGCATGGGGTGAAGACGGTTTGGATCTTATGAGGGGTGGCAGGCTACCTGTGCGCTCCATGTGGCACTGCAGCTGGGCCCCGGGGTGAAGGCAATTCTGAACATAAATCACTGCATGAGCCAAAAGTGCCTTGGGTCTCCAGGTTCACCAGGGATGGATGAAACTCCCTGGGATGTTTAGAGCAGGCTTGTGGCATCACTGATTGGGTGCCAGGAGGGTTTTCAGTAGGACTTTTCATGCTAAAGTAACACCACCATTGAGACCAGAGTATTCCCTCTTTTAAGGAAACAAACCAGGAATGGGACTGGTCAGTAGAAACGTCTCATGCAGTTCCGGTTTACCTTGGATTAAGTGTATCCCCCTTGCAAATGGTTCCTAATATGCCTTATGCCTGGTTGGTGATCGGCATGAAGCCGCTTAAATGTGGAACCGTGGAGTGCTCCTAAAAGCCTCTGTAAGCTGTCCTTTTAAGGGTTGCCTGTTGCAGTCAGAATTAGTTGGAATGGGAGGGGGTTTGAGTGTTGCTATGCTCGAATCCCACCCGGTCTGCAGAGTAAGCGCTCCCTTCTACCATTGCTAGTGGTGCAGGGGGAGCCCTGAAGAGGGGATGCAATTGATGTGGGAAATAATATGTAGTAATGATGATAATGTAGTTGTTCTAACCTGCCTTGTTTTGTAGCACAGAAGGTTTTGATTGCTTCCTCCATTTTGGTCCAGAACTAGTGAATTGGACCAATCAGTACCTTGGGACTCTACAGAGCTGGCTGACCAATAGAGGAGCTGTTTGTATCTGAGAAAGGGATTATGGGCTATGGCGCCTTTTCTGCACCACTGAGAGCTGGAGGAAGTGACTGGCATGTCAGCCAGCCAATGAAAACGGGTAGCGCCCGACCTGAAAGGAGTGCTTAGTGCTGCCAAGATCAGATGCATTGTGGCTGGTGAAGGGAGAGGAGCTGTGTGCTTCTGCGCTGTGGAAGTGTTCACGCGGGAAGCGCGTGAAGGCCTGAAGGGCCGTTTTTGCCTGAGAGAAGATTCGAAAAAATCCGTCGTCGGGCGGTCGGAGGAGGCTGTGTCCAGCACAGCTACCCACCAGGCTCGACCTGTTGGAGGACTGGAGAAAATTGCTGAATCGCGCTCGGTCCATGGGAGGAGTGAAAAGCTGCCGTTGCAGTGCTTTAGTGACTGTGAAATCTGGAGAGCCTAGAAGCAGCTGCCTGGTGTGGTACCCCTCCGCTATTGCTGTTTGCCATATAAATGTGTGACGAGGTTCATGGAGCTCAGGCTCAGCCCTGCTGGTGTTAAAGGACTCTGTCTGGTCTGGAGGTTGTGAGTACTAAGTCAGGGTAGCTCCCTGCCAAGTGTGCAACAGTGGATCCAAATGGCATTGCTAAACTGCTGACTACTTAACCAAAGTTTTCTTTCTTCTATGTGTGAAGGGCCCGTACCAGCTGCCATGGTTTGGACTAGCCGTTAGAGCTTGGGTACCCAGGGACAGTAAATCGTAGGGTTAGGCCTGTGCACAGCGCCCTAGGTATATAGGAATAGTGTAAGCCAATTAACCTGATTTCCCCCATTTCCCTTGTTATCTGCCCTTCTAATAAATCAGATTGCTGTGCTATAACTACACCCTGGCTGGTTTGTACACTTCTGATGAGCCGCTGCATGGTGACTGTGATATAACGGTATCTTACTTTACAGGGGGTCTCTGGAGTGAGCTGGAATATATTAGTCGGGGGGCAAGTGTACTGGGGAAAAGAAGTGTGGGCACCCAGTGTGAGTCACTAGTGGGATGAAAGGGGGGTTGCAGTAGCCCAGAGGGCTGCAACCGAGATAGTCTTCACTGTACTAACCCCAACCTCTGGGTGGAGGCACCTGTCAATGGATCTGGGCCCCTCACCCTGCCTCAGTGGGGGCAGACAGGGGTAGTAGCCCTAAGGGTAGCGCCCCCTGGGGGTTACATAAGTATTTATTCGCTCAAGGAAAAAGAGTTTAAGTAAATGTGATGGTGGATGAAATGTTTGGAAAGTTGCAAGGAGCATGTAAAGGGATTACTGCGAAGTCTGAAGTACAGATGTTGTGTGGAATTTTCGGCCAACAGTAACAGTGCTGCTGCCAGGAAACATAGCCTTTTAGCTTGAGGAGAAGCACTGCATGAGTAAAGTCAATCTGTTGGAAAAAGAGATTGCTGCAGATTCAATGCCAGGTTGTGTGCCTGCAAGTTTTCTGAACCTTTTATCATTGTGCCCCCATGGTCCATGGAGTAGACATTTAATTTAATCAGTTGCATTACATCAGTTACTTGCACTTTGATCCTAGTCTGGACAATGGACTGAATCCAATAATTGTCTTAATGAATCTAACCATTGTTGCCCCTGTAGCCATTCCTTTCGAAGAGAAGTAAAACCCCTGGCCCCCTGTACCATCCTCCCAGAGCTGAACCAGGTAAACAAGCATATTTATTTTTCTGGATTTTGTTTTCTGGCTGTAGAGCCACCCCCTCTCTTCTTTACCATCTGGCATACCCCTAAACACTGAGAGTGTGGGGGCTTGCACTTCCATTGATTCTCTTACTTCCTGTCTGCCTCTCCCTCCTCCCTAACGTGGTACCTCTGCCTAATCCAAATCCACCCCCCCAGTCCCCCCAAATACATATGTGACATTGCTGGATGACCTACTAACCCCCACTTCATTAAGTCAGTACAACCAAGGTGGACAGCCAGGAGATAGGGGTAGAGCGGTCTGCATCTTTGTGACACCAAGCAGACTGCTGCTCCCTCATGGTTGCATACCTGCTCACTCCTATGCTAGAGTGAAAGGATTGTGGGACTGGATGTATTACCAAGGGGAGGCTGACCGAACTATCCCATCTATGTAATAAAAGTATAGTGGTGCCATCTAGGATGCTAGGCTGTAATACTGCAGTATATCACAAAATGCTGTAGTACACTGCAGGGAACAGTGTAATTCAATGGCAATTAAGCCCTTTTGTCATGCAGCATTTTGTGACATGTCAGCTACTGCAAATTATTGCATTGCATCATGGATGGCTCCATTATACGTTGAGTAATGAGGGCAACTTAGAAAGTGGGATGTTTGTAAAATGATATGATCAGCTTCTAGCCCTGTGCCAAGAACATGCATTGTTTTAACATTATCTTTGTTTCTATTTCTAATATTCTGGATCTTGCAACAGTTGACACTTCACAACCCATATAATGTTAAGTAAGGGTGAGGATTGGCCTGATGTCAACACCAAATATTAAGATGGTTAGTGCATTCTACTTCCAAATTTTGTAATTTATTATACAATTGACTGTCCACAGTACACATTGGAGCTTATATCTCCACTTTCTCCCACCAAAGGGAGACCTATCGAAGGGGTAATACAGGAAAAGACACGAACGTGTAATCCACGAACATGCAATCCACTTAATAGAAGACAGTCCCCGTAACCATCAAGGTGCTGCAGCAAGCAGGTCCAAGCAACCGTATGCAATTTAGTCACTAGACCTGTTAAAAGCCTTTTATTCATTAGATTGATCATATATGCAAACAACTTCGTCAGAATGTGGATGTGAGGTAAACTTTGGAAATTGGGTGTCCATTTTACACAATAATGTGCAAACACAGATTCTTACAAATGGTATAATTTCTGAGCCAATCCTGCTATCAAAAGGGACCAGCTAAAGCTATCCTCTCTTGCCCTGCTTATTTATTTTAACAATAGGACCCCTTATAAGATTTGTTTAAATGAATCCTGATATTCAGGGGGATTCAGATAAATTAATTCTCTTTCTAAAGCCCTAGAGTAAATTGTCTATGACCAGCTCATTTATCACCTTGACAAATACCAGTTGCAGTACCCAGAGCAGCATGGCTTCTGAAAACAACATAGCACTATCATCACCTTGGTGGAATTCACAGGCTGCTTCCACGAAGCTCTCGATCATGGCCAACTGGTTGGGGGGGGGGTGACATATATCAACCTCACCAAGGGCTCTGAAACAGCTAGCCATGAATGCCTGATGAGTTGGCTAGCCCAGTTGGGACTCTCTCATGAAACTGTGAGATGGTTTTGGAGCTACCTATCCGGGAGAACACAACCAGTGCAAATTACTGACATCCTCTCCAAGAACTGGGCTGTAGTTACAGTGGTACACCAAGAGCTAATACTGGGCCCCCTGCTTTTCAGCCTGTTCTTGAATGACCTCCCCCAGGCATGCCAAGATAAGGTCCTCCTCTATGCTGGCGATGCAGTGCTCATTTCCAACCACTCAGACATAGGTATACTAGAACAATGGATGTAACACAACTTCGCTACAGTCGAAACCTAGTTCATCAACTCTAAGCTCCTATCAAACTACAAAAAAAACGAGCATTTGTCAATGCCGAATGTTGCTTGCCTGTATGTGCTGTTTAGGTGTTTGGAAGTGATAGTTCCATGCCTTCCTCCCAAGACATGCACTGTCTCTTTCTGTTCAGTAGTCACAGAAGAGTGGGAGGGGCAAGGGCCACAGCAGTACAGCAGTTGCCAAGGGGGTGAAGAGGTGGACAATAGTCCATTCAAAGGCAAAGTAGTCCTGCAGGAGATCATTAAATTGAAGGTGGACAAAGCGATGGAACCAGATGGCATACACCCAAGGATATTAAGAGAACTGCAAAGGGAGATAGCAGTACCTCTGGCAGCCATGTTCACTGAGTCATTCAACACAAGAGAATTGGAGGAGGGCACATGTGGTCCCTCTACACAAGTCCAGCAGCAGGGAGGAGGCGGCGAACAATAGGACATTCAGCCTCACCTGAGTAGTGGGGAAGATCATGGAGACATTGCTTAAAGAAAGGATAGTGGGGCATCTAGTAGCCATCGGAGCCCAGGATCATAGACAACATGGATTCACAGTGGGGACATCATGTCAGACAAATCTGGTTGATATCTTTGACTGGGTGACAAAGGAAGTGAATTAGGGTGGAGTAGTGGACAAAGCTTACCTTGATTTCAACAAAACCTTTGACACCATCCCACATAGGAGGCTGATAAACTAGTTGGGTAGGCTGGGCATGGGGAAAGAGTGGTAAACTGGGTTAGAAACTGGCTAACAGTCAGGAGGCAGAGAGTGGTGGTAAATGGGGTGCAGTCTAGGGAGAGGGGGTGACCAGTGGGGTGCTGCAGGGATCAGTCCTGTGGCCAGTCCTGTTCAATATCTTCATTAGTAACATTGCAGAACAGCTGAAGGGAATTTTTCACCAAATTTTCAACATAGCCATTTTAAGACTTCTGCTCATGAGCAGTGTCACTGTGATTTTCTTAATCTGTCCCAAACATTGATTGCACACACTGACTGCGCCATTGTGCGCTACATGCACAGAAACACATTTTGGGTGACATGTGAAAAATGACAGCTGTACTGCTCATAGGGAGGTGTGGTAAAATGGCAATGTTGAAAATCTGGAGTTCAAATATTGAACATTTGCAAAATTACAAACATGCATAGGAACTGTGCAATGCGCGCTGGTAAAACAGTCATTTTTAGAATTTTTTTTCACCAGATTTTCAACATAGCCATTTTAAGACCTCTGCTCATGAACAGTGTCCTTAATGTGTCCCATACATTGAGTTCGCACACTGACTGCATCATTGTGTGCTACATGCACAGAAACACATTTTGGACGAGATGTGAGAAATGACAGCTGTACTGCTCATAAGGAGGTGGTAAAATGGCAATGTTGAAAATCTGGAGTGAAAATATTTAAAATTCGCAAACTTACGCACATGAGTAGGAACAGTGCAACGCATGCTCGTAAAACAGTTCATTTTTAAGTTTTTTCAACAATTTTTAACATAGGTTTTTTGGGGCCTACCATGAATCCGTGACACTGTCATTTTTTAAATCGGTCCCAAAGGTGGTTCCGCGCAGTGACCACATACCTTCGGGCCGATTAACGCAATGACAGTGACAGAATTCATGAGGTGGTCCCAAACCCCATGTTGAAAATTTGTGAAAAACTCCTAAAATGCCTGAGATATGCAGTAAAGCTGAAAAAAAAAACTATTTATTCCATTATACAGCTTACTGGCAATTCCTCAGTTCGTGGTCAGCTTTGAAGAGTGCAGACGTGTTCCCGGTCCACCGAAGATCATCACGCCGGACTCCAGAGGTAAGTATGGGGTGAGGTGGGGGTGTGGGGAGGTAGATGCACAGAGGGTGGGAGCAGGTGGGGGAGGAGGGTCAGGACAGTCTGCGAGGGAATGTTTATTTTCTTTTAGGTGGTTTTTTTACTTGGACGATACTGGACTTGTGCCATGCTGGGCTGGGTTCCCAGCATGGCACCCGATAGTCTCGTGGGGGAACAGTAGAGCTGATGGGGGATTGGGCACCCCCGCAGCCATACAGACTGCTTCCACGCTGGGGTGAGCTCCCAGGTGGCACCAGGAACTCTGTTAGGGAAGTAGCATAGCCCGATGTGGGCACCCCGTTGGCGCGACAGTGTGTGCGTGGGGGAAGCATGAGCATGCAGTATGCGTGCATGTGTGTGTGGAGAAGCGCACATGAGCATGCGATCTTATAGATGCTCACTGAAGCGTAGCTCTCCCTTTCAACTGGACAGCCACTGCATTTTCAACTGCTGTCATAGACAGCTGCAGCATTGATTGGAGAACTGCGGCCGTGCCTGCAAACACACTGACTGAATTGGAAGAGGGCTGCCATGCCTCCAAAAATTCGGATGATGGCACTATGTTTCTTGCACATGTGTGCAAGCAACATAAAAAACTATGCTGTTTGCCTCCCCATAACCAGTATAAATCACATTAATTAGGCATGGTGAACTCTCAAAGCTGCCCCCCCCCCGGAAATGGTTCAAAATTTCAAATACCTCGGGGTAACCCTAGATAGCTCCCTTTCTTTTGCCCACCACATTGACTCAGTTGATAAGGCAGCTAATGCTAGGATAGGACAATTATTTAGGCATAAGCACTGCCTAATGGATGGTGACCAGCACCCAGCCATTAGTAGCTCTGTCCTAGCTATAATTGATTATGGGCTTGTGATATATAGTGCTGCTACTAATGCAGCCCTAAAGAGGATAAAGGTGGCCCTCAACAAAGCCTGCCAACTAATCCTAGACACCCCCCGCCTAACACATACCTGCGACCTCTACTCTCAGTCACGGTTGCTAAAGCTGGATTGTAGGATTCAGTACCAGATATGCATTACAGCTAAAAAATCCATATTAGACCTTACACCACCTGGTGTACATAGCATCCTCTCCCCCACCGACAATTCCTGCACTACTAGGAGGTAAAATTCCCTGACCTTAAAAGTCATTTTCCGCCGTACTGCCCTGGGCCAGCGCTCCTTCAAATACCGTGCCCCACTTTGGCTAAACTCCCTTAATGAAGACTTGCTTTCCACTACTAAACTAGGCCCTTTTAAAACTAAGCTTCATGAATATCTTGCCGCCTTAAGCAACTGTGACTGCCACACCTAACCTGCTTCAGTCCCTCTCACCTCTTCTACTTCCCCCTCTATATTCCCCCCTTTTGCCTCATATCTCTCATAATATCTCTCTCTCTGCTCTCCAGCCTTGTCCATCCTCACCCCAATACTCCCAACCTAGACCTACATGCTTCACCCCTCCCCATCCTCTCTCACTCCCCCCACTGCTCCCCACCTCCCCCTAACTATGGACAAAGTCTATCAGGCTGCTCCAGGCACCCTATTATCCCCTTGCTGTCCCTAGCTTTCTCCTCTCTACTCCTCCTGCTACCATTCCCTTTCACAACCTATGACTCCTCTACACTCCTGACCGGTATTCTTTGAGTGTTATGTCACTTTGTGCTATATGCTGCCTACAATTGTATCAATACATCTGTACTTCAATTTTAAAGACTGTAGCCTTCTCTTTTATCACTATTTGTTTTGCCAGATTTTGTATAATGTATTGCTGTTTTGTCATGACATGGAAACTTTGTAAATGAGCTCCCAGCTCAAAGGTCGTAATCTGAGAATTTAATAAAATGTAACCCCTAGGTGGCACTATCTTTAGGGTTACTACCCCTGCCTGTACATCTGACAGGTTGAAGGGCCTGGCTTTAATGTTAACATGTACCAGGGTTTCCCTACCAGGGGTGTCGGCAGGCATACGCACTGTACTCAGCAGAGTACAGTAAAAAAATCAAGCAGGGGCAACAAAAAGAGGAAAACAAGGACATTGTGAGTCACATTGTGTCTGCGTCACGCTGAACCCTTTTGCCTTTGTTGTTTGCTATGGGGCACTGATGCCACCAGCCAAATACACACAGAAGAGCAACTTACCAGGCAGGCAGAAGAACAAAGGAAGGAGGATTACAGGAGGAAACTGATTACTTGAACTCAGACATGGCTGGGGGGGGCAATGGTGTGGCGTGGTAGCGCATGTTTTGGTTTATGTTTACATAATGAAGGAGGCAACAGTGCATCAGTTTTGAGTACAAGTTTAAAATTCCTGGCTACACCCCTGTTCCCTACCCCCAGTAATTACAATAGTTTGGCGCCTCCACCCAGAGTAATATAAGTGGGGGTATCTACCTAACCTGGTATAGCCCTCTGGTAAGCTATAACCACCCACAAGCCCACCTGGTGACCACATACTTTGTACTGGGTAACAACCCTGTACAGCAATTAACACACAATTAGCAATAAACATTAACAATATGTACACACTCTTTGCACTTATCACTAGGAACCGGTATTCAGCAAATCCCCCTGGTACCTTCTGTAAAACAATATTCAATACAGCTATACACTTAAAAATACATTTCCCCAAACACATTAACCTTATTCCAGACAATAAGATATTTGTGAGGCACTGTAACAGTGAAACAACTCAGTTGATTTATTAAGGTGAATTTGAACAAGGTTGGGGCGTAAATCTAAAAGAATTATTACTTTACTGATTTGATTCAGGTTACTCTGCATGCATGAACTTTAGTCCCACAATAAACAATCTGACAACACTGGGTACCCAGAATGTCATGCTGGCTGGCCAGAATTGATGCTCGGGGGTGGCCAGCATTGCAGCTGCTGTTGGGGCCCTTGATGGAAAGAAAAGGCAGTTATCATGCATAAAAGGTTGGCAGACAAGAGGGAGGTGGCGCCAGTTGGAGACTTCAATATTTCAGACTGGAGCCTCCCAGCAGCAGCATCAACCAGGAGCAGATTTGATCTGGACTTCCTTTAAGGTGCCTTCCATAAACAACTGGTCATGGAACTAATTTGGCAGAAGTCAATACTGGACCTCATGCTCACAAATGGGGACAGTGTGATAGGGGTAACAGTGGGGGAGCACCTGGGGAACAGTTACCACCGGTCACTGTGGTTTGAAATCACAGAAAGAGCAGAACCAAACTGCACAAAAACACGTATCCTGGATTTTAAGAGAGCAGACTTTGGGAAAATGGGGACATGCTTGAAAGAGGCACGAATGGGAATGGGGAGGTAATCGGGGTGGAGTAAGAGTGGGCAATATTTAAAACAGGGATTACAAGAGCAACAGAGTGGGAGGGCTTTAAGCCTGAGGTTCTATGGGTGGAGCAACTACATCACTCCCCCATCGAGCTTAAAAGGACACTACATCATGGGCTTTGCCTGGATTCTTTTCTTTCATTTCGGCCAGAGGCACTGCTCCTCCTCCTCCCTGCTCTGCTACTGCCTGACTGTTCTCATTCCTTCGGTAGCCTCCAGCTGTCTATTTGCTCCCCCCTCGCTGGTCCTCGGCGGCATTTGGCTCGCAGCCCTGTTTGCCTCACATCCCCTCTTGGGCTTCTGGTTCACTTGCTTGTTTCTTCGTCACTGAACTCGTTTTCTTCTTCTCCTTCCCTGTTCTTCTTTGCTAGCACTTTTGGCATTCCTCCCCTGCCCTCATCATCCATCCCTCCTTCACAGGCCCTTGCTTAACTCACCTTGCTCATTGTGGGCTGCCGCTTCTCTGCTGCCACCTTCGAGCACCCCTTTTTACCTGCCCGCTGTCCCTGCCCGCTCCTGCCATGTGGCTCCTGTTCTACTGTTACCTTCGCTTCTGTTGTTCACCTTCCCAGCAGCGCATGCATCACCGACGGGGGAGGGAAGTGGCTGGCCTTCTGTGGTTTTTCATCTCGTCCTTGTCCTTGGTCTCCATCCAACGCTCAGCTTGCTTTCTCCTGCCCATGCTCCCGATGGGTATGAAGGCTTCGTAGGGCTCTGTCTTGCTGCTTTGGGGGATGTTTTCTCTGCCCAGGAAGCATGATCACCTTGGTGCTATGCAGCTAGCACTTCCATTGTTTTTTCCTGTTGTGCCTCCAGGGATGTTTTGGGTGGATGTTTATTATCTGCATTTCTTACCATCTGGTTTACTCTCTCCCTGACCATGTCCAGCAGCGCTGCAATGTTGCAGACACTGGATGTTCTTGTCTTGCTTATCATCTGCTGTGTGCTTGCCTTGCCGTCACATTTCAGCCATTCTGCATGTCACTTTCCTGCTTCATTTCCTTGTTTTTCCCATGGTTTCTTTTGGGGTTCCTTGTCCTTCCCTTGTTTTTTAGACTCATTGACTACTATCCCTCCTCGACCTGCTGCTCATAGCTGGTATCCCTAGCTTATCTGACTCAGACATCCAGTTATGCGCTCATGATTCTCCTAAGCACCTTGGTGCCTTTCTGACCCAGTTTTGGCCGTCTGGGTCTGCTTCTTCACCTGCATACTCCTTCACAGCATTGTATCCTGACACTTGCACTGCCTCATCTGACATGCTCTACTGACAATATTTCTTTTTGAGCATACCTATCATTACTCATATGCTCACCTCATCGATCCGCTGCCCTCATGTCACATGTATTGGGTTCCTGATTCCATCCATCTTCAGCCGTCAAGGATTCACTCCAGTCATGGCTTCTATCTCCCATCATGCCACAGTTTATCTATTTGCTTGCTCCGCCATTCCCTTCATTGGGCCATCTATGGCCAACTCCATCTGACCTTCCATTGAATCTGGCCTTCGTGCCATCGACTCCAGCCTGCGTGCCTCCTCATCCTGCTCTCCCTACTGCCATACCTATCATGGATCATATGCCACCTAATCCTACTTGCCCCCATGCAGTTCTCATGCCATAGCAGCTGGGTCCTATGCTACTCTATTGACCTCCCTAATGTTCTTCATCCTTTCATACCTTGTCTTCCAGTACCTGCCTTCATGGCATCAATCCCCCATCATACCTCATCCCTCATCGTGCCTCTTCCGTTCTTGTTACTTTTCTCAAGGTAGTGCTTATTCTCGTCCTAACAGTCATGGATTCTTTCTGCTCCTAGCTTCCCTCCTCTTCGTTCTTCATCCGATTTGACTTCCCTTGATCACCATCCTGAGCTTACCCTCTGGTTCATATACCCTCTGGTTCATGCCATGCCTTCTTGGCCTTGGCATGTGCCTCCTTTCAAGGAGCATCATTGATTGTTCGTATAGCTCCATAGAGCATGTTGCCTTCATTCCGGTTCTTTTCCTGTTTATTTCTGTCTCTTTTTTCAATTCTGTACCGGCTCTTCAGGATTCACTCCACTCGTGGCCTATCGATATTTCTTTTTGGGCATACCTACCGTATCTCCTATGCCACCTATCAACCGCAGCCATCCTGCTACATGTATTGAGTTCATAAATCCAGTCATATCGAGTTCATAGATCCAGTCATCATTCACTCAGCATTACCTCAAGGTCTCTCTATTTACCTCACTACTCGAACATTCCTATCATTGAAATCCATACTACCTCATCGACTACAACCTTAGGGTCTAATCATTCAGGGTCTAATCACTTACATTGCATAATCAAGCATGCCTCTTCAAACTCACTGTCTGCTCGCTCGCATCGCTCAGTCAAGTGCATCACTCATATCGCTCGATCAAGCCAGCCTGCATTTTTCATCTGTCTCTTCAGCACATATGGAATCTCCTCATGAGCACATCTGAATATCCCTTGCTCCTTTGACTTGTACATAGATCTACTTCCTCCTATCCTTGCTCCTCTGATATACTCTCTCCCATCAATTACTCGAGCATATTCTCCTTGGGTCCCTGCTACCTCATGTTCCTTATTTCTCTGTGCTTCTTTGGGGTTTTTTCCTATCCCATCGTCATCCTCCTTACTTATACCCCTCATCTATGAACCATTCTCTTTACCGACATACGTCCTCAAATCAAATGTCGTCAGCTTGGAGGGAAGGCGACCTAGGCCTTGGATCCCCAGAGGTTTCCTCTTTAAAGTGTTTTTTTTCTCTCCTCTGTGCCAATGGTCATAATATTAGTTAGAGTTAATGCTTTCTTCTCAGTTAGTTAGGTTCCACTGTTGGATGGAGGCAGATGGTGGCCCTGGCTTTCCCCTCTCTCCTTAGGAAGTTAGCCCTTCTCTTCACAGAAATTATTTATCATCCTCATCTCTTCGATGCTTGACATCTTTAGGTATTCTTTTGGGCTTCTTCCTACCCTATCTTTAGCCAAAGTATTCATTCCTGGCACCTGTAGGGGGGGAACCCTCCTCTATGTTTCCTTGCATCGTACACCTACATGGTGGTATATCCCACGGATAGAGAGACGGAAAGCCAGACAGAAAACTCAAGTTACACAAGCATTATCTCATATTATCTCATTCAGTTGCATAAGCACATCGAATTGGAGGGCTTTAAGCCTGAGGTTCGATGGGCGGAGCAACTACGTCACTCCCCCATAGAGCTTAAAAGATCACTACATCCTGGGCATTGCTTGGATTCTTTTCTTTCATTGCCTACCATCCACCCTTCTTCCTCTAGTGGCTCATCTCTGTTCCCTGTGGGCTTCTTCCTACCCTACCTTTAGCCAACGCATTCATTCCCTGCACCTGGGAAGGGGGGACCCTCCTCCTCTAGGGTTTCTTGTGTCGTACTTCTACAGCGTGGTATATACCATGGAGAGAGAGGCAAAAAGCCACAAAGAAAACTCAAGTTACACAAGCATTATCTCATATTATCTCATTCAGTTGCTTAAGCACATCAAATTATGCATTAAGCATTTTAGCAAGGGGAAAAGAAAGAGGAGGCCATTATGGTGTTCCAAGGATGTAGCGGAAAAAGTGAAAGCCAAAAAGATTGCACTTAGGCAATACAAAAATATGCAGGCAGAAGGGGATAGGGAGATGTACCAGGAGAAGCAAAGGGAGGCAGGGAGGTCAGTAAGAGAAGCAAAAGCTCAGATAGAAGAGCTCATTGTAAAATCAGTGGGTAGAGGGGACAAAACCTTTTAACAGGTGCATAAGTGAAAAAAGGGCAAAGGGAGGGATAGTGAGACTGAAGGGGGAAAACGGGGGCCACGTGGAGGATGACAACCGTAAAGCTGACATATTGAACACAAATTTCTGCTCAGTCTTTACTGAAGAAGAGGAGGGTAATTGTCCCAAAGGAAGTACAAGAGGTGGGAATGGTGCAGAAATGGACACAACTCCAGGAAAGGATCCTAAAGGAATTGGAAGAAATAAGAGTCAATAAAGCAATGGGGCAAGATGGCATGCACACCAGGGTCCTAAAGGAACTAAGAGAGGTGGTGGCTGAACCTCTGGCAATTCAGTTTAGCTGATCACTAGAAACAGGGGAGGTACCCAAAGACTGGAGGACAGCAGATGTAGTCCCCTTATGCAAAACCAGGAACAACGAGGAAGTGAGGAACTACAGACCAGTCAGCCTGACCTCAGTAGTGGGGAAGATAATGGAAGCACTACTGAAGGAGAGATTGGTGGAATACCTGGATGCCAACAGACTGTAGAACCCAAGGCAGCATGGTTTCACCAGAGGGAGGTCATGCCGGACCAACCTCATTGAATTTTTTGACTGGGTGACAAGGGAGGTGGATCAGGGGAGGTCAGTGGACGTGGCCTATCTGGACTTCAGCAAGGCCTTTGATGCTGTGCCACATAGAAGGCTATTAAACAACCTAGGAAATACAGGAGTGGGAAGAACAGAAGTGTGGTGGGTGGGTAACTGGCTGGGTGGTAGGACACAGTGAGTACTGGTAAATGGCTGTCACACCACAGAGGGAAGAGTGACATGTGGGGTATCACATGGATCAGTGCTGGGACTGATCGTATTCAATGTCTTCATCAGTGACATTACGCAGGACCTAGAAGACAGAATTTCCTTGTTCACTGATGACATGAAGCTCTGTTACAGAGGGGACATGCCAGAGGATGTAGACAAAATAAAGACGGACCTGCAGAAGCTTGCAGAATTATCAAGGGTTTGGCAGTTGAAATTCAATGCAAAGAAGTGCAAGATAATGCATATGGGACACAAAAATCCTGGAACAACATATCAGTTTGGAGGGTGAGGATATAGCATGCACCAAGCAGGAACGGGATCTTGGAGTTATCATCTCTGATGACCTCAAGGTAGGGAAACAGTGTGACAAGGCAGCAGGTAAAGCAAATAGAATGCTGGGATGCATAGGCAGGGGCATTACCAGCAGGAAAAAGGAGGTCATAATTCTACTATGCAAGACACTAGTGTGGCCCCACCTGGAGTACAGTGTACTGTTCTAGAGACCTTACCTATGTAAGGACATAGACAAGGTAGAGAAGGTTCAGAGGAGGGCAACAAGTATGGTATAAGGATTGCAACACAAGTCCTATACGGAAAGGCTGAAGGACTTAAATATGTACTCCCTAGAAGAGAGAAGGGAGAGAGGGGATATGATAGAGACATACAAGTACCTTACAAGGAGGAACAAGATGCAGGAATACACTATGTTCCAGCAAAAAAAGATGTTCCAGGACTAGAGGGCATGGGATGAAGCTGGAGGGATGGCAATTCAGAGGAAACTTGTGAAGAGTGTCTACACAGAAAGGGTAGTGGGCAACTGGAACATCCTGGCAAAGGAAGGCTTGGGGGCTGAAACAATTGCAGGATTTAAGAATGCCTGGGATAGACATAAGGGATTTCTGGAGGTCAGGGGTAAGGGGCAACAGACTTCTAGATAAACATGAAGGGAACTTACAAGCTCAAGTGGGCAGACTGGGTGGGCCATAGGCCCTTATTTGCTGACACTGTCTATGTATCTGTGTAACAAGACTTTGGTTATTTGTATTCTTGGCCGGTTGTCCCAGTCCTTTGAAATCCTGTAACATACTGTAGCAATCAGGTGGTACCACAAAATGATTTAAAGAATAGTTGCAGGGAGCTACCCTGAGTTTACTCACAACATCAGTTGGTAGGAATCAACCTGGTGATATGAAGACCTGCTGTAGATGACTGTTGAGCATGGGGAAACTGGGCCTACATGACTTACTTCTGCTTCATGGCCTTTCCCTCCAGGTGGCCGCAACTTTGCTGTGCAGGGGCTGAATCGCCAAGCTGGTCTCTCGCTGAGAAAGCAGTCACTAGTGCAAGGATAGTTGGCTTGGGCCAGTTTTGGCATAGGCCCAAGGCTGGATAAACACTCTGGCACAGTTCAGTTAGTTTGCTGGTGAAGGCTTCTGGCTGGCAAACAGTTTAGTCACTGGCAAAGATAGGCCTCAATCCACAATTAACATGCAGCACATTTAAAAGAAACAACATTTACTTTTGTACCTTTCAGTTTGGTTTTAGATCACTTCACAATTGGTTTCTTTCTTTGCTGGATTTGGCTTTGTGATTCCTGCCCACCCCCAACCCCCATCTTTGTGTTTGCAAACAGAGCTGGCACCTTCCCTGCTGTCGGCGACCCACCCTGCAATTGCAGTCAATTTACTGAGCAATCCTCTTAGTCTGTAGGAAAAGTCTCTGATCACAGTTCCATGGCCAAACGCTTCACTGGAGCTCCTTTTCGGTCCAATATCTTGAGCTGCACTCCTCAGAATCTTGGAGATAACTGCTGCAGTTTAAAGTTACTTTTCAGAGTAGTCCAATTACTGCCATCAGGCAATCCAATGCTGGAAAACAGTAGCAGGGAGGCAAATCAGGCCTCTCCCTGCCAGTTCTCCTCAGCTCTTTTCTTGGAGTAGCCTTTTGATGGCTCGAGCTGTTCATTCTCTCAGCTCTAACAGCAACTTCCCCTTTTTCCTAACAGTTCTTGAACTAGTCCTGATTTTTTGAGTTCTGATTGGCTAGGGGAGCTGTCACTCACAGTTCTGGTGCTCCCATTAATCAGTTTAGGTGCCAACCTATAAAACTACAAGACCTTCAGTTTTGCTTCCCACGAGGTACTTAAACTAAAGACCCCTCATGGTCCCCTGTGTCCCAATTGGTCCAAATTCCTGGACGTCCCGGACCAAACATGGTTACTCCCAGTTGGAGGATTAAGCTGCAAGAAGACTGGCTAAAACAAGCACTCTAATTTAAATATAACAACAAGTTAAAAGTAAATATTTACAGGACTAGGTAGAGCTCCTTCTGCTTCACTATCAACTGCAGACTGGAGCAAATCGGAATGGCACCTGGCCAATCATGAACTTTGAAACACTTGGACCCAGCCCAGGCCATTTAGTGTATACACACTATCTATAGTCTTAAAGGGATAGGCGTGGAGGCACATCATGGCACTCTTACGCAGATCAACAGGATAACAACAAAGAACCATGGATTTACTTTATATGCAAGACATCTGCCTTGCAGTGGCCATGGCTGGAGCCCAGGAATATGCTTAAGGTAAGCCCCAAATTGGTTGGGGGGAGCTACACTCTTCCCTGACTAGGAAAACTTGGTGTCCACATCAAGTCTATTCACCATTAACATTGTTACTTAGAGAAATTCTATTTTGTACTATATACAGGTTGCAACCATAAATAACTATATACATTACTGCACAGTTTCGTTATCAATGTTCATAATAAAGCATGCCTTACTGATTTATAAACAATAGTATTAATTGGGAAATGGCATTTTCATTTCAAACATTTCATCCTTCAGTTTCATTTTATGTCAGTAATCTAGTTATATGCATTATGCTTATCTGTATCACTCTTTGTACACTAACCAAATGGCTGATAATCTGAACTGGTCAGCTAACTTTGGGCTCTTTGTAAAATGACCCCTGGAATATGGATTTGAGGGTTTTTTCACTAACTTAGAAGCAGCAGTGTAACCTATCTTAGGAAGGGAGTTAGCTGTGATATGCACCTCTTTATGGACCACGTTCATAGGAAGGTCTACAGGCTTTCCTGGAGAATCATAATGTAAGTAAGGCATACTACAGGTTTAACAATTCTTTACAATCTTCTAGGCAGAGAAGGCACAGACTCAGTCCTTTCAACATCTGCATACGGGTTAATCAGTCCTGGCTTATTGTCCAGCAACAAGTCAACTTTTGACAAAAGGGATCTTCTGCACTCTTTGGTTGTTTAGAATTGGAAGCATCATGTGCATGTGTAGTAACACTTGGACTTGCTTGTTCTGTAGACTGGCTCATCATTAAGGGGTATGTCAACAAAATTAGATTCATTTAGTACACTGCTAGCACTTTCAAAGTTAGCATTACTGGTCAACATGAGGTCAGTTTCATCAGGCCCAGATGTTTCAGCATTAATTAAAGAATCACCATTCTGGATCTTATTTTCTTGATCAGGACTTGCTACAGTACTTCAGTTTCAGACAGTTCCATAAGATGTGAAGTCAGCTACTTCTGAAGTTATACTTTGCACCTCAGTATAAGGGGGCTTTAGTGTAGTTGAGAGGGCTGGATTATCTGATGTGTTGTGATTGTCAGCACTGTCTCCCATGTTACACAAAGGATTATCTTGGAACAGCTGAGCTAGCTCGAAAGAAGGGTAATACGTAGCCCCATATTCACTGTCTTTGGACTCAGAATGCTTATCATCATTAGCACTGTAGCAGCAGAATGTGACAGAGGCTCTGACTGTGGAACACCAGGAGGCTGAGTTGATTGTTTCTTTTGGGCAGCAGATCTGGTAATAGACCCAGTGGGGGCACTAGCATAAGGTGCAGAGTCTATAATAATCTGACCATAGGGTAACAGATGAGTCCAGTGAATTGTTTTTACAACTCGTGGGTCATTTTCTGGATGCACTTTGTAGAATGGCAGATCATCCAGCTTAGTGATGACAATGTATGGGGTATGACTCCACCAGTCAGCTATCTTGTGTTTCCCTTGAAAACCCAGATTTCTCATTAATACAAGGTCTCCAGGTTGTAACTCCTGGGCTTTAACACGTTTGTCACGTCTTTCTTTGTTGGCTACCTTTTTCTTCACAGCCATTACATGCGCAAGTTGATATGCATGATTAAGTTGCATTTTGAGAGTTTTTGTACATATGGTAAATAATTATCAGCTTGGATCCCATCTGGTGATACTACAAAGCAAACGTCTACTGGTAAACATGCTTCTCAACCAAACATCAGTTTTTACAGTGAAAATCCAGTTGCATCATTGCATGAGCAACGATAAGCATGCACCAAGGTCAGCAGCGGATCTATGGGGGGGGGCAGTCAGCATGACTGCACCCTCCATTAAGATTCCCCCCAGTGCAAAAAATTAATTATTTATATCACCAGTGCACCAGCCCACTGGTGCCACACCATCACCATGAGCAGCGAGCCTTCAAGTGCACACTCACATACACACTGGCAATAGAGATAGAACCACTATGTATCCAGCCTGCCTTGTCTGCCTAAGAAGTCCCAATCAGTGACTGAAGGTGAGTAGTTAGGGTACAAGTGGGCCATGGAGGCCAATCAGAGCAGTTCCTGAGCACAAATCAGGCTTGTGATTGGTTCAGTAAGAGTAAGGAGAGCTAACTCTCAGCTAATCACAAGCACTAATGTGCGTACGGCATGTCGCTTCATGCCACCCGGCATTAATCAGCGGGAAAAATCTGGTCCTGGCCCACCATCCACTTTGGCCACTTCCAGTTCCACTTGGACATAATCAGGCAGAGGAGTGGAGCCGAGTGGAGGAAATGCATTTTGGAAGAGGAAGACTGAAGAGTGAAGGAACGCACCAGTCCAGTCAATATAGTGCTTGACCCTTCCTGGTGTGGCTGTTGATTGTTGTTGAGTAGTCTGTCTCTCAGTTGATGATGTTGTGGCTCTTATTTCTCTTTTTTTGTCCAGAGTGCAGTTAGAAGAGGAAGTGCAGTGCCACAGTCACGAAGGTCTCCAGTCCATACCTGTGCAGCATTACATTTGATTTTCGACTCAAGAAAAAGACCGGGCCCACGCCACCACAAGTGAAGTAAGTCACAAAAGTGAGACTTGACTGAGCACACTTTTTTGTGAGATAGGCAGCTGAGCTTGTAGCATAGCAGTGCTAGGTTTAGTTAGGGTGGTTGCTGGTTTGGTTCTTGTTGGTGGCACAGAGGTTACTAACCATGGTGGGTTGCTTGTTACCTAAAGCTGCTTGCTTGGAAAGTCAGGGTCAGGAAGGTCAGTATATTGTATTTAGTAGGATTCTGGCTGCAAACTGAATGTCAAACTACTCAAAAGAGTAGCAGTTTGCCCCCTTCTTCAATCATGGCTGGTAAACAATGATACTGTCTTTAGGATTTTTTTCTTTGATACAGTTGGTTACAAGTTACAGCCAGGTTTTAACTTTAGATTGTAAAAATACTTGCTGCTCATGTAGTGTGGTGCTGAGTCATATGTCAGACCTTTGTCTGCTCAATACTCCCCCCACCCCAATTTTCTGTGCAGTGTTCTTACTAAATAGCTTTCTATTATAGAGTCTTTCAAATTATCTAAATGTTGTGGGCTCAGTCTAGACTGAGTGTGAATCCTAAAAATAGCACTCTTAAGTGGGAGGCAAGGCAATGCTCTTTCTTATCTAGAGCCCCAGCCTGATACAACTACCTTCCACCAAATGTTACTAACAACACATCTCTGGGCTCCTTTAAGTGTGATCTTCACCAACACCTCATTGCTATGGCCTTCTGTGACTGCTGACCCAAGCCCTGGCCTTCACAAATCCTACCCACTTTGCCCTCAATCTAAATGTCCAGCCCATCTCTTTCACCTTTTCTCTTCCATGGGCCTGTATTTTACCCCGCCCTAGTCCCTGCCTTTCTCAGTCACCCCTCCTTTTCCATCCCTTACCCTCCCTCCAACTACTCTTTCACTTTCGTCACCCTTTTCTCTATTTTTTCTCTCTCCTGCCCCTATTTCTTGACTCTACTTATTCTCCTTTTTCTAAGTCTACCTAACTGGTGTCCTGCTTATTAGAGCAAGTAGTCTTAGTTTCTTGTTCCTGACAAAGCACGTAGCTGCCAAAGTTGGCATAGTCTCATTGCATGTATATTGCAACTATGTGGTCTCATTGTAAGTATATTGCCGCTATTTTATCTCATTGTATGTATATTGCCGCTATGTTGTATCTCAATGTCTGACATGGAACCTTTGTAAAAGAGCCTTGGCTCAAAGGTGTAATCTGAACATACAAAATAAAAAAAACAAAAAAAAAAAGAAAACAAAGAGAGCTAATCTCACATCATCACAGTGTGATTAACAGGCCCTTTTTTGACCCCTTCATTGCACTACTTACTACTGCACGCGTGACAACAGGTGTTTTGTCTTTCAGAAAGATGTGACATAATCAGGGTTGCACTCTTTACTTAAAGGAACACTGTCAACCCCCCCCCCCCTCGTGTGAATGTTTAACAGGAAGAAAAGAGGAATATTAGTTTCTCAAAGAAATCATTGCTGCAAACAATGAGTGGGAGTGGGAACCCTTGCATCTGAAACATCAGCATCTTTTTTGGCTGACACACAGACAGACAGAAATTTAGCAAGCTATCTGTCCATGACCAATAGACTGTCTATGACTGGCTCACTGTCAAAAGAATGCCATTGGCTTTAAAAGGTTTCTGGTTTTTTTTCTGGGAGGGGCACAGCCTAGGAAGGCCCTCCACAGTGACACACCACAGTGACACAACATTGTAAGAGCAGTATAACAATCAGTGTGAAGGGCAAGCTGGCAAGGGTCACCCATGCATATTGACTGACAGTGTTGGGAGTAAATAGTTACTGTAATATTACGATGAAGAACACTGTGAACCAGTGTTAGGAACATGAGATACGTGTGGCATAATGTGGACAAAATAAACATGAGGAAGTGGAACAGGAAAATGCTTGGGAACAATGGATTACCAAAAGCAGCGGTGCAGGAAAGCAACTGGGCACACTGAGCCAAAGGCAGCTATGTGGCCAGCCCAGGGTAGGGGTGGGGGGAGGTGACAAGCCAAATGGCTTTATAGAGGATATGGTGGGAGGAGCCACATGGGCTGTCCCACAAACCACATTCATTATCTTTCCCATTCTGTTTCTGATTGGACATGTGTTTGGTGTTAAGAGTTACATTTTCGAGCTATGTAGTGGTCCCATTACAAATCCAACCCACTTCCCCATTTTACCTGGGATCCCCAGAAGAATGGGGGCCAAGCCCCTGTGGGCCCCCATAATACTAATACTATGTGTGCTACAGTACACAAACTTTTATACCGCATTCAGCACAGTCATACTTAATTTTATTGAAGCCTTGTCAGCTTGCCCTCCACACTAATTTTTATGCTGCTCTTACAATGTTGTGTGGAGGGCCTTCCTAGGCTGTACTCCCCCCACCAAAAAAAAACACAAACCTTTTAAAGTCAATGGTATTCTTTTGACAGTGAGCCAGTCATAGGTAGCCTGTAAGTCATGGACAGATAACTTGCTAAATTCCTGTCTGTCTGTGCGTGCCAGCCAAACAAGATGCAGATGAGTCAGATGCAAGGGTCCCCACTCCCTCCTGTTGTTTGCAGCAATGATCTTTTTGAGAAATGAATATTTTTCTTCTTGATAAACATTCACACCAGTGGGGGGGTTGACAGTGTTCTTTTAAGTAAAGAGTGCAACCCCAACTGTGTCACATCTTTCTAAAACACAAACTACACTATTATGAAGCCAGTCACAAGCAGTATGCTATTTTTCTTAGTCTAGGTGGTTATCTAGACTTGAATAGGTCAGGCCTGGTCAAAGTCCATTGTTTGGGCACATGGATACAGAGGTACATAGATGTTGTTGACAGATAAGGGCCTTGTGACCCATCCAGTCTGCACAATCCCACTTTCTTTTTTTTCTGTATGCTCTTTTTAGCCACTGGAGCTCTGGTAAGTGGCTATGGCCCTCCGAACAAAGGGTCTCTCTCTCCGGTCCCGCTGCTCCCGTGCTAGGTAGCCCCAGTGGTTCCCCCATGGATTGCCCCCTGCTCAGGGCCAGGAGTAGATTGCAGGCTTCTCCCCCCTCCTGAAGACCTAATTCTGAATCTGGGAGCTGCTTCCAAGAGCGGTAGACCATCATGGAGCCTTCCAGGCAATCTTTTTTAGCCCGGCCCCCCTTCCAACACAAGGATGTCGGCTTCAAGTCTCTCAATTCATACTGCCCAGAGGGCAGTCAATGAGCAGGATGATTAGTCCCTCTGCCCCCCCCAAGAGAGCAGAGCAGTCCTCTGGACACTCAGTCCTCTGTCCTCCTTGCCAACCCCTGGTGGCCCGGGCTCATTCCCGAACCTGGGTCACTGGTATGGCCCAAGGTGTGGCATCCAGCACCTCAACCCTCACTGCCACCAGGCCGGCCCCATCCCTCTTTCTAATGCTTAAGGTACCCTAGATGCTTCAAGTTTCCCCCCTTTCACCCTAGCTTGATAATTCCCATGTGCCTATCCCTTGCATTCGTGTATCCCTGAACCGTAGCCACCCCCACCACTTCCTGGGGGAGACTGTTCCATCTCTTCACTGCAATTTCAGTAAAGTAGTATTTCCTCAAGTTTCCTTCCCCCCTTTAAGTCTCATGCCTTGCCCCCTTGTTCTGCTATTTCCCTTCATAAGAAAGATGTTTCTGTCTGGTAGCCTGCTGATTCCCTTTAGATACTTAAAGGTCTCTATCATGCCCCCCCCCCTTCCCTCCAGGGGGTACATACTAAGAGTTCTGAGTCTCTCCTCATATGACTTATGCTGCATTTGGGACACCATTTTTGTCATATTCCTCTGTACTGTCTCCATACTATCTTTATATTTGTCAAGATGTGGCCTCCATAAAAGAACACAGTACTTCACATGAGGCTTTACTAGGGAGTTATACAATGGTACCACCGCTTCCCTTCTTCTACTTGTTATACTCCTACTATGCACCCTAGTATTCTGTTAGCCCTTTCCAACTGCTTTGTTGCACGGTTTAGCTACTTTGAGGTTGTTGTCTATGATGGATCCCTTTCCTCTGACTGTGGCGGCCTCTAGTGTTACCCCATCTAGTTCATACTCGACCAGTTTTTTAGCCTCTTCAGATCTCTTCTCATTTTTCTATACCTTCTTGTGTACCTACCCTGCTACATAGCTTTGTATCATCCACAAAAAGGTTAATCCTCCCTTCTAGACCCTCTACAATATCACTTATGAAGACATTGAAGAGCACCAGTCCAAGCACTGATCCCTGGGGTATGCCACTTGCTACCTCTCCTGTGAGTTAACCCCAAGGACAGTATGATCGTCACATGGATGGAATGTCGCCAGAAGAAATGTAGTGGCTACACTGGTGCAAACAAAATGCTTTGTGGATAAGCGGTAGCCAGCTTGTTTGTTTGTTTTTTATGTTTAACCAGGAAAAATGACTGGGCACAGCCCTTTTTCAGTCATGTCTGACAAGCAACATTTAACAGTGCAAAATCTTATACAAAACTTAAAATAAAACAGCACAAGTCCAAATAATAAACAACTACATTTCAGTTCAAGTTACAACAACGATGATTCACAGAATCATAAAAAAGTGCCAGCATATTTTTAAAATGTTTTATGCTTTTTGCTTTAGCTTAATTGTGGCAGACAGAAAGCTACATACGCTCATTGCGATATTCTGTTCTACCATGCACCGAAGTGTGACAGTCCCTGTTCTGATCACCACACCTGCTGATTTTAGGTTTAGGATTTTAAGAGATACAATAGTTTGCTACCCTCCCTGGTTTGTTGTGGACCAAGGGTAGTGAGAAAACCTTTTTTTTTCTGCCCCCCCAATAAAGTGGCATATGGTTGTGCTGAGACACTTGACCCCAAATGTGACATCAGAGCATTCATGTGTGTTAGGGATTAGATGCAGTTCCACGGCAGGCTCGGGGGAGACACAGGTGGTTGCCCGCTGCAAAAGGAGTTGTTCCAGTGGAGGAAGCTGAAGTTGCATCTGGGATTCATGACAGTGGAGGGTCAAGGTAGACTAAGCTCCTATTCTGTGAAGGGTTTTCAATAGCAGGAGAGCAGGGGTGCTGTCAAGGCTTTATTAATATCCTGACTTCTCTGGTACTTGTGAGGCAATTGCAAAGTGTGTGTGTGTGGGGGATAAGTTAACCTGGTCACAGCACTGAGACAAAAAATGATAGCTTTGTTGTTAGTCTGATGGTGTAAATCTTACTTTCTGATATTAGTAAGATGACTGGCCAAGGGTGTGTGTGTGTGTGTGTGTGTGTGTGTGTGTTGGGTTGTGTGGGGGTAGCACGAATGATCTGGTCACCATAAATGATACTAGTTTTTAGCCCAGTTGCAGAGACCAGGCGTATGGCATCATCCGTTTGTGAAGCTGTGATCGGAAGCTGCAGTTTAAATGGATCCTTTAAGGTGGAGACGTTTTGTCCACTACAAAACAGGAATCACTGCGATATTTACTGTTACCGTTTGTCCTGGTGACTTAATAACTGCAACATTTGGTCTGCAACGTTATGTCCTGAGACTATTAGGGCTGCATGCATCTTCAAGACAATCTGTTCTGTAGCCATTCACTCACTTTTTCTCCCTCCTGCACAAGGACTTATTGAAGAGCTGTGAAACAAATGGCCCATTATGAAGCTTAAAAAGTCCCCAGCAGTTAGCCTAAGACTAAAATAGTAGTAGAAGGCTCAATTTATTTATAATGTAAAATACAAATATTTTATTACTTACAGAACTGGTCATAGAAAAAGGAAAATTACTCTGTATTACTCAGTTACTAAAAGTGGAAGAAGGCACAAGTCCATCGAGACCACCTTCCCCACACCTGTGGGGTGTATATTTTTACCCATTATTAAATAGATAACTATCCAGGGCTTTTTTTAATTGCTCATATGAGTTTATATTAACTAGATTTGGTGATCAGTTCCACAGCTTAGTAACTCTAATGGTTAAAAAAGTATCTCTTTTGTTAGTTTTAACCTTCGGTACCTTTAGTGGTTTATCATGGCATCTAAGGCCGTCAGGTTTTCTCACTCATTCTATGTCACATTCCCTTTGGAGATTAAGATCTTTTAGTATATTAAATAAAATAAGTAGATCTCCTCTAATCCTACGAGTCTTAAGGTAATAGACACTTAATGCATTTAGCCTTTCGGGATAGGAAAAAGTGTGTAGTGAGGGCACCCATTTTGTGGCTCTTCTTTGTACTGATTCCACCAACTGTAATATGCAATTTTGTCAACCTTAATTGAACTGTCCTCTATAACATGCCTCTATAAAATGTCTGTAGACAAGTGATAACACCTCTCTAAAAGAGGATTAAAGAGTCCCTGACAATATACTAGCAGCCTGTTGATTTTGCTGCCTTACAGTATATTATTGCTACTTAGGAGCCATTGCTTTTACTATGTGAACAACTTCCCTCCTACAGAAGTAAGACTGACCCAATCCAGGGGAGTGACTGAAGAGAACTGAGTGCAAAGATACAAATTGTTATCTTTTACATATGCTGGAGCTAAACCAAGATGGGTGCAGACAAAAGCTGGAAAACATGCCATCACGGCAGCATCTCAGACTTAGCACTCAATTTTCTTCAGCCGCTCCGCAGGCTTGAGTCAGTCACATTTCTTTAGGAGGGAAGATGTTCACATAGTAAAAGCAATGGTTACCAGAGCAGAGAACAGTGACCATACTAATGGTAAATGTTCGAATCCCAAAAATGTGCACACGGTACTGGTGGTGCTCACCAGCTACTCAGTCAAGTTTCTACAAAAAGCTGTGGCACACACACATCCCAAAAATAAATGAATACGGAGCTCCTAAGAATATATTTATTTCACCAAAACCAGACCACCTGATGCATTTCAAATGCTAGGTCCTTTATCAAAGGTTAAACAATCACTAAAAAACAGCTGATTTAAATACTGGTCCTTGTATGATGTCATATTGACACACTCACAGTTCATTGGTCACCATAATTACTAATACAATTCAAAATGTAACAAGATAAATAAACAAGCAATCAATACTACTACTATACATTAAAAAGGTTTTCAAAATGACATATATCCAAAAGTGCAAAGACATTTATATTAGGTGCAAAACATACCAATTGTTCATTAACATTGTAAACAGTCCTGAACTATAATTATTATTTCTCCTATCTCTGCTCTAAATATGGTTTAAGTTCCAAACTTGCATTAATGCCTGGCCTTCTATGAGCTCTAAATCTGAGAATCCATTCATTTTCCTTTTTCAGGATTTTGTTTAGAAAATTGCTACCCCTTTGATCTGTAAAAACTTTCTCAATTCCCATGAATTTAAAAATATGTTCGTCATTTTTGTTTTCTAACACATGTACAGCAGGGGCATATGTAATGTCTTGTTTGTCTATAGCTCGAATATGTTCAGACAGTCTTACTTTAAAAGCTCTCTCCATCTTTCCTACATAGAATATTCCCCAGTTACATTTCGCCAGATAACACTCTGGGTATTACATGTTATCAACTGTCTAATTTCATAGTGTTTCCCTTCATGGGTTTGCACATAAAATTCTTTTCCCTGGACAATATGTCTACAGGCTATACAGTTTTTACACTGTGCACATCCTTCACTGTTATTAAGCCAATTGGTAGTGTGTCTCTTCTGTGTAGGAAAATGACTCCTCACAAGAGTGTCTTTCAATGTCAAAGCATGTCTATAGGACATAATGGGGTTAGACATAATATACTTCTGTAAACCCTACTCACAAAATAAAACTTTCCAATGACTATTTATTACATTTTCTACCTCCCTGCTATATGCACTATATGTTGTAACATAGTGAAATCTGTCATCATAATTTTCTTTCCTCTCCTTATCCTGTAAAAGTGCATTTCTTTCTTCGCTAGCCACTGTCTCATATGCTGTCTGTATAGTATTTTGGGCATAACCCCTATTTAACAATTGTCTACCCAAATCTTGTTCTCCCCTCTCATAGTCTTCCATTTTGCTGCAATTTCATTTAATCCTTAAGAATTGCCCTTTTGGAATATTTTCAACCATACTGTATGCCTGGGGTGGTAACTCGTAGCATATAGAAGAGTGTTACCATCTATATCTTTTCTATATAAATCTGTACTGATTTGCCTTTCATTTTCCTTAGTTATTGTTAAGTCCAGGTAGTTAACCTCTTCGCTATTTGCAACACACGAAAATCTCAAATTCTCATTTGTTCCATGTAAATATGTAATGAATTCCTATAACATTTCTGCAGTTCCTTTCCATACGAGCATAAGATCATCTATAAAACATTTCCAGAGCAACACATTATAAAAATAAGGGTTGCTCTGGTTGTTAAAGATGACATCATGCTCCCACTTGCCTACATGTAGCCTTGCTACTGAGGTGGCACAGGTGGCGCCTATCACAGTACCCCTCACTTAATGGGATAAATTACCATCAAAAACAAAGAAATATTTTGTAAGTCCATGTTCCAAAAGTTTTAAAAGAACCTCAGTGGGTGTTTCTACACTTTCACTATCTTGATTCAGAAAGAATGCCACAACATCAAGTGCCCCATTGTTGGGTACATTTGCATATAACGATACTATATCCAATGTTGCCAATAAACAATCATCTCCTATTACCAACTCATCTAAAATTTTCAAAACATCTTTGGTATCTTTTACGTAGGAGCTTAAACTTTTAACATGTTTGCATAAAAAAAAGTCCACATATTGCAATAGCAGTTTAGTTAAACTACCAAGGCCACTAACTGCAGGCCATCCTGGTGGGTTCTCACGGTCTTTATGAACCTTCGGTAACCAATAGAAAGTGTATTTTACGGGGT
This sequence comes from Neoceratodus forsteri, assembly GCA_016271365.2. Classification (NCBI taxonomy): domain Eukaryota; kingdom Metazoa; phylum Chordata; order Ceratodontiformes; family Ceratodontidae; genus Neoceratodus; species Neoceratodus forsteri. The sequence continues at coordinate 1,238,454,649 of CM057454.1, forward strand.
GATCCACTATCAAAGATTTCTTAACATTTTCAGAAATCAATCGTTGTTCAAATGCTCTGTTCACAGTGTCAACAATGCAAGATTTGTACTCCCATGCCGGGTCATAATTCAGTTTTTCATAGAATGTCACATTATTTAGTTGTCTCTCAACCTCTTTTTTTGTAATTTTCTACATCCCATATCACAATACATCCCCTATCTGCTTGTTTAATAATGATTTCACTATCATTCTGTAATGTCCTTATCACTTCTCGTTCCTGCGCACACAAGTTATTAAACCTAGGATGTTGTAAATTTTTAAACAGATTTTCCAAGTCTCTCTCACACAAGTCTCTGAAAACACTCAGTGTGTGACATAGTGGTGGGTTAAATACACATATCGGTTTAAAACTTGCATGTGGAGGGGGTGTAAAGTCATTCTCTATTTCCTGCCCATGAGTTCTAGGAAAAAACGCTCTCAAATTCAGCTTCCTGTACATCACGTGCAAGTCAATAATAGTCTGTACTGGGTTCAGTGAAGTAGTAGGGGAAACGCTTAATCCTTTCTTAAGACGGTTTGTTTCAGAGTCTGTCAATCGATGTTTAGAGTTGATAAATGTAAATGCTCCTGCTGACGCACTGCAGTGTCGTAAGAAAGAGACACGGTACTGTACTACATATGATGTCACCCGCCTTTCTGACCGATGGCTATTTTAGAAGGGCAGGAACATCAAAGCACTGACAACGGACCTTCAGTTTATCAAGTAGACTGTCCCTCATAAAATAAAAGGCTCCTAACTAGCATTAAACATAGTGTAAAGTAACAAAATCAACAGGCTGCTAATATATCGTCTGGGGCTCTTTGAACACTTAGCATGTAGCAGAGTATTGTAAAGGTTAGTTTTATGTAATATAAGGTAAGTATTCAACACTTTCTGTGGTACCACAGAGGCAATACATCTTCTTAGGTGTTTAGTTTTCTTAGTGTGTGCTTTTCTTCAGCTATAAAACAAGAGCGTTTTGATCTAGTACAGTCTTTGTGACCTTGAGCAAGTCATGTTTAGTTGTGTAACCAGGAGTAGCACACTAAGCTGAAAGCTTTTTGCACAGGAGCGACCTGGGAGCACAGGGAAGTTAAGTGACTTGCTTGAACTCCCATTGGTTCCATCTTGCCTGTTGTAATGTTTGGTGACAGCAAGACCACTCTGAAAACAAGATGTTGTAGCACAGTTGAGCTGTTTTTAACAAATTAGTTTTAAAATGAAACATAACAAATTATAATTTCCCTAATATCTTGCATTCATACTGAATAGCTTTGCAGGGGAGTTATAGAGTAGGTTGCTGTCTATGACCCTGTACATTTCATGTCAGAAGAGCTTTAAATATAGTATTGCAGCTTTTCTGCAGCTGTTAACTGAAAACCCTTGCTTACAGTGTGTGTGCAGCAGCATGCTATTTATCAGTTTGTGTTGCATGCAGTGAACACCTGATTGACACCATTGCCTTTCTCCACACAGGGACGATAAGTCCACTGCAGATGCAGAAGATCTGGGTGGAAATGTAATTTACTCTTCTGTTTTGCCCTTTAGCTAACTCTTGTGTTGGTATGCCGTAATATTGTAATGGCTGAAAGGGTAATTCAATTATCTACACCTCATCTTGCATGCTAGTCTACTGCTCCAACATACATTGTGCACTCATAAATTTTACAAAGCAGCTGCAGTCAGTTGCAAAGCAGCATCACAATCCATTTAGCACTTGGAGCCCAGAGGTCATAATTGCCATCAGATAGGAGATAAAGTAGAGATCAGTAAGAAAAAGAATTGGTGCACCTCAGTGTTATGGGTTTGTAAGGTTTACACTGTTTACAAATTCTAATAATAACCTGTGGAGGAGTAACAGTGGGATGCCAATACATAAAGTAGATGTACTCTTGTGCACTGCAGAACCCTTGTACATTTTTTTGCCACTATTCCCATTGACTCCAGATTGAGAAGATGTGATAAAGTATTATAAATAATTTCCATTGCTGTTGTTTCTTTGATGATCATGAAAAATCCCACACAAAAGATTAATAAACAAGTTAATCAGCCTGAGAGTGGGTCACAGGGTGGTAACTTGGGTAAAACATTGGCTGGACAACAGGACACAGAAGGTAATTGTAAACGGAGTTCACTCTGAAGAAAGGGGGTTACTAGTGGGGTACCGTGGAGTTCCGTACTGGGTCCAGTCCTTTTTAACATCCTTATAAGTGACATTGCAGAGCGACTGGAAGGAAAAGTATGCCTCTTTGCAGATGACACAAATATATGCAACAGGGTCAATACACTAGGAGGCGTGGAAAGGATAAGAAGGGATTTGGCAAGGTTGGAGGAATGATCAGAAGTATGGTAGCTTGGATTCAACGCAAAGAAGTGCAAAATAATCCACCTGGGAAACAAAAACTCAGGGGAAAATTACATAATGGGGGAGGGTAGTAACAACAACAAAAATGGAAAGGGACCTGGGGGTAATCATATCAGATGACCTTAAGGCTTGCAAGCAATGTGAGAAGGCAGTAGGGAGGGCTGGGGGATATTGGGATGTATAGGGAGTGGCATCACCAGCAGAAAACAGGAAGCTGTTATCCCTCTGTACAGACAGTTGGTGACACCCCATCTGAGTACTACGTCTTGTTCTGAGACCCCATCTCTGCAAGGACATAGACAGGATGGAGGCAGTCCAGAGGAGGTCAACTAAAATGGTGCAGGGTCTGCAAGAGAAGCCACATGAGGAGAGACTAAAGGATCTTAATATGTATACCCTTGAGGAAAGGAGGGAGAGCTGGGATATGATAAAAACTTTTAAGTACCCCAGTGGAATCAACAAAGTCCAAGAGGGTAGCATCTTTCAGAAAAAGAGATGTGCAAGAACAAGGGGACACAATTTGAAGATAGAGGGAGGACGGCTCAGGGGCAATGTGAGGAAGTATTTTTTCACAGAGAGGGTGGTGGATGCATTGAACAGTCTTTCTGAAGAGGCTGTGAGGTCTAAAACTGTGGGAGAATTCAACAATGCATGGGACAGACATAAGACAATTCTTGTGGGTTAGGAAGAAATAGGCTGTTGGTTAACTAGGATCTGCTGCTTATCCTGTAGGCAGGGAAATGGACAGACTAGGTGGGCCAAGTGGTCCTTATCTGCCACCAAAATCTATGTTTCTATGTTTTTATACTCATGCCACTTGGTCACTTTGCTTCATGTCTGTACTACCACAACTATCAGATCTTTCTTTCTTGCCATCTCTCGGTGCTCGTCCTCTTGGCTATAAAGCAGCAGACAAGGGTTAATATGTGAAGACCAGCTTGGCAGGGCATATAGTGCACTGTGCTGTGCATGAATGTCCTGAGAGAGTCATCTGAGATCATTAGATGACCTACTGGTTGGCCGAGTCGCCAACCTCCTCCCCTGAACAGTAGGAGTCAAAGCACGCTGAGACTAACGTCGAAGGGCTGAGGCTTTCTGAACTGGGGATCACCGTCACTCACTGAGGTACTGCACTTTTAAAGAAAAAAAATGATACAATTCCTACATTTGTTTGTGTTCACACAAATATGATACGGAATGGCTGGCTTTACTTGTGTGTATGTAGCAATCTTAGACAGGTTGCCAGGTGGTGAAGCTGGCTATCAGGGATCCAACACTCAATGGGCCCCATGACAATTTGCTGACTGGCTCACTGGCATGATGGACCTGCTGGTGGTGGTGGTGGCCTTTTTACTGACTGGTTGGGATCAGAAGGTCTGTTAGACAGAGTTAGTGGAGTGTGGAGACCAATGGGGATGAGTGTGAGAGAATGGACAGCAAGAGTTTTGTATTTTGAGTTTGTAGATGTACATATACTGTTTTTCCATTTCTTTAGCTGTATAGAGTGTGTGGTGAGAAACAATGTCTCCTCCTCCTAACAAGCGGATGAGACAGGCAACACTAAACTTTGCAGTGAAGCAGCATGATAAGACTTCTTTACCAACTCCTTTTTCAGAGCCTGTATCAAGACCACAAGATGAGCCTTCAATATCTACACCTGCTCCAGAGTCTGTACCAAAACCACAAAATGAGCTTTCAACATTGACACCTGCTCCAGAGTCTGTACCAAGACCACAAAATGAGCCTTCAACATTGACACATGCACCTGAATTGTCTGCTGTGGTTGTTCCTTTGACTTTCCCAGCAACTGTGGCTTCTGAACAGATAACACCAGTGTTACCTAACTCATCAGAACTTTCCTCGGCTTCAAAGTTAGCCCAATACTTGAACAAATCTACTCCAGTATCAGTACCTGAGCTGCTGACACTGTCTTCGAGAGACATCAGGCTGTACATTGACAAAAGGCTTAGTGACCAAGAATGCAGAGATATTCTGTTGCACACCTGGATACCAGATTGCAGTTATGTCATGTCCTACTATATCAAAACTATTAGAGGGTACCACTGAGAAAAGATATCTTCGTCATGAACATCTGCAAAAGTATGACTGAGCAGCTTATTCAGATATGCAGAAAGGAGTTTTTTGCAAGTTCTATATTCTTTTTGGGCAACACAAGGGTGGCCGTGGTTTACAAAACTTAGGGGCATTGGTGAAAAAGCCTTTAATAAATGTCAGTAAAATGTTGGAGATACTCTCTGATCACAGTAAAACAGAGTATCATCAGAAGACCACAGAGCTGGTGAGGAATTTCCTGGCAAGCACTAATAAAGGATTGGACATCTGTACTCAACTAAGTCACATCTGCCACAGTGAGACTGAGCAAACCAGGAATATTCTGTACAAAATTGTACAAGCAGTATTTGTTCTTGGGCACAGTGGAGCACCATTCCATGATCACAGTGATGATGGTCCCATCTTTGAGACTGACTCAACTCAGAATGATGGACTTTTATGGGAGATAATCTGTGCATTTGTTGACATTGGTGACAAGAATTCGGAGAATCACCTAAATTTGGACCACAAATGCTCAGTATATAAGCAAAACAATTCAGAATGAACTGACTGAGATCGCTGGCCAGCAAATACATGAAAAACCTGTACAACGCATCAACAGTGTGAAGTTTCTTAGTGTGATTGCTGATAAGACAACGGATAATGAAAAGAAGGAGCAAATGACCCCCTGTATTAGGTATTGGCACAAAAATGCAATCCGAGAATACTTTCTCAAATTTACTGAAATAAATGTCTTGAGTGGCAGAGGCATAGCAGATAGCATAGTACTTGAGCTACAAAATGCAGGAGTTGATCTTGCTGGATTGGTTGGTTTGGGCTTTGATGGAGCCAGTACAATGAGTGGGGCTTTCTCTGGAGCTCAGGCTGTTATTTGTAGGGAGTGAACAGTTGCACTATATATCCATTGTGCAAGTCACTGTCTAAACTTGGTGATCAGTAAATCCAATGAGGTTCCTGCTATTTGCAATTGTTGGGGTACAGTTGCAAAGACAACTTTTATAAATAGCTCTGCAAAAAGAGTGGCTTGTCTAGAGAGCACCATGTCAAGACTGCTTCTGATGACACAGCAAGTAAACATCTCTGCATGGACACTCGATGGGTTGATCGGCATGATGCTGTCATTATTTTCCACAAACTGTATCCATACATCTTGAACACTCTGGAGGAGATTAGTGGTTGGAACATACCAGGAGATGCCAATATGCTCCTTCATAGTTTGCAAAATACTGAGTTTATCCTGGCACTTAATGTTCTTGAAGCTGTGTTGTGTGAGACAAAAAGCATCAGCACAGGACTGCAGCTTACTGCTACCGATTTGCTCGCAGCCAACAAGCATATTGGAAATGTGAAAGAGATCTTTCAAGAATGGCATCGCAGTGAAGAGGCGTTTGAGAAGCTCTTCAGAAAAGCAGAACAAATGGGAAGTGATGTTGGCATTGCCCTTTCCATGCCACGAATTGTTAACCGCCAAACAAAAACAAAATAATATTCCATCTGACTCCAAAGAACAATATTTTAAGCATTCACTCTTTATCCCTTTTTTGGATGCTTTACTAATGCAGATAAATGTCAGGTTTGAGGATCTCAGTGACATTGCCAGTGGTTTCATTGCTTTGCTTCCTGTGTATTTCAAGAAATACAATTTAGAGGAATTAGCAAAATCAGTGAGACATTTTTTGCCATATCTAGATGATGACGAGGACTAAGTCTCCAAAGAGTATCAGCAATGGAGTGAAAGCATTGGCAAGGAAAGGAGACCACACCCAGTACTGTAATGGAAACTCTGGATCTGTGTGGCCCAATGTTCTTCTGCAATATCCACACATTGCTAAGGATCTTTGTCACTCTGCCAGTGACATCAGCTACTGCCGAACGTTCTTTTTCCACTCTTGCTTACTTGAAGAACTATTGATGTGCCACAGTGACTGAGGATCATTTAAACAGTCTAGCACTGATGTTTATTCATTGAGAGTTGACAAATGACATAAGCACTGTAATTGAAAACACAACTGATCACTGTGCAAAGCAGCCTTTAGGTTAATGACTGTTACTTGCAGAAACTCCAGTCGATGTACAAAATCTACTATTAAATATTTAGAAATATGATGGGGCCAAAAAGATGCTCTCTTGCTTTTAATGGCAATCTGATATTCTGAAAGTTATTACATGTTTCTGCAACAAAGTTGTATATATTTTGCACAGTTTGCCCCTTTTGTGCTTACTAAGGAGTGGTGGCGAGTGTGCCCTATGGCCAAATGGTTTAAAGGAAAATGTGTCATGCATTTCACAAGGTCCCTGTTTGTTACTGTTACCTATTCCATTTATGAAACAGGGATGCTTTACAATTGTGTAGGGAATTTTGTTTCAGATTGTTTATTTATTTAACTTATAACGTGAACTTACATGGAAATTTTGTGTTTTTACCAGCATAGCTCCACTTAGCATTTTGGTTTTAAAGCAGTTTCTATGTATACTCCAACTTTACATAAAAAAACTTTCCAACTTTGCATTAAAGAACATAATGAAAGTTTACAGAAATGTATTATGGTTCTGTGTATTAGTAGGAACTTGTGTTATGATGCTGTCTGTTGTGTTATTAAAATTTAAATATAAAAGTCTGATTCACAATTCTTTTGTTTTGGCTTTTTATTGGGGCTGTAAAAAGTGATTAAAAATGGAATATTCTGCAATTTTTGGCTGAAAAATCTAAAAGGTATCTACAAGTGAAACAAGGCTCATTTTGTAAATATTTTTTTGCTGAATAACTCATGCTCGGAGTGCCATGCTAAATTTGCATTGAAAGTTATTCACATTCGATTCGAATATGGTTAGTACTGCTACAGGGGCTGAACATTCTAAATAAGTTCAGAGTGAATTTGCATATCAAACTCCACCCCAAGACCCGCCTACTGCACCGCAAATTCCAAAATCCTAGATTCGCTTCTGACCAAAGTGCTTATTTGTTGATTCCACCTTGGCTTGTCCTTGGGGTGAAGTGTGCCCAGCATGTCCAGCAACATTTTAATAAATCTTTCGGGCTGCGGATCTCCTTGTCATTGATATGGAGTAGTTCTTGACTTTCTTACACTCCAGAGTATGAGCATTTATTTGAATAAATGGCTTTCAAAGTCTCTTCTCTAGTCAGAATGGCTCCACTGTGGGGCACCATAGTGGACAAAAAATGTTTCAACAAGCACTTTGGCTACGGTGGCTGCTTTCTTGTCCTTGGCCAGATAAGCCTCTGCATAAGGAGTGAAGTGGTCGTTCACAACAAGCACATTGCCAATGTTTTTTGCATTGGGCTCCAAGCTTAAAAAGTCAATATACAAGCTCCATGGGTGCACTAGTAGACATGTTAATCAGTGGCACTGCTCTCTGTAACTGGGCCTTTCTTTGGAAACATCTGCTGCAAGTTTTGACATACTGCTGTACATCCACATTCATTTTGGGCCTGTAGAACTGGGCTTTAGCTAAATCATCTGTTCTCTTACTACCCAAATGTCCCATCTGGTCATGGAGTGCTCTTAGGACCACACGTTTAAACGTAAAAGGCAACTCTAATTGCTATTTAATGACTTTGCCATGTCCATCTGTGATCTTTCTGTGGAGTAGTTTATTTCAGAGTTTAAGTCTAGGCCCTTCTCTGAATAGTAATGCAGTTCTCTGATCTTTGGACCATAGCTTTGAAACATTCTTTCCAGAGTTTATGGCATTTAACACAAGTTTAATCATAGGATCATGATACTGCTCCCTTTGGAAGTCTGCTGGAGTGAGTTTGGGGTAGAGTGCTCAGATCCAAGGTTGCAAAATTACAGTAAGCTACAGGAACACAGATTTATGAAGGCCCCAGACAATCAACGTGGCAATATATGGCTTCAGAAGACAGGTGTTCATCTTTGTCAGATTTGTGGCATAGGGCCTTTACAGATTCTTCTGACATTCTCACCCACTCAGAAGTTGATACAGGCCTTTTGGACAGGGCATCGGCATCAGTGTGATTGAAGCCTGGACAGTACTCCACCGAATAATCGTATGTTGAGAGAGCTGACAACCACCTGTGCCTGATGGCATCCAACTTGGCTGAGGTTTGGACATACGTGAGGGGGTTATTGTCTGTATCTACCAGTATTTTGGTGCTATACAGATATTCATGAAACTGGTCGACTATTACCCATTTCAAAGCAAGAAATTTGAGTTTATATACAGGGTAGTTTTTCTCAGACGGTGCCAAGTTTCTACTGGCAAATGCCACTGGGCATAATCCTTCCTCATACTCTAGAAAAAGTATGGCTCCAAGTCTACTCAGACTGGCATCAGTATGTGATACATACAGTTTAGTTGGATCTGCATAGGCAAGTACTGGGGCATGTGTAAGCAGAAGGATGATGTCATAAATGGCTGCATTGCAAACAGTGGTCCATCTGGCTCCAAATGGTTCATTAGGCTGGAAGTAGGCTTCATCACCGTCTTTTACTGTATGCTTTTTATACCTCTGATTGGTAGGTGGATATCCCTGGGTCGGATTTAGCAGTGGATGAATTATTTTGGTATAATCTTTAAAAAGTGCTGATAAAACCCGCAGAAACCTAGGAATCTTTGGAGTTCTTTAAGATTGTTAGGCCTTGGTCAGGTAGTTAAGACGTCTTCTTTGCTCGGATCTGTTTGAATGCCTTCAGAAGATCAGAAGATACAATGTGACCCACATACTTTACAAATTGTTGAAAAAACTGACACTTGTCAATGGACAACTTTAATCAGAATTCTTTTAAACAGTCCAGGGCCTTGAACAAATGAGCCTCATACTCTTGAGTGTTTTTACAAACATGATGACATTGACCAAATAAACTAGGCATTCAAGAAGATTTATATCTCTGACAGCTCGCTCCGTTAATCTCTGGAATGTTGGGGGCACTCCAGATATGCCCTGGGGCATGCGCAGGAATTCATAAAAACCCAAGGGACAAATAAAAGCCGTCTCCTTTTGATCTTCTGGTGCTATCAGATTTGGTAATACCCACTTCTGAGATTGAGGATGGAAAATCATTGATTTCCATTAAGTCAGTCAAGGGCATTCTGGATGCGAGGCATCGTGTACTGATCCGGTATGATCCTTTCGTTGAGTATCCTGTAATCCACGCACATCCTCACAAAGACATTTTTCTTTTGAACCATCACAATGGGGGATGCAGAAGGGCTGCAGGATTCCTGAATAATTCCAGCAGCTAACACCTCTTGTAGGTGGCATCAAACATCATCAATGTCCGTAGGTGCCAATTTGCGGGACCTTTCTTGAAAGGGTCTCTCGTCATGAAGCCTGATATGATGCTTAGCGACTGAGACACTTCCAATGCCCCATTTCTTTAATAAAAACACTTTACCTTGTTGTGTTAGCTTACAGCTGACCTGACTATCTTTCCACTCCTTGGGAATGGGAGATTCTCCACAATCAAACATGTCAGGAGTTACTTCACCATCCTCCTTTGTATGGCACTTACTGGGTAACACAGCAGTATCTGTGCAATATACCTTAGCCAGAGTACAACCTTGGTTAACTTTAATGTCTCAGTCAGTCACATTTTGGATTTGAACCACCACCCTCCGAGCATATGCGTGAGCATGGCCAGGTAGTATGCTAGGTTTTACTAGGAGCCCATCTGGCAGCATTTCTTCCTCTGGGGCATCCAGCATAAGGATCTTGTTAGTTACATCTTTTTTCATCTGCACTTTGCCACTGACAATACACTGCACATTAGGGGGCAAGACAAAAGGTGCTGGGTCTCTTTTCCACATGATTCCCATGGGCTCATCCTTGTCAGCCTCCTTAGCCTGCATCTGCATCTGCATCTGCATTTCATATGCCTTTTGCTCCTTGGCATGAATGTGTAATGCTTATCCAGTCTTTCGGACTTGTCTCTCTTGACACAGCTGAGCTAATCTAATGAACATATGAGCATTAGTGCTGATCAGGAAAGGAATTCCATCATATAAGCTGATTGGTGGGTAAACCAAGGCCAAAGACTCCACAGGCTCATCCACACCAGCAACGGTAGATGGAAAAAGATAATCATACTTATAAATAAGCAAGGTAAGGCTAGAATTTATCATTTGAACTCCATACGTGCAGTCCTTTGAGGGGCTGCAGTGGGTGGTCAGACAGGTGTTGGTCATACCAATCTTTAAATATTATAGTGACCTGAGATCCACTGTCCAATACAGCTTGGGCCGGGATGCCATTAATGTGCACAGTGGTCTCCATAGAAGGGCCCACCATCTCTGACCAGTCTGGAGGAGCAGTCTTAGTATGTTTTTTCACAATGGCCTTAGAGAAAAATGACATGCTTGATGGCCCAAACTGCAGCTTTATGTTGGTTTGTCAAACCTAATTGAGCAGCTTGGCAGTTACTCTGCGCAGATCCTCAGGAGCACGGCAATATTTTTTAGTGTGTCCATCTTCCCCACTCTGGTAACAAAACACTTGAGTTCTGGGTTCAGACAGCCGAGCAGAACCTTCCCTGGGTTTATGGTTGTCAAGAGGTGTAGGCCTGTACTCTTCCTTTGGCCTAGTCTCAGAATCAGCTCCACCATAGTTTTTCCAGGGTACAGACTGTTGGGATGTATGAATGAGGTCTCACACCATAACGCGCAATTCTCGCATTTCTTCAGCCACATCACTGCTGGGTCTAGGTTCAATAGCCTGAGTGCTGTGCCCCCTTCACAGCAGGTTGAGTCTCGCAAGCAGCCTCAGCATTGGAAGTGCAGGTGGTGTGGGTTTTCACTGTTTCTGCAGTGTTCTGGATGCTGGCTTGCAGCTCTTTCAATTCTTTTAACAGCTTGCTGATTTGCTGAGAATCAAGGGTATTCTCCCTCTCACTGGGTTTCTCCGGGGCAGTCCATGCAACACCAGCATATGGGTCCCAACAACCATCCTCAGTCTCAGCTTCCTAAAGCTCCTTCATCAACCAACAGTATGAGGCAGGATTGTCCTTGCGTTCCTGACATTTTGATTTTAGCATAAGCACATTAGAGTAGTGAGCAGATTTGAGAATGCGTTCTAACCTCACTCAGTTCAATTTGCTATCTGGTATACTACCCTTGTGGTGTGGTCTCTAAAGGGCCCTCTCTACTTAAGTCACATAGCCAGATAAACATTCATTCTTCCATTGCTTGGTGGATATGAACTTCCATATTATGTCCTCTCCTGACTCAGTACTACCAAACTCTACTTCTAAGGCAGACAGGCATTTGTTAGAAGAAGCCTCCAGGTTTGTGGACTGGAGAAAACTGACAGCTTCAAGTGCAGGGCCACTTAAACTCTCCATGAGTCTCTTATGCTTCTCACCTTCTGAGCATTGCCACTCTTGTACCAGAGGTGATGCATAGTCCATCCAAGTTTCTAAGTCATCTTCCATCAGAGGGGTAGGTACAGTGCCCAAACACAGTCTGAGCCTGTGGTAAGAGTCCAGATTCACAGAGAGTACCACTATGGGGAACACTGCAATGGGAGAAGGCATAGGCAGGGGCATAGTGGCTTGGGAGAAATTCACTGGAGTAGCCCCCCAGGACACTATATGGCCTTTTTTTAAATCCTCAAAGGTCTGTCCCTCAGCTGCTAACAGTTTTCTCAACTTCTTCTTTAGCTCTTCCACTTGGGTTACCCTCCCCCGGGAAAGTTGCCCCACTATACATAGTGATAACCCTCCACTTCACCTGGGATCCTGCAAGCGTAATAACGGGGGGTACAGTCTTTGGGTCAACAGGAACACTACATTCAATGAGAGCCACTATCATCTGATCAAACCAGTCAGCATTTCACCCCCATACTGTAATTTTTCCCAGACACTTAACCTTACTCACTGCCTCCTCTATAATAGCTTTAATGGTTCCTAATGGGATATACAATAACATTAAAGCATGGTGGTGATTAACATCTTACGCCTCACTCCACCCCAACAGGCAGTGCACAGCCATTTTGTAGGGGAGAATTTTATGTTTAGCCTTAGCGAGGTTCTCCATTTCATATTTGAGGCCAAATTAACAGTTAACTTCAATTTTGTATTTTGGCCACTAGGGGGGCGCTTATCCCTGTGGTGCCTCTAGGAATGTAACCCCTAGGTGGCACTATTTCTAGGGCTACTACCCCTGACTGTACTTCTGACAACAGGTTGAGGGACCTGAGTCCAACATTAACACGTACCAGGGTTTCCCTACCCTCAGTATTTACAATATTTTGGTGCCTCCACCCAGAATAATATAAGTGGGGGAATCTACCAGGCACCCTATTATCCCCTCGCTGTCCCTAGCTTTCTCCTCCCTACTCCTCCTGCTACCATCCCCTTTCACACCCCATGACTCCTCTACACTCCTAACATTCTTTAAATGTTATGTCACTTTGTGCTATATGCTGCCTACAATTGTATCAATACATCTGTACTTCAGTTTTAAAGACTGTAGCCCTCTCTTTTAACACTATTTGTTTTGCCAGAGTTTGTATAATGTATCACTGTTTTGTCATGATGTGGAACCTTTGTAAATGAGCTCCCAGCTCAAAGGTCGTAATCTGAGAATTAAATAAAATGTAACCCTAGGTGGCACTATCTTTAGGGCTACTAGCCCTGCCTGTACATCTGACAGGTTGAGAAGCCTGGGTTTAATGTTAACATGTACCAGGGTTTCCCTACCCACAGTAATTACAATATTTTGGTGCCTCCACCCAGAGTAACATAAGTGGGGGTATCTACCTAACCTGGTATAGCCCTCTGGGAAGCTATAACCACCCACAAGACCACCTAGTGACCACATACTTTGTACTGGGTAACAACCCTTTGCAGCAGTTAACACACAATTAGTAATAAACATTAACAATATGTACACACACTTTGCACCTACCACCAGAGTCTAGTCTTCAGCAAATCCCCTGGAACCCCTATAAAACAATATTCAATACAGGCATACACTTTCAAATGCATTTCTCACAAACACATTAACTTTATTCAAGGCAATAAGATATTCATGAGGCAACGTAACAGTGAACCAACTCAATTGATTTATTAAGGGGAATTTGAACAAGGGTGGGGAGTGAATCTAGAAGAATTATTAATTTACTGATTTGATTCAGGTTACTCTGCATGCATGAACTTTAGTCCCACAATAAAGAGTCTGACAACACTGGGTACCCAGAGTGTTATGCTGGCTGGCCAGAATCGGTGCCGAGGGCTGGCCGGCATTGCAGCTGTTGTTGGGGCCCTTGATGAAAAGAAAAGGCAGTTAACATTCATAAACAAGACTTTGGTTATTTGTATCCTCAGCTGGTTGGTCCAATCCTTTGAATCCCTGTAACACACTGAAGCAATCAGAGTGTACCACAAAATGATTTAAAGAATAGTTCCAGGGTTGAACACTTCAGTGGAGCTCCTTTTAGGTCCAATATCTCAAGCTGCACTTCTCAGAATCTCAGAGCTACAGCAACTGCTGTAGTTTAAAGTTACTTTTTGAAGTAGTCCGATTACTACTGTTAGGTAGTCCAATGCTGGAAAACAGTAGCAGGGAGGGAAGTCAGGCCTCTCCTTGCCAATTAAACAGTTCTTAAACTAGTCCATTTTTTCTGCATTTTGGTTGGCTAGGGGAGCTGTCACTCACAGTTCTGGTGTTCCCATTTGTCAGTTTAGGCGTCAACCTGTAAAACTACAAGAACTGCAGTTTTCCTTCCCATGAGGCACTTGAACTAAGGATCCCTCAATGTCTCCTGTGTTTCAATTGATCCAAATTCCTGGCATCTCGGACCAAACATGGTGGCTCCCATTTGGAGGATTAAGCTGCAAGAAGGCAGCTTTAAACAGAGAGAGTGGTGGACACTTGGAATGCACTGCTGGAAGAGGTCATCTCATTGATGACAGTAGGCAGTTTTAAGAGAGGCAGGGATAGGTATGGGGGAGGGTAAGGATCATGAGTATTACGGGTAGAGAGGATGGAAGGAGTGGGAAGGGAAGGTGGGACATTAGCTCAAGCTGTGTACGCTGCAATAAGAGCAGACTTGAAAGACCAAATGACTTTCCTCTGCTGGCTTCTTTGTATGTTCGTATGTAAAACAAGCACTCTAATTTAAATATGACATGTTAGAAGTAAATATTTCAAGTACTATGCAGAGCTCCCTCTACTTCACTATCAGCCACAGAGTGGAGCAAATCAGGATGGCACCTGGCCAGTCATGAGCTTTGAAACACTCGGACCCAGCCCGGGCCATTTACTGTATACACACTGGGCCTGATATTCAGAATTGCGCCTGGCAATGGTACAAGTAGTGGCGCAGTGCAACTAAGGGACATATTCTAAAGAGATGTGCCATGGTGCATCTATTCTGAATATAGCAAATAATGTGCACGGAACAAATACAATGCTCCGACGCATCCCCCAGACAGGTCTGAATACCAGGAATGGGAATGCTTCAGTACAACTGGAACTGCGCCAGGTGCAATTGCCAGATATTCAGACCTGTATTTGCAAATGGAGCCATTATGAATGCAAGGTGCACATGGGGCCATTTGCATGTCATTATGACCCCATTTGCATGTGTTGTGCAGGTCAGGCCAGTGAAATACACCTGGCGCCCTGCACAGCATGTGGTCCATGTGCCAGGGACCACAGTAGTATCCCTTCCCCATCCCTTAACCCCTATCAGCCGTATCAGCTGTAATGTGTAAAGAAAGGCTTCCCTGGTGGTTTAGTGGTACCCCTCTCCCCACCAGTAACCTCGATTGCCCATAGGGTAAAAGAATACATTTCCCTGGTGGTTCAGTGGTTCCCCCCTCCCCACTGGTAACCCTGATCACCTTATTACTCTTATGTAAGATCCCTGGTAGTCTAGTGGTACCCCTCTCCCCATCCTGTAACCCAAATTGCCAAAAAAAAAAAAAAAGACCAATATCAGTCCCTAGTAGTCTAGTGACCCCCCATCCACACAGGACCCCCAGCCTATCCAGCTCCCCCCCAGGTCATCGGCAGGCAGCATACCCACCTGCATACCTCCGCGTCTACCTGCTGAATGACAGCTTACAGTAAGTGCTGTAAGTTCATTGGTCCACACTGTGGACCGATGGGCATGCAGTACAGCAGTTGGACCACAGTGGGCTCAGGGAGGGTAAGGGTGGTGGAACAAAGGCACACCCAGTCAGTTGTTCCACTCCACAATCCATACACCATTCTGGGGGAGCATAGTTCCCCTATGGATGCACCCGCAGAGGAGACTAAAGAGGTTGCAGACAACTGTCACAAGGGAGGCCCTCAGGAAAGAAGCAGAGGGCACCACAGGGAAAGGAAGCAACTCCTGGTGATGGACTCTGTTATTAGGGGGATAGAACTGGGGGGAGCAGGGAAAACTGAAGTAAGGTGCCTGCTTGGTGCCATGGCTTGGAGGGACAGGAAGCGCATCCTTAGGATCACAAGAACAGTTGCACAGGAGTCTGAGCTGGACATCACTGTCCACCTAGGGACAAATGACTTCGCTCATCATGAGATTAGAGCAGTGCAAAAGGACTTTGTAGAGTTGGGGAGGGGCCTAAGACAAGTAGCACACACAGTATCCTTCTCAGAAGTGCTGCCTGTTAGTGGCATGGGTGAGGCGAGGGTACTTTGCACCATGCAGTTTAACAAATGGTTGAAAAAATGGTGTGGAGCACAGGGGTTTGGCTTCATTGGGGACTGGGGTTCCACCTGGAGGGACACCAGCCTATACTGGCAGGATGGTCTGCATCTGTCCAGGAAGGGGAACAAGTCTTTTGGGCAAGCAGTTTAAATGCTTCATTGGCCTGCTTTTAAACTAGTCAATGGGGGAGGCACTGATAAGCAGCAGGGAAAATCCCAGCCTCCCCCTACAAAACAGGGTACTAAATGAAAAAAAGACCAAGATAGAAAGGTCAGTGGGGGATGCTGCTACAGAAGGTAAAGCCATCAAAAAATGGAGAGCAATGAGTACCAATGCCCATAGTCTGGGTAACAAGCTTCCTGAATTAGTGGCCTTGATGGAGGAGGAACATCTGGGATATTGTGGCAGTCACAGAAACATGATACACACAGAACCATGACTGGGACTTAAACATACCAGGACACACTAGCTACAGGAGGGACAGGGAGGTTAAAAGAGGAGGAGGAGTAGCTCTCTACATAAGGGAAGGAATCAAAGCAATAGAACAAAAGGGTAAACAGAGGAGAGGAAGCACTGTGGGTCAATTTGGAGACAGGCATTGGCACCACAATCTGCACAAGGGTTGTATACAGACCACCATCTCAGGGGGGAGGACATGGACAAGGAAATGATTGAAAGTATCCTTAGAATGAAAGAAAAAGGGGATATATTGCTGATGGAGGATCTGAATATGCCAGATGTTAACTGGAGTGCATTTGCAGCAGCCACTTCAAAGAGTGGGGTCATTCTAGATGCCCTACAGGGGGGCATGCCTTAGACAACTAGTATTGGAACCCACTCAAGAGGGAGAAATCTTAGACACGGTTCTCTCAAATGGAGATGGAGAGAGGATCACAGATGTAGAAGTGGGTAGCCATTTGGGAACTAGCGACCATCGAACAGTATGGTTCACAATAAACACAGCAATAGAGTCAAGCCATACAAAGGCAAAAGTACTGGACTTCAGGAGGGCTGACTTTGCCAAAATGGGTGAGTGCCTAAGGAATACGCTAGCAAATGGGCTGGAAGGAGGGGTGGAAGAACAATGCGGAATAATAAAAACTGCCATCACAGAGGTAACAAGCCTTTGTGTGAAGCAAATAAACAAAACAAAACGATGTAAGGAACCACTATGGTTCTCCAAGAAGGTAGCAGTGAAGGTTCAAGAGAAAAAGAAAGCATTCAGAAAGTACAAGGAATCACAGAAGGAGCAGGACAGAGAATTGTATCAGTTAAAACAAAAGGAAGCTGGGAAGGCAGTCAGAACAGCAAAGGCCTGAACTGAGGAAAAGATGGCCAACTCAGTTAAGAAGGGGGATAAAATCTTTTTTAGGTACATCAGAGAGTGAAGGAAGACTAAGGGAGGGATAGTGAGGCTTAATAAAGGGAAGGGGGTGGGTAGAGGGTGACGATGAAAAGGCAGAGATAATAAACAAATATTTTTGCTCAGTATTTACAAATGAAGAGGGGAGGTACCTAAAATAAACAATAGAAACACTCTGGATAAGGGGGTTGATATCAGTCCATTCACAGAACAAAGGGTTCTGAAAGAGCTCCTAACACTTAAGGTGGACAAGGCAAGGGGGCCTGATGAGATTCACCCCAGAATTCTAAAAGAACTAAGGGGAGAACTAGTGACACCACTGACTACTCTTTTTAACAAATCATGGGAGGGTGGTGTGTTACCTGAGGACTGGAGGAGGGCAGATGTGATTCCCCTTCACAAAAGTGGGAGCAAGGCAGAGGCAGGAAACTACAGGTCTGTTAGTTTGACCTCAGTGGTGGGGAAAATTATGGAATCACTTCTAAAAGAAAGAATTGTTGACTACCTAAAGGCTAGCAGGGCACAGGACCCAAGGCAACGTGGATTCTCAGTGGGAAGGTCATGTCAGATGAATCTAATAGATTTCTTTGACTGGGTGATCAAAGTTGTAGACCAAGGAGGGGCTGTGGACATGATCTACCTAGAACTTAGCAAGGCGTTTGACACAGTCCCACACAAACGATTAATAAACAAGCTAGCTATCCTGGAAGTGGGTCCCCAGGTGGTGGCCTGGGTAAAAGATTGGCTGAACAACAGGATGGAGAGGATAATAGTAAATGGAGTACACCCCGAAGAAAGGGTGGTTACTAGTGGGCTACCGCAGGGTTCAGTACTAGGGCCAGTCCTATTCAATCTCTTTATGAGACATTGCAGAGGGACGGGAAGGAAAAGTATACCTTTTTGCAGATGACATAAAGATCTGCAAAAGGGTTGCTACACGGGGGGGGGAGGATAAGAAGGGACTTGGCAAGGTTGGAGGAATGGTCAATAGTATGGTAGCTTAGATTCAATGCAAAGAAGTGCACAGTAATGCATCTGAGAAACAAAAAACCCAGGGGAAGAGTACACCATGGGGGGGTACTAACAACAACAAAAGTAGAAAGGGACCTGGGGGTAGTCATATCAGATGACCTAAAGGTAGGCAAGCAATTTGAAAAGGTGGTAAGGAGGGCTGGGTGGGATACTGGGATGTATAGTGAGAGGCATCACCAGTAGAAAATGAAAAGTTGTCATCCCTCTGTACAGACAGTTGATGAGACCCCATCTGGAGTACTGCGTGCAGCTCTGGAGACCCCATCTCTGCAAGGACATAGACAGGATGGAGGCAGTCCAGAGGAGGACAACTAAAATGGGGCAGGATCTGCACCAGAAATCATATGAAGACAGACTAAAGGAGCTTAATATGTATACCCTCGAGTAAAGGAGGGAGAGGGGGGATATAATAGAAACCTTCAAGTACCTCAAGGGAATCAACAAGGTACAAGAGGGTAGCATCTTTCAGAAAAAGAGATATGTAAGAACAAGGGGGCACAGTTTGAAGATAAAGGGGAGATGGCTCAGGGGCAATGTGAGGAGGTAGTTTTTCACAGAGAGGGTGGTGGATACATGAAACAGCCTTCCTGAGGAGGTCATGGGGTCAAAAACAGTGGGGGAATTCAAGAATGCATGGGACAGGCATAAGGCAATTATAGTGGGGTGTAGGAGAAAGTAGACTGTTGGTTAACTAGGATCTACAGCTTATCTGAAAGATAGGGAAATGGTCAGACTGGGTGGGCCATGCAGTCCTTATCTGTCATTAAAGTCAATGTTTCTATGTTTCTAAGCTGAACTGATTGGGGGAATGTGCTACCGAACCCTTCCCCTTCCCTCCCTGAGTCCAGCATGGTCCAATCACTCTTCTTCCTGGGCATCCTTTGACATTCAGGTTGTGGACCTGATGGTCTCTGGGTGGGGATGGATACTGCCTGCAGCCTGGCCAACTCTGTTCAGAGACAGGCAACCTCCTCCCTCAGCCCAGAGAGGTGCCTACAGATAGAGCAGCATCGCAGCCTCCAGAACATCTCCCTGAAAACAGCTGCTCCAAAACCACTGCACCACTCCCAAAATGTCTGTTTCCCCCCTCAGTTTACTTCCTGTTTATGCCA
This sequence comes from Neoceratodus forsteri, assembly GCA_016271365.2. Classification (NCBI taxonomy): domain Eukaryota; kingdom Metazoa; phylum Chordata; order Ceratodontiformes; family Ceratodontidae; genus Neoceratodus; species Neoceratodus forsteri. The sequence continues at coordinate 1,238,474,252 of CM057454.1, forward strand.
CCTATTCAAATTTTTTTTGCTACTTACTGTGCGGATGCAGGATGTTGCAAAGCCCTATGGGACCTACCCTATAAATGTAGGTCGAGTCTTGGGATGGGTGGGTTCCAGGGCGGGGTTGGGGGTGGAATTCCACTGCAGGCTATGTACGAAAACAATCAGCCAAGGAATGCTCCAACAGTGGCTCCTCACTCCTCTCACCAAGCTCATTTAGGTGGGATGCAGGCTACTCCTTCTCTACCTGCTTGCTTCCCACAAGTGCAGCTCCTTTTCATTGAACCAGATGTAAAGCTCCCAGTTCAAATTCTCTCACAAACAAAATGCCTCCTGGAACAGTTAAGGCAAATCTCTCCCCCATACAAAATGCCTCCTGGAACAGTGAAAGAAAGATTCAAAGACACAACTACTGCCTCATCCAGCAGCAAAGTTAATCTCTCTCGCACTGCCAGTTCCCTGAGTATTCTCAGATGCAACCCATCTGGTCCTGGGCTTTATGTATCTATAAGGGTGCCAGCCCTTCCTTGACCATGTCCCTTGAAAACAGTGGCTGCCTCATCTTCGGAACCCCCTTATTGGCGATTATGGTGTCACTCTCAGTCAGGACCCCACCTTCCTCCCTGATGAAAACTAAACAAAATAATTATTAAAGATGGCAGCCTTTTCACCATTCTTTTCTAGCACCCCACCTCTCTCCAATAACCTAGCAGCACAATTCATTCAACTGAAGTGTTATACTGCCCCACAACTTCAGCATCCCCTATTAGGAAAATAAATTGCTTGTTACTGGCACTGAAGTCCAGTCTGGTTTTAACTCAACCCTAAAGCACATGAAGTGCTAGTGTTTCAATGTCAAATTTTTTCTATTTCTTGCAAATATCCTAGAAATCAGCTTGAGACTATTCCTGGGTTGTTTCAAGTTGTGCCCCTGTGAAAGTAACTCAGTTATAGACAGTAAAAGGTATCACACCCATGAGCAAATGTGATGTTTAAATCACAGTTCAATCAATCAATCAGTCAAAATCTTTATTTAACCAGGCGGGCACCATTGAGCAAGCTTATTTTCAAGGTGAACCCGGGGTTGATCATACAAAGGAAGAATACACACAATGGTTAGCAGCATATACGATGCAGGTACACAGCAGCAAAAGACGTGTATATACAGGTGCAAGAATAAGTACAGGAAACAATACAAGGAACGTTATACAGTTAGTCAAAATTGTGCAGTGCAAGTGCATTAGAGAACTGGACAACAATAATATATGCAGTATAAAAGCTTAAGAGAAGCCAAGTCCATGTATAGGATAGTTAAAAGGGAGGGACACAGGAGTACGCAGGAGTGTTGCAGGGAAGAGGGATGGGCCCTAAGAGCAGAGGCAACAGTTATTGGAGAATGGAATACTGGACCTTCATGTTAAGGCTAACAAATGTACGATTCCTTATTGAGGCTCAAGTATAGTGTTTTGAATGCTTGGAGGCTAATGGGATTACTTATTTTCATGGTTTTATGCAGCTTGTTCCACAGTTGAGGGAGCACATAGCTAATGGAGGCCTGACCGAATCGGGATCTGGCCTTAAGTACCTTCAGCAAAATGTAAGAAGCACTTCACAGTGCATAAATATTTTGTAGACATAATGGTAGGCAGTCAGAAATATAGTCAGGCAGTTTGTTGAGGAAGACTTTGTAGGTCCAGAGTGCAGCGTCCATCTGTCGTCAGAAGGTGAGAGATGGCCAACCAATAGCTGAGTACAATAAACAATGGTGGGTATTGTAAGGAAAGTCAGTTATAAATCTTAGGGCTCTGTAATAGAGTGTATCAAGTTTCATAAGTGAACAGGCAGGGCCCTGGTTATAAAGAAAGTCAGCATAGTCTACTAGGGAAAGAAAGGTAGTTTGCACTAATCTCAGCTTGGCATCCCTAGTAAGGAGGTTATTTATTCTGAAGAAGAGACTGAGTCTCTGTCTAAGTTTCTTTGACAGTTCTTCTATATAGAAACATAGAATTTGATGGCAGATAAGGACCGCTTGGCTCACCCAGTCTGCCCATTTCCCTACCTAATGGATAAGCTGCAGATCCTAGTTAACCAGCAGCCTACTTCTTTCTACCCCAAAGGAGAGTTTGTTATCAAGCCATACCCCCAGGTATTTGAATCTAGGTACATACTCGAGCTGTTCACCAAGTGTTGTGGTAATTGGGGGAAGAGTCCCAGATGAGGCTGGATTTGGTGAATTGGGAAAGAGTGAGAGAAAAGTTGGGAATTCATGATTTTTTTGAGCAACTTGGACAGGACTGGGAGAAGTGAGATTGGTCTGTAATGGTTGACATCACTGGGATCCCCAGATTTAAACAGGGGAATAACTTGAGCTGTTTTCCAGATGGAAGGAAGGTCTCCCTGAGAGAGGGATAAGTTAAATAAATGTGTAATAGGCACCGCTAGGAAACAGTAGGCCACCTTTAAGAAGTAAGGGTCAATGAAATCTGCGCCGGCACTTTTCCTGACATCTAACTTCAGCATGAGTTCTTCAACTTCTTTCAAGGAAGTAGATTGGAGAGAGAGGGTTGAGGTGGAAATGGTAGTTCCTTGGTTGGTAAAATCAAGTTGTGCGTGGAGAGCATTGGCTGGGGAGTTATCGAAGTCTAGCCCTGCGGTAGCAAAGTGGTCATTGAAGGACTCAAGAATTGTCGGTTTATCGACAATAGTGGTAATGCCAACTGAGATTTTGGTGGGCAGGGAGTTACCAGTAGTATGGCCTTCTATATCTTTGATTGTTTTCCAGAATTTGGAAGAACTCTTAGATGAGAGATCAAGTTGGGAGTGGTAATAACTAGCCTTAGCTTCTCTGACTTTTTTTGAGCAGAGGTTCCTCGCCTTCCTGAAAAGATTCCAGTACAGAGAATGTACTTAGTATCTTTATTCTTTTGTAAATGCTGTAAGCTTTAAAGTTTACAAAGGGAAATGAGCAATTTTGACTTCTTTCTATCCTTCTTAACTTCCAACCATTTTAGGAAAAAAACCATAATTGCCATCTACTTACTGCTGGGGGTATCTTCAGGATGATCCTGCTGCTGCTGAGCTTCTTCCTCCTTTACATCATCGATGGGGAGTTCCTCATCCCTCTCAAACAGCAATAACAAGTGCTCCTTTGGGATATTGTACCCTACACATTTATCACAAAAACAGAAACCAGGTAATAAAACAATTACATATAATCAGAGTTAGACATTTTACTTTTATTTAATTGTTTTACCAGGCAGTTGACAGGGCCAATGTCCCATTTTCACCCATGCCAGGAGTGTAATAATGTTTCCTTTTTGACAATGTAAGTGAGGGCAGAAAAAAACAGACAAATTCATATTTAATAAGGTTGTCTTATGGCTGGATAGTCAGTATCTGTCAACCTGGGGCAGAGGAAATAAAGTGATAATACGCCCATGTACCCCCCTCACCAGCCTATTTCCTCCCATTTTCCTTTTTTCCCTTATGTACCTAAACAACATTATTCCCACCTTTAACCCCCTCAGCAATCCACAGCCTCTTGTTTGCTTTTGACCTCTTGATCTCCACCCTTGCCTCTTTGAGTTTAGCCTGATAATCTTGCCAGACTTCCTCCACCATGTTCCTCTTGTACTGAGAAAAGGCCCTTTCTGTTTGCTCTCCCAGCTGTTCTCACCACCTTTGAGAACCAGATCAGCCTTTCATGTTTGTTCCTTTTGTGTGTTTGTTCCTTTCGGCAACCTTCCTTGCCCAAGATTCCCCAGGTGAATCAGTAAATAATCAATCATACTTTTTTGAATATCAGTCATCACCGATCCTTGTTAATCATCAAATGTTGATATGATAAACAAGGGACAGTCAGCCCGCTGATGCAGTGGCAGCATTACTGCTTCCGATGCCAATGACTCAGGTGCAAAAGCAAGCCAAAGATGTCAGAGGATCAGCCTGGGAAGAGGAAAGAACATCCACTGAACTGCTTTCCTCCTTGGGCAGGGCTAGGGAAGAGCCAGATGCTTGACTGGTCCCTGGCATAACCGGTGAGAAAAAGCCAGAGCTGAAACTTTGGGGGGGAGTGGCAAACATCAGTATGTGCACTGTCATGTCATTGCATGCCACATCTCCCCATAGTGGCAACAATGGAAAAATCCTGGTTGCAGTAAGATGACCGCTGTCCTCGGCAGGCCCTACACCTGGTGACTCAGGCTCCTCCCAGAATCTGGATCCAGTCCTGGCAGGTCAAGGGACTCCGTGCCACAGAGGGCAAGCTGTGGGGGCCTATGTGAGAGGTAAGCCCTGGGAGAAGCTGGGGGTGATCAGCTGGGAGGACCAGCAGGAAGGAGGGCCAGCCGTGGAGATAGGATGCATAAAGAAAATGATCAAGAGAGATCATGATCTATGATCATAATCTAGAGCATGATTTAATCATCAAACATGTAACTATAAAGTCACCAACCATAATTACTGATTATTTTTGTAAGTTTAAATCAGCATGATGGTTTTTGATGATTTGTGGATGATCAATGATGAATATATTAGTTCTGTAATGTAAAATGTTAAGTGATATGAGTAATACTGTACTTACTCTAAAATAAGTGTCACAGCACAAACCAGCCAGACAGAAAGTTATATTTCTAGTTTAATAAATTTTATTTTCTTCACAAGCAGGCCCTCACAGCTTGGCCCAACAGCTTTCCCTATGTGGGTTTTTTCAGGGGATGAAGGCCTTGTCAATTATTTTGTCCTAATGAATTTTCCTCTCTTTATACAATGAATAGTATATAATGCTTGGTCGCTTAAGACACAAAGAAACTGCATATCTCAAAATTACAGCACTCTCTGTCCATCAGTTCACTGTAGGCTAGTATCAGATTTCTTCTATAACTTCTGTATACAGGAGGAGATGCAGCCAGAAAGTAGAACCCTATGCAGAGCATGACCAGAACAAACAGAAAAATGACTGCTTGTCTTAACAGAAGTTAAAAAAAAATTCTTCCTTCCAGATTTGGAGAAAAGCTGACAGAAGAGTGGGTTGGTGGTTGCATTCGGTGAACTGTGGCATGATTTACAATGTTAGCAGTGTTATAATTAAGCAATAATGCATGGCAGGGTGTTTATTGTGCTGGGATAATGTCACTCCAGGGGTGGTTGAGCAAGAGGCTGCAGGCCGAGTACATCCAACACCCTAGAGGTGACATTATCTCTGCACAACACACACCCTGAAGTGCATCATTACTATTATACAATGGCTCATTTGTGAATAGAATAAAAAGAAGATAAAACATACTATTGAAACAGCTTCTGTCTTTTGTTTTTGACTGTGGAAGCATATTTAAATAAAAGAATAGTTCCTATTCTATATCTGCAGTAGGTGGAACTGTGTGACTTTCAGCTGGTGGTGCTTGGTTTGCATAGAAACATAGACTTTGATGGCAGAAAAGGACCATTTTGCTCCCCAATTTGCCAATTTCCCTATCTTTTGGATAAGCTGCAGATCCTAGTTAACCAACAGTCTACTTCTTCCTACCTCCCATCAGAATTGCCTTATGTCTGTCTGATATAAAACATCTCCAAGAAACTCAGCATAATATTTTGTTTTCACTCTATTCTTTCTTTCCAAAATTCTTTTTCTAACTATCCTTAATTTTCATGCCAGGGTGGCCAACCTGACATCTCTTTCCCTGTACTATCCCTTTAAGCTAAAAATACAGCTATCAGCTTAATCTGGTTCAAAGTCAGTTGGCATTCATCTGTATTCCACCTCCCCCAACCCCCCATGCCTGAAAATAGGCAGAATTTGTCTAGTGCACTTACCCAGTCAACAAAAACTAAATAAATAAATAAATATATAAAGATTCCTTATATGAGTTTTAAATACACTACACATTCAGTAAACTCTCCTGTAGGAATTTGCTATATGTTTTCAAATTGCAGGATTAATGTTGTACTCTTTTAAAGATGCAGATCCTAATGGATAGCACTGTGATGAATTGAGCCACTATAGCTAGCGGTAGAACATGCGCACGATCGCACACTCGAGCAGGAGCTGTGCGAATAATCACATGCTCAGATGTTCGAACAGGAGTTGTGCGCATGTTTGTGAAGGGGTAGATTCAAAAGAAAAGCCATAGAGCTGTGTAGAAATGGACCGCTTGCTAAAAATATGGTCTGGAAGCAAGTGCGGTCCTAAAGCTGTAGCACGGAGCGAGTTGGCTGTTGCCATGGGAACAGTACACACTCCCTGTAGCCTCTCGCTCTGGCTGAAAGAAAATCAAACTCAAAAGAGCAAATAATTAGGAAATGCCAATGATTGTAAAATGGGCATGCATGTTCTTAAAGTAAAGCCCTTTAGAAAACTTAGAAAGAATGTATTAGATGTGTGCACAGTAGCAGTTAAATGGGAAGACTGTGATTGAGCTGACATGATATATTTGCCGTCGGCTGAAAGGAAAGCCGACAGGTTGCAATGCTAAAAGTAAAAACATTTAGAAAACAGTGCTAGCAATTGAGAAATATGTTCTAGACTGTATAAATCTGTTTAGTACTATTCAAATAAATGGAATAGACATGTTTGTAGGAGAAATAAGAGGTCTCTTAAAATGAAATGTGACAGCAGTAGTGAATAGTAATGGAACGCTCCTACCTACTTAACAGAATAAATAGATGGGGAAGCCTGCCCCTAGTCTGTTTGTCTCTGGGAAGGCTGGAGATTTCCTAAACTTTGAAAGAAATTTTATATAGATAAATTTCTGGGTTTTTTTTTTCCACCTAAAATAGCCCTGAGTAATTTTGGGAAGATCCTTCAATAGGCAAGGCAGCATAGCAAATGGTGGTTTTATGGGAAAGATGTGGTGATGTCATAAATAGGGAAGGAGCTTAGAAGAGCCCTTATGATGCCCATACACTTACAGTAGCAGCCACAGACACTGCCACATATTTCCCAAAATTTCTGTGAAATTTCCAGAAATATCTCCTGCTTTCTGCATTTCCACAGTAGGGGCAGCAGAGAGAAACTCTTCAGAAATGTTGTGAAATATCTGGAAATAGCTGGCAATGTCTCTGGCTGCTACTGTAATTAAAGTTATTTTCAATGAAAGAAAATACTTTTTGAATTTAAACTTGTTATGTAGGTAGCAAGAATGATTATGATATGTTATTAGGGAATTCATATCATGATGAACCTTCTCCTAATGATAAAATCAGGATAATAGTATTAACTGGAAGGTCACATGCTGATGAGGTCATCAGAAAAACCCCACTAGAGGGCTACATTAGTAGGAGAAGTTGTAGGCTGGTCAGTGTCTTCTGACTAGCAATGAGTGAGGAGGTGTGAGTGTTTACACATCTGAAAAGGTATTGAATGATATTGTATATACAGAGAAGAGAGCAGAAGTCAAGAAGAGGACTTGCTTGATGTATGGATTTTGTATTTTCATTGGTGTGCAAGACTTAACACCTTACTATATTTCTTTTCTGTAAATGTCTGGACTTTTTATATAATTTTGGACAATAAAATGATAAACTCTGAAGAAAGCACTTTTTATGCACTAAACCCTATGGCTGGTGCCTGTTAGTAGAACCCACACGTCCACACCCATGCATTCTTGAATTCCCCCACTATTTTTGACCTTACAACCTCCTCAGGAAGGCTGTTCCATGTGGCCACCACCCTCTCTGTAAAAAAATACTTCCTCACATTGCCTCCGAGCCGTCCCCACTCTATCTTCAAATTGTGTCCCCTTGTTCTTGCACATCTCTTTTTCTGAAAGATGCTATGCTCTTGGACTTTGTTGATTCCCTTGAAGTACTTCAAAGTTTCTATCATGTCCCCCCTCTCCCTCCTTTCCTCAAGGGTATACATATTAAGCTCCTTTAGTCTCTCTTTGTATGGCTTCTGTTGTGGACCCTGCACCATTTTAGTTGCCCTCCTCTGGACTACCTCCACCCAGTCTATGTCCTTGCAGAGATGGGGTCTCCAGAACTGCACACAGTACTCAAGATGGGGTCTCACTAACTGCCTGTACAGAAGTATAACAACTTCCTGTTTTCTACTGGTGATGCCTCTCCCTATGCAGCCCAGTATCCCCCCAACCATCCCTACTGCCTTCTCACATTGCTTGCTTATCTTTAGGTCATCTGATATGACTACCCCCAGGTCCCTTTCCATTTTTGTTGTTGTTACTACGCATCCCCCCCATTGTGTACTCTTCCCCTGGGATTTTGTTTCCCAGGTGAATTACTTTGCACTTCTTTGCACTGAATCCAAGCTGCCATACTTTTGAACAATCCTCCAACCTTGCCAAGTCCATACTCATCCTTTCCACCCCACCCTTGTGTATCAACCCTGTTGCAAATCTTTGTGTCGTCTGCAAAGAGGCATATTTTTCCTTCCAGTCCCTCTGAAATGTCACTTATTAAGACATTGAAAAGGGCTGGACCCAATACTGAACCCTGTGGTACCCCACTAGTCACCCCCTTTTCTTCAGAATGGACTCCATTTGCTATTACCCTCCGTGTCCTGTTGTCCAGCCAATGTTTCACCCAGGCTACCACACTGGGGCCCACTTCCAGGCTGGCTAATCTGTTTATTAATCTTTCATGTGGAACTGTGTCAAACGCCTTGCTAAAGTCTAGGTAGGCCATGTCCATAGCACCTCCCTGGTCTACTACTTTGGTCACCTAGTCAAAGAAATCTATTAGATTTGTCTGACATGACCTTTCCACTGTGAATCCATGCTGTCTTGGGTCCTGTGCCCCACTGGCCTCTAGGTACTCAGCAAGTCTGTCTTTCAAAAGTGAGTCCATCATGTTCCCTACCACTGAGGTCAAGCTAATGGGTCTATGGTTTCCTGCCTTTGCTTTGCTCCCATGTTTGTGAAGGGGAATCACATCCACCCAACTCCACTCCTTAGGTACTACACCATCCTCCAATGATTTGTTAAAAAGGGTAATCAGTGGTGTCACTAGCTCTCCTCTTAACTCTTTTAGAATTTTGGGGTAAATCCATCAGGCCCCATTGCTCTGTCCATCTTCAGTTTTAGGAGTTCTTTCAGAACCCTTTCTTCTGTGAAGGGACTGGTATCAACCCCCCCCCCTTATCCAGAGTGCTTCTACTGACTGGATTAGGTACCTCCCCCATCTCTTGCTTTGTGAATACTGAGCAGAAGTATTCATTCAATATCCCTGCATTTTCACTGTCCCTCTCTGCCCACCCGCCCTCCACTTTATTAAGCCTCACTATCCCTCCCTTGGTCTTTCTTTGCTCCCTAATACACCTATAAAAGATTTTATCCCCTTCTTAACTAAGTTGGCTATCTTTTCCTCGGTTTGGGCCTTTGCTACTCTGACTGCCTTCCCTGCTTCCTTCTGCTTTAAATGGTACAGTTCTCCATCCTGCTCCTTTTGTATTTCCTTATACTTCCTGAATGCTATCTTTTGCTCCCTAACCTTTCCTGCCACCTCTTTTGAGAACCATAGTGTTTTTTTCTTTCGTTTTGATTTGTTTGCTTCACACAAAGACTTATTGCCTCTGCGATGGCAGTTTTAATATTTCCCCATTGTTCCTCCACCACTCCTTCTTGCCTGTTTGTCAGTGCTTTTCTGAGGCACTCTCCCATTTCGACAAAGTCAGCCTCCTAAAGTCCAGTACCCTCACTTTTGTATGGCTTGACTCTGCAGCTGGGTTTATTGTGAACCACACTGTTTGGTGGTCACTTGTTCCCAGATGGCTACCCACTTCTAGATCTGAAATACTCTTTCTATCCCCTTTTGAGAGTTCCAGGTCTAAGACTGCTCCCTCTTGAGTGGGTTCCAACACTAGCTGACTGAGGAATGCCCCTCGTAGGGCATCGAGAATGATCCTGCTCTTGGATGTGGCTGCAGCAAAGATGCTCCAGTTAACATCTGGCATATTCAGGTCTCCCATCAACAATATCTCCCCTTTCTCTGCCATCCTAAGAATGCCTTCTATCATTTTCTTGTCCATTTCCTCCTCCCTGAGACAGGGGTCTGTAAACAACCCCCGTGCAGACTGTAGTGCCATTTCTGTTCTCCGGGGTGACCCCAGTGCCTTCTCTCCTCCCTGTTTACCCTTTAGTTCCATTGCTTTGATCCCTTCCATAGAGAGCTACTTCTCCTCCCCTTCTGCCCTCCCTGCCCCTCCTGTAGATTGTGTATCCTGGTATGCTGACATCTCAGTCATGGTTCTCTGTGTACTATGTTTCTGTGACTGCCATGATATCCAGGCATCCCTCTTCCATCAAGGCCACAAGTTCAGGGAGCTTGTTACCTAGACTACGGGCATTGGTACTCATTACCCTCCATTTTTTGATGGCGTTACCACTTTTTGCCTCATCCCTGTCCTTACTGCCTTTGCCTTTTTCTCCATTTACTCCTGCCCTTGTCCTTATTGACTTCTCTATCCTGGTGTTTACCTCACTAACTACCCTGATTTTTTAAGGGGGGGCTAGGATTTCCCTGCTCTTTTTCAGTGCCCCCCCCTTGGCTAGTTTAAATGCCTGACAATGAAGCAGCTAAACCTATCACCTAGGATTCTGGTTCCCCTCCTGAACAGATGCAGACCATCATGCCAGTATAGGCCTGCATCCCTCCAGGCCAAAACCCTGATCTCTGCACCAGTTTTTCAATCATTGATTGAATCTCATGGCATGGAGCATCCTTGCCTCACCTCTGCCATAGACAGGCAGCACCTCCAAGAAGGTTACCATGCATGCTACTTGTCTAAGGCCACTCCCCAACCCCACAAACTCCTCCTGCACTACACTGATCCCTTTCCCAGCCAGATCATTTGTCTCTAGGTGGACAATGACATCCAGCTCCATTCCCTGTGCAGCTGCTCCTGCGATCCTGAGGATTCACTCCCTGTCTCTCCAAGCCATGGTGCCAGGCAGACACATTACCTCCCTCTCCCCCCTACCCCAGTTCTACCCCCTAACAATGGAGTCCCCCAACAGAAGTTGTTTCCTTCCGCTGTGGGTTCCTATGCCACCCTCCTGTGGGTCTCCTTTGTGGAGGTTCCCAGCATCCTCCTTGGTCTCCACTGCAGGTGCCTCCATAAAGGAAACCACACTCTGCCCGAACAGCATATGAATTGTGGAGAGGTACAACTGGAGGGATGCGACTCTGTTCCACCACCCTAACCCTCCCTGAGCCCTCTGTGGTCCAACTGCTCCTCTTTCTTGGCAACCTCTGAGGCAGCGGCAGCAGTCCTGGTGGTCCCTGGGTGGGAGAGGTGGTCCCCTAAATCCTGACCAACTCAGCCTGGAGATGAGCAACCTCCTCCCTCAGCCCAGAGAGGTGCCTGCAGATGGGACAACACTGCATCCTCCAGAACGTCTCCCTGAAGACTGCCACTCCACAGCCACTGCACTGCACCACTCCCATCATGTCTTATTTGTGGCCCCTCAACTGTTTTTACTTTCACTTCAATGGTGCACATAGGTGTCATCAGGCATACTTAGTGAACTTTGCTGAGAAGAGTAAAATCTGGAAATTCAAGGGGTGGCATAAGCCACAAGCCAGTGCAGAAAATACAAACAGAGCCTGATGTACCTGAAGAACTGTTTTTCCCCTGCTCAGATGTTTTAGTGTGCGATTATGAATGATCTTTGGAAGATGTCTGGGTGCTAAACGTAAGAGGCCAGAACTGTATGTGTGACCTGATTTAGTGTTTATGTATGAGTTCTGGTGTGAATGGATTTCTGTAAAGCTGGCTACCTTAATATGGTACAGAAATGTACCTTGATATGGTACAGTAGTATACCTTGATATGGTACAGAAGCTTATCACAATGCATCTTAAACACAGTAACTAAAAGCCAGCCAGCTTCTGTTTGAGAGGTAGTGTGTGTGTGTGTTAAAATACTATGAATATATCAGGATCACTGGCTTACTACATATTGATGCCTGGTGGAGCAATGTTTGTGTGGCAGGGTAGCACATCTTTTGGTTTGTGTTTATGGAGGGGGGGGGGACACCAGTTCTGTCAACTCACACATAAAAGTTTAAAATTCCTACACCCCTGTTAGTGCATGGGAAAACTTCTGGGAGAGGAGGCTGTTCAGGTATGATGGACTGCACCTAATGAGGGAAGAAGTAAGAGCACTGCACACAAACATTTGATGTGTGCATATGGAATTTAAACTTGGGAATGGAGAGCTGGAGGCTAAGGATCCTATCAAAGACACCCTAGAAGATAGGAACTTAGCTGAAACTCCCCCCAAAACAGAAATGACTCACAGAATGCAAAAAGGACTAGCAGGAACACAAAGGGAGGTAAACAAATGGAAGTGGGACTCAGTAGTAGGCCTACTAGAAAGAAACTAGAAGTAAAACACAAGGTCAAGTGAGGAAAAATTAAAAGGAGTGTTGATAGACCATGGAAAGCCATGAACACTCACAGCCTGGTGAATAAAATCTCAGACCTAATGGCCTTGTTGTTAGATAATTACCTGGACACTGTTGCTGTGACCAAGACATGGTGCACAGGGAACCATGACTGGGATATAGCTGTGCCAGGATACACGCTGTCCTGAAAAGATAGGCTAGGAAAAAAGGGAGAGAAGTGGCTATCTACGTTAAGGAAGAAATAACAGTTACAGGCATAAAGGCAAGGCAAGGCAAATTTTATTTTTATAGCCTCCAATCCCTGAGGCTCTAGGCACCAGGCAGAATAGGTTATACAAACAGTGATACAGGAATTAACACACAATAAAATCATACTAAAAATAAATTAATAAAACATTAAAATAACATTTCAGCAATGACAAAATCACTAGGCTATGTTAATTTATAGTCTATGAAGCAACGGGTTGGTGCGCAGTAGTTACAAAGCTACTTCAGGGAAGGCCTGCGAGAACAGGTAGGTCTTCAGCCCCTTCTTAAAGGCCTCAACTGTCCAGACTCCTCTGACACTAGCTGAAAATGAGTTCCATAGGGTAGGACTGGTGACACTAAATGCGCAGCTGCCAGAGGTTTTAAGCCTAACCCTAGAAATGTCGAGGAGCCCTCTAGTTGAGGACCGGACATAGCGGGTTGAGGTTGCAAGTGAAAGGAGCTCAGTCAGAAAGCTAGGGCCCAGCCCATATAGGGCCTTAAAGGTGAACAAACCCACCTTGAAGATATCCCTCCACTGGACCGGTGGCTAGTGCAGGGCTCGCAGGACAGGGGTCATATAACTGGACCTAGCCAGGCCAGTCAGCAACTTTGCGCCGCTGTCTTCTTCACCAGCTGTAGCCGGTGAAGGGTCCCTCCTGTGACCCTGAAGTATAGAGAGTTGTAGTAATCAAGCCTTGAAGTGACAAATGTATGTACTAGTGTTGGTAGGTCATCAGGCGGAACTAGATGCTTAATCCTGGCAATGCTCCTCCGGTGGCAAAAAACACCCTTAACAACAGAAGACACCTGGGTTTCCAGGGTGACTCTGTTGTCAAGGATCATGCCAAGATTTTGCTCTCTGGTAGAAGCCAGCAACGATGCTGATCCTAGGCATAAACCTGTATCTGCCCTGGTTATGCCTCTATCACACCCTCAACCTGACTCAATCACCAGTACCTCCGTCTTATCCGGGTTAAATCACAACCAGCTGGAAGACATCCAGTCTTTAACCTCAGCAAGGCAGCTTTTAAGAATGTCCATGGCATTGTGTGTTCCTGGGGTGAAGGACAAATACAGCTGGGTATCATCTGCACAGCAGTGAAATCCCACGCCATATTGTCAAATGAGCTCTTGCAGGGCAACACGTATACTGTGAATAACTTAGGTGACAGGATAGAGCCCTGAGGAATCCCACATTGCATGTGCTGTGGGGATGAAGAGAAATTCCCCATTGTCACCTGTTGCATCCTGCCAGAACGGTAGGATTCAAACCAGCAGATGACAGAGCCAGCAATCCACATAACTCTCGAAGGCAATCCAAAAGAATGCTGTGATCCATGGTATCGAATGCTGGAGAGATCGAGCAGGACAAGAATTGAATTGTCCCCTCTATCATTTTGCACCCTAACTAGTGCCGTTTCCATACTATGCCTTGCCCAGAAACCCAACTGGAATGGCTCATAGATATCAAAGGACACAAGGTGATCCTCAAGCTGCTATGCCACTAATTTCTCAACACCTTTGCTCAAAATGGCAAGTTGGAGATTGGACAGGAATTTGCCAGAATGTCAGTGTTGAGATATGGGTTCTTCAAGAGAGATCTTACCAGAGTCTCCTTCAAGGTGCCTGGAAAGACTCCCTCCATCAAACACCAGGCAATCCCAGTGAACATCGGGCCGATGGTCTTGGCACATCTCATTAAGAAACACGTCAGGGCTGGGTCCAGTTCACAGTAGGTGTGCATCAGCTTTGCGATCACCTCAATGACATCATCCACCTCCACTGGTTTAAACTCATCCCAGATGGATGGAGAGCATCTGTTCCTCACAGGCTGGTTACTGCAAGGCAAAAATTGTCTCACTGACAGAATCCCTGACTGGATAGAGGACACTCTGTCAGAGAAAAACCAAGCAAACTCCTTGCACAATGTAACTGAAACAACTTTTTTCTGTCGCAGACAGACAGGGTGTAAAAGTCTGTCTATAGTCTGAAAAAGCTGGTCTGGTTTGTTTTTCCCTGCATCAATCTCCCTAGACAGGAATTCTGCCTTTTTACAGTTCCTTGCCCCTTGGTACTCACAGTAATGAGCACACAAGGCCAGTTTATCCTCTTCCGATTGTGTCTTCCACCAGCAATGCTCTAGCCTCCAATCAACGATCTTCACTGCCTTGAGATCCCCATCAAACCAGGGGGAACTCAATTGAGAAGATCTAGGTCATATACTGGCTGAGCAATGGCATCAAGTGCTTAGGAGACAGCCTTATTATAGGTCACCCGCTGCCTCACTCATGCTAACTGCACAGACAGCATCCACACTAGATAAATCAGCCATTGACAGTAATCCCTCTGGGGCAATCCCTTCCAAGGATGATAGCTGACCATCTCAGTAGGAGAAAGGTGTTTGGGGGGACCCAAACAGGAACTTCACAATGCAGTGATCAGACCAAATGACCTGGTCACTCATGAGGTTGGTAACATCAAGCCCCAGGGGGAACACCATGTCAGGTGTGTTGTAGGGGTGATGGGTCGCAGAAGTAACTGCTTGTGTCAGGTCCAGTGATGACATCAACTGGAGAAGATTTGACCAAGTTGTGAGGATTCGATGTCAGCCCAGGTATTGAAGTCCCCCAGAATTAAACATCTGGGGGCCTCCAATACCATGTCAATGACAAAGTCTGCAACCTCCTGCAGGAAATCCCACCAGACACCAGAGGGTGATAAATGAGGAGGACACTGCAACCTGCACATGGACCCCCATGTTCCACCACACACTCAGAAGACCTAGGCAAACCGACTGGGTGCACCGTGAAGCCTAAGCTGGATCTAATACAGACGGCCATCCCACCCCCACCCCTATGGTCTCTCCTTGGGCAATGCACTACAGAGAACATGGCTGGGACAGCTGCTTCCAAAATTGGGCCTGTGTTGCAACCCAACCAGATCTCCGTGATGCAAGCGAGGTTGACTGAGGGAATCAAGTCTGCCATAATTGCGGTCTTGTTCCACATCGACCTCGCGTTGCATAGCAATGTCCGAAGAGGGTTGGTGGCTGTTGCTGGCCCTTCGACCCCTTGTCCACTCGGTCTGGTGGGAACCAAGGGGACAGAGATCAAACATGTCAGGCCTCTCTCTAGGCTCCATCTGATCCCAGAGCATCTCCTGCACCAAACAACCTCTATCCTACTCACCTCAGCCCTGCCTATTGCACCCCACTGCCACCGACCAATGCATGCCCTCGTAATGCCAATCTTCCTACAATGTCTTGCTGTAGTATCTGACACTAGGAGGTCAGTAAAGGGACACAGGTCATGCAGCTGGAGCACAGCATAGACAAGGAGTAAGAGGCCAGAATCCCTACATATTCCTGAGCAGCTAATGCACCAGCCCACCTAATCTCTAAGCTTATTCTTACTCAATAGTCAAACTAATCACACAAACTTGAACACTGAAAAGACAAACAAGCCAATCACACAACCAAGCACATGAACCAGCCACACAAACAACAGACAGCAACACTAATATAACAATTTAAAACAGTTTAAATGCTCCCCCACTCAACCCACCCAACCCATAAGAAAAGTTTCAACAAACATGAGAATCTCAACAGGATTATGAAAACTGGAGGCTGTAAACAAAAATGTTTAAATGGCTATAAACAGAAAATATTTAAATATATGTAGTTCAAAATCAACAGGTAAATAGTCTTCTGTAAGACTCACTGTCCAATGTTCAGAATAAAATGCAAATAAAATGCCACAAGGAGCTCTCGCCTCCTCAGGCTAGTAGGAACCAGCATACTGAGAATTCTAAGCCTGAGGTTCAATGGGCAGAGCAACAATGTCACTCCCCCATCAGGCCTTAAAAGGCCACTCCTCCTGGACTGTTCCAAGATTCATTTCTTCATTGCAGCCGGAGGAGCTGCCCTGCCTCACTTCGGGCTATTGTCATGCTTCCTCCACTCCTCCCACTCACTGAACACCTGAAGCCATTTCCTTTGCCTCCCTGGTCTCCCCTCATTTTTCTTTGTTTTTTGTTCTGCCTTCCTGGCTGCTGCTGCTCCATTCTCTGTCTCTGTCTCACCTGTCATCTCCCATTATTTTCATTCCTCTCTCCCCACTCCCGCTTCCCCTGCTTCATTGCAGCAGCATTGTTGCTTTCTGTCTCTCCTCCCCTTCCTCTCATTTTCCAATTCCCCCATACCTTCCATTTTTCATCCCTGCCTCCTCCACTCCACTCCACACCAACTTGTTGCTGTAGAGCCACTTGCTTCCCTCTCTGTACCATCCTGTGTCCCTGAATCTTCACCCCTCTTGGCATTGCCCTGGATTCAGACTGTTCCGCTGACTCCAAGGACTGCTGACCTGGACCAACGCTGAGATTCCTCTGCTGCAGCACTCCCTTTTTGGTCTGGGCTCTCACCTGTGCTTTGCTTGTCCATTGTCTTTGGTATGTGCAACTTCATTTTGTTATAATGCACTACAGATTATTGCCTCAGTGTTACAGTATGGTCGTGTGCATACCTTCTGTGACTTGGAGGCATTATTAATTGAATTAGCCTATTTGTTAGATACAGCACTAGCTGTTTCCCACTACTCCTATCCTATCATGTTGCAAAGACATTTCCATCTATAACTGAAATTACTCAGGATAGATGTGCTGTCACATCACAGTAGCACAATATTCTATAGGCACCCCTTATGCTGTTAGAGCTATTTGTGGATGCACAACCTTTTCCATCATTGACCTCAATTGATTGACTCAGTCCTTCTCTCTACTTATAGCCACTGTATCGGGGGTATCTACCCCTGTAGATTCCACTTATTGCCCTCCTCCTCCTCCTCCCATTCCCTCCACCCTCCATTCCTTCTGCCCTCCATTCCACTCCTTTTCTGACCTTTGCTTTCTTTTGGGGTTTTCCCTATCCTGCCATCACCTTCCCTATTAGTATTCTCTGTTTACCCTACTCTGTCTGGTGTCCTGGTGTCTAAGTCTGGTTCTCCTTTACTCAGTCTGACCTCAGGGTCTAGTTATTTACATTGATTAATCAAGGATACCTCTCATTGGGTCTAATGCTACCCCATCGAACTGCTGCACTCCTGTGGTTATCACCATTAGTCTCCTCATGATCACATCTGGGTCTCCCTCACTCATCCAGCCTCTCTGTGGGTCTACTCCTTCACATCAACTACTCAAACATAAACCTCTCAGGTCCATACTACCTCAACTCAACCGCTGTCCTTTCGGAGACATGCCTTTAGTGTCTGTTGCCTCATGGCCCAGGGCTCCTTCCTCGATCTTGACTCTAAATTGCAGTAGCTGAGCCATCACTAATTGAAACATCCTTCAGCCTGGAGGGAAGGTGACCTATACCTTATATTCCCAGAGGTTTCCTCCTCAAAGGGTTTTTTTTCTTTCCTCCATACCAATGGTCATAATTTTAATCAGGGTTAGTGTTTTCATAGGCTCCTAATTAGGTTCCACTGTTGGATGGAGTTTGATGGTGGCCCTGGCTGTTCCCTCTCTCCTTAGGAAGTCTGCCCTTCTGCATCTTGTCTGATTTTCTTTCGTTCATCGTCCTCATTATATCTCATTCTTCTCCTGTCCTTGCTATCTATGTATGTCACATTTATTTCTGGTCTCGATATCTCCTGATTTCTAGCCTCTTCGATGCTCAATACCCTTTTGGGTATTCTTTTTGGGCTTCTTCCTAAGCTATCTTTAGCCAACTGACTAATTTCATGGCACTTACAGGGATGGAACCCTCCTCTATGGTTCCTTGTCTTTGTATCACTGTAGGGTGGTATATCCCATGGATAGAGAGGCAAACAGCCATAATGTATCTAAGTCACACAAGTGCACATCATATCAAGTTGCATAAGCACATTGAATGGGAAGGCTATGTCTGAGGTTTAATGGGCAGAGCAACAATGTCACTCCCCCATCAGACTTTAAAAGACCACTCCTCCTGGACTGTTCCAGAATTCATTTCTTCATTGCCCCACAATCCTCCCCTCCTCTTCCAGTGGCACGTCTCTCTTTTCCATGGGCTTCTGCCTAAGCTACCTTTAGCCAAGGGACTCATTCCTGTGACACCTATAGGGATGGAACCGTCCTCTAGGGTTCCTCGCCATCATACCCCTAGGGTGGTATATCCCATGGATAGAGAGGTGAACAGCCACAATGTATCTACTGTAAGTCACACAAGTGGGCATCATATCAAGTTGAGTAAGCACATTGAAACTAAACCCATGGCTCTCTCACTACACATGAGAAAGTGCAAATTCAGAAAACAAATAAAGATTAAAAAGCTACAGCAGTTAGTTTAGGCATTCTCACTGCCAGGAAGTCCACCTTGATAAAGAAGTTTCCAGCCCAGATATCTGTCAAAAAGGCTTTGGTGAAATTGCAAAATGTTGCCGACATAGTCAGATACAACACAGTCCTACCAGTACACTTCCAGATAGACGGAATGTCTGTCCCAGGTGCTCCACAGTATTCCTTTCATTGGAAACAGACAAGCCAACCTTATAGAACATCCACAATACAGCAAATAGTTTGCCACAATAATGGAGCTGGCAAATCTGCAAAGAGAATCACATTTGGCAACATCCAAGATCCAAAATCAGTTCTGGGGCTCTAACAAATCAGACAAAGGAACAACAAATCAAGAAATCTCAATCCACTTTCCTGGGCTGTGAAATCTACACCATCCCTCACCAAAGGCAGGAGACATGCAGAACACAGAGCAGACCAGGAGCGGGACTCAGAAAGGCAGCACTGCAGCTTAGTAATCAATCCACACAGGCAATAGCGGAACACAGATGCCAAAATGGACACTGGTGGACACCCACAAATTCCAGCAGTACAGGTGAAAAATTCCTTGTAGCAGAGTTAGAAATCAGGCAGCAACCAGCAAAACTTCCTGAAGCCAAAACTGTCAGGTCAAACTGACCACAAGAGTGAGTGTGAGTCTAATAACAAAATGAACAGTCACAGGTGTAATTCTGATACCAAACAAGATGACAAACAGTAATGGCAGACTAACTACAAAATAAAATGAATACTCCTACAAATAACTCTTCTTTCAGCCCCTAACTATAATACCCAGCCGTGCTACTACATTAACTAAAAACACAAACCAATTTACTAATGGTTAAAATCAACTAAAATCAGATTCTCCTTCACCTAAGCAGATAGTCAGCCCAGTGTGGCCACCATCTTGTTGAGGGTAAATTGCAAGTGGGGATAGGGCTTTTAAGGGCATAAGAGAGGTAGGGGAAGCACTGTGGGTAATGCTGAAATCTGTGAATGGTACTGCCATTTGAGTAGATGGGACCTACAGACCTCTGACACAGGGTGAAGAGTTTGACAGTGCACTAGTGGAAATAGTCAAAAAATTGGCAGCAAAGGGAAAGATATTGCTTATGGGAGACTTCAATTTGTTAGATGTCAATTGGAGACCCTCATAATACAGCCACAGCAAAGAGCAGAAACATCATGGAAACTCTTCAGGGGGCAGGACTCAGACAGCTAGTGGTAGAACACACCCATAAGGGGCAGTATTGGACCTGGTGTTTACCAATGGAGAAAGCGTGATGGATGTAGAAGTGGGGAGTCACCTAGGGTGCAGCGATCACAGTGTGGCATGATTTAACATAAGGATAATAGAGGAATCCAGCTACACAAAAGCAAGGGTCATGAATTTCAAAGGGTCGATTCTGCAAAGATGGAGGTATGTCTGAGAAAAGTCCTAGGGGGTAAAATGAAAAAAAGAGGATGTAGAGGAACAATGGGCACATCTTAAGGGAGCCATAATGAAAGCCATGGGCCTTTGTGTTAGGCAAATAATTAAAACAAAGAGGAAGAAAAAGACATTCAGGTTCTCACTGGAGGTGGCAAGGAGGGTGAGGGAAAAAATACATCATTCAGAAAATACAAAGAAACACAAAGGGAGGAAGAAAGAGGAATGTATCTGGAAAAGCTAAAGGAGGTGGGGAAAACAGTCAGTAAGGCCAAGGAACAGACAGAGGAAAGAGTAGCCAAGGCAATTAAAAAAGGAGAAAATACCTTTTGTTAGATACATTAGAGAGAAGAGGAAAAAACAGGGGTGGGATTGCGTGAATGAAAAGGGAAGGGAGGGGGTCAACAGAAGGGGATCAGGAAAAAGCAGAAATCCTAAGTAAACATTTTGCTTCAGTGTTCATGGTAGAAGGGGACCGGAAGGGACCAAAGCTAAGTGTAAGAAGTACCAAGGGAGGAGTGTAGATTCCAGTCCATTCACAGTAGAGGGAGTCCTAAAGGAATTAGAAAATCTGAAAATTGATAAAGCAATAGAGCCAGATGGAATACATCCCAGAATTTTAAAGGAACTAAGAAAGCAGCTAGTAGGACCACTGACAGCCTTGTTCAACATATAGAATAGTGGATGGGTGACCATCCACAACAAGGCTGTGTTTACATCAAAGTTGTTGATGACATCTTGGAGACCTTAAAAGCAAAGCTCGAGAGGTCTCCATGATGTCTTCAACAACCAAGATGGAAACACAGCCATAGTTGTGGAATGTTAACCATCCACTATTTTATATAGTATATGGTTCCTGGCTTGGCTATTTTTTTTCCCCCTGAAGTTTACGGTTACCTTGGTTACGTCTACTCGTGCTGCTCCCGTTCTGGCTCCCTCATGCTTGTCCCACTCAGACTCAGTTTGGCGTCACCCTGTACTGCTAGCTCATCACCATTTAGTTTAAAAATAAAATAAAAAAAATCAAATAACCACGATTCACTTTGGTGACACAGAGCCTTGTGAGGCTCTCCGTGTCAAAATGAGGAGGGTCCCCCAACTGGTGCTCGCTTAATCGCACCACCATGTTGCACAAATTTTTTCTCCTCAGAGCATTGAGTGAGCTAATCAGGTGGCAGGGCAAGGTAAAAAAAGCTGTTGTACTATCGATGTGATATCAGACCAATAGTACAACAGCTTTTTTGACCTTTGAACTGTCCTACAACAAGATTTTGAAAGCCACAGCTTTCTATTCATAATAAGCTCTAACCATATACTATAAATCATTAGAAACAAGTGTGGTTCTGGCAGAATGGAAGAGGGTGAAAGTTGTCTCTCTCCATAATAGTGGGAGCAAGGTGGAGGCTGGTAACTATAGGCCAGTCACACTAACCTCAGTGGTAGGAAACTTGATTTAATCATTACTCAAGGGAAGTACTGTGACATACCTTGAATCCAGTGAACAGCAGAATCCAAGACAGCATGGTTTCATGGCAGGCAAGTCTTGCCAAACAAACCTGATACATTTCTTCCATTGGTTGGCAAGGGACATTGATCAGAGAGGGGTGGTAGTTGTGGCCTACCTAGATTTTAGCAAAGTCTTCAATACTGCCCCACATAAAAGGCTAATAAACAGATTGAGCAGCATGGAAGTTGGATCTGGGGTGGTTAACTGGGCTAGAAATTGGATGAACAGTAGGACACAAAGGGTGGTAGTGAATAGAGTTCAGTCCAAGGAAAGGGAGGTGACCAGTAGGGTGCCTCAGGGATCGGTGTCTGGCGAAGTCCTTTTTAATGTCTTCATAAATGATACTGCAGAGGGATTGGAGTGGAAGGTGTGCCTCTTTGCAGATGACATAAAGATCTGCAATAGGGTAGATACACCAGAAGGGGTGGAAAGAATGAGATGGGACCAGGGCAAGCCGGAGACTTGGTCAAATGTATGACAGTTGAGATTCAACACACAGGAGTGTGAAATTATGCACTTAGGGCATGGGAACCCAAAAGAGGAGTACTCAATAGGGGGAGGGTACTGTCAGACACCAAACAGGAGAGAGATATATAATTATTCCTAGATGAGTACCTAAAGGTGGCTGGACATTGTGAAAAGATAATTAAAATGGCCAGCAAGATGTTGGGATGCATAGGGAGAGTCATCACAAGAATAAAACAAGGGTATGTCACCAATACTGTGACACCCAGATAGCGAACACCCCACAGTGAAACCCCAGCTGTGCCTAAATCGGCAGCAATGGGGGGTTTGCTTCGATACACTGTATGGTGATGGAGGGAAATATCTAACTCCACTGTCTGTGTGACATGGGGTTAGATATATTCAGTAGGAGGTATGTGGGGGACACAGCCCCTCCCCCACATTGACCATCGGGATGTTACCAGTTCGGTGTCACATCGTGGTCAGGGTTGTCGATCAATACCTGGTGCTGTAGTGGACTTTGCGGTTGGGGTTGTCACACTGGCATCATGGAACTGAAAACAAATTCTAGCAAAACCAATACAGCTGCAAAATAATGATTTGGCAGGAAGAGAAATTTGTAAACTTGCAGTTTTTGCACTAACCACTGAGCCACCTAACTGCACTTTCTATTTGTTGTGATAGGCACACACTGACTAATATATATATATTTATATAATGGGGATAAGACATATTCCAGTGAAATAAACCATGTTATTTTCATTGCAGTGAAATAAATCCTGATGACGTCAGCAGAGTTAAAGTAAATACCATTGATTACACCCCCGAAACCCGCACTAAACCCATGCAAAGCCATGCAATTGTGCAAAGCCGCACTAAACCCACACTAATCCCATGCAAACTGTACATTTTGCAACATTGCCGCACTGTAAAATTGGACACATGATGTGCATATCGTGGAATATGAAAAATATTTTCACTCCTGCCTCATGAGCACTGTATATTCCCCTTGTACCTTCGGCACTCGTGAAATATCCAGGCTCACTCTGCAGGAGTGAAAATATTTCCATATTCCACCTATTTATAGATATTTATATATATATATATATATATATATATATATATATAGACATATGTGTGTGTATGTATTTATATATATATATATATATATATATATATCATATTCCAGAGTGACATAGCAGTGCACTGTCTGCACACGTTTTTACAGATTAAAAAAAAGACATCAAGGGAATGTTTTCTTCTTTTCAGGCTCTGAGGGACAATGGAGGGTTGGAGTTGCCACTCGACAACTCATTTATATCAGCAATGACATGCATAAGGCTGAAACTGATCTACATAGTAAGGGAATGTAGACTAGCAATTTTTACACTAAACACTGAGCAGCCAAACTGCACTTTCTAATTGTGATACACACACACTGACTAATACATATGCTGTACACATATATGCAGCTATATTCCAGTATAACATAGCAGTGCACTGTCTACACACACAGAGTATTGCCACACACACACACACACACACACACACACACACACACACACACACACACACACACACTGCCTTATATGGTATCTATTTACTTATGTATCTAACCCTAACTTTTACTGTATTTAGGATGAGCACTGTGTTTTGCACTAACTCATTTTACTAATTTATGGCACAACTGGGTAACTAAGGTAGTGGACGAAGGAGGTGCAGTATATGTGACCTATCTGGACTTCAGAAAGGCCTTTGACACTGCCTTCCATGGAAGGCTGATTAACAAACTGCGCAGCCTAGAGGTGGATCCTAAAATAGTTCTGTGGGTGGAGAACTGGCTGAATGGCAGGAGTCACAGAAGGTTGTGGTAAACAGGGAGTACTCCGGAGAGGGAGAGGTGATGAGCAGGGTGCTACAGGGGTGGTATTGGGGCTAGGCCTCTTTAATTTCCTTATTGGGGACAATGCAGAGGACTGGAGGGGGAGGTATGCCTCCTTACAGATGATACAAAGGTATGCAATAGCGTGGACACTCCATGGGGTTTTGACAGAATGAGGGAAGACCTTAGAAAACTGTAGAAATGGTCTGAAGAATGACAGTTGGGATTCAATGCAAAGACATGCAGGATCATGCACCTAGGGCACAAGAACCCAATGAAAAGTACAAACTAGGTGGGGAGGTACTGACAGTCACAAAGCAGGAAAAGGACCTGGGTGTTATCATCTCAGAGGATCTAAGAGAAAGTAGGCTGTGTAATAAGGTGGCTGCAAAGGCTATCAAGATGCTTGGATGTGTAGGGAGGGGTATCAAAAGTACAAAGAGGGAAATCATCTTGACCCCTGTATTAGACACTCATGAGACCGCACCTGGAATACTGCGTCCAGTTCTAGAGGCCCCATCTGAGAAAGAACATAGACAGGGTGGAGGCGGTGCACTGTAGGACAAGTAAATGGTGCAGGGCCTGTGGGATAAGACCTATGAGGAAAGACTAAAGGAGTTAAATATGTATTCCCTGGAGGAAAGGAGGAAAGGGGTGTACATGACTGAGACCTACAAATACATCACCAGTATAAAGGGAGTACAGGAAGGAAGCATCTTTCAAAGTAAGAGATGCTCTAAGTCAAATGGACACAAAATGAAGTTAGAGGGAGAAAGGCTCAGGGGAAATGTGAAATTTTTTTTTTTCATTTAGAGGGCGGTGGATAGCTGGAATAGCATACTAGAGGGGGTGGTAGGTGAAAACATGGTCACAGAATTTAAAAAGGAGTGGGATAGACATGTAGGTATCCTGGGGGCATGGAGAGGGGATCTAGAGTTCAGTTTGCACATGAGGCCTCACAGTAGATAGGGATTAATAGGGCAGACTGGGTGGTGATGCAACTCCCACCCCCCCCAAGCCTGCCTCCCACTGAGTACCCACCAGTCCGTACCCCCAGACTCCCCAACACACTCTCATGCACCTGAACAGGTTCCAATGTAAAGATCCACGCTACCATTGAAGACACGTCTTGGTGCAGGAACTGGAGACTGCTATATGAGAAATAAGGTAAGTGCGGTTCAATGTATTTCAATGGGCTTTCAACTGTACTTACCTTATCTTTCAAATGATAGCAGTGGCTGGTTCCAGCAGCAAGACATGTTTTCCATGGAACAGCAGCTCTTCACACTGGGATCTGTTCAGGTGAATGAGAGTGTGTGTGGGGGGATCTGAGGGTGTGAGGTGGCAGGTGGTCAGTGGGAGGTTGGGCTGGGGGTACATCAGTGATGGACATTTTTGTACAGATTAAAAAAAAGACTTGTACAAGATGCACCAAGGGGGAGGGTAACTTATTGCATATTTTCTGGCTTTGCCCCAAGATAACCTCCTTATGGTCACATATTAAACAAAGAGTGGACCCCCTGTTGGGTCTTAATGACCTGTTTTCAGCTAAAGTTTGCCTCTTAGGAGACTTCTCTGAAATCCCAGTAACTACTTGCAAATACCACATGGCTGTAATATCCATGTCAGTTAAAAAAATTAATACTTAGACATTGGAAAGACAGTGAGGAGATATCATATGCTAAATGGTTGAGGGAACTCCTGGCTAATCTGAGCTGAGAAAATGATTGCCAGTCTTCGGAACAAAATGAATAGATTTAATCGAATCTGGGCCCCTTTACTAACCTTTTATTCTCTTCAAACTACCTAAATTAATGGGCATACTGGGGTTGATATACGGATTAGGCTAAGTTTTATCCATGCAAATCTGGAAGAGTGGGGAGGGGAGGTTGGGGGGAGGGGATGAGGAGACATTGTATATTTTCTCTATTTAGGTTTTGCTTTATGTTTGGAGGGGATGGGGGTAAGGGGGAGGGGGAGAAGACACATGCTAGATCCAGGTTATAATTGGATCTATTCTATGTAACTTGTGATGTGTTGTCTTCTGTATGTTGAAAACATTAATAAACTTTGAATGGAAAAAAAAAAGACATTGATGGACCATGTTCTTCTTTTCAGGCTCCCGAGGGACATCGAAGGGAGTTGGATTGCCACTAGACACTTCATTTAAAATAGCAATAACATGCATAAGGCTGAAACTGATCTGGATAGTGGGGAGGATGCAGACTACCAATTTTTGCACTAACCACTGAGCCCCCTAACTGCACTTTCTAATTGTTGTGATACACACGCACACACTGACTAATATGTATACACATATATCCATATATATTCCAGTATAACATAGAAACATACATTGAAACATCGACTTTGACAGCAGATAAGTACCACTTGGCCCACCCAGTCTGCCCAATTCCCTACCTATTGGATAAGCTGCAGATCCTAGTTAACCAACAGTCTACATCTTCCTACCCCCCACTAGAATTGCCTTATGTTTGTCCCATGCATTCTTGAACTCCCCCACTGTTTTTAACCCCCCGTTTCCTCATGATGGCTGTTCCATGCATTGACCACTATCTCTGTGAAAAAGTACTTTTTCACATTGCCCTTGAGCCATCCTCCCTCTGTCTTCAAGTTGTGCCTTGTGCTTGCACATCTCTTTTTCTGAAAGATGCTACCCTCTTGGACTTTTTTGATTCCCTTGAGGTACTTGATAGTTTCTATCATGTTCCCCCTCTCTCTCCTTTCCTTGAGGATATATATATTAAGCTCTCTTAGTCTCTCTTCAGATGGCTTCTGGTGCAGACCCTGCACAGTTTTAGTTGCCCTCCTCTGGACCGCCTTCATCCTGTCTATGTCCTTTGGAGATGGGTTCTCCAGAACTGCATGCAGTATTCCAGATGGGGTCTCGACAACCATCTGTTCAGAGGAATAACAACTTCCTGTTTTCTACTGTTGATACCTCTCCTTATGCATCCCATTATCCCCCAGCCATAGAAACAAAGACAAAACTGACACATTGAAACACCCAGTGCTTTTATCCCACAGAAGATTTGATACCACAACCTCTGGCTAAAAAGTGCTTTTTCCACTAGGTCAGTGGTGGACTACTCCACATAGCAGTGTACTGTCTGCACACATTTTTACAGATTAAAAAAATACATTGAGGGGCTATTTTCTTCTTTTCAGACTCTGAGGGACATCAGAGGGTGGGATAGGGGTGTTGCCACTAGACAACTCATTTAAATAAGCAATGACATGCATAAGACTAAAACTGATCTTGATAGTGGGGGAATGTAGACTAGCAATGTTTTGCACTGCTCACTGTACACCTGTGCACACACACACACACACACACACACACACACACACACACACACACACACACACACACTTCTAAGTGTGGCCACAGACCACACAACTCTCCACAACCAACCAAGGACCAAATAAAAAAAAATCCTGGAGCTTGTGTGTCAAGTTTTGCTTTTGCAATATGACATTTTAAACCGTGTTTGTAGTTAGGAAGAAGTTAATCAGTTTTCTCACACAGACATTACATATAATGCTGCACAATTGTGTGAACAATAATATAAATTATTTAATGGACTTGTATTCAGTACTGCGTGACAGTGTGAATAAATACATGATACAAATGTCTATGCCATGTGAGTGTGTGTGCAGTTTGGAATGTGATCCTCCGCCTGTCTGAAATATGATAAAATATGAATTGTAAGTGATATTAGGCAGACAAGTGCAGATGCCAAGTGTGGAAGTAAACATTGGAGGATTATGGATGTGAAAAAATTAACTTGATTATGCAAACTATGTAAGCAATAATACCCGAAAGGGTGGGCATTATTGAGAAGTACCAGACAGCCCAGGGGTGTAAGGAGGCCCGACGCCGCAGGCGGAGGGCCTTATAGCCCCTGGAAGGTCCGGTATTTTCCAATAATGACCACCCTGGAGGGTATTATTGCACTTAGAAAATGGGCAGAATAATAAAAAAAAAAAGGAATTGAGAAAAATTTGATAACAAAAATATTAATGTATACTAAGTTTTGTAATTAAATAGTTCCTCTACCTATACTGAAATAGAGGAATTTTGTCCTAATGGAGACACTGTAGTTGAAAAAAACAAAACAAAAGCAGGTTGAATGTTATTGGTGCTCCCACAGCAGAGTTTGTTTGTGTAGTGCCCCCCCATGACACACTTTTGTTCCCCTTTGTATTTTATTTCTGCTCCATTTTTGTTTTAAGGATGTCTTTTGTTGTTTCTTTTTTTTTTTTAATTGTTGGGACAACAGCTGTTGTGATTGGGAAAGAAAGCAGTAGTTTCAGACAGTAAGCCTAAAGCTTGGTCGGGGCAGGTCTTCATTACAGGATGAAACAAGTGAGTTTACTTTTCGTGGTTTCTGTATTTAGAAACTGCTGTGCATTTGCAGTTTTCATAGCTTCTGTGAGGGAATCGCTTGCTGCCTTTGTAGTTTGTGGCAGAACGACTTTGCATTTTTGGGTTTTTGTAGCTGCTGTGAGGGAATCGCGTGCTGCATTTTTGAAAACTCGTGACTGCCACCATGAAGTGATTTAGTGATTGGATTAATGGCTTTCAGTTTGTTTGCTTTCCTTATTTTTTGTCAGACCAGATGGAAATAAGAGACAGATGGGGGGGCTCTGCTGGCTACAAACTTGCTCGCTAGGCGAGAGAAAAAAATGGCATCTGGCCACTTGAAACTTCGGGGTACCCCTGGATACTGTAAGTAATGGGGCACCCTGAACTGGTACTTGTTCTTGACCAGGCATCTATTGAAAAATAAATGCATGGCTGATCATGGCTTTCAGCCAATCAGGATGCATTATTTTTCATGGCCATTTTCTAAATTCTTACAGCATGTCTTATCCTTGTCCATTGCAGGCTCATGTGGTGGAGAAATTGTTAGAACATCTGACTGTCACCTTGCTTACTAATGTTCTTTCTTATGACAACACCAGTTTAATGAACACCATACGTGTGCAAGCTATAAGGCACATCTCAGGAGATCTAGGACAGCAGAAAAAGTGGGAATACAGGAAATGTGCAGTACGAAATGAACAAATATTACATAAAATTGAACAGTGTTTTAAATATCTCTTATATAAATACATAATAACTATATCAGTGGGACTCAATTGAAAATGAAACATTGTATCTCTGTGTGTTAACTTAGTAGATGCAGTGTAAAAACCAATAAAATTAAGGTCCCATTGAAAGTGAGATATGGTATTTCTGCTGTTTATGTTGGAGGGGAGCAGACAGCTTCACCCACCTGGACATTCTCTTTCCACCATGACCCATTCTTGGCAGCATCAGAGCAGGGGTTTCTCAGGACAGGAGCAGTACAGTGGGCTGCACCTTTTTTGGATGGTATCCCATGTCTGTCCACTCTTATACATATACAGTCGGCTCCATAATGCTGAAGCTCCACGTCCTGTCCCTCAGCTTCTGAAAGACACAGCATCCTGCACTAACTGCACAAAGTGCAAATACCTTGCTGGCCCTCCTATTGCATCATGCCAGCTCCTCCTGTCTCCAGAAATCTTTATTAGAACAGCCCTGTTCACTCAAGTGAGCGTGGGAGCCATTAGCTGTCAAAAAGGCAACTGATTTCAATATGAGCTGACATAGGTCAGAACCACAGTCCTAAGATTCATTGATTAGATAGTGATTGATTAGTTCTGGTACAGTTGTTTGGGCTCCCTCAACTGTGGATAAAGGGATTTATTTATTATCACAACACACAAAAAAGTACAAGCAATCTGATTTAATTCTGAAGCCAGTCATTTTGTTAGGCATCGTAACAAAAAAAAGATGAAAGGAGCATCATGAAGAGGTGACATAAGTTACAATATAGGGAAGCCCTAGTTGGAAAACAGAATCATAGCAGCAAAGAGGTGACATAAGAAAGGATTAACCCACGACAGGGTATGGGTATACTGAGCATTAATCCACACCGGGGGGGGGGGGGTTGGAGTCATGAGGCTAAGCTAAAAAGGAAAAAAGGATCATCATGAAGAGGTGACATAAGTTGCACTATAGGGAAGCCCTAGCTGGAAAACAGAATCATAGCAACAATGAACACGGTCATATTTACATTTTTGCCAGACTGATTTGTTTCAAATTATTTCACGCTAACGTAACTCCTGAAACAAACTATGGTCAGAGTCAATACAGCTGTGAAGAGCTTTTAGGATATTAAGGGAATTGAGAGGGGAGCTAGTGGTGCCACTGGCAGCTTAGTTCACCAAGTCACTTAACACAGGTGTGGTTCCAGAGGACTGGAAGAGGGCAGATGTAGTCCCTCTACACCAAAGTGATAGTAGGAAGGATGTGGGGAACTATAGACCTGTCAGCTTCTCCTCAGCAGTGGGCAAGATCATGGAGACACTGCTTAAAGAGAAAATAGTGGGGCACCTGGAGTTCATTAGGGCCCAGGATCTGAGGCAGCATGGATTCACAGCAGGAAGGTCATGTCAAACAAATCTGATAGACGTTTTTGATTGGGTTATGAAGGAAGTAAATCTGGGAGGGGGGGTTCACCTACCTCAATTTCAGGAAAGCCTTTGACACCGTCCCACACAAAAGGCTGGTCAACAAAATGAGTAGCATGGGCATGGGGCATATGGTGGTAAACTGGATTAGGAACTGGCTTACAGACAGGAAGCAGAGGGTGGTGGTAAATGGGATCCAATCTGCGGAGAGAGAGGTGATCAGCGGGGTACCTCAGGGATCAGTGCTTGGGCCAGTCCTGTTTAATGTCTGCATTAGTAACATTGTGGTAGGACTGGAGGGAAAGGTCTGCCTGTTTGCAGATGACACCAAGATCTGCAACAGGGTGGATATGCTGGACAGAGTAGAGAGAAGGAGGAGGGACCTGGAGAAGTTTGAAAAATGGTCTGAAGTGTGGCAACTAAGATTCAATGCCAAGAAGTGCAGAATAATGCACCTGGGAAGAGAGAACCCTAGGGAGTGCTACAGGATAGGGGGAGAGTTGTTGACTATTACAATGGAAAAACAGGACCAGGGTGTTATCATTTCTAATTACAGTAGTAGCGCCAAATTAGTCAAGGGATTTTGTGAGATTCCCCATTTATCCTTGAGGAAATTTAGGGAACAAAATTCTCCAAAATCCCTTTTGTTACTCCTAGAATGGACATAAGATGGTGTACATGCTTTACGTTTGCTACAAGTGGCATGCGTTTTGTCAGATCAGAGAAAGAGTTTAGGAATGCCCACCAGGTGGCATCCTGAAATCAGGTGGTAATGAAAGAAACTACCAACATTATCCCCCCCCCAGTACAATATACAGTAGCTTAATTATCTCCTGGTACCCTACTGCCCCCTCTGTCCTCTCTGTTCCACCGAGGGATTGCTGGAGATTCCCAGGGTACAACTGAAGACATCTGGATCTCGTGCCTTCGCTTTTTCAATGCCAACCCTGTGGAATTCTCTACCTTGTTGGGTGAGAGAATGCCCAACTGT
Organism: Neoceratodus forsteri; assembly: GCA_016271365.2. NCBI lineage: Eukaryota > Metazoa > Chordata > Ceratodontiformes > Ceratodontidae > Neoceratodus > Neoceratodus forsteri. The sequence continues at coordinate 1,238,505,965 of CM057454.1, forward strand.
TGATAGATTTAAAATTGAGTTAAAAACTTATTTATTTAGCTTAGCTTTCCCTAGTCACAGATGATCTGTTTTAATGTTTTTGTTTTAAATTTTTTTCTTTCTGTATTTGGTTTTATGTACAGCGCCTTGGTTTTGAAAGGTGCTATAGAAATAAAGCTGATTTGATTTGAATTAAATTTTGCCTGAAGTTTCATACTATGTGTTATTCTAATCTTGATGGTTATATTATTGCGTTTTGAGGTCAACTGTCAAAATCCAGGTGATGAGGTTTTTTGCTAATACTGTTTGTTTCTCAAATGTTGATTTCTACATGTTATTAAATGTTGTGATCAATGGTTCATTTCATTTTTATTTTTATTTGGTAACTTGGTAAGCTTCACAGAGTATAAAAATGCCTTTTTGAGAGACAACATGCACTACATATTAACACATTTACAGTCCAAACTGGTATAGAAATTCTAATCCAGCTGATGGTATTTTTCCAAGAATAAAATACATTAATGTTTCTATCATTTCTAACTCTGCTGAGTTCCCAAAAAATATTTCTGGCTAAATATTGGTTTTATTTTAAACTGTGCATATGGTACTTTAAATGATCTCTTTAGGAATCAACTTACAGAGTTCTACTATGGTGTAACATGCTAAGTGTGTGATGGTATGTTTTTGTGGTCAGCGGATGGTATTTTTCCAAGAATAACATAAATTCGTTTTTCTCTATAATTTTTAAGAATGATGTTTTCCAAAAATTATTTCTGGTTAACTATCTGTTTTGTTTTAAACTGTGCATATAGTGCTTTAATTAATCTTTCTTTAGAAGGCAGTTTTCAGAGTTCTACTGTGGTGTACCATGATAAGTCTGGGAAGATATGTTTTTGTGGTCAGCAGTTCAAATCCAGCTGATGGTACTTTTCCCAAAATAAAATACATTCATTTTTGTATAATTTCCTACTGTGCTGATTTCCCCCAAAAAACTTCTGTTTAAATATTGGTTTTATTTCAAACTGTGCAGATTGTACTTTAATTGATTTCTTTAGAAATCTACTTATGGAGTTCTAGTGTGGCACACCATGATGAGTGTATGTTTATTTATGTATTGAAATGTTTCACCAGGAAGGCACACTAAACAACACATTGCTTGTCTCCTGGTGCAACCTGGGGCAAGGGTGTACATGTGGAAGGATTACAGAGGTAATACAGTTACACAAGTTACATTGTTGGTATGGTATACAGTTAATGAACAGTAGAGAGAAGTACCATACAAATGGTTGGATACATCAAGCTGGGTAAATAACAGTACAGATAGTGCGATAACTGCAGTAATGAGCAGGAAAGCAACAATACAGTCAAAGCTATTTGTTCATAAGGAGCAATGCAGTTCATCATAAGTGCAACTAAAGTAAGTGCAATATAGGCACAAGGTAGCAGATAAGTGCTGAGGAAGAGGGGAAGGGGTGAAGAAAAGATGACGGAAGAGAAAAGTGAAGTGGTGTTGGGGGGAGGCAAGGGAGGGATGGGGTCTGGATCAACATCCCTTAAGGATGCTAAGAACCCTGCTAGAAGGCTGAACCAGACTAGGATGGAAGTAAGGGCGAGGGGATGTAGTAAAGAGGAGGGGTGAAGTAAAGTGGTATGAGGGGAGGGATGGGGCGAGCCTGGATCAACTCCCCTTCAGGATGCTGAGAACCCTGCCAGAAGGCTGAGCCAAACAAGGATGGTAGAAAGGGGGAGGGATAAAGAGGGAAGAGGGGTGAATAGGTGGTAAAAGGGAAAGGAAGGGTTGGGTGAGCCTGGAACAGTGCTCCTTCAGGATGCTGCGAACCCTTCCAGAGGGCTGATCCAGGCAAAAGTGGTGGTAAGAGAATGAGAATAGATTGGGAGTGGGTGGGGAGGATAGGAGTAGGATCACAGTAAGTAGGAAGGCATAGAGGTAGGAGGTAGGGAGGATTAAAGCAGGAGCAGCTAGAGGAGAGGTACTTGTGTAAGGCAGAGACAAGGGAGTTCAATGTGGAGAAGTGTCAAATTTGTGGGGGGAGGGAGTTCCATAGCTTTGGGAAGCAATGAGCAAATCTGGACTGGCCGATGAGAGTGGAGTGGCGGGGGACCAGCAAGGCACATGTGTCAGTGGATCTGAGTGAGTGGGAGGGAGGGGATGGGGTTGAGAGGGATGAGGGTGAGGTAAGGCAGGAGTTCCCCAAGCCAATATTTTGAGGTGAGTTTGACACAGTAGGAGAGGCGCCTGTTGGCAAACAGGAGAAAGGACAGTTTGTGATAGAGATCACAGTGGTGAGTGTGGGATGGTGCATCAAGAATGAAGCAGCAGAAGGAGATAAAGATAGTGTCCAGCCTGGTCAGGGAAGACTTGGGAGCAGAACCATAGACTACATCGCAGTAATCGAAAATGGGGAGTATCATCTTCTGGACAAGTTTGTGCCTAGCCATAGGAGGGGTGCAACTATGGCTCCAATATAAGATGCCAAGTTTGGAGCACAATTTTTTCAGGATGGTGTCAATGTGCCCAGAGATGGTGAGGTGTTGGTCAAACCAAACCCCAAGGTATCTGAAAGAGTAGGTGTCCTCAAGGATAGTCCTGTCCAGGGTGTGGACAGAGGGACAGTCAGGGAGCCTAGAGAAGTCTCTGCCTCATGCCAAATGTCATGGAGACTGTCTTCTTGGTGTTTAGGAAGAGCTGGTGTGAGGTGAACTAGAGCTGGACTTGGTGGAAGTCGTGCTGTAGGGTGGTTGCTACATCAGTTAGGTTTTTGCAAGAAGCATGCAAGACCATATCACTGGCATACATGTGGAGAGAGGAGGATGGGGAACAGACTGATGAAAGGTCATTGAGGAAGATGGAGAAGAGTATGATGCTAAGCACAGAGCCCTGTGGGACTCCTGTGGAGACAGGAAGAGGGGGGGCAATAGTGTCCTGAACCTTGACTGATTGGGTTCTGCCAGTAAAATAGGCCCTAAACCAGTTAGTGGCAGATGATTTCAGGCCAGCTGTGGAGAGGGTGTCAAGTAGGAGGGCATGGGAGAACATGTTGAACACCTTGGCAAAGTCGACAAAGATGGATGAGGTGATGAGGCCATTATCCATCCCAGTAAGGTTAGAGTCAGTCAGCCTGAGAAGGGAGGTGGTGGTGGAGTGCTTTTTCCAAAAACCAGGTTGGAACGGGGTGAAGAAGGATGAGTCCGAGAGAAAGGAGGTAAGCTGGGAGAGAACCAAGTGTTCTTGGGGCTTGGCGAGGGTGGGGAGGAGGGAGATGGGGCGGTGGTTGCCAGGGGAAGAGAGATCAATGGTCTTAGGAAGAGGGAGAACAATGGCATGTTTTCAGGAGGAAGGGACAGATGAAGTCTGAAAAGAGAGGTTTAAGATTAAGGAGAGAGGGTAGGCAATAGCAGGGACTGAGAGGGTCAAGGTTGTCTGGAAAGGATCTTTTAGAGAGGTTAACAGTAAGAAGGGTAGTTAGAGTTTCATCAGGGTGACTGCTGCAAAGGAGAAGGAAGGGAGGGCAGAAGAAGATTTGGGGTCTAAAGAGGGATATGGAGGCGTGGAAAGGGGTGGATGATGGGTTGGGAATGGGTGGGGAGGGACTGTGCTGGGCAGTGGAACATGAGGAATAATATGAGTTAAATTCAGCAGCTACTAAGCATGGGTCAGACATGAGGGAGTTGTTCATTTTAAGCACGAGGAAGGGGAATGGGAAGGCAGGCAGAAGAGGGCATGGACCACTTTCCAAAATTTGGAAGGAGTGTTTATGTTTGAGTGGAAAGCTGATCTAAAGTCACAAATGGACAGAATCTGCATTTGAATTTCAGGAGCGGTGAGGGTGACCTCTTTGCAAGCGGGTCCCCCCCTGCACCAAGACACCACAAGTCCGCTACCGAGGTTGAGGTGCCAGCTCACTGAGCAGAGCTCGGTAGACATCCCTTGCACCATTAATTTCAAGTATCCTGTTCCTCTGCCTGGTGGAGGAGTGTGCTCTGACAGAAAGCTAATTTTTGCTATGCTGCTGGACAAAATTCTCCTACCTGCCACAAAGGGCTCCTGTGCTGAGCGGGAGCTGTACATCAGGGGGAAATTGTTCTAGGGTCAGTCCCATTGAAGGCTTCCTCTAAGGTGTGTAGTCTTGGTGTGATATTTGACAGTGGTATGACAATGGAATATCAGGTGTCTGCCGTTGTTAAAGGAAGCTTTTTCATCTGAGAAATATCGCCAGGATTAGGCACCTGATTCTGCCCCTGGACCGCCCCACCTTGGTACATGCATTTGTCACATCCAGGTTAGACTACTGTAATGCATTCTACCTTGGGGTCTCTGGAGGCACCCTTTATCGACTGCAGCTAGTGCAGAATGCAGCTGCCAGGTTGTTGACAGGTCAGTTGAAATACTACCATGTCACCCCGGTACTGCGTGAACTGCACTGGGTGCCAGTTCGATGGAGGGTGCTCTTCAAGGTGGGCTTGCTCATCTATAAGGCCCTATATGGATTGGGCCCTTGTTACCTGGGTGAAATTCTGACACCTGCTTCCTCGGTTCGGCCCCTCCGGTCCTCCTCGAGGGGCCTCCTGACGATTCCTAGGTCAAGATTAAAAACTGCCAGCAATCGAGCTTTCAGTGTTGCCTGTCCTGTCTTATGGAATTCGCTCCCATTCTTGGTGAGGGAGGCCCCATCAGTAGAGGTCTTTAAGACCCGCCTGAAGTTCTATTTGTTTAATCAGGCTTTCTCAGACTTTGTTTGACACCAGTGTTATTAGTCTTTTTTTAAATTTAAAGGGTTTTATATATTTATGTGATCTGTATAAGGATATAGTTTTGTATGTATAAACTGAGCTTGTGTTTTCTTTTTATACGGCGCCCAGATCCTCCGGGATTGGGCGCCAGAAAAATAAAATTTTCCTTACCTTACCTTACCTAGAATAGGCGGAGAAATTGTAAATCCATGTGGGCCAGTTACCCAGTGTCACTAATATTTCTCTTCCCTAAGTAAATACAGCCTGCAATTTGCTGAAGACAGAGGTCAGCCTAGGACAAGGACAGTATTCCTAGACTTAATGAATGCGTAACAATTAGGCTTGCATAGTACACACTTCAAACAGAATTTACTGTAGGACTAGAACTAACTGGTATCTCTGACAGACTGAGCAAAAGCACTCTCCACTCCTGCTTAACCCTGTAACAACCCCTGTGGTCCGGGTGAGTGCGACGTCCTAGAGATGGCAGAGGCCACTTGAGTAATACACAGGGAGCTACTGCTTGCCGAACATGTTGACCATGAGGCAGACCTGGGCCCCCTACCCACCCTGTCCCAGGCTGTGTGGTGAAAAAAAGCAATGTACTGTACTCCCCAACAAGGGAGTACTCCTGGCAACACTCTACATTCTGTTCCTACTATGCATGGACTTGATGGTAGGCCAAGGAGACTCGGACATGAGGGGACTGCATGACAAGGATACCCCTCCCAGGGACCTACATTGCACCAAGTCCTACACTAGCTTACTATCCTTACTGTTAGCCTGTTAGCTAGTGAGACAGGCCGTATGTTACAACTCACTCCACTTTACTTTACTTTTCAGAATATTTAAACTAGCAAATGGGGAGAGGGGTGCAGCACCCTATACGTTGAATGGGAAGAACACCCCTCCCCCCTCAGCTAGTGGTCAAACTGGAATTCAGTGTGTTTGCCGTTCATTTGCATCACCAGGTAAGAAAAAAGGTTTGTCTCCCCATACGATGCACAGGGGTAATGCCAAACCTAACCCAACAACTAACACACCAAAATCTGGCCAATGGAAAATCATGTACACAAATGCTCACAGCCTGGGAAATAAGATCCCAGACCTGCAGGCAATAATGTCAGAGGCTAAACTGGACATAGTAGCAATTAGTGAGACATGGTTTACCAGTAATCACTTAGGAGACTTCAGTACCTGGCTTGTATTGTTCAGAAGAGACCGAGGTGCAAAAGGGGGAGGAGTGGCCCTGTATGTTAATAGAAATATCAAAGCTACAGAAATTCAGAATACACATAAGGAGCCAGAAGAACTGTGGGTCACCCTGAAACAGGAAATGGGACAGCCATAAGAACTGGGGTTGTCTACAGGCCCCAGACCAGAGGGAGGACATAGACACATTACTGTTAGAAGATATACAAAACATGACAGCTAAAGGGAGGTTCTGATAATGGGAGACTTCAACATGCCAGATACAGATTGGTCAATACCAGCAGGAACATCTGCCAGAACTAGACTCATAGTGGATTCCCTGCAGGGAGGGCCTCAAACAACTGGTACAGCAACCCACAAGAGACAGGGCTATCCTAGATCTAGTACTGACTAACAAAGAGGATCACAGATCTCCAGGTAGAAGGTCACCTGGGGGCCAGTGACCATCACATGGTATGGTTCAATTTGGCTACTACATCTAAATCATCCCATTCCAAGGCAAAAATATGGGACTTCAGAGGAGCTGACTTTGATAAGATGGCCAACAGAGTTAAGCTAGCCCTGGCAAAAGAAACACAGGTGAGGAGGTACAGGCAAGTGGGCAAGCATTAAGGATACAATACTTGAAGCAACATCCCATTGTGTTAGACAGAAAAGGAAGTGCAAAGAAGAAGGAAACCACTTTGGTTCTCAAATACAGTAGCAGAAAGGTCAGAGCCAAAAGGCTGGCCTTCAGAAAATATAAGGAACACAGCGGATGAAGATAGGGGCATACCAAACTGCTCTAAGGGAGCAGGTAAGGCAGTAAGGCAGGCAAAGTCCCAAACTGAGGAAACACTAGCACAAACAGTAAAGAAGGTGACAAGACTTTCTATAGATACATTAGTGAAAGGAGAAAGTCCAGAGGGGTATTGCTAAGCTTAATGGAGAAAAGGGAGCATGTGAGGAGGAGGACCCTGTAAAGGCATCTATCCTAAATAGATACTTTGCTCAGTATTCACTGAAGAGAAGGTAGGGCAGGGCCCACAGCTCAGCATCATGGACACAGGGGGGAGGGAGGTGAGCACTACTCCCTTCACAAAAGAAAGGGTCCTACAAGAGCTTTCTAAGCTCAGGGTGGATAAGGCAATGGGACCTGATGGCATACATCCCAGGGTACTAAGGAGCTAAAGGAGGAACTAGCAGAGCCATTAGCAGAATTGTTTAGTGAGTCTCTGATCACAGGAGAGGTCCCAGAAGACTGGAGAAGGGCTCATGTGATCCCTCCACAAGAGTGGTAGCAGGGAGGAGGGGGAACACAGACCGTCAGTCTTACCTCAGTAGTGGGCAAGATTATGGAAGCACTCCTTAAGGAAAGGATAGTGCAACACCTGGAATCCATAGGGCACAGGATCCAAGACAGCATGGGTTTACAAAGGAAGGTCCTGTCAAACTAATCTCATAGATTTCTTTGACTGGGTAACCAGAGTGGTGGACCAAGGGGAGCAGTTGATGTCGCCTACCTTGACTTCAGCAAAGCTTTTGACACTGTTCCACATAGAAGATTGATAAATAAGCTAGGTAGGCTCGGGTGGGTCAGAAGTTGGTCAACTGGGTGGCAAACTGGTTGACTGGCAGAAAACAGAGAGTGGTGGTAAATGGTATACAGTCAGAAGAGATGCAAGTCACAAGTGGGGTACCTCAGGGATCAGTCCTGGGGCCAGTCTATTCAACATCTTCATTAGTGACCTAGCAGATGGACTAGAGGTAAGGCTTGTCTGTTTGCAGATGACACCAAGATCTGCAACAGAGTAGATGATCCAGATGGGGTGGGCAGAATGAGAAGAGATCTGGATAAACTAGCAGAATGGTCAGAAGAGTGGCAACTGGGATTTAATGCAAAGAAGTGCAAAATCATGCACATAGGGAAGAAAACCCCGAAGCCACTTATAGGCTGGGAGGGAGTTGCTAGCAGTCACAAAGGAAGAAAGAGACTTGGGCATCATCATCACTGATGACCTGAAATCATCCAAGCAGACCTCTAAAGCAGTAGGTAAGGCTAGGGGGTGTTAGGGTGTATTAGTAGGGTATCCAAGTCGTAAGAGGGAGGTAATAATCCCTCTGTACAAGACATTGGTTAGGCCCCATCTGAGTACTGCGTGCAGATTGAGGCCACACCTTCACAAGGATATTAACCAAATTGAGGCAGTCCAGAGAAGGGCAACCAAAATGGTGCAGGGACTGCATCAAAAGACATATGAGGACAGATTAACGGAGCTCAATATGTATACCTTGAGCAAAGGAGGGAGAGGGATATGATCGAGACATTTAAACACCTAAGGGCATAAACAAGGTGAAAGAGTCTAACATGTTTAAATATAAGAAAATAGCGGACAAGAGGACACAGCATGAGATTAGAGGAGGCCGATTAAGGGAATGTGAGGAAATTCTTTTCACAGAAAGGGTGGTAGATGCATGGAATGGCTTACCACAAGAAGTAGTGGCTATGAATACAGTGCAGGGCTTCAAACAGGCATGGGATAGGCATAAGGGAGCAATACAAATGACTATGAATAGATAGGTCACTGACATAGCAAAGGCCGATGGCACATTTATAAGGTAGAAAAAGAAATGGGCAGACTGGATGGGCCTTGCGGTCCTTATCTGCCGTCAACTTCTATGTTTCTATGTTTCTATACTAGTAGGAGACCCAGAAGCAACCTAATCTTATCAGCCTGCCCCAAGCTACTTGGCCTGCTAGCGGCACTACTTCTCCCGGCAGGTGACATCCAGCCCAACCCAGGCCCTCCCATCACCAACATCTCAATATCCTCCCCACAAGACCCTCACTGGGCACTCTCCAACGGTTTGAAGATTGCACACATGAATGTCTGCTGCCTCAGACCGGAAATGCAAGAGGTGCAAGCCTGGCTTGACCTCTACAAGCCAGATATTCTGGCCACCTCAGAGACCTGGCTTAAGACCAACATTCTCGACTATGCGATCTTGGCACAAGGATACAACACCTTCCGCAAGGATAGGGAGAGAAAAAGAGGGGGTGGTATGTTAATATACATGAAAGACTACCTAACAGTGTCAAATCTAACCCTGAAGCTGGACTCCGCCCCAGACAGTGAATCAATATTTATACAGGTCACCCTCAGCAAGTCCAAGCACTTCATTATAGGATGTGTCTATAATCCCCCAAAGACGGCTCTCCAATCCCTAGAGGCTATCACCAGAACCACAACTAAAGACATTGCCATGGAGCTTCTCATTCTGGGGGACTTCAACCTAAATTGGGCCCATGAGACCCCAATAAAGACCTCATGTCCCTAATACAAGAGGCGAATCTGGTACAGGTTATATCAGAATCCACCAGGTTGAACCATAAGTTGGTGAACCACACCATCCTGGACTGGGCTCTGGTGACAAACCCCACCAATATCCAGAAAGCTGGGCTCATAGCCGATGCCCTGAGTGACCACTCCCAAATATTCTGCATCTGGAGGAACAATGTGCCCAAAGTCCAACTCAGAGTATTGATCGCCCAAGATTACTCAAACTTCCCGGCAGCACAATACAATGACTACATCAGTAACCTGGACTGGAGACCTAACAGACTCCTCCCCTCCCCTCCTTGGATGAGGCACTAGAATTCTTCCACAACTCATTGACTAAAGCAGCCAACCTCTTTGCCCAGCTAAAGAAGCTCAGAGTAAAAGGCAGCTGCTACAATTGGATCTCTCCAGCGCTAAAAGCCCTAATGATCAACCGAGACAAGGCATGGAACAGGTTTAAGAAGTCCTCTCTCCAGGCCGACCTTTTGGCATATAAAGCCCTGCATAACAAATGCAAGAGCACCATAAAATTGGCTAAAAGGGAGTATGTCTCGTGGCCTCAAAAAAATAGCTTAGGTAACCCTAAACTATTTTGGTCTCATATCAATGAGCTGATCAGAGAAAACACCAAGGCTGAACCAGGCCCCATGGAAGTCAGTGGTAAGCTAGTGAATGATGGCCCACAAGTTGCCACAGCCCTCAACCTTCACTTCACCAACCCTGGTGCATATAAGGCTGGACTACCCCCTTACATCCTGGCACCCAACGAGACTGAACCCCCAATACTTCAATGACCACTATTCCACTTAAGGCTGGTCAGGACCAAAGAAGTGCAAACCCTCCTGAGGGCCCTAAAAATCAATGGCCCAGGCACACCTGATGGAATTAATCCCAGGCTACTCAAGGATGGAGTCCAATCCCTCTCCAGACCCTTGACCTGGCTCATAAATAGATCCCTGCTGGAAGGCACTGTACCACACCAGTGGAAACAGGCAAACGTAGGAAGTTCCGGTATGATGGCTGCCTGATTAGGTTTGTTCGCGGCGAGCTCCGGAGTAAACCCCACTCAAATCCGTTTTTTTATTCAGTCTTAATGCCTCTTACTCTCCAGAAGTAAACCGGGTAGAGGGACAATAAAAAACTAGTCCTGCATCACCGAGGAAATGGTGGAAGCCCGCGGAAGATGGAGGTCAAAATGAAGAAATCCGCACTGAAGCACACCCGACCATCTATGCCATGCAAAGATAAGACCCCTAAGCAGGCTAAAGCCCAAGCGGAGGACTCAACTGCCCAAGCCCAGCAACCAGACACGCTTACCGAAAAGAGATTCTTGGAGGAACTGGCACCCATGAGGGACATGCTACTTGTACTGGCTTCAGAGATGAAAAGTATGAGGGCATCACTCGAGCAGCTTAACATACGAACCTCGGACAATGAGGCCCATATATCATCACTGGATGATTGGCGGCAGCGTTTAGATCCCGAAATAACACAGATAAAGCAGAAGCTTAAAAAAACAGAGGAAAAACTGGAAGACCTCGAGGGCCGTTCGAGGCATAATAATCTTGTGGTTCTTGGACTGCCTGAAGGGGAAGAGGGCTCCCTACCTGTAGTTTTTGCTCAGAAGCTTTGTGAAAAGTTAGTGGGGCCCTCCTCCAATGGGCCAGCTTACATAATCGAGGGGGCACGTCATTTCTTAAGGGCCATGCCACCAACAAACTCCCCCCAGGCCTTTTCTGTTTGAGTTGCTGAATTTTTTAGATAAGCAGCACATTCTGGCCAAGCTTAAAGACCTGCAAGAAATTAGATGGGAGGATAAGCGGATTAGAGTGGCTCAAGACTTACCATACACAGTGAGACAGAAGCGGACTGCCCTGCACCCATTACCAAACTCATCTCTGCAGGCATCAAGTTTAGAGTGAGGTATCCAGCACGCTGCAAATCCTCCAGGAAGACAAATGGCATTCGTTTGAATCGGTAGAAACAGCCACTACAGCCTGTAAGCAAATGTTCCCTGACTTATTTAGATGATATTGAAGCAACATCTAGTGGATATCTAGCAGTATTGCCACTGCCTATTGGATGAAAGGATCTGTACAGACTGGTCTTCTTGTCTACTTAATATACAAGGACATGTCTTGTTGATTTGATGTGCTCATGTATCCAAAGTGGACTTGAAATGAACCTGCGATGTCCAGTGTTAGATAAAGTCTGTTTGGTTACAGTATAGTGATTTGTAGAGATGATGGGGAGCTTTTATATATTTTAACCCATAGTGTCACTTGATTTTGTACCTTTAGCATAAAGAGTGTTGTTATAATTTTTGGTGGCTCTCTGGGTTCAGCCAAATTAGAGCCGTTAGTAAAAGGCGATGGGTTAAGACCTTGTTGGGTTTTGGGGGTTTTTTTTCCACGATGGCTTATTTGATATTGGAGCTGATAAGTTTTCAGAGAGTTTCCTGCCATAAGAGTTTGAGCAGCAGGACTAGGGACTTTTAAGTTTAATCTGCTTACTCTTCCTGGTATTGAGACAGGAATTTTTGCAAATCACGGAGGTGATTATATAATATAAGGTTTTGAGGAGGGGATGGACAAGGGTTGTGGGTGAGCTTTTCGGGAGGCATGGTCGTCATCATGCCAGAAAATGAGAAACGAGTTCAGTCATTCGGATTGGGGGATAAAGCTAGGTTAGTAGTGCTTGGGACTGTGTATAGAAGGGGGGGTTGGTTAAAGGTTAGGGGAAGGGAGGTTAGGCTGGGAAGTTACATAGGTGGGTTTGGAATGGGACGAATGATGGGCGGGGAAGGGGGATGGGTGGGGGGAGGTGCCAGAGCCATTTCTAATACAGTTAATGAAAGCGCAAAAAGCACAGGCAGATCCCCTATTGGGCCTTTTAAAGACCATACTCTGATTATGAAAATTGTATCATGGAATGTTAAAGGCACTAGGTCGCAGGTAAAGTGGCTTCAAATACTTAAACATTTAGCGCTATTGAACTGTCATGTCTCTTTTCTGCAGGAGACGCATATGTTGGAGACAGAAAATAACCTTTTAAGAAGGGGAATTATTGGGGTAGTGTACACGGCAGGGACATTCACTTCTCAATTCGGTGTAGCAATTTTGATTTCCAAGGGTACTCAGTTTCTCGAGTTAGATAGAGTGGTCGACCCCCAAGGCAGGTTTATTCTCTTGAGGGGGATTCTAGAAAACACAGAAGTCCTATTAGGCACAATATATGGTCCAAACAAAGATTCCCCAGATTTCTTTGTTAACCTATCACTATCCTTGCCCCTTCAGTGGGTTACCCATAATTTAGCAGGAGATTGGAATCTAGTCATTGATTCCGCTTTGGATAGATCCTCTTCACTAGGATCTATTCTTTCCCCAGCCCAACGATCTCTGCGAGACCTCATAGAAGTATATGGATTAATAGACCCCTGTCGTGCCCTGAATCCTGGTGCAAGGGAATACACCTTTTATTCCCCTGTGCACAAATCCTTCTCCTGGATTGATTTCTTTTTGGCCAATCAGAGAGTAATTGCAGGATTGCAGGAATGTGGGATTACTCCTAGGATGCTTTCCGACCATTCCCCAATCTGGTTGGATGTTAGCCTAGCTCCAACTGATCAGAAAGACACCATATGGAAATTAAACTCTCAGCTTCTTAACCAGCAGGACACAGTTAAGCGGATTAAAGAACTTATAAAGCAAATGGATCAAAATAATGGATCTATTTTGGCTTTTGATAAAACATAGTGTACACTAAAATGTGTTTTGCGGGGGGAATTTATTAGAATCTCGGCCACCAAAAAGCGAAAACAGGACACACAAGCCAAAGCCCTTTTAGAGGAAATTAAGACCTTGGAAACTTCTCTATCAAACCCTCCATCAGACGAAGAAATATTGTGGCTGGCAGTGTTACGGAATGAGTATCCGGAAATTTTGAGGGAAAAAGCGGAATATGCCCTCTTTAAAACCCAAAATAAATATATTGAACAAGGGGACAAAACCAGTCACCTCTTAGCAATGAGGCTTAGAAAGCAGGAAGAGTCTTGCCTGGTTCCTTTTGTGTTTTCCCTATTGACTGACACTATTTTAACTACCCCCAGACAAATTGCTAAAGAATTCAAACAATACTATATGCAATTGTATAGCCCCCTGACACCAACCCCCTACCTAGTGAAATCTGGGACTATTTGTTAGCCTCATCACTACCCTCTCTGAAGGCAACACAACAGGAGTTTTTGGCGCACTCTATCTCTCAGCAAGAGATTAGAGATGCTATTAGGTCTCTAGCCAAAAACAAGGCTCCGGGCCCGGATGGCTTTCCATCCAGTTTTTACAAAGTTTTTGAGAAGGACCTATGTCCTATTCTTCTTTGCTTGTTCAATTTTATATGTGAGAAGGGGATTACAGATAGGACACTCCTGGAGGCAATCATAGTGGTATTGCCGAAACCAGGCAAAGAGAAGAATAGGGTAACGAATTTTCATCTCATTTCACTGATGAATTATGACATAAAAATCTTTGCCAAAATATTAGCAGCAAGGGTATCCAAGATTTGGGAAGGGCTTCTGAGTCCGGAACAAATTGGGTTTGTACGGGGCAGAGTTTCATCAGATCATATCCGTAAACTGGCCCATGTTGTCTCCGTGGCCAGGGAGGCTGATGAACTGATGGCTCTGGTCTCCCTGGACATGGAGAAAGCATTTGATAGGGTTAACTGGGCATACTTATTCAATACCCTAGTCATATTGGGTTTTCCAACTACTTTTATTTCGTGGGTCAAGGCACTATACTCTGAACCTAGAGCGAAAGTCTATTGTAATGGGGTCTTTCCCTTGGCTTTTCCTTTAAAATCAGGCACTAGGCAGGGCTGTCCACTCTCTCCATTATTATTTAACCTATACCTGGAACCTTTGATAAGTCAGTTAAAAGATTCCCCAACACTGCAAGGTATTAGGATAGGACCATTTCACTTAAAAATATCAGTTTACATGAATGACATCCTCCTGCACGTCACCAATCCATGCGAATCTATCCAAGCCGCCCTCCAAATACTCCAAAAGTTTAGTAGGGTTTCGAACTATAGGCTTAATATTAGTAAATCAGAAGTGATGCCATTGAACCCCTTGTTTTCTAGGGGAGACATTACCTCACTATCCATGGCCTGGACCACTCGTCTTAAGTACCTAGGTATACCTTTATCTACATCAGTGTCCCTAATGAAAAAGTTGAATTTAGACAATTTAGTTAAGGATATCCAATTAGATTTGAGTAGATGGAACTCTATGCACTTGTCCCTCCAAGCGAGGGTTAGTGTTTTTAAAATGAATATTCTCCCGAGGATATTCTATCCACTTAATATGCTTAATGTCTATCTCCCCCTGAAGTGGTTCCGTAGACTCCATAGTGTAATTTCCAATTTCATTTGGAGAAACAAAACCCACGTAGAGCCTACACTCGCTTAAGTGCCCCCAAATAACTGGGGGGCCTTAAACTCCCTAACTTTTACCACTATTATTTAGCTAGCCACATGGTTAAGTACATGCGTTGAATAGATATCCCTTCGGACATAGACAAAGTTGCCAAACTTCCCATCTGGTTACAGGTGGAACAGTACTTACTGGGCTGGGTTATCCCCAGAGAGCCTTTTATTCATAGCTCCAGGTAAATTGCCCAGTAATTTACAAGGTTCGGTTATATATACCTCACTAAAGGTCCATTTACAGTTTTGTAAATCAATGAGATATAATAACCAATTGGACCTAGCACAACCAGTGTTTTATAACCCTAATTTTAAATTAGGGGATAAGAAAATTGCTGTCCCCAAAGAATGTCCGAACTTAAAATTAAGGTTGCAGACTTGGTGGTCGATGGTGAACTAGGGGGAACATCGGAAATACTAGCCTGCCTCCATCTTTCCAATAAATATTCCTTTTTTGTCCTCCAAATTAGGCATATGTTGATAAGTTGGTTTGGCTCAGGTACATGGAATACACAGCAAGTGCCTCTTTTTCAAGATCTTTTGGAATGTGCTAATCAACCGCATGCCATCTCTAAAATGGTCTCGTTATATGAGAAACTTAACCCGGATGTACTAGGCCAATCTAAGTACTGGATGCATAACTTCCCACAAGTTAATTTTTCATGGGATAAAATCTGGGAAGGTGTTTGGTTATATGTTGCCAATGACCAATTAAGATTAACACAGTTTTATATACTGCACAATATTTGTTATACTCCAACTAAACTGTATGGCATGGGCAAGAAACAAAATCAAGCATGTTTCAGGTGTGAGCAGGAACCAGGGACATTACTACATATATTATGGGACTGCCCCATGGTAGTTGGCTTATGGAAAACTATTAGGGAAAGGGCCAACCCACTGTTAGGGTTGCAGGAATACTTTTCACCACAGGTTTTTATAGTAGGGGATTACACCACCGTTCCCTTCAAGGAGAGGAGGTACCATATGGCCATTATTTCTTTGTCGGTTAAAAGGCTGGTCCTTCGCTATTGGAAGAACCAACATGTGATTTCTTATCTTGAATGGGTGAAGGAACTCCTACATAACCTAAGATTAGAAAAGGCAATTGTGAGCCTACGTGGCAATCTCTCCCAGTACGAGGCCAGATGGGAGAAGCTTCTCGCTCTCTGGTCTCTTCCTTCTGCTGTTTAGAAAATCAAGTTAGAAGATTAGGATGCCCTGGCAAATAACAACATACTATATAGCCACTCCATAAGGTGTCATCTGAGACCTTTAATCTAGAGGTGCCCATACAGAGTAGTTCTTTAATTCAGGTACTTTAGATAAAGGGACTGTGCTGCCACTTAGTAGTTGGAAAGAGCACCATTCGGGAAGGTGAATTTGGCTCTGGAGGGATGGGAGGGAGGGTTGATTTGGGAGGGGGGGATGTGGGGGGGTTCCCACTGATTGGATGGCATGGGAAGATTGGGTTGTTTTCCAAATATTTATCACATGGTACAGTGTTTAAATTGTTGCATATATGTTGTCAATGGCTCATGCCAGTGTACCACTGTAAGTACTGCTGGAAAGCTGTATGTCTGTTATTATGTACTGTTGTAATGGTATAAAATTAATAAAGTATATTCAATTTAAAAAAAAAAAGAAACAGGCAAACGTGGTTCCCATCCACAAGGGTGGCTCCAGGGAGCACACCAGCAACTACAGGCCAATTTCCCTGCTCTGTCTGCTCCACAAACTGCAGGAAAGACTAATATAGATCCAACTCCACAATTACCTGGAGACTCACCAACTACTGGACTCCTCTCAACACGGTTTTCAAACTCACCATGCACGGACACTGCCCTCACGAACCTCACGACAGATGTACTCAATGCCATGGACAAAGGGACCCCCTCCAGTGTGGTATTCATTGACCTGTCCATGGCCTTCTACCTTGTAGACCACAACCTCCTGCTAGTAAAACTTAAAAAGATAGGCCTAGACCCTCAGGCTCTCAAGTGGTTTGAGAGCTATTTATCTGGCCGCACCCAGAGAGTTAGCTGGAAGGATGCACTATCTGACTCACTACCTCTAAAAGAGAGAGTACCACAAGGCTCAATCCTTGGTCCCCTATTATTCTTGCTGTTTACCAATGACCTAAAACTCCACTATGGGATAGTGCAGTAGTACACTACATGGATGACACTGTCATATACCGCTCCTCGGATAACCTGGAGGCTCTTAGCTCCTTACTCCAATCTGACCTAACATCACTGGAGAACTGGCTAAAAATAAACAGAATGGTCTTGAATGTAGGCAAAACAAAAGTCATGCTGTTCGGGCCCAGATCCCTAGGGCAAGACAGGACCAGCTCTCTACAGCTCAAATCACTGGCAGGGACCAGCATTGAAGTTGTGCCCTCCTTAAAATACCTAGGGCTTACACTCGACTAAGGTCTCACCTTCAAGGACCATGTGGAACAAGTGACCAAGAACATCCATGGGAAGCATGGCATCCTGTATCGGATTAAGGATCAGCTTATACCAGAACCCAGGCTTTCCATTGCATCAAGCATCCTGCTACCCACACTGACCTTCGCAGCCCCTGTAATACAGGGAATGGCAAAGCTGGAAGTTCACTGGCTGCAGATTCTATACAACAAGGTAGCGTGGTTTGCTACTCAGGATCACTCCAGAAGCCACCACTGCGATACACTAGCCAAATTACAGTGGTCTTCTTTTGAAGCATGCCTCCAACACCCTCTCCTCTGCCTAGCATTTAAATTACTCAGCCCTGCAGCTCCACCCAGCCTCTCAGCTACCTTAGTCTCCAAACACAACCCGCAAACCTTAAGGACCTCTGGGCGGACTCTGCTAGAAACCCCCTAGGGTCAGGACCTGTGCAGGCTGGAAATCTTTCTCTGCCACAGCCCCCTATCTGTGGAACAAATTTCCACCAGTGGTACAGGAAGCCCCCTCTCTCATGAACTTCCATACCAGGCTCAAGGCGCACCTACTGGAGGCAAGTACTTGCCAATGCCATGGCACCTGACAGTCCCCCAACCCCCCCACAGACTTACTTCAAGTACCTTACCTGCACAAACTTCAAACTTGACACAGCACTTTCCTTATCTCAGTAACTCACCAATGTTCACGAGTCGTGCCAAAACATTATGGATAGAATGCCATTACTGTTCTGAATCAATGACAAAAACTGTAACTTTTGAACCTGTATGTACATTTATACCTGTTTACTGCCTGTATCACTTCATGTAATGTTTCTCCGGGTCTCCCCTGAGAAAGGGACCTCTGGGACTCAGTGGGCCTACTCGGTCATCAAAATGTAATAAATAAATAAAATAAAGTACTCAGACTTGTCTAGTCTGGTAGCCTTAATGCAAGAGTTTCGTAGCATGTGGTAGACTGCATAATCATTAGGGAGTTGGGATGCCTGGTGCTTCCGCCATGCTTTGTCACAAGCCCTGAGGCAGGCAAGTAGATCAGGGATAATCCAAGGAAGGTGGGTTCTGCATACTCTAGTCCATTAAAAGGGGGTGAAGATATTCCAGGTTGTAAGGAATTTATCTGTAAAGCAGGTGAGGGCATGGTCAACAGAGACAGCGGAGGTAAGAGGGGACCAGTCAGTGAGCACCAGATCTTGTAGGAGGGGATTGAGGTTGAAGAAATGGAAGGAGCGAAGCAGCAGGGTATGTGCGGGGATTTGGACCTGTGAATCTTCCTTACCAGGAAGATAGGGTGACAGTCACTGAGGGCATCAGGAAGGAGACCAGATTTAATAACTCTGTAAGGGTGGGAGGTAAGAGCACAGTCTAGCAGGGAGTGATTTGGGGTTTTATGGTTCAGGCGGGTGGGTTCAAGGCTGAGTTGGGTGAGGTTCTGGGCTATTATGTCATTTCATGTCTTAGAGGTGCTGGGAGACAGCCAGTTTATGTTAGTCACCCAGAATGTAAGTCTCGCCTGAGTGAGAGGGGGATGCTAAGGTGGTGATGATTTCAGTTGCTGTAATTGGTTTAATTCTGGGGCAGCAGTAGAGGCCTGCTATAAATAAAGGTAGGGAAAGGGGCAAGGTAGTGCTGATGGCAAGTACTTAGTAAGGGGCAGGAAGGGAGGAGGTGGAGAGAATCGCAGTAAATTTTAGTGAGGACTGGGTATACATAGCTATACCACAACCTCTGCCATCCCTGTCCTGCCTAGAGATGAAATAGCCAGGGATGGTGATGGACTGGTCAGGGATCATGCTGTTGAGCCATGTTTCAGTTATAATTAAAATATCTGGAGAAGCTGAGACTGACAAAGCTTGCAAATGGTCAAGTTTAGATAAGAGACTACAGATATTCAGATGAATGATTTTCAGGCCATTTGGAAGGGTTGAAGAGTCACAGGAGAATGGAGAGTTAGAAGGGTTAGAGTTGGGTGGGCCAGGGTTGTGATGAATATTGCCTGATGCAAGCAGGAGGCGAGCTAAGATGAGGAAGTGGAGTTTGGGGCATTTGTGGCAGGGAGGTGAATTGCAAGAAGTAAAGGGAGAATGGGGGCCAGGAGTGTATGTTATTATGTTTTTGTAGCCAGTGGTTCAAATCCAGCTGATGGGATTTTTTTTTTAAGAACAGCAAAAATAAATGTTTGCCTCATGTTTTATGCTACTTGTTACTCTAATAAGGAATGCTACATGCTATTAATTTTTGTGTTAATCATTCAAATCCAGCTAATGGAATGTTTCCGAGTACAGTAGCACATACATGACTTTTGTGCTTGATTTAGCTATGTTTATCACCACCCTGTGTGTTCTATCCCTCAACTAATTCCGAACCCAGCTCACCACCTTGTGACCAAATCCTAGACTGCTCAACTTGTTTACAGGCCTCCAATATGGAACAGTGTTGAATGCCTTGCTGAAGTCATGGTAGGCCACATCCTCTGCTCCCCCTAATTCATTTCCCTGGTCACTCAGTCAAACAAATCTATCAGATTTGTCCGACGTGACTTTCCTGACATGAATCCATGCTGCCTTGGATCTTGTGCTGTGCTGGATTCAAGGTGCTCCACTATCCTTTCTTTTAGCAGTGATTCTATAAGTTTTCTCACCAGTAAAGTCAGGCTGACAGGTCTATAATGTCCAGCCTCCTCCCTGCTCCCACTTTTGTGGAGAGGGACTACATCATCCCTTCTCCAGTCCCTGGAACCACTCCTGAATCTAGGGAGTGGTGCTACCAGTACCTCCTTTAACTCCTTTAATATTCTAGGGTGTATCCCATCTAGTCCCATTACCTTGTCCACCTTTAGTTTTGTGAGTTACTTTAGGATCCTTTTCTCTGTAAATGTGCTAATGTCCACCTCCCTTCCAATCCTGTTTCTTAGCTGTGGTCCCTCCCCTTGCTCTTCAGCTGTGAATACTGAACTGAAATATTTGTTCAGGACTGATGTTTTTTTCTGGTCTCCTTCCACACCCTTTCCTTTCTCTCCTTCCTCTCCTTTATACCTTACAATCCCCACTCCTGATTTTTCTCATTTTGCTAATGGACCTATAGAAAGTCTTGTCCCATTTTTTAACTTATTTTGCTATGTTCTCCTCTGAAACATAAAAAAATGTCTTCATCATTGCACTCATGACCACTTTTCCAGCCTCCTTTTGCTTTTCTAGATACACAACACTGTCCTCCTCCTCCTTCTGTGTTTCTTTCCTTATACTTCCTGAAAGCCAATTGCTTTGCCTTTACTTTCAAGGCCTCTTCCCTTGAGAACCATAGTGGTTTTCTTTTTAACTTGTTTTTTGTTTATAACCTGGATTCAGAGGTTTGTTGACTCCACTATGACTCCTTTCAGATGGCCCCATTGTTCCTCGACTCCCCCCAATTTCCCCTTCTGCTAAGGCTTTCCTGACACATACTACCATCCTAGTAAAGTCTGCCATCCTGAAGTCCAGGAAGTTCACTTTCATATGGCTTGATGTCGTTTTAGTACTCCTATTGAACCATAGTGTGCGATCATTGCTGTATCCCAGGTATTCACCCACCCTGATATCTGTAATTCTTTCCCCATTGCTTAGTACCAGGTTCAGAACTGCACTCCCCTGGGTTGACTTAAGCACTATCTGCTTGAGGCATGCCCCTTGCAGGGAGCCAGGATGTCTGTGCCTCTGACTGTGGCAGCCTCTGGGATGCTCCAATCAACATCCAGCAAATTGAAGTCACCCATCAGCAGCATGTCCCCTCTTGCTGATATCATATGGATGGCTTCCAGTTTCTTCCCCTGTGCTGGGGTCTGTAGATCATGCCTGTGTGATTGGCTGTGCTTTTGCCCATCTCCAGAGTGACCCACAGTCCCTCTGCCTCTGCTTGCATTCCTTGCACCTCCATTACCTTTATACTGTCCTTGACATAAAGAATCACCCTTCCTTCCCATTTACCCTCCCTGTCTTTCCTGATCAAACTATAACCTGATATAGCTACATCCCAGCCATGTTACCTATTATATCCATGTTTCTGGAATAGCTACAATGCCCAGGTCAATCTCAGCCATCAAGGCTGCCAATCCTGGATTCTATTCCCCAGGATGCAGACATTTGCACAAATGGCCCTCCTTTTTCTGCAAATTCCCCTCCTGACCACTGTCCTTTACATGTTATTAAATTTGGTGGTCAGTGGTTCAAATCCAGTTGACAGGATTTTTCTGAGAATGACATATTAAAGGGACACTGTCAGGATTTCAGCCTATTTTGGGGGCACTTATCTACAGTATGTCTGCTGCCATTTTGTATTCTTCTTGTGGTGACCCTGCCTTGTGTTCTGAATCAGTTAATCCTGTGTTAAAATAATAAAATTTGAAAACCATCTCCCTTCATTTTGTTTCCTGTGTCTCCCATTCTACTGGCT
The DNA here is from genome assembly GCA_016271365.2 of Neoceratodus forsteri. Taxonomy (NCBI): domain Eukaryota; kingdom Metazoa; phylum Chordata; order Ceratodontiformes; family Ceratodontidae; genus Neoceratodus; species Neoceratodus forsteri. Next base: position 1,238,527,589 of record CM057454.1, read on the forward strand.
GGGAATCGGGTGTGCTGGTGCATGTTCCCGGGGGAGGGGGGCACTGAAGCACGTGTTAGTCCCCTTAGAATAAGTTTTCTGTTCCGTTGATGCTTCCTTTATTTTTCAAGTTGATGCTAGCTGCCAGTCAAATTACAGGTGCAGTGTATTGCCGATGTATCTACTTCAATTGAATTCAGCTGGTTATGACATTGTTTTTCTATGATACATTCATTTTTAGTACTATTCAATATTGTGTCTTGGTTATATCTGTGATGACTAAGACAGCTTCGAACCTTGTTCCTGATAATTGGCTCAGCGTTCATTTGCATACTGTTGTCATTGTTCATTCTCTTAGCAGAGCCTTGTCTTCTTGAACTGAGAGTGCAGGGTGAATGCAATCATTAGAGCTGCAGGCACCATCTACCTGTCATCCCTCACAATTTTTATTAATTAACAGTAACCGTCTGACAGTGTAGGTATATTTTTTTATTCACGACCTCATTTTCTTATTCGCTCTTAACTCTGCATTTATCCCTAGAAAAATGTATGAGCCGGACTGAACTTTGCACACCTCTATCACATTTTCTGCTGCCATGCACCCTTGTTTACATGTTTAAAGATTGCATCTAACATATCGACATAGTATGTAATTGTCATATTCTGGTTTTCTCTAGGTCTGCTTAGACTAAGTCTGTACCCCTTGAATCAATCAATCTTTATTTTACCAGGTGAAACACCATTGAGTGAACCCATTTAAAAAGTGGACCTAGGCAGTGAAACAACACTGATACAACAAAGATATTACAAGGTCTTGAAAGGATAAACAATAACACATTACAACACTGTTGTACAAAATTATCACATGAAATATATTTGCAATGTATACATATATAAATAGGGTATATGGCGCCTAAGGACATCAGAGAACATGTATATTTCACTAGTGAAAAAGGTGCAAGCAGCATAAGGAGTGTGAGATATGTACTAAAGATCAAAAGAAAAGAGGTGCCTAGGTAGAAGCCCCAAGCAGTTGACAGTAGAAAAAATAGAGGGAAAGAAAGAAAAGAAAAAGGAAAAAAATTGCAAGCTATTGCAGACATGTACAGAAACCCAGCCTATCTGCAATGGCATTTTTTTGTGATTTACTTAATTGAATGTGAAATTACATATTTCGTTTTGCAATATTTATTTATTTAGCTTTTGTTAATCAGGAGGGGTTCGCTAGGCAGACATTTGCTTATTTTAGGTACAACCTGGGAGAATTACAACACATCACAAGGCATACAGTGAGTAAGAATCAGCAACATTTGAACTACAAAAACAACACACAATAGTACAATTTAACAAAAAATGGCAATATGGGAACAGCATAAAGATAATGGTTCAAATAAATAATACATAGAAAATGGTAACTTATTAACATATGCAATAGCCAGTACAGCCTAAGATTGGTAAGTTGCACAATTGGGCAGGGCATATGTACAAGACTGAAGGGAGAGGAGAAGTTAGGGTGATTAAAGAGGTAAGAGGGGCAAGGAAATGGGGGAAGGCAGGAAATAAGTGGCAGGGATAACAGGCTAGGGACATGTACATACAGAACAATCAATTAGGAGGGAGTGAAGCACTCTTTTGAAAGTGCTTGGTTTGAGGTGAGTGCAAAGTACCTGGGGAACTGTTCCACTGTTCAGGAGCAGCAGGTGAGAAGACCATGGAACCGTACTTGGAATGCAATTTGGGGATTGCTAGTTGCTCAGATAACTAAAGTAAAGGACAAGTGTAATTTTTTTTTTTCAAATAAATAAAGAGTGTAATTGTTTTAATGTAAGCTGCAAACCTAGGTACCATTGCAAATGTTGAGAAGTTCAGTCATAGCTTATACATTCTTCCACTGAGAAACTTGGAGGTAGGAGCCCAAATGATTAAAACCCACTAGCTCCTTGTGAAACACTGTCAGACAGTCATAGAGTTAATTTGTTAAATTTGCCAGGGATGGCCAGAAGATGATGAATGCAGTTATAATGTGTAAGGTCATATACCAGACTCATGTGAAAGTACAGTGAAAAAGGGGTGCTACAAATCCTGACAAAGCTAGGGATGTCTGTTGCCACCCACCCCCAGAAATCTTTTATACATCACTGTAAACAGTGCAATATCCTGCATTTCAGAGTACTGACATCCATTTCAATGGCCTATGTAGCTAGTATAGTGTTATGCTTGTACAACTGTGTTACTTCGGTTTTGGCCATTTGCACTCTCTATTCCAGAGGAATTACCACCCTGTAGGTATACCAAAGGCAAGGAACCCTGAGGGTTCCACCTCTAGATGTGCCATTGGATGAGTCCCTTGGCTAAAGGTACCTTAGGAAGGATGCTGTGGAGAGAGGTGGTGCCGCTGGTGGAGGAGGGGAGGATGGTGGGACAAAGAAAAAGTGATTCAGAAGGAGGCTGAGGAGAACTGCTTATATAGGTCAGGAAAGGGGAGTGGCTGGCTGCTTGTCCATTGAATCACAGGCCCAGCCTTCCAATTCAATGGCCTACACACCAGTATAGCATTATGTTTGTGCAACTGTGTTACTTTGGTTTTGGCCATTCGCACTCTCTATTCCAGAGGAATTACCACCCTGTAGGAGTACCAAAGGCAAGGAACCCTCAAAGAGGGTTCCACCCTTAGAGGTGCCATGTGCAATTCTCTTGGCTAAAGGTACCTTAGGAAGGATCCCCAAAAAGAAATGTAGCAGTATGAAGCATGTTATCAATCAGTAGCTGTGAGGCATAGAAGTAGATAAGGAATCAGGCAGCTTAATAACATAATGAGATGTGCAGATTAGCAATGACAAGAGTATGATGGGTTGCACTGGAGATTGAGGGGACCTCCTAAGGAGACAGAATGGCAAGTAGAGACGTAGAGACACCATCCACGCCCATCCAGCAGCGGAACCTACCTAAAGGAACATGGGAACACTAGCTACGGCTAACTAATGGTTATGACCTGAGGCACGGAGGAGAGAAAAAACCCTCTTGAAGAGGAAATCTCTGGGGATCCAAGGCCTAGGTAGCCTTCCCTCCAGGCTTGGGATGTTAATTTTGTGATGGCTGTGCTGCTGCAATTCAGAAACTCAGTGGGGGGATATTCCAATTTAGAGGAAAGGTCTCACTCGATCCATCTAATGGAAATGCTGTGGAAGGTTGCGAGAGTGCTCTGCAACATTGGAGGCAATCAAGGTGGGAAAAGGAGAGCAATGACTGCTGAGGCACTCACCTACCTACTCACCCTAAAAACAAACCAGGTGAACCAGAGGCAGTTGTAGGGAGAATGCGGTGAAGGTGCCTTGCTGGTAGAATACTAGAGCCAAAGGAGATCACTGTAACCACCCTTCATGGCTAGTCTTAAATTCTACACCAGGAGCTGTCATCATGTCTCAAATGGTTAAAGCCAGGCCCGGAGCAAGGACATTCCCAGTTATGGACCAGGTGAGAAGGATGCTGCCCCAAGTCAGACACATTCAAGATGCGGACTTAGAAATGCAGAGTGAGACTGCCGGCTGCAGGGAGGCCCTGTGCCAGAATGGTGTGGTTGGCATGCCCCAGAAACTGAAGAACTGAATGAGCATTGAGTGCTGGGATCCCACATAGCTCAGATGGTAATAGCAAGTGTTGAGCAATGGTTGTGTAAGCAATGAGTGGACCTGCATATAGGTCAGTAAGGCAGAGTAGCAATGAGTGGACCTACATGTAGGTTGGTAAGGCAGAGTAGTAATGGTCAGACCTGCACGTAGGTCTGTAAAGCAGAGTAGCAATGACTGGATCTGCAAATAGGTGAGAGAAGCAGCAAATATGAATAGCAGGCAAGCCAGCCAGGCATTCAAAGAAGCCAATGAAAGGTAACAAATACTCTGAGGATTTTTGGTGGTGGAGGCAGGATTACAACATAAACTAAGTATCCACATGGGGCCACGACTCCCCCAACACCTCCAAGTCCCCTGCTGTTGGAAAAACAAGAAAGTGATGTAAGTCACTGAGACCTATATGCAGATATTGAAACTAGTTTACAGCATCAGTAGTAGCTTAGCTGACCTCCAGTGTATAACAGCAGTGTGCAAACATAGAGAGCAGCATCTTTATTGAGTAACTATGAGTTGTAGGATTCAAGGAACATAGATTGGAGGAAGGCAATACTCTGAAGGCAGCTATTGCCAGGCAGTGCAGTAAAACAACAGTAATAAGATATGTTGTATGAGTTGAGAAAGCAGGATTGAGCTGCATAGACTAAGGTTCAGAGTGAGCCTGAACCAGGTGAAAACAATTAAGGTACATAGCACGGAGAGCAGCTATGTGGTATGAGTTGAAACACACAGATAATGATTGTAGTTGCATTGTGAGTAAAGGGGTGCAAGTAACATGAGCTCTGGATTAGCAATATACAAGGAGTTTAGAAACAGAAGCCCCAAAAAGAAGACAAACCAAAAGACACACAAACACAGATGAACAGGGAACAAGCAACAGAAGAAGCACACAGCTGGAGGCAAAATACAAACCAAATGCAGAACAGACAACTGAAGTCCAGCAGAAACAAGCAGAAACCAAAAAGGAGGGGGGATAGGCCCCAGCCAGTAGCAAAGGGCAGACCGGCTGCAAAAAGAAAGAGTGCTTCAATAGGAGGCTGAGAAGAACTGCTTATATAGGTCGGGAAAGGGGAGTGCCTGGCTGCTTGTCCATTGAACCACAGGCCCAGCCTTCCAGAAATAGCCTGGCAGAAAGAGAAGACTTACCCTCCCTCCCCAAGAGTTGAGCATTCAGGCAGAGCAACCTTCTAGCCAGTAACATTAACAGTGTATGTCCCAGTCATCAGTCATTGTCACCCCTGCCCAGTTTCAGGCAGGCAAACATTTTTTTTAACTATTATTATTATTAATATTATTTAGTTTAGTTTATTGTTCAGGAATCAATACATTTGAGCCAAGGCTCTTTTACAAAGGTTCCATATCACAAAAGTACAAAAACATGGTAGACAGTATTACAAACAATCAGTAATCAGTTTAACAAGGCTACACTAAAACAGTAACATTTATGTACGGAAAAGAAAATGGAACTCAGAGGCAGTTTCAAGGGCAAGGAATAAGGTTGGAGAGGTGGGGGGAGATAGGGAGAGAGGGAGAAATAAGAAGTTTAGAGGCAGACAGGACCAGGTTAGTGGTACTCAGGTTGTCTTTGTCAAAAGAGGAGTCATGGCGGTTAATTTAGTACATCTAGTATTAGTACAACTGCTGCATGTTGTAATATACAGTATGTTCAAAAACAAATCATTGATGTGGTAATGGTGGCATGGTGGGTCTCAGAGACTGAAAATCTATGTTTTGTACCTGACTTTTGTCTTATGAGCAGTGAGCAGCAGATGGTCTGGTAAACTGCAACAGTCCAAGGCTGGAAGTATTGTCCTCTTAATAATGGCCCATTTCTGTTCCACACCAGTCCTTACTCTGATCCCAGAAAGGTGTCATAGAAATATAGAAACTGTTGGCAGATAAGGACTGCTAGGCTTATCCAGTCTGCCCATAAGCCTATACTGGATTACGGCTTCTGACCCTTCTTCTGCTTTACCTCTATAGTTCCCTTATGCCTGTCCCATGCATGTTGAAATCAAACCACAGTGTCCTTGCAGAACTTCTGCCATCCTGTCAAAGTCAGCCCTCTGAAAGTCCAGGACTGTTGTCTTCATCCTACTCATCCCTCTGGCTATGTCCAGGTGAAACCACACTTGCACCTTTCAGGCATTACCTGCTCTTTCTTAATCAGCACTTGATTATAAGTGCCAGGTGCCCTTCAAAATGTCAGCTCCCCCCCCACACACACACACTATTTATAATGTTCTGACACCCTTACCTGTTAGTGTAATGCCATTTTCATTCATTTTTTCTTTATTTATAAACCCTTTATCTTCTGTTTTTAAGTCTTATTCTGTATATCTTTAAGCTTGCAAAACTATTTTATTTATTATCTCACCTCTCAGTGTCTTCTCTATCTGCAGTCCTTCAACTTGAATTTGACAAAGTGGTATAAGTGGTTAACAGAAAATAATTTAATACTCAATGGTAAGAAATTGCAAGCCATGTTATTTAGCCCTTAGAATATTTAAAGCAAGTGTCTGTTCCACTCAAAATAAAGTTTAACAACCTCTTTTGGAAGTTGTCTCTAAATATAAATATTCAGGTCTTATATTCGACCAAAGTTTGCTGTTTGTATCACATGGTGAAATGCTAATGCAGGGGAGGTGTCCCCACACCCCCCAGACATAAGGATTCTCAACTCTGGAGGGGTGGCGGATGTTGGGGGAGAGCAGCTAACACCAGGTGTTGGTGTGTCGGCACATTGATGCAACAACCCGTTTGACACAGTGGATATTTTTATTTTTTATTTATTTCAAGAAATCGGATTTACAAACCTTTGAATCAGACTCATTTACAAAGGTACTTCGTCACAGGGAGAGGAGACAACATATTTGTGAAGCAAGACAGTGGAGAACAATACAGGTGAGATACAGAATAGTGTACAAAGCAAGGCAAATTACACACAAGCATAAAGAATTAAGCTATTTAGTGTCCCAGTGGAGCACTCAGGTTACAGTGTGTGTTGTACAGACTACAACAAGCTATTTTAAGCGGACTAGTGCAAAACGTCATGCTGTGGGAGGCAGATTGTTTCAGGACGTTGCACTTGGAAAGTCTTACAATGGGCATTTACAGCTTCGAGTGTCAGTGAGGTGTTTGCGCAGGGCAACTTTGAAGGGGCTGATTTTGGGGATATTTGAAATGTGCAATGGGAGGGAGTTAAACCAGCAAGGTGCTCTGTAGTGAAATGCCCTTTGGGCGAGCGAGGTCCTGGCACTGGGCACCTGGAAGGTGGCTTTGGCAGTATTGTGGGTGATGACAGAGGGGGAGGCCCGTTGAAGGGGTGCAGTGACTCTTGGGGGGCAGAGCTCAAGTAGAGCATTTTTTGCCAGTATACAGGTGTGGTATTGCAGTCATTCGTCGAAAGTGAGTAAGTTTGAGGCGGAGTAGAGCTGGCATGTGTGAGTTCTGCTGGAGGCACTGGTGAGGAGTCTGCAGGCTTTGTTAATAGAGGTCTGGACTTTGTTGAGGGCAGTGGGGTCAGCAGCTGCATAGATAGGGAGTCCATAGTCCACCTATGACAGGATGGAGGAATTGATAGCCAGCCATAGGGCAAACTCAGGGAGGCAGTCTTTGTGGCAGTAGAGGAGTCCAATCCGGGCATTCATGGCAGAGGACAGATAGTTAAGATGGGCATGGAAGGAGAAAGCTGAGTCGAAGGTGATGCCCAGGTATTTGTATGTTGATACCTGTTCAAGGGGGTGGAGGGTGCTGGGAATGATGTGAAGGGGAGCATTTCTGGAGTTGCTTTGGCGGTGTGCAAATTGAATGGGTTGTTGTCACTGTGCTGGTTTTGCTGTGGGGGGGGTCGCCGTAACAACAGTACACCCTATCAAACAGGTCTGTACCCATGACTGTGACCAGCAAAGGCTGTCCAACAAGTAATTTTGGTCACTGGGAATGGAGACACCCAACAGTGTTAGACCGTGATCTAGAGCCCAATATCAAACTCTCACCACCTCCCTGCGTAGAGGCTAGGAGTGAGTCCCCCCTTCCTTGTTGATGTAATAGGCCATGCTAAGATTGTCTGACTGCACCAGCAGAGGACTCAGAAAGAGATGGTTCTGAAAAGGCATGTAAGGTATACAAAGCTGCCCTCATTTCTAAAACGTTTATGTGAAGGCAAGCCTCCATCACAGACTAGGTCTCCTGGATCCGAAAGGGAACCATGTTCACTCCCCAACCCAGGAGCACTCCCCAATCCAGACCCGAAGTGTTTGTGATGAAAATTTGCTGGGGAGAAGATATAAGAAAGGGAACCCCTCTCATAAAACTATAGGAGTCCACCGACCACTAAAGTACTTTGTAGACAGGAGAGGAGACAAGAACCTGCTGTTCTAGGCTATCTGAACATTGGTCCCATTGGACTTGGAGAGTCCATTGGGGAGTCCTCATGTGAAGCTTTGCCAAGGAGACAGTGGTAATGGTTGCTGCCATAAGGCCTAACAGCCGCAAGAATGTTCAGGCTGTAACGTACTGGATCTGGGCCAGCAAGTGGGCCTGAACTATGAGGCAGTCCACCCTGTCCTATGGATGGAAGTCCCTGCTGTGAGTTGAGTCCAGGACTGGCCCTATGTAATGCAGCCTCTGACACAGGGTCAAGACAGACTTGGTCAGGTTGGTCATCAAACCCAAGGACTGGAATAGCTGCCTGGTGCATTCTAGAGTCACCAGCAGAAGATCCCTGGATGAAGCCTTTAGCAACCAGACATCCAGATAGGGAAAGACATACAAATCCACATGCCTAAGGTCTGCCACCACTGTGGCTAAGCACATGGTAAAGACCTGTGGTACAGAGGATAAAGCAAAGGGCAATGACCTAAACTGGTAGTGGTCCCCCAGAACAGGAACCTAAGGTATCTCCCATGTGGGGAGCAAATGCTGATATGTAGGTATGCACCCTGCATGTCCAGAGATCATAGCCGCTACCCTTGCTTCAGCAGTGGGATCAGGCTTTGCAGAGTGCCATCCAGAACTTCTTGTACTGGATATAACAATTGAGCTCCTTGAGGTCTAAAATTGATCTCAAATCCCCTGTTCATCTGGGGATGAGGAAGATGGGCCACAGTAGAACCCTTGTTTCTTTGTTGCTGGGTCACTGGCTCTATAGCCTGTTTGCGCAGCAAGGTGAGGGACCCCATCTTTGAGCACTGGAATGTGGTCTGGAGGGTAAGTGAAAGGAACAAATGGAAAGTCTAGACTCCTGCACATCTGGGCCAAAAAGCTTAAAGCCATTAAGGGGTGCATTTAAAACCTGCTGAAAATCTCAGCAGCAAACCTTAAGACCCTCAGCCAGCAGTGTCTCTGAAGGCAAATGCCATTGACAGCAGCAATAACAGTGGCATCAGACATGTCATAGATAGCCCTCAGGAGGTGTTTGCTCACATAAGCTGCAACCTGGAGGGTTTTAAGAATTTCCTGCCTCGTGGAACCCTCCTGATGGGCCCGAGTCACAGCTGTTACTTGACCATATGAGGCAGGGCATTGGTGATCCTGAGGCCCAAAGTGACTGATGGAAAGGTCCTCTTACCCCAGAGGTCAATCCTTATAGATTCCCTATTGGGGAAGGAGGGAACTAAAGTGCTTGGCACCCTGGACCTATCATGCGCTGCCTTAATGACTACTGAGGTGGTTTCTGGCTGGGCAGCATAGAACGGCTTCCCCAGAGGGACCTGATAAAGTTTGTCAGCCTTCCTTGAGTCTTCATTTAATTGGAGAAGGAGAGAGAGAGAGACACTCTAGCTGGTGATTTTGTGACTGTGTTTTTAATTGTATTTGAGGTCTTAACTGCCATTTGGGTGCTTTTCCATTTAGTTTTGGGAGGACTGAGGGATTCTAACTGACAAGTCTGTGACTGTGTGTTTAAAAGTGGTTGTCTGGTCTTTAAGTGTAGGCATCATATTACAGGTATTAGTGTAGTTTGAATGTGAGGTTTTAACTGCCATCTCAGTTGAGTCTTCATTTAGTTGGAGAAGGAGGGAGAGACTGTAGCTGGTGATTTTGTGACTGTGTTGGTAACTGTATTTGAGGTATTATCTTAGCTGCCATTTCTGTGTGTTTTTAATTGCATTTAAGGTCTTTTCTTAACTGCCAATTGGGTGCTTTTCCATTTAGTTCTGGTAGGATTGAGGGACTCTAGCTGACAAGTTTGTGAGTGGAGTGAGGTGTCACTGACAGAGGACTTCTTGGCTGATTGTGAGGTGAGTCCCATAAGGCCTTGCAACATCCTGCATCCATACAGGAAGTAGCAAAGAGAGGACACATAACAGAACACAATAGAAATAAAACATATTTGGGGGATATCAAATTGCCATCTTAAGCAGGTAGTTGATTGGAGGGGTATCAGACATGATGAAAGTGGTGCAACGCAGTGTTTATGGAGCAGCTGTCTTCAGGGAGACATTCTGGAGGCTGGAATTCTGCCCTATCTACAGGCACCTCTCTGGGCTGAGGGAGGAGGTGGCCTGTCTCTGAGCAGAGTTGACCAAGCTGAAGGCGGCATCTACCCCCACCCAGAGATCACTGGGTCCACAACCTTTACCTCAAAGGATGCCAGGGAAGAGGACTGAATGGACTACAGTGGGCTCAGGGAGGGTGAGGGAGGGGGATTGAAAGCATATCCCCCAACTGGTCCCACTTAATAACTCCTACACTGTTTTGGAGGAACGGGAAAGCCCCACTCAGGAACCTGAGTCTAGGACCAGGGAGGATGGGAAGGATCCTCCAAGATGGAGCCCCAGGGAAAGGAAGCAGGTAACCTCGGAGGAAGGGGAAGCTTCTCCTAGTGGGGGACTCTATTGTCCTAGGAGTGGAGTTAGAGTCACCTAGCAGGGGAGAGAGAGGGAGGTCAAGTGCCTCCCAGGAAGCGCTGCATGGAGGGATGGGAAGCAGATCCATAGAATCGCTATGACAATAGCTAGGAAAGAGCAGCTGGATGTCATTGTCCACCTGGGGATCAATGACCTGGCCATGAGAAGGGTGGAGTAAGCCAGAGTCCAGGATGATTTCAGGAAGCTGGAGGGAACCTGAAACAGATAGCAAGCTCTGTCTCATTCTCAGAGGTGATACCTGTCCAGGGCACAGGAGAAACTAGGCCATTCTGCATCCATACCTGCAACTCCTGGATGGAGGATTCATGTGGAAGGGAGGGTTTTGGCTTCATATGGGACTGGGGCCCGACCTGGGCAGATGCAGGCTTATATAATGAGGACGGCCTGCTTCTGTCCAAGAAGGGAACCTTGGTCTTTTGTGAGAAGTTTGAATGCTTCATCTGGTAAGATTTAAACTGGCCAAGGGGGAGAGCCAGGAGGGTTAGGAGGCTTAGGAACAACCCCTATGGGAACATGCAGGGACATAAGTTGACTATGGGAACAGCAAAAGTAGGCAGGGAGGAGCAGGCTGGTGAAGAATGTATAACAAGTGATACAGGTGGGGCAAGAGCACATAGAAAAGGAAACCGGGTTGGGAGGAAGATGCTGGAGAGGGAGAACAAGAGCTGAGGGAGGGCAGACTGTAAAACATGGAAGGTCATGCTAATGAATGTCCATAGCCCAGGAAATAAGGTTCTAGACCTGGAAGCCTTGTTGGCAGATGCAGACCTTGACATAGCAGCAATAACAGAGTCATGGTACTCTGCTAATTATGGCTGGGAAGTCAATGTACCAGGTTATACATTGCTCCGGAGGGACAGGGAAGGTAAAAAGGATGAGGGAGTGGCACTGTACATCAGAGATGGTATAAAGGCTACAGAAGTTCAGGGAAGACTGGGGAGGCCGAGGTAATGTGAGTCATCCTGGAGCCAGAGAATGGAACAGCAATATGAACAGGGGTGATCTACAGACCTCCAGCACAGAGGGAGGAAGTAGACAGGGAATTGGTGGAGATCATACATGACATGGCAGCTAAGGGCGAAATCCTGCTACTGGAGGTTTTCAATATGCCGGACGTGGATTGGGCCACCTAGATGGCTGTTTCAAGAAAAAAAAACAGAGAGGGATTGTGAGGATCAAAGGGCAGAAGGGAGAGTGTAAGGAGGGGGATCTGGACAAGGCAGAAATACTGAACAAATACTTCAGCTCAGTATTCACTAAGGAAAAGGAGAGTCAAGGACCACGGTTGGGTTGCAGAGGCAATGGGGTGGGGGTGGAGGTGGGAGGTGAAATCCAGTCCATTCACATTGGAGAGAGTTCTGGAAGAATCTACAAATCTGAAGGTGGATAAGACCATGGGGCCAGACAGCATCCACCCGAGGATATTAAAAGAGCTGCGAAGAGACCTAGCAGCACCTCTGGCGGCCCTGTTCACAGAGCCACTCAACACGGGTGTCGTTTCAGAGGCCTGGAGGAGGGCACATGTGGTCCCACTGCACAAAAGCGGCAGTCAGGAGGAGGTGGGGAACTATAGGCCAGTCAGCCTCACCTCAGTTGTGGGAAAGATCATGGAGACACTGCTGAAAGAGAAGATAGTGGCACATATGGAATCCAGTGATGCTCAGGATCTGAGGCAACACGGGTTCACAGCAGGAAGGTCATGTCAAATGAATCTAATAGTTTTTTTTTTGACTGAGTGACTAAGGAACTTAATCAGGGAGGGGCAATAGATGTCACCTACCTGGATTTCAGCAGAGCCTTCAACACCTTCCCACGTAGATGGCTGATTAACAAGATGGGTCGTCTGGGTATGGGAGATAAGGTGATGAACTGGGTTAGGAACTGATTAATGGACAGGGCACAGAGGGTTGTGGTAAATGGGGTAGAATCTGGGGAGAGGGGAGTTACCAGTGGGGTACCACAGGGATTGGTACTAGGACCAGTCTTGTTCAATATCTTCATTAGTGACATTGCAGAGGGGCTGGGAGGAAAGATCTGCCAGTTTGCCAATGACACCAAGATCTGAAACAGGGTGGATACTCCTGAAGGGGTGCACAAAATGAAGTGGGACCTGGAGAAGCTTGAAAGATGATCAGAGATGTGGCAAATGAGGTTCAATGCAAAGAAGTGCAAAATAATGCACCTGGGTAGAGGGAACCCTGGGGAGAGCCACAGGTTGGGGGGAGGAGCTGACTGTCACCAAAGAGGAAAGGGACCTAGGGGTTATCATCTCTGATGACCTCAAGGTATCAAAGCAGTGCACAAAGGTGGCAGGGAGGGCCAGGGGCATGTTGGGATGCATAGGCAGGAGTATCACCAGAAGGAGGCAGGAGGTGGTGATGCCATTCTATAAAACATTGGTAAGGCCTCACCTAGAGTACTGTGTACAGTTTTGGAGACCACACCTACGCAAGGACATAGATAAGGTGGAGACTATCTAGAGAAGGGCAACAAAGATGGTGCAGGGCTTACACCACAAAACATATGGGGACAGACTAAGGGACCTCAATATGTACTCACTGGAAGAGAGGAGACAGCGGGGGAATGTGATTGAAACTTTCAAGTACCTCAAAGACATGAACAAGGTGCAGCCGGGGGACCTTTTCCAATGTAGAAAAAGTACTAGAACAAGGGGGACAATATGAAATTGGAATGGAGTAGATTAAGAGGTAATGTGAGGATGCTTTTCTACACAGAAAGAGTAGTCAACACTTGGACTAGTCTGCCACAGGAGATAGTAGGGGCAAGCACAGTGGAGGGGTTTAAGCATGCTTGGGACAGGCACAAGTGAAGCCTAAGAGGGAAGGGAGTGATGAAAAGCCATTGATCACATAGGGTCAGTGGCCACATACAATGTCTAGGGCCTACGGGCATACCGGATGAGCCTAGCGGTCCGTATTTGCCAACAATTTCTATGTTTCTGTTTTCAGGGCATGGCAGGGACCATATTAGGCCTATAACAGGCTGCTGTGGTAGCATCATCCAGGGCTGGCAACAAGGGAGGGACCTCCAGAAAATCCACCAGGTTCCTTCAGGTGATGTCTTCTTACACATTCTGGCACCCTATAGTGGCTTGGAGTTGCTTCAAGTGGAAGAAAAAGGAGGGATCCTCAGGAGGGAATCTCAGTGTGTGATTCACGGAGTCGTTATTCCTGGATGAGGCAGTGGACCTGCCTAATGACTCTCCTCCAGAATCTTCCTCCACATAATCCTCATCAATGTCAACTTTGGACTGGTATGAAACAGGCAATGACTGGAAAACGCCACCGACACCTGAGAAGGCATAGAGCATTGGGACCTAAGCGGCATCAACACAGCAGCAGCAGCACCCCCTTGCATCAGCGATGACAGCACAGGCTGAGGAACAAACTGCTGAACAAGGACTATGGTAATGGAGGTCGATGGCAAGTGGCAACACCATGGAGACTGTTAGTGATGGGGCAGGCAAAGGCCTCTGCATTGCCAGAGCACAGCTGGCAGAAGAAGAAGTGGTAGAGCTCGTCACCAGTGGACCATGTGAGATTGGCGGTCGCAGTGATTGCGCTTAGTGTCTAAGGACATGGGTAAACCTAAGGCCTAATTGGCCCCTCGCTGGCCAAGGAAAGACTGAGAACTTCCTGCTGAAGGTGGCCCAAAGAAGCTAAGCTGAGGCAGCAGGGAGGGTTGCAGATGAAGAGGTCAATGGTACAATATTGGAGGATGAAGAAGAAGCTAACACAGACCAAGAGTGCCTCCTAGGGGAACAGGTTTTACTACATGCCCTACAGTATCTCTGTGAGAGTGTTTCCCTGAAGCTTTGTCCCGGTCCTTGGAAGTCTGAGCGCCTGAAGAGAGGGCCAGCAACTGGGATGGAGAATCTCCCAAGGGTCCCTGCTCTATCCTGGCAACCTGTTGCTTTAAAACAAAAGGACTGCAGGTTTTTTTTTCTGGGCTGCTGGGTAGCAAGGCTAAACTTCAGGCAGAGCTCGCAGGCGAGGACGTTGTGAGTAGACCCAAGGCAGCAAATGCAGATGTCGTGTTCATTTTTAGAATAATGCTTTTTGCCACAGCAGCAGTGGAAAAGATTACAAGAATCTTTTGTTTTTGACATGCAAAATAGAAAGAACCACTTTAAACTAAAGTGATTTCCCAATTAAAAAATAAAACAAAGTTGGCAGTTGACTGAATGATGAAGCTTCCATGGAGTCTGTGGGAGTATGGTCGATGGCAGGAAAGAACTGAGGTGAGAGTGGGGCCACCCATGCTTATATACAAGGATGTCATGATAGGACGTCAGCATAGGTGGCCCCTACTAGACTGCCACAGAAAAGTTTCTGTGTGGTCCTAGTGCTGATGCGGGTAAAGATCCGTAGGTATGACCTGATGAAAGAAATTTCCTTGAAGCAGGTCAATGCTCTTTCTGAGGTGGGGCCTCCAATTTAGGCAAGTCTTGTGTATTCATTATAGCATGGAACTGTATTAATCTGGCATCAGGATGACTATAAAGCTACCCTATTATTTGAACATAAGAACATAAGAAAGTGCCGGCAGAAGGGGACCTTGCGATCCATCTAGTCTGCCAGTGAAAGCTAATCCCCTCCCAGTCCCTTTACTGCCGTAGGTATCCACAGTGCCTATCCCATGCTAGCTTGAACTCTCTCACTGTCTTCATTGCCACAATCTATAGGGGCAGACTGTTCCAGGTCTCCACCACCCTTTCCGTGAAGAAAAACTTCCTGCTGTGTGTTTTGAAATGACCTCCCTTTAGGCGCATGTTGTGCCCCCTTGTCCATGTTTTCCTATTTTCCCTAAAGAGATCCTGTGTTTGCACTGAGCTGATACCTTTGAGGTATTTAATTACCTCTATCATATCTCCCTTGTCCCTTCTTCTCTCCCGTGACTACATCCTAAGATGGTTTAATCGAGATTCATACAGTTCTTCATGTAGTCCATGTATCATCTTCATAGCTCTCTTCTGCACTGTTTCCAAGTGATCCTTGTCCTAGTTGAGGTGCAGTCTCCAAAACTGGACATGGTACTCCAGGTGAGACCTCACCAAGGACCTGCACAGCAGGACTATCACTTCACTTTTCCTACTTGTGATACCCATTCCTATGCATCAGAGAATGCTGCTAGCTTTTTGCTCCAGTACCCTTTTGCTCTGCCTGAATGTCTTTAAATTGTTATCAACGAGTACCCACAGATCCCTCTCTACCTTAGTTTCAGTCAGCTGTTCTCCCCCAGGGTATATTTTCAGCCCAGGTTCTTCCTCCTCAGGTGCATAACTTTGCACTTCTTGGCATTGAATTTCAGCTGCCACTGTTTTGACCATTCCTCCAGTTTTTTTTAGATCAGCGATCATTTCTGTGACCCCTCTTGCATATCCACTCTGTGCAGAGCTCAGTGTCATCTGCAAACAGGCATACCTTTATTGTAAACCCTCTGTGATGTCACTGCTGGATATGTTAAATAGAATTGGCCCCTACACAGATTCCAGAAGGCCCAGACCCGGGAGTGGCTCCACAGCCCAGCTCCCACAACAGGTCACAGATGCTCTAGCACCCCAGCAAGTGACATGACCTCCTGAGACAGTGAGTCCCACTTGAAGGTGGTTAGCAGGTTCTCTCCCTGGTTCTGGGTGAGGACTCCCTAGTGGTGGGGATCCTTCTGCAGTCCCTGCACTGAGTTCTCAATAAAGAAAATTTTCAGGCAGTTGCTCCAATAAAGTCCAGTGCCAATCAATGTGGGTGCTAACCTTAGGTTCAATAAGCGCAAGTGCAATTTAGCAGGGGTTTTCAGCAACAACGACCTCCTGCACACCAATTCACACTTTCCAGTTGACAGTGTCCCCAGTCTTTTCTTCAGCTGCAGCTAGGCCTCAGCTCTCAGCCACATTAATCAGTTCACACAGGACATACACAGCTTCAGCTAGCACCCTGATGACCAGAGACACTCTGTCTCTCCAGAATCTCATTTACAGTCCTGCACAAGCAGTCTCATCAGCAATCTGGACTTTCCAGTGCAGGGTTTCTGCAGCATTCAGTCTCTCCCATGAATAGCAAGCAACTCTTCCCTACCTGGGGAATCAGCATCACTGTTCAGTCTCTTTCTGTCTTTCCCCTTCTCACTCTGTTTCTGCCACACAGCAATTTCCAATTCCAGCAATCTCCAATTCTCCAATACAACAATCTCCACATAGGGCTTGGGTAAGCCCCTCATGTCCAAAGTCCACTCTCACAGGGTACTCCTGACTTGAACAAAGCCTGGGGACAGACTGAAAAAATCCCAGAAAGTCCACATTGTTTCAGCCAAAAATCCAGAGTCCTGATTAGCTGATGGAGCCCATCAATAATCTATATCCATAACGATCAATATTTCCTGCTCGTTTATAGGGGCATGATCTAGGCACCAAAATTAGTCCCACCCCCTCTTTTTCCCGAGAGTCCCTCTGTCCAAGTTGTGGGTGCCTAGATCACTGATTGGCTGTTAGAGAGGGGTCAAGTGTTACAAACATATCAGCTCCCAGTTATTTATATGGAGTTCATTCAGTTCTCTCAGCTTCATAAAACAAATGCTTTCCAACACAATGCTTTATCTATACAAATATCCCATCAGATTGTAGCCCCAATGGTCCCCTGTCAAACAAGCCCTCTTTTGTGCAATAGCTCCCTCCCAGTACATTTGCTGTTGCTGCCACCGAAATTCTGTCTCCTTAGGTGGCAGGCAGCAACCTTATTAATATTCATGAGGGTTCATGAATGATTCATGAGCCCTCGTTCATGCCCAGATTCAATCTTTATTTGAAAATTATGAAACGCAAGTGGGATAAGGCACAGGAGTGGTGGTGCAGCAGGTAAAAGTCAAATGTTCAGAGCAAGAGGCAGCTGCACTCACCACTCACACATGAATCTTAAATAAGAAAGAAGTTGAAATCACTTCAGTAACCAATCTTTATCAATTTCTAAGCATGGAACCAACAAAACAGAACAGCAGTGTTGCCACTGCTGGCTTACATATTGCCCTCCTCACAGGGCTTTCTCAGAGATAATTTTTTGAACTCTGTATATAATAGATCAGTTTGTATGCCTTTGTATAACTGTGAAATTGTGTGATGAGGTACCTTTGTAAATGAGCCTCTGGCTCAAAGGTTTTAAACTGATGTTTCAATAAATAAATAAATAAATAATTGTTGTAACTATGTAAATTGAACCTTGACCCTACCAGGTCCATCTTGCAAATGAGCTGTGCTCAATGATGTTCGCCTGGATAAAGATTTGATTGATTGATTGATTGATTGATTGACTATGTGGCCAATACAAAGTGAAAAAATTATCATTCAATCAATGTAATCACCCTGCTTATGATACAAAAACAATTTAAAATGTTACCAAAACAAAATACATTTTTCATTTTTGGTAATTCAAAAGAAAATAAAGTGAAACATTTATTCCATTGCTTATATTTCATTATCGCAAAAAACCCTCATGAGTCAGGGCTTCTGTCATTGAGGAGATCCTGTAATACACTTGAACAGGACTGGTAATAAAGTGATGTACACACATGCATACCAGAATCATAATATCTGCATTTATATCTAGCACCTGGTACTGCTTTGTCAGTGATCAAGAATGTAAAAAGGTCACTTTTAAAGCATGTGCACGACATCTGCAGATGAAATGCAACTCTAATGCTATTCTGTCAGTGTGCAGGGAGGTCAAAGAGATCACTTTTCTGACATAGATATATATATCAGGGTATTGTCAATCAATACATACTATCTAATTGCTTTTGTTTTTAAGAGGTCCTGTAACACAAATTCAAAATATCTGCATTTGTATTTAGCACATGATGCTGCTTCTTCAGTGATCAGGGAGGTCAAAAGGTCACTTTAGAGTTAAGTGCATGTGTTAAAGCATTTATAAATAAAATACAGCTCTTATACTATATTGACAGTAAACAGGAAGGTCAAGAAGTCACTTTTTGACATAAACGCAAATAACAGAGCAACTGCAACCAAAAAATAAAGCGCTGTCTGAATGCAATAAGATAAAATAGTTGCTACTTAGACATATTAGATGCCACTTTTAAAAGGGAGATCAAAAGATCACTTATATTCTAGAGGGGGATTTGAGCAATGAATTTCTTGTGTTTATTTTCTCCCTCTGAGTAGGAATGGTGAGATCTCAAATTTCCCATTAAGTCCTGGATATTGTAATGCCCAGGTTTTGTATATCTATTCTAGCACGGGGTCAAAATGTCGCACGGCAGAATGCTGTGCGACTTAATCGCATTGCGTGATTGCCGGTAATCTTTTGTTCTTTAGGGGACTCCGCCCACACACATCCCCATTATGGGGGGCTGCACTCCCTGGACCTCTCCCCACCAAAGATTCTAACTCCGGGGAGGGCCAACTCGGAGAGCGCACAGGTCCGGGATTCAACATAATGCCATACGCTATTAAGCGTACAACATTATGACCTGGTACATATCCATTTCTGTTCATGACAGTTGAGGAGGTTATCAAGGTCACTACCTCATACATTTTTTGCAATCTGTTCAATGCGTTATTGAAATCCAATGTGGGACATTAGGGTGGCTGTGAACATGCAGTGCCGTAACGTAGGTTACATTTTTGTTCTTGATGGCATTAATATGTTCACAGATCCTGAATCTGATTTTACTCTTAGTCCTGCCCACATAGTAACAGCACATTCTCCACTAGCTCCTCAAGGTCACCGGTCCACGTTTAGCTTAAGAGGGGCACTGATACCACAGAGGAGCTCCCCAAGGGACCGCAACCCAGCAGTCGGCACATGAAAAGGTGCTATTGTGCACCTGTGCAAGTGCTGGTGGCACCAGGGACATGTCAGCAGCTCGCAAAATAGGATTTAATCCCAAACAGGGCTAAACAAATAGGGGCTTGCTTTGAGGACTTGGGGGAACAACTAAGAACTTGAGCTGCGACGGATAAACAGGGGACCCGCCCGCATCAGTTGGAAGAAATGGGAGAAATGTGAGTCAGTTCAGGTAAGCCCCAAAGGGGGGTTACAATTTGTATACTCCATAGAAAACACATTCTAAACAAAAAGACTGTTGCGTTTGGTGGCCGAAAATAAGTACCTTAAACACACAAGAGTCTTGGTAGTAAGAAAACCACACCACGCTGAAATCTAGGCCTTCTGTTTTACTTCTAGTCAGCAGTACATGCAAGAGGATACTGAGCTCAAATCACAGGCACACATACAGGAAGTCACATTCTCTTAAAGCTGTACTGTCTCTAACATTTCTTAAAACTATACTACACATAACAATCCCTCCTGACTTAACTAGGAAATTCTTAAATCAATAATTTAGAAGTAATATGAAACTATTAAAGTTATTACTGTAATGTCCCTTTTAGTTAGTCTATGTCATTAGGCAATATCTCTACAAGTCCATTCTCTTTGGTGGACGTCTTATACATCCTGACCAATGTAGTAGGGCTCAAGGCTGTTGCACTGGAATCTGATTAAAATCAGCCACATCTTGTCTCAAACGCTGTGGTTCCACTGTCACGTCCTGTTCTTGACTGGAACAAATAATGCTGGATGACCACCCTGACTCTGGGTATCCCTTTTTTGTTTTGTTTCAGTTCTAGTATGTAATTTGTCCACATGTTTTTTTCACTCCCCTCTGGTTAGTCAGTCAAACACTATAGACAACATTTCTGAACTTTTTTTCCACCACACCTTCTATCTATCTCTTTGGGTCTGCATATATCCTGACCCACACAAGATCATTGGATTTGAAGGATCTGGTCTTAGGAAGCATTTAAGTTACTGACTTATAGCCTAGAGGGTGAAGAAGGTCCAATTGAGTTTGAAGCTGACGTCCAAACAACAATTCTGCAGGGGATATTCCCATGACACAATGTGGTGTTGTTCGATACATCTCAAGAAAGTCCAAAAGGGCTATTTGCATTGCCGTCGGTGCAGCAGGATTAGCTTTGTCCATACACTTTTTAAAAGTCTGAACCAGGCATTCTGCTTAGCCATTTGAACTTGGATAATAGGGAGGTGAGAAAATGTGGTGGATACCACATTGCTGGCAAAATGCTTGGAATTCAACAGACGTGAACTGTGATCCATTATCCGAGACAATCACCTGTGGGAAACCATGGGTAGCAAAGATAGATTTCAACACTTTGATGGTACTCTCAGTAGTTGTCAAAGACATTTGATGAATTTCTGGCCATTTACTATAAGCATCAGTTAAGAGTAACCACATTGAATTTAAATAGAGTCCCGCAAAATCAATATGCAACCTTTGCCAGGGTCTTTCAGGTCATTCCCAATGGTGAACTGGAGCACTTACTGGATTTTCCATCAATACAGCACAACCTTCACATCTTTGCATAACCTGGTATATATTTCTGTCAATGGAAGGCCACCATACATGCAGTCTGGCCAGGGATTTCATTTTAGCAATGCCTGGATGGCCTGCATACAAAAGAGTCAACACATTTGAGTGATAACATTGAGGTACTATGACATGCAAGCCCCATAGAAGACACCCCTCAGCAATGGACAACTGCTATCTCTTTGCATAGTACAGCTGTACTGCAGCTGAACAAGTAGTGCCTTGCAGCCAACTCTTAAGTGTATACTGATACACTTGTTTCAAAATTACATCTTGACTAGTCGCTTTTGCAATGTTCTTGGCTAGTACTGGAAGCTGATCTAACTGTTGTAGCTCCATTGCACACACAACAGTAGAGTCCTCCATGTCTTGAACTGCATTGGAAAACTATCTGGCCCCACCTGGCATACTAATGGCTCCTCTTTAAGACCCACATCGAACTCCATTTCTCTGGATATTGGTAACCTTGACAAGGCATCTGCATTTCCATGCTGGTCTGTTGGTTGGTATGTAACCTCGAAATTATAGGCAGACAAAATCAATGGCCATCATTGAAGTCTGCTAGTAGCTGTCTCTGGAATTGCTTTTTCTGGACTGAAAATTGTCACTAGTGGTTTGTGATCCATCTTCAGGGGAAACTTACAACCTAGCAAGTATTGCTGAAATTTCTGGACTCCGAACACAATTGCTAATGCCGCTGTAGTGAGTTTGTGTGAAGCATGGGCTATCAACTTCTCCACTCCTTCTGGATCTGTATGGAAAAGAACAGCTCCTATACCTACAGGACTAGCATCACAGGCCAATGTGATAGGTAAGTTAGGTTCATAATGAGTTAAATTATTCAGATCAGTGACAGAAAGCTTGATGGCTCAAACTGCCTTACTGTGGCCCTTGGTCCACTTCCATGGAGTACCTTTATGTAACAGTTCATTCAGGATAGCACATTTAGTGGCTAAGCCAGGTATGAAACGGTCATAGTAGCACACCATACCCAAGAATGAGCTCAACTCTGAAACATTCTACAGTACAGACATGTGCACAATGGCTTCCACCTTTTCATCATTTGGATGAATTCGGTCGTTGTCTATAGTGTGACCTAAGTACGTGACACTTGGTTGACAAAATTGGCATTTTTCTCTCCTGAGTCTGAATCCACTCTGTTGCAATCTTTCTAAAGTCTTTTGTAAGTTAAGCAAATGTTCTGCTTCTGTCTTGCCCATGACAATGATGTCACCCAAATAACAAGCAACACCTGGTATATGACCCACTATTTGCTCAATCACTTTTTGAAAAATAGCAGGTGCAGAACTAAGGCCAAAACATACCCGTTTGTACTTGTACAGTCCTTGGTGTATTAATCACTACCAATTTCTGAGAGTCTGTATCCAACTCCACTTGAAGGTATGCATCAGCGAGGTCCAGTTTAGAGAACCCCACACCACCATTCAGTCTATGAAAAAGTTCCTCAGGTAAGGGTAAAGGAAATACATCTGTGCTAAGTACTGGATTAAGTGTCACCTTAAAATCTCCACAGATTCGAACCTTACCACCTGGTTTAGATACCACCACAACTGGAGTGCCCAATCTGAACTTGAAATCTTTTCCAACACACCTGCTTTTTCCATTCTGTCTAATTCTGCCCAACCACCGGTATAAAGGTAAAAAGGAGTCTCTGTGGTTTATAGAACTTAGGGACTGCATTAGGCTTTGTAACTGGCATGGCTTTAGCTGTTGTGCAACATCTCAGGCCTTTCCACTACTCTGGATACATGTCTAAAATCTTCCCAAACTTGGGCAGATTACTGCTTTGTGGTACCTGGACAGCAGCAAGTAGGCTCAAATATGCTGGATTAACATGAATGTGTAGAAGAACCTGGGCATCTCTGCCCAAAATGTTGACACCCTTTTTTGAAACCAGAAAAGTTAAAGGTATATCAGGCTTGGGAGAATAAGTTCTGTGTACCACAGAGGTAAATGAGCCCAGTGGCTGAACTGATTGCCCTTCAAATGCATGTAGCAACTTATTACAAGGAGACAATGGTGGCTTATCCAGATCACACCATGTTTGATGGTTAATAAAAGTAACTGGGGAAGCAAAGTCTACCATTAAACACAACTGACACCTCAGCTGTGGCAATTGAAGTAACACACAGAAAGGAGGAACATCTTTAGTCTGCTTTTTGTGGTGCAATAGGAACCACTGCATTGTCTGGGCTCTCTAAATTGACTACTGCAGTTCTCCTGCTCCTGCAAACCTTAGCAATATGCCCCTGACATTTACATGCATGACACTGAACTTCTCTGAATTTGCACTGGTCCCTGCTATGCTTAAATGACCCACATGATGCACATTTGTACTGGCCATGCAGTTTGAGTACAGTGGTTGAATTTTTCTTTGAGAACAGTGGCTTAGATTTAGGTTTGAGCTGTTTCGATTTGGGGTTTACTACAGCTACTTGTACCTCACTTTTAGTGTCTATCTTAGCATGTGCTTCATTTTCTGCAGCCTCATACATTTGTGCCAAATGTGAAAGTTCCTCAGTAGACTTCTTGACACCTGCAGAAAGTAATTGCTGAATATGATGTTCATTATTCAACCCCATAACAAACTTATCGTCTAGATTAGATTCAAGATGCTCCCTGCTCCACTTACACGTGAGAGCTAAACGTTTGATCTCAGCCAAATAAGATTGTAATGACCGACCTGGTTTCTGGAGCTAACTGTAGAATTTATAACGTTCAGACCTTGCAAAAGTTGTTAAACTGTATTGTGCATTAAATTTAGCCTTTAGCTCTTGATATGACAAATCCTCCGTCCGGTCCTGAGCACATAGGCTGCATGAAAGTTTGAAGGTTTCACTCCCAAGAAAGTACAAAATGCAGCTCGAATAAGCTTTTCCTGTTGCTCATCATTAGCAGCTTGTATGGTAGGATTAAGTAATAACTACTGATCAAACTGTCTGGTCCATGTATCCCAGACCGTTCCAGCAAAAATGTCAAAGCTGGCTGAAGTTACCATGATATTGCACAGTTCCAAATTGCTTACTTGCCTCCAATGCAGAAAGTCACACATGAGTAATTCAGTAAGCTGGAGCTATGAAAATATCCACCATCCATGTCACCAGTTTGTTGTGTTTGGTGACTAAAAATAAGTACCTTAAACACACAAGAGTCTTGGTAGTAAGAAAACCACACCACACTGAAATCTAGGCCTTCTGTTTTAATTCTGATCAGCA
The DNA here is from genome assembly GCA_016271365.2 of Neoceratodus forsteri. Classification (NCBI taxonomy): domain Eukaryota; kingdom Metazoa; phylum Chordata; order Ceratodontiformes; family Ceratodontidae; genus Neoceratodus; species Neoceratodus forsteri. Next base: position 1,238,551,718 of record CM057454.1, read on the forward strand.
GTACATGCAAGAGGATACTGAGCTCAAATCACAGGCACACTTACAGGAAGTCACATTTTCTTAAAGCTGTACTGTCTCTAACATTTCTTAAAGCTATACTACACATAACAAAGACCCCTGAACCCCTTACCATAGCTTGAAAGGCATACCAATGCAAACATAGAATGCTACTTCCCCACAGACAAAAAGTAAGGGATTCCCCACCCTTAATCAGGCATGACATCATCCCCAAATGCAGCACTTAATCACCCCATGCCCCCGCCACCACTCCAAATAACCTATAATAATGTTACATCAGTTCAACAAGAAAATAACTATATAACCATATAAAATATATATAACTAACCCAGCAAAAACAAACTATGCTTGTTCAGCTAATATATCTATATCTCCTTAAACTCTGCCTCATAGTTAACCAACATAAAGACAGTAACAAAACTAGAAAAAAATATATGCATGTTTACATATATGTGACAGTATTTGTCCAAACACAACCAAAATGCAGAGTCACTGACTTCCATCCTCCAGGCAATGAATAACAAGAAATCATCACAAATTAAGGTTCATAGGAGCAGATTCCAAAGCTAGTAATACCAAGTGTCAGCTAAGAAAAAGAACATCAGATCACAGTACAGCAATCTCACTCACATTGGCAAAGGCAAGAGAACACCAACTCCTAGGAGGCTGTCCATATCTGAAAAATAAAGCCAGCAAAAATCATTATAAGAAATTAAGGAACAAGTCCAAGTAACCACCAGGATCAAAGTAGTATCCTGAACTGGCAGTAGATCAGGTGAGCTCTAACAGAAATCCCACTTTGGATGAAGCTTGTGAGCTGCATGTGAAGTCAGATGACTGAGATGGTATAATTCACTATCTTAATGCCCAATTCATTCCTGCCAGGCGTGATAAAGGAATGGAACACAGTTTAGGATCAAGCAACAAAATTTCTGCAGATTCAAAGGTAAGTCGGATTAGAGGGGTAAATTCCCATCATTCAAACTGAAAGTACGGAGGTAGTTCCAGTTCGATACATAATTAGTATTCAAAACAAAATCATTGTAACTGAAGGATAAGCCAATCCTGATCAATCGAGCCAGATAGTCTTTCGAAGGAGGTCCATGCTTCCAAGAATGAGCTGATCTTGATTAGCCAAACCTGATGTTCGAATGAAGACACCCGGTACACTATGCCATAGCCCAACTGAAGGAGAGCACCACAGACAATTCAGGAGCACTGAAGGGCATATTACTGCAGAATTAGTAGATCCAAGAAGAAAATAGAAGCACATGCATTAACTGACCTTCCAAATGAGTAGTTTCAATTCAGTCACATCCAGCCCTTATCACAGCACAATTGTAGTTCTAAGGAAGACTCCCACCGCAGTGATGCCACAGGGAGCTTCTACTAAGGAGAAACAAACCGATAGGCATAATTTCTCCTTGAATAAATCTGGGAATAATTTTTTGAGTTCAGGAGAAGCTTGTTCAGCAGAGTCAGGGTTGATTGCTTTCAGAGCACAAATCGTCAGGCTGTGTTGGGCCTGGGGAGGTTTACCTGTGTTTGGCTCAGCTGTTTGATTTTTCTCTGTTTGTTTAGCAGGGTAATTTCTCTGTTGAACTGTTGTGCAGGTTGTCTTGCTGACAGAAAGGTCAACACTCATCATAGTGGTGGGTCAGAGCTTTCAGCTGATTGTTTTTTCCCACCCACCTGGTACCATTTCCTTTATACCAGGGATTCTGATATAATTTCCTCAAAAGGGCAAGGTGCATACCACTTCCATATCCCTTCCTGCACACTGCACTGACAATATAAGCGTACAAATGATATAATATGTATATATATATATATATATATATATATATATATATCAAAACAATAAATGGAAGGAGAGAGAGGAAAAAAAAACTTGCACAGGAAAAACAGGAAGATAGACATGTGGGAAGTAGTCCAATGTGCTGGCTGTGGGGCAGCGGTCTTCCGGAAGTCTTTCTGGATGCTCAGATGCTGCTCTATTTGCAGGCAACTCTCTGCCCTGAGGGAGGAGATTGCCAGTCTTCAGGCCACACTGGACAGAAGTAAGGGAACCTCTCCCACCCAGGCCGCACTACGACCACCACCACTGCCTCAGAGAGTGCCAAGAAAATGCAGCAGTTGGACCACAGTGGGCTCAGGGAGGTTGAGACTGGTGGAACAGAGGCACACCCAGTTAGTTGTACCACTCCACAGTCCACACACCACACTGGGGGAGCATAGTTCCCCTATGGATGCACCCGTAGAGGAGACTAAGGACGTTGCAGACAACTGTCACAAAGGAGGCCCACAGGAAGGAGGCAGAGGACACTACAGGGAAAGGAAGCAGCTCCTGGTGGGGGACTCAATTATTAGGGGGATAGAACTGGGGGGAGCAAGGAAAACTGAAGTAAGGTGCCTGCCTGGTGCCATGGCTTGGAGGGACAGGAAGCACATCCTCAGGATCACGAGAACAGCTGCACAGGAGACTGAGCTGGACATCATTGTCCACCTAGGGACAAATTACTTGGCTCAACATGAGATTAGAGCAGTGCAGGAGGACTTTGTGGAGTTGGGAAGGGGACTAAGACAAGTAGCACACACAGTATCCTTCTTAGAGGTGCTTCCTGTCTATGGCATGGGTGAGCCGAGGGTACTTCGCACCATGAGATTCAATGAATGGTTGAAAAAATGGTGTGGAGCACAAGGGTTTGGCTTCATTGGGGACTGGGGTTCCACCTGGACAGATACCACCCTATACTGGCAGAATGGTCAACATCTGTCCAGGAAGGGAACAAGTCTTCTGGGCAATTGGTTTAAATGCTTCATTGGCAAGCTTTTAAACTAGTCAAGGGGGGAGGCACTGATAAGCAGCAGGGAATTCCCAGCCTCCCCCTACAAAACAGGGTACTAATTGAGGAAAAGACCAAGGTAGAACGGTCAGTGGGGGATGTTGCTACAAGAGGTAAAGCCATACAAAATGGAGAGCAATGAGTACCAATGCCCATAGTCTGGGTAACATGCTTCCTGAATTAGTGGCCTTGATGGAGGAGGAACATCTGGATATTGTGGCAGTCACAGAAACAAGGTACACACAGAACCATGACTGGGACACAAACATACCAGGATGCACTATCTACAGGAGGGACAGGGAGGGTAAAAGAGGAGGAGGAGTAGCTCTCTACATAAGGGAAGGAATCAAAGCAACAGAACAAAAGGGTAAACAGGGAGGAGAGGAAGCACTGTGGGTCAATTTGGAGACAGGCAATGGTACCACAATCCACACAGGGGTTGTATACAGATCCCCATCTCAGGGGGAGGAAATGGACAAGAAAATTATAGAAAGTATCCTTAGAATGGCAGAAAAAGGGGAGATATTGCTGACTGGGGATCTGAATATGCCAGAAGTTAACAGGAATGCAGTTGCTGCAGCCACTTCTAAGAGTGGGGTTATTCTAGATGCCCCACTCAAGAGGGAGCAATCTTACACTGGTACTCTCAAATGGAGATGGAGAGATGATAACAGATGTAGAAGTGGGTAGCTATCTGAGAACTAGTGACCATCGAAGAGTACGGTTCATGATAAACACAGCAGTAGAGTCAAGCCATACAAAGGCAAAAGTACTGGACTTTAGGAGGGCTGACTTTGCCAAAATGGATGAATGCATAAGGAATGCACTAGCAAATGGGCAGGAAGGAGGGGAGGAAGAACAATGGGGAATAATCAAAACTGCCATCACAGAGGCAACAAGCCTTTGTGTGAAGCAAATAAACAAAGCAAAATGATGTAAGAAACCACTATGATTCTCAAAGGAGGTGGCAGGGAAGGTTTGAGACAAACAGAAAGCATTCAGGAAGTACGAGGAATCACAGAAGGAGCAGGACAGAGAATTGTATCAGTTAAAGTAAAAGAAAGCTGGGAAGGCAGTCAGAACAGCAAAGGCCCAAACCAAGGAAAAGATAGCCAACTCAGTTAAGAAGGGGGATAAAACCTTTTATAGGTACATCAGGGAGCAAAGGAAGACCAAGGGAGGGATAGTGAGGCTTAATAAAGGGGAAAGGGTGTGGGCAGAGTGTGACTGTGAAAAGGCAGAGATACTAAACAAATATTTTTGCTCAGTATTCACAAAGGAAGAGGGGGAGGTACCTAAACCAAACAATAGAAACACTCTGGATAAGGGAGCTGACACCAGCCCATTCACAGAAGAAAGGGTTCTGAAAGAACTCTTAAAACTGAAGGTGGACAAAGCAATGGGGCCTGATGGGATTCATCCCAGAATTCTAAAAGAACTAAGGGTAGAACTAGTGACACCACTGACTACCCTCTTTAACAAATCATGGGAGGATGGGGTGGTACCTGAGGACTGGAGGAGGGCAGATGTGATTCCACTTCACAAACGTGGGAGCATGGCTGAAGCAGAAAACTACAGACCTGTTAGTTTAAACTCAGTGATAGGGAAAATGATGGAATCACTTCTGAAGGAAAGAATTGTCAAGTACCCAGAAGCCGGAGGGGCACAGAACCCAAGGTAGCATGGATTCACAGCAGCAAGGTCATGTCAGATGAATCTAATAGATTTCTTTGACTGGGTGACTAAAGTAGTAGATCAGGGAGGGGCTGTGGACATGGCCTACCTAGACTTTAGCAAGGCATTTGACACAGTCCCACACAAAAGATTAATATACAAGTTAGCCAGCCTGGGAGTGGGTCCCAAGATGGTAGCCTGGGTAAAGAATTGGCTGGAGAACAGGACACAGAGGGTAATAGCAAATGGAGTCAACTCTGAAGAAAGGGGGGTTACTAGTGGGGTACCACAGGGTTCAGTACTAGGACCAGTCCTCTTCAATGTCTTTAGAAGCGACATTGCAGAGGGACTGGAAGGAAAAGTATGTCTCTTTGCAGATGACACAAAGATCTGCAACAGAGTTGATGCACAAGGTGGGGCGGAAAGGATGAGAAGGGACTTGGCAAGGTTAGAGGAATGGTCCAATGTATGGCAGCTTAGATTCAATGTTAAGAAGTGCAAGGTAATGCACCTTGAAAACAAAAACCCAGGGGAAGAGTACACAATGGGGGGTGAGATACTGACAACAACAGAAATGGAAAGGGACCTGGGGGAAGTCACATTAGATGACCTAAAGGTGGGCAAGCAATGTGAGAGGGCAGTAAGGAGGGCTGGGGGGATACTGGAATGCACAGGGAGGGGCATCACCAGTAGAAAACAGGAAGTTGTTAATCCTCTGTACAGACAGCTGGTGAGACCCCATCTGGAGTACTGCATGCAGTTCTGGAGACCAAATCTCCACAGAGACATAAACAGGATGGAAGCAGTCCAGAGGAGGGCAACTAAAATGGTTCAGGGTTTGCACCGAAGACATATGAAGAGAGACTTAAGGAGCTTATTATGTATAGCCTCAAGGAAAGGAGGGAGAGGGGGACATGATAGAAACTTCAAGTACCTCAAGGGAATCAACAAAGTCCAAGAGGGTAGCATCTTTCAGAAAAAGAGGTGCAAGAAACAAGGGGACAATTTGAAGATAGAGGGGGCAGCTCAGGGGTAATGTAAAGAAGTATTTTTTGACAGAGAGGGTTGTGGATGCATGGAACGGCCTCCCAGAGGAGGTTGTGGAGTCAAAAACAGTGGTGGAATTCAAGAATGCATGGAATAGTCATAAGGCAATTTTAGGGGGTGGGGGTAGGAAGAAGTAGGCTGTTGGTTAACTAGGATATGCAGCTTATCCATTAGGTAGGGAAATGGGCAGACTGGGTGGGCCAAGCGGTCCTTATCTGCCATCCAATTCTATGTTTTCTATGTTTCTAAACCCAAGAGCCATGATGGGAGACAAGTAGACTGGCTAGGTAGGCAACTCGAAAGTGGACCCCCATGGCTATGAGCTTGGTTACCAGTGGGTGATATGCTGCTCACTTCTGTTGGGTAACAGCGGGTAAGTTCTGTGAAAGGGTTTTCCTATCACACTGCGACATCTACATGTCCATTATCCCCAACAGCGACAGACACAATGTCGAGTGTCAGCATCGTACTGTTGGGGATATCGGTGTGTTTTCTTCAGGGGCTGTGCCCCCCTACACCCCCCAGTTTCTATGTATACAACTCTGAGTTGGAGTTGTCTCGTGAAGGGGACAAAACACTGTGAGATTCAGTGCTGGTGTCAGCGGTGACCATCACAGCGACCTGACGCTTTCTGTCGATTTCTGTCTCTGTGATGGTCTTTGCTGTGGGAGTTTTGATGTGCATTCGGTACACCCTGGGAAAGATGGATATTACAGCTCTCCCATAATATTTCTCAGAGCTCCTTGACCCTTAATAGAATGTGTTGCTAATCTAGATGATTAAGTAACCTCATAATAAAAGGGTGAGGAGGCGAGCTTTCTGGTGGTTTGGGGTGTAAGGATCTTTGAGCCCTCTCAACCACATACACCAGATTATTTGGCAATGGTCCAGCAACCTTGGCGACCAACTTTTGAATGAACAAAATAGAGGAGGCACCCTTTACTTCCTCTGGAAGGTCAAAGATAACAATGTTGTTCCTCTAACTTCTGCCTTTCAGATCTTCCAATTTAGCTTCTATTTTTGAAAGCCTATGTTGTAAAAAGGTAAGGTCAGGTTCCATTCTGTCACGCCAATGTTCTAGCGAAGTAGTATGAGCTGCTGCATCAGAAATCTTTCTAGTTGCATCGCTGAGATCCACTCACATGGATTTCAGTTCGGAGGTAAGTTCCTGCAGGGAGGTTTTAAACGACAGTAATTCCACCAATAATTTTTCTTCAATAAGCAAAATAGGTGCCATGCTGGTAGTAATAGCCTTATCATAGTAGTGCCCTCAACTTTAGAGTGCTTGGAACTTTTGTAGGGCATATGAGGTGGTGTTTGAGAGGGGGGCACCTGGCGCATTTTGGCATCCATCACATCATTGAAAAACATACAGTTACGTAAGGACTTACCGTAACAGTAGATCTTCAAGAGAGGCACCTCCAGTAGGTGATAACCTTGAGGACTGTGCCCCCTGGTGTCAGGACCACACAGAAAGTTTAGCTAGCAGTGTCTGATGGGGGACCTCCTCCCGACGTCACGTGGTCGACGTCAACATGACACTATATAGTGAGCAGTCCCACACCTGCCTTCCAGTTCTCCCGGCACAGACCTCCCTAAGGAGCGACAGAAGAATGGAAAAAGAGGCTCCTGGATCCAAAGGAAGCTCAGAGAAAAAGAGCAGCAGAAGTTGGGGGATGGTGGGAGGGAAAGAGTTTACCTACTGCAAAAGCCCTTCTCGAAGATCATACTGTTACAGTAAGTCCTTACGTAACTGTACTATCTTACTTTGAGAGGGTTCTTTCAGTAGGTACTAACCTTGAGAACTGAGTCCCAAGTGGTATGAATAAGAAGGAACTGAAAGAAGGGAGGCAGGAAAAGTCTGCAGAAAGGCAGAAAACTTAGGACAGAAGACCCTGGAAGACAGCTAGTCCAAAGCCAGCCCTGCTGCTAGAGGCAATCTCCAAACTGTAATGCTTGGTATGTGGGTGGACAGAGCCTCCGAGTGGCCTCCGCACAAATTTCAGTGGCTGACACATTCTGAAACAAGCAGCAGAAGCAGCCATGCCTCTGGTGGGATGACCCTTAACCTCCCCTAGGAGAGTTTTACCATACTTCTGATGACAGAAGACAATGCAGTTTGCCAACCATTTGGGCAGACACTGTTTGGAAACTGCTGCATCCTCTCTCTTGGGTGCAAAAGAAACAAAGTGCTGGTCCGTCTTCCGGACAGACTTAGTTCAATTAGTATAATAGAACAGAATTCTGTGAACATCCAAGGTATGCAGAATTGCCTCCCCCTGACTGGAATGTTCAGGGTAATAGACTGGGAGATGAATAGACTGATTCAACGTAAATTCAGAAACCACTTTAGGAAGGAACTGAGGATTAGTACGCAGAGCCACCCAGTCTCTATGAAAAATGAAATAAGTCTCCTTACACATCAGGGCCTGAAGCTCGGAAATCCTTTGAGCAGAAGTAACTGCAACTAAAAAGAACACTTTTCAAGACAAATAGCGCATTTCACAATACCAGCTGGTTCAAAAGGAGGCAAGGTCAGTTTTTCCGAAATAAAATTGAGATCCCACACTGGCGTGGGATTGTGCACCGGGTGTTTTCAGATGGAGGATTCCTTTAAGAAAGGTTTTGGAAACTTCCAATTGAACGACAGCTTTGCCCTCGACCAAGGTGTGATAGGCAGAAATAGCAGACAGGTGAACCTTCAGTGAAGAGTAACTCAGGCCTAGGTTAGAATGGTGAAGTAGATACTCCATGACCTGAGGAATGGGGCACAAGGAAGGGTCCCAACCCATGGAAGTGGCCCAAATGGAGAAAAGCTTCCATTTTGTATCATATGTCGTCCTGGTAGAAGGTTTTCTGGCCTCTAGCAGGACCTGGACCACTCTTGAGAAAACCCCACAATATGAAGCAGCTATGTCATGAGGTGCCACACATGAGGGTGAAGGGATTTCAGTCCTGGATGGAGCAGCGTTCCCCTCTCCTGGGTCAGGAGATCGTGGCAGAGGGGCAGTGGAACCGGAGGCTCCACTGCAAGCTCCTGTAGGAGCAGAAACCAAATCTGGTGAGGCCAATGAGGGGCAATCAGAATCATGCAAGCCCCTTCTTTCTGCTTGAAGTTTGAGCAGCACCCTCTGCAGGACCAGAAGGGGAGGGAAGGCGTACAAAAACCTTCCTGTCCAGCAAAGAGATAGCGTGTCTTGCCAGAAAGCACCATGTCCTGCAGCGAATTAACAAAACCTCAGTAGTTTTGCTTTGTACGGTGAGGCGAACCGATCCAGGTCTTGATGACCCAATAGGTCAAATATGTCTTCTACCACCGCTTGTTTTAACTCCCATTCATGGGCTCTTACTCTGGCATGGCTGAGACTGTTCACTAGGATGTTTTGCATGCCCAGGACATGAACTGCTGTGAGGTGTACTCAATGCAAAATTGCCCAATTCCACACCCGCATCGCTTTCCTGCAAAAAGGATATGAGTGAGCGCCTCCTTGTTTGTTGAGGTACCAGACAACACACATATTGTCCGAATGGACTAATGGTGTGCCCTGGTGCAGCAAGAGCTGGAAAGCTTGAAGAGCATACAGCATCACCCTCATTTCCAACACATTTATGTGATGGGAGAGCTCTTGCTGAGACCACTGGCCTTCAGTCTTGTGGTTCTCCAGGTGAGCACCCCAGCCCATCCCCAACGCATCTATAGTCAGAGTCTGGGTGGGAGGAGGGGACTGAAAGGGAACTCTCTTGGTGAGGTTGCCTAGTTTCTGCCACCATAGAAGGTCCCACTGCATCAGGTTGGAGACCATGACCATGTGGTCCAGACCATCCAACCTCTGATCCCACTGTGCTCTGAGTGTCCACTGAGAAATTCGTATGTGGAGCCTGGCCAGAGAGACAGTGGAAATGGCTGCTGTATTGAGGCCAAGAAGTCAAAGAACTGACTTGACTGAAATTTGCCTGCTGGAGGCTACTAAATGAGCCTGTTTCTGTAGGGTTTCCACCCTGTCCAATGGGAGTAAGACCATACCCTGAGCAGTATCCGGCATCGCTCCAATAAACTGGAGGTACTCGGAAAGGACAAGCTGGGACTTGGGGTAATTGACAGTGATTCCTACTTGTGCAAAAATTGTCAGGGTAGCTGAAAGGGACAGCTCCAGCTGCCCCCTCGAAAGGGCTGACAATAGCCAGTCATCGAGGCAGGGGAACACATAGTGGCCCTGGCATCTCAGTGCCACTGCCACTACCACTACCACTAGGCACTTGGCAAAAACCTGAGGTGCCTAAGACAGGCCAAGGGGAAGGGCCTTGAACTGGTAATGTTCCCCCTGAAAGGAGACTCTGAGGTAGCGGCTATGGGCTTGAAAAACTTGGATGTGCAGATATGCATCCTGCATATCCAGGACACAGAGCCACTGTCTCTTGTGCAGGAGGGGCAGTAAGCCTGAGAGTGTCAGCATCCAAAACCATTTGTACTCTATGTACAGGTTCAGAGCACTGAGGTCCAAGGTGGGATGCAAATCTCCTGTCTTTTGGGGGACCAGGAAGAAGTGGGAGTAATACTCCTTTCCTTCATGGTTTGATGGAATGGACTCTATGACTTCCTTTAGCAGAAGTGTCTCGATTTCCTCCCTTACAAGGGGAATGTGTGACTTCAGGTAATGAGATGCCCCTGAAGGTTTTTCCAGGGATCTGTTGAGAAACTCCAAAGTGTGGCCTTGCTTTACTAACTGAAGGACCCACGAGTCTGTAGTAGAGATGCAGCAAAGTTAAATTCCACCCGCGAAGTGGACGCAAAGTAGCCTACTTCACGTTTCCATTCCACTATGCAAAGTGCCCCTTTAAAATCCTCACTTTGCCACTTCACACTGTAATTATGACTTCACGTTGCTCACTCTGCCTTACTTCACTTTAAGGCAGAGTGAGAATTCACAGGCAGCCCCCACACATCACATGGCTTACATAGTGTAGGTCACATTCTTCAGGCAGGCAGGTAGTAACTCATGCTTGAAAGAGAGTTTCACTTTCACCTTGTAGTAAGAGAAAGAGGTTGTGTGTAGAGATGCAGCGAAATTAAATTCCACCAGCGAAGTAGACGTGATGTAGACCACTACGCGCTACTTTAAGGCTATGCAAAGTGCCCATTGAAAGCATTACTTCACCACTTCGCCTTGTGATGATGGTGATAATGACTTTGCATTGCTCACACCACCTTTAAGGGCTGAGGGAGAATTTACAGGCAGCCCACACACATCACATGGCTTACACAGTCTAGGTCTCATGCTTCAGGCAGGCAGGAAGTGAATCATGCTTAAAAGAGAGTTTCATTGCAGCAGCAGCCCCTGGCTCCAACAACACCTGGACCCCCCCCCCCCCCCCCCACATGTGCCTGGTCCTTCCCGCACCTCATTAGTATGGGAGTTCTTTATTATACTGCCTGGGGACAGCAGTGTAGTGAAATGTAATCTGTGTGGTGTGGAGGTGCGCCGTGGCCCCAAAGGAACTCATCTTGGCACAGTTGGTCAGCAGACCCACCTGTACAACCACCACTGTATACAGTGGCAGGCCAAGGTTGCAGAACAGGGTAGTAATGCACCTGCTGGCCCTGCTGGGGAAGAGGAGGCAGCACGGCGTTCATCTGCACATGGTGGTGTGAAGCAGGGGAGGGCCACGGATCAAGCGGCTGCTCTAGCACCACAACCTGCAGCAGGTGACGGTGGCAACCCTGTCCAACTACCTGCCGCACAGACCAGTTTGGGCCTGATGTGGAGTGATCTGGAGGCTGTTAACCACTGTTATGACAACATTGAGTAGCAGTTGGAGCAAATTGAGGGGCACCAGCTACAAATTATGGGGATACTTCAATTACTGCTGTCCTATCAGAACGTCGATCATTAGTTTTATTTTGTCCTTGCGCCCACAACCCTCTGTGTGAAAAAAATAGTTCCTGACGTTGCCCCTGATCCATCCCCCCTCTATTTTCAAATTTTGTGCCCTTCCTCATGCACATCTCTTTTTCTGGATGATGCTACCCTCTCATACATTGTTGATTCCCTTTCAGTACTTGATATTTTCTATCATGCCCACCCTCGGTCATCATTATCATCATCATCAACAGGAACAGCTACATCACAGCTTTTTTGAGGATGGGAGGATTTACCACCAACAAACCCAGACACAGCCACCTTGACTTTCTTTTTCTCCAGTTCCCAATCAGCGTATCGTCAGAGCTGAAAAAAAAATTTAAATGCTGTGATTCATGAAGAATATGATTTGTCTCATGATGAGTGACTGGTGTGACATGACTAATAATAATAAACTGTACACAAATACCTGTGGCTGTACATCCCTGACCTGTACCACACAAAACTCCCAGACTTGAAAACTAATATTAATGACTACAATGGTCAAGCCGAGATACCACAAAACAGGCTTACATGCAGCTTACAACCCAAAAACTTAAAGTTTTGTAATTTGTGAATTGTGACTGTGAAGTTGAAGAATGCAGTTTATATCATTAGTGACTCAAGATGATCGCCTCGATTTAAAAATGCACATTAATGAGTACAATGTTCATGCCAAGATATGCACCACACCAGTACTCTGAAGGGAAGCCAAACAAACAAACAACTGTGACATAAGTTACAGATGGAGATTGGGCCATAAAGAGATGCAAATGCACAAACAGATTAAGATTGTGCTGCACAATCAAGAGATGCAGACGCAGAGGCACAGCAACACCTAACCAGTGCTAACAAGTCACAAATTCAAATCTGGAAAACATAGAAACATAGAAACATAGAATTTGACGGCAGATAAGGACCACTTGGCCCACCCAGTCTGCCCATTTTCCTACCTAACAGATAAGCTGCAGATCCTAGTTAACCAACAGCTTACTTCCTCCTACACCCCACTAGGACTGCCTTATGCCTGTCCCATGCATTCTTGAAGTTCCCCACTGTTCTTGACTCCACGACCTCCTCAGGGAGGCTGTTCCATGCATCCACAACCCTCTCAGTGAAAAAATACTTCCTCACATTACCTCTGAGCCATCCCCACTCTATCTTCAAATTGTGCTCCCTTGTTCTTGCACATCTCTTTTTCTGGAAGATGCTACCCTCTTGGACTTTGTTAATTCCCTTGAGGTACTTGAAAGTTTCTATCATGTCCCCTCTATCCCTTATTTCCTCAAGGGTATACATATTAAGCTCCTTTAGTCTTTCTTCGTATGTCTTCTGGTGCAGACCCTGCACCATTTTGGTTGCCCTCCTCTGGACAGCCTCCACTCTGTCTATGTCTTTGCGGAGATGGGGTCTCCAGAACTGCACACAGTACTCAGATGGGGTCTCACCAAATGTCTGTACAGAGGATAACAACTTCTGTTTTCTACTATTGATGCCTCTTCCTATGCATCCCAGTATCCCCAGCCTTCCTTACTGCCTTCTCACATTGCTTGCCCACCTTTAGGTCATCTGATATAATTACCCCCAGGTCCCTTTCCATTTTTGTTGTTGTTAGTACCCTCCCCATTGTGCACTCTTCACCTGGGTTTTTGTTTCCCATGTGCATTACCTTGCACTTCTTTGCATTGAATCTGAGCTGCCATACATTTGACCATTCCTCCAACCTTGCCAAGTCCCATCTCACCCTTTCCACTCCATCTTGTGTATCAACCCTGTTGCAGATCTTTGTGTCATCTGTAAAGAGACATACTTTTCTTTCCAGTTCCTCTGCAATGTCACTTATAAAGACATTAAAAAGGACCTGTCCCAGTACTGAACCCTGCGGTACCCCGCTAGTAACTCTCCTTTCTTCACTGTGTACTCCATTTACTACTACTCTTTGCGTCCTATTGTCTAGCCAATTTTTTATCCAGGCTACCACCTTGGTATCCACTCCAAAGCTGGCTATCTTGTGTATTAATCTTTTGTGTGGGACTGTATCAAATGCCTTGCTAAAATCTAGGTAGGCCATGTCCACAGTCCCTCCCTGGTCTACTACTTTGGTCACCCAGTCAAAGAAATCTATTAGATTAGTCTGACACGACCTTCCCATCATGAATCCATGCTGCCTTGGGTCCAGTGCCCCACTGGCCTCTAGGTACTCAACAATTCTTTCCTTTAGAAGTGATTCTATCATTTTCCCTACCACTGAGGTCAAACTAACTGGTCTGTAGTTTCCTGCCTCTGTCCTGCTCCCACTTTTGTGAAGAGGAATCACATCTGCCCTCCTCCAGTCCTCGGGTACCACCCCATCCTCCCATGATTTGTTAAAGAGAGTAGTCAGCGGTGTCACTAGTTCTACCCTTAGTTCTTTTAGAATTCTTGGGTGAATCCCATCAGGCCTCATTGCTTTGTCCACCTTCAATTATATTAGTTCTTTCAGAACCCTTTCTTCTGTAAATGGACTGGTATCGACCCCCGTCTTCAGAGTGTTTCTCTTGTTTGGTTTAGGTAACTCCCCCTCCTCTTCCTTTATGAATACTGAGCAGAAATATTCATTCAGTAACCCTGCTTTTTCTCTGTCACCCTCTACCCACATTCTCTCCCCTTTATTAAGCTTCAGTATCCCTCCTTTGGTCTTTCTTCGCTCCCTAATGTACATATAAAAGGTCTTATCCCCCTTCTTAACAGAATTGGCTATCCTTTCCTCGGTTTGAGCCTTTGCTATTCTGATTGCCTTCCCAGCCTCTTTCTGCTTTAACTGATAAAGTTTTCTGTCCTGCTCCTTCTGTGTTTCCTTATATTTCCTGAATGCTGTCCTTTTCTCCTTAACCTTCCCTGCCACCTCTTTTGAGAACCATAGCGGGTTTTTCACATTTTTCCAGTTTGGGAGGGAGGGGTGGCAGTGCACTGCAGTAACAGTCCACTACCAAGATACCACAAAGCAGTACAAAAACATCATGCAGGTCCAGTGGAAAGCAGGTTCACACTGCTGTAATTACTGTGTGGCACAATAAAATATGTCAGATTTGATGGCACACGTATCACATACACTCACACACACATTACAAGTAATGCACTGCAAATTGTTAACTTCGGTAATATAACCAAATCTTTTAAACAAACTGAAGTTATGGACTGCTGCACTACAACAATCAGCAAAAAAGTGTCAAAAATTACTGAAAATATTACTGTGTATACATTAACACAGTTATAAAAAAAAATATAACCAAAACAGAAAGACTGCCTTTCTACCAGTTAATCTACCTCCAACACAGATACGTCCCTCCCCCAAGCACACTTCAAGCATAGTGACAGGCAGCGGAAAAAAAGGGGGAAGATGCTGGGAGTGGTGCTGTGCAGTGGCTGTGGGGCAGCAGTATTCATGAGGACCTTCTCGATGCTGCTGTGCTGCCTCATCTGCAGGCAGTGTTCTGCATGTTGCCAGTCTCTGGGCTGAGCGGGCCAGGATTTGCGAAACCCTTCCCCCTCCCAGAGGCCACCAAATCCACACCCACCACATCAAAGGTTGGCAAGTAGGAGGAGGAGTGGTTGGACTACAGTGGGCTCAGGTAGGGTAAGGGAGGTGGGTCAGAGGCACATCCCCCAGCAGGTGCAACTGAATAACCCCTATACTGTGTTGGAGGAGTGAAAAGGCCCTACAGGGTCACCCATAGTTGCACCTAGGGAGGATGAGCGAAACCTCCACAATGGAGCTCCAAGGGTGGGTGGTAGAGGACACCAAAGGAAGAGGAAGCTATTCCTGGAGGGGGGACTCCATCTTCTGGGGAGTGGAGTTTGGGGCAGGTAGTGAGGAGAAGAGAGGGGTAAAGTGCCTACTAGAGGCACAGCTTGGAGGGATGGAATGCAGATCCAGAAAATTACTAGGGCAGTAGCAAGGAGGGGGAGCTAGATGTCATTGTCCTTCTGGGGACCAATGACCTGGCTGGAGACAAGGCAGAGATAGGAAGGATGTAGGAGGAGTTCAGAGAGTTGGGGAGGGGCCTGCGGCAGATAGCAAGCTCTGTGACCTTCTCAAAGGTGCTGCCTGTCCATGACAAGGTGGAGGCTAGAGATCTCCGCACCAGGGATTTCAACACTTGGTTGGAGAACTGGTGCAGAGAGCAGGGTTTCAGCTTCATTAGGGACTGGGAATGGGACCCACCTGAGGAGATGCGCACCTGTACAGGGGCGACGGCCTGCATCCTTCCAGGAAGGGGACCGTTGTTCTTAATGAATGGTTTAGATACTGTAAAATGGCTTCATTTGGCTGTAATTTAATTTTCACTTTATTCAATGTCTGCTACTTTAAAGCGAAATTTAAACTACAGCAATGAAATGTATGAGTGCACTACACAAATGCGTACGAAAGCGTATAGTTAATTAGATCTAATGTAAATACCAAATACAGTACAGTACAAGAGTTACAGTCTTAATTTGAATATGTTTACTAATGTATAATTACAGGTAGGTGCTTTTTCCCTAAGGAAAACCCAGCTGATATTTGCCATACTAACCAGCCGGTTATAACAGCAAACACATGACAGGTTTCCTAGACTCTGCGCATGCACCAGCTGTTCTCTCCCTTTACTCATGCTGGACACCTGCTGCAACCACCACTTGGAAGTAAGTATAACCAACAATAGTTTTTTTTTTTTTATTTTATATAACTACTGTGGCTAAAAAGCAACCTCGAGCAATTATATAAAATATTTTACACACACCCTCAGTGTGGGATGCCTCTCATAAAGTATGCAGCATTCCATGCCTTGGGTGTGTGTAAAATCTCGTAACACACACCACCTCATCCTTTATTCTCCATATAATGCTTTACTGGCAAGCATTTGAACTAGCCAAGTGGGGTGGAGGAAGGAAGCAGTGCAAATCATAGTGCTTAACCACACAGGATAATGTTGCCAGCAAGGAGGACCATCATTTTACAATATCACCAATGCAGAATGAACTTGGCATAATGGGGGAGAAGAGGAGAAATAAGGGGAAAGGGGGGTGTCAGGAGGGGAATTTGTAGAGAATGGAGGTCCATGTGTGTGTGAATGCCCGCAGCCTGGGGAATAAAATCCCAGACCTGGCAGCCTTGGTGGCAGATGCTGACCTGGACATTGTGGTTATTACAGACACATGGTATAATGGGGACCATAACTGAGACATAGCTATTCCAGGTTATACTTCGTTCAGGAGAAATAGGGAGGGTAAAAAGGGAGGAGGAGGGCTCTTTACATTAAGGAAGGTATAAAGGTGATGGAGGTGCAAGTAATGCAAGGGGAGGCAGAGACACTGTTGGTCACTCTGGAGATGGGCAATGGCACAACCATTTGCACAGGCATGATTTCGAGACCCCCAGCACAAGGGGAGGAAACAGACAGAGGTCTACTGGAAGCCATCCATATGATGGCAGTCAGAGGGGAGGTATTGCTAATGGGTGACTTCAATTTGCTGGATGTTGATTGGAGCATCCAAGCAACTGCCATAGCCAGAAGTACAGACATCCTGGACTCCCTGCAAGGGGCATGACTCAAGCAACTCGTGCTTGAGCCAACCTGGGAGACAGTGATTCTAGACCTGGTACTAACCAACAGGGAAAGAATTACAGATGTCAGAGTGGGTGAACACCTGGGGTCCAGTGACCATGGCATAATGTGGCTTACTATGAATACTACAACAGGGTCAAGACACATGAAAGTGAGGGTCCTGGACTTCAGGAGGTTAGACTTCACTAGGATGATGGTATGTTTCAGGAAAGCCCTAGCAGAAGGGAAAAATTGTGGGGGGGGGGGGTCGTGGCACAATGTGCCCATCTGAAAGGAGCCATAGTGGATGTGATGGACCTCGGCGTTCAGCTTGTAAACAAAAGCAAGACAAAAAGATAAACACTATGGTTCTCAGGAGATGTAGCTGTGAAAGTAAGGGCAAAGAAGTTGGCTTTCAGGAAATACAAGGAAACACAGAAGGAGGAGGAGAACAGAGCAGTGTATCGAGAAAAGCAAAGGGGGGCTAGAAAAGCGGTCAGGAGTGCAGTGGTAAACACAGAGGAAAAAATAGCAAAAGAAGTTAAAAGGGGACAAGACTTTCTATAGGTATGTTAGCGTAAAAAGAAAGACTAGGGCAGGAATTTTAAGGCAAAAAGAGGAGGAAAGAGAGGGCATGAAAGGAGACCAAGAAAAAGCATCAATCCTGAGCAAATATTTCTATTCAATATTCACAGAGGAAGGGGAAGGGAAGGACCATAGCAAAGAAACAAGACTTGCGGGGAGGTGGACACCAGTCCATTTACAAAGGAGAGGGTCATAAAGGAACTCACAAAACTGCAGGTGATCAAGGCAATGGGACCAGACAGGATACACACTAGAATATTAAAGGAGTTAATGGAGGTACTTGCAGCACCACTGGCAGCTCTGCTCAACAGGTCACTGTATATGGGAGTGGTTCCAGAGGAATGGAGAAGGGCTAATGTAGTCCCTTTCCACCAAAGTGGGAGCAAGGAGGAGGCTAGAAACTATAGACCTGTCAGCCTGAACTCAGTGATGGGGAAACTTATGGAATGACTCCTAAAAGGGTAGTGGAGCACTTTGAATCTAGCATAGCACAGGATCCGAGGCAACACCGATTCACATCAGGAAAGTCATACCAGACAAATCTGATAGATTTCTTTGACTGACTGACCAGGGAAGTGGATCAAAAGGGGAGGGAGCAGTGGACATGGCCTACCTTGACTTCAGTGAGGCGTTTCACAGCATTCTACATAGAAGGCATGCAGATAAGCTGGGCAGCCTGGGATTGTGTGACATATTGGTGAACTGGGTTGGGAACTGGGTGAGGGATAGAACACAGAGTGGTGTTATACAGAGCTAAATCCAAGGAAGGGAGGGTGACCAGTGGGGTGTCACAGGGGTCAGTTCTTGGGCCAGTACTGTTTAATAACTTCATTAGTGACATTGCAGAGTGGATAGAGAGAAGGTATGCCTCTTTGCAGATGACACTAAGATCTGCAATATGGTACAAACTCTGGGAGGGGTGAAAAAATGAGGAAGGACCTAGCTAAACTGGAGAAATGGTCCAGACTGTGGCAGCTATGATTATATGTGAAGAAGTGCAAAATCATGCACTTTGGGTGCAGGAACTCAGGAGAAGATTACATGATGGATGGGGATTTATTAACAGCCACCAAACCAGAAAGAGACTGGGTTGTGATAATCTCTAATGATCTTAAGGTGGCCAAAGAATTTGCCAAGGTGGTAGGGAGAGCCGGTGAGATGTTGGGGTGCATAGGGAAAGGTTTCAGCAGTAGAAGAAAAGAGATGGTAAATCCACTGTACAAATCGCTGGTGAGACCTCATTTGGAGTACTGTGTCCAGTTTGGGAGATCACATCTCCAAAAGGACATAAACAGGGTAGAGGCAATTTAAAGAAGGGCAACACAAATGGTGCAGAGCCTGCAGCAAAGGTCATATGAGGATAAGCTAGAGGAGCTCAATGTGTATACTCTGGAAGAGAGGAGGGAGAGGGGAGACATGACAGAGACCTTTAGGTACCTAATCAGAATAAATAAGGCACAGGAGGGCAGCATCTTTCAGAAAAGAAAATGCTCTACAGCAAGAGGGCATGACATGAGACTGGAAGGGGTAGTCTAAGGATCAATGAGAGAAAGTACTTCTTCACAGAAAGGGTAGTGGAGGAATGGAAAAACCTTTCCAGCAGAGGAGGTGGTGGGAGCAAATTCGTGAGAGAATTCCAAACTGCATGGGATACACATAGGAGACCCTAGCGATTCAAATGAGAAGGTAGAACCAGAGACAAAATAGGAGCTCCAGAATTTTTAGTAGGTAGGAAAAAGGGTAAACTGGATGGGCCTAGTAGTCCTTATTTGCTAACAAATTCTAAGTTTCTATGTTTCTATGTGAGCATCTCAAAGGAGTGTGGCATCTGCAGGTGTGACAACAGGTTGTCCACAGTTTCGCAAGGAACCCTACCTGAGGTAGCAGTGCTGCTAGGAACTTGCAACTCTGGAGAACTAGTAAGTCTGGTTTGGGGGCTGTAAATAATAAGTGAATCAAACACCCTATCTAGGGTAGGTAAAGTAGATGTACCGACTGAACAACTAAACCCCCAAGGTGAAATCCCCCACAGCAACAATTTCAACAGATTTTCAAAATTGTTGCTGTGGGGGACCTAAGGGTGAAATTTCATCCTTTCACCAGGTGTGCCACTCCCTTCACATCAACTCTGACTCAGAGTTGATAATCATTTAGAATGGGGGGGGGGCTAGCCCCCTGAGAGAAACACCTCAATGTCGACAGGCGAAATTTCACCTGTCAACATTGGGGATCTCGCTATGCTGAACTTCAACAATAGTGTTGTCGATTCGGCATAGGTAAACCGGTTAAGTATACATTTGAAGTACTGTTACTTTTACTGTTACTCTTTTGTGACTGTTACCCTAACCATCTCCTTCCTCTGTGAATACTAAACAGAAGCATTTGTTCAGAATCTCTGCTTCTCCTGGTCCTGCTCTGTAGTACCCACCTTCTTTTTTTAACCTAACAATCCCATTCCTTATTTTCTTTCTTTTGCTCACATTCCAAATGTCTTGTCTCCCTTCATCACCTCATGGCTATTCTCCTGTCAGTTTGCACCTTCTCATTCCTTACTGCTCTCCCTGTTTCCCTCTGTTTTCCCAGTACACATCCCTATCCTCCTCCCACTGCGTCTCCTCATACGTTCTGAATGCTACCCTTTTAGCGTTTACCTTTTCCACCAGCTCCTTCGGGAACCATTGCAGTCTTTCTTTCTCTTACTTTTTCTCACTTGCTTGACATAGAGGTTTATTGCCTTCACTTGGTCCTTTTTGCCTTTGCCGACAGTTGCTAGACCCCAGTCAAGTCATCTCCTCCCCCCGTTATGTAATCCCTGAAGCATTCGCCCATCTTTTCAAAATCTGCCCTCCTGAAGTCCAGAAGACTTTCCCTTGTGTGGTTAGATTCTGCAGCTGTCCTTATGTTGAACCACAATGTATGGTGATACTGTTCCCCATGTGGTCTCCCATTTTCATGTATGCAACACTGCTCCTGTTAGCGAGTACCAGGTCCAGTACTGCCCCATCATGAGTGGGTTTACTGACTAGTTGCTTGAGCAATTCCCCCTGCAGAAAGTACAGGATGTCCCTGCTTTTAGATGAAAATGCAGCTTGGAGGCTCCAATCTATATCTGGCAGATTGAAGTCCCCCACCAGCAGTACCTCCCCCTTTTCTATTATCTTACCATTGATTCCAGCTCCTCCCCCTGTGTTGGATGACTGTAGATCACGCCAGTGCAAACTAAGGCTCCATTCCCTGACTCCATGATGACCAACAGGACCACTGCTCATCACTGTATTCCTTGTATATCTGTTGCTTTTATGCCTTTACCAGTGTGACTCACAGTACCTCTGCTAATTACTGTATTCCCTGTATCTTTATCTCTTTTATGCCTTCCCACTCTAACCTTTCTTTCCCAACCTGCATCTCTCAAGGAAATGCTGGAAGCAATTGGCAAAATGACTGAAAAATGTAAGGTATAGTCAGTGGGAGACTTCAGTCTGCTGAATGTATAATGCAGCCTTCCAGCTGCAGCATCAGTTAAAAGTAGGGACATCCTAGACTCCCTGCAGGGGGTGTTCCTCAGGCAACTTGTCAGTGAACCCTCTCGTGATGGGACAATACTGGACCTGGTGCTTACAAAGAGGAACAGTACTGCAAACATCAAGGTGGGCCGCCATCTGGGGATCAGTGATCATTATACAGTGTGGTGTATACAACTCCCATGCGGATTGTGGTGCCACTGCCTGCATCCAAGTTGACCCATAGTGCCTCCTCTCCTCTCCGTTTACCCTTTAATTCTGTTGCTTTGATCCCTTCCCTTATGTAGAGAGCTACTCCTCTTCCTCTTTTACCCTCCCTGTCCCTCCTGTAGATTGTGTACCCTGGTATGTTTACATCCCAGTCTTTCTGTGTACCGTGTACAGTGTTCTGTGCACAGATTCTGTGTGTACCATGTTTCAGTGACTGTAAGCTCCCTTCTCCATATTTGTTGAAACTGGAGCTGTTAAATGTAATTCTTCTGTCTGCTAGCAATTTTGCTTGGATTTATTTAAATTGCATAGTTGGTACTTCTAAATTGTGAGGCCAGCCTTAGCAATTACAGTACTGCTAGTGATCTTTAATGATTACAGCCCTTTTAGCGTTTTCATCCTAAACTTTAAAATTGCTGCATTATTGTGTTTACAGCCCTGTCTATTTAATCAAGTTGAATGCATTCTGCTTTCCTTAGCCCTACTTCCTTAACTCTCTAGCTCTTGGTGCTTGCATCCCCCTTCAGTTACCATGCTATTCTTATTATTCCCTGCTTCTCGCTCACTCTGTTTTTCCCACCTCCCTCCCTCTCTCTGCACTGTCTGTATCCTCCCCCCACCCCACAGCCTTGGGCTTTCTCAGGTCCACTCACCAATTAAGTCAAGTGCCACTGCCACTTTTTGTTCCCCTGCCCTCTGTCTGCTCCATGCCCACCGTTTCAGCTTGCCCCTACTAATTGCAGCTCTTACCTTTTCTTCCCCTTGCAGCTCAAGCCCCTGACTGGGCACCTCCACTCCCCACTTCCAGTGCCAGCAGCACTGAGAAAACTGCTAAGGCCCACCGAAGATCCCAGGTGCACTTGGTCCACTATAGCTCCTTGGAAATAATTGAATTTGTGTGGCTTTTTACCAATTGGTTGGTTTTCCATGGCTCGGTGTCCTATTGGCTACTTTACCAAGCCACTAAGTGAGCCAAGCTCAGCTGCTTTTCTCTTCCTCTGTGTAGGCTCCCTTCCCTATATTTTGTCCCACCCACTCGCTCGACCCCGGCCTCTATTAAATACACTAGTGCTCCACCCTCTTAGCACACTACCTCTCTCATTGGCCCGTGTCTTACACTTCTATTTCTTAACCCCTTATAGTACTTGGGCCTCAAAATCATTTAGTAAAAGGTCTATCTGACTGTGTTCTTAAGGGAGTTTCAACCCTATCTGACCATGTCTCAGAGGGTCTCTCACACTATCAGCTGTTCAGCCCTTTCTAACTAAAGAGGTTTGCTCTTTCCTCCTCCCTAACTTCCTGCCTGAGTGGCTCACTTGTTTTCCTCTTTCTATCTCATGAGCCTACTTTTTCTTCTTGTTTTCACTCCTCCTACACCTTTCAGCATGTTGCTTAAACTTTTAATCCTCCTGGCAATTATTTTTTGTCCTCTAAACAACACGCCTCCACCTGCTCTCCCAAGCTATGCCACCTCTACACCCACTCCTCTCCCCATTTATGCTTCAAAATCTTTCTCCCTCGAATCCCCAAATGAATTTAAGCTTTTTTTCTGTGAACAGGTAATACATCCCACTCCTCCCACTCACCCCACTATTCCTCTCTCTTCCTCCCATGTTATCCCAGAAGTCCCCACATTCATT
The DNA here is from genome assembly GCA_016271365.2 of Neoceratodus forsteri. Classification (NCBI taxonomy): domain Eukaryota; kingdom Metazoa; phylum Chordata; order Ceratodontiformes; family Ceratodontidae; genus Neoceratodus; species Neoceratodus forsteri. Next base: position 1,238,574,723 of record CM057454.1, read on the forward strand.
AAAGCACTATCTCTGCTCTCCATCCGCTATCCCCCCCCCCGACTCAGCTTCACCCCCTCTAAGCCCCGTCTTCTTCCCTGTGCTTTGATCACTATCAAAAGAAGAAAGCACTCTCCATGTTGTGGCAATCCTTAAAACTAATTATGCTTCTGTTTTGCTCAGCAAATGTCGAGGTGAACCCTGGCCCCCATACCTCATTGAAATCTCCTTCAGAGTTTGCATTCTCTTCAGGCCTAAAAATCATGACAATTAATGTTAGAAGCCTTATTAATAAGCTCGACCAACTGAAAGGATAGTCCACCCATTCCACCTTTGACGTTATTGTTATCTCAGAATCCTAGCTTAAACAAGCCATTCCAGATCAACAAATCGCACTCCCAGACTACAAATACTTTAGGGCAAATAAAGCATCCGGGGGGGGGGAGGAGGAGGAGTGGTCGTCTACAGCAAGCAAAACTTCATTGTCTCTGATATAATTAGCATTACCAAGCCCAAAGAATTCAAGCTTGTCTCCCTAAAAATAAATCTGTCCTCATCAGACTCTATTAATATCCTTGGCCCCCCTGCTGGGGGTTATGATATATTACAAAACTTAAGTTCCCTTGTCTCCCAAAGCAACATGGAAACCATCATCCTTGGGGACTTAAATATGGATTGGCTATCCCACAAATCTAAGAATCTCAAAGACCTTTGCGATGAACTCAGCCTGGCTCAACTCATCACTGAACCTACAAGAGCTGACTCAAAAAACTGTGCAAATAGCTCCATTCCAGATGTAATTATGGCAAACCACCCACATAAAATCTTGCATACCGCCGTGTTCCACAATGACCTAAGCGACCATGGGATAGTGGTCTGCTTAAAAGCATATAAAGTGGTTCCATTTTAGCCCACACTCATCACAAAGCACTCATTCTGTAAATTAAATCCTAATCACTAACTGTCTGACTTAGGCAGACTAAACTGGCAAAGCATCTAGCTGTTGTGGTCTATAGATGAGGCTGTCAAGATATTTAACAACCAGTTAACATGGCAGGCAACTAAACTTGCCCCCTTCATACGAATCAGAGTAAGTAAGTCATCCAAACCCTGGTTCATCCCTGACCTGAAAGTGGCACTTTCCAACCATGATAAGCTCTGGGCCAGTGCAAGGAGCACCAAGTCCCAATTTGATTGGAATATCTTTCATGCCGCAAGGAATTCATGCAATAAACTTGTACGCACTGCCAAATCCAATTTCTAAACTGTATATCTTGAACAAGCCAAAGGAATTCTACTATGAAATGGCAGACCATTAAGGCTACTGAAGGACAGAAATCTGCTCCCTACATTCCTGCCAAAGTCCGTGCTAATGGAGTCACAGTCAATGAACCCTCATGAATTTTAGATGAGATGAATACCCACTTTTCCACTGCATGGCTTGCTTTTGACTCTTCTCCCTATGCTGGACTAAGCAGTCCCCATCCTGACTTCAGTCCCTCCCCCACCCTCTCCTCACCACACCCCTTCCAACTCAGGCCTGTTTCCTTCAAGGAAATGGAAGACCATCTTAAACAAATTCTGGTCAGATCCACCACGGCTGCATAATGAAGTTAGTGAAGTTGTGTGGAATTGTTAAGGAGCTATGGAGAAACAACAGAATGATTTGTAAGTAGTAAGATTTGTTTTAGTTTCTGTTCTATGGAAGGCATACACATTATTAGGAAAATACATGGAGGTGTACATTTTAATGGAAGAAATAAGAAGCAGTATACAAAAGAATGCCAGAGCAAATGCCACTGATGTATGTGTTATCCCAGATGATATTGGCCGGACAGCCATATTTTAAAGAAAACACAATTGCACATAGCCCAATAATGCAAAGCATCATGAGAAACATATGCAAATCTCAGGATAGTAGAGAAGGTAGCAGTACATGAAAAAGTAATGGCTGGCATATGTTCAGCCATGGGATTATTTACACAGGTTTTTTTTGTTGTTTTTTTTTAGAGGAACATGGTTTTGTCCATGAGGTGATGTAAGTTATATTTAAGCAATGTGTTGATGTCAGGAAGTCAGGTGTAATGATGATGGACTGTTAGCAGAGAAAATGCAATAGTAACTTTCAGAGGGGATCGCTTCTGATAAGGGCAAGGTAGTTATGCTTGTGATAATGTAAATATTAGGAAAGTATGAAGTCTATGCAGAAGTGGAGTACAAATATACACAGTTTCATAAGTATGTGCTCAGAGTGCAGGCAAATGAGATATACAGGTTTGTTTTAGACGTAGGTAAAATAGCTATTCATGCGATTGATAGAAAGATAGATAATTACATAGACATGCAGGCCCTGTCCACACTACACTCGAAAATGCTGTAATGGATTCAAACCATTACAGACTGTAAACATTACAGTGTGTCCACACTGCCAGTGAACAGTGTGGATAATGGTTTGAAAACATTACAGACTGTTTACACTGAGTGCGATAGTGTGTGTGGTCTCAACCCTGTAGTAGCAGTGCACATCCCATGGTGCACTCGGTGATGGCAACTGCATTTTGAGATGCCCTCCTACATGTTCTATGAAGCACTGTGTATATGGCACAGTCATATTATGTAACTAACCATATTTCACTGTTATGACACACACTTATGTTGTGGAGGTGAGTGAGAGAGAGAGGTTCGAAGGAGGGGGAGATCCGTATGTTGGAATCGGGGCTATGTCAGTGAGAGGCAGGGAAGGGGAGGGGAGAGAGAGAGAGGGGGAGACATGGCATCAGTTCTGCCAGTATTAAGGCACCTGGGCGCAACAGGCACTCATGTACTGCTGCTGTATGGCTGAAGGCAGATCCTCTACTATGGCCTTCAATGTTCCCCACTGCTCCACTGTACACAGTGCCACACATCTATTGTCCACCACACCAGTGCTCCATGATGCACTCAGGAGCTCCACTAAATGTATGTGTTCACTACTGGCACTGCTCTGCAGGTAGTATTGCTGCCACATCACACATGGGCAGAAAGGGTACTCCCAACACTCTGCACAGTGAGAAGAGTAATCAAGGACAGTACATGGATACCATCAGGAGGTGACCCTTGGGGAGGCAAGTGCAGACAGAGAGGTAGGTTAGGTGGGGACATGGAGGTACACCCAGGGGGTGCACAAACAGCTGTCAGGTTACTGTGGTATGGAGGCATCCCAGTATTGCAGCCTACACCTGTGCTGCACACTGCCATCTGCATATGTCCTGGTAGCCTCCAACCTCCCTGCATGCAGTGAAACAGTGCTGCAATACATGCAGGTATAGTGGGAGACTGGAGGCTACACTGTGGAGCATTTAGACACAATTGCAATTAAAAACTGATAAAGATGTAAAGCTGTAAAATAACCATGCTGGTATGCACACCACATAAAGTGGTTCTTGGAAGGATACAGATTGGGGATGGCATAATTAAAGGAGTAGTCCACCCAGAATTTGCAAAAACATATGTTATGTGAAGTGTTTTGATTTGTATGTAAAGTCCTAGTGTGTCCTTCCCTCTGTCTGCTATTAGGAGTTTTTCCTAAATCAGGCTGCTAGCTTTAGGGTAGTTTTATGTCTCCTGGGGATCTCCATCACAAATAGGTTTATTGCCTTCTGCCTCCTACAATGCATCCTGTCTCATGTGACAGTGACGTAGCCAGGCCCATAGATTTAGTATATATGCAGTACTTTTTAAAATCAGTTCACAACAGCAGAGCTTTGTAACTGTTCTTATCCAGTGAGCACAAATGCCAATAGTTACAATTTAGCAGATGCCTGAGAGCTACCTAACTGGGGTTTCTGTAAGAAAACAGCTACTAAATAGCTCTAATTCACTATTTGTGTTTTTGAGGTGTGTCATGTCTAGCTAGCAGTAATATGTGTTTTCATTTTAAAATTTAATTTATTCAAACTATGCACAACAATAAAAAGCACAGAAATTGCCCCAGATCATCACTGCTATAATTAGTAAAGACTATAGCCAAGGCCACTATTTCTCCGTGATTCCGTGATCACGGCCGGAATCCCGGAATCAGCCTCCTCTCACGGCATTTTAAATTTCCCGCTGGACAGTCACAGAATTCACGCTGCTAGCATGAACATTCAGGAATTCAGCTGTATAAGAAGAGCAACTTGCCTCAGATGTGCTCCTATTCACTAGAAACCCGGAAGAAGAACCACGCTGCTGAGAGGATGCCAAGCTAGGAGAAACTCCAAGATCACGCTGCCCAGATGCCACCGCAAGAGTCAGGGAGACCCATTGATTTAATTCATTTGTATTCTTGCCGTTGTAATCCGCAGAAGTGCACCTGGCAGCCCAGACACTGCCACCAGAGTCGGGGAGACCCATTGATTTAATTTTTATTCCTGCCGTTGTAATCCACAAGGAAGAAGCGCACCGAGCTGCCCAGATGCTGCCGCCAGAGTCAGGGAGACCCATAGCTGTAAAAGAAGAAACGCACCACAAACTCTGTTTCAGGTACTGTACTTTTTTTCTGTCTCGCACTGCTGCCTGCCTGCCATCTTCTGTGTGACCCCCCCCCCCACGCAGCATTTCAGACTCGGTCTTGACTGCTCAAATTAAGTTAGTAGTACACTAATGGGTAGCTGTGTGCCCATGATTTTGGTGGGGCAGTGAGAGGAGTCAGACTAAAGGGTAGCTGTGGCTGTTTCTCTTTCCCCTGATTTGTGGGCTGATGCAAGTGCTTGCATCTACATCTGCACCTTGCCACTCAGTGACCCTGCATGCTGCTGGCTGAGACGACATCATTGCAGCCTGGGACCTTGACCTTGATACATCCTCTGGTAGTTCCTACTACCAGCTGATATTTTAAATACTATGCATTGTATCCTGAGGATTCATGCTGATGCCCCTTTCCTGCTCTTTCTGAAGAAGCATGGAACCAGCCCTGAGCACAAACCACTCTCTACTTGAACATTTCCCTGTGATACTCACTACTGTAGCAAAACCTCAGTCATACATACTTATCTGTCTGCAGCAGAAAGCATGCTGTGATTTTTATTTATTTTTTTGTGGCTTGCAATGCAATTGTATTCACTGCCATACCCTGGTGCTGTCTAATGTGAGCCAATGATGGCAGTGAAAATTTAGCCAATGGAGTTCCACAGTCATTAGCCTTGATAGCTTGTAGATGCACAACTTGGATAGCTAATATAACATGCAATTTGAGATGAAATGTTCTTGTTTTCTGCTGATGTGACTTAAATCTGCATAAAAACATGATAAAACACTGATAGACAAATTTATTACTTAAAATGAGTGAATAATATAAAGTTTTGGAATACCGGAAAAATCCCGGAAATTGGATTCCCAATCACCGGTAAAATCCCGGAATCCAGGATGGTCAAAACGGAATTTGCTTTTTCCAAGCACCGAAAAACAGTGGCCTTGACTATAGCAGTTTTCCTACAGAAAACTCACTGAGCTCTAAAGTATTTGCTAAACTGTAAATGTAGGTACCAGCATTCTTTTTTTTTTTTTTTTACCAGGAGAGACACACTAAAGCTTGTTTACAGGTATGACCTGGGAGCACAAGAACGTTAAGTGATTCACTCAGGGACACACAGTACACAAGGGGAAGCTGTGGGATTCAAACCCAAGACACCAGGTTTGCAGCTCAGAACCTTAGACCACCGCACTATACTGCCTTCTCTATTCTAATACGTAGAACTGGCAGTTAGTGCTGATTTTGCTCTGTGACATGATTTTCAAATTTTATTTTGGTTACAAATATGAAGTATCTTTTTAATAAAATGTAAAAATATGTACAGTATGTGTGAGTTATTTAGTTTGGCGAATATTTGTTTTATTATTTGAAAAAGTAGGATACACTAAATGTGTAGTGCAATGAACTATTGTAAAATGGGATGAAATGTGTAGCTGAAATAGTCACTGTCATCCTGTTGTTTTCATGCTATACCACACACTGGACAAAAAGTGACTTTAAAGTATTTTTCAGTTTCTAGGCTGCAGCTTCATACCATACACTTCATATGTAAAAAAAAATAAAGTAAAATCATGCCACAGAGCAAAATCAGCACTAAATGCTAGTTCTACCTAATAGAATGCTGGTACCTACATTTATAGTTTAACACATTCTTGAAATCTATGAGTGGGTTTTCTGTAAGAAAACAGCCAGAGATTTAACTAATTATAGCGCTAATAATCTGGGCAGTTTCTGTGCTTTTATGGTTGTGTATAGTTTGATAAAATTAAAAGTTTTTAAATTAAAACACTCCTGCAAACTAGACCTGACACACATAGAAAACAACAATAGTGAATTAGAGTTTAATTTAGTAGCGGTTTTCTTACAGAAACCCCAGTTAGCTAGCTCTCTGGGATCTGCTAATAGGCTAATTTAGGAAAAAATCCCATAATAGCAGACAGAGGGAAGGACACACTAGAACTTTATATGCAAATCAAAACACTCAGCATAACATATGTTTTTGCAAATTCTGAGTGGTATACTCCTTTAAAACTACAAGCCCAGTAAAAATATATACTGCAGTCTCTTGCTATATTGATATGCTTCAGCTGATGCAAAAGAGTAAGGTGATGGGGGCAGGGTTGGAGGACAGGTCTGCATAACACCATATACCCACCAGGAGGGACTTTTTATCTGTTGGAATGTATTTGTGAAAATGTGTGACCAGGAGAGGAATGTAAGCTGAGCCAAGGCTGTTTAAACAAGTGTTGTATAAGGATGCAGTTCTAGGCTTTTTCTTTCCTTCTGAAGCTTAAGCTGTGATGCCCTAGGCAGCTCTGATAGTCAGTTGTTCCAGCATGATAGATCCACCTCATGCCCCTTCCACATGAACCAAAAAAAGGTGGGGTGGATCTTTAGGAGCTTCTTGGGTGGAGGTGGGGGTAGATCTTGCTCCCCCCAAAAAACTAATGCTACCTCCCACTACTTAGGTTCCAGTTCTTGTACCTCCCACTTAAGAAAGAAAATAGTGCACTGCAACCATTGACTAACATGAAAGCATATTTATTTGAGTGAGGAAAACATTTCTTGGAGGAGGGTAAGGCAGAGGAGACTATTTACATCTTCGGTCAGTTCCATGGACAGAAAACATGACATCACTCCTTTTGTATATGCAAAACGTCTGCAGGCTCCACCTACTGCAGCCGTAAAAATGGGATACAAGAAAGAGTGGTGGTGCTGATGGGAATTGAGCCATTCTTCCTCAAACTGTGCCATCACTATCTTGCAGCCCCTATACTTTCATATCTTTAATCTGTTGATAGCCACTGTAACTGTACCATCTTATTGGAAATCTGCCCATGTTCTTCCACCATTCAAATCTGGGGATCCCTGCAATGTAAATAATTACTGTATATAGACCATCTCCATCCTTCCTATTCTCTCCAAAATCCTCGAATGATTAATTTTTACCCAACAGTAAGCATACATCGAAATATATTTTTCTGCTCAAACCTGATCAATCTGGATTTAGGAAACACTACAGTACCATTTCCGCGATTGCCAAAGTCACTAATGACTGGATTACCACCAATGATTCCAAACTAGTCAATGGTACCATCTTCTTTGACCTCAGTAAGGCGTTTGATACTATGGAGCCACAATCTCATCCTGCACAGCCTCAAAAACTTACGAGTCTCGACAACGTCAGTACAGTGGTTCACCAGCTACCTCTCTGGTCACATCCAAAAAGTCATGGCTGACGACCTACTCTCCGATCCCCTGCCTATTTCATGGGATGTCCAGCAGAGATTCATCTTAAACCCCATCCTCTCTTCTATATATAACAATACCCTTAATTCTAAAATTGTCAGCTCCAAACAACACTTCTTCGCAGATGGCCGTCTTGTGCATTTCTAAACTGATGCTGCCCGAAGCCTGCAATGAACTCCAAGACAACTTCATCAAGCTGGAACAAAACCTCATGAACACCAAGCTGCTGCTAAATGCAAAAAACAAAAACAAAAAAAACATGTTTTTCAACTGTAGCAATCCTCCCCCCCCCCCCGGCACAATCTAAACAAGTCATACAGATTGTCAGTACCTTAGGAAAACCTTTGGAGCTGGTGGATAAATTTAAATACCTTGGCATATGGCTTGACAATAAACTTACCTTCAATGCTCACATCAACAATCTTACCAGTAAGCTCAAATCCAGACTTGGGTTCTTTTTCCAAAACAAGTCCCTCTTTTCATCTGATGCTAGAGTTAAGCTTGTACAAGCCATGTTTCTACCACTCCTTGACTATGGTGACATTATTTATGGCTGCACCTCTGCTTCCAACTTGCATAGACTGGATGTTGTATATCACCGGGCTTTGCATTTCATCACAAAGGCCCCTCCTCAAACCATCACTGTGACTTGTATACTTCAGTAGGCTGGACCTCCTTAGCAACAAGATGTATGACCCACCTAGGTACATGAACGCTAATAATCCGGTTAAGCTCCCAGGATACATATCTTACCTTATCCACATCTCTCATAGCACCTACTTCTTAAGGAAGGCCGACTTCATCCTCCTTGACACTCCTAAGATACGTACAAACTTTGGCAAAAGGATCATCTCCTATGCCCTATCCGCCATCTAGAATCACCTACAATTCATCCTCAAACTTACCAGTGTTGTCATGATTAACTTTTATAAAGCCCTAATGGCCAACAAGCTTAAAGCCACATGTAATTGTTATTAATACTCTCCCAACTTATGCTCTTCTTCCACATCCTGACCACTGACCCTCCCCTCACCCCCCTCTACCCTATTCCCTCCCTATCTCCTATATCTGTAACTCCCCCACCCACCCACCCACCCTCACTTCTCTCCTTTTCAACTTATTTCATCCTTTATGATAAAATATGTAAGCCTTAATGACTGAGACAGGAGGTCATTTCCCAGGCATTAATGCATGGTTGAGGGGTGGGTGTGAGGCTTCCCACCACCCAACCATGTATTAATGCCTTGGAAATTACCTCCTGTCGAGGTCATTAAGGCACTTGTAATATGGCTCTTGGTGTGGTTTGTGGTGTTATTTGTTATTAGACAAAAGAAATGTACAATGTATAAAGGAGTAAAGTAATCTTTATTTAGGTTTTATTGCTGTAGTTATAGTAATACAGTTTGAACAACGTTTAGTTTTTTAATAATAAAGTCAAAATAAAAGTTTTTTGTATGTTGTTACTGCTGTCTTTATTAATGTTGTACTACAGCATATTACATGCAACTGTTTTGGCGTTAATGTGACTTATCAACGTAAAGTTGTTGATTTGGTCATGGTTATGTGAGTAGGGTTGTCATTATATGCATGACAGTCTTCATTGTAAAAGCGTAATTATTGAGAACTGTTGCCGTTTCATTAAAGTCATGGAATGGTGTTTGTGAGATCACTGCGAGGTTTGTTTGAGACAGTTTGTGATGTCGGAAGTTCATCGTTTTCATTTGTAGAGACAAATATTTTGAAATGTATGTAACACCTGATCATTGTATGTTGTTTTAAAAGCAGTGTTTTGTTATTTCTGTAGTGAATGTTTTGAGTACGTGGGGTACTTATACGATTGGTAATTTGTTTCACCTGTTGGTGTGTTGTTTGTCTGCGGCAGTGTGCGTTCCTAATGGATTAATGACTGCTTAGTTTTGCATCATGTAGTGTGTTTAAGCCTATGGTTGTGCTGCATTTTTGGCAGAGATTTGTAGCCATATTACAAGACTTCTTTAAGACTGGCATACAACCTACCTACCTACTTACTTACCCTACTTCTTCTTCTCAACCCTTCCACTCTTCTACCCATATCCAAGTCACTGTTTTCCCCTATGCGTTTAGCTCACCATGATCACTATGTTCTTGTATTGTTTATCACACCAAGTTTATTTTTACTGCTTGCATATTCCAGAATTTGTTATGCTTTTCTGTACACAATGTATAAATAATTTAGCAATTCTGTTCTTTCAATTGATATAGTTGTTTTAATATAAGTTATGTACTCTCTCCTACTACTGATTATGTATATCCCTTATTTGTTGTACATGTTCTTCTGTAAATTGTTATGTCTATAGGACCTCCTTGTGAATGAGCCTGCTCGATGGATTTTTCCTACAATAAACTGAACTGAACTAATACAGAATCCAATGGGTTATATAGAAACATAGAATCTGATGGCAGATAAGGTCGGCTTGACTCACCTAGTCTGCACATTTTCCTATCTACTGCTTGCACTCCAGATCCTACTCAATCTGTAGCTTACCTACTCCTTCCTAACTCTGTGGTTGCTTTCTGTCTGTCCCATGCAATCTTGAATTCCCTTAATGTTTTTGCTGCCATAACCTACATAGAGAGACAATTCCATGCAGCTACCACCCTTTCTGTGAAAAAATACTTTCTCATGTAACCCCTAAGTCTCCCTCCAGCCTCATATTGTGTCCTCTTGTTCTTGCACATCTTTTTTTCTGAAAGATGCTGTCCTCTTGTGCTTTGTTTATCCTCTTGAGGTGCTTGAAAGTTTCTATCATCTCTCCCACTTCCTCCTTTCTTCCAGGGACATATCAAGTTCTTTCAGTCTTTCTTCATATGGTTTCTAGTGCAGTCCTTGCACCAATTTTGTTGCCCTTCTCCGGACTGATTCTACTATGTCTATGCCTTCCTGAGGTGTGGCCTCCAGAACTGGACACAGCACTCCTGGTCTTACTAATTGTCTGTACAGTGGCATCATCTCCTCCTGTTTTCTACTGGTGATGACTCTCCCTATGCACCCCAGCACCCCTCCAGCTCTCCTCACCGCTTTCTCACATTACTTTGTTACCTTCATGTCATCTATTATGATTGCCCCAGGTCTCTTTCTAGCTTGGCTGTTGTCAGTTCACCCCCCCCACCACTTGTATTCCTCCCTTAGATTCCTGTGCCCCAAAGTGCATGATTTTGCACTTCTTTGCAATTAATTTAAGCTGCCATACTGTTAAACACTCCTCTAACTTGCCTAGGTCTCTTCTCATTTTTTCCAACCCTCCCATCTGAGAGTGTCAGCTCTATTGCAGATCTTAGTATCATCCGCAAAGAGGCATATCTTCCAGCCCATCTGCAATGTCGCTTATGAAGACATAAAAGAGGACAGGCCTCAGCATTGATCCCTGTGGCACCACACTGGTTTCCCCCCTCTCCTCAGATTGGATTCTGTATGCCACTACCCTCTGTCCTATTGCTCAGCCAAATTCTGACCCAGTTTACCACCTTGGGTCCAACTCCCAGACTAACCAACATGTTTACTAGCCTTCTGTGTGGGACATTGTTAAAGGCCTTGCTAAAATGTAAGTAGACCATGTCTACTGTCCCTCCCTGATCAACTACACTGATCACCCAGTCAAATAAATCTATCAGACTTGTTTGGCAAGACCTTCCTGCTGTGAATCCAAGTTGTCTTGGGTCTTGTGCCACACTGGATTCAAGGTATGCAGGATCCAAGGCAGCATGGATTCACAGAGAGAAGTTCATGACAAACAAATCTGATACATGAAAAAATTACTCACCTTAGTAATTATGTTTCTTCTAATGGAGTCTTGCTGTATTCTGACAATTGCAGTTAGCTCCAGCACTTGAACTGCCCCAGAGAGTGAAGGGTTAAAATTCTATGCAGGGCATAGAACGTTGCGCTCGAGCTCGGTTGAAAACTCTGTCTGCAGCACTTTGAAACCCAACCATCAGATTCTTATGAGCTAAAACTCACTGATTATAAGAAATGTGAAAATTGTAAAATTTCTACTAGCCAACTGGCAATAAAGGTTTTAGATTCCTAAAAGACTCAAGTCAGGAAACCCAAAAACCAAAAACTAGATAATTAAGCATAACAATTCTTAACTAAGTAACACAAAACAACAGAGAGTGGGCTGAAAACACCCCTGAGGTGCAACACTGCACCTGCCTACCCACTTCCCAAAACAGGTTCTGAAAGGGGAGGCAGGAAGGGAGGTCAGAATACAGCAAGACTCCAATAGAAGAAACATAACTACAAAGTGAGTAATTTTTTCTTCAAACAACATGAAGTCTTGCTGTATTCTGACAATTGCAGACTATCAAGCAGTACCTCCAAGGAGGAGGGACAGAACCTACTTTGGGAATAGGCTCTGAAGTACTGCTATACCAAACCTAGCATCACTCCTAGCCTGGATATCCAGAGAGTAATGTTTGGTGAAGGTATGAACTGTTTTCCAGGTGGCTGCTTGGCAAATTTATAACAAAGAAATATCTCTGGCTGCAGCCAGAGATGCATCTGTACCTCTAGTGAAATGAGCCCTCAGGCCTGAGGGTGGAATTTTTCCCAGTTTCTCATAGCAGAATTGGATACAGGACACAATCCACCTGGCAATAGTTCTCTTGGTGTCAGGTTTGCCCTTACATACTTCCCCATAAGTGAGGAACAACTGGAGGGAGTCAAACCAGTGACACTTTGTATGTTCTGTGTAGTAACTAAGGGCTATTTTAACATCCAAACTGTGCAACCTCCACTCTCCTGGGGAAGTATGATCAGTGAAGAACACAGAAAGAGACATAGACTGGTTTAAATGGAAATCAGAAACCACTTTGGGTCAGAACCTTCTATTGATTCTAAGGACCACCTTATCTCTATGGAATGAAATGAAGTCAGGTTCAACTGACAGAGCTTGCAATTCACTGATACGTCTGGCAGAGGTGACAGCAACCAAAAACAAGGTTTTCCAAGTCAAGTACTTGAGCTCTGCTAAGGACATAGACTCAAAAGGGGGTTGCATAAGCTGAGCAATGCAAACATTCAAATCCCAGGCAGAAGCAGGATCCTTAAAGGGGGATTGGTATGAAGCAATCCCTTGAAAAATTTACAGAATACAGGGTGAGACGACAGAGAGGAAGGCTTCCCCACTGACAGAAAGGCAGAAACAGCTGACAAATGTACCTTGAGGGTAGCTGGTCTGAGGCCTAGGCCATTAAGATGAACCATATAATGCAGAACTGTAAACAATTCAGCAGTGTCTGGGGATATATGCTTCCTGGAACTTGAAATGTTGAATCTTTTCCATGTGGAGTTGTAAGCTTTTCTGGTGGCAGACTTATGAGAGGCTTCAAGAATGTCCAGAACCCCTTGGGACAGATGCAAATCTGCATACTCTAAGTCTTCAAGAGCCATGCCTTGAGATTGAGAGAGCAAAGATTGGGGTACCAAATCCTCCCCTGAGAGGAGGTTAACAGGTTGTAATTCCTGGGAAGAGACAGGGGAAGATGGACTGCTAGAGACAGCAACAGGGAGTACCAAGGCTGCCTGGCCCAGTCTGGAGCAATCAGAATTACTTTGCAAGGTTGTGACCTTACCTTGACTAGAACCTTGAACAGTAGAGGAAAGGGAGGAAGGGAAAGTATATAGAAATTTCCCTTCCCAGTTCAAAATCAGAGCATCCAGAGGGACTGAGCCCAAGACTGGGGGTCTGCAACAAAACAGAGGAAGTTGGTGATTGTCTGGGGATGCAAAGAGATCTATCTCTGGAGTACCCCACTTGAAAAAATCACTTTCAGCACCAGAGGGTCCAGGGACCATTCATGGTGGCCCTGGGAGATCCTGCTCAGTGCATCCGCTAGCACATTGTCCTTCCCTGGAAGGTGAACTGCCACCAGGGAGGTCTATAGGGATTAAGCCAGAGACCACAATTTCATGGCTTCCATGCACAAGGCTGTGGACTGAGTGCCTCCCTGCTTGTTGCTGTACCGCATGGTGGTAGTGTTGTCTGTCCTGACCTGAACCACCTTGTTCTGTACTGACTGAGAGAAAGTTTGTAGGGCCAGAAGTACTGCCTTGAGCTCCACGAGGTTGATATGAAGAAGGGATTTCTGAGGGGACCACAGACCCTGGGCTGTGAGAGACCCCAGAAAGGCTCCCCACCCCAATAGGGAAGCATCTGTGGTAAGGACCACAGAGTGAGTCTGAGTGACAAATGGAACTCCCTGCCTCAGATTGTCTAGATTCTGCCACCATTGAAGGGCCTGGATAAGGGTCTGAGTAACCGGGACTAGCTTGGTAAAAGGATCTTTCCACTGGGACCAAAAAGCCCTCAGATGGAACTGAATGTCCATCATCTGAAACCTGACCCCTTGGACCACTGCTGTGAAGCTGCCATGTGGCCCAAAAGCTGAAGAAAATGCCTTGCTGAACAAGAGACCAGAGGGAGGGAGGGAGGGAGGAGGAGGGAGGAAGGAAGAGGCCAACTGTGAAATGGCTGTTGCCCTTTCCAGAGGAAGGAAATCTCTTGCCTTGACCATATCCAGCTCTGCTCCTATAAAAGTGAGAAGCTGTACAGGCTCGAGAACTGACTTGGGAAGATTGAGAAGGAACCCCAGGGAAGTGAGAACTTGTTGGGTCACCTGCAAATCTGACTTGACTTGGTCTGGGGACTGGCCCACAATGAACCAATTGTCCAGATATGGAAAGATTGAAATCCTTTTTCTTCTTAAAAAGGCTACCACTACTGCAAGACACTTTGTGAACACCATTGGGGCTGAAGTTAGGTCAAAGGGCATTGCTCTGAACTGGTAATGGCCTGAGGGCACTTCAAACCTGAGGTACTTTCTGTGGGAGCACCTGATGGGAATGTGAAAGTAGGCATCCTTGAGGTCTAGGGAGGCTATCCAGTCTCCTGGCCTTAGAGAGGGAAGAATTGTTCCCAGAGTCTCCATTTTGAATTTTGGCTTTAAAAGATGTTGGCAGTGGTGGATGGGGAGGAGGGGAGCGTGGCCCTACAGAGGGACCTGGAGGCTCTGGAAAGATGGTCTAGAAAGTGGAAGCTGAGGTTCAATGCAGGGAAATGCAAGGTACTGCACCTGGAGGCCAGAAACCCAGGCCAAGTGTACACCTTGGGGGGATGCTACAAGTCTCGATGGCTGAGAGGGACCTAGGGGTGGTGGTGGATGTCAAGATGAACAACTTGGAGACTTGTAGGAGGGCAGCAGCCAAGGCCAACAGGATGCTGGGATGCATCACTAGAGGGATCACCTCCAGAAGGAGGGAAGTGATACTCCCTCTGTATAACTGCTTGGTGAGGCCGCACCTCAAGTACTGCATGCAGTTTTGGAGGCTACACTTAAAGAGGGATGTTAAACTCCTGGAGAGGGTCCAGAGGAGGGCAACCAAAATGATTTGGGGCTTGCGGGACAGGACCTATAAGGAGAGGCTCAAATGGCTAAATACGTACACATTGGAAGAGAGAAGGGACTGGGGGGACATGATAGAGGTCTTCAGGTACATGAAGAGGGTAAATAGGGGAGAAGCAGTCAGAATGCTTTGAAGGAAGGAGGAGGGGGCCACTAGAGGGCATGGGTGGAAGATGGAGGAGGCAAGATTCAGGGGAGAAAGGAGGAAGTGCTACTTCACTGAGAGGGTGGTGGAGCCATGGAATGCACTGCCTAGGGGGCTGGTGGAGGCAGAGATGGTGGAGGGGTTCAAGAGGGGGTGGGACAGGTACAGGGGAAGGGTTCTGGAAGCAAAATCCAATGCATCAAGAATATCTGGAACTGGGAAGGGAGAAGCCAGAGAAGGCGAGGGGGGCAACAAGGTCAGCTCCCAGGGTGGGGGCTGACCAAATGAGCAGATGCAAAAGACCATTAGGCCTATTCTGCTGGCATTTTAATATGTTAGTATGTTTGTTCAGGTATCTCAAGTCTAGGATGGGTCACCACTCCCCTGTCTTTTTTGGGATAAGGAAGTACCTGAAGTACAGACCTTTGCCCCTGTATGGGGTAGGAACTCTCTCTATGGCTCTTAAGGCCAGTAGAGATGAAACCTCTGCCACTAGAGCAAGGGTTTCTGATATATTTGCAGGTGGAAAGGATCTGGGTCTCATTTTCGGAAAAGTTTTGAAACTGAGAACCAGTACCTGGCTTACTACCTCCAGGACCCACCTGTCTGAAGTAACAGACATCCAGTCTTGGACAAAGTAAGCCAGCCTGCCTCCTACCGGAATGGAGGAGTTGACCCGGGCTGACACATCAGGGTGTCTGCTTGGCAGGAGCCTTAGGCTGAGGGGTGGATGCAGCCCTGCTCATCCCCTTCTGCCTCTCCTCTAAAGAACCCCTCTGAGAAAAGGGAGAAGAGGCCTGCACTTGGTAGAAAGGCCTGTGAAAGGCCCGCCCTGCCCCTAACTTGTTGCCTTTTGAGGAGTTGCCTGCCTCTCCTTGGCCTGGGCACTCCTATAAGTGGTCCTGTACTCATCTATTTTCTTCATGTAATTCTCTGTCTGCTCCCCAAATAGAGAATTACCCACCACAGGAAAATCCATGGCCTTAGCCTGGGCGTCCTGTGAAAGGCTAGTACATCTGAGCCAAGCCATCCTCCGAAGAGCCACAGATGTAGCCATGACTCTTGATGACACATTGGAGTCCACAGCAGCATGAAATTGTACCTTTGATGCCTCAATCCCATCAGCAGCCACCTCCTCCAGCTCCTTGGCTAGCTGGGGGGAAGCCTGCTTAGCCAGTGCCAGTACAGTGTTCCACCTGGACTTCTGGTACCTGGCTGTATAGGCCATATAGTTAGTCTGCCTGAGTCCCAAAGAGGATGCCATGTACTGTTTCTTTGCTATGGCATCTATCTTCCTGGAGTCTTTGTCTGGGATGTGTGAAGCCAAGGGAATATTTACCTTGTCACAGGCTGCAGCCTGCATTACCCCAACATGGCTGCATTGCTGATAGAAAAAACTCCATATCCAAGCCTGATAAGGTGTACCTCTTGTCCATCCTTCTGTCAACAGGAGGTACAGAATTAAGAGATCTAGGAATTTTTTGTGTCTGTTTCCCAAAGGACTTGTGGAGGGGAATAGACAGTCTCTGAGACTCTGGGATTTCATTCATCTCAACAAAATCAGGCTCCTCCTGATCCTCCACAGCCTCATCCATGGGAAGCTGGAGGGTTTCAGCCACCTTTCTGTAAAACAGATAGTAGGAAGGGGACTCAGAAAGCCTAGGAGGGGTAACACCAGAAGGTCTGTCTGGGGAGATGTCCGGTTCCACAGGCACATCCAGACGTTCGTCATCATCACCATCCTCTTCAAAATCCCCCTCCTCATCAAACTCCGGTTCATAAAAGTCTTCAGGGGAATAATCATGAACCGGGGGAACCGACTGAACCGAGCCCCTGCCAGAAGGCGCCGGATCGGTTGGAACCGGACGAAGAGATTCAACAATCCTAATCGCTCTGGCTATCTCTTCGGCAGTCAGAAAATGAAAGTCTGGATCCGAACTGGCTGATTTATCTTTGCGCTTTCTTTTTGTAGGAACCAATCCCTCAGGATCGGCTCTCCTCTTGCCCGAAAAGTATCACCCTGGTCAGTGGGCACTCCTTCTGGTTCGGTGGGAACCGAACCGGGCTGGCCTTCTGGGATAGCGGATTTCTCGGCCTCCTTATCCCTAAGTCTACTTAACCTTTTTTCCAGGGTAGACTAAGGGAAATTCTTGTAGATTTGGCAGTCTGAATCGAGGTGGTCAAACCCCAGACAGTAAACACAGGTGGTGTGGGGATCGGCCTTAGCAAAGACCTCCCCACACACACTGCAGTGTTGAAACCCAGTGGGCCCGTTTTTTTTTCTTGGGTTTCTCAGACATGGTCAACCTAACAAACATACCCTTTATTCAGCAACCATCAGGCAAGACTCCCCTATCAGTTTCTCACCATGTTATGGGTGTTGGAAAAAAACATTCAAATCATGGCTTTTTTTAATACCAATACGGACCGGTAACCACACACTAAAATTTTTCACAAAGGATTCTACTAAAGGATCGGTTCAGCCGAACCGACCGACAAAACACAGATTTTACAATTTCCACCAAGCACTACCTAAGTACTTACAGTACCACAGACAGAGTCCTGAACCGACAAAGCGGAACTAAGTACGGATTAATTTCGGGCTAACCGACAACTTTAACCGACTTTTGAACCGAGCAGAGGAGAAAATCTCTGGAGCGATTGTTCAGTGAGGGGAAGTAAAGAATCTGATGGTTGGGTGTCAAAGTACTGCAGACAGAGTTTTCAACTGAGCTCGAGCTCAACGTTCTATGCCCTGCATAGAATTTTAACCCTTCACTCTCTGGGGCAGTTCAAGTGCTGGAGCTAACTGCAATTGTCAGAATACAGCAAGACTTCTTGTTGTTTGAGTTCTTTGATTGGGTGGCCAAGGAGTAGGGATCTGAGAATATCTTAATTCGAATATTCAGATGAATATTCATATTCAGGCTTCCAAATATTCAGTATTCATTACTCATTATTTATTATTCTGCCCCAGATAAATGTTTTTTTAAATCAGATATTGTAACACTTTTAAAGTCCACCACTTCCTTCCTTTTTGAAGTACAACAGTTAATTCTGCCATGAACACCCCCTAACAGCCCTTCAGCGGCTCAAAAAGGCAAAACACTACTGCACTGGTCAGTGGTCAGGTGACATATACAGTCATCATCGACTGACCAAAGTCTGTAGATGAGATGACATCTTGTGTCATGTCTAGAGCAACTAAAATGGCACTGGCATAAGTGCATTATATGTACACCCTGTTAAAGAGGAGAGTGAGATGTGCCATAATAGAGGCCTATACATCCTAGTCACCCCTGTTGGGGTTCACTGCAGCGCTCCCCATGGCTTCTTGGACATCACCAGCCCACCCCGAAGATAGCAAGGCTCCTAGTTGCCCCTGTTGAGATCACCGTGGTGCTCCCCATGGCTCCTTGAACTTCACCAGCCCACCTCGAAGCCAGCAAGGCTCCTGGTCATCCCTTTTGGGGTCACCGCAGTGCTCCCCATGGCTCCTTGGACCTCATCAGCCAACCTTGAAGCCAGCAAGGTTCCTAGTTGCCCCTGCTGGGGTCACCGTGGTACTCCCCATGGCTCCTTGGACCTCACCAGCCCATCTCAAAGCCAGCAAGGCTCCTAGTCGCCCCTGTTGGGGTCACCACTGCACTCCCCATGGCTTCTTGGACTTCACCAGCCCACCTCAAAGCCAGCAAGGCTCTTAGTCACCCCTGTTAGGGTCACCGTGGCGCTCCCCATGACTCCTTGGACCTCACGAGCCCACCTCGAAGCCAACAAGGTACAAAAGCCAGCAGGTTCCATTTCAAGTCCTCAGGCAGCCTAACTTTGAATTCTGGCACCTTTTCTAAGCGGCTCCCTGCCTTCCAAGCTGGTGCTGAATTTCTACCTCAACTTACCTCTGCACTATTGCAGGCTAGAGGAGACCGCAAAAACCCCTGTGCAGACTGACTTAAATGTGCCTCTGTCCAGCCGAGCTGTAAACTGAATTTGTGCCTTGCATTGCAGCTCCCTAGTGTGTATGGCATTTCTGTGTGCACAGCAATCTCTGAGTATATGGTGCTGTTTCTGATTTAATTGTATGCTCCTAGCTTGTTTTTCTGTGAGAGACACTGAAGTCAAATTTAAAAATCATTTCATTCAAGTGCTACTGTAGTTTTCTTTTGTGCATTTAGTAATTAACTGCATTTTTCTGATGATTCTACGATTAATAAGGGAAGGATTTAAGCTCCTAGAATGTACTGGCTGACTGCTCACCAATTAGCTGTTTAAGAAATAATTTAGGGTAGGATTTTAATTTCTTAAAGTCTACTAGCTTTCTACTCTTGGTGTGGGATTTTCTTTCTCATCTGTACTGCTGATTCTTGACCCCTACCCCCTACTTTCAGTACCCCTCCCTGCCAAGCTAATCATTTCTGTCCATTCCTCCCAGTTAATTGTTCAGTCTGATTGTCTGTCCCAGCTTCCTTTTGTCACTTGACTAAATATAATCTTCTAATCCTCTTCTCTCCCTAGGCTCCTAGTCACCCCTGTTGGGGTCGCCGCAGTGCTCCCCACGGCTCCTTGGACCTCACCAGCCCACCTCGAAGCCAGCAAGGTACTGTAGCCAGCAGGTTCCATTTCAAGTCCTCAGGCAGCCTAGTTTTGAATTCTGGCACATTTTCTAAGCGGCTTCCTGCCTTCCCAGCTATGGTTGAATTTCTACCTCAACTTACCTCTGCACTATTGCAAACTAGAGGAAACCACAAAAACCCTGTGCAGACTGACTTAAATGTGCCTCTGTCCAGTCGGGCTGTAAACTGAATTTGTGCCTTGCATTGCAGCTCCCTAGTGTGTATGGCATTTCTGTGTGCACTGCAATCTCAGAGTTCATGGCGCTGTTTCTGATTTTATTGTATGTTCCTAGCCTGTTTTTCTGTGATAGACACTGATCTCAAATTTTCTCCCCCCCACCCCTTCCCCCACATTAAATGCTTGCTCCATGGGGAAGGATATTTTTTCCTCAGTAATTGGACCATTTCTTCCGGTGTGAGGATCTCAAAGCAGTTAGCCTGTGAATTTCATTGTTGGATTGCTCCAGCAAGCTGGTAAATATCTCCACACTTAGCAACAGCCTTAATAAGGTTTCTAGTTGCAGGCCTATATCTCTGCCTGCTGGATAGTTTCATCCTTGGACTTAGTTACTGTCTCACTCCTGCAGTCAACTGCACATTTGCTTCAGTCCCATCTCCAGTCCTGAATTCGCTGCTTTCTCTCTTTTTCCCTAGTTCTATGTTCCCTTCTTTTTTTTTACTTTCTTTTTTATCCTCTTCTACTGCCTGCTTGGTCCACTCTTTCGGACCTGATTAATGCTCCATAATACCTCCCGCGGTGTCTGCCCCTAGAGTGCCAGCCTTACTCCGTTATCTCCCTACATTGTTCCTCTTTCCTCTGGAGAGCCTGCACAACGAGATCTGCGCTGGGGTAGGTGATTGGGGCGGGGATCGGTCATCATCCTTGCCAAGGCAGGTGTTTTTCTGCTTTTCTTCCCTTGGTCCCTCCTCCCCTGAGGGCGTTGGCACAGAGGACTGACGTCCAGACAGGCAACGTGCTGACGCATACCATTGTCAAATGCCCACAACGTCCTCTCCACCCCGACTCCAAAGAGCCACCTAGTGCCCTGGTACTCGTGCTTCCACTGGCGCTGGTGCGTCGGGTGCTCAAAGCACCCCAGGAACCCACCCCAAAGGAGGACAGCATCCATTGGGACGCCTCGATCCTCCTCCTCCTCCCTCTGACCCCCAATGACCCTGAGTCCGTTTTCTAACCTGGTCGCCATGAAAGCACGAGGTGTGGCGTCCAGCGCCACAACCCTCTGTGCCATCGGGCCGACCTACATTCCCTTCTTTTCCTTACCAGTGTACACTATGGGGGTGATCTCACTTCACTGCAGCTTTGTAGGAGTATTTTCCCTTCTGCTAGCCCTCCAACTCTCAGTAGATCTTCTCTGCCAGCCATCTACTGACTCTGGTTACCCAAATAAAGCTGAGGACTGGAGCTATTGTTTCTCAAACCTAATTATCAGGGGTAATACCGCTATCCCTGAAACCTGGCTCCTAAAGCTTATCCCATTTGCTAGTATAGCTGACTACCTAAGCAATTCCCCTTTGTATATGCCACTGGAGGGCAAACTCCAAACCTCTCTCATTGAGACCTGGGTACCCCTATGTCATCTCTGTCTCTCTCCAGTGATATTGAACCTAACCCGGGCCCCCCCCCCGATGGCATCGCTCCCAAGAACCCATCTTATTGGTTCACAGAAAAGGGGCTTAGGCTTGCACATATAAACATTAGAAGTCTGTCAGCTAATTTTGCTCAGATTGAAGCCTGGATTGCTCACAACTCCGCTGACGTCTTAGGTCTAACCGAGACTTGGCTGAAACCCCATATACCAGATTCATTATGTAGGATCAATGGATATAAACTTCACAGATGTGATCATCCAAATGCTAAAAAGGGTGGTGGTGTTTTGTTTTATACCAGACAGGACCTTGACATTACGGTTCTCCCAGTCAACACTACCTGTCTATGTGAAACTATTCATATAGTTATTACCATAGGTCTCACTAAGAAGCTAAATGTAGTGTGCATCTATAACCCTCCTAAAAATGGACTAACAGGTCTGACTAAGGTAATTGACCATCTTTTCTCGCAAAAGAGTGGACAAGAGCTCATTGTTATGGGGGACCGCAACCTGGATTGGCTAGGGAAAAACTCTAATCTCTATGCTGCTGAACTCAGCAGGGTACACCTGTCTCAGTTGGTCACTTTCCCAACCAGACAGGCTAGTAACAACAGTCTTCAGTCTATTCTAGATGGGGTCATCTCCAACGGGCCTGAGAAGATCAGTGTTGTTGGAGTTTTACCAGACTCAGTCAGTGACCACTGCCCAGTTTACTGTGTTTGGAAGGCTAGGGCTCCTAAACCACCCCCCCAGAGAAATTATTTTTAGGGATTTTTCAAAAATGGATGAGAGCCCTAATCTTGGAGCTATAGAACACGGACTGGGCACCTCTGTATAATACTTGTAATATGGAACGTACTGCTCAATACCTCCTTACCATGCTTTTGAACCTTCAAGGCAAATATATCCCAGTAAAAAGATGCTGTATCCGGGGATCTGCTACCCGCTGGTTAAATTCTTCACTCCTGTCCACTCTCAAAAAGAGGGATAAAGCCCAGAACAAAGCTAAGCTAACCCAGTCCCCATCGGATTGGGTGGAGTACAGAAGACTCCGAAACCTATGTAAGGTTTCCATCAGATCTGCTAAGGACAATTACTACCGTCAGCTCCTTAGTACCTCTGTCAGAGACTCTTGTGGTTTTTGGAGTCATGTTAACACCATCATGGGGAAAAACAAGTGCAATACCATCTCTGATATGATCGTGGATGGTTGTAACTGCAATAACCTGTTCACTATTGCCGAGGCTCTTAATTCCAGATTCACTGACCTCTCATCCTATACTGCACCTTCTGGGCCTTTACCTGTCACTCTGCAGTATAACCTTAAACCTTCCAACCCATCTTTCACCCTTCACCCAGTCTCTGAGAATGAAATCTTATGTTGCACCATCTATAGTCTCTCCAGTGACTAGACTTTTCAACCTGTCTCTTCTTACAGGACATGCCCCTTCCCTCTGGAAGATTGCTCGAGTTGTACTGGTCTACAGAAAGGGGGACGCCACTAACCTGGATAACTACAGCCCTATTGCCATCCTCTCCTCCCTCACTAAAATACTTCAAACTCCTCACCCCTCACCAACATGGTTTCTGACATGGGCACAGTACATCCACTGCTGTCATACAGTTTACAAATGATGTCAGACTCGTTCTGGACAAAGGTTCTCTCACTGGGGCTACTTTTGTTGATCTTACAAAAGCGTTTGATTTAGTTAACCACCCTCTGCTCCTATCAAAGTTGCCATCCCTAGGCTTCTCTACCTCTGTTACTACCTGGTTCCAAAATTATCTTTTTTCTAAGTGTCAATAATTTGTCCAGATCAGAGAAGCTAAGTCCCCTCTTGCTCCTACTTGGATCGGAGTGCCCCAGGGTTCGATTCTTGGTCCTCTCCTGTTTACAGTCTTCATAAACAACATACCACCACTCACTGGTGCTTGCTCAGGTCTGCTATATGCTGATGATCTTATTCTTTACTCATCCTCCTCAAACCTCTCAAATATCAACCTGAATCTCAATAGTAACTTCAATACCTTTCAGAGCTGGCTATTGGAAAACAAGCTTGTCTTAAATAAAAATAAAGCGGTCACTATGCTCTTTGGTTCAGGTTCAAAAATTAGGTACTGCACCCAACCATTAAGTATCAGATCGCTTGATGGCTCTCCCCTTAGCACAGTTACCCCTTTTAAATACCTAGGTGTAACCCTTGATCTCGCCTTGGATTTTGACCTGCACGTAGCCTCAGTCATTAAATCTGTCAATATTCAACTTGGGCTGGGATATAAGATGAGACATTGCCTAACATCCACGGTGAGGATGGCCATTGTACAGGGGATCCTGAGACTCAAATTGGCCTATGGGTTAATTGCCTTTCTGGCAACTACTGGAGGGCTCCTCCAAAAGTGTGATGTCTGCCGCAACAGCATTTGCCATTTTGCTCTGTCTTTACCCAAACTTACTCACCAATGCACACTATACTCCAGTCTGGGATGGTTTACCCCCTCAGCTTTCCGACAGTTTACTTCCTACTGTTTTAATAAGAATATAATCTCCTCCCAGATACCTGACAAATTGGCTCTACTGCTCAAACCTGTGACCTCTGCCTACCCACTGAGATCAGCTAACAAATCCCTTCTTGTCCAACTGAGATGTAAAACCAAAATGGGGAGAATGCTTTCTCTAGCTGGGCTCCTAAACTATGGAACTCCCTTCCACTGAGTCTAAGAATTTTCCCTTCTCCACACAGCTTCAAACAGGAGTTTCACATAGCTCTTCTAAGCTCTGAACCCTGCTCCTGTTCTCCATCCACCTACTCCTGTACTGGTTCCTCCTAGTTGCCTACTTGCCTACAAGCTCCAACCTCTACTACTCTCAAACCTGCCTGGAAATCTTGCTATTTCCTCTCTTCTAGCACTTACTCACTAGTTGTATGACTTATGACTGTTAGTTATTTGCATTTATATTTCTGTTTTGTTACTACATATAGATTCCTGCAAATGTACTGTCATTGCTGAAAATTTTGTATAAGTGTACTATGTCTGACTTCTACTTGTTCCCATGATGTTTTCTTGTATCTACTATTGTCTATGTACCCTTTTTTGTAATCTCCCGGGTCATACCTGAAAATAGGCAGCTATGCTGTCTAGTGTACCTACCCGGTTAACAAAAACCAAATAAATAAATCAAATAAATAAGTACCTCACAGGGCTGAAGAAAAGGGCACATAAGGGGAGTCTCTTTTAAATAAGAATGAGCACAAGTACCAGGGAAAATGGGGACATGTGATGAAGCAGAAGGGGAATTTCAAGACAGATGTGAAGAAATATTTATTTATGTGTAACCCCCCGCCCCACTAATGGGGGTTCCTAAAAGCCTTCTCGGAACTGCATCTGCGCTCCTGCCTAACTGGTGTTCAGCGTAATGCCGTTTAAATGTGGGTGCGATGAGTGCTCTCAGAGCCTCTGATACTGTCTTTTTAAGAGCTGCCTGCTTGCAGGCTTATTAGTTTGTATAAGGGGGACTGTGGGTTTAAGGCTCAAATCCCACCCGAGCTGCCATTCAATCGCTCTGCTTCTGCAGTCGCTAGGAGGGCAGAGAGAGCCTAATTGAGGGATGCGACTGTTTGCTGGGGAATATGTAGTGTAACAGTACAAATATAGCTTGTTTAACCTGCCTTTGTTGCAGCTGGGACTTTGTGTGTTTGGCACCGCCATTTTGGACCTGGACTGCTGAACTGGGCCAATTGGGGAAAAGGAGGCCTTAAAATGGAGACCGCCTGAACCAATCGGAACTTGGACTCCCACTGGGAGCCTGCCTGAAGGAAAAATATATGGTAGGTGCTCCTGGGAAGTGTAGTTTGGATCCTGGAGCTTTTTTGCACCAATAGAGAGTGTGTGAGGTGATGGACAGCCCAAAAATAGCCAACTGGAGCCTGTGGAGCGAGAGGAAACTGCCCTGCAACTGTCCTGGAGGGGCAGAGTCGTTGGTGATCATGAAGGGAGAAGGACCTCTTGCTCCTGCGCTGTGCAAGTTTTCACGTGGGAAGCGCGTGAGTTAGGCCAGAGAAGGCAGGTGACTTCATCGCCAGAAGAGAGAGAGAGAGAGCGGACAAGATCCGTGAGGAGCACAAGCACAGGAGGCTGTGCAAACACAGCTACCTACCAGGTTCACCCTGTAGAGGACCGGAGAATCTGCTGAATCGCTCTCGGTCTGTCAGGACAAGTAAAGTTGCATAGTTCACCCGGTTTGTTCAGCAAAAGCGATGGGGAGTTTGGAGCAGCTGCCTGGTATGGTAACCCTCTGTATTACACATAAATGTGTGGAGCAGCATTTGAATCACAGGCTAAGTCCTGTAGTGGTGTCAGAGGGATCTCACTGCAGTATTCGTGAGTACTAAAAATCAGGGTAGCTCCCTGTCAAATGTTCTTCCTGAGGACCAGAGTTGTCTGGTTGTTCATTGGCTGCATGAATTGTGCCTGCGGGCTATTGCAAAACTAACCTAGGTACTGAATGCCTGTTTCTTCTCCAGGGCCCCAACCAGCTGCAATTAATAGGCTAGACTTGTAAGGCCTGGGTACCCAAAGACAGTGACTGATAGGTTTGGTCTGTGCACAGTGCCCTAAATAGCAGAAGAGTTAAGCTAATCAACTTGATCTCCCCCATCCTTGTTACTTCCCCCTTAATAAATCAGATTTGTTGTTGCAAGGTGTATTGTTTGAAATGTGTGTTTGTGCCACCCTTTTGTGTATGGGTTATTGTATAACTGCATCTTATTTTACAGGGGGCCTTCAGCACCAAGTTGGCCATCCTGGCCTGGGAGAAAGTGTAAGTCATAACAGTAGAGTGGGGATTGCTGGTGAGCCACTAGTGGTAAGAAAGGGGGGGTTGCAGTGACCCAGAGGGCTGTGACCAGGTCGCATTTGACTGTTCCAACCCCGACCTCTGGGTGGAGGCACCCGCCATTGGATCCAGGCCCCTCAACCTGTTATTGGCGGTGCAGGCATGGGTAGTAGCCCTTAGGATAGCGCCCCTTGGGGGCTACGTATGGAAGGCATGGGAGATGCCTGACACAGACTTCCAGCATGAGTGATGGTGGTGAAAATAGTGTGGGGGAATCAAACATATGTGGGATAGGCCTAGGTGTGTTTTTCAAACCAGGCAGGGAAGCAGCAAAGTTGCTTTAGGGTCTACAGAGGAGACCAACAAGGTAGGGATAAACAATTTGGGCCAAGCTGCCCTTTTCCAGCATCAAGATACGAAAATATGAACATACAAATTTGCCAGTAGAAATAAGCCACCTGGTCTATCAAGTCTGCTCAAAGTGTGCAGCTAGTACCCTCACCTTGCAACTGCCCCACCCCTTTCCCCTTCCCAATTACCCCCTCACCTTGTCCCATCCCCTTTTGAAACTATCCACTGTCTTAGAGGCTACCACCCCCTCTGGTAGAACATTCCATTCTGCCACAACCCTCTCAATGAAAAAGTGTCTCCTCATTCATCCTAAATCTCCCCCCCCCTCCAATCTAAGGCCATGCCTTCTTGTGTCCCTCCCCCTCCTCAGCTTGAATATCCCTTCAGCATCTGCCTTGTTTAGCCCCTTTACGTACTTTAAGGTCTCAATCATATCCCCCCAGTCCCTTCTCTCCCCCAAGGAGTACATGTTCAACTCTCTCAGCCTCTCCTCATATGGTCTGTCCTTCAATCCCTGGATCATCCTTGTTGCCCTGTATTGTACCCCTTCCAGTAATTTCATATTCTTCTTCAGATATGGCCACCAGAATTGCACACAGTACTCCAGATGTGGCCTGACCAGTGCTCTGTAGAGAGGCAGGGTCACTTCCCTGCTCCTGGAGGAGATCCCTCTCATGATATACCCCAGCATCCTGTTGGCTTTTGCTGACACCCTCCTATACTGCTCTACATTGTTCATCTTCCCCATTACAACCACCCCTAGATCCTTCTTCTCCTCGGTGAAACCTTATTGCACCCCTTCCAGCTGATGACATCTCCCTGCTGCAGGACTTTGCACTTTTTCACATTGAACCTCAACTGCCATGCTTCTGTCCACTCCACAAGCTTGGTCAGGTCATCCTTCGGCCCCTGTCAACCTGCTATATCATCCACCACTGCCCCCCAGCTTGGTATCATCAGCGAATAGACTGATCTTATTCCTGACACAATACAAGATGTCCGCTATAAATATTCCAAACAGCACTCATCCCAGTACTGATCCCTATGGCACCCCGCTCATCACAGCCTTGGAGATGAAACTTCCCCCCACCACTACCCTCTGCTGTCTCTCCTGCAACCAATTCTCAATTCATTTAACCATGTTAGTCCCCACCCCCACGTATCTCAACTTCCCTCCCAACCTCCCATGCGGCACCAAATCAAAGGGCTTACTGAAGTCCAAGTATATGACATCCACCACATATCCCTTGTCCAAATCCCTTGTGACCCAGCCATAATACTCAACTAGTTTCATCTGGCAGGATTTTAAGAAGACAAGCCCATGATGATTAACAAGCTCAGTGACCTCTTGCTTACTCATTGTATTGTCAGCCAGAAACTATTGTAATGATCTTTTGGGAATATGCACAGCCAAGATAACCAGACACTTGGGTCTCATGTACTCCCCTTAAATGGTGCAATAACCTTCACCATGCCTTCAAGAACTAACCAATCATGATGTCGTAGGACCCCTCCAATGTTTGCCTTCAAAGTCATTTCATGTAGTGTCCACTTTCCTCCAGCAGTCTTGAAAGCATCAGGTATGATGGCTTCTGAGTGCTAACATCTTGTATTACACACGTGTTGGGGCTGACCAAGGCATCCCTGAACTTCTCAGAATTTGTTAGTGTTTTTTACAGAGTGATGGAAATGACTGCAGATGGAACAGGCTGTGGATAATATGTTGTTCGTCCCAGTACAGTTGTGCATGAGTCATGACTAAATTCAATGTGTGTGTGTGTGCGTAAAGCAACGAATACTCACAAAATGTCCATCGTTGTTAGCTTTCACCATATTTGTGCCATTGTCAGTAACAAAAAACTCAACTTTTAAATTGATGTTAACACCAGTCCAAGACTGCAACAGGTCTTGTAGGAATGTGAGAATACTATCTGTTCTGTGGTTTTCCTCCATTAGTCTGGCATTCAGAAAAGCTGACCTAATGAGACTACCAGATTGGGGGGGTGGTAAGGGTGAGCAACAAGATGATGCACTGGAAACAGCAAAAGCAGGCTGCTGCACACACCAGTGTGTGGTTAAGGAGAGACAGGCATGCAGGGAGTTATTGCTAGTCCAGATATCTGACGTACGGTGAAAAACATCACCAACATCCTCTGCAAGCAGAGCAGCAACAGCAGATCACACAGCATCATACTGTTGTGGCAGTACACTCCATGAAAATGTAGCATGCGATGGTATCTGACAATGTGTATGCAAATAGTGGAGAAGGCTTTGGGAGCCAGTATCTTCCACAACTGAGATAGGTTGGAGATCCAATGCCATCTTCTTAGCAATTAGCTGTGTGATTTGCTGTGCTGTTGGATGTGAGGCATGACACTTCATGCATACAGAGCATCTATTATTGGAACTGCCATGGGAGACATCGATGTGGACTGCCAAGTGCCGATGACTGTCTCTGCTTTGTAGTATCACTGGAGTCAAAAATGACCAGAGTAGAGGGACTCTGTTAGTGAGGGAGAAGGGGTGCCGTGATCACTGGGTTGCTCAAAATCAGATCTGTCAGTGCGACCACCAATGCCAAGAATACATGCCTATCCACTGGAGGTGTTTGGTCTTGGTGAAAGCAAGTGTCCAGATCCAGATCCAAATGTGCTTTACTACAGTTGAGGGTGCTTAATCTTTAAATCATTTTGTCATAATGTGGTTCAATTAAAAAGTGATTTCCCTTGGCTTATAGTGCTGTTGCATAAAGAACAGACTGCCTTCCTTGTGTCCTCCTTTACAGTGAAATGCAGCCACACCACACTCTTAACATTGCAGTTGCCAGTGATTATGGTAGCACCACATCCCCCAGTTCTTGTTTCATTAGATGTGCCTGTCTTGTCCTCATGTTTGTGCCCTGTGACAACTGTCCCTTATGGTGCCATGCCAGTGCTGTCATCGCTCGGCTGTTCTTCAGGTTGTGATGGAGCCTGCTGAAGAAACGTCAGCATTGCTCATGCGGTTTTAAGGGGAAAGGGGTCATTTTGCTTACTGCTGCTTCTACTACCCTGGGTACTAGTGCTACTCCTGGAGGCTCTTTTGCCAGCCACTTTTTTTTTATCTGCCATCATGGTATACAGCATCTGTCTCATCCTCAGAGTCACTCACATTTGCCTCTGATGAAGTAGATGACATGTCACTGGGCAATTCTTGTGCAGGGAAATACTCAGACCCCAAGAACTTCTCATCCTCTACAACTTTTCAGGAGTACTGAAAAGCTGAGAAGCAGGAGGTGTAACTGAATAAACTGTAGTGGTCATACTGCTAACATTCACAGTGTCAGGGATACCAGACTGTGGTGACAGTGTTACAGTAGTGGCAGGGTTCACAGTGTCAGTAGTGGCTGGAGTGAAAGTCACAGTTCCAGGACCGGCTGTAGTAGTCATGCTGCCAGTTGTTGTGGAAGAGAGGGTCTCTATGGTGGTCATGATGTGGGGATGACAAATGTGATGGTACTGGTGAGAGATGGGCACACATTAGTGGTTGTGGAAGTCAGGAACAGTGTCTTCTGCTAGTTCTTCTTGTATTATAAAAAGGGTCTCAGAAATGCTGCAATCTGATTGTTAGGATCCCAACAGCCTTACATTAATCCCCGTTACACTGTCATATACAGACTGAGCACCATGGCACATGCCTTTTTCCTGCCAGCATTCCATCCTCTAGTGCTGCTGAATGACTGGAATGATGCATTCTGATTCAGAACCAGCATTCTTAAACTGTTGGTAGAAGAACTAGTTTATTAAAAATCTCCCTCTAAATGAAGAAAACATTCAAAAAACATACTTTTAACACTTTTCTTTTGAAATATTTTTTTATATTAGCAATAAGGCACTCCCAGGAGTTAGATTAACAGTCAGTTAACCACCCCATAGGGGCAATATGGCACTCAGCTGTGCCTCGTGCCACATTACACCCCCTTGGGGGTGATTAACTGATTGTTAATCTAACCCCTGGTTATGCCTTATTGCTTAATCACTTTCTCCTGTGCCAGCCACAGTACTACTATTGCTTGGAGAAATAGGCTTGGAAGGGTTAAATAATAATTTGGGGCATTAAATATGGCCTGACTATTGCTCATGTTCAGGTTCACCATCACCAGCCTGTTCCTTCATTGTAGATTTGCATGGGCTGGAACAAGTATGTTTTTTTACCACCTTTAGCTGCCATTGTCTATGCCAACAATTTCTAAACACTCTCAGCTACTGTAATATTTTTAAAAGAACAGAAATGCTGATATATTTTTACACAAAAAATTCTTGCAATAAGCACAAAGGGCAGGTGAGGGTGTGCGCGCAGTGCAATTGTGTGGCGTCACTACCTGGCCCTAAACCGTGGGCAGTGTGAATGCAGTCAGACGACTGCCCTCCAAGACTACTGGCTGCTGGTGATGTTCATGAAACCTGAGCCAAAGTGCAAATGACACCACCAACATTTTTAAAGACAGATTTCTACAGCAGAACCACTGTAATATTTTTTAAATGAACAGACGTACTGATTTATTTTTGCACAAAAAAGTTATTGCAAGCGGCACGCAGGGCAGGCAGGGGTGTGCATGCAGTGCAACTGTGTCACTGCCTGACCCTAAACTGCAGGCAGTGGGAATGCAGTCAGCTGACTGCCCTCTGAGGTTGCTGGCTGCTATTGACTTTCATGAAATCTGAGCCCAGATTACACCCTATTATATTCAAGTCAGAACTGAAATACTTTTAAATATACAGAAGTACAGTACTGATTTATTTTATCAGAAAAAAAATGTCTTGTAAGTGGCACGCAGGCAAGGGTGTGCACGTGACTGTTCAGCATAAATATCTGGCTTTAAGCTGCAGGCGGTGGCCTGGCAGTGCAGTCAGCTGACTGCCTTCCAAGATTTCTGGCTGCTTTTGGCTTTTATTTCTTCAGCAAGCTCATCACAACTTGAAGGATAGCAGAGTGATGGCAGCACTGGCATGGCACCATCTGGGCCAATAGTCACAGGGCAAGAACATGAGGACAAAACAGGCACATTTGTGAAACCTGAGCCCCCCGCCCCCCCAAGAATACTTATTACTTATACCACCAAATGCAAGACAGATTTTTTTAATAACTACAGCAGTCAAGCTAGAAATTAGAACTACTGTAATTAATATATAAAATGGTTTCAGTAACACTGTCTACTTCTCCTTTTACCGCTGCAGAACACAGAAGGCCTGTGAAATCAAGGTAGTGAAACTGCAAGTCTCTTTCGACACAGTTCCTGCTAAATAAATCACTAGATCAGACAATTTCTCTAGGGAAAAAAACTCCTGCTAGTACCAGGCACTAAAAGAAACTCAGTACACTAACAAAAAAAGTAAATGTTTTCTGATGTAATATGATTTGTTTCTACTTAATCTGTCCCAGGCTCAGAGCTCTCTCCACCACGTCTTTCTCTGTTACAATGCAGCAGTCACATGATCTTTCTTTGGTAAATGCTCAGCAATTGACCAAGTTCTGCGAGATCTAAAAATCCAGCTGAAAAACAGACCTGAATACCATCCGTATAGTGCCACTATTCGGTATTCGGAACTTGAATACCGAATAGCGCATTACTCTTGGCATTTGGAATTTAATCTTCATTACTTGCACATCCCTACCAAGGAGTTAGATCAGGATAGAGTGATGGATATGGTCTGCCTGGATTTCATTGAGTCTTTTGACACCATTTCACATAGGAGATGGGTAAGCAAGCTAGGTAGGTAGGTTGGGGGTGACCAATAAGGGGGTAACCTGGGTAAGAAACCAGTTGGAGAACAGGAGCTAGAGGGTAATGGTAAATGGAGCTCAATCCAAGGAAGGGAGGGTGACCAGCAGGGCACCTCATCGTTCAGTGTAGGGACTGGTCCTCTTCAATATCTTTATTAGTAACATAGCAGTGGAGCTGGAAGGGAAGGTCTGCCTCTTTGTAGATGATTCCAAGATCTGCAAGAGGGTGGACACTGTGTGTGTGTGTGTGTGTGTGTGTAAGATGGGCAGAGATCTGAAGGAGTGGTCAAGGATATAGCAGCTGGGTTTTTAATGCAAAAAAGTGCAAAATAATACACTAGGCCATAGAAACCCCAGGCCAGCGTACAAGATGCAGGGAGTGATATTGACAATGACCATGCAAGAAAGAGTCCTGGGTGTAATCACACTGGATGATCTAATGGTCTTACTTTTTTCTTGTTTTTTTATTGAATGAACTTTTTTTATTGGATTATTAGCAAACTCTCTTTAGCAGTGCTGCAAGCATGAAAAAGCACTTTCACTTATGTTAGATTGATTAAATCTTCAGACATTTAAAACAAGACATTAGCAAAGATGTTTTTACATTCTTAAACTGGTAGATTTTGTATCAGTGAACCTTGTATACATTTGTAATGTGGTCACATTTCTAATTACTATGTATTACATGATGCATTTAAAAGGGATCTGTCTTTTTGTAACCACGACCCCCGATGAAGACTTGCTTAAAGCTAAAGCATTGGTGCTAGAGGCTGGCAGTGCCACTTGTATTTGTGAATTTGTTACAGCACTGTAGTTTCTGCACAATAAATGATGAAATATTAAATCATTTTGGCTCCTTCATCTTTTGAAGTGAATGTTCTGCTGTGCCACAAAAACCTATGTCACCTTAAATCATAAGACTCATAGGACAAAAGAAGTTGGCAAGCCTTAGCCACGTTGGTGATGGGAAACTTAATGGAACCACTGCTGAAGGAAATAATTGTGGAATATCCTGAATCCAATAGGTTATGAGACCCGAGACCGCATGGGATTTACAGTGGTGGGGGGGGTTCATGTCAGACGAACATGATAGATTTCTCTGACTGGGTGCCCTTGGAATTAAATCATGGTGGAGAGGTGGTGGCCTACTTAGATCATCAAACAGGCAAATGGGAGTGCATCTGCAGTGCATAACAATATCAGGCTGACATTCAGAGAACACAGTTACTGGCAGAGAGTAACACACTAAAGAGCATACACAAAAAATACACTGATCTGTTCCAGAGTAATAAGCATTTTAAATGTTGGTTCTGAGCATGCTCAGTAAGGTCTTTCAGATAGATGTTTGATGCAAAATAGAAATTTCCTGTTCACTACAGAAACATTTTCTCTCAGGAGCCAAAATCATTTTTTTGTGATGAAATAATACATATTGTTATGTTGGCTCATGACTGCGCGCCATCCAACATCTTGCGGTAGTAGCAGATTTGGAGGCGCAGTCACTGTTGGGCAAATGCAGGGCATGTATCAGAAGGTGCGTCCCTCATTCTCCAATCAGCCAGCAGCAGGCGCTGACCTCATGCATCCCTAATGTGGCCACCAGAACAAAGAAAAGGTCCGTTGCAATGAGAACGAAGCTGTTGTGCAACATGACCTCAACATACCTCCTGACGTGAAGGCAACATGGCGGCAGTGACTGCCACCACCACCTGTCACAATGCCGATGGGGGAGCCCACTCCCCATCGGCATACTGAACCCCCTCCCATTTAAAATGCATGCTGAGGGGGTGCCTAACCCCCCTCATCATCATGCTCCCCCCAACAGTTTTCTTTGCGATGGGGGCCCAATCCCCATACTGCATTTATCCCCCATCCCCATTGATTGTGCCGATGGGGAGCCCACTCCCATTGGCATAGTATCCCCACCACCTTTGTTGCGTGCCCAGGGGTGCCAGTCCCCCTCAACACATGTCTTCCCCACAGTATGTGCTGACAGGGTGTCCAATCCCCGTCTGCTAGAGAATCCCCAAACACTTAGAGTGGCACACTGGGAGCCCACCCCAGTGTGCCAAATCTACCAAAAAAAAACTGTCCCACGATATTTTTGTTTTAAACCTGTAGAAAGAAAACAGTCCCTCGGTCTCCTGCCCC
The DNA here is from genome assembly GCA_016271365.2 of Neoceratodus forsteri. Classification (NCBI taxonomy): domain Eukaryota; kingdom Metazoa; phylum Chordata; order Ceratodontiformes; family Ceratodontidae; genus Neoceratodus; species Neoceratodus forsteri. Next base: position 1,238,609,350 of record CM057454.1, read on the forward strand.
TCCCACAACATGCACCCCCCTCTGTGCACCCTGCCTCCCACCCCCCATGCCATATTTACCTCTGGAGTCTGGCCTAATGATCTTCAGTGGACCAGGAACACATCTGCACTTTTCAAAGCTGGCTGTGAACTGAAGAAATGCCGGTAAGCTGTATAATGGCATAAATAGGGTTTTTCCAACTTTGTTGCATATCTCAGCCATTTTGGGGAATTTTGGCACCAAATTTTCAACATGGGGTTATTGGGACCCCACCTCATGAATTCCGGCACTGTCATGGTGTTATTCGATTCCAAAAGGTGATTTCATGGTCACTGCACAGAATCACCTTTCGGGACCGATTTACAAAATGACAGTGCCACTGCTCCTGGGGGGGCTCTCAAAAGCCTATGTTGCAAATTTGGTGGGAAAAAATCCCCAAAAATGGCTGTTTTAAGAGCGCGCATTACGCAGTTTCCATGCAGTCTCGTAACTTTGTGAATTTGTAATATTTTCACTCCAGATTTTCAAACTTGACATTTTTCCACACCTTCTTATGAACAGTACAGCTGTCATTTTACATATCCTGACTGAAATGTGTTTTTGCATGTCTGGCACAGAATAGCACGGTCACTGTATGGAGACAGTTTGAGGAAATGATAGTGACACTGTTCATGAGCAGAGGTCCTAAAATGCCTATGTTGAAAATTTGGTGCCGAAAGTCCATAAAATGACTGTGTTATAAGCATGCGTTGCGCAGTTTCCACGCACCCTTGCAACTTCGCAAATCTGCAATATTTTCATGCCAGATTTTCAACACTGGCATTTTTTCACACCTCCTTATGAACAGTACAGCTGTCATTTCTCACATTGTGCCCAAAATGTGTTTCTGCACATGTGGCGCACAATGACGTGGTCGCTGTGGGAAATCAACTTTCGGAACAGATTAACAAAATCATAGCACCACTGTTCATGAGGGGAGGTCCCAAAATGCCTATGTTGAAAATGTGGCTAACAAACTCCCAAAAATAATTGGGTTACGGACGTGTATTGCACAGTTTATATGCATGCTCATGACTTCACCAACTTTTCATATTTTCACTCCAGATTTTCAAAGTTGCCATTTTTTTACACCTCCTTATGAACAGTACAGCTGTCATTTTTCACATTCTGCCCAAAATGTAATTTCGTCCTTGTGTCACCAAATGGCATAGACGCTCTGCAATACCACCTTTCAGCTAACAAATTGATTGTGCTGCTTTTCATGAAATGGGCTCACAAACAGCCCATGTTGAACATTTGGAGTGAAAATACCAACACACGCCTATGGTGTTAGGGTTTCCAACTGTAGCACCCCACCCTGTGCAGACTGACAGGCATCAGGGGTGTAACTTGGAATCACTGGCTGTAATGTTCACGCCATTCCACCCCCACTCCCACCCTGCAGCCAGTGACAGGCATCTTGGTGTGCCTCGCGCTGTTCAGCCTCAAAGTTCACCCCATTCTCCTATACTGCACCCACCTCAGTGTATTTCCTTATGGAATGGGGTATGTATAATGCTCAAAGACCCCAAAGCACACCATAACACTTGTCAGTGTCTACAGGGTAGGGTGAGGTACAATGGCATAAGCATTATAGCTGATGACCCAAACGCACACCCCAATGCCTGTCACTCTCTACAGGGTGGGGGTGGGGTTCACATCACTTCAATATTTCACTGCCATTCCTATTATGTGTCTCTACCTCTGGCACTACCAATGCCAATGCCAGGGAGACAACATTCGGCATTGACAAATGCTTGTTTTTAATTTGTAGTAGTAGTAATAGTGTTCAAAATTATCACAGCAACCAACATTCAACAACAACAACAATTACAACACTCAAACCCTCCCCCCAACCCCCTACCCTCGGAGGTGTTAAGAACAGTAGTAAGACAGTCCATCTGGTATATGCAGATAGCACAGGAGTCCAGGCCACCTAGAACTGTTACTAAATAAAGCAATGTAAATAAAAATTTGAACTTCAACATCAAAAGGTCCAATACCTCTATAAGGAAAGGTAGCAAGGGGGCTATATCCACACCCCATGACCTATATCGACACATCCTAAATAAAATAATAAGATGTTCCCAAGTTCCATTGACCTGTTCAAGGGGAAGAAGTTATCGACAATTAAGTGTGTCATTTACCCCTTTTTTTATTATATGCCTGCATACTACTATAGATACTAGTTATCATCTTTTTCAAGCCATAAGTTATATAGCAGTTCATTGAGCCATTCAGAGTAAGGGATCTCAGACTGATCCTTCCAGGGGCGAAGTACCACCCTTTTTACTGAAAGGGAGATCATGGATAAATAATACGTCCGTTCTTTGACTGACACTCCAGAGTAGTCTCCCACAAGGCAGATGTCAGGAGTGAAATACTCATACAGCCTTGAAAGGGGATTTGCCCTTTGTTTAATCTTCTCCCAGAGAAAGGCAACTTTCAGACAAAAGCACAACACATGTGAAAGAGATCCATCTGCCTGACCACACCTTGAACACAAAGAGGAGGGCAATTTCCCCATCTTAGCCAAGCAGACAGGGGTAAAGTATATATTATGCAAAATATAAAGTTGAGTAAGGCACAACTTATCATTACTCGCATAAAGGTATAAATCCATCCAGATGTGATCCCAGTTGAAATTAGAAGTGGGAAATAAGGAAGACCAGTAACTAGAGTGGCCCAAAATCTCTGGGAAAAGCTTAGAGAACAGCACAGATGCAATCTGGGAGACCGAATGGGGCTGCCACACCAAAGTTTGGACTAAATGAAGAAACTCACCTTGGTTATTGTTCCAAGAGGCCGTGCCAAACTGGTTAATCAGCAAGTGTGAAGTTAATAAATTTTAAAGACATACTTCAGCTGCAGACTAAAGTGCACTAACAATTCCTGGCTACTAAAAATTCGACCATCAGAAAAAGGTCAGAGACCCTCTTCCCTCTCAGCAAAGGCATCCCTTGGGAGTCATCATGTGTCTCCCTATCTTAAAATTAAGGTTATGGCACAGCGGTTGAGAGACATTGATGAAATTATCATAATGCAATGCTCTACACAGTTGAACATGAATCTTCAGAGAAGTAAAGATAACCAACGTCTGAAGTTCCATTGGGAGTTATTTAGGGGGGTAAAGTATAAGCTATGAGGGGATAGACCAGATTCCTCAATCTGCATCCTCTCTATTTGAAGCCACAATGGGACACACAGGATAGTACCTTGCAAGGTAGCAGAAATAGGCCATCTAGCATATTTAGCAATATGACTTGCCAAATAGTAGATACAAAAATTGAGCAATTTTAAGCTTCCTAGGTGCTTCGGGGCCCCAAGCGATTGTAAGCCCCATGTGAGGTTTTACCTTTCCAGACAAAAGTGGAAATTAGGCTATGGACTTTTTTAAACCATTTAAGGGGAAGCAGTAAATTCATTACATTTAAGGGATAAAACATCCGGGGGAAGACATTAATTTTGATGATGTTGATTCTACCTTGAAGGGACAAAGAAAGAGAAACCCATCTATAAAGAACTTTCCAAATGATGCTAACCAAATCATCAGATTTAACTTATTCATTGGCCAGGCTGTAATCCACATGGGGGGGACAGAGGACTGCGGTGTCCATGTCTGGACCCTTCTTCCCCCACAGAGGAACAAGGGGCTGGAGGTTTGCTGCTGCTGCTGCTGCTGCTGTTTTGGGGGAGAGGTCACCGGGAAGAAACAGAAGCTGGCAGCCAAATGTGGGCACTGTGGGGAGCTCTGATCCAATTGGGCCAGAGCAGGAAGGAGGCGCCAGCATTTAAAAAGGAAGACCAGCTGTCAGCTTTTGCCGAGCTGTAATCTGCATAGGGGGACAGAGGACTGCAGTGTCCACATCTGGACCCCTCTTCCCCACTGAGGCACAAGAGGTTGGAGATTTGCAGCTGCTGCTGTTTTCAGGGAGAGGTTTACCCCACCACCCAGCCCCCACTCCTCCATTATTAAATACCCTTATAGGCCCCACCCAAACCTAGCGACTGGATGAAACAAGGGCAGAGTAGGAGCTGGCAGGAGGAAGAAGATCACAGTGGAGAGGGAGGTCCTTGGCGCAATGAGGCGGGACTACTGAACAAAAGCTCAAGGGACTGGTAGAACTGTACAACTGCGAACTATACATTGCTGAAATGGGGGCTGCGTGAGCTGCGGTGATGGGGGAAGGGGGTTGTTGAGTCCAGGCTTGGACCACCTCTTCCCTCGCATTGGAGGGAGTTCAGTTGCGGAATCAGCAGATCGGGAGTGGCCTGAAGAGCTGTTTTGTGGGCTGAAACAGAGACCGGGAGCAGAAGCAAGGGACAGCACCAGTACTATTCGTCTGGGGGAGAGGTGCCAGAGTTTAAAACTGAGGACAGAGCCTTGCCGGCTCATTGCTGAAAGAGCTGTTTTAATTGTTTAGACTGTCAGATCTGTTAGCAAATAGATAAATACCTTGATTAGGAGCATAGGAGATCTGTTAACAAATAGCTGAATACCTTGATTAGGAGCTGGTTTAAAATACTTTGATCAGGAGCTGTGTAGGGTGCTAGATCTGTTAGCCCACTACAAATTGGGAAGGGGTGCTAAATTTGTAGCCCACTACAAATGGGGGAAGGGGTGCTTAATTTGTTCAAAGTGAGTATGACTGTTCGATTACACTCCAGTATGGCTACTTGGAGGGCGGGAGGGATAGTAACTCAGGGGGTAGGGACTGGGGAAAGATGAACAGTCCTAATATGTCTGCAAAGGGAAAAAATGGGGGGGGGCCTCAATCTACCACAGCAGGCATATTCGGAAGGATTGTAGGTTGCACAGGATGTAGGGCGGCAATAATTCTCAATTGGGCCTGGAAAGAGGCAGGCTGTCCACTCTGCAGGCAACTATCTCTGATCAGAACAGAAGTATATTGGCTAAGGAGCAAGCTGGGGGAGTTGGAGAGTGTGTCAAAGGATCAGGGATATGGTTATGCACGACAGACGGGTGGGGTAGAGCAGGGGCTGGGGCAAAGCTCAGAAAATAGAGGAGGCTACTTTTCAGCAAGTAGGAGGAGGAGGGATGTTAGGGATATTAGGGAAAAAGGGCCTACAGGCAGGGATGTTGACGCCATGGGGAGAACTTATGGGGTAGATGCTCAGAAAACCACAGTCGGCAAACTGTAGCACAACCAGCAGCACCATCAGATGGATGTTCAAACACTGATGCAGATGCAGATCATGTGGAAAAAAGCAGCTTTATTCCACAAAATCCATAATTCCAAACAGCATGCAGCAGAGGGCCAAATCCGAAAGAGATGAGGTAGATGTACCAAAAAAAAGAGAGAGGAGGGGGGTAGAGTCAGCAAGAGCTGTTGTGGGGAAGCCTAAAAGAGCAGACAGAGGAAAGGGTGCATCAAAGGAGGACAGGGATAGGAGAGAGGAAGAGGGGCAGCCTAGAGGGGCAGATGAGGAAACTCAAGTCATTCGATGGTGCCTGGCTTAGAGTGTTACAACAAATTTGAGCTGCTAAGCAACCTAGAAGGGGAGGAAGAGGTTAGTGGAAATGAGGGAACCGATGCAGAGGTCGGGGGGAGGGAGTTGGATATCCAAAGGGCATCGCAGACTGGAAAGGCAAAGGATAGAAATAGCACCAGAGGGAGAAGAGGAAACTTAAATGTTAAGCAGACATAAGGAAGGAAAGCTCTAGGGGAGACAAACTGGTAGATAAGGAGAAAAGGGAGGGGCCCCCGCGGCAAGATGGGAGAGAAACTGGAAGATGAAGAGGATGTGGAGGGGCCTACCCATCAGGAGAGGGTCCGTACCAAGGATGGGGCCCTAGGTAACGGGGACCCACGGGGGACCACTGGAGGTGGGGTTATTATCAAGAGGGGGTTGGATGACGGTGTGAAAGAAGGGGAAATGATCAGGACCAGGATGGATAGCTCAGATAAGAGAGGCTTAAAAGGGACACCCACTCGGGGGGGGAGGGTCTGAGGTAAGTGGGCAAAATAAGGGAGGCAGTAAGGGGAGGGTGACAAGGTGGTCTCACTTAAAAAGGCAGGAAGATTCCCATGGAAATGAGATTATGGATAAAGGGGGGAGGGGGGTTGAGAGCACAAAATGGAAAGAACCTTAAGGATGATGGAGGTGTTAAGGTACTGTTACTGGGAGACTCAATGATCAGGGGTATTCACTGGGAAAGACGAGGGGGGTCCATAGACAGGTTAAGGTAGTGAGTTTCTCTGGGCTAACGGCACACAGGGCAAAGTTCATGGTGTACAAACTGGTTAGGGATTGTAGAGGGAAATCAGATTTCCTGGTGCATTTGGGGACTAATGATTTGGAGGGAAATAACATCTTGGAAATCCAAGCAAGATTCCAAGAACTTGCCAGAGTCTGTCGGGATAATGGATGCAACATTTCCTTTTTGGAAATATTGCCAGAACCAAGGGCCTTGGTGGAGAACAAAATGAAGATCAGAGAGGTAAATGACTGGCTCAGGAAATGGGGAGTTGAAAGAGGGTCAGAGGTGCTAGGGAACTGGGAGGGAGTTTGGGAGGATAAGGGACTGTATGCCAAGGATAGGTTTCATCTTACCCCGTTAGGGAAGGAAGTCCTTAAACAGAGGGTGGCGGACTACATTAAAAAAAAAGTGGGGTTTAAACTTGTGAAGGGGGAACCAGGAAGGGGAGGGCCAAAACCCTCCTCCTCATGATGAGGGGATTAGCCTCCAAACCCACGGGAGGGAGGGGGGTAACAGACCGGGGGAGGATGATGCAAGGGGAGGATGGAACCATATGCAGCCTGGGAGGGGTTCGACAAAGGAGACCAAGGACAAGGGGTGGTGGTAGTGTTAGTAAATGCCAGAAGCTTAGGAAACAAGTTGCCAGAGTTCCAGGCCACGCTGTTCAAGGAGGGGGGTGGACGTTGCGGCAGTTACGGAAACGTGAGCCAACAAAAAACATGATTGGGACCTGACGGTGAGGGGGTACACCATGCTTAGGAAGGATAGGAAGGAGAGCAGAGGGGAGGAGTGGCTATGTACATTAGAGATGGCATTGAAATTGCTAGGGTAGAGGAGGCAGGGGAGAATGTGGAGGCCTTATGGGTCACCTTACAAACCCCTGCAGGAGTTAAGGTCAAGTTGGGAGTAGTATATAGGCCCCCCGGATTGGGGGATGTACTGGAGGAAGGTTTACTGGACAATATTATAGCCCAGTGTGGACCAAATGGGGAGGGAGTGGTGTTGATGGGGATCTTAATATGCTAGGTACAGGGGGGCATGGCATGCTGGCAAGCATGGCGGACACTTGCTAAAGCAGCTCCTTGGGGCAACTTTTCTAATGTGCTGTAACAGCTGATTTAGAAGCGTTTGGCTATATGATTGGTGATATTCTCTCTCCTTGTGCTGGGAAATCAAAAAATAGGCAAGCAAAACTGCAATTTGAGGCCAACAACGGTCGAAAAGAAGTGACAATGAACCTCGTGGTCTGGGGCCTATATCACCAGGAGCTAGCCCTGATAGCACGCAGGCAAACACCGGCCTGATGGAGCTCACAAAGTCCCTTGCAGGGCACCCTGACACCTTGCAAATGCAGCGTGATATGAAAACTGGCTTTAACAACCTCAGCACCCAGTTTACTCACCTCCAGTCTGTGGTCACCAGTATCACCGAAACTACCACCACGCACACCTTGAAAATTTGCGAGCTGGAAAAACGAGTGAGCGACATGGAGGGTTTGTATGCAGGGGTCCAAGCGGAGAGAAATGGCCTGATATCCACCATCGCAGAGCTCCGGGAATGCCTTGACAATCAAGAAAACCATTCCCGTCATTCTAATTTGCGAATTGTTGGTCTGCCTGAGGGTACTGGGGGGAATCCTAATGTGGAAATCCATCGGTGGATGATTAAGCATCTCGGCCTCCCAGATGAAGTGCTGAGTTACGAAATCGAACGAGCGCATCGGGTGGGCCCACCACCAAGAGCAGGGGACTGTCCATGACATTATATAGTCAAGCACTTGTGCTATTGTGATAAAGAAACGGTACTTCACAAAGCCAAAGCACAGGGTCCCATAAACTTTAACAATGCTAAAGTTTATATTTTTCAAGACTTTAGTTGGGATCGTCAAGCAAAGCACCAGAAGTTCAACCAGGCTTAAAGCAGGTTGTTCAAGCTAGGATGGAAGTTTTCTTTCTCCTGTCCAGCACGACTGGGAGTGGATAGGCTCGGTCAGAGTCCCCGGTATTTTTATTGCCAAAGATCAGCAGAAAAGTGGATCGAGGATGAGGAGGCCAGAAGGGAAGGAGTGCAGCTCGAGGCAGAGTAAGGTACCTGATCAGCAGAAAAGTGGATCGAGGACGAGGAGGCCAGAAGGGAAGGAGTGCAGCTCGAGGCAGAGTAAGGTACCTGATTTTTTACTTTATATACTTGGCGGCTGCCCTGCTGTACACAATTCGCAATGTTATTCTGTTAGCCCTTAAATCTGATACTGGTGCTCTTATTTCCTCCTCATATATGGAAAGGTCTATGATAGATATGACTGGTGGTAGTGGCTCTTGCCTTTCAGTGCCCCCGACTGGGTCTGGGGACTCGGTTACCAGTGGGCAGCATCCAATCAGGACATATTGAGACAGGTTACCAATAGCCCAGGATCTTTACTCCATTAATGGACCATGCCTCATGTTTTGGAAGTGGGGGTGATGGGTCCACTTGATATAATACTGTGGCACGCCTAAAACAACTCGGGCCTATTTTGCTTGGTTGGAGTGCTGTTGCGTGGATTCTATGCCACCCAGCTCATGCTTCTCTGTGCCTGTAGATGATGGGGGTTCAGTAGATATAATTTGCTTTATAGGTCCAGTTACATATGCCCTGTTACATCTAGGGCAGTACGGAATTGCTCTATAGCCCTAGTTCTAAGAGCTGAGCCACCTTGTGACTGTTATCAAGACTTTTTCATTTATATGACCATGTCTAGGAACATGGGTAACAGCGGGTCAGCTCTTCCCCCATTTATGGACACTCCAAGGGACACTTCACCTGGGAAACCAGGTCAGGAGACAAAAGACAAATGGAAGGAGGAGACAGGGACTTGTGAGGGGAAGCGAAGAAGTGGCAAAAGTCATGGAGTGGAAAGGAGAGAACAGGTTACTATGAAGAGAGAGGGAGCGGGTATTTGTGAAGGGTCTTCAGAAAATAGTTTTGCACTGCTAGAGAGGAAGAAGTTGGAGGAGGGAAATGATGAAATTAGAGGAGTAATTGATAAATGCCTGGACCAAACCAGAGCGGGGGAGTTCTGCTGGAAGAATTGCAACAGGGGCAAAAGTGGGAAATAATGTGCAGGAGGAAGAAGAGGAGCCGGAAATGAGAGAGGGAGATGAATGGAAGCAAGCAGGGAGTAAGAGTGGTGGAATCTTAGTGCTGGGGGACTCAATACTAAGAGGAGTCAGGTGGGGTAGCAAGGGGGAGAGGCATAGTCACATTTGGGTGGAGGCCATGCCAGGAATGACAGCAGAAAGGGTGGAATATGCTAGAAGGGGTAGGGACAAGCCTCATTTAATTATACATCTTGGGACGAATGACCTGGCTGACAAGACAGTAAATATAGTCCAGAGGAGGTTTGAGGAACTAGAACAATTATGTGAGTGGGCAGGAAGATCAATAACTTTTTCAGAGATACTTCCAGTACCCAAGGCAAACACAACAAGAAAGCTGAGAATAGAGGAATTTAACGGATGGCTAAGAACCTGATGTTGTGCTAAAGGGTATGGGCTGTTGGGGGTGGGGAGGGACCTGGGAGGACAGTAGTCTCTATGCCAAGGACAGACTACACTTGAGTGAGGAGGGAAAGAAAGTGTTGAAACAGAGGATGGAGGAGTACATAGAGGAAGTTGGGAATTTAAACTAGGAGCGGGGGTTGGCAATTGGGCAAGAGACATGCAGAGACCACAGGTTGGGAAACCAAATGAGCTTACCCCCCATAACAGTGACAAAGGACAAATGGCAAGTACTATTGGTGACGCTAGTAAAGGACGGCAGGATGGAGGGGGGGGTGGAAGGTGGTTATCCTTAATGCTAGGAGCCTTGGGAGGAAACCTGCAGAGTTACAGGTGCTCATGGCAGAGGGAGAGGTGGACATTGCAGCCATCACAGAAACATGGGCCACCCAATACAATGACTGGGACCTGTCTGTACCAGGGTACAGGTTATTTCGTAAGGGACAGGGTGATTGGGAAAGGAGGGGGTGTTGCACTATATGTGAAGGAAGGATGAAGTGTGTAAGGGAGGAAGGGGAGGAGGGTAGTATGGAGTCACTTTGAATGCAAATCCAGGATTCCAAGAATAGGATTCTTTGAATGGGAGTGGTGTACAGGCTGCCATCTCAGACAGAGGAGTTAGACAGGGAACTAGCGGGACAGATCAGGAGGACCTGCAAGAAGGGTAGTGTGGTGATTGTGGGGGGACTTCAACATGCCAGGAGTGGACTGGAGTACCCCAACAACCAGGAACAGAAGGGAGCAGGTACTGCTGGATGCCTTCCAGGACAGCTTCCTGCTGCAAATGGTCAGTGAACCAACCAGGTTAGGGAATACCCTTGACCTTGTGCTGACAAATAGGGACTTTGTGAGAGAACTTACAGTGGAGGAACTGCTGTCAGGGAGTGACCACCACTCAGTATGGCTTACATTGGATATGGGCAAGGAAGGAGTAGAATCTGGCACAAGAGTGCTGGACTTCAGGAGGGGCTGACTTTGGGAGGATGGGGGAAGTGGTAAAGGGTATCTGACCAGAATTCAATCTAGTATGGACACTAACCAGAGGTGGGAGCTCATAAAGCTGGGGATAGTGGAGGCAACCAAAACCTGCTGCAAGGCCCAGAGCAAGAAGGCTAGGGCTAAGAAACCAAGCTGGTTGAGCAAGGAGGTCATGGAAAAGGTAAGGAGGAAAAGAGCTGCCTTTAGGAAGTACAAGAAAACAGGGAGGGAGGGAGGACAGGGGAGGAGTACTTGATGGAATCGAAGGAGGTGACAAGGGCAGTAAGGGGAGCCAAGGCATCTAAGGAACTCAGGCTGGCACAAGGCATTAAGAAGGGGGAGAAGGACTTCTTTAGGTACATCAAGGAGAAAAGGAGCTGTAAGGACCGCATAGTAAGGATTAGGAAGGAGGAGAGTCGGTGGAAGCAGGGAGCGATAAGGCAGAAACACTAAATGAGTACTTCTGCTCAGTATTTACTAAAGAGAAGAGAGGGGTGACACCCAAGAGGGGAGAAATGGCAGAAACAGGGGGGGAGGGGGTTACAGATGGGGAAATCATGAAGGGCAGAGTTCGGGAGGGTTTGAAGACACTGAAGGTGGATAAGGTGCCAGGCCCAGATGGCATCCACCCCAGGGTACTGAAGGAGCTGGCAGAGGTCCTTGCAGGACCTTTGGCAGACCTATTTAATGCATCACTACATTCAGGGTGTGTACCTCAGGACTGGAGGATGGCTCATGTGGTGCCCCTCCACAAGGGTGGCCCTAAGGATGAACCGGAAAACTACAGACCAGTGAGCCTCACATCCATCGTGGGTAAGCTAATGGAGACTATCCTGAAGGAGAGGTTGGTGGCCCTCCTAGAGACCAAAGGACTATAAGACAGCAGACAGCATGGCTTCATATGGGACAGATCCTGCCAAACCAACCTGGTGGAGTTCTATGACTAGGTAACTAAGCAACTGGACAGGGGCCATGCAGTGGATGTCCTGTATCTGGACTTCAGTAAGGCATTTGACTTGGTGCCGCATGGAAGGCTGGGAAGTAAGTTAGTAGGCACAGAGGCCAGTGCAAAGCTGGTGAGATGGGTTGGGAACTGGCTTCATGGAAGGCAACAGAAGATGGTGGTGGGTGAGGAGCTCTCACACCCAAGGGTAGTGACGAGCGGTGTTCCACAGGGCTCGGTGTTGGGACCAGTGTTGTTTGATATATTCATTGCAGACATATCATTGGACATCAAGAGCAAAATCAGTCTGTTTGCTGATGATACCAAGGTAGCAGTGGTGGTGGATGACCTAGGGGGATGGCAGGGGTTGCAGGATGATCTGGCAAAGCTTGAAACCTGGTCAGACACCTGGCAACTGGGGTTTAATGCCAAAAAGTGCAAGGTGCTGCATTGTGGGATGAAGAACCCAAGGAGGAGTTACCAGCTGGGGGGAGTGAAGCTAGCACAGACAGAGGAGGAGAAGGATCTGGGGGTGCTCATTACAGGGTCAATGAACAACTCGGCACAATGTAGGAAGGCAGCTGCAAAGGCCAACAAAATGCTGGGTTGTATTGCAAGGGGTATATCCTCGAGGAGGGAGGAGGTGATTCTGCCACTGTATAGGTCATTAGTTAGACTGCACCTGGAGTACTGCATGCAGTACTGGCACCCGTATCTGAAGAGGGACATTAAGTTACTGGAGGGGGTGCAGCGCAGGGCGACAAAGATGATCAAGGGGCTGGGGGACTTATCATACGAGAGGAGGCTGAGGGAGTTGAACATGTACTAACTGGAGGAGAGGAGGGAGAGGGAGGACATGAGTGAAACCTTTAAGTACATGAAAGGAATAAACAAGACAGGTACAGAGGGGCTGTTCAAAGTAAGGGAAGAGGGCCACCAGGGCCATGATATGAGACTGGAGGAGGAAGGTTCAGGAGGGAGATGAGGAGACAATTTTTTACAGAGAGGGTGGTGGCTGGGTGGAATGCATTACCTGCAGAAGTGGTATCCAGTAGAACAGTGGACTGCTTCAAAAGGGGATGGGACAGGACAAGGGGGAGGGTCAATGAAGGGGAAGGGTGGAAGGGAGGTGCAGCTGCAGAATAAGGGATGCTAGCTGCACATTCAAGCAGACTGATAGACCTCTAGGCCTTTATCTTCTGGCAAATTTCGTATTTTGGTATGTTCACCAGCCATCAAGGGGAGGATCTTACACATTTACTATGGGCCTTTCGTTCAATTTGAATCCGGCAGGGGTCAGTTCATGCTCTGCTGCACACTTGTTTTATTAATGTTATAGCCATTTCCAATTATGTGTTATTTGTTGACATAATACGTTTCAGCTGTTATACATGTTGCTTGATATACTTGTTTGTTGCCCCACTGCTTATGAATACCGAACCAGACATGATGCTTTTTGTCTGCCAATTGTTTATAGTGGGATTACTGGCGGGTTCCTACTCGCTGGGTGGGTACAGTCACGGTTGGACTGAGAGGGGAATGTTATGTTTACTATACTGGCGGGAGGTGAAGTTAATGAGTGGGGACTGTTAATGGATGATAGGGAGCTTCCTATGCCTCTAATGGGCAGGTTCGAAGGTGGGGCATCATGGCTGCACCTTATATTGCTGTCACTGATGCATACTGAGTATTGGCCCCAACCAGGAAACATTCTGTCTATTCAATGTGTCCAAGGTCGCTGTTCTGTTGATATGGGGGGGGGGTAGCTCTTCAGGTTCTGGAAGGGTTGGGGGGGAGAGGGTCAATAAGGGAAAAATGTGTGGATATATGCTTGCTCTACGTCAGATGGAACCAAAGGTCAAGATTGATTTGGCACGATGGGGGATGACTTGAGATGCATATCATGGAATGTCAATGGTCTTAAAACTATTGTGAAACACAAAAAGGTTGTTGCAGAGGTTCATAGGCAAAAGGAATCAATTATATTTTTGCAAGAAATGCATTTCTCCCATGCTGAAGCACAGAAGACTGCAGATTTTATGGGGGTCTTGTGGGTTTCATCCACCTTTTCCTCCAAAGCACAAGGGGCTTCTATTTGGTTCCCCAGGGGCTCACCGATACAGATCTTAGACAGATTAGTGGACCAGAATGGTCAATATGCACTTGCGAAGGTTAATGTCCTGGGAAGGAGTTTGTTCCTGGTAGGCTCTGTATATGACCCAAATCTAGAGAGCCCCAGCTTCTGTCAGAGACTGGCCCTTGACGGCCAAATGGGAGGGTCCCTGGGTACTGGGGGTGATTATAACTGCGTTTTGGACACAGTGCTAGACTGGTCGAATAGGACTCCTATACTTAAGTCACACAAGGGCCCTGGAGGGGTTGCAAACAGATCTAGACCTGTCTGACGCTTGGCGGCACCTCTGTCCCACAGGGAGGGAATACAGTTTCTACTTGCATGCTCACAGTTCATATGCACATACAGACCAACTACTCATCTCCAACGCCTTGATCATAGACTTAAAGGAAGCGGGGTATTTGCCCATCCTGGTATCTGATCATGCTTGCATTACATCACCATTAGCGGCACCAGGACCCCTGCTGGCTCGAAAGCCTGGAAATTAGATTTCCTTCTTCTTAAACAGCAGGAATATATCTTTCCTATATCAGGGACAGTTTGCAAGAATTTCTAAGCTTTAACCATCATGGGGACACATCTCACTCAGCCCGGTGGAAGGCTTTAAAGGCCTACATGAGAGGGCAAACCATTTCCTTTGCTTCACATGTTAAGAGGAATGACGCCAGAGACTTAGAGTTTCTTAGAAATAAAATGGCAGCCTGTGAGAGGGAGCACATGCTCAATTCCATGACAACCCTATATACTATTGTCCAAAAACTGAAGTGGAGGTTTAACACCTTATCTAGTGCACAAATAGAGAGGACCATCCTCTTATCTAATTTGGGAGCTTACACTGATGGGGACAGGGTGGGGAAATATCTAGCCTGGCAATTAAAATGCAGAGAGACAGCTAAAACAATCAGTCAAATTCATGACACCCAGGGGAATCTGGTGCGAGGGTTTAGGGAAATAAGTAATGCATTTGGCAGATTTTATAAAGCCCTGCCTGTATACCTCTGAATGCGACCCCTCTCAAGGGGATTATGACCAGTTCTTTGATGGAATACCCCTCAGTAAGATTACGGGAGAGCAGGCTGAGAGGCTGGACATGCCCCTGACTAAACGGGAGATTCGGGAGGCCATGAGGGCTCTTACAAGTGGAAAGGCCCCTGGGCCTGACGGCCTTCCTATTGACTTTTATAATGCCTTTGAGAGCCAACTTTTGGACCCCGTATTTGATGCTGTTGAGGAAGGTCTGCTTAATGTAGTGTTGCCCCCATCCACACGATCTGCGACAATCACTATTCTACCAAAGCTGGGTAAAGATATTACCAAATGCGCCTCTATTGGCCCATCTCACTCCTTACTGTGGACTATAAAATAGTGGTGAAAGCCCTAGCATCCCACTTGGAGGTGCTGCTCCTGGGTATTATGCACCCAGATCAATCTGGCTTTATCAAAGGTCGCATGGGGAAGCATAATATTAGATGTACCCTTAATATTATTCTTAGGTAGGCTCATACTAAAAGAACTCATGGGGCAGCAGTGGTGGCACTAGATGTAGAAAAGGCTTTCTACCAGGGATCGACAAATTTTAAAATCTCATGCTAGTCCAGGACAAGTGGCCTTGACAAAAATGGTAGTCCTCGAGTTCCGAGTGGTAGTCCAGTACATTTCAATTGAAATATTAAACCGACTTAACAGAAATAAGTTAAATGGTGTGGCTGTGTGGCAGGGCTTATATGTTGTACTATTATTTCATAGGATGGATGGAGAGATGTAAAGAACTTCATAAATCAGGAAAACAATATTTTCATATATTTTTTGTTAATACAGGCCAGGGTAGTACAGGCCGGACACTAAGACACCCAGGCAGAAGTCTGTATTAGAAGAGATTGGAGAAATGATACAGAATTAGTTAAGGACAAGCCAAAACCAGTTAGGCCGTTGGTTGAGAAGAACATGAAATGGTGATTAAGGGCTAGGCCAGGAAGAAGATGATGGGGCACTGGGAGCAGGAGTACTAGCATCAAGAAGATCATCATCAGCAGAAGCAGCTAAACCAGAAGATAATGTATCAGCAGTAACAGCATGCCCACGAACATGTCGAGTGCCTGGACCAGAGAGCAGCCAGTGGTTAATTGCTGGATCCGGATCAAAGTCATGCAGTTCAGGACCTTCTACTGCTATCTGCAGGAGAGACTGTAGTGAATCATCAGCCAGCCTTGTCCTGATTTTTGTTTTGATTAGGTTCTGAACAGAAAAAACTCTCTCACATTTTGCAGTCGATACACTCATTGCCATGAGTATTTCAACTAAGTCAAGAATGTGTATAATCTGGGGTGTTTTTTCTTTTAGTAATCTGGTATATACCTGCAAATAGGGTTTTCAATGGCAGATTTCAATATTGTTTTAAATGCAGCATACTCTGACTTTATATGTTCCTGCTGCCTCCGTAAAAAGTGAAAATATTCTGCCAGGTTTGCAAGTTCAGAGGTCCCAAACACCGCTAGTTGGTCTCTTGGCAGATCAAACTGCTTAAAATCTAAGCAGTTGAACCATTTGAGAGGCACGCCTGAGAAATTTTAAATCTGTTGTCAATATACATTATTGCTGCATCTATTAAAGTCTGCAGTTGTCCATCTGTCACAAAATTGATTTCTGGGCAGTTGCCTCTGAATGGGAAATGAACAGTCTTCTCCTCCCTCTCTCTTTGTCACAACATATTCCATACATTTCTGTTCTGGTTTGTAATGGCTGAGGAAAGCTGCCATGTATTGCCCTGGCATGGTTTTCAGTTCCATAAACTGGAGTAGGCAGGTCTCAACAAGCTGTGGAACTTCCAGTATTACTATGTCATCTCGTTGAAACTGCAGTGACAGGTTTTTAGTGGCAGGAAATCTTGCAGTATATGGATAGCTTTACAAACTGCACACTCTGTGTTTCTTTTAAGAGGCTCTTTGTTTTGAACTTTCACCACCACCAGCAGTCAAAGATGCATGTAGGTGTTCTACAACAGTGGGTAGAGTTAACCTGAACTGCATGTACGAGCGTGACCTACTGGCAAGCCATCTCACTTGTTTAATTGCAGTAAAGTCGTCAGATCAGTATCCATCACGTTAGCAATTTCTTGGAGCTCTCATTTTTTGGGACTATAGTGATAAAATTTAAATATTCCCTTGAGAGTACTTTCCAGCTTTGATACAAATGGATTTTTTTTTAACACATCGAGAACTGCCAGCTCTAGCTTATGGGCAACGCAGTGCATCGCAATTATTTCAGGACGGCAGTGTTCCCGCAACTTTGCTATGGTTCCTCCTCTTTCGCCCATCATGACACTGGCCCCATCAAAATTTGCTGAAATAAGAAGCGGTCCTGGATTGTTAACATTTTGTAGATTACTGAGAGGAAGATTTACTGACTCCAATGCAGTTGATATTGCATGGAATACACCTTCTGCATGTGCATGTTCCAGTGGCACAGCTTGGATAAGCAATGTATGCACCTGTTTTGAATTAGGTTCAACAAACCTTAAGAAAACATTTTCCCACTCAGTTATACTGTAATCAGTACTGCCGTCAGCAAGAACTGTCACATACTTAACATTAGCAAGAGTCTGCATCTGGGTTCTGGATATCACTGCTGAAATAGCACTGCAAAAGTCCCTGGCTCGCTTATCGTTAGTATAATTAGAACCTAGCTTAATGCCATTTTTTTCCTGTAATTCACAGAGCCACTCCATGTCTGAGAAAGGCAAGATTTTGGCTATGGAATACGCTGTGTTAAACAGGCGTCTCATCTTTGCTTTTGTGGCCTCTTCCAACTGTGCAAAGCTTGGTAAAGTGGTGACTCACTAATCTCACAACATACTGCTTGTTGGCACTTTCCAGAATATGTTGATTCTGGCATAGCACATGTGGATTGGATTTTCTGTGCACGTAGTGACTCAATGCGAAGTTGTTAGAGCCTGTGGCAAAGACATTTGTTTTTTTGAAAATGCTGAGTTGCAATACTGGGATACCTTTCACATAGTGTGCAGTACATAAGCCCTTTTATCATCGTATCTCAACCATTTATAAGTGGACAACCAATGACACTGAAATAGTCTGGCCTTTTCTCTTGGTCATATTTCTTGTCTTTACTACTCCCAACTGCCACCTCATTATCAAGCAGTAAACTACGTTTCTTAGCAAGTGACACAGGGCTTTTTGAGATAAGGCTACTAGGGCTTCTCTGTTTACATCAAGTACCTGGTCAGCAATTATATCCAGAACCACAGATGCAGATTCAGTTTCATGACTTTTATCTGTGGAAGTAGTACCAGACTGTGTTTGTCTCAGTAAAAGATGGTGCTGCTGCTGACCAGAGAGACAAGAGACTTTGTTGTTTGGCTTTGTTCGTCTGCATATTGTCCATATAAATTTGGTGGTCACTTTTTTTAAAGACTAATGGAACCAATAATAATAAACTTATTTTAAACACTGGTGTCTGTGTGTCCTTTTTTCACTGGTGGGCTCATGGGTTGGGTTTTCTTTCTATACACTGCAAGTTGTCTTGTCCTGTAACAAGTCAGGCAGCTGGCTGCAGAACACTCTCAACACAGTCACTCACTCCTCTCTCCCAGCACAGCCCAAGCCCACCCCCCAGTTAGGCTCCCTTATTTTACTATTAATTACACTTGTATTATATATATTTTTTTACTATATTTCTCTTTTTGTTTCTTGGGTACTTCAAGCCAAAAGCCAACCAACTGGCTGCAGGACACTGGGTCCTTCACTCCTTTTCACAAAATCTCTCCCAACAGCCCAACCAAGCCCATTGCATAGCCCCACACCACACACAGTTTGAGTTATAGGCTTATTTCTTACTATACTATCTTTTTTTTTTTTACTAACTTTCTCAAGTCAGTCCTTTCCTTCGCCCCTCCTCTCTCCAAGCTCCTCCTTCACTCCTTTACACACAATCTCTATATCTGCGCTCTCCTCTCCCAACAACCCACCAGCCTCTTCCCTTATTTTCTTTCTTTTTTTTTTGCTTTCTTTTTATTATTTTATTTTTTCTTTGTCTATGCAGCTAGTAGTCAAATAAACTGCTGTTTTTACTGGTGGGCACTGGGCAACACAAAGCTCCCCGCCCCACAGCAGTAGTCCCCTGCCCTTGCTTTCTTCCTTTTTATTTTCTGTAGTCAGTGACACTTTATGCTGCTGCTAGTTCTCAGTTGTCACAGACGGCAGACAGTACCAGACAGTCCCCCCTCCCAAGTTTCTGTTTTGTTTCCTTTCTCCTTGTTTAAATTATTTTTTTTAGTTGTTTAACCAGGTATAGCACACTAAGCTAAGTGACCTGGGAGCACAAGGAGGTTAAGTGACTTGCTCAGGCAGTATGCAAGTGGAAGCTGTGGGATTCAAACCCAGGTCTGGTCTGCTGGATGTCACCAGATTTGCAGCTCAGAGCCTTAGACCACTGCACTATACTGCCTACTTAATTTATTTTATAACGCCTTGGTTTGCTTTCACCCTGTTATGCCCAACCTAACCCTTCTCAATATTTTATTTACCCTGCCTGCACACTCCTTATTTACTCAGATTAGTCTCTTCTTCATTAATTTTGGCAAAACTGGCATGGCTTGCTTGTCTGCTGCACTAATGCACTTGTGTGCAGTCAACAGTGCTCAGCCACGTTGCCTCCACTCCTTAGTCCTCCTAGCTCCTGCCTTCCCTCCTCCCCGCTCTTCACTCTCACCAACCCTCTATCCTTAATTCAGTTTTAAATTTGTTTTCCCGAGTAGTCAAGTCCACTCCACACACACAAAGAAAGGTCGCACTCGCAGTCCCCACTCCCCGATATCCACAACAACGGACTGTTTAATTTGTGTATCCTCTAGTATCCTCCAACAGACAGTGAATGAGGGGCTCTAACGCAATGCACGTCTTTACACTCATCTCCACTATGCGCCAAATCACCACCGTGGCCAATGGGCATTCTTTGTATCACTTACAGTTCAAGATTGTCTTCCTCATTTGGCTCACATATGCCAGTCTGACAGCTTGCTCCTCCTCCATTTTCCTCCGACGAGGCGCTGCTCGCCGCCCTGGATGCTACTTCCGTAGGCTTCCATAGGGCTGAGGCAAGCTCATACACTCACCGCTCGTTCCCGACCAGTAGGTGCACAGCCGAAGCAGTGAGCACCCTACTGGTGGAAGGTAGAACTGCAGCAAAGATTTTTAAATCAGTGCTAGCCCGTGGACAGGTGGCACAACAGAAAGTGCTTGTCCCTGCACTGTATCTGGTAGCCCGGGACGTCGGGCAATAGGATTTGTCGAACCCTGCTTTCTACCGTGCGGAGTGGGGGTACCTGTTTAATACTATGAGTAGACTGGGGGTGGGTCCATCCTTTTGTTCCTGGATCAAGGCTCTGTATCAAGGCCCTTTGGCACAAGTATTGGTTAATGGTGAGTTATCAAGTCTCTTCACATAGAGTAGGGGCACCTGACAGAGCTGTCCGCTATCCCCACTGTTGTTTGTGTTAGTGTTAGAACCCTTGGGGGCCACCTTTAGGGCTAATGAGGGGATCAGAGGCTTTGGAGGGGGGCAGAGAACACAAAACAGCTATGTATGCAGATGATCAACTACTATATTTTCAGCACCCTGATGAGGACCTACCTATGGTCCATAAGCTGATGCAGGCATTTGGTACCATCTCAGGACACAAAGTAAATTGGTCCAAGAGCGAGCTAATTCCTGTAGGTTCTCTGAATCATGCACAACTCATCGCCCAGCTGGCTGGCCTTCAGTTGGTACACAAACTACGTTATTTGGGAGTCCAGATCTCTGCATCGACTGAGGACTTGTATAAATTGAATTTAAAACCTTTGCTCGCAGTGATTGCTGAGGACTGTGAGAGATGGGCAGCTCTGCCTCTCTCTTTATTGGGGAGAGTTGGGGTCATTAAGATAACCATTCTACTGAGGGTCCTATATTTTTACCAGGCCCTTCCTGTTAAGGTACCACAAGCTCACTTTAAGCAATTGGATGCCCTTTTGCACAAATTTCTGTGGCAGGGTGGGCGAGCCAAAATTTCAAGAGATGTTCTGCAAAAAGGGCTAAAAGAGGGTGGGGCAGGGCTACCAAATTTCAAGATTTACTATTGGGCTGCCCAACTGGCTTTCCTCCCCACTGGGTCCTCGGGGTCAGGCTGTCCGTGGGTGAGCCTTGAGGAGGAAATGCTGCAAGGTAACCTCTGAAATGATACACTAACTGGAGGCTTGCAGGGCATGGGAGAGATGCATGTGGGCAACCCTTTTACTGCAACCACTGTCCGTGCTTGGCTGTGGGCCCATAACTACGGGGGATAATTCTTCTAATCTCAGCTTGCTTAATTTTATGAAATCTGGAGGTAAATGTACAACAATGATGATTCAGAGGTAATGGGTCTGGAGGAAGAAAGGCCTTCTTACAATAAATCAGTTGTATGAAGGGGCTTGCTGAAAAGTTTTACACAACTCTGTACCAAGTGAAAGATCTTGGTAGGTGACTTCTTTCTATACCTGACAATACGTCAGAGGTGTGGAACCACCTTTACTGCCATGAATGGGTGAGCAACCCCCTCCCCCATAGAAGAAGAAGTGTTTTGCCCCCAGCCAGGGAGCAAACCTTTGTCTATTTACTACCAAATGCTCCATGTCTCCTCCTCTCTTGAGTTGAACTCTAACCAGAAAAAAATGGAGTGATGACCTTCAATTATCCATAAGTTGACAGGATTGGGCTGTAGCATGTACCCATTATCAGCATTGCTCGCGCAGTAACAAACTGCGGCAAATCCAGTTATATTTCCTGTATAGGGCGTACGCAACCCCTTGCATCTTCATGAATTGGATGCTACCAAACCCCACCAATGTCCCAAATGTTCTGCTGACAGGGCAGATTTTATCCACCTAGCACTTGTATGCCCTAGGGTGGCGCCTTTTTGGCATTTAATACACAAAATCATGACCAGTGTCCTGGGCTACAGCCCCGTCCAAATCTCCTCTGGAGCTGCTGCTTGGGGCAGACCCTTCTCATCTGAACTACAAGGCATTGAACCCCCTCTGGTCTATTTCCCTTATTAATGCAAGAAGAACTATTGCACAATTGTGGATGTCAGCTACTCCTCCATCAGTTACTAGATGGGTGCAAAATGTGAAATCCTGCACGATGTTCGAATGGGCACAGCTGGGTGCCCAGGGCAAAATGTTGCAGTTTTGGGATATTCGGGGCCCTTGGTTATTAACAATTGAAGCTGATCTCATCCCAGACTGACACTCTGGCTTTAGAGATCACTTTTAGTAACTAAGGTTATAGTGGTGGGAGAGACTTGGGGAGTCTAATTGTTCTATGCTTTGCACATTGTCATGTCCGCTTATCATTTGCTACATCTTAATTAATTGCACCAATCTACTGTATGTGTGTATCCATGTTGTATAGCCATTTATGCTTGTACTCTGACTGCGATGTAAGCTTATCCACATTCTTAATAAAACAATTTAAAAAAAAAAAATGCCAGGTACAAATTATGAAACCATGTCCTTGAGGGCTGCCAGGGAACAGATGGTGCTGGACTACTTCCAGGATGTGTTCCTAATGCAGCATGTGGTGGAGCCCTCAAGGGAGAGGCATGTCCTGGACATGGTTCTGGTGGATGGGGATCTGATAAGGGACCTGGTTGTAGAAGAACCCCTGGCTGGGAGTGTCCACAACACTGTCTGATTTCAAATTTGCATGGGGAGGGGGGAGAGCTCTAGGACATTGACTGTGGACTTCAGGGGGGGCAGATTTTATGAGCATGGGAGGCATTCTCAAGGATCACTTGAACGGGGTTACAATGAGGACAGATGTGGAAAAGAGATGGGAGGTCATTAAACGGGGACTTCATGAGGCAGTCAGGATCTGCACTAAGGTAAAGCGTAAGGGAGCTCAGACACATAAACCGTGCTGGTGGTCCAGGGAGGTTCAGGTAGCAGTCAGGGAAAAGAAGGCTGCCTACAAATTATACAAAGCAATGAGAGGGGAAAGGGAAAAGGAAGCTTACCACCTTTCATCTAGAAAAGTCACCTGGATGGTGTGGGGGCAAAGTCCAGTAAAAAGCAATGACTGGCACAGGGGATACAGGGAGAGGAAAAGGGGTTCTTCAAGTACATTGGGGAGCAGAGGAAAACCAAGGTCCAGCTCGGCAGATTGAGAACAGAGGGAGGGTGGGTGGAAGAGGTGAGGGGCCAGGTGGAGGTATTAAATGAGTACTTTGCCTCTGTGTTCACTGGCAAAGGGGAGGGGACATTAACAAAACAAGACATGGTGGGGATGGTAGGGGTAGAGAGGGGGATCGCAGGGGTAACAGGGAGAAGTAGGGGGAGGTAACCTAGAGGTGTCACATCTGGATACGGATAAACAGGCCAGTAAGGTGGGGGGGACAGATGATGCTGTCTCCACTGAATGGGTGTGGATAGCCCTAAAGGCCTTAAAGAAATATAAATCTCCTGGGCTGGATGGCATACATCTGAGAGCACTATAGGAATTAGAGGACATGCTGACAGCACCCCTGGTGAAGCTCTCCAGCAGGTCACTCAAGACAGGGAAGGTACCCAGGGATTGGCTAGAGGTGCATGTGGTGCCTATCCATAAAGAGGGGTCGAGGGAAGTGCCAGGTAACTACAGACCCATCAGCTTGACATCGGGGGTGGGTAAATTAATGGAGAGTATACTGAAGGAAAGATTGGGGGTATTCTTGGAGAAAGAAGGAGGGCTGGATAGCAGGCAACATGGTTTTGTGCCAGGCAGATCATGTCAAACTAACCTTATGGAGTTCTATGAATGGATAACATCTTAACTGGATGGGGAAGGCTGGTGGATGTACTATTTTTAGACTTCAGCAAGGCATTTGACTCGGTCTCCCACTATGGCCTGGTGGGGAAACTGACGGGATTGAGGGTGGGCCCATTGATTGTTAGATGGATAGGAAACTGGCTGGCTGGTCGCACCCAGAGAGTTGCTGTCAACGGTTAGCTCTCAAACCCTAGAGGGGTCAGTAGCGGGGTACCACAAGGCTCGGTCCTGGGTCGGTTACTGTTTAATGCATACATATCTGACATCAGGAAGGGAATTAGTCTGTTCACTGATGACTCCAAAATGGGAGCAGTAGTTGAGGGGGAAAAGGGGAGGTTGGCCCTCCAGGGGGATCTGGAGACCCTGGTCAGGGGGGCTCACACCTGGAAATTAAACTTCAATTCCTTCAAGAGTAAGGTATTACATCTAGGGCGGGGAAACACCAAACATGTGTATACCCTGGGGGGAGAGGCACTGGAGGCCTCAACGGGGGGAAAAGACCTAGGGGTCATGGTGGATGCAAGTATGAATAACTCTGAGCAGTGCAGGAGAGCAGCTGTCAAAACAAACAGGATGTTGGGATGCATCATAAGGGGTATCACCTCAAGCAGCAGGGAAGTGATTCTGCCACTGTACAATGGGCTGGTTAGACCACACCTTGAGTGCTGCATGCAGTACTCGAGGCTGCACTTGAAGAGGTACATACAGCTCCTGGAGAGGGTCCAGAGGAGGGCTACAAAGATGATACAAGGACTAGGGGATTTGACGTACGAGGGAAGACTAGAGGAGCTGGGCCTGTTTTCATTGGAGGAGAGTAGAGACAGAGTGGACATGATTGAGGTCTTCAAGTACCTTAAGAGAATAAATAGGGTAAACACAGAGGGGTTATTTAGACTAAAGGAGGGAGGTATCACCTGAGGACATGATTTGAAGTTGGAAGGGGGAAGGATGAGGAGCGGGAAAGAGGAGAAGGTTCTTCACTGAGAGGGTGGTGGAACCTTGGAATGCACTGCCTGGTGAGCTGGTTCAGGCTTCCACAATGGAGGGATTTAAGAGAGGGTTGGACAGATACAGAAAGGAAAAGTACCAGAGAAAAACCTGGCCTAGGAGGTGGGGAGGGATGATAGACGTTATGGAACACATGGGAGGGATGCCTCGGTACACAGCTAGGGACCTGAGATTTGAGTAGACTTGATAGACCATATGGTCTAATCTGCTAGCAATTAGTATGTTAGTATTACAATAACTTTCTGAGAGAGAATAATGCCTAACTATTTAAGCTTGGTGGTCCACGCCAGGCCAAGGTGAGTTAAGTTCGATTGAAAGACCTTAGAATTTAGTGCCATTACCACTGTCTTATCAATACTGAGCTTATAATTAGAAAACTTGCAAAGTCCTGAATAATATGCAAGGCAGCAGGAACAGAAGCAATGGGATCTGAGCGATGCAGTAAAATATTTTCTACATATACAGACAGCCTGAGGTCTAATGAGCCAATGGGAATCCCATTAAAAAGGGGTGAAGATTTAAGAAGATGCAACAGGGGCTCCAGGTAAAGATTAAACAAAAGAGGGGATAAGGGGCATCCCTGATGAATGCCCAAATGCAGGACAAACCCTGCCAATAGAAGTCATTATAATATATCTTTGCACGGGTTGGGAATATAACACACAATCCATTTTGTAAAAGATGAGGAAAGTCAAATTTCTCCATAACTATGAATAGAAAAGTCCAATTAACCATGTCAAATGCTTTTTCTGCATCCAGGGAGACCAAGACCATGGGCCGATTGGCCTCCTTGGAAGCGGAAAAAATATGAGACAACTTTCTCAAGTGATCCACCGAGGATCTGCCCTTTATAAAACCCACTTGTTCTGCCCGATCAACCCCTCCCATACTTGCATAACCCAGTTAACCAATATTTTGGAAAAATATTAACATCGTAATTCATAAGGGAAATGGGTCAATGGTTGGTCTCCGTATCTGGGGGTTTACTGGGTTTAAGCAATACCACTATCAATGCTTCTAATAAGGACAAATCTGAGATGCCCACTTCACAAAAATAAGAGTACAATTACTGAAGAATCGGGGCAAGACCTGTGGCAAATACCTTATAAAAATTAGGGGGAAAACCATCTGACCCCAGGGCTTTATCCAAGGGAAGAGATTGAATGGTGATCAAAATTTCTTGGAGAGATATGGGATGCTCTAGAAAGAACTGTTAACCCAGGGTTAGTCGAGGGAGCTGAATGGGAAAGAGGTAATCTTGGATATCAGAAATAGAGGGGAAATTACCAGGGGGGCTATAGAACTGATGATAGTACAACTTGAACTCGTGGTCTGTCTCTTTGGGTGAAGTTTTAAGGGAATTTATCAGCCAGGGAAGTTATGGACAGGACTTAACAGGAGGCCTTCTGTTTTCGTAATTGGAGGACAAGAAGATGCCCTGCCTTGTCTCCCTGGTCAATGTAAGTCAAATATGTTTTTAGGAGGGCATACTCAGCCTGTTCCCTCAGGCTGTCTGCATATAGATCCCTCAAAGATGTTAATAACTCTTGCTCCTCTTCAGCGTTTTAAAGAGAGGGACTATTCTCCAAAGTCCTAATCCAGTCTAGGAGAATACAAAGAGCAACCTCTCATTTCCTCTTCCATGTGGTGGCCATTCTAATGAATTCTCCATGCAGAACACATTTAAGGGAGCACCAAAGCTTATCTATGTCAGAAATGGCACCCTCATTTTGTTCCATGAAGTGGTGTTATAAGGTCTTTAATTGTAGATAACACCACTTCCTCTTTAAATAATTGAGTATTAAGGTTCCATATTTTATTCTGATGAAGATTAGGTGAGATATTACATTTTAGCCAAGTGGCCGAGTGATCAGACAATATTCTGGGGGTAACCCCCCCCCACTCATGACTTCAGGTAGGATAACTTTACTAACTGAGAAATAATCCAACCTGGAGAAAGACCTGTGAGCTGGCGAGTAAAAAGTATATACCCGATCAGAAGGATGTAGCACCCACAACGACCCCATATCTATCATATCATGAAGGGACCGTTGAGCTGGGGATAGCCCCAGGGCTATATGACCAGTCCTGTCCAGATCTGACGTCACAGTTAAGTTCCAATCCCTGGCCAAGATAATTGGTATGTGAATATAGGGGTTCAATAGAGGTAGTAATTCAGAAAAGAACTCAGGGGAATCAGTATTAGTACATACAGCCTAGATGGACACCAGAATAATCTAAGTGATGAAAAAAATCTTCCTTCATAATTTCTGTTTTTTTTATTGAAAATTCATAAAAATGATGCCCCGTGAGAAAAACGAACACATGAATCTAGCTAAAAGGAGCAATTTAGCTCCATTCTGGAGTTTGTTTTTCAAAAAAAAAACTGCCCCAGAAATGCTTTTTTGGGGACATCCACAAAATCCTTAAGTCTTGCAAAACAAGAATCTCAGCTCATGAAAGAAGATGGTAGACTTGGCTTTTTTTCCCATTGTTCTATCATGAGCCAGCCTCCTTCTATTTTAGCCATGATAGAAGTCATGAAAGAACAATCTTGGCTCACACAACAGCTAAGAAAACAAATGTCAGGGGCGTGGTTTGGATCCAGAGAAGATGGCTGCTTGAACCCTTTGCTCTGTCCCAGCCTGGCAAGAAACTGCAGACTGATCATTATAATGCTCGACTGAAGGCTCGTCTTTTTGGCTGACTTTAACCCTTTCACCTCTGTCACCACTCCGTGGTGTTTTTCGGAGATAGCCACGCTCCAGTAGTACTCGCTGCACCGTGCAGATATCGGTCCTGTTCTCTTTAGCTAGGCTGCAAAGGCCCGAGCGTGGTTTCTAAGGCATTCAATCTCCTTCCCAATTGGAGCAGCGGTGGCTTGCCTCTTCCCCCACTTATCATCGGGCTACAATTGTGGGCAGCTGGTGGCATTCATCGGCCAAGCAGGGCTTAAGTAATTCCGGCGGCAGATCATTAACAACCTGCCTATCTGTAGATTGCTGGTTCTCCTAACGAGATGGCTCATGCAGGCAGCTGCAATGAGGGTGCCACCACCCAAGCGACCCCCAGATTACCGGACCAAACACAGGTGGGGGAAGCCCTGGTGAATATTACCAAAATGCTTGAGGCACTGCTATCTAGAGTTGACACAATTGGTGCCTCCTTAGCGGGCAACATTGCGGACATCCACAGACTTGAGGATCAGCACAGTGTACTTGAGCAGCAAGTGGAAGAGCTGGATGGCTGACATATAAATGTGCTGCACAAACTCAGGGATCACGAAGCCAAGCTGGCTCAACTGTGGCAGGCAGCAGAGGACCAGCAAAACCGAAGCAGGAGAAATAACATTCGGATCCTTGGGGTGCCAGAGGGGACCGAGGGCCCAAACATGGAGAGGTTCTTGAATGACTGGATTCTCCAATTATTAGGGGAATGCTGGAAAGAGCCAGTGGGGGTCAAATGTGCTCATCGTGTCCCTGGTAACCCAAACAACACCAGAAGCCCCGGGATTATAATTGCTTACCTGTTGTGCTGTTCAGTTAAGGAACGGCTACTCAGGGCTGCAAGGGATATCGGAGAGCTAACCTGGAGAGGCAAAACCATTTCTTTTTACAGAGACTTCACCCAGGAGGTTGTGGCCAAATGTAAAGCCTATAACCCTCTGAAAAAAGTGCTGAGTGCAAATTCCATTCAGTACCGCTTCAAAGGCCTTACTGCTCTGTATCTGTCCAAAAATGGCCAATCCTTCCTAGCAGAATCCCTCCGAGATGCTGAGGCCTGGATTTGGAGTCATTGGCGTAGTGTGCTGTCAGGAATTATATCTCCCAGATGCCTCTGAGAACCACGGGGCTGACCAGAACATGGAACTAATAGGAAGGGTAATGCTGCCCAAGGGGACAACGATCACAGATGGGCGGGTCCACCCAATAAGGACTCCTACACACACAAGCAGCTCTGGGCTCCATTTCCGGAAGAGGCCAAGCAACCCTCAGTCTCTACTGTATCTCACTCAAATTCTGACTTATCTAACACTAACCAAAAACCCAGGTTGTTGGATCCAATCGACTCCCCCCTCCCAGCGAGGCAACATCAGCGCTCTAGAAGCCCTCGCTCCCCAGCACAAGGTAACTCCACCGCATCTGGTCCTGCAAATCTTCTTAGAGTGGATTTGCCTGCATTAGAAAAGAAAAAGCAACTGGACTGCACCAAGGACCTATTGGTGGCTTCTGTGGATGACCCGGTTTCTCTTGACTGGGGAGCGGTGATGGAAGAGAGTGAAGGTGAAGCTGCAGCAAACGCTGGGTTACTAAAACCTGGACTGAAAACTTTTGTGGAAGCCCTTGTGATGCCTTGCACCCCAGTCAGGATGGACTCGATAAGTGAAACTGGAGAGGCTTTAAAGGACATTTGATAAATTGGTGGTTTAGCATCTATATACCTAATCTACTGTTGGCTCAGGTCTCCTCACCTCCATTAGACCAATGGGAGGGGGAGGCGGGCTCTCCTGTCTCCCTCATCCCCTCCCCTACCCCCACTTTGCACTCTGATCCCAATCAGG
Organism: Neoceratodus forsteri; assembly: GCA_016271365.2. Classification (NCBI taxonomy): domain Eukaryota; kingdom Metazoa; phylum Chordata; order Ceratodontiformes; family Ceratodontidae; genus Neoceratodus; species Neoceratodus forsteri. Next base: position 1,238,638,591 of record CM057454.1, read on the forward strand.
CATCGCCAATGAACTATAGGCACTCAAATCACCTCTAAGCCATGGTTTCTTATGCTCTGCACACCAATCACTACCCTTACGAGTAGTTGAGTGAACCACTGCGATCTGCTCGGTAACCTTCCCCTTACCTACTGCTTCCTCTTCCCGTCCCCCCCTGCTGTTTAAGTCATGTTTGTAATATTCCCCCCCCACCCGATGGGTGCCATGAATATGCAACCCCGCTCTAGGGGAGGAGTGCCTGTATCTAAATGGAGCCCAAGATTAGAAGCACCCATTGTGCTGCCGAAGGTGGGCTAAGCTCCCCACACGGGCGTTTTGTTATGCTGACCATAGCTGGCTATCCCCTTTCACTTTCCTGAATCTCTGACAAACTACTGTTCCTATCCGATGTTCGACTTACATAAATAATGGGTGGTTGACAGACCCCCCACCCAACTTCCTGAGCAGGCGAACCCAACCTGCTACCCACTGGCTGACTGTGCTCCCCCCCTTCCAGTTCAGGGTGGTCACAATCACCAGATCTACCCTAATTCTTTGTTGCAGGCCTCAGGACCAGATCCACGAAGTCGGGCTGGGACATAGAACATAGAAACATAGAAGTTGACGGCAGATAAGGACCGCACGGCCCATCCAGTCTGCCCATTTCTTTTTCTACCTTATAACTGTGCCATCGGCCTTTGCTCTGTCAGTGGCCTATCTATTCATACTCATTTGTATTGCTCCCTTATGCCTATCCCATGCCTGTTTGAAGCCCTGCACTGTATTCATAGCCACCACCTCTTGAGGTAGGCCATTCCATGCATCCACCACCCTTTCTGTGAAAAAGAATTTCCACACATTCCTCCTTAATCGGCCCCCTTCCAATCTCATGCTGTGTCCTCTTGTCCTGCTATTTTCTTATATTTAAACATGTTAGACTCTTTCACCTTGTTAATGCCCTTAAGGTGTTTGAATGCCTCGATCATATCACCTCTCTCCTCCTTTGCTCAAGGGTATACATATTGAGCTCCGTTAATCTGTCCTCATATGTCTTCTGATGCAGTCCCTGCACCATTTTGGTTGCCCTTCTCTGGACTGCCTCAATTTGGTTAATGTCCTTGTGAAGGTGTGGCCTCCAATACTGCACGCAGTACTCCAGATGAGGGCCTAACCAGTGTCTTGTAATGAGGATTATTACCTCCTCCTCCCTTGTGATACCTACTAATACACCCTAACACCCCCTAGCCTTACCCACTGCTTTAGAGGTCTGCTTGGATGATTTCAGGTCATCAGTGATGATGATGCCCAAGTCTCTTTCTTCCTTTGTGACTGCTAGCAACTCCCCTCCCAGCCTATAGGTGGCTTCAGGGTTTCTCTTCCCTATGTGCATGATCTTGCACTTCTTTGCATTAAATCCCAGTTGCCACTCTTCTGACCATTTTGCTAGTTTATCCAGATCTCTTCTCATTCTGCCCATCCCATCTGGATCATCTACTCTGTTGCAGATCTTGGTGTCATCTGCAAACAGACAAGCCTTACCCTCTAATCCATCTGCAAGGTCACTAATGAACATGTTGAGAGGACTGGCCCCAGGACTGATCCCTAGAGTTACCCACTTGTGACTTGCATCTCTTCTGACTGTATACCATTTACCACCACTCTCTGTTTCTGCCCATCACCAGTCTGCCACCCAGTTGACCAACTTCTGACCCACCCCAGAGCCTACCCAGCTTATTTATCAATCTTCATGTGGAACAGTGTCAAAAGCTTTGCTGAAGTCAAGGTAGGCGACATCAACTGCTCCCCTTGGTCCACCACTCTGGTTACCCAGTCAAAGAAATCTATGAGATTAGTTAGACAGGACCTTCCTTTTATAAACCCATGCTGTCTTGGATCCTGTGCCCTATGGATTCCAGGTGTTGCACTATCCTTTCCTTAAGGAGTGCCTCCATAATCTTGCCCACTACTGAGGTAAGACTGACTGGTCTGTAGTTCCCTGCCTCCTCCCTGCTACCACTCTTGTGGAGCGGGATCACATGAGCCCTTTTCCAGTCTTCTGGGACTGCTCCTATGCTCAGAGACTCACTAAACAGTTCTGCTAATGGCTCTGCTAGTTCCACCTTTAGCTCCTTAAGTACCCTGGGATGTATGCCATCAGGTCCCATTGCCTTATCCACCCTGAGCTTAGCAAGGTTTGTAGGACCCTTTCTTTTGTGAAGGGAGTAGTGCTCACCTCCCTCCCCCCTGTGTCCATGGTGCTGAGCTGTGGGCCCTGCCCTACCTTCTCTTCAGTAAATACTGAGCAAAAGTATCTATTTAGGATAGATGTCTTACAGGTCCTCCTCCTCACATGCTCCCTTTTCTCCATTAAGCTTAGCAATACCCCCTCTGGACTTTCTCCTTTCACTAATGTATCTATAGAAAGTCTTGTCACCTTCTTTTACTGTTCGTGCTAGTGTTTCCTCAGTTTGGGACTTTGCCTGCCTGCCTTCCCTGCTTCCCTTAGGGCAGTTTGGTATGCCTCCTATCTTCATCCCGCTGTGTTCCTTTATATTTCCTGAAGGCCAGCCTTTTGGCTCTGACCTTTTCTGCTACTGTATTTGAGAACCAAAGTGGTTTCCTTCTTCTTTGCACTTCCTTTTCTGTCTAACACAATGGGATGTTGCTTCAAGTATTGCATCCTTAATGCTTGCCCACTTTGCCTGTACCCCCTCACCTGTGTTTCTTTTTGCCAGGGCTAGCTTAACTCTGTTGGCCATCTTATCAAAGTCAGCTCCTCTGAAGTCCCATATTTTTGCCTTGGAATGGGATGATTTAGATGTAGTAGCCAAATTGAACCATACCATGTGATGGTCACTGGCCCCAGGTGACCTTCTACCTGGAGATCTGTGATCCCTTCCCTGTTAGTCAGTACTAGATCTAGGATAGCCCTGTCTGTTGTGGGTTGTTGTACCAGTTGTTTGAGGCCCTCCTGCAGGAATCCACTATGTGTCTAGTTCTGGCAGATGTTCCTGCTGGTATTGACCAATCTGTATCTGGCATGTTGAAGTTTCCCATTATCAGAACCTCCCCTTTAACTGTCATGTTTTGTATATCCTCTAACAGTAATGTGTCTATGTCCTCCCCCTGGTCTGGAGGCCTGTAGACAACCACAGTTCTTATGGCTATCCCATTTCCTGTTTCCAGGGTGACCCAAGACAGATCACCCAAAGTTTGGTGTGGCCTCTCCACTTTATATATTTGATGTCTGAAGCAGCGTGGCTCAAGGGCTTACCAGTCCCTTCTCACATGTACAACTCGGCACCAATAACTGAGTTATTGTTGCTTGTTTGTAGAATTACTCTATATTGAACCGAATTTGCTGTTGGATAGTTACTCATAGTTAGGTTTATAGTCCCTTAAGATATATAATCTGTGTGTTTTTTTTTTTTCGACTTATTCAGGCTTTTTCACAGTCACAGACAGAACACTCTCTACTGTCATATCTCCTCCCCCCTCAGCACCTGTCCTTTGAGGCTACCGGTGATATACGTCCTAGCAAAAGCCAGTAGCCGAGTATCCTTTCTTCTTTTTTTCTGCCTCTCCTGCTGTTGCCGTCTGAGTGAGAACCTTTTTCTTTACTATGTGTCTGGTGGTGAACAAAAATGGTTTTAACTCCAGCAGCGCCGCACGGTTGGGAGTATGTCTTCTGGAATGTGCGAGGGTTCAACTATCCTGCAAAGCACACTAAAGTCCTGTAATTTCTGAATTGTATGAGTGCTGATATAGCTTTACTCCAGGAGATGCACCTTACCAACTGTACGGTGCAGTGGTTAAAGAAGCTCTGGGTGGGAACAGTGTTGGCCAGCTGTTCTTCCACAGAATCGAGGGGAGTGGCTATCCTATTGCGGAGGTCAGGACCCTGGACTGTTGAGGCTCAGAGCCAAGTCTCACAAGGGAGATGGATAGTGCCCAAGTTGTCATATCCTGGTGGCAATGGCAAAGTTATAGTAGCCAATGTTTACAGCTATAACACCAATTCAGGAGATGTCTACTCGGAACTGAGCCAGGTCTTCACTGAACTCTCTGCTGAAGAACTTGATATCCCAATTTTGCTTGGAGGGAATCACAATCTGGTGTGGGATATCTTTCTAGATAAATCCCTCCCCACACCTCAATTCCATCCAAAGGTTTTAGAAACACTAAACACCCTGATGTCAGAATGGGGGGTAGAGGACCCTTGGAGAATCAACCACCTAACTGAGCGGGACTATACCCTCTTCTCAAACATGCGTGGAACCCACAGCAGACTTGATTTCTGGCTGGCTAATTATGCCGCCATGCCAGGGATAGGGAATCCCGCCATTGGTAGTATAAGTTATATCGGACCATGCTCCAGTGATGGTCACATTCCTGCCTCCGGGGCAAGGTTCACCCTCCACAAGATGGAGATGCAACATGCTTTTGCTGCAGGATGCATCGTTTCAAGACTACATAAAGATGGAGGCCCTGTCCTACTTTTCTGTCAATACCCCAGGGGAAACCAGTGTGACCATGGTCTGGGAAGCTTTTAGGGCAGTCATAAGAGGGAGAACAATTTCCTTTTCAGCAGCCAAAAACAAAGAGAGGGTGAGACAAATAACAGAGCTGCAGGATGAACTAACAGACCTGGAAAGGCAATTTAAGCTATCTACCAATAACCCACTTAACTCCCCTCTTCTGGCTGACATCACAGGATTAAAATACAAACTTAATGTGCTGTTGAACAGAAAAGCAGAGTGGCAGCTGACACGGGCTAAACACAGGTCCTGGGAGGGAGGGGATAAGGGAAGGAAATTGTTAGCCTACTACCTGTGGATGCAACAAGTGTCCTCCAGAATTCTTGCCCTAAAGAACAAACAGGGAAGCATAGCAACAGTGCCCAAAGCCGTCAATGAAGTCATGCAAAATTTTTATCAGGAACTCTACCATTCCCAGAATGCCCTGTCAGCTGATGAGCTATCCCGTCGGCTGCAAATTTTTTGTCAAGGAGCGCAACTCCCTCTGCTCTCTGAAGAGCAAGCCCACACCCTGGATGCCCCAAATACCCAGGATAAGCTTCAGTCTAGCCCTGTCCCAAATGGCCAAAGGAAAGGCTTCATCTAGCCCCAGGGCCAGATGGGATGTCAGTAGAGTTATACCAAGTACTGCAAAACGAGATTACCACCCCTCTTCTGCGAGCTCTCCAGGAAGCCCAGAAAGATACATTATTCCTCCCCACTATGCGTGAGGCCCTCATCACATTAATCCCTAAAAAATCCTTGGACAGCCTGTTATGTGCAAACTACAGGCCCATATTGTTTCTTCCGGTAGATACCAAGATACTGGCCAAAGTTTTGGCAACCAGATTGTTCCCAATCCTATCAAATTTGATTCACTTATCGCAGACAGGGTTTTCAAAGGGGAAGTCAAGCACTGACAGTTTGCATCTTATTTTAAACCGTAAGTGGTTATCACTGCAATCTGAAGCTCCATTGGCCGCCTTAGTGGTTGATTTTGCTAAAGCGTTTGACTCACTGGAATGGGCATACCTTCACCAGGTTCTGCGACTGTATGGATTTGGACCTTACTTTTGTTCCTGGGTATCCACACTATACAATCTACCCACGGCCATAATTCTCACTAATAGGGACACTTCCCCTCCCTTCTCCTTGCACAGAGACACCAGACAGGGTTGTCCCCTTTCCCTTCTCCTCTTCCTTATAGCTCTGGATCCACTGATCAGAAAGCTTACTAACACCCCAAGTATCACTGGTATTCCTGTGGGAGAAACTTCATATCTAGTCAACGCGTATGCAGATGATATGCTGCTTACACTTTCTAATCCACAGTCTACCTTACCTGCTGTTCTGTCAATCCTACAAGAATTTGCTTCACTATCAGGACTTACAGTGAACCAAAAGAAAACTACGCTTTCTCCCTTAAATAAGAAGTGTAGTAGGCACTGTCTTGCCTGAACAGACATTACCTGGGCCCCTCAAGGTTTCCCATATCTGGGCATCACTATCATGACACCCTGAAAAGATTTATAAACAGCCAACTTCTCCCCTTCCCTAGCTTCTCTTACGGATCAAATTCAAGGAGGAAGCTGCGCCTCACTTTGAAAGGGAAGGAAGAAGCTATCAGAATGCTTATCCTCTCCAGGGTCTCCTACCTACTTAACAACCTTCCAATCCCTCTCTCTCAAAAACCATTTCAGGCCTTAGACAGGCTGGTTGCACTTTTTCTATGGGAAGGTGGAGTTCCTAGGTGGAGGCGAATGAAATTGCGAGACCACTGGACTAGAGGAGGTCTAGACCTTCTCTGGTTCATGGGCTACCAGCTCACTTTCAGAATGGCCCAGGCCATGGCCTGGTTCACCCCTCGCTCCACCCACCCAGTGGGCATGGTTGGAAGCTGCCCTGTTGACAGAGGTTCCTCTTTTCTCTCTGCAGTCTAGCAAGAAACCCACTGGGCATCAACTTACACCTCTTATGACAGAAACGTGCAGATCCTGGTGTCGAGTGATGGCTATAACTGGGGTCCCAAGTGCAGATTACCCCCCTCCCCTCTACTCAATCAATCAATCAATCAAAATCTTTATTTATTCAGGCGAACATCATTGAGCATAGCTCATTTACAAGATGGACCTGAGTGGTCATAACAATAAAAGGTTACAAATTTTACACAAAACCATGGTACTGAATAAACACAAATACAATCATTTATGAATGAGACAGATATACAAATATTTACATATATACAAGGCAAAATGACAATAAACCTAAATCCTATTAAAGTCGAGAAACAAACAGTTAGTAGGGATAAAGCTTGGATAGTGGGACTTGGGTGGGCATATATGTATGAAGTTTGATGGAGAACGAGCTAGAAGGACGATAGAGAAATAGGGGAGCTTTAAAAAGGGGTGGAGGAGAGAGGGGTGGGAGGAGAGGGGTGGGAGGACTAGGCCTTGTGGAAGCAGTTGCATGATTCTGGGAATAGACTGGTGTACAGCTTTTGAAGGATGCTAAAGGAATGAGGGTATCCAGTTTCAATGTCTTTTGAGAGAATTCCAGATAAGTGCTAGGAATAGCTGATTGCAGCTCTTCCATACCGGGTGCAGGTGATAGGAATCTTCAGCATGAGTTTATTGATCCTCAGGGTGTAAGGCCTGGATGTGATCCGGTTGAAACAGTCTGAGATGTAGGAAGGGAGTTTGTTTGTCAGAGCTTTGTAGATCCAGATAGCAGCATTTTTCTTTCTTCTATGTTGCAGGGATGTCCAACTGACTGCATTGTAGAAGAGCAATGATGGGTCCTGGAGGAAGGTCTGTAATGAATCTAATAGCTCTATGATACAAGGTGTCTAATTTATTTAAATGGGAGAGAGGAGCAGTGGCCATAGAGGAAGTCAGCATAATCAATGAGGGACAGGAATGATGCTAGGATTAATCTTTGTTTGGAATCTCTGGTCAGGTAGTGTTTGATCCTATAGAATAGGCCAAGTCTTTGTCTTAGCTTTTCAGTAGCTCCTCAATGTGGGTAGTGTAGTCAAGTTTATTGTCAATCCATACTCCAAGATATTTGAATTTGTCAACATATTCCAGATTTTCACCAAGGATGGTAGAGAGTTGTGGGAGGGTGAATGATGGGACAGTGGAAGAGCAGTTCTTGGTGGCAAAGAACATAGCTTTGGTTTTCTTGGCATTTAGTAGTAATTTCTTTACTAATAAGTTGTGCTGAAGGAGGGAGAATTCAGACTGTAGAAGCTCACAGGCTTTTGATGGTGAGGGATTGCTGACTTATAGTACAGTGTCATCTGCAAAAAGGTAAATATTAGATTGTGAGAGATTGGAGTCAATATTGTTGATGTAAATGGCAAAAACGATGGGGGACAGGATGGAGCCTTGCGGTACACCTCTTAGGAGTGGTTTAGAGGTGGATAGATCACCTTCATTTTTTACCAGTTGTAATCTTCCGGAGAGATAGCATCTGAACCATTTAAGAGAGAGTGGGTCAAGGCCTATGGAGTTCAGAGACGAGATTAGTAGTTCATGATCCACAGTGTCAAAGGCTTTGCTTAGATCCAGAAACACAGCACAGGTGTTATTCTTTTTGTCTAAGGCAGTCTGGCAATCATTTGTAACTTTTGCTAATGCAGAGATGGTGCTGTGCATAGATCTAAACCCAGATTGAGCTGGGTTAAGGAGATTGTTGGTATCAAGGTAGGCACTTAACTGAGAGTTTACCAGCTTCTCAAGCATCTTGGATAGTACTGGTAAGATGGAAATGGGCCTATAATTGTTGAGGTCCATGGATCACCTGCCTTAAGTAATGGAAACACTTGAGCTGTCTTCCATATTGAGGGATAGAACCAGTGGCAAGTGACAGATTGAAGAGGGGGGTGAGGGGCAGCTAAGGCATGCAGTGCTACTTTTAGAAAGTAGGGATCCAGGGAGTCTGCACCTGCACTTTTAGTTGTATCTAGCTGGAGTAGAAGGTCTCTACTTCTTTTAAGAGTATTGATTTGAATGAGAATGTGAAGCAACCTTTTGTCCCTCAGTAGATTGTATGTTTAGTGATGATCTTAATAGGTTTGCAGGTGAGGAGTCGAAAAGCCAGGCCAGCTGTAGTGAAATGATCGTTAAAGGCATTCAAGATATCTTGCTTGTCAGTGATTTCAATACTATTTAGGTGTACTTTGGGTGGTAAGACAGGGTAGAAGTTTGACCTAGGATCCCTTTATGGTACCCCAGAACCTGGAAGGGTTGTGATAGGAGCATCCAATTCAGCTGTGTAGAAGGCAGCCTTGGCATTTCTTACTTGTTTGTGCAGGAGTTTCTGGCTTTTCTGAATTGAAGCCAGTCATTTGGATCCTTTGTCTTTCTTGCCCTTTTCCAGAGTTTGTCTCTGGCAAGCAGTGCGGATTTAAGGTCAGCAGAGAACCAGTGACAGGATTTGAGTTTGGTTCTGACACTGGTGAGGGGTGCATGTATATTGAGGGCACTTATGATTATATCATTTAAGATTTGAAGAGCTGTCTCTATTGAAGCTGTGAGATAGAATTCTTGCCAACGTGTGGTGTGGCACAGATCATGGAGATATCCTGAAATATTAAAGCTCCGATCTGGAATAACCCCCTTATCAGGGTGGGCCATAAACTGCTCCAATGGACTTCATGGGCCTCCAAACATATCCGAATGGTAGCAGATCTCCTCCTTCCGAATACTTGAACACTAATGTCCTTTGAGCAGATTAGGGATAAATATGACTTGCCTTCACAAGACTCCTGGAAGTTTCTCCAGCTAAGGAGTGCTTTAACTTCTCTCCTCAAGACATGGCCATCTCAGTCCCCATGGAGGTGCCTGGGCAATCTCCATCAACCCAAAAATGGCAGGAGCCTTGTAGGTGTCCTGTATAAAGCCCTTAGAGATACCCAGCCGGATGCCACCTTAACTAGTAAAACCACATGGGAGCGAGATCTCCCTCACTCTCTGTCCCTACAGCAATGGTCGGAGTTCCTCAGAGTGGCTCATGCAGCTTATGAGGACTCAAATAGCCAGTTAATCCAACTTAAAATTCTCTTTAGATGGTACAGAACACCCACAGTTCTCCACAGTCTTAAGACAATTCCACAAGACATCTGCTGGAGATGTCATTCTTTCCCAGACCACCTACTCCACATTTTGTGGACTTGCCAAGCAATACACACCTTTTGGATGCAAGTTCTGAGTGACTGCTCCACCATAGTAGGCATGACAATATCCCTTCGACATTACACCCTTGTGTTGGGGGACACCTCCACATTAAATCCACTCCCCTCTCTTAGCAAGGCATGGGTCCTCGTGGCAGTTATGGAAGTGAAAAGAGCTATTCTGCTGAAATGGAGGCAATCTTCTCCTCCCACACTCTCTCAGTGGCAGGCAGCTATGGTCAGACTGGCTGTTTTTGAGAGACTCACAGCAGTAGCCAAGAGTAAACTTGCTGTTTACTACCTGAAATGGAAAGCCTACTTGCACTCTTACATTTGTATGGTGACACCTCCCCCATTGCAAATCCCTCCTACTACCTGACTTCAGCTTAAAATGGCAGAAAAGATATCCCTCCTTTGTAATTCCTGATTTGTTCTCCACCATCAGTGACTACATCTCCTGTTTTTTCTCCTATGTTCTATCCTGGTCCTTTGACACTTTAGATACCTCAACACTAGGCTACCTGGTACATACTATCTAAGAGAACCTGATAGGTATTTTCTAACATGTAAGTGTGCTGCCCAGCCTGCACTGCTCTGCTCTTTCGAATCTTACCCTACTAAGGTTATGTGGCTGTATAAAGTATGATGACACTAGTTAGTACAAGATGTATGCCATTCTTGGAGGCCAGCAAGGATCCTTGTATGTGCTGAGGTAGATTACTCCTGTATTAAGCTTTGCTCTTCATAGCTGGGTGTATTATAAATTGTTTCGCCTCTGTATGCCTGTGAATGAAACCACTTGTATGTGCATTATTATATTATGTATCTTACAAACAGTGTGTCAAAATTGAAAAATCAATAAAATTCTTACATTAAAAAAAAAGAAAACAAATGTCAATGACCTTATTTTGTGAGCCAAGATTCTTCTTTCATGAGTGGCACACTTAGTTATGTGGAATTTTTCAGGCGGGACCCTTCTTATTGGATACTTGGCTGCCTTCTAAACTCTGAAAATCTTTGCATTTATCATCTGTTTGCTAATTAAGTGTGGTATTTGTGCTACTGTATGTAAATGTAAGATGCAAACACAGAGCGAGTGTATCAAACTTAGGTGGAATATTGATGTGTGTGTCATCTTGGGCCCTTCCCTGTTGATTTTTCCAGGTGGACCCCTGTATCAACTGTCCAGGTGGGCCCCCATACCCAGTCCAACCCTGTCTTCTGCCCCCTTCCAGGTTGTTATTCACTTTTCATCTGTAGCGACATCAGGGTTCCCACTTTCAGTGCCAACAAAGAGTCTCCAAACACTTGAGTGCCTAATTCCCAGTGTCTGCTTCTGGCCCCTACAATGAAGAAAACCATCCCTCTTTGATCTCCACTCCCCAACAAACAAAAAAGAAAATTGTCCATTAGTGCTCTAACATTCCCAAGCACCCCACCCAGTACCTACTCACCCACACACCCTCACTCACCAGAACAGGTCCCACAACATAGATCCACTCTTCGATCAAAGAAAGAACTTGCTACTGGAACCATTGACTACATGTATTCACAGTTTTGTCATGTTTGAACATTTTTTCAACACATTTTCAACATGGCCTTTTGGCCCCCTGCCAACCTCCAACCAATGATAATGGTATTGAAATGATACAGATCCATCTTTGAAGGTTTCAGATGGGTTTTGAAAATTTTTTTACACTTTGTTCATGAGGTGGGGTCAGAAAAAAGCTATGCTGAAATCTGGGGTAACATTGAAAAACAGCACAGTTATGAGCAAACGTTGAGATTTTATACACTTTGGGAATTTTCAATATTTTGACCCCAAGATTTTGAACATACCATTTTTACACACCACCTTACAAATGTGATAGCTGTAATTTTTGAAGTCTTGGCCAAAATGTGTTTTCACATTTATGGCGCAAAATGATGTTTCAGGTAGTATTCAAGAATGTTCGCCTACCAGGTTTATGAGGAGGGGTCATAATGTGGATATGCTGAAAATTTGCGGTGAAAATATTGAAATACATCAAAGTTATGAGCATATATTGAAATTTTTCTATGCTCACTCATATGTTCGGTAATTTTGTATATCTCGATTCCTAATTTTCGACACAGTCATTTTTTACACCACCTTATGAAGATGACAGCTGTCATTTTTAAGATCCTGGCCAAAATGTAATTTTTCACCTCTGGTACAGAATGACATTTTGGTGGGCATGTGAACACTTTTATCTGTTGGATTCATGAAGTGGGGAAATAACAAGGCTATGCTGAAAATTTGGTGTACAGATATGGTAAAATGGCCAGGTTATGAGTGAATGTTGCAATATTTCACTGTTCACTCTTAACTTTGCTAATCTGCAATATTTTAACTCCAAACATTCAACACACCCATTTTTCCACACCACCTCATAAACATGACAGGTGTCATTTTTTTTTTTGTCCTGGGTGAGATATGTCTTCACCCTTGTTCAGACAATATAATATAAATAACTATCGTGAAAATATAGGGTCAAAATAAAAAATAAAAATTATTAAGAAAGTTTTTCTGTACTACCAGTCTTCACCTTTGTGGGGATGTTCTGTAATCCTGTGCCAGTAAGCTGAGTTCAGAGGCGAGCTTAGTGACTCAGCTATGTGGGATGAGGGTGGTGGGATTGTGTTGTTATGTGACACCGCCATAAGCCAGGAATGAAAGCTGAAGGGTTGCCCACACAGGCCTAAGTACCATATAGTGAAGACAGCACTTCTCTTGGTATAGGGCCCTGCACCCATGGGTGACAGAGGGCCCTGTGCACTGGCTGACAGATGAACTCTTCACCCTGTGCATCTATATCTCCAGTTACATGGAAGTTCGGGGACTATAGGGCCCTGCACTTCTACACCCCACCTGACAGACCAATGAAGTTTTGACATCCATTGGTGGACTTGAGTTTTCCTAATGCCCACCCTGTTACCTGAACAAACAATGTCAGACATGATCTCCAGCAGGGCCCAATGCTTCTGCAGCCCACCAGACAGCCCAATGAATTCTTGACATCCATTGGTGGACTTGAATCTTTCTAGTGCCCACCCTGTTCCCTGAACAAACAATGTCAGGCATATTTTTTTTTTGTTTTAGTTTTTCTTGACCGGGTAAGTGCACTAGACAAATTCTGCCTATTTTCCAGCACAACCCGAGGAGGGGGATACAGATAAATCCCAAGATACCTTGACCCAGATTAAGCTGTTGGTGGCATTTTTAGTGAATAGGGTAAATTTTGCCAAGGCACCCCTTATTTCTGTGAAGTATTATGATTTTTTTGAAGTCTGAATAAAAAATTCCCCTACTCTTTTTGAGAAGTTCCGTGGGATCTTTAACATCCACCTGAACTACCATCAGAACAGGCAGATGAGACTTTGGTTTAACGTCTCATCTGAAAGGCAGCTCCTCAGGAGTGCAGCACCCCACCCCCCCACATGCTGCATTGCAGTGTCAGTATTGAGATTTAACCCAAGTGCCTGGTGTGGTGTGCAATCTCCTGCAGGACCCTGCATGAAGAAAGCTACAACAAACTGTGTTGGCAACATGTGGTGAGACATATTTCTCTACCTTTGAAGAGTGTATTACTATGAAGCACTGGCTTGAAGCTGTACCTTCTGGTTTGGACAGAAGGCTATAGGCTAGGGGGAGGGCATGAGCATTAGGGTTGACAATCCCTGGGAGAAGAAAAAACGTATTCACTATAGTAATGTTGTTTCTTCTAATGGAGGTCTTGCTGTATTCTGACTATATCCAGTTTGCCCCAGCACTTGAACTGCTCCGGAAAGTAAAGGGTTAACTCTATTCAAAGGCATACAACATTGAGCTCGAGCTCTGTTTTCAAACTTCTGTCTGTGGTACTCTGAAGTGTAACCATCAGATACTTACAAGCACTAAACTAACTAACTCAAAGGTAGAAATTGTTTCTAAAAGTTTAGTGCCATGTGGCAAAACAAGGTTTTTAGGGTCAAAAGACTCAAGTCAAAAACCCCAAAAAGAACACCAGCAGGCAGTAAACTAACCCAAAAACTTTAATAATAATAACCAGAAGAAACCCCCAAATGAGATGGAGGCATGTCCAGTACACCTCTGGGGTGCAGCACTGTGCCTGCCCCACCACATCCCAAAACTATTAGGTTCTAGGAGGGGAGGCAGGAAGGGAGGTCAGAATACAGCAAGACTCTATTAGAAGAAACAACATTAGTACGGTGAGTAATTTTTTCTTCAAACAACATGAAGTCTTGCTGTATTCTGACTATATGCAAACTACCAAGCAGTACCCCCTTGGAGAAGGGAGTCACAGAACCTATTTTGGGAACGGGCTCTGCAGCACAGCCGTGCCAAACCTAGCATCACTTTGTGACTGAATGTCCAGAAAGTAATGCTTGGTAAATGTGTGAACAGATTTCCAGGTGGCTGCTTTACAGGTGTCCACTAAAGGTATATCTCTAGCTGCTGTGACTGAAGCAGCTGTACCTATGGTAGAATGAGCCCTCAGGCCTGACGGAGGTTCTTTCCCAAGCTTTGAATAGCAGAACTGGATACAGGAGGCAATCCACCTGACAATTGTTCTCTTGGTGGCAGGTTTTCCCTTTCACATAGCCCCATAAGTGAGAAACAACTGAGAACAGTCCTTCCTATGAGCCTTAGCATGCACCACATAATAACTAAGAGCCAGCTTTACGTCAAGACTGTGAAATCTCCTCTCCCCAGAGGAAGAATGGTCAGTAAAAAATATAGGCAATGACATAGACTGATTCAAATTAAAGTCTGATCCCACCTTGGAAATAAACTTTCTGTTGGTTTGAAGGACCACCTTATCTCTATGAAATGAAATGAAATTAGGTTCCACTGATAAAGCCTGTAATTCACTGATTCTCCTTCCAGAAGTAATGGCTACCAGGAATATAGTTTTCTAAGTCAAGTGTTTCAGCTCAGCTGAGGATAAAGGCTCAAAAGAGGGCAGCATAAGCTGTGCTATGCAGATATTCAGATCCCAAGAAGGGGTAGGCTCCCTGAAGGGAGGATTAACATGTACTAAACCCTTGAAAAAATTCTTAAAAACTGGATGAGAAGCTAGGGAAGATCCCTTACCAGCAGAAAGGAAGTCAGACATAGCTGCCAAATGTACCTTGAGAGTAGTAGGCCAGAGGCCTAAACTATTAAGATGCAGCAAATAGTCCAAAACAGTGGCAATATCAGCCAGCTCTAGCTTGACATGCTTTTGGGAACACCAAAACCAAAATCTTTTCCATTTGGAGTTGTCTTTCTAGTAGCAAATTTCCTGCTAACCTTTAAAATATCCAAGACTGATTGGGAAAGATGCAAGTTTGCATATTCTAGCTCTTCAAGGTTCAGGCTTTGAGCCTGAGAGTCTGAAGATTGGGATATAGAATCCTCCCCTGGGAGGAAGTGAGGAGATTGTACTGTCTGGAAAGACACCAAGGCATTGTTACTGACAGAGACAACAGCAGAGGATACCAAAGCTGTCTGGCCCAATCTGGAGCCACGAGAATCACTTTGCAAGGTTGAGACCTGATCTTGATCAGGACCCCGAATATCAGAGGAATGGGAGGAAATGCTTTCAGAAACCTGCTTGTCCAATTCAATAAAAGAGCATCCTGAGGGACAGGACACAGAAGAGGTAGTCTGCAACAAAAAAGAGTAAGCTGATGATTGTCTGGGGCTGCAAAGAGATCTATCTCTGGAGTGCCCCATCTCTTGAAAATGACTTGAAGAACTAGACAGTTCAAAGTCCATTCGTGGTGGACCTGGGAAATCCTGCTGACAGCATCTGCTAGAATGTTGTCCTTCCCTGGGAGATGCACAACCATCAGGAAAGCCTGAAGGAAATAAGCTAGAGACCATACTTTCATGGCCTCTGTGCACAAGGCCCAGGACCGAGTGCCTCTCTGTTTGTTGATGTACCACATGGTTGTGGTATTGTCTGTCCTGATCTGCACCACTTTCCCTTGAACAACAGTTGAGAATGTCTGAAGTGCTAGAAAGACAGCTCTCAATTTGAGAAGATTTATGTGTAGAAAGGACTCCTGGTGTGACCAGGTTTCCTGAGCTGTAAGATGATCTAGGTGAGCCCCCCAACCTAGTAGGGAAGCATCTGTGGTGAGAATCACAGAAGGAGCCTGACTGATAAATGGGACACCTTGTTGAAGATTGTCCTCCTCCAGCCACCACTGGAGGGCCTGAACTATAGTTTGAGACACTGGAACCAATTTGGAGAGAGGGTCTCTTTTCTGAGACCAATAAGATAGGAGATGAAACTGAATATCGCTCATCTGAAACCTTGCTACCTGGACCACAGCTGTGGATGCTGCCACATGGCCCAGCAACTGTAGAAAGTGTCTGGCTGGACGAGAAACTAGAGGATGAAAAGAGGAAGCCAGAGTGATCAGGGACTGAACCCTTGAGAGATGGAGAAACGTTATTGCCTGAATAGTGTCTATTTCCACCCCTACGAAGTTGAGAAGCTGGGCTGGTTCCAGAGCAGACTTTTCTAGATTCAGAATGAAACCCAGGGATTCCAGGAGTCTTTGAGTGACCTCTAAGGCTGACTTGACTTGATCTGAGGACTGGCCCACTAGGAGCCAGTCATCCAGGTACGGGAACAGAAGGATACCCTGTCTCCTGAGGAATGCCACCACTACTGAAAAACACTTGGTGAACACCCTTGGAGCAGATGTTAGGCCAAAAGGCATAGCTCTGAATTGGTAATGGCCTGAGGGCAATTCGAACCTGAGGTACTTTCTGTGGGAATATCTGATAGGTATATGGAAGTAGGCATCCTTGAGATCCAGAGAAGCTAGCCAGTCTCCTGGTCTCAGAGAGGGATAGAATTACTCCCAGAGTCGCCATCTTGAATTTTGGTTTTGTTAAATGTTTGTTCAGGTACCTTAAATCTAGGATGGGTCACCACTCCCCTGTCTTTTTTGGGGTAAGGAAGTATCTGGAAAACAGTCCTTTTCCCCTGTGACAAAGAGGCACCTTCTCTACTGCTTGCAGAAGCAGAAGAGAAGAGACTTCTGCCTCTAAGGCCTTTGTCTCCAAGGGAGAGGGAGGACTGAAGGACCTTGATCTCATTCTTGGGAACCTTTTGAAACTGAGAGCAAGTCCCCGGCTCGCTACTTCTAGGACCCATCTGTCTGAAGTAATAGACTCCCAGGCCTGGGAGTAGTGAGCCAGCGTGCCCCCTACTGGAACTGGGGAGGTGACCCTGATCAACACCTCAGGGTGTCTGCTTGGCAAGGGGGCTTAGACTGAGTGGATGATGGGGTCCTAGTCACCCCCGTCTGCCTCTTCCCCTAAAGAACCCCATCTGCTGGAAAGAAGAGGAGGAGGCCTGAGCTTGGTGAAAATGCCTGCCCCTGCCCCTAAACTGCTGCCTCTGAGGAGTGTTCTGCTTTTCTTAAGCTGCAGCACTCCTATAGGTGGTCCTGTATTCATCCATCTTCTTCATGTAATTCTCTGTTTGGTCCCCAAAGAGAGAATTACCAGTTTCAGGAAAATCCATGGCCTTAGCCTGGGTATCCAGTAAAAGGTTGGTACACCTAAGCCAAGCAAATCTCTTCATGGAGATAGATGTAGCCATGACCCTGGAATGAACATCATTTGAGTCTACAGCAGTGTGGAATTGCACCTTGGATGCCTCAATACCATTTGTAGCCACCTACTCCAGTTCCTTGGCTAGCTGGGGAGGGGCATGCCTAACCAGCTCCAGAACCACATCCCACATAAATTTCTGGTACCTGGCTGTACATGCCATGTAATTCCATTGCCTGAGTCCCAAAGAGGATGCCAAGTACTGTTTTTTGCCATGGCATCCACTTTCTTGGAATCCTTATCTGGGGGGCGAGATGCCAGGAGAATATTAGCCTTGTCACAGGCTGCAGCTTACACTACCCCAACATGGCTGCTATGATTTGAAAGGAATTCTTTCCCAGGACCTGACAAAGCATAACTCCTGTCCATTCTTTTTTCCACAGGAGGAATGGATTTACAAAACAAAAATTTTTTGCGTCTGCTTCCCCAAGGATTTGTGTTAGGCGATAAACACCCTTTTTGACTCAGGGACATCCATCATTTCCAGATAGTCAGGTTCTTCCTGATCCTGTTCAGCCTCTTCCATAGGAAGCTGAAGAGTCTCAGCCACTTTCTTGTAAAACAAGCAATGGGAAGGGGACTCAGAAAACCTGGGAGGAGAAGCCTGAGAAGGCCTGTCTGAGGAGATGTCAGGCTCTACCGGCTCATCTAAGCCTTCACATTGCTCTTCTTCATAATCTTCATCCTCCTCCCAATCACCCTCATAGTATATCTCAGGATCTATATCGAAGCAGTTACTTCCGACCGAACCGATCGGCTCTGAACCAATGCTGGTTCTGTCGGAACCAGGCAAAGTGATTGCACTATGGAAATCACTTTCGCTATCTCCTCAGCGGTCGGACCGTGAAAAGGCAGATCCAAACTGGCTGACTTTCTCTTTCTGTTAGCTGGAACCAATTCTGCAGAATCGGCTCTACGTTTGCCCGAGGAGGTATCACCCAGGTCAGTGGGTGCCTCCTCAGGTTCGGTTGCAACCGAACCTGGCTGGCCATCTGGGTCAGCGGACTTCTCGGCCTCCCTCTTCCTTGGCCTACTCAAACATTTTTCCAGAGTGGCTTTGAGAAAGTTCTTACAGATCTGGCAGTCTTCTTTGAGGTGGTCAAACCCCAGACAATACACACAAACAAGGTGAGGATAGGTCTTAGCAAAGGCCTCTTTACACTCGGTACAGTGCTGAAACCCAGTGGGCCCGGTTTTCTTTTTGGGTTTCTCAGACATGCCTAAATATCAACAGTCACCCTTGTCAGTGGTTAAGCCAGGTGACTGACAACTTATCGGTTCCAACCGTGTCACGGGACGGTTAAAAAAATCCCTAAAATATTGAATTTTTTTAGGAACCGATAAGCACCAGAAAACCACAACAAATCACAATAAATTTTGGTTCTGAACTGGACCGACTGACAAAGAACCGAAGGTAAAACAATTTCTAACAGAAATCACTAAAATAAACACTACCTACTACTACCACTTACTGTTACCGAGACAGAGGTAAGAATACTGAAAAATACAGGAGTTGCAGTTGAAAAAAACAACCGATTCAAACTTTTACCGAACCGAAGTGCAGGAGGGATCTCCGGAGCGATTTCACAGTTACGCGGAGTAAGAAATCTGACAGTTACACTTCAGAGAACCACAGACAGAGGTTTGAAAACCGAGCTCGAGCTCAACGTTCTATGCCTTTGCATAGAGTTAACCCTTTACTCACAGGAGCAGTTCAAGTGCTGGGACTAACTGCATATAGTCAGAATACAGCAAGACGTCTTGTTGTTTGAATCACACTACAGATCTGCCAACATTCCAGAGACCCCAAACCATAATGTATTTTCCTTTTGTTGCTTGAGGCTGGGGGTGAGAGTTAGGGTTAGAAACCGTAATACAACATTCCCCTACTTTTGTGGCACTAACTTGAACCCTAACTGGTGTACTAAAAACTTTTTTGCAAGTAATATATACTATAGGTCCTATGTCTGACATTACGCTATCACTGAGTTTCTTTACCTGGCTCATGAAACACTCTTATACTGTGACCAGCATTTCACAAGCTATGTAAAACTTTTCACAACACTCCAAACTTTTTGCATCATATTATTTCAAGTTACAGACCCACATTTTATGATTGCTTACCTTCTCTAAGAATCGTTGATGTTGTTGGTTATTTTATAGGTTTCCTTTCTTACTAGAATGGTGTAATTATACCCAACCTTGTTTCCATTCAGATCCTTGATCTACCATTACTGCATGCTGCTTGAACAGTGCGAACACCCCTAAACAGCACAGCCACTCATGATACAATAGTCTCTTCTCCACCCACTGCATCATAAGTGGCTAGACAGAGATGGGGGTGTTCCCAGATCCAGGAAAGATGCAGTGGGGGCTGATCAAGAACTAAACAAACACATTTTTGTGTGGTAACACTAAAAAGGTAGGTAGCCTGTTTTTCACTCTTAAGAAGAAAAAAAGGAATCAAAAATCAAATTACCAGCTACATCAGCAATCTCTACAGAATACAACAAATTGTAACGTGTGTTTTAAACTAGAGATACCTTGAAGCCATAAGGGGGTTGTCAGCATCCCTTTAAAATCATAAATGTAGTTTTAAAACTTTTCTTTTCATATGAAGTCTCTTCCTCCATTGCCAACAAAGAGTGACACAAATGGAGACAGAGAGGAAAGCCCAATATTCTGCTTTAGTTTTCAAAAAAAGTACAAGAATGTTGTAACAGGATCCAAATCTCAATTCAATTATAGCATTACACAGACACACCACCAGACTTGAAGATGTTAAAACCCCATTCCCCTAGTCTTACCTACTGAAACCATGGTTTCATAATTCTGCACCATCACTTCCCTGTGTAGCTCCTTCTCCTGCTTGCTTAACATTTTCCACTCCTCTTTAGAAAAATCAACTGCAACATCTTCAAAGGTTTCCGGCACCTGAAACAATGTGAAATGTATTTTATTCTTGTTTTACTTAACGCATTGATAAATAGAAACATAGAAACATAGATTTTGATGGCAGATAAGGACCGCTTGGCCCACCCAGTCTGCTTATTTCCCTACCTAATGGATGAGCTGCAGATCCTAGTTAACCAGCAGCCTACTTCTTCCTACCACCACCCCCTAGAATTGCCTTATGACTGCCCCATGCATGCTTGAATTCCACCACTGTTTTTGACTCCACAACCTCCTCCAGAAGGCCATTCCATGTATCCACAACCCTCTCTGTGAAAAAATACTTCCTTAAATTACCTCTGAGCCGCCCCCCTTCTATCTTCAAATTGTGCCCTCTTGTTCTTGCACACCTCTTTTTCTGAAAGATGCTACCCTCTTGGACTTTGTTGATTCCCTTGAGGTACTTGAAAGTTTCTATCATGTCCCCCTCTCCCTCCTTTCCTCGAGGCTATACATATTCAGCTCCTTAAGTCTCTCTTCATATGTCTTCGGTGCAGACCCTGCACCATTTTAATTACCCTCCTCTGGACAGCCTCCATCCTGTCTATGTCTTTGCGATTGGGTCTCCAGAACTGCACGAGTACTCCAGATGGGGTCTCACCAATTGTCTGTACAGAGGGATAATAACTTCCTGTTTTCTACGGTGATGCCTCTCCCTATGCATCCCAGTATCCCCAGCCCTCCTTGCTGCCCTCTCACATTGCTTGCCCACCTTTAGGTAATCTGATATGACTACCCCCAGGTCCCTTTCCATTTTTGTTGTTGTTAGTATCTCAACCCCCATTGTGTACTCTTCCCCGGTTTTTGTTTCCCAGGTGCATTACCTTGCACTTCTTAGCATTGAATCTAAGCTGCCATACATTTGACCAGTCCTCTAACCTTGCCAAGTCCCTTCTCATCCTTTCCACCCCACCTTGTGCATCAACTCTGTTGCAGATCTTTGTGTCATCTGCAAAGAGACATACTTTCCTTCAGTCCCTCTGCAATGTTGCTTATAAAGACATTGAAGAGGACCGGTCTAATACTGAACCCTGCGGTACCCCACTAGTAACCCCCTTTCTTCAGAGTGGACTCCATTTACTATTACTCTCTGTGTCCTATTCTCCAGCCAATTCTTTACCCAGGCTGTCATCTTGGGACCCACTCCCAGGCTGGCTAACTTGTATATTAATCTTTTGTGTGGGACTGTGTCAAATGCCTTGCTAAAGTCTAGGTAGGCCATGTCCACAGCCCCTCCCTGATCTACTACTTTGGTCACCCAGTCAAAGAAATCTATCAGATTTGTCTGGCATGACCTTCCCGCTGTGAATCCATGCTGCCTTGGGTCCTGAGCCCCTTTGGCCTCTAGATACTCAACAATTATTTCCTTCAGAAGTGATTCCATCATTTTTTCTACCACTGAGGTTAAACTAACAGGTCTGTAGTTTTCTGCTTCTGCCTTGCTCCCATTTTTGTGAAGGGGAATCACATCTGTGTCAGTGGCTCAGTAGGTAGCACACTCACCTCCGAGGCCGGGAGATCAGAGGGCTATGGGTTCAGTTCCCACATCTGGCACATGGGTTAATATCCCAGCACTGACACTGCAGTGCAGCATGAAGGGTGCTGCACTTCTGAGGTGCCGTCTTTCGGATGAGATGTTAAACTGAGGTCCCATCTGCCTGGATTGGTGGTAGTTCAGGTGGATGTTAAAGATCCCATGGCACTTATCGAAAGAGTAAGGAATTTCCCGTGTCCTGGCCAAATTTCCCTCATTCACTAAAAATACCACCAACAGCTTAATCTGGTTCAAGGTCAGTTGGCATTCATCTGTATCCCCCTCCCGAGGTCGTGCCTGAAAATAGGCAGGATTTGTCTAGTGCACTTACCCAGTCAACAAAAGCTAAAATAAAAATAAAAATAAAAAATAAATAAATCTGCCTTCTCCAGTCCTCGGGTACCACCCCATCCTCCCATGATTTGTTAAAGAGGGTAGTCAGTGGTGTCACTAGTTCTACCCTTAGTTCTTTTAGAATTCTGGGATGAATCCCATCAGGCCCTTTGCTTTGTCCACCTTCAGTTTTAAGAGTTCTTTCAGACCCTTTCTTCTGTAAATGGGCTGGTATCAACTTCTGTATCCAGAGTGTTTCTACTGTTTGTTTTAGGTACCTCCCTACTTCCTTTGTAAATACTGAGCAAAAATATTTGTTTAGTATCTCTGCCTTTCACAGTCACCCTCTGCCCAACCTCCTTCCTCTTTATTAAGCCTCACTAACCCTCCCTTGGTCTTCCTTCACTCCCTTCTGTACCTATTAAAGGTTTTATCCCCCTTCTTAACTGAGTTGGCTATCTTTTCCTCGGTTTAGGCCTTTGCTGTTCTGACTGCCTTCCCAGCTTCCTTTTGCTTTAATTGATACAGTTCTCTGTCCTGCTCCTTCTGTGATTCCTTGTACTTCCTGAATGCTTTCTTTTTCTCTTGAACCTTCACTGCCACTTCCTTTGAGAACCATAGTGGTTTCTTACATCATTTCATTTTGTTTATTTGCTTCACACAAAGGCTTGCTACCTCTGTGATGGCAGTTTGTATTATTCCTTGTTCTTCCACCCCTCCTTCCTGCCCATTTGCTAGTGCATTCCTTAGGCACTCACCCATTTAGCAAAGTCAGCCCTCCTAAAGTCCAGTACTTTTGCCTTTGTGTAAGCTTGACTCTATTGCTGTGTTGTTAGAACCATACTACGTTCGGTAGTAGCTAGTTCCAGATGGCTACCCATTTCTACATCTGTGATCTCTCTTCATCTCCATTTGAGAGAACCTAGTCTAAGATTGCTCCCTCTCGGGTGGGCTCCAATACTAGTTGTCTAAGGCATGCCCCCTGAAGGGCATCTAGAATAACCCCACTTTTTGAAGTGGCTGCTGCAACTGCACTCCAGTTAACATCTGGCATATTCAGATCACCCATCAGAAATATCTCCCCTTTTTCTGCCATTCTAAGTATTCTTTCTATCATTTCCTTGTCCATTTCCTCCCCCTGAGAAGGGTGTCTGTATACAACCCTGTGCGGATTGTGGTGCCATTGCCGGTCTCCAAATTTACCCACAGTGCTTCTTCTCCTCCCTGTTTTCCCTTTTGTTCTGTTGCTTTGATTCCTTCCCTTATGTAAAGAGCTACTCCTCCTCCTCTTTTACCCTCCGTGTCCCTCCTGTAGATAGTGTATCCTGGTATGTTTATGCCCCAGTCATGATTTTGTGTGCACCATGTTTCTGTGACTGCCACGATATCCAGATGTTCCTTCTCCATCAAGGCCACTAATTCAGGAAGCTTGTTACTCAGACTACGGGCATTGGTACTCATTGCTCTCCATTTTTTGATGGTTTTACCTTCTTTTGCAGCATCCCCCACTGACCTGTCTACCTCAGTCTTTTTCTCATTTAGTACCCTGTTTTTTAGGAGAGGCTGGATTTTCCAGCTGCTTATCAGTGCCTCCCCTTGACTAGTTTAAATGCTTGCCAATGAAGCATTTAAACTGATTGCTCAAAGACTTGTTCCTTCCTGGACAGATGCAGACCATCCTGCCAGTATAGGCTGGTGTCCTCCAGGTGGAACCCAGTCCCCAATGAAGCCAAACCCTGTGCTCCACCATTTTTCAACCATTCATTAAACTGCATGGTGCAAGTACCTCGCCTCACTCATGTCATTGACAGGCAGCACCTCAGAGAAGGATATTGTGTGTGCTACTTGTCTTAGGCCCCTCCCCAATTCTACAAAGTCCTTCTGCACTGCTCTAATCTCCTGATTAGCCAAGTCATTTGTCCCTAGGTGGACAATGACGTCCAGCTCAGACTCCCATGCAGCTGTTCTCGTGATCCTGAGGATGCGATTCCAGTCTCTCAAGCCATGGCAGCAGGCAGGCACTTTACTTCAGTTTTCCCTGCTCCCCCCAGTTCTATCCCCCTAATAATTGAGTCCCCCACCAGGAGCTGCTTCCTTTCCTTGTGGTGTCCTCTGCCTCCTGCCTGTGGGCCTCCCTTGTGACAGTTGTCCTCA
This sequence comes from Neoceratodus forsteri, assembly GCA_016271365.2. Classification (NCBI taxonomy): domain Eukaryota; kingdom Metazoa; phylum Chordata; order Ceratodontiformes; family Ceratodontidae; genus Neoceratodus; species Neoceratodus forsteri. The sequence continues at coordinate 1,238,662,872 of CM057454.1, forward strand.
GCTTCCTTAGTCTCCTCTGCAGGTGCATCCATAGGGGAGCTCTGCTCCACCAGAATGGTGTATGGATTGTGGTGTGGAACAACTGACTGGGTGTACCTCTGTTCCACCATCCTCACCGTCCCTGAGCCCACTGTGGTCCAACTGCTGTGCTTTCTTCGCAACCTCTGAGGTAGTGGTGGTGTCTCTGGTGCTCCCTGGATGGGGAGGGTTCCTTCCTACCATCCAGTGTGGCCTGGAGGAAGGTCCCCTTACTACTGTCCAGTGTGGCCTGAAGACGGGCAACTTCCTCTCTCAGGGCAGAGAGTTGTCTGCAAATAGGGCAGCATCTCAGCCTCCAGAAAGACTCCCAGAAGACTGCTGCCCCACAGCCATTACATTGCACTACTCCCCACATTTTTTTGTGCATGTGTGTGTGTGATTGGTTTGTAATATAGAAATATATATATATATATATATATATACACACAGTATTATACAATGTGTATGCTTACATTGTCAGTGCAGTGTGCTAGAGAGGATATGGCAGTGATATGCACCTTGCACTCTTGAGGAAATGATGTCAGAACCCCAGGTATAAAGGAACTATTTCCAGGGAATTGGGTGGGGTGAGGGTGGGAAGGGTTGGGCTAAACTGTGCCTCACAAAACAATCAGCTAAAAGCTCTGACCCACCGCTACGATGAGTGCCTTCCTGTCAGCAAGATGCCCTACACAACAAATCTGCAACATTCTAACTCAGAGGGGACAGACAAGGTTCAGATTGACAGTCAGCAAAGACCAAGGAGCCTGAGGTCCATCAGTATTTAATAGAATGGGGTCAGACCAAAACCCATCCTCTGCTTTCCTAGTAGATCAGTACAAACTTAGTGGAGTAAGCACAAGGACCATGGTGCTACAATGCTAAAAATAAAACATTTTATCACATCAAAGCAGAGCACACACAACCTCCAGCATTACAAGGGCACCAGTCTCATAAAACGCGTATGCTTTATTGATGAATAAAATAAAAAATCGGAGGCAATAGCCTGACACATTTCAGATGCTACACCATCCTTTATCAAAGGCAGACTGGTGGCCTTGTGATGCTGGAGGTTGTGTGTGCTCTGCTTTGATGTGGTAAAATATCTTAGAAGATGTTTCCTGTGATGTAAGGTAATGCACCTGGGTAGGAGGAACCCAGGAAATTAATATGTCTTGGAAGAGCACAATTGGAAGAGACAAAGCTGGAATGGGATCTAGAAGTTATGATATCAGGTGATTTAAATTAGGAAAACGATGTGAAAAAGCAGCGATAAGGCAAGCAACATCCTTGGATGCACGGGTAGGGGTATTACCAGCAGAAAGCGTGAGGTAATCATCACACTCTATAAGTCCTTGGTGAGGCCACACTTAGAGTACTGTGTACAGTTCTGGAGGCCTCACCTAAAAAAAGACATAGACCATCTGGAATTCGTGCAGAGAAGAGCCACCATGATGGTGCAGGGTCTGCACCATGAACCTTGTGGAAATAGACTCAACCAGTTAAATCTATTCTCCCTAGATCACAGGAGAAATGGAGGGGACATGATAAAAACATTTAAGTATGTTAAAGGGATAAATGCATTACAAACTGGAAACCTCTTTCATGAAAATAGGACTGCTTGTAAAAGGGGGCACAATTTACACCTGGTAGGCGGTAGTTCAGAATCAATGCTAGAAAGTATTATTTCACAGAGAGGGTTGTGGATCTGTGGAACAGCCTGCCACCTGAATTGGTGACAGCTGAAACAGTCAGGGAATTTAAATGGACATGGGACAATCAGTGTAGTCACCTCAGCAAGAGCAGTAGTTAAGGGGGAGGAGGTAGTGATCTTGGACAGACTAGATGGAGTGCACAGTCACCTTCTGCCAGCAGATTTTTATGTTATTATTTTCTTATGTTCTGCAATGCTATTACTCTTTTAATATAATTTACTTTGTATGCTTCCACTCTGCTCTTGTCCCCTTCCTCTGGGTCAGCCCCAGCAACATCCCCACATTCCCTTATTTCAACTCCACATGGTTGTCCCACATGATGGTATGTGATGCAGAGGCAGGAGTTCCTGGGCTAGATGAGCAGTGGACAGAGGTGAGTGTAGAACCCATGTGCACCTGGGTCATCCTGCACTGAGTGGGGCTTTTCCTTGTTCTTGTGCTCAGTCAAGTGTCATGCTCACTGAGCCTGCAGAGGGGTACTTCATCATCATACCCCCCTCCTAGTTGCACTGTTGCTGCACTGCCACCTGTGGTCACCAAGGTAACAGTGCTATAGCAGCTACAACAACCTTCCCTCCCCAATAAAAGAAACTGTCCAGAACAAAGAATGTATTGAGGTAACATGTAAATGTTTTCCTTATCATTTATTAGTTAGCTCTCTGGTCCCTTTCCCTTTCTTTTACCCCCTTTAAACCCTGCCCCCCACCATTTTTGCTTTCCCCTTTGCCTTTCTGCCCCTCCATAGCTATCTGATCTGATTTAATTGAAAACTGATATTTTAAGACATAAATGTAAATAGATATTAACAGATTATTTATTCTCTTTCAGGACTTTGCAGCTCTCCTGATTTTCCATTACAGATGGCCTAAAAAGTTTTTTCCAGCAAAGAGGGCAAGAAATTTATTCTTTCTCCTTTCTGTCCCTGCTTTTCTTTTCTTATCCTTCCTTTTCTGGAAATGTATCTTGTGCTGTGATGTAAACATAAAATGCAATATTGACAATATTTGAATTTAATGATGGCAATAGTGAGAGATTTTCTTTAAGGAGATCCCAGTAGCAGAATAAATATAGTACTGTTAGTTTTGTTTACAGCTCCACAAGATGGTGCCTTTTCACATTTGCCCTTTTGATTTCTGTTATTTTGTTTAGCAAATCAGGTCAATTTTTAAGAAATTAGCTAAGAGACACAAAAGTGGTAACATTAAAGAACCTATTTATACACTAGTAATGAGTATTGTATTCAAAATTGTTGAAATGTGTAGTAATTGGTGTAGCACTTTTTTGTGATGTCACAGCCTTGTACTATTAGTTAAGAGAACAATGATTTCCCAGATGTTAACTAATGCCCCCTTGAAGGCACTGAGCCGAGTTGCTAGGGGCTCGCACTTATGGTGGAATGAATTCAACGATTTGTTGCTGAAATCTTTGTGGTCATTCTCCCAATTTGGTATTTTGAGTATAGCACTTTTGGAACTGGTTATTTCTTGGGCTAGCCACCCTGCAGCAGTGCACAACCCTCGTTCCTCGAGTGCAGGCATTCTACTTATTGATACTTTTGATGTACAAGGACATTTATGACAGGTCTAAACTCTGTCATATTGAAGTTGAGGCAACAAGACTGTAAATTAAATGACTGCACAAATTCTAAATATTTGTAAGCTGTCCGATTGAAGCATGCTGTATAAAAATGTATACTTCTGCTGAATGATTAATAAAATTAATAAAAAAAAGGCAATAGTAATGCACACAAAATATAAGAAAACAAAAATAAGACAAGGTTAAGCTAAAAGCAATCCCAATAAGATTTCTTTTTTGTAAAAGAAGTCTTTCAATAACACTGTTTTCATTTATAAAAAAATGAAATAATTATCTTAAACACAAGTCAGAAAGATGCCATTTATACCACTTCTGCTTTCTTCTTTCACATTAGTTTTCTTACCTCCAGCTTCATGGTTGTCCCGTTTTAGTCTCCAACACCACCTGCTTACAATTCAGAACCAGACTGCTTAGAACCCCAAGTAGCTCTTCAGAGTGTGGGACTAGAATGTGTTTGTGCTTGTTCTCAAAAATCAAGTTCTCTCTACAGCTTCTTGTGCTCCTGTTTCTACTGTTGCTGCATTCAGAAATTGAACTGCACTTCCTGTTCACAAATGAAAACTCCTACCTCTCTAGAACTAAAGTTCACTTCCTACCCTTTTGGAAATATGTCCCTAAACTATTCTCTTTGGCTCATTAATATTCATGACATGCAGCAGCAGGGGAGGGATTCCAGAAAATGGAAATCCCTTAAAGAGGAAAAAAATGTTGTAGGTGCAGTATTAGTCCTTTTAAGAACAGATCCAGAAACAAATGATTTGATACCTTTTATTGGACCAACATGGATGTTACAGAATAGAACAACGTACTCTAGCTTTCAAACCAACCAGGTCCTTCTTCAGAAGCTTTATCCAGAACAAATGGTTTGATACCTTTTATTGGACCAACAAGGATGTTACAAAGAGAACAAAGAGCTCTAGCTTTCAGACTAACAAGTCCTTCTTCAGACTCTTAATGAGAGTTATTTAGAAAATCCCATATTATTAACACTTAGAACATGCAGAAAAAAAACAGAAATCATTTTCATTGGTTTAAAGCAGGCCTTCAGAAATAATTAAAGTGATATTGGAGAGCTTGAATATCTAAAGAGTGATTTCAGCTGAACTAAACTAAAAAGTCAAAGGTTGTTCAAAGATAACAGCAGACGGTACCATGTATCAGTCTAATGGACAAAAAAAAAAAGAACCTTAAGATTCTCTTCTAGTAAATTACACATCAAGTAAAGAAAACCTGCCTAAGACACACATTTTGCAAGTGATGCCACAGTGCATCATTCTTCTCAGAGTAGAACTGTTCATAATGAGCTGACCCTCAAGAAACAACTACCAGTTAAAATGTAACATATAACCAAGTAAAAAAAAAAATGATGAGTCCCAAAATTATAGCATCAGAAATTATCTATACATGGCATATAGAATGATGAAAATAATGTATTCCCAAGCTGAGTAAGTGTATCACACTGAGGAAAGTACAAAAAGCTGGAAATATATTCCCAACGTACTCTCAACAACCTATTGTGTTAAGACCTTGTTGTAACAAGATTTTATACATGACAATATCAACTGTCAGTGTAAATGCCAGATAAAAATAGTGCTAGTAAGGGACCCCCAAGAAAGTGAGACTAAGCGGCCTGATATGTACAGATTTCAAGAAAATGTCTGTGTATAATCAAAATAATACATATATATAGAAACAGTCTAAGGAATCCAAACCAGAATTCTTAGGGATTACCCCCTTCCCCCTCAGGGGAAAGTACTTAAAATGAAGTAAATGTACATGAATCCTAATACACCATCCTAATAAGTACAGAGTGTAAAAACATTACAATATATACTTAAATTACAGAACTAGCTTAAGGAAGTAAATATCCACTCTAATATGAGTCCAGAGTCCTAACCACAATGACAACATAATGTAATGTACCTGAACATAAGTTTACTTCAATATCCCCACAATATTCACATCCACTATACTCACATAACCACACATCTCAAATACCCATATCAAACATTCAATGTGCCACACATTAAAGAGGAAGGAGCACATACAGAGCTGACATCTCATGACTGAGGCAAAGCCAGAGAACCTTTCGGTCAAGATGAAAACACACAATATAAAATGGGCAAGGAAATCCCAGTGTCCTGATTGTCGAAGACTTGGGTCTAGCCATGGTGGCAAGAGAGCACTACCAATGGATAAAAACAAGTCCCCGTCAACCAGCGCAACTCATAGAATTCATAAGCCACTTACTTCCTAATTTCCATTACAAACATTGCTGCAACTTTTACTCATATATAAAAAAACTTCAACTAGGCCTCAAAAATGAAAATAAGTAAGTAAATAATGTAATGTTATTGTCACTCAAGAACCCCTCCCTACACACATACACCCATTTGAAAAAAAACAAGTACACTACTTTTCAGAGTTTTCATTGCTGGTGCTTACTTGATGCCCATGAATAATCCACCTCCTATCCCTACCAGTTTGCCAGAGAACTTTCTGTTCCTTATCTGGTAACAGATAAAATTAGGTTCTGTCTCCACTTGAGGCTTGTGTGTGTGTGTGTGTGTGTGTGTGTATCTGTGTTTAGAAAATGGGCAAAAGAATCCTAGTCTTCCTATTATCTAGCACATCCATCTAAGCGGGTGGGTATTTTTCAACAGAGCCCACTTTAAAAAAGTGCCAATTCAGGGTGCCTCTTACTTACAATATCTTTGGGCACCCTGAATTTGCAGTCTGACCAGATGCCATTTTTTTCTCTCACTTAGTGACAGTTGCTGATGAAGCTGGTATCTGACCAAGCCCACCACCAAGAGAAATCATGGCCCCCACAACCTCATGAAGCCAAACCAACAGAAACTAGAAGGGGGAAGGGATCAGATCCATTTCAATGCAGTAGCTGCTCCTTGCTGCTTTTAAATTGCTTCTAGTTGATTTCTTGGTAGAAGGTTATTTTTTTTCTTACTACTTCTAAGGGGCTAACATGGAATTGTTTTGGGGCTGTTGGACTTTTGAAATCTATTTTGGTGTGCTGTAAGCGGGCTGACTTGTCTTGTTGCTCACTTAGTAGCAGGCTAAGTTTTTCTTACTTCTTAAAAGGGACTAGCAGGAAACTGTTTGGGAGCTGTTGAAACTTTGAAACCTATTTTGGTGTGCTTTAAGTGAGGCTGTCATTTCTTTAAATTGGAGGCCTGTTTCTTCTGCTTTCTTCCAATTCTTCTGATTTCAAACCTATTCTGGTGTGCTTATATGGGGGCTGTTCTGGTGGGACTGTTTCTTTGAATTAGAAACCTATATCTTCTAATTTCAAGCCTATTTTGGTGTGTTGTTGGTGAGGCTATTTTAATTTGAGACCTGTTTCTTCTGACATCAAACCTATTTTTTTTTGCTTTTAGTGAGGTTGTGTTTGTTTTTGGCTGTTTTCACTAGCTGCAAAGGTTAATGCATGATAGGGGAAGGGTGCTAATTGTCTGACCAGGGACCTCATCTACCCGATTGTTTCTGGAGGGCACAGGCTGGTCCCACCCTTCCTGCCCCTCACCCCACCCACCCCAGGTATATAATTTCTTTATATCAGGGTTCTGACATGACTTCCCAAAAGGCAAAGGACATGCACCTGTCATAGCAGAAGCAGACATCCAGGAAAGGAACAGCAGCAAGTGAAGAGGTGATAACTGCAGCACAAGGAGCTTTCATTTTTACCTGTTTGCATTGGTGTTTGGATTGTGAAAAGGAGGAGTAGGAGTTAGAAGGAGATTGTGCAATAGTTTCTTATATGAACTTAAAAGGCAGCTGCTCAATCTGTCTAAAGTATATAATAAAGAGGGTAAGGGAAATTGAGAAAAGGAGAAGTATGTTTTGCAATGATAGAGGGGGAGAGGAGAGACTTGGGGGAGGAGCATTGGGTGTCCTTCATCTAGAAGGGTGGGGGTTGCTGATAGGTGATGAGAGCAATGGGTAGGGTGGTAGGTTGCAACAACTGTGGTCCACTAATCTTTCTAAAAATTGTGTGGAGAGTGGGTGGATGATTAATGTGCAACAAAATAGAGAAATTTGAAAAGGAGATTGAGGGTCTGTAGGAGGAGCAAAGACAAGCAAGGCAGACTGGAGGAGGTTATAGCCCAACAATGGAGATAGGGAGGAAGGGAGATGAGGAGGGAGGGCAATTTGGGCCAACAAGTGGGTGGAGAGGGCAGAAGAAGGGAAGCAGAGATGGGAGGCCCAGGTCAAGAAGAAAGGCATCAGCAGAACCCAGTTCATGGGAAAAAAGACAGCAGGAAGGAGGAGAAATGGACTGGTGAGGGGAGGAGGAGAAGTGGCAACAATTATGAAGTTGAAAGGAGGGAACAGGCTAGTATGAGGAGGAAGGAAGCAAGCATAGGAGAAGGGTCTTCAGAAAATCATTTTGCAGTACTAGAGGGAAAGGAGGAGGAGGGAGGTGATGAGATTGGAGGATTAACTGATAGAAGTCTGGATGAAACTGGATTGGGGGAAGTTCTGCTGGGGGAATTACAACAGGGATGGAAGGGGGCACTACTGCACAGGAGGAAAATGAGGAGCCGGGAGCAAGAGGTGGGGAGGAAGGGAAGCAAGAAATTAGTAAGAGGGGTGGAATCTTAGAGCTGGGGGACTCAATACTAAGAAGAGTCAGGTGGGGTAGCAAAGGAGAGAGGCATAGTCGCATTTGGGAGGAGGCCATGCTGGGAATTACATCAGAAAGGGTGGGACAATCTGTTCTAAAATATACTAGAAGAGATAGGGAGAAACCACATTTAATTATACATTACGGGACAAATGACCTGACTGACAGGACAGTAGATATAGTCTAGAGGAGGGTTGAGGAACTAGGATAATTATGTGAGGGGGCAGGAAGATCAGTAACTTTCTCAGAGATACTTTCAGTGCACAGGGCAAGCACAGCAAGAAAGCTGAGAATAAAGGATTTTAATCAATGGCTAAGAACCTGGTGTCATGTTAAAGGATATAGACTGGTGGAGGGAGCCCTGGGAGGACAGTAGTCTCTGTGCTAAGGATAGACTACACTTGAGTGAGGAGGGGAAGAAAGTATTGAAACAGAGAATGGAGGCACACATAGAGGTAGTTGAGAACTTAAACTATGATTGGAGGGTGGCAAGTGGGCAATGGACATGCAGAAACCACAGACTGGGAAGACGTATGAGCTTACCCCCTATAACAGTGACTAAGGACAAAGGGCAAGTACTAGTGGTGATGCTAGTAAAGGAGGGTGGAAGGGACGGGGTGGTGAAGGGGAAAGGGTGGAAGGTGGTGACCTTGAATGCTAGGAGCCTGGGGAAGAAAACTGCGGAGCTACAGACTCTCATGTCAGAGGTGGGAGGTGGACATGGCAGCCATCACCAAATCATGGGTCACCCAATACAATGACTAGGTTTTGTCAATACCAGGGTACAGGATTTTTCGTAGGGATAGAGTGATTAGAAAGGGGGGGTTGGCACTATATGTGAGGGAAGGACTGAAGTGAGTATGGGAGGTGGGGAGTATGGAGTCACTATGGATGCAAATCCAGGATTCCAAGAATAGGACTGTCAGGATGTGAGTGGTGTACAAGCCACCTTCTCAGACAAAGGAGTTAGACAGGGAACTAGCAGGACAAATCAGGAGGATCTGGGAGAAGGGTAGTGTGGTGGATTGTGGGGGACATCAACATGCCAGGAGTGGATTGGAGTACCCCAACAACCAGGAATAGAAAGGAGCAGGTACTGACGGATGCCTTCCAGGACAGCTTCTTGATGCAAATGGGCAGCAAACCAATCAGGTTAGGGAATACCCTTGACCTTGTGCTGGCAAACGGGGAGTTTGTGAGAGAATTGAGGGTGGAAGAACCACTGGCAGGGAGTGACCACCACTCAGTATGGTTCACGTTGGATATGGGTAAGGAAGGAGTGGAATCCAATACAAAGATGCTGGACATCAGGAGGGCCAACTTCAGGAGGATAGGGAAATGGTAAAAAGGTACCTTGTCAGAATTCAACCTAGTATGGGCACTAACAAGAGGCGAGAGATCATAAAGCTGGGGACAGTGGAGGCAACCAGAACCAGCAGCAAGGCCCAGAGCAAGAAGGCTAGAGCAAGGAAATCTAGCTGAGTGAGCAAGGAGGTCATGGAAAAGGTAAGGAGGAAAAGAGCTGCCTTTAGGAGGTACAACAAATGGGGGGAGACAGGAAGGAGTACCTGAAGGAATTGAAAGCAGTGACAAGGGCAGTAAGGGCAGCCAAGGCGTCTATTGAGCTCAGGCTGGTGAAGGACATTAAGAAGGAGGAACAGGACTCATATGTCCCACAGATTTAATTCTACCTACCTACGCTGTCTATTATTGACACTGAAAGTCTTTCTGCTATGTATTATTTTAATGTCCATGAACATGGAACCTTTGCAAAAGAGCCTCCTTGGCTCAAAGGTTGTCATTCCAAAACTGAAATAAATGAAAAGGAAAAATGAAAAGGACTTCTTCAGGTACATCAGGGAGAAAAGGAGCGGTAAGGACCATATAGTAAGGGTTAGGAAGGAGTGGAGTTGGGTAGAAGCAAGGAGTTGTAAGGCAGGAGTGCTAAATGATTACTTCTGCTTGGTATTTACTAAGGAGAAGAGGGAGGGTGATACCAAAGGGGAGGGAGGGCAGAAACAGAGGGGGAGGGGTGACTGACTGGGAGATTATGGAGGGCAGTGCTCTGGAGGGTTTGAGGGCACTGAGGGTGGACAAAGTGCCAGGTCCAGATGGCATCCACCCAGGGTACTGAAGGACTGGCAGAGGCCCTGGTGGGATCTTTAGCAGACCTATTCAATGCCTCACTACACTCAGGGTGTGCACCTCAGGATTGGAGGATGTCTCGTGCGGTGCACCTCCACAAGAGCGGCCCCAAGGATGAACCGGGGAACTACAGACCAGTGAGCCTCACTTCCATTGTGGGTAAGCTGATGGAGACTATCCTGAAGTTGAGGCTGGTGGCCCTCCTGGAGGCCAAAGGGCTACAGGTCAGCAGACAGCAAGGCTTCATAAGTGGCAGACCCTGCCAAACCAACCTGGTGAAGTACTATGACTGGGTAACCAGGCAATTGGATGGGGGCCATGCAGTGGATGTTCTGTATCTAGACTTCATTAAGGCATTCGACTTGGTGCTGCATGGAAGGCTGGAAAGTAAGTTAGAAGGCAGAGGGGTGAGTGCAAAACTGGTGAGATGAGTAGGGAACTGGCTTCAGGAAAGGCAACAGAGGGTGATGGTGGGTGGGAAGCTATCCTCCTCAAGGGTAGTGATGAGTGGTGTTCCACAAGGCTTGGTGTTGGGACCAGCGTTGTTTGGGATATTCATTGCAGACATATTTATTGGGCATCAAGAGCAAGACCAGTCTGTTTGCTGATGACACCAAGATGGGAGTGGTGTGGATGACCTAGGGGGATGGCAGGGGTTGCAAGATGATCTGGAAAAGTTGGAAACCTGGTCGGACACCTGACAACTGGGGTTTCATGCAAAAAAGTGCAAGGTGCTGAATTTTGGGGTGAAAAACACAGGGAGAAGTTACCAGCTGTGGGGAGTGTAGCTAGCCAAGAGAGAGAGGAGGAGAAGGGTCTGGGGTGCTCATTTCGGGGTCAATGAACAACTCGGCACAATATAGAAAGGCAGCTGCAGAGGCCAACAAAATGCTGGGTCACATTGGAAGGGTATATCCTCGAGGAGTGGGGAGGTGATTCTGCCACTGTATAGATCATTAATTAGACTGCACCTGGAGTACTGTGTGCAGTACTGGTGCCCATATCTGAAGAGGGACATTAAGTTACTAGAAAGGGTGCAGCACAGGGTAACAAAGATGGTCAAGGGGCTGGGGGACTTGTCATATGAAAGGAGACTCAGGGAGTTGAACATGTACCCATTGGAGGAGAAGAGGGATGGGGGGATATGATTAAAACCTTCAAGTATATGAAATGAATAAACAAGACAGGTACGGAGGGGCTGTTCAAAGTAAGGGAAGGGAGGGAAACCCAGGGCCATGATATGAGACTGGAGGGAGGAAGGTTCAAGAGAGAGATGAGGAGATACTTTTTTACTGAGAGGGTGGTGACTGGGTGGAATGTGTTACCAGCAGAAGTGGTATCCAGTAGAACAGTGGACTGCTTCAAAAGGGTCTGGGATAGGGCAAGGGGGAGGGTCAAGGGAGGGAAGGGTGGGAGGAGCAGCTGCAGAATAAGGGGTGCTAGCTGAACATTCGAGCAGACTTGATAAACCACTAGGCCTTTATCTGCTGGCAAATTTCATATGTTCTTATGTTCGTAACAATTAAAAGATTTTTCTGAAAATAAAAAAACAATGTATTTACACACCACAACAAACTTTCACGAATGTATGCAATTACTTCTGGCTTCCAGTCCCTCAAAAACCAGCTGTGGCAGTACTGAGAGCAAGCCATCAGCAAGTGTGCATGCCCAGGCAGCCAAACTTAACAACTGCTGCCTCCGCTCCATAGACCACACTGCTATCATGCCACTAGTGTGCTGACCCCATTTTTGTGTACCACCGTGGCCTCTGACTACACATACGCACAAATTACCCATCCCCATACATTTCACTGGACCAAGCAATGTATCTCCTTTTGCTACACACCAGAATAAATTATTTCATCTCCAGCCAACAGCGGACATCATTGCACACCATGCTATCTTCTGCAGGCAAGAACCGCAACACCTGTTCGCCCTAATATCAAAATGTCCACAAAAACAAAATTTACTCTTTCATGAACTGCCTGGTCTTCTATAAGGAAGTACACTCCACTGCTGACTGCATTTATGCTCTCTCTTTCTTTATTCATGTCCTGATCACTATAGCAACAGCTACCAGTTAAAAAAAACAAACAAACTTCTATTGTCGGGTGGGGGTTAAACAAAACACAAATGAAACAACAAAGAAAAAGGTGGTGCATGATGCTGTTGGATGGGAGTTAAACTGCATACAACCAGCATGTTTTCTAGTGCAGGTGGCAGAACTATTTTATTACAGAACCTATATTATTTTATTAACAATTTATTATTAAACTTTTTGTTTTACAGTGCCATTTTCGAAGTATAATAATATCCTCCAGGGTGGGTGGTATAGCCCAATACCGCCCACCCTGTCAGGTATGGTTGCTTGCATGTGTGCCAGGGGAACTCTGAAGAATTATGAATTCATGTATGCAACGTTACCATTCTGTGTGGGGGAAGGGTGGGAGCATTCTACTACTGGAATAATGAAGAGCTTTGAATTTTTCTACTCCAAGGTAAACAATCATGCACTGTATTGAATGTGAAGAAAGATAGAAGACTGATAGGTGAAAAACATATGTTGAGGGACTATTTTACATTATTTAGCAAGAGTTTATTATATTTTTTGTGTCTTTGAAAACTTTTAGTGTGTTTGTTTTTTTAACAGTTGCCAATGGGCCCATTTTGTATTTAAACAAAGACACACCAGGGACATTGGGGATACTAGGTTCCCCCATGGTCAGGGGGCTGAAGGCATGAGGCTTTGCCTCATGTTTAACTACACCCCCATTTGGGGAAACCTAGTACCACCAATGCCCTGTCTTGCCTTATTGCACAAGTGCTGTTCCTACCCTCCAAAAGGTCTCTGGGAATCTGACTTCCCAATATCAAGTTCCCACCATGACCTGGCATACTTTTGTGCAAGAATCAGCTACCCTGCCATCACCTACATAACAGAAAGGGAAAGGGGAAATTGTTTAACCAATGTGGTGCCCCGAAGGTGATAAGATGAATGTTAACATGTACTGGGTTTCCACATCAATATAAAAGGGGAAAATAAAGCAACTGTTTAGATGACACCAGTAACTTGCACACAAATTACTAACACAGGTTCCAAATGAGTGGGTGGTGGCACCAGACAAAGAGAAGCGAGAGTCAGAAATAGGTTCCAAATACTTCTCAGGATTTTTATTCATACCAAACCAGGGAGGGGAAACAGTCACGGGGAACACATTTTATCCCTACTCTCCTGTATGAGGAGAACTCTAAATGCAATGACTGTAACAGCTCCGCTTTATGAGCGGTCTACACTCTATACCCTATATGAGGGTGACTCTATGCACACTTTCAGTGGTCCACTATAACAGCTCCACTTTACAAGCGGTCTATACTCTAAGTTAGCAAATCTCTATACAATCTTCAACTACTACTCTGAGGTACACCTCTATCTAGGGCCTATTATCTGAAGTACTACACTCTAAGGAACTCTAAAATGTATTACTGTAACAATCAACATTAGTCATAAAAGGCAGTTCATGCATGGATGAACTTTCTCTGTTGTTGGTAAGAAACTGGGTTGCAGGATAAAACAAAGGGAACACCTGGCTAACTGAGCTAACAACTAGAGTACTGCAGAGAGGATTTTGTACAGGCCATGAGTCTCTCGGCCACACCCCACCTCTCTAGGGTTGCCGGATTTTTAGGAACAAAGCAAAGATTTTCCTTGGCTCAGAACCCACTGAAGGCTGCCATAATTGAAGCACAAAAAAACCCAGCCACAGTCCTGAAGAAGATGAAGAAGAAGAAGATGCTGACCAACCGGCCCAAAGTCCTCTTCTGGACTGCCAGGACACAAGGAAGAAGCAGAAGGCACTGACCAACTGGCTCTAAGTCCTCTTCTGGACTGCTGGGACACAAGGAAGATTCTGAAGAAAAGAAGTCTGTGAATTGTGAGCAACAACAGGGTTCTGAGCACCAAGGCCGAATGAGCCAAGGACTACGTAAAATAAGAAGCAGGATGGTAATGCAAAATACTGTACTCTGGCAGAAGATCTGGATAACACTTCAATACAAATGGTAAAACAAGAAAACGAATGGTACCTATATACCAGGCCAGGCCATACTTTGGGGAAACTTTGAAGAGCTGAAAACAATAAACAGGATGTTGCAAATGACTGCGGCACAGTTCCTTGAAGATCTGCTGCTGGCTGCTTTGAAGATGCACTGGAGACAACTTTTGGAGTACAGTGAAGAAGATTGATCTGGATAATAATAGTGAAAAGATTCTGGAAAGCTTCATTGACTGACTCGAACACCTTGTAACTGGAAAGGCTGGTAACAAAGCTATATCTTCTGTCACATCTGCTGCTTGTAGCAATAATAGCATGCAAATAAAGTCTCAGTTCTTGTTGCAGTGGTCACTTATTCAGTCTTAATGTCCAAATCACAGTAAATATACAGGCAATTCACTTTTCTGGTTGAACCCTAGCACTGGTGGACCTATCTAACAGGGTCCCTCTGACTAGATCGGGTTCTTCCTGTTACTGCAATTCTGTATGGCTAGCTAACCATCTAGGATCACTAATGCTGCTGGGCCCCTATAACACCTGGGGAATCTAAATGGCTAGCAGTGTGTCTAACTTGTCCTTTTAAATGGGAGTGCACATAGTGGTGGGCCTAACTTGCCCCTTTGATTAGCAGTGGCCCTAATTTTCCCCTTTAAGAACTGGTGGGCCTGACATGCCCTTTTAAGAACTGGTGGGCCTGACTTGCCCTTTACACAGAGGTGGACCTAACTTGCCCCTTTAAGAACTGGTGGGCCTGACTTGCCCCTTTATGTAGCAGTGGGCCTAACTTGCCCCGTGGGTCCTGGGCTCCCCTTGTGCCTTTAATTCAACATTTGGGCCTACAATGCCCCTGTAAGAACTGGGCCTGGCTTGTCTGGGCCCTCTCTTATTGCTGGGCCTTTATCTAGTGTGCCCCGTTAAAATCACTGGAACACTCTGTACCCCTGGCCCCTTTAAATTGCTGTGCTTCTTTAAATAATAGGCCTTTCTTGAGTAGGCCCTTTTAATCACTGGCCACCCTGTAACTGTGACCTTTTTAAATTGTGGCTTTACTGGACTGAGTCCTTTTCAGATACACTGTGGCCCCTTTCTGATCACTGGGCTTTTCCTGGGTGAGCACCTACAAACACTCTGGGCCCTTTTAGTTGTATACTGCAAATGCACTGGGGCCTCTCCTGAACAAACCCCTTTAAAATACCTGGGCCTGTCTTCTGATCGGGACTCCTTTAATCACACAGGTTCCTTTACTGCTGGGCTGGCTTGAGCTACACTGCCACTCTTCTGCTGAGCCACACCTCTCTCTCTCTCTCTCCTGGATATTTATATCCTTCTTTAGGCTTTTCCTTATCTGACCCCTCCCTTGAGGGCATCATTACACTCTGAAGGCTATACTTATTTAAATGAGGAGCTCCTGGCCCACCCTTCATGGAGCCTGGCCATTTTGTCTTGCACCTAGCAAAAACCTAGCAAAAACTGGTTAAAATAAAATAAATAGTCTTTTCACAGTTTCAGAGTGGACAGCACGTTGCAGTGTGCTGCTGCTGACTCACCACACCACTGGGAAGCAGGATCTGAAGACAGAAGGCGACGGGGGGGGGCTGCTTGAGGGGAAAGAGTGCTTCAGGCAGGCGTAGGATGACTGGGGACTTCACAAAAGGTCCTGGGGCTGCACAAACGATGCGGCTGTTCTATCGCCTCCTCCATGGGTCCAAAACATTTTTTTAAATAAAATAACAAAATGGGCACCAAGCCCTCTCAGGAACTCAACGGGACATTTCTTAACTTCACAGGCAGCTCAGGATGGCACCGTAAACTGGACAGCTGTGCAGGTACATTTTCTTCAGTGACTGGAGGCAGGGAGGCACACAGCAAAAGCCCTCAGGGACAGCTTCAGCCCTCCTGGCAAGCCCTTCTTGTCCCTCCTCACTTTCTGTGTCCTCACACCTCCACAGTCACCATGATTCTCTGTAACAGAAACTAATTTTCAAAACTACAGCACTCTGTATTCTGGTTCTGGAAACATGGCAGGTGCCACACAGTGGGCATTCCATCAGCTTGGCCTAACATTCCATTAGCTGCAGCATGGCATAAAGGCTTAATTTGTGCATTATTTCCAAGCTACTTACAATAATTTTGGCAGGCTTTGTAGTAAGGTTAGATGTTGGCATTTTAAACTGGGCACCTGGGCATTTTTAGGGCACCTTATTACTATATGGAGGCACCTATAGCTGGCACTTTTCTATTCTTTATTTTTCTGTGGTGCCCACAACTCTGGTGCACTACAAAAGGAAAGGCACACTATGCCAGAACTTGTTTCCAGGTGCAGCCAGGGAGCACAAGGAAGTTAAATGACTTACTTAGGAGTGTCACCCAGTATGCAAATGGGGGCTGATGGGATTCAAAGCCAGGTCTCCAGGATTGCAGCTTAGTGCTCTTAACCATTATGCTGTACTACCTCCTAAGGGCAGTATACTCTCCTAGCTACATACACCACCACAACCCGGGAACCAACACCACCATTCTCTGAAGTAGGACTTGGCCCCTGAGGCAGTTTCTAAAAAGGGCACTGACAAACTTTATTCCCCCCAGTTTCACAAAACTAATCGTAGGAGACATACAGAATTTTATTTATTTATTAGTTTTTGTTAACTGCTTAAGTGCAATAGACAAAAACAATTGTGTATTTTCAGGCACAACCTGAGAGAAATACATACAGAGGAACAGCATTGTGACAGTGTAAACACTACACTGGGAAACAAGAGGTTAATATCTTGGCTGAGGTTGAGGAAACGCACATAATGCAACATGAACAGGCAAGGGGAGATGCCTCCCCAGGTATTGCTGATTAGAGGGATAGCTGAAAGGCAGAGAGAATCCAGCAAGGAGTCAGTTGGAAGCTGGAAACTGCTACAGGGAGGAGATACTACTAGGCAGAGAACCCTGCAAGATGGAGAGTGGAATGTAACAAAAGGAACCACAGCAGAAAGCCAAGGAGAAACATAGAAACATAGATTTTGACGGCAGATAAGGACCGCTTGGCCCACCCAGTCTGCCCATTTCCCTACCTAATGGATAAGCTGCAGATCCTAGTTAACCAGCAGAGAAAGGCTAACTGCTGGAGAGGGCTTTTGGGGAAAAGCTGAAACCTGCTGCTGAGAAAGAGACCTGAGGTAAAGAATCAGCCTAGCCAGCTGGGGCCAAGAACAGTGAATGGAATGTACTGCTAATAACAGCCTGCACCTAAGGCTAAAGGGAAAACTGGTTGTGTTTTGTTTGAGGCTGTGTGTTCAGAAACTGCTGGGCCACAAACTGTTTATGCTTTGTTTGAGACTGTGAGTTCAGAAACTGCTGGCCCACATAGGTGGTTCAAAGAGTCCTTTTGTCAAGTCAACCTGAAAGAAACTGTTTTGTGTTAACCTTTGTTTCCTGAACAGGCTGGAGAAGTTGAACTGACTGTGCATGCTTTTCTGGAGCAATAACTTACATTTGGAGCAATAAAAGTACATTTTCTTCTGTGAACTTTAAACCCAGCATGTTGCCTCTCTATCTACCATAGACCAGCTTGTCACAAACATATTACAGGTGACAACACAGTACAACATTACAAACACAGTTTAGCAAAATGATGCAGACTCAGTTATAGGTGATTACAAACACACACATTAAGCAGTTTAAAATTAGGGTTGCTTAGATCTGATTCTGATGGAATCGGTTCAAGTTTATTTGCAGGGAAAACTCCATTGAGCACTTTCGTTTACAAGGAGGTCCTGGTAGGACAACTCGGTATAAAGTATACATAACATTACAATACAAAACAATGCAGTAACGTTGTGATACATCAATGTTGAACAGTGTTGAGACAGGTAAACAATGTACGCTTGATTCCCTGTCCATATGCTGAGTGATACCCTTGTCCGGTGTGAGACAGATCTGGCAGGGCACTAGTGCCTCTAGGTGTGCTGAGTAAAAGTTCTGTGTAACTAGGACATACTGTGCAGTGTTACAGATCTAATCCCCCCACAGAGGAAGTTAGCAGGGGTTTGTAGTCCATTAGCTTTTACAGGTCTACAGAACTTCCTTTTGTGCTGCTGTCCATTTTTTATTTGGTTATTTAGCAGCTATTTTTGTTAGTGGGTTTGTTAGTGAAAGGGCATTCACTGCCAGGAGGGTTCTTTAGCCTGAAACAGTAGGTTTGTAATGTATTGTGAGCTTTAGCTCAATTCCTAGATGGAGGGGGTCATGTGACCCATGCTATTTCCAGGTCTCGGGGCTTAAGGGAAGTGCTCATGTGATGGAGCTGGCACTGGGTGAGTGGGTGCGTGGCCATGGCATAATGCACCTAAGAGCGTCGTGTCACGCACGTGTCTAGCGTGTTTGGTGGGTGTGGCATGCAAAAATCTGACTCCATTGTGAGTACTACTGTTAGAAACCAACTCCCCAAGACTGCCTGTAAATCTATTTTTATATACTCAGATTGTTAAAGAGATACAAATGGGGGAAAGAATAAGAACCTTGGAAGGGGAATGGGGTAGCAAATGCTGTTCATGTGCAATGTACCTTCTAACAGATAGAGAGGACCCTAATGTGGGGATCCACTGCCAAAAATGTAGCTATATAGAATGCTTGTAGGAGGAAATTGGTCTACTAAACATAAACTAGAAGTGTTGTGTAAGGACCAACATGTTATGCAGCAACAAATCCGACTTTTAAATCAGGAACAGGTACCAATGTCTTCTCACAGTCGAGATATTGGAAATGGTGAGCCCTCAGGTACAAATGTGCATATAGGCAAAGATATACTTACAATTGATAATGAGAGGCATAGAAAAACGCTTATAGATTATGAAACTAGCAATAGTCCAGATACCATGGATGAGTAGGACACAGTTGAGTGCAGTAGGAAATTGAAAAGAAGACATAGAGCTATGGAATTCATCATCCCATTACAAAATAGGTTCTACAGTCTATCTCAAGAAGCAAATGGCACTGAAAACCCTTCTAGTTTGACAAATGTCACCAATGCAGATAATTTTAGCACACCAAGTTTACCTTCCACCAGCACACATGCTATAGAACAAAGGCTGTAAGTCCTGTACCTTTGAATACCACAGTAAAAAATTCTTTGGCAGCTACTAATTTTGTGTCTGTTAACACCTGTGCCTCAGCTCCAGAGCAGGATGGGGGACCTGAGCCAAGTGCATTACCAGATGTATCAGATACTTTTGTATGGTTAGAACAAGAAGCCAGGGAGGAAACTATCCCTATGAATAACGACATGGATCTAGATCCCAGGGTACCAGTAACAGCTATGCCTGAGGGTGATAATCATATCTTACCCACAGAAATACCATCCGATAATTTAGTCAGACAGGCCCAAAACGGGTCTGACAATAACAATGATGTACAAACTATGGGTACATATAGCTAAAATGAGGAACAAAGAGAAGAATCCAGGCATCGTCAGATATTTGTCTTGGGAGACTCCGTGATAAAACACATTGACCGCATTATTTGTAACCCAGACAAAATAAATTGTACCTCCAATAGCTACGGGGGGGGGGGGGGTGGCAAAATTTCAGACTGGACAATAATGATCAATACACTCTTAAACGATGCAGGGAAGAGGCCCCTAGTGGTTATTCACATTGGTACAAATGACATTAACACTTCTAGTATAGAAGAAATAAAAAGGATTTTACCGTACTAAGTGAATTTCTAGTAGCCAAAGGATGTGATACTACATTTTCTGAAATTTTCCCTGTACCTAGGTCCTCAGCATCTATAACAACAAAAATTAAGAATGTAAACAACTGGCTCAGGAAATGGTGTCTCATCAGGGGGTTTGCATGTCTGACACACGGGGAAAATGTTGTGAATCGACCCCGCTTGTTTTGTTGGGATGGTTTACACTTTAGTAAAAGGGGGAGCAACGTGCTTGGCAGAAAGATCGTAGCCCATATAAATAATCATTTAAACTAGATAGTGGGGGGAGGGGCTAAAATATCGTATTCAATGTGGAGCTCACTGTCATCAGGTCTTGCACATATTAAGCAGTTGAAACATGGATATAATATTATAATAGTGCATGCAAGAAGTCTCAATGTTGTCAAGAGAACTGAGCTAGAAACAATCATACACAAACTTGATATTGAGGTAGTGGCTATAACTAAAACACAGTGGGACAACTCATCAGATTGGATAAGGGATGTACCTGTTTTCAAGTTATATTATAAGGCTAGGGAACATAGGATAGAGGATGGTGTATGCATCTATGTTACAAATTCAGTTTCCTCCCATACAATGCAGCTACTTGAGGAGTCAACAAACAACTTAGAATCAATTTGATTAAGCTTGAACTTCCAGGCTGACCATCTATAATATTGGAAAATTGTTACAGGCCTCCAGGATCTTGTGTCGAGGACACCAATGCTTTGTTGCAAGAGATGGCTCAAGCATCAGAGTTGGGCAACACAATCATCAAAGGAGATTTTAATTTCCCAGGAAATGATTGGGAAAATTTAAAGGGGCAAAACTGAACAAGAATATCAATTCCTGGACATGTCTATAATTTGTGATTTAGAACAGTTGGTCTGTGAGTCAACAAGAGGTGGTAATGCCCTGGATGTAATACTAACAAATATCAGTGACATCATAAACCATGTTTCCACCTTGACCACCACTAGGAAATAGTGACCATAACATGATCACTTGTACATTAAAAACACATAATAAATCTACTAAAATCAATACAAAAATAAGAAATCATAATGGAACTAATCTAAATCGTATTGCACAATATTTGGAAGTTATTAACTGGTATCAGCTACTAAATGACTTAGAATTGAAGAGGCTTGGATCAGTTTCAAGGAAATTTTGAACTCAGTAGTAAGTGAATTAGTTCCATTAAAAAAATAAATACAACAAAGGGGATAAAGTATAAAATTGGATGTAAGCAGGAATCAAAAAAACAATTAAAACTTAAGGTTAAAGCATATAGGAAAAATAAGTCAAGTTACATGAAAATACAAAAATTATTAAAAAAAGATAGAAAACCAAATTCAAAATCACTCATAGTAAAGATATTAAATTACTCCATTCTTACATTAACTCTAATAATAAATCATTGGCTCAGAGTATATGGCCTATCTATCACAATGGTAATATCATAAGAGAAAACGCTAAAGTAGTAGGCTCTTTCAATAACTACTTCTGTTCAGTTTTTACACCAAAGGCAGTTAATACAGATATTACAGTTACGAACAGTGGCAGCACCCACAAGTTTTCTTCTGAGGAAGTAGAAATGGAATTGCAGAAAGTTAAAACTTCCACTAGTCCTGGACCAGACAACATGCATCCAAGACTACTCAAGGCTGCATTGCATATAATCACACGCCCCCTAATGTTTATTTTTAATAAGTTTCTAGAAAATCGTGTGGTTCCATATGACTCGAGAGTTGCCAGTGTGACGCCCATTTTTAAAAAGGGAGATAAAGCTAAAGTTTAGAATTATAGGCCGATCAGTCTAACAGCCATCCCTTGCAAAATAATGGAAAAACTACTAAAGGCCAGATTAGAAAGTGAAATCATTAGTCATAAAATTGCCAGATTAGAAAGTGAACTCATTAGCCATAATATTGCAGACAAACTTAGGCAAGGTTGACACATTTAATAAGCAGCTTACTATTGTAAACAATTTCAATAAGATAATGGAATGGTCAGAACAAAATGGTATGCAGTTTAAAGCAACAGTACTATGAAAAAAAAAATTGCACTTTTTTGACAGTTTATTCCCTGTGCCCTGCTAATCATATACCTGGTACTCTTTCTCACTGGCATTGTACTATCGCCGAGTAATTTGCTCGGTTATACTCCGCTTTTGCTTACATGTCTACCATTAAGCATGTTGCACTGGAACCCCCTCTGCTGCCAACTGCACATGTGAATGACCTGCAGGGACATCGGGAATGGTCAGCAGAGGGTCCCTCTGCTGTTTTCAAAAAGATGTGATGTAACCTGTAGAAAAAGCGCACAAAAAATTAGTAAGCCGCCATATTTGTTGTAGCTCTACAACCATTCAAATCAATTGCAAATATCTAAAAAACAAAAAATGACTGGAAAAAAACATTTACATGTATGGAAACTGGAACTTTGGCCACATGCTTTCAGCCAAAAAATAGAATTTTGATAACTCACTTCCTGATTTCGTAGTACTGCTGCTTTAACACTAAAAATGTGTAGTAATGCTCTAAAGTACTAAAAATCACAATTACAATTATATCTTAAGTAATTCCATTTGGCGTAAAGCCACATCTGAAACTGATCTTGGAGTTAAAATTAACAAGAAGCTTACATCATCAGACCATTGCAGACTTGTAACAAATAAAGTCAGGGGTCTTGTTAGAAAAATAAATCTTACATTTATTTGTAAATCCGAACAGTGTATCATTCCCCTTTATAATAGTTATGTCAGACCAATACTTGATTATGGATCCCCAGTTTGGGCACCTTACTTACTGAAAGACATAAATATGATTGAAGGAGTGCAGAGATTAGTTATGAGACTAATTCTGCATGTAAAGGGTTTGCCTTTAAAACAATAGACTGAAAGAAACTGGTTTGTTTTCACTACTACAAAGTCAGCAAAGAGGAGACCTACAGCTGCTGTACAAGTTATTACAGTCCCCAGAATTAAGTAGCCAATGTAACCTTGTATTTAATAATATCGGGGACTGCCTGAGATCTCACAGCAGGAAATTAATAGTCTCAAGGGCTGTAACATCAAAAAGGGGCAATTATTGTACTGTAAGGACTATCAAGGCCTGGAACAGACTGTCTAAGGAAGTAGTTGATGCAACCAGTTTTTTAGATTTCAAAAATACATTGGATAGAGCATTCTGTTCTAAACATCGAAATGGCATAAGCATGACCACATGTGTGGGGGACAATCTTGATAGACTAACTGCCCCCTTTTGTCCATTTATCCTAGTAGTAATTCTAGTAGTGCAGTAATATAATATAATATAATTGTGATACATCAAGTTCGAACAGTGTTGAGACAGGTAAACAATGTACAGAATAGGAGGGGAGTTATGGCTAAATTATATACATTTCAGGAATCAAGCTAACAGGAAGGAAAGAAGAAAAAGAAACATGAAATAAGTTTACATTCAAGTGCTTTATAAGACTATAACATTTTCTCCCCTAGGAGAGCTGCTAGGTGCTATGGAAGTGGTAAATTTTCATAAGCGCTTTGTTGGCCAGGGTTTTTAATATGTTTAAGAAGACCAGTTCAGAGAGTTTTAGTGTGGATTGTAGTTTGTTTCAGAAGGATGGGATTACATGGCTAAATGCAGCTGTACCATAAAGTGTGTGGAATTTGGATACTTTAAGTAATATGAAAGCATTTTTTCTAAGGGTGTAGGAGCTATGATAATGATGAACAAGCATTTGTCAATGCCAAATGTAGTCTCGCTGGCATTGGCACTGGTAGTGACGGAGGTAGAGATGCATAATAGGAATGGCAGTGAAGTATTGAAATGATGCGAACCTCACTCCCCACTCTGTAGAGAGCGACAGGCATTGGGGTGTGTGTTTAGGTTATCAGCTATAACTCTCATGCCATTGTACCTCACCCTACCCTGTAGACACTGACAAGTGTCGTGGTGTGCTTTGGGGTCTTTGGACATTATACGTACCCCATTCCATAAGGAAATATGCTGAGGAGGGTGAAGTATAGGAGAATGGGGTGAACTTTGTGGCCAAACAGTGCGAAGCACACCGTGATGCCTGTCACTGGCTGCAGGGTGGGGATGGGGGTGAAATGGCATGAGCATTACAGCCGATGATCTCAAGTCACACCCGTGGCGCCTGTCAGTCTGTACAGGGTGAGGTGCTACAATTGGAAACTCTAACACCGTAGGCGTGTGTTGGTATTTTCACTCCAAATTTGCAACAAGGGCTGTTTATGAGCCCACCTCATGAAAAGCAGCACAATCAGTTTGTTAGCTGAAAGGTGGTTTTGCAGAGCGGCTATGCTATTTGGTGACACAGGGACAAAAACACATTTTGGGCAGGGTGTGGAAAATGACAACTGTATTGTTCATGAGAAGGCATAAAATAATGGCAACGTTGAAAATCTGGAGTGAAAATATGAAAAATTGGTGAAGTTATGAGCATGCATAGAAACAGCACAACACACGTCTGTAACTCAGTTATTTTTGGGAGTTTGTTAGCCACATTTTTAACATAGGCATTTTGGGACCTCCCCTCATGAACAGTGGTGCTGTGATTTTGTTAATCTGTCCCAAAAGTTGATCTCCCACAGCGACCACGCCATTGTGCACTGCAGGTGCGGAAACACATTTTGGGCAGTATGTGAGAAATGACAGCTGTACTGTTCATAAGGAGGTGTGAAAAAATGTCAGTGTTGAAAATCTGACATGGAAATATTACAAATTTGTGAAGTTACAAGGGTGCGTGGAAACTGCTCAACACACGCTTGTAACAGTCATTTTATGGACTTTCAGCACCAAATTTTCAACATAGGCATTTTAGGACCTCTGCTCATGAACAGTGTCACTGACATTTCCTTAAACTGTCCCGAAAACTGATTTTGCAGAGCGACCGCACTATTCTGCGCCGGACATGCGAAAACACATTTCGGCCAGGATATGTAAACTGACAGCTGTACTGTTCATCAGTAGGTGTGTAAAAATGACAATTTTGAAAATCTGGAGTGAAAATATTATAAATTCATGAAGTTACAAGCGTGCATGGAAACAGCACAATGCACGCTCATAAAACAGCCAATTCTTGGATTTTTTTCACCAAATTTGCAACATAGGCTTTTTGAAAGCCCCCCTCACGAACAGTTGCTCTGTTGTTTCATTACTCGGTCCTGAAAGGTGATTCCACACAATAAGCACAAAATCACCTTTTGGGACTGAATAACACCATGACAGTGACAGAATTCATGTGGAGGGGTCCCAATATCCCCAAGTTGAAAATTTGGTGAAAAAATTCAAAAAAATGCCAGAGATATGCACCAAAGTTGAAAAAAACCTTTTTATGCCATTATACAACTTACCAGCATTTCTTCAGTTCACGGTTGGGTTTTAAGAGTACAGAAATGCTCCTGGTCCACCGAAGAATGTCACACCAGACTCTGGAGGTAAGTATGGGGTGAGGGGGGTGTGGGGAGGCAGGGTGCATGGAAGGTGGGTGCGGCTTGTGGGAGGAAAGCATGGAGATGGCCAGGGAACTTTTTTTTCAGTGTTTAAAAGAAAAAACATTGCGGGGCCAGTTTTTTTTGCAAGGATTTGGCATGTTAAGGGTGGGTTCCGGCATGCCATCTAAGTGTTTTGTGGGGATTCTGTAGCCGATGAGGGATTGGGCACCCCGTCGGCACATACTGAGGGTGAGACATGAGCCGAGTGGGATTGGGCACCACCTCGGCATGCAACAAAGTGAGAGACATTATGCCAATGGGGTGGGCTCCCTGTTGGCACAATCAATGAGGATGGGATAAGCATTGGCGAAGGGGCCCTGTTGGCAAGAAGAAACTGTAGGGGGCTACATGATGCCGAGGGGATTGGACATCCTCTCGGCATACATTTTCAGTGGGAGGGGGTTCAGTATGCTGATGGGGAGTAGGCTCCCCTGTCGGCATTATGACAGGCGGTGGCAGAAGTCACTGCCACCATGTTGCCTTCATGTCGGGAGGCATGTTGTGGTCACGCTGTATGAGAGCTTCGCTCTCATTGCAGCAGACCTTTTCTTTGTTCTGGTGGCCACATTAGGGATGTGTGATGTCAGTGCCTGATGCTGGCTGATTGGGTAATAAGGGACGCACCTTCTGATGTGTGCCCTGCATTAGCCCAATAGTGACCGCGCCTCCAGATCTGCTACTACCACAATATGTTGGCTGCGCATGCACGAGCCAACATAAAAAGGGAGTTGATGTAGGAAGGGACTTTGTTCTGAAATGTTTTAAGAGCTCTGATACTAATGTATAGCATCCATCTTGCAGCCAGGGAAGCCCAGCCTACAGTCATGTAAAGGGCTCAATGGTGGATTCTGAAGGGTGCATTGATTATAAAATGGATCGCACATTGAAACAGGATATCAAGCTTATGAAGGTTGGTTACTGTGCTACTATTATAAATGGTATCTGCATAGTCAAGTAAGGGAAGAAAGGTGGCTTGAACCATGCTTTTCCTATTATCTTAGGGAAAAAGGGATCAGCTTCTGTAGAGACACTGAATTCTGGGCATTTTTTCAGAGTTCAGATTTTAAGTACTGAAGGCCAAAAATCTGAATTCTAAAACCAAAGATCAGACATAGAATCAGAAGCATATTCCAATTCCATATTAGACTGCAGTAAAATCCATTTGGATCCTGTACTCCTCCCTACCCACTAATCCCCCCCACCTCCAAAAAAATAAGAAAAGGCAGCAAGGTACCTGATTAAAGTCCTGACTCCTGCCCGCTTACCTAAGAATCCCATCTACTGACTGTGTTGCCCAAACTCCAAACGTGTCCAGTAGTGCACTACAGGTTATCCCCCCTGCTTCGCCAGGGCCAACTCACTAGGATGTATGTTGTTCCACTTCAAATCACAGTCCTTCCCAGGCCAGTCAACAAAAATTAGTCTATTAGTCTCAAAGTCAAAGCGTGGGACACCACACCCAGGACACAGTGCCGGGCTCAAAACAAATATAATGAAAGAAAAAGAGATTTGCCATCCCTTAAATGCACTGGGAGGCACATCGACTCCAAGTAGTTGTTTCTTTTAAGTAAGTTTTGTGAAGACTGCGAGGAAGATGAACCTTTAGGTGCAAATAAAGTGCTTAGGGGAGACGTTGTATGAGAGGATGGGGAATGCTGGAAGAAGCACATATTGGTGTGTGTTCAGAAAAATAAGATGAAACACTTTATTTCTTTTTCCTTCAAAAATTAGTCTATTACATTCCCTTTCCGGGGCATTCTAGGCCTTAAATTCTATTTATTTATTTGTTTATTTAACTAATTTATTTATTTAAATATATTAAAATGTTTCACCAGATATACATAGAGATATGTAACAATCTCATTTACAGATGTGACCTGGGGAAAGGAAAAGGGGGACAAGTCAGCAGTAAATACAAAAACAGCAGTATAATACAGTATACAAAAAATTATAAGCACAGTATACAGAAACATAGAAGGTTAGAATTTACATTGGGTACGATTAGGAACTGGAACACTCAAAGGCAACTACATTGTTACCAGCAATATCAGGTACAGTCACAGTAGGACATAACTGTATTTTTAAGCGGCAGTTTAGCGGTGGCAATATTGGTGGGTGAGATGTTACCCAAAGTAAGATTGTTTCATACTTGAGAGAGTCCAAATCCAAGGCTAGTTGCCCAGAGCTCAGTTTGTGCCATGGAATAATGAATCTGTTTTTAGAGTGGGAGCGAAGATGGTGTGCTGGCAGAACAGCAGGGGTGAGAAGGGTGTACAAGTAATTTGGGAACTTGTTGAGACAGTATTAGTAAACAATGAGGCCTCCAGGCAGGGGCTTATCGAATAAACCAACAGAGGGCATTAAATAAGGTATCCAGTTTTGTTAAGTGGTATTTAGGGGTGACAAAATAAACCTCATCACTGAAATCGATAACTGGAAGGATATAGCACTCAGCCAGGCATCTATGCATTTCCAGTGAAAGGCAATCAACCACCCAGTAGAGGGCACCAAGCTTTCTGTGGGATTTGGAAATGAATGTCTTGATATGCAAAGAAAGGTTAAAGAAGTTATTCAGAATGACACCTAGATACTTATGTTGGGACACAGAGGATAAGAGGGTACCATCTAAAGTCTAAATGGTCAAGGTAAGAGCAGCAACTGGTCATTTATTGCTGCCATAGAAGACAGTGACAGTTTTGACTGATCGTGAGCTAGACAATTTGCAGTAAACTAAGCTGATAGTGCATTGAAGTCATATTTCATGGCAAGAGAGATATCAGCAAGACATCGCCCAGTTGAATTAAGGATGGTGTCATCCATGTACATACGAAGATAACGGGATTTTACAAATTATGAGAAGTCATTACAAAAATGGTGAACAGGAAATGTCCTAGATTAGAGCTTTGTTGGATCCCCAGTGATATGTGTATGAGCAGCTAGCATGGGGCCAATGGAGACTTACTGAGTGCAGACAGAGAGGTAATATGAGAACAAGGATAAGGAAGAGAAGGTGAGGCCAGAGGCAGTGAGTTTATTTACAAGAAGGGAATGGTCCACAGTGACAAACACTTTGACCAACGATCCTGTTTGAAGACCCATATCCCTGCTGAAAAGAATAAAATCTGTGAGTCTGAGCAGGCAGGAAGATGTAGAATGTGTTTCATGAAACCCACATTAGTATTCAGGGAAGAAATATATACTAAGCAGGAAGGCAGGTACAGTAGTTGTTGGGCAACCAGCCTCTCCGATAATTTGGAGAGTATGGGGAATAGGGGAGATAGGCTGGTAGTTGGCAAAAGAGTCAGTAGGGCCACCTTTATGCAGGGGGAGTACTGTGGCGTGCTTCCAGACTGCTGGGAAATACTGGTGGCAGGGGAGAAATTAAAAATGCAGTCCAAGGGAGCAACAATACCTGGGACATCTATAAGGATGGGGCAGATGGGGCCTTTAAGCTAAGGCGGGGGAGGTACACCAGGGGGTATGGTCTAAGAAAAGAGGGGAGAAGATTTTGGAGGGAAATGAGGAGACACTATTTCACAGAGAAGGTGGTAGCAAAATGGAATGCACTACCAGAAATAGTGGTATCATGTAAATCTGTGAACAGCTTTAAAAGGGCATGAGACAGGGAACAGGAGAGAGAGTGAGGGTGGGGAGGTGGGGGGTGGCAGTGGGATGACAAAGGGTCTGAGGGATTACTTCTGCAGCCCTCCACAGCCCAGCCAAGGACAGTTCACCACCTGAATGTGTCCTGCAGGGTCTGAGGGCTTGCTTCTGCAGCCCCTCCCCAGCTCAACCAAGGACAGTTCGCTGTCAGAATTTCCCCCGCAGGGTCTGAGGGCTTGCTTCTGCAGCCATCTCCAGCCCAGCCAAGGATAGTTCGCCGCCAGAATTTGCCCTGCAGGTATGGACATGGAGGAGCCCTGAGTGCACTGTGTGCACCGAAACTTTGGAACTTGGCACCTTTTGTGGTGCAGTAGTCCAATTTGGTGGAGCTTAAATTTCATTGCTATTCACAGGGAGCAGCTTGCATTTACCTTGTGTGAGTTGTGCTCCTTCAAGCTGAAATTTTCAAGGCTGCATTGTAATCTGCTTTTTAAGCTAAAACCTGCAAATTAATTTTCTCAAATTGTTTAATTGTACGGTTCATGATTTCCCTACTTAGTTTCAAACTCGGTGTCCCTGTCACTAACTAGAACTTTCCTTCCCCTTCAAAACTTGCTCTATAGAGCAACTCTTCCCCCCCCCCCGTTCAAGCCCCCACTCTCTCTTTGTTTCTGATTAACTTTGATTTTCCTTCCTTATCTAAAAGGCTAACCCCTCTGCCTCCTTTTCTTTCCAGGGTCTGAGAGCTTGCTTCTGCAGCCCTCCCCAGCCCAGTCAATGACAGTTCATCACCGGAATTTGTCCCGCAGGTATGGACACAGAAGAGCCCTGAGTGCACTGTGTGCACTGAAACTTTTGAACTTGGCACCTATTCAGAGGGAGCAGCTTGTATTTACCTTGAGTGAGCTGTGCTCCTTCAAGCTGAAATTTTTGCTCACCCCCTCCATTTATTAAATACTCCTTTAGTCTGCCCTATGCCCTATCTGACTGGCTTCTGGTGATGAAGGGGTAGGGCACAACATTGTGGGCAGTCCCAGAACCTGCAGTCTACTGTGTTTGCTGCCTTGGTCCTGCTTCTGGAAAACGTCAGCTTCTATTACATGATCATGCAGCCCCCACTCTACCTGCTAGTCCTACTGACTCCTGTCTGTTGTGACATTGCCCTGGATTACTCCACCCCCCTAACTGTTGCTCCTCCAGGCTTTTCTGCAGACATGAAGGACTTTACCTTCTCCAATCTGCTACCTCTCCCCATCGACTCAATAGCCATATCAAATACTCTTGTCAAAACTGGTTCTACACCTGATTAGGTCTTAAAGCATATCTAAATGCATCTCCAAAGCTAGGACCATCCTCACCTTTTTGATTGCTGCTACCTGGATTATTGTCCTTTCCTTATCTTTGGCAGGTGAAGTGGAAACTAACCCTGATTCTTTCCCTGGGCCCTGTTTCCGAGGACTAAAGATTGCCCACCTTAAAATAAGAAGCTTGGTGGCTAATCATGCAGAACTTGTAGCTTGGACCAGCACTCAAAAGCCTGATCTCCTTGCAAATTCCGAATCCTGGCTTAAGACTTCTCCCTCTGACTCTCTGTGTTCCCTTCCTGGATACAACTTGTTCCGGGTTGATCGACCCACATCAAAAAGAGGTGGCAGTCTGGCACTATTTTACAAGACTCATCTAAACCTAACCTTACTACCATGCCCCTCGTTTGTGTCCTGTGAGGTACTTCATGCACTGCTTCTGCTGGGCGACTCAAAAAAACTGCACATTGTTTGCACCTACATGCCTCCAGTTTCCTGCATAAATGGGCTCAAGGAGTTCTGGCTTTTTTCCCCCGGGCCACCAAAAACAATGAAGTGATTTGTCTAGGTGACTTCAATCAGAATTGACTCTGCCCAAACCTCCCTGTTCTTTAATATAAGCAAGGCCAACCTAACCTAGCTTGTCTCGATGCCTAGGCGACATTCCAGCAATGGCAATAGTCATATCCTCCTTGACTGGGTACTTACCAACAGGCCGGACAGAATCTCTTCCATGACCATGCTACCGGACTCCATTAGTGACCACTCACCTGTCACCTGTGTCTGGGATGGCAGCCCCTCTTCCCACCCACCCAAAATCATCTCATTGTCTGACTTCTCTGCCTCAATACCTCAGTTTTTCTTAGGGATCTTCAGCATGTCGACTGGTCCCCCATATTCATGACAAATAACATTGACTTGGCTGTGGAATACTTTACCAACTCTCTGCGCTCCTTGCAGTCCAAGCACATTCCTTCCATCAGGTGCATGGTATGGAGCCTGCCTACCAAATGGTTAACTAGCCCTCTTCTATGTGTTCTTAAAGCATGGGACAAACTCTGGACCAGATGAAAAACCTCCTCCCTGCTCTCTGACTTCATTGTATATCACTCCCTTCATAACTCTTTTAAGAAGGTGCTACAGACTGCCAAAAGCAATTATTATGGAGGACTTCTTCACGCCACCTCTAGTAACCCAAAAAGGTACTGGGCACAAATAAACCACATAATGGGACGCTCCACATTCCAAACCCACCATGACTTTCTAATAAATAATGTCTCCTGTAACAACCCTAATACCACAACTATGCTTTCAGCTCACTCTTTACCCCTTCCCTAGTTCTGATGCTGACAGCCCCCTCCTTCGCCACACCTCCCCCCGGACCTCACCCCATCCCATCCTATCCTGATTCTCCACTCAGTCTCCAGGCTGGATGTCCTATGATCTCTTAACATGATGTGTCCCCATGGCAGCGCAGGTCCTGATGGGCTGGAACTCAGAATTCTCAAATTAGGTGTGTCTCTTCTTGCCACTCCCATCATGCGATTGTTCAACCTCTCCATTAGCTCAGGTACTGTGCCCCTCTCCTGGAAAAATGCCAGAATTATCACAGTCTTCAAAAAGGGTGATCCAAAAAACCTAACAAATTACTGTCCTATTATGCTCCTGCTGACCCTCAGTGAACTCCTGGAGAAGCTTATCCATCGCCAGGTGTCTAACTTCATTGCCAACTTTAACCTGCAATCTCATGCTCAGCATGGCATTAGGCCAAATCACAGCATCATGACAGCCCTAGTGCAATTCACCAGTGACATCAAATCTGCTATGGACCAAGGCCAGCTTACTGGGACTGTTTTTATTGACATGTCAAAGGTGTTTGATTCAATTAACTACAACCTGCTCCTGCATCAACTAAGCTGTATTGGGGCCTCCCAATCCACACATGCCTGGTTTGCCAGCTATCTGTGGAGCAGCTTCCAATCTGTCTCCTGTCATAAAGTTCTCTTTGCCCCTGCACTGCTTCATTTGGGTGTCCCACAAGGTTCCATACTTGGGACCCTGCTCTTTTCTTTGTTCATCAATAACCTACCTTCTGTGCCCTCCCACATTCTCTACTTACTGTATGCTGATGACTTGGTTTTCTATGTCTCCTCCAGCTCTATTAATGAAATTAACTCCCACCTCTCCTCTGATCTTCATCATTTCCAGACTTGGCTTACGTCTCACTGCCTGGTGTTAAATGCTGCCCAGACCCGGGCTATGCTGTTTGGGTCACAAAGGAAATCTGTTGCTTCAACTCTGTCTCTCCAGGTTTCTTGTCTTGGATGGCTCCCTTGTGGAAGTAACTCAGTCCTTCAAATACCAAGGGGTCACGCTGGATCCATCTCTTAACTTCTCTCCAAATGTCAAAGCTGTCTGCAAATCAGTCAATGCTAAAACTGGACTGGCTTACAGAGTCTGTCAGTTTCTGACCCCTGCCACCAGGGTCTCTGTCACCCAAGGCCTTCTCCTCCCTGGACTCTGCTATGCTCTGCCTGTCTTCTCTATGGCACAGGCAAGCATCTTGCAAATGTGGGACATTGCCTACAACAGTGTCTGTAGATTTGCGCTATCTGCTCCTCATCTTAAGCACCACTGTACTCTCTACTCTGACCTCCACTGGTTGTCTCCTTTCTTGCATTGGGCTTATTCATTAGGTCATCTGACTGACAACATTATTCATTCTTCTATCCCCTCCACACTCGCTGCTATACTCACCCCCATGGACTGCCCTCATTCCCTCTATTCCATATCTTTAGCTCTTTTATCTGCCCCAAAATGCTCTACCAGGATGGGTGAACTTGCCTTCTCCTTCTATGCCCCCAGATTGTGGAACTCTCTCCCACTTGATCTTAGGCACTCCAAATCCCACCCCACTTTCAAAAAAGGCCTCTCCAATTACCTCGCCTCCCTTGACATTTGCAAATGTCCCTAGCTTCATGAGTCATGCAAATCTTCCATTGTCCTGCACTTAAATTTCCCTGTGGTCTCTTGATTCCTCCCATCCCCACTCTTCCTCAGCTGCAGCTATGCACTTTGTTCCCTGTCTCTGCCTGGGAATTGTCTCCTTGCTGACTTGCCAACAGCACTGTCCTGTTTTGTACATTATTAACTGTAAATTGTGCCTTTTTGTCTGTTTTGTTCGTATTATACTGTGTGATATGTACCTCCTCTGTGTACTATGTAACTTGTACCTCTGTATAACTGTTTGGAATCTCCTGTTGTACAACACTGTATATGTCTTTGTTTTTACCTGTTCCTTGATTTGTACTCTCCCAGGTCATGCCTGAAAATAGGCAGTTCTGTCTAATGCACTAACCCAATTACCAAAAGCAAATAAATAAATAAAATAAATAAGGGGGGTGTGGGGCAGCTGCAAACTAGGGGTGCTAGCTGCACACTCGAGAGACTTAGATAGACCGGGTGGTCTGTTTCTGCTGGCACATATGTTCATATGTTTTATTTTAACATGCAGGGGCGGATTTACACAGTATTCTGATGTATTCCAGAATACTGTCAGAATGTGGGCACCTTGCAGATAGCCATTTTGGAATTTGACATTTCAAATTCCTGTCAGAACTACCGGAAAATGGCTACCAGGAAAGCAGGTATATCAGGAGCACAGCATACCAAGCAGAGGAAATAAATGCATTTTTTGAGCAGTAAGTCCCTCAAAGTCAAATGAACTGTTTTAGTTATTGTACAGGCAAGTTAAATTGGTCTGTCAGTGTTATGCCACAGTGCTGCTAGCTACTCGGAGGATGTACAGTGGAGCATAGTGACCGTCCGTCTGTGTGAACTTTGAGAGTCAGGGTTGCTCCCACCTCAAGTGTGTTCTTTTAATTATTTCCTTTCCCACCAAACATGTTGTAAAATTAAGTGCTCATTACCTTGAACTCAAGAATAAAAAACGACATTTTACAACTTTATTTCAGGACTGCTGCAATCACTAGTATTCCGATGTTACAATAGACTACCAATTCAGGACACCAGGCAGGGGGAAGAGAAAAATAAAAAAAGCATCATTAAGGGTCCGTCTGTGATTTAATCATTTTTACCCTAATCCTTTAGTGATGACTCGGTGAGCTGCTGCGAATATAGAAAGCGGTTGCCGCTGGTGGTTGAAGTTTGGTAGGGAAAGTTGTGGATGTGCTTGGCTGCATGGCTGGATTAATAGGGCACTGAGCAGTTCAGTTTCATTTTTCCTTCCTATTCTCACCTGGCTCAGGATTCTTTTTTTTTTTTATAGCTACTGCTGTTTGTGCTAGTTGACTGGGGGTTAGTAGAGCTGAAGCACTAGATCACTGTGTTCACCCGCTCAGACTACCCTGATGGAAATCAGTTTAGCAGCATGATTTTCTGACAGGACACGAGATAAATGGCTTAATGGTGAAATGAGCCATATAGCTTATTTACAGGATGCGCTGATGCAGATATAAGTTGAGGAGTTCAGAAAATGTTCTATCGTACATTTTGACAAGTTCACCTGTTTTACACAATTTAAATAATTTTGTCACAGAGCTCTGGTTATGTGTTTCTCTCCCGAGTGGTTTACAGCGCGTAGCAATGATGACATAGCTAACTTTGTGACAGCTCGGATTGGAATTTTACACTAGGCTGCAGCCTGCGTAACTGTGATAGAGTACCTTAGTTATGGTGAATTTCTGCACTAAGGGGCAATATTTTCTGTGCCATCTTGTGCCCGTTTTGTAAATTTCTCAGTGATGGAATAAAGGATTTTAACTGAGGGAAACAGCTGTTAGCAAACTCACAGAGTGTGGTGTTTGTTTTGTTTTTTGCTTTCCCTCCCAAATGTGGCAGTACTCTCACTGTGTGACACTGACTGTTGTAACTCTGTATGAAATACACCTTCCCTGATCCAGCGATGGTAGACTTGCCCCTTGACTTGGATAGGGCCTTACCACCTCAGAGCATGGAGATCTTACTATTAGCTTTCCAGCTGCAGTATCCCTTATACCTGCATTTGCAGACGGTGTGCTGTTATTTTTGAATGATTTGTATTTTCTTGTGTGTGAGCTATTCATCCTTTAAAACCAGTCAAGTACTTGAAAAGACAGTTTGGGGATGAAAAGGATCATAGGAGCGGTGGCTCACTTTTAAAATCAACATGTCAGGAGTGCACACGTCGGGGATTGAAAATAGTACTTTTCAAAGAATGCCGCACCTGTGGACAGGTCAGCACTTCTCACAGACAGCTTTGATTAGAATTTTAGGTAGCTTACCCTGTTCACTTCTTTAAAAGCTCTCAAGTCAAAATTCATTTATTACCTTCATCAGCACTGTGCGAGTTAAAGAAAAAACCAAAAAAACAACGTTAGTCCAGGAAATACAATCCTGCTAGTGCAGTCACTCAGTTTACAGTTTTGAAGTACATAAATGTTTTGCTATTCAACTCACATTGACCGTCAACACACCTGGACAGGATATCATGTCCAGGTGTGTAGCTAATCTATGAGGAGTTCGTGTACAAACATTTTGTACTAAAACTACAAACCAAGTGAATGCATTTGCAGGACTATTTCCTGGACTAATGTGGATTTTTTAACTCACACACTGCTGCTGTAGGTACAATTACTTTTTCAACGGAATTGGACCGACTTGAACGCTTGTAAAGAAGTGAACGGGATAAGCTACCTAAATGTTTTAACTCAAAGGTGTCTAAGAAATGCTGACCTCGCAGTTGCAGTGTTGTTTCGAAAAGTTTGGGAATAAAATTGTTGGGGAGAGAGAGACGAGAAAGGAATATGCCCAGCAGGTTTTATGTAGAGCCAGGGGAAAGAATCGGCAATTAGTGCTAAATTATTCCTGAAATAATATACCAGGGGGACATTTGTTCTCTTGCCTCTAATTTCTTTCAGAGCTCAATAGAACTTTAATCAGGCTTGATCGTAACACACTGGTGCAAAGTTGTGAAGGAAGCTAAGTGGATTAACTCCTGGGAACACAGTGTTGAGGTGCTAGTGTAAATATGTAATGTGTGAATGGGACTATACAGCAAGTTACCTAACCAGTTGAGCTGCCTACTATGATTAGACTTTGATGAAAACAATGTGCTCCATTTATGTACAGTAGCAACACTTACTTTTGCAACATTGTGCATTCATGGCACCATCTGACTTACCTGAACACATTTATGTTGTTGGCTGCCCAGCTCCTCCCAGTCTTCAACAGTGAATGCAACTTAGTCTTCACAGCAGTCAGTTTTCAGCCTTTATTGATCGTGCATACTTGTGCTCTCCTTAGTACATTGGCATGTTGGCTGCATACATTATTTGGCTACAGTCTCTTTGATTAAGATATGGACTAGAACCTGAGTTTGCGATCTTGTTCATAATATGTAATTTGCTGCTAGGTTAACCCAATATTCTACAGATCAACACAACTAAATACAACTCACATATGGTCTACCAGTACAATTCATTCAGTGTGCAGTGTTTGTTACCAAGTTAGTGAGTTACCGCAATAATAAGGTTTTCATATGCAGCTAATACCATTTTCTTTGCTGTCAAAGCCAAAGTGGAACCCTTATAATTTGACACACTTGAATGTCTTCCACACACAATAATCTCTGTAAGCAGAGCATCCCTTGTTGTTCTATGTAACTCTGCTGTAAAACTGAACATACATGCGATATTTCTTACATAAACATTCTTCTACAACTCATCAAAACCATCTCAGACAAAATGTCACGAATTGACCATATACACTTTTTTGCATAGACTGTACCATACCTTTGCAATAAATGCACTGAAATCATAGAAACCACTTTAAGGGAAATAAAGTACTGTAGTTATTAAAAAAATCAAGACTTGAGTGTGCTGAGGTATACCGATTTTCATATACAAGGTATTTAATATTATAAAGTTCCTAAATTTGAGTGCAACAGAGGGCATTGTATTGCCATTAAGCAATGAGCAAGCTGCTCACCCACTTGTTAAGGGCTCTATGAGATCTTCACAGAATGAAAATAAATGCTGATCATCATTAGTCATTGATATCAAGAATTTATCTTTAGGTAGAATCAATCAGTGGCTAAACTGAAGCATTGATCTGTGTGGTTTGACTGACTATATAGGATAGTGTATGGCCTCCCATATACAACAACGCAATTCTTCACCTGAGTGTTTTCTGTGCTGACTGATGACCTTGAGGCGAAACCTTAGAGGTCCCTCTGCCGTCATAGAAAACATAAGAGGTAAAATGCCTGTGTATGGGAGGCCATACACTGTTTTATAGTGTACGTGCCCAAACCAGGATTACTTACATTTTTAGCCAGCGTCTGCTGCGGAGACCCGCACTCCTGGTCTCTGCAGCCCACCGGCCAGCTCACACACATGACTCACCAACGGCCCCCTGTCCTATGAACGTCACTGGTGGGGGCTGTTGCACTGTGACGTCCTCACCAATGTAGAATGAAAAGTAATTCTGCATTAGTGTGGACATCACTACTGAAGCATAACGACGTTTTGCGGTGTTTGGATTTCCATACTCAACTGTGTTCCACCATACACTATATTGTATTTTTGTAAAATGTACCGTATATCAGATTCCTCTCATCAGAATTGCCACATAAGATGCAGTACTTTAATATGTGGAGTCCTGGATGCAGAAGTTTTTAGTTAGGTAGGCCACATTCACAACCCCCACCCACCGATCCACTTCCTGGTCACCCAGTCAAAAATCTATCAGATTTGTTTGACATGTTACCTCGATCTTGTGCTCTGCTACTTTCAAGGTGCTCCACTATCATTTCCTTTAGTAGTGATTCCATAATTTGTTCCCATCACTGAGGTCAGGCTGACAGGCATATAGTTCCCAGCCACCTCTCTACTCCTACTTTTGTGGAGCGGGACTATATCTACCCTTCTCCAGTCCTCTAGAACCACTCCTGTATTCAGTGGCTTGTTGATCAGGGCAGCCAGAGGTGATGCCAGCACTGCCATTAACTCCCTCAATATCCTAGGGTGTAACCAGTCTGGTCCCACTGCCTTCTCCATCCTCAGTTTCATGAGTTCCTTTATGAGATCATCCTCTGTAAATGGACTGATGCCTACATCTCTTCCTAGCTGGTTTCTTAGTTGTGTTTCCTCTCCTTCCTCTTCCTCTGTGAAAACTGAACAGAATATTTGTACAGGATTGATGTTTTTTTCCTTGTCTCTTTCCATGTTCTCTCCTTCCTCCCCTTTTAGCCTAACAAACCCCCACTCACTGTTTTTCCTTCCTTTCACTAATGTACCTAAAGAAGGTTTTATCCCCTTTCTTAACTTCTTTTGCTGTTTTTTCCTCTGTTCGGGCTTCTACACTCCTGACTACCTTCCCTGCCTCCCTTTTCATCTCTCTATATACCCTGCCCTGTCTTCTTCTTGCTGTGTTTCTTTATGATTCCTAAAAGCCAGCTTTTTTGCCCTTACTTTCCCCTGGCACTTCTTTTGAGAATCACAGTTTTATTTCTCTCTT
Organism: Neoceratodus forsteri; assembly: GCA_016271365.2. NCBI lineage: Eukaryota > Metazoa > Chordata > Ceratodontiformes > Ceratodontidae > Neoceratodus > Neoceratodus forsteri. The sequence continues at coordinate 1,238,701,688 of CM057454.1, forward strand.
GCCCTTGTTTATTTGCTAAAAGCAAAGGTTTGTCATGTAAACTATGGTCCCCTTTAGTTGGGCCCACTGTTCACTAAATTTCCTGCATTGTACCCCCCCAGTGCTTCCCTAGACATACCCCCATCCTAGTGAAGTCTGCTTTCCTAAAGTCCAGGACCCTCACCTTTGTGTGGCTTGTCCCTGTTACAGTAATCATATTGAACCACACTGTGCGATAGACACTGGATCCTAGGTGTTCACCTACCCTGACATCTGTGATTCTGTCCCCGTTGGTTAGTGCCAGGTCCAAAAATCGCTCCATCTCATGTTTGCTCAAGCATTAGCTGCTTCAGGTCTGCTCCTTTCAGGGAGTCCAGGATATCCCTGCCCCTGGCAGTGTAAGCTGCTGGGAGTTCCTAATCAATCAATCACAGGCATATTGAAGTCTCCTACCAGCAGCACCTCCCCTTTAGCTGCCATCATATGGATGGCTTCCAGTAGATCCCTGTCCATTTCCTCCCCTTGAGCTGGGGGTCTGTAGATCATGCCTATGCAAATGACTGTGCCATTGCCTGTCTTCACAGTGACCCACAGTGCCTCCGCTTCCCCCATTCCCTGCACTTTGTGGCCTATGTGCATAGCCCCAATATGAGGAATGGGGTCTCAAGCAATTCATTAAGCACACAAACTGGCAAAAAAAGGTTCCCAGCCCTCTATAGATGTGTATATGTAATAAAAAAATGCATTTTGTGGCATCAGATTTTTACTTTCAATGCCAGATGTTATCTCATAAACCCTATTGCACATGCACAGGTCAGAAACCACTTTCAAGCTATAACACTCGGGAACCCATTAATATGTTTTCAACAGACCTGTCAAAGACACTACCATAGGACATGACACATATCCCCTGTAATTTTGCAATATCATCTGTGAAGTCCCCCACCCTTTGAAATACACCCAATAGTCATGGCAGGAAGGACAGTTGAAATGCCATGCCACCCAATCCCTCCAGTCACGAAAGTATGTGTGGGAGTAGTCTTCTAGGCATTAATCTCTTTCTTTAACAAATAGGGAACTTTCTCATCACACAGTCCTCTGCACCATGTAGAACAGGGGATCAACTCAGGGATCAGGTCAGGCTTCAGAATGGATGTTCACCTTTGTCCACTGATCCAACCCCACACATCAGCATGCCAGTGGACAGGGCTGCAGAAAGGAGCCAGATGGTGGCAAGTAGACATGAATGGCAACCACTGCATTCCTGTCCTGCTCCATGGATGTGGAGTTGCTTGGACCACAAGCATGCATTTCACGTGTACAAAGCCTGCAACAGTACATAGCCCTCATAATTGGCAAGTGGTTCAAATGACAGTACAAACAGCACTGGAGATAAGGGACCCCTGTCTTGTATGATAACAAGACAGGGAATGATACAATGTGCTATGCATCAAAACAAGCTAGTTCCATACATACACAGCCCACTGGGTGGTAGTCAAGCAGCAGTGCAATGCTGTCCCTCTTCCCTTAAAGAGGAGAGCCACCACTGCACATTTACTTCTCTTTCCAAATGCGACCCCGAGCGACCCTGGTTGGTTTCTGAACCTGGCAGAATGCTCACCCATACTATCATACATCAGAAGGCGCAACCTGAACCAGAGCTTTTGTTTTATCTATAGTATGTTAACCAGCACAGATTTCCCCAGTAAGCAGGTGAGAATAGGAGAGTGTCTTTTCATGGTCAGAAAAGAAACACCATAAATTAAAATTGTAGTAAATATGTAATACTGTTTTTAGTTATGCACGTGTGGGTAAGAAGAGGATTATGAGGGCTAATAACATTTAATTGTTACTTTTTTTTTTTTAATTGAAGGCAGTTTTATTTTTAGGGCCTAGTTGAAGGTTTTTGGTGAGTAAAGGTGACAGCTAAATTTGTAATGGCAATCAGGGATGTGTGGTTATATTGATTTTAAAGGATTTTGTAAAAATAGGTTTAAAGATCCAGAAACCCAGCGCACTGTTGTGAAGGGCTGAGGCATCCGTGCCTTACCTCTTGCCATACGAGTGACCTGCGTTCGTAGTTTGAGCATGTCACCAGAGGGTCAGCTGGGGAAGGAAAGGATCTAGCATATGGAGTACTGCTATCCTCTCCCAGGGAGGGAGGACTGGCACCCCCACTGAATGACTGCCCCGAGGTGGAGGCCTGCAGGTAGTACAGGTCCGATGGGCACCAGTGAAGGGAGGGTACTGCGGAACTTCTGCGGACATGCACATGCCCACATGTATGTCTGGTGTGTGTGCCCCAGCAATAGGGATGGAAGTAACATGGTGGAAATACCCCCAGCTGCAGTGATGACTGACCCTCCGCAGGCTTTGCACTCATCGACCGGGCGAAAGTAAGTCCCGGTGATACCAGGGTGACAGAGCTGGGGGGGGGGGGGTCGGTCTGAAGGGGATAGCTGGGGCAAGCAGGAGCATAAATATCTCTATGGGAAAAAAAATGCAGAAACTCGATTGGCTGAGTGTCTCGGAACCAAGTGGTGATATCCCAGCACAACAGCACTGGAAGAAGAACCAGCAGACTCTTCACAATAAAATAAATACTACAGGGCTCAAAATAATCACCTGACTGCTACAAAACCAAAAAACTAAATTTAAACAAACAGTCCCTTTTGTATTCTGTTGTGTCATTTTTTTCAGTTATGCAGCAAGTGGTGTTGTGTGCAAGCCCCATTTGGACTCTACATTAAGAAGAACCCCCTTACCCCAAACAGGAGCCTTATTAGTAATCGATTGATGGCTGTTTTTTTTTTCTCTGTGTCCCCCCCCCCCTCCGCTGCTGCTAGTGTGTTACCTGCTCGAGAATAAACTAGTTTGGAAATCGACAGCTTTCTGCAGGCAAGACTTGATGACTGACTCCTCCATTCCCACATGACACACAACAGTGGATCATTGCCCTGTCAGCTAAGAATGTTTCAAATGCGACTGGGCAGCTCTAAAGCCACTCTTATTCTGAAATTCTGTATAGATAACGTGCATCTGAAATTATGTTTGCTGATCACTCCACTTTCAATGTTAATGATATGGTAATTCATGGTATGCAAATGTTAAAACTGACAACTTCAGCCTGCCTGGTGGTGCTGAGGGTTGAGGTGCTGGACGCCACACCTCGTGCTACACTGGTGACCTGGTTGGGATGAGCCGGGCTGCCGAGGGTCAGCAGGGTGAGAAAATTAGTGTCAGAGGACTGCTTTCCTCTCTTGGGAGGGAGGGAGGGAGGGAAGGAAAGCTGTCCGCTTGCTGATCGTTTCTAGCGATGGCTGGAGGGGAATATGGGTCGGGAAGGTCTCGCGCTAATATATATTATATGCATTCCACCTGCATATATTACAGTTCATCTGTGAAGTTTTTTTAATGTACCAATGACTGTTTTACAAAAGTTTACACAATAAAATAGATTTTTGATGGTTTCTTGTGTGCCTCTTTAATTTTTTTCTTGAAACATCAATTGAATCCCATCTTTTTTATTTTAAACAGGGCTATTTTCTTAGCGGAACACATTGGAATAAGTGTGCTTTTGGTTCTAAGAATGATCATTTCAGGTATTCTGAGTATACTCATGGAAAAAAATGTCCACCCAGGGGCCCCCACCAAGGGATGCATGTCCCCCCAAACCCCCCACTTGGTGATTTTTAGGAATACTGTCAACATCTTAGCCTGAATCCACCCCTGACATGTGATTCTTTTCCCTCTCCTCCTCTGTGGATTGGGCATGGCGAGTCGTCCAACTGCTGACACCAACACCCCCGGACCCAGGTCTGGTTGGTAACATGCTCTCCTCCACCAGGCTGGCACACACAGTGTCCCCCCCCCCCGATGGGGGACCAGGATCCAGTACCTTTGGGGTGCACCTCCTTAGGTCCAGTGGGTGCAGCGCTTGGCCATCAACCACCACGATTGCCCGGCAATGTTCTGTCTGACTTTACACCCCTACTGGAGCCAGACACGCAATGACATCAGCACACATGCATACTGATGTATGCTGCGCTCCAATCCCTTTGTACACCCCCTTGCAGTGCCAACAGCTCCTGTCAGGCACTGCTGCCGAGTGATGTGATCCCCTTATCCACCCCAGAGAGAGGACAGCTGTCATGGGATGTTCTATCCTCTCCCTCCCCTGCTGACCTATGACAACCTGAGTCTGTTCCTGAACCCAGGTCACCGGCGTGGCTCGAGGTGTGGCGTCCAGCTCCTCAACCCTCAACGCTACCTTAGAGGCAGAGAGAGAACATGGCTTGATGTGTGAGAGCTAGAGAACATGGCTTGATGTGTGAGAGCTAGAGAACATGGCTTGATGTGTGAGAGCTAGAGAACATGGCTTGATGTGGGAGAGCTACAGAAGAACTTTCAATAAGGTGATTCTGGAAAATTTACATTGAACACTAGCACTATGGGGGAGGCTGTGGGTGGAGGGGATCAGTGGGAGCTGAAACCAGGAGATGGAGAAGGAACAATAGCCAGGGATCCATCAACAAATTGGGTATTCAGTGTATTAGCTATAGGTTTCTGATTGGTGACCACACTGGAGGTATACCTGAGGCTGGTAATGGCTGAGTTAGAACATCAGGGGTTGAGCAGATTATTTACAACATAGCAGACTTTGGATGGATTTCGTGATTCCCTAATGAATTTGGAATGGAAGTAAGAGGTTTTGGCTTTACAATGGGTTCCTAAGCCTGCTGTGCTTTTGAAGATCAGCAGAAGTACCAGAACCTTTGTGAGCTGACCAGACACCATCTCTTAATTTGCCCAGTTGCATATAATTAGTGGAGACACAGGGGGATGGGCCCTCTTTATTCTGGTTGACCTCATTGGAGTATGAGTGTTGCAAATGGCTAAGAATAAGATACAAAAATGAGACAGCGACTGATCTGGGTCAAGACATCCATATACTGGGCTCCAGTCAGCAATCAAGAAATCAGACACGAAATCAGACAGGGACAATTTATGTAAGGAGCGCCCTGCAACATTTTAGGTGGTGCCTTGTTCATCCTGCTTTTATGGATACAATAGGTGATGCAATGACTACTGACTAAATCAGGAAGGGTGTCAGCAGACGAAATACAGCAGGGGATAGTGGACAGGATCCAATCCAAGAGGGAGTGGTTGGAGGACCGGCAGCTGAATCTGGTAGGGTAAGTGAGCAATTGGTGAAGATTTTGTCTCTCAGAATGATGTGTTCATGTCTTGGAGTATCAACATGAGCTAGATGGCTGGAAATGAAATCAGCAACAGCATCCTCTACCTTTGCCAGAGGAGCAACATACACCAGTAATGGACAGGGGAATGAAATGGGGAAAGTAATTCTGGCGCACATTAGTTCATTGATGCTGGGAATAGGTTCCTGGGAGGTGTAAGTAAAACTAAGGGAAGAGAATATTTACATGGCACCTGCCCCAACTTCTTATTCCTCTGTCCTGTCAGTAGACAGTGAAAGCTGGAAAGGCAATGTCAGAAGATGAAATGTTAGTGGACAACCATGTTTCGGAGAGTTCTAGAGCAGAGTGGTCTGAGTAACCCAAACATTGAAAGGTCAATCATGGGCAAAGGCTGAGACTATTAATGTGGTAATGGCAGAGAGCTATAGAAGGAGAGGAAGGAAGGCAGGGTGAAAGAACAGAAGAAATGGAAATGTATCAGGCAATGCAGAGGGAGGCAGGTAAAGCAGTTAGAAGTACAAAGGCACAAACAGAGGAAAGAATAGCCCAGACAGTGAAGGAGGGGAACAAAACCTTCTTCAGGTACATAAGGGAAAGAAGAAAGGTAAATTGTGGTGTACCAGGCACCCACTGTCACATTATATAGGCCTGCCCAAAGATAGTAAACTTTTTGGAAAGAGACTTGCCTGGAGCATTCTAAGATTTGGGGAGTGGAGATGCCAGATGCTTTTCATCATTATTTGTTGGGGTTGGGGTACCAAGGATCTCCTCTTGCAAAGGAACAGAGGTTTTTCAGTGCAAGGTTTTGGCAGTCCTAAAGACCCTGACATCCCACTGGTTCGATCACACAGTCCCAGGGGTGATAGAGTGGCAAGAAAGAGTAGGGCAACCCATTAATATTTTATTTTATTTATTTAATGAAATATTTTACCAGGAGGACACACTGAACAACAAGCTGCTCATCTCATGGTGCGACCTGGTGGGAGGGGGTTACATAGGGTTGTGAAGGATGATCAGTTACAATAGTATGTGAGAAGTACAAACAATACAACATTGTAAGATTGTGCAACAGCTGGAATATATAACAGTATGGAATATCTTAAGGCAAAACTTTGCCTTACAATGGATAACTTTGAGGATGCCTGGAGGGCCTGAGTGGTATATGCAGATGCCATCAATAAGTCTTAATTGAATGATTCTTAATTGAATGATCCCTCTTACCATTAGAAGCATATGGACTTATTAGAAACATAGAAATATAGAATCTGATGGCAGAGAAGGACTGCCAGGCCCATCCAGTATGCCCCTTTTTCCCTACCTAATAGAATGCCACAGATCCTACTTTATCTCTGGTTGTACACCCCTTTTGAACTACTAGGGTTCCATTATGTCTATCCCATACAATTTTTAATTCCCCCACTGATTTTGCCCCACCACCTCTGCTGGGAGGCTGTTCCATGACTCCACTACCCTTTCTGTGAAGAAGTACTTTCTCACATTGCCCCCTAGTCTACAACCTTCCAGTCTCGAGTCATGCCCCCTTGTTTTAGAGCATTTCTTCCTCGGAAAGATGCTGCCCTCCTGTACCTTATTTATTCCCTTTTGATACTTGAAGGTTTCTATCATGTCATCTCTTGTCCTCCTCTCTTCCAAGGTATACATATGGAGTTCCTCCATTTTCTCCTCGAATGACCTTTGGTTCAGTCCCTGCACCATTTTTGTTGTCTTTCTTTGAGCTATGTCTAGCTTGTCTATGTTCTTTCAAAGATGTGGCCTCCAGAACTGGACACAGTACTCCAAATGAAGTCTCACCAGTGACCTGTACAGTGGCATCACAACCTCTTTCCTTCTCTGGTGATAACTCTCACAATGCAACTCAGCAACCCACTGGCTCTCCCTACTGCCTTCGTATATTGTTGTGCTGCTTTTAGGTAATCAGATACGATCACCCCTAGCTCTCTTACCTTTTTAATGGCCTTTTATACCTCTCCACCCATCATGTGATGTTCAGCCATGTTCCTGCATCCCAAGTGCATGATTTTGCATTTCTTCACATTGAATTTTAGCTGCCACACTGTGGACCATTCTTCCAGTTTAGCTAGGTCACTCCTCATTAACTCCACCTCTCCCAGACTGTCTACCTTATTGCAGATTTTGGAGTCATCTGCAAAGAAGCCTACCCCTCCAGCCCTTTTGCAGTGTCACTGATGAAGATATTAAAAAGTATGGCACAAGGACGAAATGTCACTGGCAGAAAAGTAGTGGTAAAAAAGCCACAGACAAAAGGATAATTGGTCGCTGGCTAGAATGTTGTGGACATGACGTTGGGTATACTATCTGCAAGATTATGTCAACAAGGCGACCATCAAAGATTGGTGACGATTTTCACTTCATCTTCTCTAACCGTGCTGAACCTGTATACACCTGTTGAAAAAAGACTTAAAACCCCACTTGTACTCACCTGTTGCTGACATCTCTATAAAGCTAACCCGATCTTGGGGCATTCTGTAGTGTGTTCTTAGTATACACAGTCATTCAGTACATCCCTACTCAGAAAGACAAGTTAAAGCTTGCACTTGATAACTTCCTATATACCAAAAACAAGATGGAGCCGAAGGGAAACAAATTTGGTGTTGAGTTTCAAAACTGCCATGCTAGGCTCCACACATTGGGCAACACTATCTGCAAGCCTCCCATGGATCACAACCATGCACCTGTGCATGGAAATGCAGCAGTTGTCACAGCAAGGGCTGGCATCAAGTGCAGGGTGCACGAGACAAAAGAACCAACCTCAGTGTTGTGCACAGCGGGTTACAGGAGGCTGATGTTTGCCACACGCACTTGCTGCCTTCTCAGGATATCCTGAGGCAAGATGTATGTCACCAGAGGCAGCAATGTGGCGCAAATGAGAGTTGTGACATAAATACACAGACATAGATACATAGACAATGTCAGCAGATAAGGGCCTACAGCCCACCCAGCTTTCCCATTTGAGCTTGTAAGTAAACTTTATGTTTTCCTAGAAGTCTGGTGCCCCTTACCCCTGACCTCCAGAATTCCTTTGTCTATCCCATGTATTCTTAAATCCCGTGATTGTTTCAGCTCCCACCACTTCCTCTGGTAGGGTGTTTCACTTGTCCACCACCTGTTCTGTGAAGAAATTCTTCCTCATGTTTCCTCTGAATCATCCTCCCTCCAACTTCATCCCATGCCCTCTAGTCCTGGAACATCTTTTTCACTTAAAAATAGTGTATTCCAGCACCCTATTTCTCTCTGTAAGATACTTGTATGTCTCTATCATATCCCCTCTCTCCCCTCTCCTGTCCTCCAGGGAGTACATATTCAAGTCCTTCAACCTGTCCTCATAGGACTTGTGATGCAATCCATGTACCATCTTTGTTGCCCTCCTCTGAACCTTCTCTACCCTGTCTATGTCCTTATGTAGGTAAGGTCCCCAGAACTATACACTGTACGAAATGCGTTCACCCAAACTGTAAGCAATGAGCCCTTTCTGTGAGTAAATGAGGACATTATAATCTTAGCGAACAATGAAGATCTGAAAGTTCTAGCAGAAAATGGACACTGGTTTTGTGATGGAACATTCGCTGTGGCTTCTAGGAAGGATGACCAACTTTATACAGTTCACACATTGGTCAACTGTGTTAATTGCCTGTGTGTTTATGTCCTGCTCCCTGGCCACAGTGAAGCTGTATACATGAAATTTGTCATGTACATGGAGACTTTAATTGGTGCAAAGTTAGCCCCTCAAACCATAATGATAGACTTTGAATTGGCTGCCATAAATGTTCTTTACAAACTTGTGCCAAATGCTGAGCTAAATGGCTGCAACTTTCATTTGGGCCAAGCAATATGGGGCCATGTTCAAAGTGTAGGTTTACAACAGCAGTAAATAAAGGAAGAAGAAGTTGCACTAAAGGTCTGCTGCATACAGGTGCTAGCATTTGTTCCACAGAGCTGTGTAGAGAAATGTTTTGAGCTTCTACAAGAGGATGAAAATTTTGTTAAGCTTGAAGAAATCCCAAATTACTTTGAGGACAACTACATTGGGGGTGGCTGTACAGGAGTCAGAGACACAGATGACAGCCTAGGTTCCCAATTCATTTTAGAATCAATATGACAGGGTGATGAATGACTTGTCGCGTAGCAATAACACCATTGAATCATGACACCGTACTTTTTTGTGCACTGTGACAATTTGTCATCCAACCCATGCCAGATTGGCATGAAAGCTCAGGCAGGAGCAGCACACAGTTTCACTTCAGCATAAGCAACTTGAACTTGGTCAGGAGCTGCCATGAAAAAATAGCAAATATGTATGCATAAACAAAGTCTACAAACACATCTATTCATATTTCCAACACAGACAGCTAAAGAAGTACCTCAAAGACATAGCCAGCATGATAGAGATTAATGTAGTTTAAAGCTTTCAAATGATGTTGACTGTGTTCATGTTTTTTAATACTTTTAACTGTTGCAATTTATTTATTACTTTGCACATGCATTATTTAACTGTTTTTAAAGAGTTTTTTTAAATGTTTTTAATTGCTGTAACAATAAAGTTTACCCTTGAATCAATGTTGTACATAAGCACTGTGTATTATTTCTTCCCATCTGTCTCTCCCTTACACCCCCTCAGCCTGTGTGCCACACTCTGCCATCTGCACCACGGGGTTTTTCATCACTACCGTTGTCTCCTCAATTACCCCCGTACGCATACCCTTGCTGTTACTCTCCTGTTTGTAAGCCTCCACCTCACCTTTTCCTACCTTGCATCACTGCAACAGCTTTAGTCCTTATTTTATTTCTACCATGTTGTATTAATTATCCTTAGTATCCATCATTACCATTTTATTAATAACCTGCTGTACTGTACGATCCTTGTTTCTCATTTATATCAATGATTTCATGTACCTCACACTGGACGTTTGCGAAAACAGGCATTTCTGCTCACATATCTTTCCAGGATATAAATAAAGATTGATTGATTGATTTATTGTATCACACAAGCACTTACGCCACCTCAATTCACCTTGTTTACCCCTTGAATGATTGTTGCACACAAGCGCTGTGTATCACACAAGCACTTTAGCCACCTTTGCTGTCCAGTGGCAACTTATTGGTGCGACATTCTGTCTGGGATAATTTATGTGTAGCGGCATTAGTGTCGGGTATGTTTTGTCCTGGCAACCTTTTCCCCGCGTTGTTTGGTCAGCGTCTTTTTGACTGGGGCATTTCAACCGCATTTGAGAGTTAATTTATTTATTACTTTGCACATGCATTATTAACTGTTTTTAAAGAGTTTTTAAAGTGTTTTAATTGGTGTAACAATAAAGTTGTACACAAGCACTGTGTATTGTATCACACAAGCACTTACGCCACCTCAATGCAGCTTGTTTACTCCCTTGAATGACTGTTGCACACAAGCACTTTAGCCACCTTTGCTGTCCAGTGGCTACTTATTGGTGCGACATTTTGTCCAGGATGATTTATGTGTAGCGGCATTAGTGTCAGGTATGTTTTGTCCTGGTGACCTTTTCACCATGACATTTTGTCCACTTCTTTTTGATCGGGGGCATTTTGACCACATTCAAAAAGTACCGACCCAAGAACTGATCCCTGTGGCAGCCCACTAGTCACCCCCCCACCTAAGATTTAGTTCTGTTTACTATCACCCTCTGCATTCTACCCCTTAACCAATTTCTAACCCCATTACCACCTTGTGACCCAATCCCAAGCTGCCCAGCTTGTTCACAAGCCTCCTGTGTGGAACAGTGCCAAGTGCCTTGCCGAAGTCAAAGTAAGCCACATCCATGGTTCCCCTGGTCCACCACCCTGATCACCCAGTCAAAGAAATCTATCAGATTTGTTTGACATGACTTTCCCATCATGAAACCATGCTGTCTCAGATCCTGTGCTGCTCTGGATTCAAGGTGCTCCACTATCCTTTCTTTTAACAGTGATTCCATCATTTCCCCCACCACCAAGGTCAAACTGACAGTTCTATAGTTACCAGCCTTCTTCCTGCTCCCACTTTTGTGGAGAGGAACTACATCTGACCTTTTCCAGTCCCATACTCAGTGACATGTTTAACAGTGATGTCAGTGGTGCAGTCAGAACCTCCCTTAATTAATTTAATATTCTAGTGTGTATCCCATCTGGTCCCCTAGCCATGTTCACCTTCAGTTTTGTTAGTTCTTTTAGGATTTTCTCCTCTAAAAATGGATTGCTATCAAGTTCTGATTCTTAGCCATAGCCCCTTCTCTTCCCCTACCTCCATGAACATGAAACAGAAATACTTGCTCAGGATGGATGCTTTTTCCTGGTCTACCGCTATTCTAACTCCTTCCTCCTCTTTTAGCCGTACAATCCAACCCCCGGTAGTTCTCCTTTCACTAACATACCTATAGAAAATCTTGTCCCCCTTCTTAAACGAATTTGTTATTTTTCCTCAGTCTTCAGCTTTGCTCTCCTGACCACTTTCTCTGCCCCCTTTAGATTTTCCATTTACACAGCCATTTCCTCCTCCTTCTGTGTCTCCTTAGATGTGCTGAAAGCAAACCTTTTTGCCTTTACTTTCCCACCACTTTCTCCAGGAATCATAATGCTCTTTTTTTTCCTTTTGACTTTGTCTATTTCCTGAATGCAAAGGTTTGTTGTCTCCACTATGGCTCCTTTGAGATGGGCCCATAGTTCCTCAATTCCCCCCTCCCTTTACTTACCTTCTGCTAGAGCTTCCCTGAAACTGAACCCCCTCCTTACGAAGTCTGCCCTCCTGAAGTCCAGAAACCTTGCTTTCATGTGGTATGACCCTGTTGCAGTAGTCATACTGATCCACACTCTGCGATGGTCACTGGACCCCAAGTGTTCACCCACCATGACGTCTGAAATTCTGTCCACATTGGTTAGAATATGGCCCAAAATCACCCCTCCCAGGTCGACTCAAGCACTAATTGCTTGAAGCATGCTCCTACCAGGAAGTCCAGGATGTCTCTGCCCCTGGCTGTTGCAGCTGCTTGGCTGCACCAATCAACTTCTGGCAGACTGAAATCACCTACTAGCAACACCTCCCCTTTAGCTGCCATCTTATGGAAGGCTTCCAGTAGATCCCTGCCCATTTCCTCCCTTTGTGATGGGGTCTATAGATTATACCTGTTCGAATGGCTGTGCCATTGCCCATTACCAGGGTGACCCATGGTACATTTGCCTCCCCCTGCATTTCTTTCATCTCTATCGCCTTTATTCTCTCTTTGACATAAACAACCACCCCTCCTCCTTTTCTACCCTCTCAGTCCATCCTAAACAAAGTATAACCTGGTATAGCTATGATCCAGTCATGGTTCCCATTGTATCATGTCTCTGTAATAGCTACAATATCCAGATCAACCTCTGCTATCAAGGCCACCAGATCAGGGATTTTGTTTCCCAGGCTATGGACATTTGTGCTTATGGCTCTCAATGTTCTGCTAACTCCTCTCCTGATCTCCCCCTTATTCTCTTTCTTTTCTCTTCCCTTCCCCTTTTCTGCCTATATCAGTTCTTACTGGTGATTTTGTGACATTAGTGTCCTCCTAGCTGGTTTCATTATCCTGTGGAGATGGGCAGTTACAGTTACACTACTTCCTTTCTCCACCCCTACATTTGGGAGTAGAGGAGAGTGTCACAAACCAACTCCTGGGGGTCAGGTCTTCTGAGCTCACAGTGTCCGCCCCTAAGTGCAATCTGTGACAGGGGGGAACAGGAATACCCTCCGTGTGTCCTTCCAGAGTGCTCACTGATTTCACAACTGAACATCTGCCACAAGGTCCCAGGCATCTGTCTTTAAACTCTGGATTAGGGTACAAAACTAGTCACTAGTCTTGTAGCCAAATGAGAGCCCTTCTTTGGTTGTTGGAAAAGGGGGGAAGATCCAGGCATTACATGCTCTTTGGGGTAGCTGTGTGACCCTGATTTTGTCTTCTCCTGCAGGACATGCAATAACCTGGTTCAAATCCTCACAGACTCTTCCCTGTGACTTTTGTCTTTTCCCTATCTTTACTCAGATTTCCCTTACACGTCCTTGCTCAGTTGGTTGTTTATGGTTGCACCCTTTAGCAATAACAGTTTGATCACAGATTTTAATAAACATCCCACAATCACATGCATTATAAAAATCTCGCTCAGGCAGGTTTTTTTTTTAAAAATCATTTTTTTTACTAAAAACTTAAATATCTATCATACATTCACAATGAAAATGTTTTAGCAATTTGGTCACAGAATAACACAAATAAAATGTGGACAAGTACCAGAAAAATGCATTGTACTTTTATTTAATTCTACCTTCACTTCTTAGTGGATTTAGGTCCAGAAGATTAAGTAAAGTCTGAAGAATCCTTTCCTTCTTTTTCAGCCACTGGTATTCAGTGTCAGCTAACAGTTGGTTCTGTGTCTTGTCAGAAGAGTGTCCAAAATTAAATTCTCCAGGAAAAAGAGAGAGAGAATGACTGTCTGGCTCATCACTTATATAGGGGGTCAAAATCTCCAGTAAGGTCATAACTTTTAGGCCACTAGATGTCACTCTTGCACTTTCCCCACTACCAAATTCCCTGTCTGTCTTTTGACGTCTCACTGTATTACTGGTAATGCAACTGACATCAGCTTGTCAAGACTGGTTACTTCCTAGATCCTGGTTTCACAAGCATCCTGCTTTGAAGTGAAAAAGGTTAACTCCTGAAACATTTTATTACCTATGCTTCCCTCAGTTAGTTAACCATGGAAATACCCTTTGAAAGTGGACTCTTGACATCCTGATAATCTGCTTATTTCTCATTTCACAGAGGGATGTCAAATATTTTTGCAAGACATCTCCCCCATGACCTCTCCAGTAACTCTGGGCATCCTCCTTGTCTGTTTGAAATTTAAAGATAACCAAGTTTCCTCTGCATGTCACCTTTTTGAAGCAGAAACAAAAGTCACAGCAAAAATTCAAAAAAAACAAAAAAAAAACAACCAACATAGAGTATATCTGCAATATTACACAGCAGGGACCAGTCACGCTACATCGAGTACCTAGGTTGAAGGTAAAGTATAGTAGGTTTTGGTGCAGGGAGGGGGATCCCACACAGGGCATGGCCCCTAGTAGCTACATCTTAATCCTGGTTTTTGGTTTTCTGTTGGTTATGCTTCTTTTCTTCGCTTTCCCTGTTATTGTTAATTTCTAGTGCTTTGTATACAAGTCATCACTAGTCAATTATCTAGCTCTTATATTTAATCACACCTTGTTTCTTAATCTGCAGATGAAATTTGTAGTGCATGGGGCCTCTGGGTACACTCTGAGTACCTTCTAAATACTGTGAGGGAGCTTGCAACTACCTCCCAGCATGGCACCTAGGGGATCTGGTAGATTGCCCAGTGGCCTTTTGGACAATAATATTGTTTTGCCTGGTGGGACATGGACTGATTGATATTAAACTTTATGCTAGAGGCTGCCCAGTTCCTAAACAAAGGGTTTAATTTGGATATGGTCCGTGCCCGGTGACCCTCTGCTAGGTGGCTTGACCACTAGCTATATCATTTTCTAATATGGTTATGGTTTGTGAAGTTAGATTGGCCTCATAGCTCCAAGTAGTGGAAGAGGGAAGTGGCTAATTGTGCAGAGTTGATGGTGGGCGGAGCTTGGATAGGTGTGTTGGCATTTAGTTAATCTTTAAGGCAAGAAGTGGTCATTTTAAGACAATGTTTTCTTAGTACATGACACAACCACAGGCACTGCTTCTGTACTACTGTATGATGAACGTGAAATATTTGTTAATGCTACCGTGTGTTGCACTTTATTGCAGAGGTTATGTACTCTGAGCGTAACCCGGAGGCCCAATGCACTACTCTATGCAGATGATGCAATTATCTCCATAGCAGTACTAAGCAAGTTACTGCCAACCATACCCTACAGCACAGCTTCTACTCCCTGGACCACTGATTCCTATGGAACAAGCTGCTCCTAAACCACAAAAAAACAAAAACAATGATATTCGCAAGCCACCAGAGGAAGAACAAACTTCTACCTCTTTCCATCATTAATAGGATGGTAAGGCATTAGAACAAATAACTTCCTTTAAATATCTTGGCACACACCTTGACAGCACACTAACATACACCCGGCATATAGATCATGTTGTCAATACAGTTAAAAAAACTAGGAGTTCTTTACAGACAACAAGCACTTGATGACACATGAAACCAGGAAGCTTGCTGTAGCCTCTTTAATGCTGTCCTCTGTAGATTATGGACTGGTAATCTATGGAGCAGCCACAGATACCAAATTTAATAGAATTAGAGCCCTCTTAAATAAGGTCTGTCACTTTGTTCTAGATGAGGACAGGCTCACACACACATGTAGACTACATCAGTGTATAAACTGGCTCACACTTGACCTCAGATTACAGTTTCAAACTTGCCTACTTGGTAAGAAGGCCCTATTAAAGCTCACCCCCCTACATCCAATCTCTGTTTCATACCCCTACTAACTACCACTCTACTAGTAGTATTACAAGAATGCAGTATACGTCCCGTGTTGCAGGACCAGTCAGTCCATGAGGGCTTTCACATACTGGGTGTCATGCTAGCTGGCTGAATTCCCCATCTCAATGCTGGTGCTCCCAGCACTGAGTCAGAACATGATTGACCACAATGCCGTACACAAGAACAGCGTGGCAAAAATGCCATCATTTTTATTTTTGCTGGGGCTCTGACCCCCCCCCCGATGCAGAGGGCTCCTCCCAACCCATGGACTTAAAGATTCTCACTCCGGGTGGGGGGAGCAGATCACAGGGAAAAGTTACAATTTGTGGGGCTGTGGAATACTGTTTCCATCACCCCATGTAAAAAATCAAAGTCCCGATTTTGCAAAAATGTAGGAGACCAGGATTAGAACCCTGATCTCCACTGCCTCACTGCTGAGTTGCTCTATGCCCCAGCCCTCCACATCACAGAAGCAGTTTGGTCAGTGACCTGGCTCCTTGCATCCTTCTCCCCTGATGGTACCACAGACAGTGATTAGGGAAGTGTTTATAGCTTAGAGCTGCACATACTAACATACTAATTGCCAGCAGATTAGACCTTATGGTCTATCGAGTCTGCTCGAACCTCAGATCCCTAGTTGGGTGCCAGTCCCCTATTGCTGTCCGTGTTAGTGCTATAGGGACTAGTGCTCTCTTGACTGGCGCTATTCTAGTAACACTAATCTAACTGGATACCGGTGCCCCCCAAACTGAGTCACTTTAATTCAGCCCTGAGACAACACCTTGTGTTACAAAACATATTCCAGTGTATACACTAGACAAGTTGTCTAAAAATGCCCTTGATAGTCCTACATGACATGCCTGGATTACTGGAGACAAAGATGCTTCTCTGCATCTACCCTAGCAGTTGACAAGGCAGAACCTATTGCTGCACCTTGGATTATTCTTAAGCATATGAACTAGCATCTAACTGACCTTGTTATTGTAAATGTTGTATATGTATCCCGGATCTTGCACAATACTTTCTCTCATGTTTTTTCACTATAATGCACTTGTATCTTACTGTATCTCTGATGTGGAATCTTTGAAAATGAGCTCTGCTCATAGGTGTCACTCCGAATATTCCAATACATACACATATACAGTACATAAATAAATAAATACATAAATAAATGATCTTTAAGGAGCTCAATAAAGCTGAAATTTAAAAAAAAAAACCTGAAAAACAAGCCTCTGAAGTAGCCACCCCAGTAGTGGACTATTCATGAACAGGACCAGGAAGTTATTTTCAACACATCTGGTAACAAAATGTAATGCAACTGGTCAGCCATTTGGAGAGGTGTTGTGTGTAAATCAGAGAGCCCACCCTTAAGGGGGCAAATGCTGTCAACTGTTGAGAGGATTTTCCACAATCCTTTGTACGATCCAGGTGCCAAAGTGGCAACCTACATACATTTTGTATATGTAAACGATGCTCCCCACTACTCAAGGTAGAAGAAAAGTAAACAGGAAGGTCTATAGTCTGATCTAGTGTTCCTTCAGACACAGCCTTTGTGAGAAAACAAGGACTGGTACATAAGGTAACCCCATCCTTGTGAAAAATAATAAATAGAGCATCTGCAATCGGAGTCAGCAGCTGTGAGATGTGTCTAGCAGACATCTTCACCACTAGAACCAGTGTCTTCCAAGAGAAGAAGCGCAGCTCAAAAGTAGTAGCAAGTGCAATGGAGGGGGAGGTGCAGTGAAGGTTTCTAGGACCAAATTAAAGTCCCACACCAGAACCAAATATTGACTTGGGGGTGCAGAATGAGGCTACCCCTTAAGAATATATAGAAAACCTACTGGGCCACGGTCTTACTCTGTCAGGGACTGAAAAGCTGACAAAGCGGCCATGTGGATTTTAATGAGGACTACCCTAATCCTAAATCTTTTAGGGAAAAGTGGTAGTACAGCACTTTAGGCACTGGCCATGTAAGGGGATTCAGTGCATGGCCTGTACACCATACAGTAAAATGTTGCCATTTTTGTAAATAAGTGTCCTGGGTAGATGGCTTTCTAGTTACCTAGAAAACATCAGTCTCCTATGGAGAAGCCTGAAGTTGGAGAGCTCTACATCCTCATGTGCTGGGCATAAAGGTGAAGGGACTGAAGATCCGGGTGCACCAGTGCACCCTATTCCCATGTCAAAAATCTGGATCACAGGGGAAGCAGGATGGGAAGGTCAGCCAACAACTGCTAGATAAGTAGAAACCATATTGGTCTGGGCCAATAAGGAGCCACCAGAATTAAGGTGGTATGCTTAGCCTTCAACTTGACCAGAACTTTCTGTATTAAAGGGAATTGGGGAAAAATGTACAGAAACCGTCCTTTCCAAGAGAGGGACAGTGCATCTTGCCAGAGAATTCTAGATCCTGGAGCGAGTGAGCAGAAATGTGGCTGTTTTGCATTGTATGGAGACACAAATAGGTCAATCTTCAAACAGCCACATTTTTCAAACATGTCATCCATGATGGAGTCCAAGAGTTCCTATTTGTGACACAGCACACTGGATCAACTGAGGTGATCAGCCAGTGTGTTCATGATCCTCAGGAGGAACACTGCTGACAGAAGTATATTGTGTTCCATTGTTCAGTGCCAGATTCTCATCTCTTCTCTGCAGAGAGCATGTGAATGAATCTTACCTTGCCAATTGATGCAGTACATCACTGACATATCGTTTGTGTAAATCAACACCTGATTCCCCCAAAGGAGGACAGCAAAGACCATGAAGAACAACCTCATCTCCAGATTGTTGCTGTGAAGCACTGTATCCAGACAGCCCTGGATTCTGAAGTGGCCTAAATGGGCTCCCAACCCATTCCAGAGGCATCTGTGGTTATCACCAGCAGGGGGAACAGCCTTAGGAATAGAAACTCTTTCCCTAGGTTGGAACAGTCCAACCACCAGAGCATAGAAGGATGGGGAGGTGGAGTGACCTGTAGGAGATGCTCCAACTTATCTGAGTGCTGAGTCAGTTGTGCTCTGAGGAACCATTGCAGGATCCTGATATAGAGGCTGGCTAGCACAACTGTCATGACAGAAAGACAGAAAAAGAGAAAATAATGACAGAAAAAGAACCACGGTCCATCCAGTCTGCCAGAGTTTGCTGTTTAGCCCTGGAACCTACTGTCTCTCTCAAGGGTCCTAGCCTTCCCCAAACCCCCATTCTTCTCCCTGTTTCTGCCACCCCGAACAAGCACTGAAGCCTTCATTCTGTCCCACCATACTTGAAACCACCAATGTTTTTTGTACTTTCCATGTCAGCTAGTAGACTGTTCCATGGCTCCACCACCCTTTCTGAAAAATAACACTTCCTCATGTCCCTCTTGGACCTCCCTCCTATTGGTTTCCACTCATGTTCACATGACTATTAGCTAGTATTCAAGCTAAATAGTTTCCTGTGGTTCATTCTGTTTATTATGTTTACAAACTTGTCATATCTCACCTCTCCCTTCTGGTTTTCAATGAGTACATGCTCAGTGCCTTGAGGTGCTCCTCAAAGGACCAGGCCTGTTGACATGACTCATTTTTGTCACCCTATGCTGCACTGTCTCCAGTCTATACCTATCTTTCCTGAGGCAGAGACTCCAGAACAGGGCACAGTACTTCAGCTGCGGGCTCACTAAATCTCTATACAGGGGAAGTATTACCTCTTCCCCTCTGCTATCAACCCCCCTCCCAATACAACCCATCATCCTACTCACTTTGCTATGTGACTTGTTTCACTGACTTCACTGTTTGAGGGAGCTCATGCAAGGATAACTCCAAGGTTCCATTCCTCGGCCATAGTATTAAGTCTCACCCCACTCATCCAGTACTCTGTCCTGGGATCCTTGTTCCCTAGGTGCAATACCTTGTACTTCACAGCACTGAATTTCAACTATCAAACCTTAGTCTACCCCTCTAGTTTTTGAAAGTCCCTATGCATTTCCCTGATTTTGTATCACTGTCCACCCTCCCACAGAGCTTACTGTCATCCAGAAAGAGACACAACCTGCCTCTGATTCGTTCACCAATGTCGCTGATGAACATATTGAAAAGGACTGAACCCAGCATAGGATACCCCACTTGTGACCACCCTCTCTTCTGATTTTACCCCACTGACCACAAAATTCTGCGGCCTCCCTTTTAGCCAGATAACCGCTCTGTTTACTGTGAGCTTAGCCACACCCAGATCCACCCATCTTCTTCAAGAAGCACATGTGAAGCACACAATGAAAAGTCTTTTTGAAGCTGAAGAACAGCAAGTCCATAGCATGGCTCCTATTCAATTCCTTTTCATTCAGTCAAAGAAAACTATCAGGTTAGTCGACAAGACTTCACTGTCATGAATCCATACTGTTTACTATACTGGAACCCACTGCTATCCAAGTAATCCACAAGGTCCACTTTGACCAGTGACTTCATTCCCTTTTCTACAATAGAGGTAAGCCTGACAGGTCTTAGTTCCCTGCTTGTTCCTTGTCCCCCTTTATAGAGCGGAACCACATCCACCATTCTCCAATCAAGTGAAACCACCCTCAGCCTCAGTGATCTGTTGACTAGACCTACAAGGAGTTCATCTATTTCCACTGCTAGTTCACTGAGTATCCCTGGATGCAACCTATCTGGTCCCAGGGCCTTATCTTTTTATTTATTTACTTGGAAAATGTTTCACCAGGAAAGAAACTTGAGCTGTAAAC
Source organism: Neoceratodus forsteri (assembly GCA_016271365.2). Lineage (NCBI taxonomy): Eukaryota > Metazoa > Chordata > Ceratodontiformes > Ceratodontidae > Neoceratodus > Neoceratodus forsteri. The sequence continues at coordinate 1,238,722,121 of CM057454.1, forward strand.
AGCTCATTTCCAGAAGCATCCGGGGGGGGGGGGCGCAAGAGTTGGGAGAACAAGCAAACACATAGCAATACAAGTACAGTTTCTATACAATTTCTAAAACAAAACAGTGTAATACAATTGCACAATAACCCAGACCAACCGGCCAGAGTAAACAGAACATATTCAGATATAGCATACATTGCAACAATCCAAGAGCAGGTAATCTAGTATGGTAAAGTTTAGAGAATGGATAACACATCTGAAGTGCTAGAAGTAGTAGGCTGAGCACAAGATTCAAAGTGCTATTGTATACCCAAGGGAGGGCAATTATAAGATAAGTGGGGAAGTGAACAGGCAAAGGGTAGAGGGTGGGGATGGAAGAGGGAGGGAGAGGTACAGCCAAGATCTGTACCCATCAAGGTTGCTGTGAACCCTGCAAGGGCGTTAGGACCAGGCAGAAGGGAAGAGGAGAAAAACAGACCGGAGTGGTAGAGAAGAGAGGGGCAGGGAAGCAGGAGGAGAGGAAGGGGATAAGGAAGAAGGGAGGTGAACAGACGATGGATTTGAAATTGGGGGGAGAGAAAAAGGGGGGGAAAAGAGAGAGAGAGATACAATCTATACCCCTTCAGGATGCAGAGAACCCTGCCAGGGGGTCAGGGTTGGACAGTGAGGGGAAAGAAAGAGAGGTAGAAGAGAGGTAATCAAGATCTATACCTTTTCTGGATGACTGAGAACCCTACAAGGGGGACAGGACCAGGCAGAAAAGGAGGGAAGAGAAGGGGGGTGCGGAGGAGAAGTAGAGTGTGACAGGTGGCTGGAGGGGAGAAGAAGGGTAAGGAATATGGAGGCTGGAGAAAATGGGGTAAAGTAGGAATAGAAAAAGGAGACAGCATCAGTGGGGGGAAGAGGGGGTTGTGGGGGAGAAGGACAGCCTTAGAGTGTTGAAATAGCACAGTATCTTGTGGATGATAGTAGAGTGTCGAAATGGCGCAATAGGTTGTGGTAGGGGGTGGGAAGAGGGGGTATATTAGAGGGCAGCATGTGAGGAAGTAATCAGAGGAAGGGTTCATTTAGGAGACAGGAGGTAAGTCAGGGATAGAGGAGTAGGGAATAGAGTGCAAGGGATTGGCAGGGTTGTAGAGGGGGTTAAGAACAAGTACAGTTAGGAGAACAGAAGTAAAGTAGGGCTAAAGGATAATGTGCCAGGGTGGGGAGAGTTGAAAGAGGGACAAAGAACAAGTACATTTAGGGGAATAGAAATTATGAAGGGTTAAGGAAATTGAAGATGGGGAAGAGGAAAGTCTGATAGGAGGTGGCAGTGAGTTCCAAAACTTTGGGAAGCAGTAGGAGAAAGCTTCCTGTCCTGTGGAGGTAGAGTGATGGGGAATAGCTAGAGTGCATGCATCAGTAGATTGGAGAGAGCAGAGGAGGGAGATGGAGCAGAGAGTAAAAAGGAGAGGTAAGAGGGAAGAGTCTCAACCCAGAATTAAGACGTGAACTTGGCACAGTGAGAGAGACGCTTACAATCAAGGAAGGGGAAAGCTAGAGAATGCTACAAGGTACAGTGATGTGTGCAGGAGGGGGAGTCAAGAGCAAAGCGACAGAAAGCATTGAAGAGAGTATCCAACTTGGTAAGGGAAGACTTAGAAGCAGCACTGTGGACTATGTCACAATAGTCAAAAATAGGGAGTATCTTTTTCTGAACTAGATCACGCCTAACCAATAGCGGTAAGGAACTACTGTTTCTGTAAAGGGCGCCGAGCTTGGGGTGCAGTTTTTTCAGGATGGCGTCAATATGTACTGACAAGTTAAGGCATTGGTCAAGCCATACACATAGGTATTTGAAAGAGGTGGTGTCCTCTAGCGTTGTTCTATCAAGGGTGTGGAAGGAGGGAATGAAGGGCAACCTAGAGAGTCTCTGCCTAGTGCCTAAGGTCATGCAGACTGTTTTCTTGGCATTTAGGAAAAGTTGATGTGAGCTTAGCTAGCACTGAACATTATTGAAGTCAAACTGTAGTCTGGAAGTCACATTGGAGGGAGATTGGCCAGAGGTGAACAAGACCATGTCATCGGCATACATATGGATGGAGGATGAGGAGCATACTGATGGTAGGGAGGCAGTATATCATAGTGGTTTAAGACTCTGAGCTGCAAATCTGGAGACCTGGGTTTGAATCCTATAGCCCTCACTTGCACACTGTGTGACTCTGAGCAAGTCACTTATCTTCCCCGTGCTCCCAGGTTGCACCTGTAAACAAGCTTTCAGCTTAGTGTGCTTCACCTGGTTAAACAATTGAAAAAAAAAAGGTAATTTGGAAAAATTAGGAATAAGAGAGGGCCAAGTACAGAGCCTTGAGGCACACCAGTAAAGATGGGCAGTGGAGGGGATGTAGAGTCAGCTATTTTAACAGATTGAGTTCTATCTACCAAGTAGGCTCCGAACCAGTTGCAGGCAGACAGAGACAAGCGAGCCAACGAGAGTTTCGAGGAGTAGGGAGTGGGAGACTGTGTTGAAAGCCTTGACAAGGTTGACAAAGATACTAACATACTAAAATGCCAGCAGAATAGGCTTAATAGGTCGTGTCTGCTCATTTGGTCAGCCCTCACCCTGGGAGCTGACCTTGCTGCCTCCTTCTCCCTCTCTGGCTTCTCTCTTCCCAGTCCTGGGTACTCTCGCTGCATTGGATTTTGCTTCCAGAACCCTTCCCTTGTACCTATCCCACCCCCTCTTGAACCCCTCCACCGTGTCTGCCTCCACCAGCCCCCTAGGCAGTGCATTCCATGGCTCCACCACCCTCTCAGTGAAGTAGCACCTCCTTCTTTCTCCCCTGAATCTCCCCCCTCCAGCTTCCACCCATGCCCTCTAGTTGCCCCCCCACCTTCCTTTGGAGCATCCTGACTGCTCCTCCCCTATTTACCCCCTTCATGTACCTGAAGATCTCTATCATGTCTCCCCGGTCCCTTCTCTCTTCCAATGTGTACATATTTAGCTCTTTGAGCCTCTCCCCATAGGTCCTGTCCCCCAAGCCCCAAATCATTTTGGTTGCCCTCCTCTGGACCCTCTATAGGAGTTCAATGTCCCTCTTTAAATGTAGCCACCAAAACTGCATGCAGTACTCGAGGTGCGGCCTCACCAAGCAGTTATACAGTGGGAGTATCACTTCCCTCGTTCTGGAGGTGATCCTCCTAACGATGCATCCCAGCATCCTGTTGGCCTTTGCCACTGCCCTCCTACAAGTCTTCAAGTTGTTCATCTTGACATCCACCACCACCCCCAGGTCCCTCTCAGCCATTGAGACTTGTAGCATTCCCCCCCACCAGGGTGTACACTTGACCCGGGTTTCTGGCTCCCAGGTGCAGTACCTTGCATTTCCCTGCATTGAACCTCAAATTCCACTTTCTAGGCCACCTTTCCAGAGCCTTCAGGTCCCCCTGTAGGGCCACCCTCCTCTCCTCCCCATCCACCACCACCCCCAGTTTTGAGTCATCCACAAAGAGACTCATCTCACTCCTGATACTCTTCCTTATGTCAGAAATGTAGGCGTTGAACAGGAGGGACCCAAGGACCGATCCTTGAGGGACCCCGCTAATGACCCTCCTTGGGCATGAGACTATCCTGCCAACCATGACCCTCTGGGTCCAGCCCTGCAGCCAATTTCCTATCCATATGATCATCTGGTTCCCCACCCCCATTTCTCCCAGCTTATCCAACAGGCCCCTGTGAGGAACAGAGTCAAACGCCTTGCTGAAGTCAAGAAAGAGGACGTCCACTGCCCTATTCAGATCCAAGGCACTCGTCACCCAGTCAAAGAACTCCACAAGGTTTGTCTGATACGATTTCCCGGGGACAAATCCATGCTGTCTATCGTCCAGGCACCCCAACTTTTCCACGTCCCCCCTTAGTCTCCCCTTGACAATGCCCTCCATCACCTTGCCCACCACTGATGTCAGGCTGACGGGCCAGTAGTTTTCTACCACCTCCCTTGCTCCACCTTGTGGATAGGCATTATATGCACCAGCTTCTAGTTCTGGGGCACCCACCCTGTCCTCAGAGAGAGATGCTGAAGAGCTCCGCCAGGGGTTTTGCCAGGACATCCGCCAGTTCCTTCAGCACTCTGTGATGTAATTTATCCAGCCCTGGTGCTTTCTCCGTCTTAAGGGACCTGAGGGCTTCCCTCACTCTCTCTGCCGTGATTTCCACCTCCACTACCTCGTCCCTCTGCTTTGCCTTCCCCCCACCTGCCAGTGATGCCCCCCCTCTCCACAGACCCGCTGATCGGTAAGGGTCCCCCCCTCCTCAGTTTCACCATCTCCTCCCATGTATGCTGCAGACCCCCCTATTTTCCTTGGTGAAAACTGAGGTAAAGTACTCATTTAGTACCTCAGCCTGCTCCCCCAGGTCTTATGCCCATCTCTCCCCTGTTTTAATCCTGCTAATCTGCCCCTTCACCCTTTGTTTTTCCCCAATGTATCTAAATAACCTCTTGTTCCCGCTCCTAATTTCCCTGGCCAGGTTCTGCTCCTTCCTTGCCTTAGCCTCTCTTACCACCCTAGTGGCCCTTCTGGCCATCAGCTTGTACTCCCCTTGATCCCTTTCACTTGAATTGCCTATAGGCCACCTTCTTTCCCCTCACCACCTCCTGAACCTCCCTGGACCACCAGAAGGGTTTTCAGGCCCTACCACATTTTTGTCTTACTCTTGCTCAGGTGCTGGTTGCATCCTGCAGCACACTCCTGATTCCCACCTATTGTCAGCGTCCATGTCTGGCCCCATCCCATCCAAGTGCTCCTTAAGGATCCTTCCCATTTCCTTGAAATCCGTCCCCCTGAAGCCAGTTACCTCCGTCTTTGTGCAGTCTTATACCCCTCCTAGGTTCAGGCAGAACCAGACTGTGGCATAGTCGCTCCCTGCCAACGGGTCCCTTACCTCCAGGCCCCCAATCTGGTCACTGTCTGCCAGGACCACATCCAGTATCCGCGCCTCCCTGGTCGGTTCCCCCACCTGCTGAGTTAGGAATGCATCCTGAAGGACATCCAACAATCTCTGTTCCCTGGCCACCAAGGATGTCATAGTCTCCCAGTCTGTTCCTGGCATGTTTAAGTCCCCCAACACCACCACCCTTCCCCTGCCTAATCTGCAGTGTCTCCCAACATCTGCCACCAGACTCTCCTCCAGCTCCTCTGCCAGTGCAGGGGGTCTATACAACACTCCTATTTTTATTCTCTTGCCCCCCCCTCCCGTTATCAAGGTGACCCAAATCGCCTCCACAGTTCCCTCCACCTCCTCCACTCCTCCTATGGCAATGCAGTTTTTGACTATTATTGCTACCCCTTCCCTCTACCCTGTCCTTCCTGATCATGGTGTAACCCTCCAGGTTCAGGTCCCAGTCATGCCCTGCGATGGCCCAGGTCTCAGTGACCACTGCCACATCCACCTCTCCCTCAGTTAGCATTGCCTGGAACTCAGGCATTTTATTGCCCAAGCTGCTGGCATTTAGCAGGACTACCTTCCACCCTTTCCCTATACTTCCATTTCCCCTGCTTGTGTTCCCATGGGGATTCTGTCTTCCTCTGGTCTGCACCTTACCAGTCAGCCTTTTTCCATATTCCTCCAGCTCCCCAGGGGGGTGGGGAAAAAGTCCCTCCTTTATTGGACCCTCCTCGATAGCCTTTTCTCCCATATCTCTCCCCTTCACAAGTTTAAACCCCACCTTTCACTAATGAACCCCTCTATTTTCAACTTAAGGATTTCCTTCCCCTCCAAATTGAGATGGAGCCTCTCTAGCATACAGCTCCTTATCCTCCCAGGTCTCCCCCCAATCCCCATCAACCCATACCCTCTGGCCCCACACCACTCTCTGAGCCACTGGTTTATCTCCCTAATCTTCCTTTTGTGTTCCCCACTAGCCCTTGGCACCGGCAGGATTTCTGAGAAGGAAATCGTGCATCCTATGTCATGACAGACCCTGGCAAGCTCCCTGAATCTTGCCTGTATCTCTAGCTCACTGTTACCCTCAATGTCATTGGTACCCAGGTGGACCAGTATGTCCAGGGAACTTCCACAATCCTTTGCCAGATGATATACCTCATGCTTGGCCCTGTGCACCATTAGTCCAGGGAAGCATTTTGTTCTAACCGGGCAGGCTTCCCCTTCTCTATACCATTTGATACCTCTGATCATGGAATCACCCAACAGGAGCACTCTGACCACTCCTTTTCCTCTAGTTCCTCCCCTTCCATGTCCCTCATCCTTTCTACTGGCCCCTCCCCCTTGCACCTCCCCCTATCTGGGTGCTACCTGCCGCCCCCCTCCTCTGCCTTACCCTGGCCTCCCCCTCCCCTCCGATCCTATGCCTCTCCTCCTCCTCCCGAATATCCTTCTGTACCCCGCTATCCCCCCATCACTGCTCATGACTGGTTCTTTCCCCCATCTGCTAAACTAGCCTGGCTCGTCCTCCCTTCCTTCCCACCTCCATTCAGCTCCTCCATGCCTGTCGTGCTTCCTTGGCCTAAACCCACAGCTCCCTTTACTGTATCCTCCTTGAACTTCAGGTCCTTCTCCTTGTGCTTTCCTCCCTCTAACCCCGTCCTCCTCCTGCTCTGATCCCCTGCTCCCCCCGTTTTCCTACATTCCAAGTTCCGCCTGTTCCTCCTGCTATCCGGCCCCTGGCTGCTGCCCCCCACTCCTTTTCCATCTCTATCTGCCCCTGTCATGGCTACATCACCCCCATCATCCTCAAGCAGAAGAATAGAATTGAAGCAGTTACTGAGCTTAAGGTCTGAGCCACCTCCCCACCTTGGTTCCTTCTGTCCAGCCCCAGCCATCTGCCTACTTCCCTGAGAATGTCCTCCCTTTGGCCCCTCTCTGTGAGGGTCCCTGGATACCTGCCTGCTTCCTCGGTAGTGTCCTCTTTTTGGGACCCCTCTGTCAGGGTCTCTATGTGACCCCAGAGTACTCTCCTGCACTCCTTTCCCTATGCCCCCACCCTTAGTGGTTGGTGCGACCCCATGGGAGAGCCCCTGCCCTATTCCCCAACCATACCTCCCCCCTCCCCCCAGCTGCCTCCTAATCCCCTCAACCTCCTCCCTAAGCTGGGCCAGCTGGCAGCACACTGGGCAACCACCGAACTTCCAAGCCCAGTTCAGTATCATGGCCGCCCCACACCCTGTGCACCCCCCCAGCCTCCCAAAGATGCCAGCCCTAATAATGTCTGGTCCCATCCCCCTCCAAGTAGGTTTCCTTGGGTGAGCCACCAGGTTCTCCACTAGTCCAAGATAGACCCCTCCCCACTAATCGGGTCCCCCACTAATCCTAGATACAGTCCCACAGTAACCGGGTACCCCTGTTACTAGGTGCAATTCTACACAGTAAACTTATAAAGGAAGTGTACAACTCCCTAAGCTCCCCTCTCCCAGCCTTTAAACCCAACCCCCAGTGGCTAGAGCTACATGAGCTGCACCTGAAGCCTTGTCCTCCAATTGCAGGGCAGGTGTTCCCCTATAAATTAGCCAAGCTCTGGGGAGGGAGGGATTTGGGCCTCCACCTGACTCTCATGAGACTGTATCAGCCCTGGCAACACACTCCCAGCTATAAACCATAACGACTTACAAAAACTTATGACAAAGTTAGGTTTCCAGAACCTCACCACATCTTTCAACTTCAACTGCTACCTCTGCCCACAGCAAGAAGACTTAAAATGCCTCAGTGGGGATTTTAAACAGAGATTAATTGAAATGCAAACAATCTTGATTGGCTGGCTGTGTTACTAAAGAACCCTCCCCCACAAGAACAGTCTCCAGCTAGCACAGAAAGATTTAAGAATTTATGTCCCTCAAGTCCAGAAAGTTCTTAAGGAGTTAGGCCAAATTTAAAACACAACTTACAAACAGAAACAACTTACAAAAACTTATGACAAAGTTAGCATTCCAGAACCTCATCACGTCTTCCAACTTCTACTGCTACCTCTGCCCACAGCAAAAAGACAGCAGAAGTGATGTGACCACTATCCATAGCTGAATGGATAGAGTCAGTGAGTCTAAGTAAGGAAGTGTTTGTGGAGTGATTCTTCCAAAAACCAGATTGAAAGGGAGTGAAGAAGGAAGAGTCATCAAGAAAGGAGGAGAGTTGGGAGAGAACAAGGTGTTCCTGAAGTTTAGTCAGGCTGGGTAGAGGCGAGATAGGGCGGTAATTCCCAGGAGATGTCAGATCACCTCCCTTAGGTAGGCGGAGAACTGCAGCATGTTTCCAGGCTTCAGGGATAGTCACAGTGAAGAATGACAGGTTGAGGAGATCAGAGAGGGGGAGGGAAACAGCAGGAGCAGAGGGGTACAGCAACTTAGGGTCAAGGCCATCAGGGGAGCTGTCCTTAGCTGGGTTGCTAGAGAGTAGTGCCTTTAAGGTGTCATTGGGAGAGATGGGTGAAAAAGCAAAACTCTTCACTAATTGGTCATGCTGGGAGGAATCGGGAGAGAGGGAAGAGGTAATAGGGTGGGGTGGGCTGGAGGCTAACAGGGTGGAGACACAGTAAATAAAATAAGAATTGAATTCTGCTGCTACTGTAGGATGGTCGGCAATGATTTGGTTGTTAATTTTGAGCAGCGGAGATGGGGGTTTAGTTTGGGGCGAGAAAAGTGAGTGAACTACTTTCCAAAACTTTGATGGATTTTTTGTTAGCATTAAAGGTGGACTGGAAATATTCTACTTTGGCCAGGTGGATGGCTTTGGTACAGGCATTTTGGAGTGTCCGGTAGATAGCATAGTCACAGGAGAGCTTGGAGGATTTGTGGGTTTTCCATGCTTTATCACGCACTTGCTGACAAGCTAGGAGTTCAGGGGTTACCCAGGGGAAGTGACTACCATGCAGTCTAACTTGCTTTAGGGGAGCATGTTTGTTCCAGACATTGATGAAGTTATTTTTGAAATAAGCCAAGGCATGATTGATAGTTTTGGCTGAGGATATAGGGACCCAGTCAACGCGAGTTAAGTCTTGATGTATAGGGGCAAGGTCTATTGTTTTGTAAGAGGGGATTGTTGTTAGTTTGTGGGGTACCTTAAGTCTGTGTACTTTCCTAACTATGTAGATAGTATGACAATTGCTAAGAGTCTGGCAGTAGGCCCAACTGGATTACCCCGTGAGGATGGGAGGTAAGGGCCTAGTCTATGATAGTGTGATTATGAGATTTGTGATTTAGGCGAGTAGGTTCTGTGATTAATTGGGAAAGGTTAAGGGCAGCTATTTCAGTGTGAGTCTTATCTAGGGCAAAGTGACAACCAGTTCAGGTTTATCTATCTTTAGGGCTACCCCCTTTCTGGACCCTTTTGCTTCTAAATGTTGGCTGCCTCATCTCCAAGAGCTCCTTAGTGACAGCCTTGATGCCACTCTCTGGCAAGGGTTCCCTGTCCTTTCTAGTGAAAACTGAGCAAAAGTAATCATTGAGGATGGTGGCCTTTTGCCTGTCCTCCTCTATCACCCTACCATCTCAGCTAGCATTACAATCTCCCCCTTCTTCCTTTTCTCCCTAATATATTGGAAGAAAATGTTTTTCTCCACTCTTGACCCCTCTACAGTATGCAGTTCTTTGTCTGCTTTTGCTTCCCTAACCACCTTCTTTGCTTCCGTATTGTTTAGTAAATATTCTCCCCATTCTCCCTCCCCTTGCTTTCCCTTATATTTGTAGAAGGCCTTTTTCTTGGCCCTCACTGGTTCCCTGACCCTTACTGAGAACCATAACAGTCTCTCAAACTCATTATTTTTGGCTATTGTTTTCAAGCATAAGTTAGATGCCAATAGAGAAAGACCTCCTTATTTGTCCCCATATCCCCACTACACCACTATGTTGTCCACCACTAACCTTCCCTGACCAGATCCCTCAGCCTATTGAAGTCCACCCTTCTAAAATCAAGGACTTCAGCTCTTGATTCAGGTTTTCCAGACCCGTGGGTCGGTTCTAACCAAATGGCATATGGTCGCTGTTTTCTTGTGGTTCCCCTATTCTCACAACTCCTATCACCTCTGAGATGGTGAGCATTCTGCCTGGTAGGTTACTTAACTAGCTGCACCAGTAGACAATCTTGGAAGGCATCCAGCAAGACTTGCCTGACCACTGGAACACCACAATCAATGTCTGTCAGGTTCAGATCATCCACCTCTGCTGCTTTCTGCTTTGCCACTCCTTTTTCAAGTTTTTCCCTGAGCTCACTGTCTCTCTCTTCCCCTTGCCCCGAAGGTCTATTCATCATCCCAAAGTGCAGTTTCTTGCCTGAGGCTGCTGTGAAATGCACCCACAGTGACTCTGTCTTCCCTCTTACTTGTACTATTCCTGATGCACCCATCTTCTGCACCTCATTGTCATCTTACTTGGATCTTATTTGGAAGTTAGAGATAGCAGAAAGTCAATGGCTCATATAAACTGTCCCTTTATTTTCAATTACAGTAATTTACTAGTCCCTCCACTCCAGTGACAAGTACATATCCAGCCTGTTTGTAAAGATATTTGCCTAGATATTCAAAGCAGATGCACTGAACAACCTGAGATCTACCAGCACAAACCAGAAGATGTGCTGTGGGCAATATTGAAAGAGCAGGGAGGCACAGCATAAAGACAGATGTATTGGAATGCAACTATAATGTATGCGGTGCATGTGAGGGGGCACTCCCGTGAATGTGCCACACAGCCACATATTCAGCAAGGATGAGCTGTGCATCCATGGTGCAACCAGCAGATGCGCTGCGCAAAGATGGGCACATAAAAAGCATGTCTAAGTGCAGTCCACCCACAGGCAGAAAGTAGCACAGCAGTCATGGATGGGACAGCGTTCCTGATGGCACCAGTTATGGTGGGAGTGAGGAGATGGGAAGAACAACAGCATGGATGTGGAAGGGCCCCTAGGTGATATGCCTAGCAGAGATGGTACTATGCCCATGTCACATTCGACCACCTGAGTGACATGGAGATTGTGGGCCAGTACAGACTCAACAGGGCACTGCTGAGACAGCTCTGTGAGCTGCTCCATGATGACCTGCAGAAACCAACACACTTGAGTCACACCATGACAGTGGAGACAAAGGTGACAGAAGCAATGTGCCTACTCGTCACGGGCACCTTCCAGATGCCAGTGGGTGATACCACTGGCATCACACAGTCCACCATGTCCTGTTTCCTCACCCAACCTCACCACTCTGCTGCTGCATGCTTCAGAGTACATCAAATTCCCAAGCACACAGGCAGAGTGGACAGAAACCATGCAGCACTTTCACAGGGTGGCACACATGCCAGGCATGCTGGGGTGATAGACTGTACCCATGTGGCAATACACACACCACCTGGCCCAGAGGGAGTGGCATACATAAATAGAAAGGGCTACCACTTAGTCAACTGCCAAGTGGTGTGCAAAGCCACAGGGTGCATTATCACTGTGTGTGCCACGCACCCTGGAAGTGCACATGATGCCAACATCTGGCACCAATCAGCCCTGTGCTGCCTGTTTGAGAGTGGGGAAATACCCAGAGGCAACTTAGTGGGTGAGTGGGGCATGACAAAGGGCCCACACAGCACACAATGGATCACAATACAGTTTGCATAAGCACTGTGTGGGAAATAGACAGGGCCTGCCATGTCAAACAGGCAATCAGCACCACGGACCATGTATGGCCGCTGCACTGTGAATCACATGTGGCAGGTGTGTGCTGGGTGAGGGGGGGCATGTCCAGGGACACACACTGCAACCACATATGTGCAGACAGTGCCACAGGGTATGGGCCACACACAGGCGCTGCAGTGCTACACAGATATATACCTGAACAGGACAGTGTCTGTCACTAGCAGGGGCAGGGCACGTGCACAGCAGTGCCTGGCTGTGGAAGGTCATGGCACACAAGGCACGTGCCTGTCATGCAACACACAGCGCACACAATGACATCACAAGTGCAGCTCAAAGCAAGGTGGTGGGGCATGGTGGGCCACACAGAGTACTGGCAGACATACAGCAACAGTGGGTTGTAGGAAACCTGTAAATGACAGCTGTACACATAATGGTATCTCTCTTCCACAGGTGATGGTGCATACCACCTATGGCCATGGATGTTCATCCCCATACACAAGCCCACCTCCGTGCCAGAGCAATGGTATAATAAGGCACATGCTGCAACACGCAACATCATTAAGCATGTGTTCAGTATGCTCAAGATGAGATTTAGATGCCTGGACAGGTCTGGGTTGCTCTACAGTACAGCCCAGAGAAGTCCTGTGACATATTCCTGGCCTGTTGCATGCTACACAACATGGCCTTAGATCGTGGAATCCATGTCCAGCCTGAGTCGGGTGACAGCATCAAGAATGAGGGGCAACAGGCAGGGGGTGGGCAAGAATGCCATGACTGTAGGGACCCACGGCTGGTCGCTCAAGCGAGGCAGCACAGGGACACAATCGTGGGGTGAGTGCTTTGGAGACCGCAGGTGGGTAACAGAGTGGGACACTGTGGGGTTGGCCAATGTCCTGTGGTAATGGGGGGATCATATGTGATGGTTGGCAGCTGTGGCATGGCTGACAGGTACACAGTGTTGGGGTTACACACACATGCAGGTGGGGCCACAGCCAAACAGTCATGTCCAGCCCTACATGGGGCACTGCGGTGTATGGCATAGATCAGTTTACAGTGCCTGCATACATGCACTGTGGACACACAAGGCAGCACTCAATACGTCCATGCCAGAAAACACAGCAGCAGTGTCCCAACACATGGCCAGAGAACCACACAGACAGCACGCAGACCTGGGATCAGACAGCAGGGTGTGTGGACAAATAATGGCAGGATGGTGACTGTGCCATGACCACCGTACACAGGTGGGATCACTGTGACCTACAATGGCCACCACAGACATGTGGGTGGCCATGCCCATGACATACACCCCCTTCTGAGGTGGCAGTCACGTCGGCAGGGGACCCAACCGCGCTAGCAGGGGTAGACCCACAAGACCGTGACCATATGCTCATGGGTGTCTCATTGACAAAGTCAAGATGTGACCCAGGGGTGTTTATTATTTATTTTACTTATTTAGTATATTGGAAAGATCTTTGAGCGTGAACTCTTTTACAAAAGTTCCACGTCAAGGTGGACAATAAGACAATACACCTAAGGCAGAGGATGGCATCAGTAGCAATGGGGCCATGCTACACCATGAGGCAGGTGTGCTGGTGTCACTAAGCAGTGTGCAGTGGGCACTCCTACATCCATGGATCATGAGGGCAGCACAGCCCACCTTGATGGCCTGTGCTATCCTCTCGAAGCCTGTGGTCATGTCCTCCCCGCAGATGACAAAGCTGGTCAACAACATCCACCCGAAGCTGACGGATCTCTCCAACCAATTGGGAGCAGCCTGCAGAGGCATGGTCATCCATGATGCCCACCTGCACACACAGGCCCTGACACGCCTCTCTGAGCACACCCTGATGCCCCACGGAGGCACGCAGGAGCCGGGTGTGCTCATCAAGCCTGTCAGCAGGGACCTGTCCTGCGGGGGACGCTGACATGTGGGTGGTGTGCTGGCCTGCAGTGCAACATCTACAGGCTGTGGATGCATCATGGATGGCTGCTGTTTGGACGGGGACTGTGCAAGGTCAAGCCCAGTGGATCCCTGTATGGTCACATCATGTGCACAGGCAGCAAGTTGCTGCTGCATAATGCCTTGCTGCTCCAGGATGATGGCCCCTGTCCCCACTACCACACCCCAGACCTGGCCACCCACATCTGCCACAGGTGCCGTTGGCAGTGGGCCATCCCATCTGGGGCATTGCGTGGGCAGAGGGCACCCCACACTGTCTACCGCTATCTGTGTGGCCACCTGCATTGTGGCAGTGCCACCGCTGTGTGTGGTATCATCATCATCATCCTCCTTGGCCAATGCCAGCACTGTGAGGTTATCAGGAAGCTCAATATCAGGCAAAGTGGTCAGACCCATGAACCTCATTAGGTCCTGGAACAGGCTGTCTCTGCCCATACTGGCCTCAATCCCAACCGATGTCGATGGCCTTGGTTCCTCCTCAACCTCCTCCACCTGTGTGCTGTGCCCTGCAGCACCCCCTGAGGCATGGTGGTGCTGTAAGGCAAACGGGTATGTATGTTCAGAACAGCAGTTCCATGGATGTCCATTGACAGGTGCACATGGGGCTATGTGGCATGACACAGTTGTGCGGACACAGCCAAACATGGCATGCACCTGCACTGTGACTTGTGTCAAACATACCACTGTATGCTTTGTGCATTGCATGCTGGAGGGCCATGCATGCACATTTCCATGAGGTTGATGACCACCAGGACATGGCTGTGCACAGACCCACCCCCAGGCAAGGGGCACTGCCACTTGTGTGTGGGCACACCGTCAACAGTGACAGTCCACAACAGTGCATTGCACAGCCATATTGTGCCGATGTTCAGGAACATGGCATATGAACACAGGTGGACAGTGACCACCACTGGCCACACCAACCCAGCAGGCAGATGTTCCTGGTGTCACAGCCAGTCACAGCAGCACACATGGGCTGCACAGGGGACACTGCATGGCCATGGGGGTGACATGCAATGGCGGATGCACTGCATGGTGGTATAGTGACAACATGTGCAGCCATGTGTAGCATGTCCTGTACACCCAGGTTCACAACACACAGCCAGACAAACATTGTGCCACATGCATACTCACAGTGCTGTGCAGGGCCCTTGCCTGTCTGTAAGCCACCTCCAGGGATCCCCTCCACAGGTGTCTGGGACAATGTGGATGCAAGCACCTCCTCCCATGCAGTTAGTGGTGGCACTATGAGTGACTCACCCCCTGTAGCATGCAGAGCTGCACCCATGTTGGTCAGGCACTCTCTGGTCCTGGTCCTCTCACTGTTCCTGCACTGCATGCATTCCTGGGGGGTTCAGTTGTACACGCCATGTGCATTCACCCCTGTGCCACCACTTCCCAGCCCTGTACTCTCTGCTGCCATGTGCCAGTCTTCCCTGACAGAAGGTCCTCCATCCAGACATATGCCTCAACAAGGGCCCCCAGCTCATTGTCCGGGAAGTTCGGACATCTCCTCCATCTCAAATGTTCCTCCGCTGCCATACTAGTGCCTGTGGGGTGGAAGTGTAGCAGCCATTAGCACAGTATACAGTGATCATGCACATCTCACAGGAATGGATTCCTCCTGGCCAGCAACCAGGAAACAGTGTAGCTGTGGTAAACAAACCTCTAAGTTGCAGTACCTGTTGGTCACCAGTGGTGTGTGGTGGCACAGAGCAGCTAATTTCTTGTTCAGCACATGCAAATTAGGGTCTGTCCAGGCTATAATGAGATGCAAATGTGGTGACTTGCACTAGGATTGGGCAATGAGGCAATTAGCATATTCTGGCTGAATATTGGCTCATTTGCTCCCAGCCCATCTCACTTTGCTACATGCATGTGATTGGGCCCATTACTTGCGCACTGCACATCTTAGCGCATGAGCTGCTTACTGGCACATACCGCCCATGCACAGCTGCACAACTGGCCATCACTTGACAATGCATTGCTCAAAGTGGTGCAGCGCATCATCACGCAAGCGTGATAATCTGCGCCGCACACGTCATGCACGGTGGTGCATGCACTGTGATGTTGCACAGCACATGTACACATTGAAGCGCAATACCATTGGCTGCTGTGTGGCATTTTGTGCCTTCCCCAACATGACCCCATGCTCCTGCCCAGCATTATGGCAACATGCATGCACACTGTTGCGCAATTGATCACCTAGCGTGCATTGGCATTCACCATTCATGTGCTGCACATGCCATTGCATGCATGCCTATCTCACATCGGCCATGAGTAGGCCATATGGTGCATGGAACTGCATGCCTAGAGTGTCAGTGGCAGCACACTGTGGTAAAAATGGCACATGCGAGGGTTGAAGGCCCATGGGCTCTTAACTGGAGTGACACTGAGTTGGCCAACCTTGTGGCATTGGTGCAGCCTGTGGAGGGCCTGCTGTTTGGTGCAGAGACCTTGCATGTGCCTAGGTCTCAGGTCTGTTCCACTGTGGCCAACAAGCTTGTGCAGAGGATGGGGGTGCCATACACTGGGGAGCAGTGCAGGCATCACTTTGAGGACCTGCGGATGAGGGACCCTGAGTGGCTGAGGGTGCTGCAGGATGGTGAAGTGCCATGACCAGGTATGTCCACTGTTGGCCACTCCATATCCGGCATGCTGTTCCTGTACATGGGTGTGTGTTGCTGTATCCTGTGTGAGCGTCAGGGTGTGTGTGAGTGTGTGTGTGTGTGTGTGTGTGTGTGTATTGTTGGGAGGGTGGGGGTGGTGCCACCACATGCTGCTCATGTCTCCCTTCCATTGTGTTCCCCTTACAGGCCGGGAAGAGCACCAGCGGGCAGTGGACAGAGGCCATGGCCACGGTAGGTCCAGGGGACCACAGGAAAAGGGTGCTGGGCTGCTCAAGGTGCCATCACAGCCTGTGGAAGGTAGCTGTGCTTTACTGTTCTTGTCCTGTTATGTATGTGGTGGGTGTGTGTGTGGTGGGTGTTCTATGTGCACTGCAGCCACATGGCCACTAGCCCTGTATGCCTCATCTGTGCCAGCTGGCACACTGTAGCAATTGTCCTGGTACCATATGATGGTCACGCTGTGCACCATGCCCATGTGTGACCAATGCATTGTCTGTGTCCCGTTGGGACTATGGGTGCCTGGCATGGCACACACATGGTCCACAGGGCCTCCAGCCATTGGCCATATCTGGTGTGTGTGGCATGGCATCATGTCCCACAGTAACGTCCATTGCATGAACCTGCTGACATTACACTGCACTGTCCCACAGTCCCTGTGTGGCCCTGTTGCACGGCTGATCACTGGCATATCATGTGCATGGTGCAATGTTGGGTGCATGCCTGTGTCCCATTAATGTCCTGTGTGCACATCATTCCCTGGGAGGGCAAGCCTGTGTGCATTGTGGCACTGAGTGCATGTCCTTTGTTTCACCACACAGGTTGTCCTGCTGCAAGTGGTGCCCGTGGTACAGGTCAGCTTAGAGGTAGACGACGGGACCAGGTCCGAAGCTACCCACAGACATTGACCATGATCCATCGCAGGCAGAGGGTGATCTTCAGGCACTTGGGGACCATCCTGAGAGCCATTCAGGAGCAGGTGGAGGTGCTCCATTGGTTGAGCAAAGACAAATGCCCCCCCGATGGGGACCAGGTCCAATAATGATGTCTCTGGCCATTGGACTGCTTGTGGCCAGACTATCCTATTTGCACCCCTACAATACACCCCTCCCCTGTGCCATTTCTTGCTGCTCACCACCCCACCTGCATTCCCTGTCTCATCATCATCCCTCCATTTTGAATGTTTTGTTGCTGTTGTTCTGTCATATTTCTGTTGCTGTTGTACCTGTTTTCAAGTAAACCATTGTCTATTGGGCATTCCCTTTGTCTGTGGTCATTCTGTGCTGTATTAGCAGTTTGATGTTCTGTTGCTTACATTGTCCACTGCCCCTTGCCCTGCATGGCATGCCTGTTTGTGTCCTGTAGTGCATGACCTCCCTGTCTGCACACACAGGCCACCACCATGCTTGCCATGGACATCTCAGTGGTGCCTCTGTGCTGACACCCCCTGTTACCCACTGCAGCATGTTCGCGTGTGTACTGCCAGTGCTGCGCCATCCACATTGTTAGCACTGTGTGCCATGCTATGTGCCTTCCCACATCATGTGCCCCTGGACCTGTGCACATTATGTGGTCTATGCATATCTGGCATGTCTGGCTACCTCGCACTGCCAGTGCATGTGTTGGCCATGCTGCCCATTGCCATCTCCAGTATTCAGTCCCATTATCCATGTCCTTGTCAGTGCCATGCCATCAGTGTGTGCGGGGCATGGTGCATGCTGCTGTATGTGTTGCCACATCCTGTGCCCCTGCTGTGTTGCACAGTGCCCATCCTGCTCCTCTGCAGTGCCACTATTTCCACCATGGTCATAGTTGCTGGGCCACACCATCTTTGCACTTGCATTGTGCTCATGGCCCACCATGGGCACTGACACGCTGCTCCAGATACAGGTGAGCCTATTCCATCTGTTATATTCTATCCTGTCCTTCTGTGCTATGCTTGTGCAGTTGCACTACGGTACATCCATGGTATATTCAGCAGTATTTGTGCTGGTGCAACCTGCAGTGCATCAGCTGAATATGGCAGTGGTTTGGGGTGGTGCACCTTGGTTGCGCTGTGCAATCACTAGCGCTGTGTGCCTGGGAAACTTTGAATATCTAGGCCATTAAAAATACTACTTTCCACACCCTCTTCTTTGGGTGTAAAACCTCTTACTTTTTTCAGTTTTTAATATCCCTGCATGTAATTGCCTTTTGTAACCCTTTAAATTGTTTGGTGGCTTGAATTTAAAGATCATTTCCTGCATTAAAGTTTTGTCATTTAATATTATGTACGGTAACAGGAAATCCCCACTAATTTGTCCATTATGTTGTGTATTTAGTTTTAGTTCTTTTAGTCGCTCATGGTATGGCAAACTTTCCATTCTTCACAAAAATGGCTACAACCCCTCCCCACACCTGTTCCTCTACTCCATCTGAAAAATGAGTATCTAAGGGTTGTCAGTTCCCAGTTGTTATTTTCTGAAATCCATGTTTCTATGATGGCAATAAGGTCCACCACAGTGTCTGCCATCAGTGCCATGAGTGCACTGAATTTGTTGCCTTGGCTCCTGGTGCTAAGGCAGACCACCTACCATCAGACCCTCAGTCCTGCTTTGCTATGTTCTTTCCTTGCCCTTTCTTTCTCATGTTTTTCCTGGGGATTGCACACTTTGCATGCCCCCTCTGTAATGTCACCTAACCTAACTCAGCTTCATTTCATTCCATTTTTATTTCATTTCTTTGTTTGTTGGGTAACTACACAGGAATATATTCCTTTTTAAGACCTGACCAGAGCTAATAACATCAGATGGGTTATATGTGATATGGGCAACTGAATAACAGCGAGCCCATAATCATGACTGCAATACAGCGAGGACAGAAAAGGCAAAAATGCTTTTCCGAGGAGAGCCTTGCCCCCACACCCCATTACTTAAATAACCAACTCAATTCAATTCAGTTTTATTGTTTGACAACAATAGTGTCTTTACACAGTAGAATAATTAAAAACAATCTTAAAATGGTTACACATATAAAAAAATTATAATAATCATATTGCACATAATTTCTTATACAAGATTACA
This sequence comes from Neoceratodus forsteri, assembly GCA_016271365.2. NCBI lineage: Eukaryota > Metazoa > Chordata > Ceratodontiformes > Ceratodontidae > Neoceratodus > Neoceratodus forsteri. The sequence continues at coordinate 1,238,741,351 of CM057454.1, forward strand.
ACAAAGGGACATATTCACAACATTAAATATTTCACATCACATATATTCTTTATAGCTTACAATGTTACTCTCATATTGCACACCGTTTGTATTATTCGAGCGGATTTTAATTTTTAATGTTAAATTTTCATTTCCGTCTGAAATATCTATTTGAATATTGATATGTAATTTTTTTGTCTCAACTTTTCTTGCAAAATAAGGCAAATTTTTCTAATACACCTACATTTTTGATTTCAGCAGTTGTGTAACTATACTGTATACTTAGACTCCATTTGCATTTCAGTTAAAATTTCTCCTAGATAGAACTTATGTTCTTAGTTATATGGTGGGCATAACAATAATAAATGGATCAGATCATCCTCTCCAAGTTTACATTTCATTTGTTGTTGCCATGCTTATAAAAATTCCTAAGCCTCTCACTATCATTAGACTCAAAATGGAATCTTGTAAGGATTTTCCTTTTAGTTGGATCTTTATCCATCATTAAAGCAGCAGTACTACGAAATCAGGAAGTGAGTTATCAAAATTCTATTTTTTGGCTGTAAGCATGTGGCCAAAGTTCCAGTTTCCATACATGTAAATGTTTTTTTCCAGTCATTTTTTGTTTTTTAGATATTTGCAATTGATTTGAATGGTTGTAGCGCTACAACAAATATGGCGGCTTACTAATTTTTCGTGCGCTTTTTCTACAGGTTACATCACATCTTTTGAAAACAGCAGAGTGACCCTCTGCTGACCATTCCCGATGTCCCTGCAGGTTACTCACATGTGCAGTTGGCAGCAGATGGGGTTCCAGTGCAACATGCTTAATGGTAGACATGTAAGCAAAAGCGGAGTATAACCAAGCAAATTACTCGGCGATAGTACAATGCCGACGAGAAAGAGTACCAGGTATATGATTAGCAGGGCACAGGGAATAAACCGTCAAAAAAGAGCAATTTTTTTTTTCATAGTACTGCTGCTTTAAATACAGTTCTAATCCAAATTGTCATTTATTCCCTGATAGCCATTTACTGATTTTGTAGTTTTTCCCAAGTTCTAAATCTCTCTGTGTATGTAAATCTTGAAGTCTTCCCCTTATTTGGTATTCAGTCTCCTTCCAAGAACAGGTGAGACTCTCAGTAAGGCAATTAAGTAGGCCATAGAGTTTTACTACAGATTCAATAACAAGTAAGCTTGGAAAGAATAATTTCTTCTCCATATATTCAATTCATCAATGCAAGCATGAGTGAGTCTGCCCTATTTCATATTATAAGCTTTAACCCAATATAGTACTGCTCTTTGTTCAATACTATGTTGTACTGTAGGTTGTCCTAATTCTGACCTAACTAAATTTGTAGGTGCCCCTTTTGGTAATCCCAATAGTCTTTTATAAAAATGTTCATTAATGTTTATAATAAGTCATTATTTTCCAGTCCCCATATCTTGGCTCCATATGGTAGTTGACTATTTAATTTTGCATTTAATGTTTGTAGGCAACCTTTTATAGAGTATCACCTGTATTTATAAGCAAATCCTTCCATAGTGGGTATAAATCTTTTTTTTTTAATCATTTTTTTATGTTCCCTCCAGCTAAGAGTAGTCACGAAAACTATGCCTAAGTAGCAGAATTTATTAACTCCTTCTATTTTATGATTACTGCATTTTATGTTAGTTATCTTTTTCCCCTGTTCTTTCTTGTTATTAAAAAACACAAACTTTGCTTTATCATACAGTGCAACCAGCTTAATTTGGACTTCTCCGTGCACCACCTACCCACAGATATAGCCAAATGTCTGAAATATCGCAACATGCTTTTTTTAAATGATGTTTAGTTCCCGACTATGGCCAATTACTAAATCACATTGAGCTTAATTATTTAATGTGCTGCAATGACTGTTTTACTCAGTGCTTTATGTTACTGCACTACACTTCAGTGCAAGTCAGTTGGACTTCAGGTACTTTAGGGCTGTACTTCTGTAGGGTGGGGTGCTTTTGTACAGTTCAGCACATCCAGTGGTGCGAGCTCAGTGTTTTGGGAGTTCAATCAGATCCAATAGTGTAGACCATGGCATGCCGAAGTTTAGATATTCTGCTCCCCCCAAATTAGCAAACTAACAAAAACAAATGCACCTTAGCAGCAGGAAGGAAGGTTAACAGTCGCTTGTCAGTGACATGATCAATCGCAAGTCGCGACTGAGTGCTCGACTTAAGTACCCACTGATCTATTGAAATCAGCATGAAGGTTCACACCTTTTAACGCATTTTTCCTGCAAGAGCTGCTAATCGCCTGTAGCCAGAGTGTGAATTAACTCTTTCAGAGCCATGAATTGTCCCAGGAATGACCAATTTAGACAGTGGAGATCAGTCGCTAAGTCAGTAAGTTTTGTCATTGCTCTCTATGAGATTGGTTTGGGATTTCAAAAAATGTCTGATATAATCGAAAAAAAAATTTATATCAGTGTCTGTTAAAGTTGGGGTGGACTGTAGTTTATTTCTAGATATGCCTATGTACACAGTCTTTGAAATTAACTCACACTTCTCCTGATACCTACCGAACTTGTTGACAATAGTATCACATCATCAGCGTATGATATGCTAGGTAGGGGCAACACCTAGATCCCATCCTTGGCATGTAGAGCTCAACATCATACATCTTTATTAATATTTTATTTATAAATAGATTAAACAATATAGGGGAGAGTACACATCCCTGTCACACTCCACAATGTGTTGTAAATGTCTGTGTTCTATTACCTTCTGTATTATACAGTATCTAACACTAGTTTTATTATTTGTGTACAATGTTATTGTAATATTTAGTAGTGTTCTATGAGTTTTATTATTTGTGTATAATGTTACTGTAATATTTAATAGTGTTCTATCTGCTCTATAGCTCCTTAAAGTCTCACATAGTTTATCTCTTCTCACTTTATAAAATGCTGCATGAAGGTCAATAAACACACAATATAATTTTTGATTTTTAACTCTAGTGTATTTATATACTAGGTGTGACAATTTGAAACACTGATCGATTATGGTGTGGTTTGGTAAAACCCAGCTTGTCCCTCATCTATTTTTCTTTGATCTATTACCCACTCTATTATTTTTTTATTGATTATTTTTGTAAAAATTGCCTGAGTTGTATCTAATAGACTTATTGGTCTATAATGACTAGGGTTACTTTGCACCATGCAGTTTAATGAATGGTTGAAAAAATGGTGTGGAGCACAGGGGTTTGGCTTCATTGGGGACTGGGGTTCCACCTGGAGGGACACCAGCCTATATTGGCAGGATGGTCTGCATCTGTCCAGGAAGTGAACAAGTCTTTTGGGCAATTGGTTTAAATGCTTCATTGGCAAGCTTTTAAACTAGTCGAGGGGGGAGGCACTGATAAGTAGCAGGAACATCCCAGCCTCCCCCTGCAAAACAGGGTACTAAATGAAAAAAAGACCAAGGTAGAAAGGTCAGTGGGGCATGCTGCTACTTAAGGTAATGCCATCAAAAAATGGAGAGCAATGAGTGCCAATGCCCATAGTCTGGGTAACAAGCTTCCTGAATTAGTGGCCTTGATGGAGGGGGAACATCTGTATATCATGGCAGTCACAGAAACATGGTACACACAGAACCATGACTAGGATGTAAACATACCAGGATACACTATCTACAGGAGGGACAGGGAGGGTAAAAGAGGAGGAGGAGTAGCTCTCTACATAAGGGAAGGAATCAAAGCAACAGAACAAAAGGGTAAACAGGGAGGAGAAGAAGCACTGTGGGTCAATTTGGAGGCAGGCAATGGCACCACAATCTGCACAGGGGTTGTATACAGACCCCACTCTCAGGGGGAGGAAATAGACAAGGAAATGAAAGAAAGTATACTTAGAATGACAGATAAAGGGGAGATACTGCTGATGGGTGATCTGAATATGCCAGATGTTAACTGGAGTGCAGTTGCAGCAGCCACTTCTAAGAGTTGGGTTATTCTAGATGCCCTACAGGGGGCATTCCTTAGACAACTAGTATTGGAACCCACTTGAGAGGGAGCAATCTTGGACCTGGTTCTCTCAAATGGAGATGGAGAGAGGATCACAGATGTAGAAGTGGGTAGCCATCTGGGAACTAGTGACCATCGAACAGTGTGGTTCACAATAAACACAGTAATAGAGTCAAGCCATACAAAGGCAAAAGTACTGGACTTCAGGAGGGCTGACTTTGCCAAAATGGGTGAGTGCCTAAGGAATGCACTAGCAAATGGGCAGGAAGGAGGGGTGGAAGAATAATGGGGACTAATAAAAACTGCCATCACAGAGGTAACAAGCCTTTGTGTGAAGCAAATAAACAAAACAAAATGATGTAAGAAGCCACTATGGTTCTCAAAGGAGGTAGCAGTGAAGGTTCAAGAGAAAAAGAAAGCATTCAGAAAGTACAAGGAATCACAGAAGGAGCAGGATAGAGAATTGTATCAGTTAAAACAAAAGGAAGCTGAGAAGGCAGTCAGAACAGCAGAGGCCCAAACCGAGGAAAAAATAGCCAACTCAATTAAGAAGGGGGATAAAACCTTTTTTAGGTACATCAGGGAGTGAAGGAAGACTAAGGGAGGGATAGTGCGGCTTAATAAAGGGGAGGTGGTGGGCAGAGGGTGACAGTGAAAAGGCAGAGATAATAAACAAATATTTTTGCTCAGTATTTACAAATGAAGAGGGGGAGGTACCTAAAACAAACAATAGAAACAATCTGGATACAGAAGTTGATACCAGCCCATTTACAGAAGAAAGGGTTCTGAAAGAACTCTTAAAACTGAAGGTGGACAAAGCAATGGGGCCTGATGGGATTCATCCCAGAATTCTAAAAGAACTAAGGGTAGAACTAGTGACACCACTGACTACCCTCTTTAACAAATCATGGGAGGATGGGGTGGTACCTGAGGACTGGAGGAGGGCAGATGTGATTCCCCTTCACAAAAGTGGGAGCAGGGCAGAAGCAGGAAACTATAGACCTGTTAGTTTAACCTCAGTGATAGGGAAAATGATGGAATCACTTCTGAAGGAAAAAATGGTCAAGTACCTAGAGGCTAGAGGGGCACAGGACCCAAGGCAGCATGGATTCAGCAGGAAGGTCATGCCAGATGAATCTAATAGATTTCTTTGACTGGGTGACCAAAGTAGTAGATCAGAGAGGGGCTGGGGACATGGCCTACCAAGACTTTAGCAAGGCATTTGACTCAGTCCCACACAAAAGATTAATATACAAGTTAGCTAGCCTGGAAGTGGGTCCCAAGATGATAACCTGGGTAAAGAATTGGCTGGAGAATAGGACACAGATGGTAATAGTAAGTGGAGTCCACTCTGAAGAAAGGGAGGTTACTAGTGGGGTACCGCAGGGTTCAGTATTAGGACCGGTCCTCTTCAATGTCTTTATAAGCAACATTGCAGAGGGACTGGAAGGAAAAGTATGTCTCTTTGCAGATGACACAAAGATCTGCAACAGAGTTGATGCACAAGGCGGAGTGGAAAGGATGAGAAGGGACTTGGCAAGGTTAGAGAAATGGTCAAATGTATGGCAGCTTAGATTCAATGTTAAGAAGTGCAAGGTAATGCACCTGGGAAACAAAAACCCAGGGGAAGAGTACACAATGGGAGGTGAGATACTAACAACAACAAAAATGGAAAGGGACCCGGGGGTAGTCATATCAGATGACTTAAAGGTGGGCAAGCAATGTGAGAGGGCAGTAAGGAGGGCTGGGGTGATACTGGGATGCATAGGGAGAGGCATCACCAGTAGAAAATAGGAAGTTGTTATCCCTCTGTACAGACAGCTGGTGAGACCCTATCTGGAGTACTGTGTGCAGTTCTGGAGACCCAATCTCCACAAGGACATAGACAAGGTGGAAGCTGTCCAGAGGAGGGCAACTAAAATGGTGCAGGGTCTGCAGCAGAAGACATATGGAAAGAGACTAATGGAGCTTAATATGTTTAGCCTCGAGGAAAGGAGGGAGAAGGGGGACATGATAGAAACTTTCAAGTACCTCAAGGGAATCAACAAAGTCCAAGAGGGTAGCATCTTTCAAAAAAAGAGGTGTGCAAGAACAAGAGGGCACAATTTGAAGATGGGGGGCAGCTCAGAGGTAATGTAAGGAAGTATTTTTTCACAGAGAGGGTTGTGGATGCATGAAATGGCCTTCCAGAGGAGGTTGTGGAGTCAAAAACAGTGATTGAATTCAAGCATGCATGGGACAGTCATAAGGCAATTCTAGGGGGTGGGAGTAGAAAGAAGTAGGCTGCTGGTTAACTAGGATCTGCAGCTTATCCATTAGGTAGGGAAATGGGCAGACTGGCTGGGCCAAGCGGTCCTTATCTGCTATCAAATTCTATGTTTCTATGTTGTCCTTTTCCCCTTTTTAAATATTGGAATAATAATGTTTTCTCTTGAAGAAACTAAAATGTGTTCTGTATCACAAATAAAGTTATAGATTTTATGTAACCAGGAGACCCAGAAGTTAATATCCTTTTTATAATATCTATAGGCATGCCATATGGGCCAGGGGCCTTATGTCTTTTAGCACAGACAATAGCTTTAATTATTTTTTCTTTTGTAATTTCTTTATCTTTTGAAATTCATTCTTTTATATTAGGCTCTAAATATACAACAGTTGGATCATAAAATAATATCTTAAAATGCTCCTCCCAAATATCAGGATTTATATAATATTCTATCTCTTTCACTGTGTTATCCCATCCTTTTGCTACCATTTTCCAGAATTTTATGTTATTTTTTTCCCATACTGAATTTTTAAATACTTTCCATAGCGTTTTTCTATATTCTTCTTTTTTTCTAGCTAACATACTGTTATGTTTCATGTTTTTGTTTAATTCTTTTTACTCTCTGTAGAATTTGTGATTGCTTGTCTTAATAGTTTATTTATATCTTATTTTGCCTGTCTGCAGTCTCCATCAAACCACTTAGCACCCTATTTTTCTTCACAAGAACTACTTTTACTATTAAAGTTGCTATTTTATTCAAAGTATTTTCCAACTGTTGTATACAATTTCCCTGCATAGTATTGTCCATTATTTTAAATACGTTTTCTACAATTCCAGCTTATTTTAGTAACTTGCATGACCCATTTTTATCTATTAGGTCCCATTTCATTCCTTTAATTACTCTGATTATCCCATCATTTTTTCTTTTATATATTTTGTTTGTGGGCCGTATATCCAGTTGTATTTCTTTTAAACTGTATTCACTATTGGCTATGTTACTCATTCTGAGCTTCTTAAAAGAGGGGAGAATATTAAATCTTGACCATACTAAGTGTAATATTGAAGCACCTCTAGGTCCTTCTGTATGTATGTATAGTCCCCCATCAGCTGTCCTTCTATTCTACCATTCATTAATGCAAAGTTCTTTTCCTCAAACACATTACAGATCTTGTTTCCTCTTTCTGTTTCTTAGTTACCTTTTGAAGACCATAAATAATGTATATATAATTACTGGGTTCCATTTTTTTCAATGGAAAAAAATGTGTGTTAAATACCGTAACACCTGAGTAGGTGTTACGGCATTCACGTGACTTCTTCCGCTAGTAATATGCTTGAGACAGAAACAGAAAGTCAGCGCGAGCCTCAGTGTCCATTTTCTGACAGAAATAAGAGTCTTTAACAACTCACCTACTCAGTCGCATTTGCTCTTCACTAAACTGTCTCTGTCACGGGCCAACAACCTAAAAAGAGTAAAATAAAAATGTTGAGCAGATTTCAAACCATGGACGAAACGGCAAGACAAAACTTTGTACAAGACCAAGAGAACAGAAACACCATAAGAAAAACAAAGCAACCTCAAATTGTTTATGACCTAGTTATCTGAGGTAGGACAGCCACAGAATTTTGAAACTTTTGAGCTTTCAGAGCTAGACAAACTACTGGCAAATTTCTTATATGTGCTAAAAAAACAAGAAGTTGAGAGTATGAACCAAGCACTATACAAGACATTGTGGCTAGTATTGAAAGACATCCTCTGCACACAAATACCCAAACTCAATATTCAAAAGCCCTGACAACATTTTTGTGGATACAAAAAAAACATTAGCAGCCAAACAAAAACAACTCAAAAAAGCTGGAAAAGGCAACCGCCCTAACAAAGGCCAGACATTAACTAATGAAGATGTAGAGATGCTATACCCTAAACACCGTAAACATGACCACACCAACAGGCCTCCTCAACTTTATGTTTTTCAATCCCGGAATTCATTTTGCAATGCGTACAAAAGAACATTATGATCTGCAATGGGCAGACATCCGAAATGGAATACACCAATGGAAAATCCTTCCTTGAATATTATGAGCAGCAAACCAAAGCCCTCACAGGAGAAAACCCCTGTGATGTCCGACCCATTAAACCAAGAATATATCAGAACACACAAAACCCAGACAGAGACACCATTAAAGCATACCATCTCTACAAATCACAGAGGCCACCTGAAATGCTTAAACCAGATGTTCCTTTTTACATAGCACCCAATAGCAATAAAAATGACTCATCCCTCTGGTTTAGGAACATGACTATTGGAATGAATAAATTAAGAACAATGATGCACACCATGAAATTGGACTCTGGCTTACCTGAATCAAAAAGAATTACCAACCACAGCACAAGAAAGACCACCATCCAACATCTGGTAGATTACAATATCCCACCTACTGACACGCAGCAGATATCAGGGCACAGAAATATACAGTCAATTAATAATTATTCCATTCTTTCTGAATGAAAACAGTAACAAATAAGTAGCCTCCTAACTTACTTTGACCACGAAATGGCATCTACCTCCAAATCTCCTCAGTAATAACAAGAGAAATCTCCACAGCTCACTAGCCATCATGATGAAATGTCTCCCAGAAATATGAAGGGTATGTTTGGGAGCACCTGCATTTTCCACAGCCCCGTCACCATCAATATCTACAACACTAACCAAAAACTGCAGAAAAGAAGAAGATCCAAGTCATCGATGACTCAGACAGCTCCGAATAAGGTAATTCATGTCAAACAAAACAGTTCCTCTTTAAATTCACTCAAGTTTTCTACAAAATAGCAAACTGTTACATTCCACACTTTTACCATGCCCCCTAACCACTGTCTCTTTCAACCCTCACCTTTCCCCTGCAGGTCAAATGATGCCAGCAGTTGAAAACACTCACTTCACGAGAAAAAACACAACAATCAGGTCATTTATTTTTTCATTACTTTTCTTCTTAAATACTTTAATATTTATTTATTTGTTAAACCTCCAGTTATGTGTTCATCATTAAACCATTTACTCAACACAAGGTAAGAGTCTAATTTCTTTTTTTTTCACTATTTCAAAGCCTGCCAGAAAAAAACGGAACCCTTCAATTATATAAAATAAAGTATAGGGTGCAGTGTGTTTTACTTGAATTTAACACTCACCCTCATTGTTGGATGGCTTTCATAAACCCCTCAGGCTTTGCCCTCTGGGTTTATGTGCCATCCAACAACACGGGTGTGTGTTAAATTCTCATAACACACTGCACTCCATACTTTATCCTATATGTAAAGTCTCCTTCCCTTCCACTAAATATACCATATCTGTGGTGAGCTCCAGGTGCCACCCCACCCTGGCATTGAAATCACCCAGTACTATTATACCACACAGTGGGTTATTTTCTACACATTTATTAATAAATCTAACTAAATCATTCAAAACCTCTGGACTGGCATATCTAGAATTAACTGAGGGCATGTATGTGTTTAAGATTATAGTTTCCTGTCCCTCTCCTTCTATTTTAATACCCAGGATATATTCATTTTTTACAATAGTTTATTCTACCTGGAATGCTTTTATCACCTTACATAGAATCATTAAACAACCTGAAGGTCTCCCAAATGTTTTAATTCTCTTTGCCCTTTTATAGAATGTTGTATGCCCATTTATGTTAGAGTTGCCATCTGTCCAGGTCTCCTGAAAGCAAATATAGTTAAAACTCTTTATATACTCCACAAATGAGGGGTCTGATGATTTTTCTTTAAGACCTGCCACATTCCAAAAGAGTAGGTGATACAGGGAGTCAGTGTTATTTTTAGACCTCACTGTGCAGCCCAACCCTTTATTATTTGAATTGTTTCTTTCTATCTGTCAATCCTCATCACAATTTTCCAGTATCTGATACCTATTTGGTGTCTGAATCAAATTTAACCAGTGGTCTAACTTTAATTCCATTTTCTCTGTTTTGTCTCCTGATATTTCTTCATATATAAATTTCAATTGTGTCCAATATGTGTGTCTTCGATATAATTAGTTGAAACTCTGTCTCATTGTCTATACACAATGGGTGGGATATTCAAAAGGGTTGCACCATGCACAATAGGGTTGCACCTGCTCAAGTCCGAAATTGCACCATTCTGTGATATTCAGCAGGAGGCAGTTGCGCCACTGAAAACATGCTGAGCAACAGCGCAATGCAAATGAATGCATGCTGAACTGGAGGGGGAGGAACCATGCATAAACTGCACAGCCCGATATTCAGCCAGGCTGTGCAGAGTTGTGCAGGCGCAACCCCAACCTGCGCCTGCACAACTTTGAGCCAAAAAAAAGGGTAAGTCGAGGCCACCCACAGGTGAGCTGCCGCATTGCAGGGCACAACACAGCAGCTGCCACCTGTGGCTGGCCCTCAACCTACTCCCTGTGCCCCCAGCATTCCGATCATGGGCAAAAGCAGAAAGTTCCCCCCCCGACTGGCCCGATGGTGGGCATAAGCTTAAATCACCCCCCACCAGCCCTATCGCGGGCAGCAAAGTGTTCCCCCGAACATATCCCTGGTGGTCCAGTGGACGATAAGCCCGATCGCGGGCTGAAGAAGTTAACCCCAGAAAGTATCCCTAGTGGTCCAGTGGACTGATAAGCCAGATCATGAGCTGACAAGGTTTGAAATCCTCCCCCAGAACGTATCCCTGGTGGTCCAGTAGACCGATAAGCCTGATCATGGGCTGAAGAAGTTTAACCCCCCCCCAGAACGTATCCCTGGTGGTCCAGTGGGCCGCTAAGCCTGATCGCGGGCTGAAGAGGTTTAAAACCCCCCCGAACATATCCCTGGTGGTCCAGTGGACCGATAAGCCCGATCACGGGCTGATGAGGTTTGAAACCCCCTCCAGAATGTATCCCTGGTGGTCCAGTGGACGATAAGCCCGATCACGGGCTGAAGAAGTTTAACCCCTAGAATGTATCCTGGTGGTCCAATGAACCGATAAGCCCAATCATTGGCTGAAGAAGTTTAACCCCCCCCAGAATGTATCCCTGGTGGTCCAGTGGACCGATAAGCCCGATCGCGGGCTGATGAGGTTTGAAACCCCCTCCCAGAATGTATCCCTGGTGGTCCAGTGGACTGATAAGCCCGATCACGGGCTGCATTATGTTAAACCCCCACCCCCAAGACCATATCCCTGGTGATCTAGTGTCCCCCACCCACCCACCATGAAGCCTCACCACCCCGCTCCCCCTGGCAGCCGGTGGGTGGCAGCATCCCACCCGCCTGCCACCCTGCTGCCCACCAACTGACTGCCCAGTAAGGCTGCATGCCCATTGGACTGGTATCGACCCCCATCTTCAGAGTGTTTCTCTTGTTTGGTTTAGGTAACTCCCCCTCCTCTTCCTTTATGAATACTGAGCAGAAATACTCATTCAGTATTCTTGCTTTTTCACTCTCACCCTCTACCCACATTCCCTCCCCTTTATTAAGCTTTAGTAGCCCTCCTTTGGTCTTTCTTTGCTCCCTAATGTACCTATAAAAGGTCTTATCCCCCTTCTTAGCAGAATTGGCTATCCTTTCCTCGGTTTGGGCCTTTGCTATTGTTAAGTAATCAATCACACACTTCATCAGTTGAGCATGTATTATAAATTTCAGGAGATATCCTCATGAAAGCAACTTAAGCAATTTAGGCAACTTAGTGCTAGACCAATGTAACAATCTAAAATCCCAAGCCCCAATTCAATACAGCCAAACTAATATTGAACAGCAGTTAGTCAACAGTTGAATTCAGCTAACAGGAAATTAAAGATTGGGACTATCTGGTATAACTCAACTGATTAAACTACTAAAAACCCACTAGTCTGGATAAACAAATGATATGAAATACAAATGTTTATATTACCTTTTCCTATACCTCCTTCACAAGTTTTTGTAGGCTTGTATAAGTGTTACATATATTTATCTGATTTCAACAACAACAAAAAAAAATAACAGATGCACAGTAAAACTGTATCAATAGCAATAGCTATATAATGCAATAATTTAAGCATGAGTTTTAAAATACTGTGTTCAGACCAATATACTAGCAGACATACTGTACAGTACATACACACATACACTGAAGGCTTTTTTTATGAAAACCTAAATAAACATATAGTTCTAAAGACATGTATCCCCTAGTGCAACAAACTACAGCAGAGGGATTTCTTAGGAACTGCCAAAAATAAGCAATTTAAGAAACTAGTCAATCTTTGTTCACACAGAACTGCAAGCTGTAAACTGCAAATGTTCTACAATACTTCTAAAAGTTCTATAGCAGTTTAAGTGGCTTTTGTGGATTTGTGGTTTCCTTTAAAAGAGTGTAAAAACATTCCCTTTTGCTTTTTTTTTCTTGTTCAACCTTTGGTTCACTGGATTCTTGCATAGTATGACCCTCCGCAGGATCTATCTGTTGGTCAGGTCTCTGGTGTAGGCTCTGCCACCATAGGACTCCAGCACTGGGGGCTAAACCCCCAGCACCACAATATATCCAGTGACCAAAATCAATTCTTGTAGCATGAGTTTGACTGGAAAGGGCATTGGAAAAAAAAGCCTAAAGGCTTCTCTCCCTCTTATGTTTCAGGTAAAAATTCCCCCAAAACACAGGCAGCAGTGGCATACCTGTTATAGTTAGGAGGTTAGTGTTTCAATGCCCCCACTCTTCCTGCTTCTCCACAGCAAAACAGTGTGCAGCTGCACAGTTCTATCCTCAACCACCCCTAATGTCTCAGCTCAAAGACTTGGATAGCAATAACCAACTCCTAGGTCACACCACATCGGGAAGGGAGAAAAGCACTTTCATCATTTCTGTCCTCATTATAATGCAGCAGATGAATTTTAGGCTCACTGTTATGCCATTACCCACATCATGGGACACCCATAATACGTCATATAATACAATACAAAAAATTTGAAACTATAAAGCTCCACATCAAGTTAAGTCACAAATGCAAATATTCCATCACAAAAGTAAAAAACACTCACACACAAACAGTCCTTTGAGGTAAGATAAAAATACAGTTGAAAAATGGCTGTAAGTGGGTAAATACCAGATCTGAGGTGATATTTCATGCAATATAGAAGCTGCTGAAAATGCAAAAGTGCATTGCCAACTTTGAGTACAGGCTAAAGGAACACTAAGGGGAGGGGCATGCACTGAGGAACAAGAAGCAAAACTGGGCTTATACTCATTTAAGTAACTATATAAATTATGTGGCGTTACTGCCTTGCCGATCTTGTAAACAAGATGAGACAACCAATTTAATGTTCAAAGTGACAGGAAGCCATCACAGTCTTCTAAGTATCTTACACTGATGTGTCCTATTAGAAGCCATTAGAGCAAGCTTTCCTATTCTGTATATTAGGACAGCTTTCTTTGATAAAGTACATAATAGGGCAGAATCTGTAACTATCAAGGCAAAATTCAACAGCAGCATTAGATTTTGATTAGCAATAGCCAATCTAGATTCTGTTGTTAAGAAATTTTGGATCCTATATAGCATCACTGTTTTTGTATGAATTTCAGATGTAGTAACTTTCATATGTGGGCCAAAACTTAAGGGAGGATCTAAAGTGACCCCTGGGTATTTAAAGTATTGACATTTTCATGCGTAGGTCCATCTAAGGCCACCACCTTCAAGCCATTACCATAATCTCTTAATCAAAGGTTAGGTCCAAAAACCATTGTCATTTTTAGTGTGTGAAGTACCACATTATTTTTATACCACCAGTTCTGTATGGAGAATAATTCTTTTATCATAACCTGTTATGAATCAGTAGGTGATGCCCCTTGACAGTATACCACTTCAACATCATCATAATGTAGTATCTCTGCTTTATTGACACATTTGGGCCACAGCTCTCCATGTATCCACTGTGCTGCTACAAGCCCTCAGGTGTAGGAAGCACTAGCTAGGATTTTATTTCTTTCTTCTGCTACCGTGGTTCCCCTAGACCCATTCTTCTCTACAGTCAGTTTAAACATCTGCTACAGACATCAGTAACTTCTGCCACAACACACAGGCCCCCTTTCTCATCAGGTGAAGTCCATCACCCTTGTGAGTCTCATGTTCCAAAAGTTCCCCCAGTCCTACAAAAGGGTAGCCCTACTTCTGACAGTAAACCTTAAGCTTCCCTTAAAACTCCTTGATTACCTCATATCTTATTCTATCCCACTTTCCCTCACTGACCCACACTGGGAAGTCTTCAGAAAAGGCCAGGAAGGCTAAATTTGCTGCCAATCTGTTCCCCAGTTTATAGAAGTTCTGCTTCACCATCTCCACTGATTGGATCACCAGATCATTGGTTCCCAGGTATTCTAGAACCCCCAGCTCCCTTATCCCTCTCCACTATCTCTCCTATCCTGTATAAATCCCAGATAGCAGATGCACCAGGAAGGCACTGGACCATCCCACTCCCATCCTACCCCCACAACCTTCTCTAACCCCCTAATCAAGGAGGTCCCCAACCACTAAGACTATCCTGGTAGACTTACTCCCTTTGGCTGCCATCACATTGTCCTACTCTTTCCCATTGACTGACTAGAGTCCTCCCCGTGCTGCAGCTGCAGAGTAGGGGTGCTAGCTGCAAAATAGAGCAGACTCGGTAGACCAAATGGCCTTTTTCTGCTGGCAATTTCATATGTTTGTATGAAGTCAGATGCCTGAACCTCCTGCAGAGGTGCAAATCGGATAACTGTCTGAATGGTACTAGACTGTAAAACTTTCTTCCTGATACTTCTGACTTTCTTCTGATGCCCACCACTCTCCATCCCCCCAGGACCAGTGGGTCTCTGGGGGGAGTGGGCATCTGGACTTTGGACTGTGGACTCTGGTTAAGCTGGTGATGCAGCTGAGATATTTCTACCCTTGCTGCTGCCAGCTGAGACTAGAGCTGTGTCATGATCCTGCAAATAGCACAGTGCCCCCTTTCCCAGAGCAAATCCCTGGTGAGAAGCACTGAGGCCACCATGACTGACTGCCTCCCCTCTGAACCCCACCCGAACACAGGACTAACAAAGATGTTAAAGTACAATCAGATGATTAACTTGTAGTGCTTATCCAGATAGGGTGAAGCTGCAAGGCTCAGTGATAGCACAAAAACAGGAAAGAAAATACCTTGTAGTGCCTACCCAGATTGGATGTAGCTGTGAGATTTAACTATAGCACAGTTACAGTTTAGCAAATTAAATATACCCTAGCTACATGAAGGAAACAGGTGTGAAACCTGCTTAGTAGTGATCACTCAGACAGGGTGTAGTTGTGGGATTTAACTAAGCACAGAAACAGCCAGGATTATCAGCTGTAGCAGGAGCAGACTACTCCATTACCCTGCAGTGCACACTTTGACAGGATGCAGCTACTGTAGGACTCAGTAGTAGTAAGCTCACACAACAATGCAGTTACTAGTCATATACAGTTTTACCTTGGATGAAATAGTCTGAGTTTTTGGCTGCTGGCTCGCTCACAGCTGACTCCAGGCAGACCCCACTTCTTTATTGTCCTTTATGCTGTGGTCCTTAGCTCAGAGGGCTACAGTGCTGAGGGCTGCTAGTGGAGAAATGCTTAAAATAGATCTGGGGTAAACCTGACTCTACTTTCACAGGTCTCAGGTCACTCCAATGTAGCTGTCTTGGTTAGCTTCTAAGTGAAAGGGGGAAGGGGAGCTTTAACTGCTTTCCCCTTTACTCTTCCTAATGTGCTGCTTCAGAAAGCAGGATTGAAATGAATCTGGGGCCAACCTGACTCTGCATTCACAAGTCACAGCTCTCTTCCACTTAGCTGTCTCAGTTAATGTTAAGTGATAGAGGGAAGGGGGAGCTTTAGCTGCTCTACCTTATTTCTCTCCCTCATGTGCCACTTCTAAAAGCAGAATCAAAATGGTCATCAGGCTGACCAGTTCTAACAGACATTGGGCCAGCACAAAGTCACTGGAGATAACCAGCTGTGCCTGAGCTACTAGTTCTGTGGCACAGTCTGTCAGGCAGGAATGCCTGGCCAAAGCTGCCAGCCTGATTACGCTGAGGGCTGAGGTGTTGGATGCCTTACCTCAAGCTACACCAGTGACCCAGATCCGTGAGTGACCTTGGGTCATTGGGGAGCCAGTGTCAGGGAGAGGGAGAGAGAGAGAGAGAGAGAGAGAGAGAGGGATTGAGCGGCCGCTAGGAAGCTCTCCCCTCTTGGGATGGTTGCCTACACCCCCGCAGTTTCACTTCTACTGGGTGGAAGCCTGGTGGGAAGTGAAGGTGGAAGGGGCAGTGGCAATAGCCAGGGGTGGGGCAGAAGTGGCTGAACCGGTACTTGAAGTACACGTGTGCCTCCATGCACATGTATGTACATGCCGGGGTCTCGGGTCCATGGAGAAAACCAAAAAATGTACAAAAAAACAGGAATGCCTAGCCAAGACCTATGTCCAGCACAGTTTCTATGTATTGGAGCCTCTGGCAGGGGGTAAGGACAAACTTCAGCTTGCTGACCAGTATGCACAGCTGGTCAAACAATTGCCCAATTCAAAACAGTGTGTATACAATGGCTTCCTGAGAAGGAACCTTTAGCAGGCAGTCATCTATGTACAGGAAGACATCGAGATCCTCCTTTGCGAAGGACTACTTTTGTAAAGACATGCGAACTGAACAAAATCAAAAAACAAAACATGAAATTGGTAGCGTAAGCCCTGGAGAATGAACCACTGGTATTTTCTGTGTGACTTGCAGATCATGACATGAAGGTATCGTAAGCATCCTTCATGTCTAGAGCAACCACCCACTCTCCCTGTAATAGTAGAAGCAGGAGAGACTGCAGAGAGACCATTTAGAACTTCTTGCATTCAATGAAGAGGTTCAGACCCTAGAGGTCTAGTACTGGCCTTAAATCCGCGGTCCATTCTAGAACCAGGAAGTATTAGGAGTAGTAGCCTTGATTTATTTCTGAAACCAGGACCAATTCTACAGCACTTTTGTGAAGGAGGTATTAAACCTCCTCCAGCAGAAGGGAAAGATGTTCTAGAGGGTAACACTTTGGCAGTAGTGGTGTAACTTGAGGAGCAATAAGAAGCTCTAAGATTTTGTATGTTGTTAAGCATTTAAAATGAATAAAGTTTATTAAATAAAAAAAGCTCTAAGATGTGCCTGTGCCAAATCACACCTCCAGTATCCAAGCATCCATAGTTATCTCCCTCCACTTTGGTAGGAAGGAGATGCATCTCCCTATCAGAATGTCCTGAAGCAGTGAGGCCAAAGGAAGAAGAGGGAAGTCAAAATATGAGGGGAGTTACAGGAGGTGCCAATAATGGTTTGACCTTTTGCAAGTCCTCCATGGGCACATGGGGCAAATGTGTACCTTCTGAAAATGAAGGGTGGGGTCTCTTTGATCCACAAAGAGGGCCTCTTGGAAAACCACGGCCTGCACAAGCACATGGACCTATGACTATGGCCTCTTTTGAATTCAGAGTATTAAGGGATATGAGAGTCATTCTCGTAGACTTCAAATCCCATAAAGCATTTTCAATATAACTACTGAACAATTTAGGCCTGAAAGTGACAATAATAACATGTTGCTGCACATCAGAGAAAAAAAACACATTTAGAGAAGAGTGGCAATGGAGACAAATCCAGAGGTAGCAGCCACAGCAGCAGCAGCAGCAGCAGCAGAATCACAAGCATTACTGACTGAGCTGAGCAGGTGTCTCTTAGCATCCTGTCCATTTGCTATAGCTTACTCAGCCAGCATCATGGACCAGATTGCTTACTTGCACCTTCAAGATGGTGGTCAGGCTGGGTGGCTATCTGTAGCGGCTCTGAAAGAGAGCTCAGTTGGAAAGAATATATGTCATGTAGAACAAAAAATATGCCTGCACTCATGAAATTGGTCATGCCCCCTTGTAAGGTCTGTGTTCTCCTTCATGTGATTATTGCATTAAATTCTTTTGAGCATCATAACTCCAGGAGTGCAGGCTATTTCTTTGGTTTTGAATATCAGGTGGCTCCTTTGTCATGTACCTCGATCTTTGACTGAGTGCAACAGTTCTCCCTGCTCCAGTATATGTTATTTATTAGCATTATTTGGAGAATCCAAAGACAGTTTGCCTTTCTGGACATTTTAACTCTGTCCAGTGGGTGCTTAGGTTTTTAGTTGTTTCAATATAGTTGTAAGTAATGTAGAATTAGGTGTTGCATTACAGTGTTAGATAGGGTTCAAGAGATAGTGGAGGATGAAAATCTTTTTGTTTTTAGGTGAAAGTCTTGTGGTGGTGGGTGCAGATTACTAAAATGTTTTATATATGGTGTCGCAGTCTAGTGACACCAGTACTTTTTTGACTAGTAAATTCATCCATCTGGAAATTGATGCTTAATGGGGACAGTGCAGTTGGAATGAATACTGAAGGAGGTTTCTGCCAGAGGAAGGAGTTTAGAATGGAGTAAGTGGGGCTACAGCATCAGGAGAAGAAGTTGGTTGAGACTTCCAGTAACGTCATGGTGCCTGTGGAAGCCTTGACACTGAGCTTCTGAACCTCGAGATATGAAAAAAAAAACTCTAAATACTGTTAACTCCAGACATTTTATTTACAATGCCTAGAGGGTGTAAAATAGAAGATAGAGGTACAACAAATCACTCCAGAGGACTATCTAAAATCAAGGATGGCCATTCATTGCAACCAGAATTGCTGGACCAAAGCAGGAGCCTTTTCGCCAGCCAGCTCTCACATTACAGAGTATGACACCAGTGGCAAAACTGAGCAGCTATTAAGAATTAGAATCAAAATGCTCCTAAGGGAGATTAAAGCTTCCCGGACTGAAAATAAAAAAGAATTTCACACAATACAACAAAAATTAACTAAGTTAGAGTCCCATTTGAATCACATGAAGGGGAAGGGTTTCTAAGGTGGAAGATGGTGCCTATCAGCTATTCTGATTGATAGAATCTCTGTTGGTTCAATCGGTTGAGTTACAAGCAGAATGTTTGAACATAGAAGGTAGATCACACCATGGAAACCTTAGATCATATGGGTTCCCTGAAGGTTCAGAGACTGCTCTAATGCCCACTTTTATTGAAAATCTGCTCAAGGATATACTCAATTTGCTTGCCTCATACACGATCCTGTGGAGTGTGCATATCAATCCCTCCAGCTCAAACCTACAGACCCCAAGGTTAATCCTAGCTCTGTTGTTTTCAAAGTAAGCTCATCTGAAATAAAAGAAGATTTATTATGCTGAGCCTGGGCCAAAAAAGATTTGTCTTATGTCAACAATAGACTTTACATTGACCAGGACTATCAAACTGAAATTCAATATCAATGGCTGGAATATGCCCCATTGTTAAAGCTACTGAAAAAAAAGGTATCTGGTTTCAGGCCCCCTACCTGTCATGTCCCTGTGTCTTTTGGGAAGATGGCACAAAGCTCTATACTTCATTTGAAGCAGCCTGAAGTACATTTAAAGAAAAAGGATTCCCGCTCTAGGACAAAACGGAAGAGCGGAACCAAAGATGTCGGCCGTGGGATTCAGGCTGGCAGCAAGTATCCTCCTAGAAGGGACTCAGAAGGGGTTTGCTTTGTACCATCTGAAGCCATGTTGCAGTTGCAGGAGCTTCTAAAGAAATGAACCCAATCGACTGGAGAATCTGCATGACTAACAGAGCATTGAAAACTGGATGGAGTTTTCTCAGATATTATTTTGAACCTTTCTAGATGCTGGACATCAAGTACTGTCTAAGCCAAACTCTTTCTTACTTATGTTCACTGCTGCCAGTAGGAAGAGCACAAGGAAGATCTCCTCTTCCACATAGTATGGTATTTTTTCTTTGAAAAAATGGTGGCAGCTTCTGTGGAAGAACTTTATGATTTTTTTCTTTTACCCTAATTAGACCTGTGCCTTTATTAATATATAAATGAACTACAGCACTAAGAGCTGAATAGTTTAGCACAATAAAGTCATCCTGTGGAGCTGGTTAATATGCACCCCAACATACATAAAGGCTATTTATAAGAGTATTTGTTTTGATTTGATGACCATGTAATTGAGGAGTTAAGATCTGTAGCATTATGAACTTTAAGGGATATTCAAATCCAAAATGAGGTTTGAGAAGTGGGGTATACATTATGTTTTTCCCTCCTTACATTGCACATACATGATTTCTTCTCATTTTGTTATGCTAATTAATAAGTATTGCTGCCATCTTACTGCCATATGACTTGGTCTAACAACTGGGTCTTCGACTCAGCCCCTCAATGTAGTCTTCTTGGTTAGAACATATGTATTTCTCTTTATTTTACCTCTAAATTAATTATTGACTATAATGTTTTGATAAATGTCTTGAGAGTATGGAGACTTACCTATATTAGAGGGGGTTAACACATGTTCTTTGATCTTCACTGTATTTTGCTGTACAAACTCAGAGCCTCTTTTCCAACAGGCTCCAGAAGAGCACTCTCTTACTGGAGAGTAATTTGTTTTCTCTTCTCTTCTACCTACCCCATGTACTGATGGGGTGGACTCAGATGTCAGATTGTTTTTTTTAACCTCCTACCTTAAACGTTATTAGGATTGGTTATGGTTTAGCCATATTGGCAAGTTACATGTTTACCATTCTGGGCCACAACTTTCTTCAATGATAGAAATTCCTATTGTTAGGAATGATTATGATATTTAGTTGTCTACCTGCTAAGTTCTGTACAGGGCCTCTTTATTTCTTGTACAATCTATTTATTTTTAATAAATGGAAGATAAAGGGTGCATTATCTGCTCCTATAACGAGCACAGCCTGACTAATCCAATTAAGAGGAGCAACATTTTGTCTTTTTTGAAACGTTCTAGAGAAGATATTTCTCTCCTCAAAGAGACACATCTTTCCATGCAGGACCACAAAAATTACAGGGATTTGGTTTCTCCCTCATGGCAGCTATTTCTTGTAAGGGGACTACACAGATGAGTTGCTGTTTTGATCCCTTCTAGAATACCCTTTGAATATCAGGATAAGTTAACTGGTAAAGAGGGAAGATATGCCCTGGTGAAGGAAAGATTAAATTGTACTACGGTACTATAGCTTCAGTCTACTCCCCAATTTTAAGTTTATATTATATCACTTTTTTGTGTGCTGGCACAGTTGAGAGGTCAAATTATTGTGGAGGTGATACAAATTTATCTTTTGACCCTAGGCTATATACTAACTCTCAAATAACTAAGAAAGAACATAAAACTGCCCAAGAGGTTGCTAAATTGCTTAAAGAATTAGGTTACACTGATACAAACATACTATTTGCCAGCAGATTAGGCCTTATGGTCTATCGAGTCTGCTCGAACATGATACATGGTGTTATTTGAATTGCCAGACTAAAAATTATTTACATTTCTCCCAAGTTTATTCTATTTACTCCAGACTTGATTACATCTTTTTTATCAGAGGAGACCATTGAAAAATCTACCAAAACATGGATGGGTGATTTTACCACCTCTGATCATGCTGTTTTTTTCTTCAGGTAAGGGTGAGGAGCTTCGGGAAAACCACTTTCTGGAGAATGAATCTTTCTCTGTTGCAGGACCCTGAGGTCTTACAGCAGCCTCAAGATTTAATACAACAGACCCTGAGTAGCTGGCCTGTCAGCATGGCAGTTGAATTTCTGCTTGAGACGCCCCAGGTTCAGGAATGAACCTGGGTGCCAGCCGGGGGGAGGATATGGCTTGAGAGTCCCATTACTGCTCCCCATCTCCTGGGAGGGAGGGAGTATGCGACCCAGTGTTGACTGACCTTTGGTGGAGGCTGGGAGTATGGCAGTATATCTGGGCACTGCTAAGGTAGTGTGATGGACAGCAGCCCATGTCTAGATATCCTGGCAAGTCACACTCCTAGGGGAAGAAAACCAGGAAAAATCTGGCTCCCTAGTTGGCCAGATGACTGTCACTGGGCCCCTGCCTACATGAAGCCCAGACAGCCTGGACCAACCCCTAGAGCACCTGGGCCAATTTGGATGCACTTGCCCAGCCCAACCAGCACCTTCGCCCCTGAAGGGGGGGACCCATCCAACAAAGGGATATGTCGAGTTACCTGGGGGGCTGCAATGTGTGGTCAGTGGTTGGCGGCGGGGGGGAGCCAGCGGGGTGCCCTAGAGGACATGAAGGAGTGGCCAGTCAGGGGGAGCAAAAAAAAAACAGACCCTGAGTGAAAATGATACTACTCCAGCAATGTTATGGGACACCCTCAAAGCTATTCTTCAGGGAAAATTTATTGAAATCTCCTCACATAAAAAGAAATTAAGAGAAGCTAAGGGGCAGTCCCTTACAACTTGCATACAATTTTTAGAAGTTCAGCACCCTACTTAAGGATTCTAAACTCCAGGAAGGTGCATATCGGGGGGGTGAAAGTAGTAAAAAAAAGTTCAGGCCGGGCGCAATAAAAAAAAGTTCAGGCCGGGCGCAATAAAAATCGCACCAGCACCCAGAACCAAACCCAGTACCTCAGACACCCCAGCCATTGCCCAATTCCCGATGCCATGCGGCAACTCGACCGACGACCGAAGCCCCACCCCCTACAGCCTCTCCAACCCCCCAGCCCACTCTCGCCGTGCTCGTTCCCACCCCCCCACACTCGTACGTATAGCGACATCCTGTCACCTAGTTCGCCCACCCCCTCATCTGGTCGCCCTACCCGTCGGTCACAGTGAGTGGATTACGTGAGGATGGTGTCGCTGTAATGGACGGTGCCCTTCTTCATGTGCCCACTTCATGGGTTACCTTTAAAAACTATTATGCTACATTATACTCAACCCCCTCCTGTGTCAGAAGTGGATATCATTTTTTGCATTCATTGCATCTTCCAGTGTTGTCACTAATGCAGGCAGCCTCTTTAATTGTCCCAGTTTCTCTAAAGGAAATTGAGACGGAGATAGGGAAGTTGAAAACAGTGAAGTGTCTGGGCTCCAATGGCCTACCAGCTGAATTTTATAAATATTTTAAAAATAATTTGCCCCCTGCCCTGAACCAAACTTTTTTCTCACTCTGAGTTCTGATGGCACTCTACCCCCTTCTTGGAATCAAGGTATTATTTCAGTGGTCCCAAAGTCAGGCAGGGACCCAACACATTTTGTCTCCTATAGGCCAGCCTCTGTCCTAAATACTGATTATAAAATGTTAGCATTTATTTTTGCAAGGCACATTCAACAACTGATTCCAACTATAATACATCAAGATCAAGCAGGATTTATTCCTAGACGTCAAGCCCAGGATAATATCAGGCATGCTGCTTATATTACAGATCACACACAAAGGCACAAACAGCGAGCTCTGTTAAGTCAGGATGCAGAGAAGGCCTTTGACAAGGTCTCATTGGCCTTTTTAGAAAGGTCCTTGCCAGTTTCTGGTTCCTTTCTATTTTTGTTAATTTCCTATTTAAGTTATATGACAAACCTCAGGGATATATTAGGACCAAAGGCCATATCTCTGAGGGTTTTATTTTAAGGAGGGCACCTATTAGGCTGTCCCCCTCGCTGTTACTTTTTGCCCTATATATAGAGCCATTGGATCAGAGTATTCAGCAGTATATTGAAATACATGGTATCCACACTGCAGATACTGAACGCAAGTTGGCACTTTATGCTGATGATGTGTTGGTCTATTAAGTAGGCCCAGTCACTCCCTACTGGGTTTATTCCAGCAATTACAGGTATTTTCAACCTTATATGGCTACACTTTAAATACACAAAATACAGAGGTGCTGGTCTTTAATTATAAGGTTCCTAGCCAACTTTGTCAGATATAGTCGATGAAGTGGGACATATCCTTCTTAAAATACCTAGTTAATAGAATAGCCATCGATGCCTTGCAGCTCTTCTCTTTAAATTATATACCACTAATTTCTTAATTGAAACTTGATATGAGAAGATGGCGCCTCCTCCCCCTGACATTGTATAATAGAGTGTGTAAGCAGTAAAGATGGACGCCCTCCCCAGCATACCTCGGAACTGTCATGAATTTTCCGGGACTTCACAAATTTCGACTCCTTGTCCCACAGTCCCAAATTAATTGCTTCTATTATGGATTTTTAGAATGCCAGTGTGTAAGCCTAGCCACCCTTTTGACCCTTAAGCTACCAACAGAATTAGCAAGTATAGGCATTGTGGACAGAGAGATCAGCCAGCAACAAAGGTTAAACTAACCAGATAAAGGCAGTCTGGAGGAGACAGCCCTACCCCCTGCATTCTGCAGGCTTATCTGCTTCTCTAGTGAGACACACACACACACACTGTATTCCAATGCAGTATAGTTCAGTCATGTCAGGAAATTAAGTAACACTGAATCCTTAAAGAGCAGCTGACATCTATTGGACAGCTTTAACAAAACATAATATTTAGACACAGTTCAGCTTGCATTTCACATTATTTCTGTATTTCTCCTCCCCATTATTTATTACTGAGGCTGTCTGCATGAAAATGGGATCTTTGCTCCTGAAGACTTCATCTATTCCTGATGCTTTCTCCCTATCTAAGGTCATAATGCTCTATTTGTGACATCACAATTACTCCCATGGCAACAAACTGTGATGACACAGCAGAGGGCTATGACATGATGTAGGGAGTAAGCTAAAGAGGCAGATGATCTCTAAGGGATACAGACCATGTTTCCATGCAAATTTCTCAGTAATGAGTAACGGGGAGGAGAAATTTAATACATACAGAATACAATCTAAATTGTACCGAAATATTATGTTGCTCAAATTTTTCTTTGAGACATCAGCAGCTGTTTAACAGCATGGAAATTAACTTAACACTGGATCCTAAAGAAATGATTTCTCTAGTAGTGCCCATGATACACCTTAGTTTCAAGTAGGCAAATGAACAGAAAGAAGATGCAAAACATTTGCCTCATAGAAACATAGAATTTGATGGCAGATAAGGACCGCTTGGCCTACCCATTCTGCCCATTTCCCTACCTAATGGAGAAGCTGCAGATCCTAGCTAACCAACAGCCTACTTCTTCCTACCTCCACCCCTTGGAATTGCCTTATGCCTGGCTCATGCATTCTTGAATTCCACTACTGTTTTTGACTCCACAGCCTCCTCAGGAAGGCTGCTCCATGCATTCACAACCCTCCCCATGAAAAAATACTTCCTCATATTACCTCTGAGCTGTTCCCCCTCTAGCTTTAAATTGGGCCCCCTTGTTCTTGCACAACTCTTTTTCTGAAAGATCCTACCCTCTTGGACTTTGTTGATTCCCTTGAGGTGCTTGAAAGTTTCTAGCATGTCCCACTTCTCCCTCCTCTCCTCGAGGCTATACATATTAAGCTCCTTAAGTCTCTCTTCATATGTCTTCTGATGCAGACCATGCACCATTTTAGTTGCCCTCCTCTGGAGTTCCTCCACCCTGTCTATGTCTTTGTGGAGACTGGGTCTCCAGAACTGCATGCAGTATTCCAGATGGGGTCTCACTAGCTGTCTATACACAGAGATAACAACTTCCTGTTTTCTACTGGTGATGTATCTCCCTATGCATCCCAGTATCCCCCCAGCCTCCTTACTGCCCTCTCACATTGCTTGTTCACCTTTAGGTCATCTGATATGACTACCCCCAGGTCCATTTCCATTTTTGTTGTTGTTAGTATCTCACCCCCCATTGTGTACTCTTCCCCTGGGTTTTTGTTTCCCAGGTGCATTACTTAGTACTTCTTAGCATTGAATCTAAACTGTCATACATTCGACCATTCCTCCAACCTTGCCAAGTCCCTTCTCATCCTTTCCACCCCACCTTGTGTATCAACTCTGTTGCAGATCTTTGTGTCGTCTGCAAAGAGACATACTTTTCCTTCCTGTCCTTCTGCAATGTCGCTTATAAAGACATTAAAGAGGACCAGTCCTAGTACTGAACCCTGCGGTACCCCACTAGTAACCTCCTTTTCTTCAGAGTGGACTCAGTTTACTATTACCCTCTGTCTCCTGTTCTCCAGCCAATTCTTTACCCAGGCTACAATCTTGGGACCCACTCCTAGGCTGGCCAACTTGTATATTAATCTTTTGTGTAGGACTGTATCAAATGCCTTGCTAAAGTCTAGGTAGGCCATGTCCACAGCCCCTTCCTGATCTACTACTTTGGTCACCTAGTCAAAGAAATCTATTAGATTCATCTGACATGACCTTCCCACTGTGAATCCATGCTGCCTTGGGTCCTGTGCTCCTCTGGCCTCTAGGTATTCAACAATTCTTTCCTTCAGAAGTGATTCCATCATCTTCCCAATACTGAGGTTAAACTAACAGGTCTGTAGTTTCCTGCTTCTGCCCTGCTCTCACTTTTGTGAAGTGGAATAACATCTGCCCTCTTCCAGTCCTCAGGTACCACCCCATTCTCTCATGATTTATTAAAGAGGGTAGTCAGTGTTTTATTATGCTGTTTGGTAGTATGCAACTGGAATTTGATATTTTTAAAAAGCATAAACTAAAAGGACTTTATATGTATGAACATATGAAATTTGCCAGCAGATAAAGGCCTAGAGATCTATCAAGTCTGCTCAAATGTGCAGCTAGCACCCCTTATTCTGCAGCTGCCCCTCCCTTCCACCCTTCCCCTTCATTAACCCTCCCCCTTGTCCTGTCCCATCCTCATTTGAAGCAGTCCACTGTTCTACTACATACCACTCAGCAGGTAACGCATTCCACCCAGCCACCACCCTCTCTGTAAAAAAGGTTCTCCTCATCTCCCTCCTGAACCTTCCTCGCTCCAGTCTCATATCATGGCCCCTGGTGTCCCTCCCCTCCCTTACTTTGAACAGCCCCTCTTTACCTGTCTTGTTTATTCCTTTCATGTATTTAAAGGTTTCAATCATGTCATCCCTGTCTCTTCTCTCCTCCAGTGAGTACATGTTCAACTCCTTCAAACTCCTCTCGTATGATAAGTCCCCCAGCCCCTTGATCATCTTTGTCGCTCTGTGCTGCACCCTCTCCAGTAACTTAATGTCCCTCTTCGGATACAGGCGCCAGTACAGCACGCAGTACTCTAGGTGTGGTCTAACTAATGACCTATACAATGGCAGAATCACCTCCTCCCTCCACGAGGATATACCCCTTGCAATACAACCCAGCATTTTGTTGGCCTTTGCATCTGCCTTCCTACATTGTGCCGAGTTGTTCATTGACCCTGTAATGAGCACACCCAGATCCTTCTCCTCCTCTGTCTGAGCTAGCTGCACTCCCCCTAGCTGGTAACTCCTCCTTGGGTTCTTCATCCCAAAATGCAGCACCTTGCACTTTTTGGCATTAAAGCCCAGTTGCCAGGTGTCTGACCAGGTTTCAAGCTTTGCCAGATCATCCTGAAACCCCTGCCATCCCCCTAAGTCATCCACCACCGCGCCTACCTTGGTATCATCAGCAAATAGACTGATCTTGCTCTTGATGTCCCATGATATGTCTGCAATGAATATCCCAAACAACACTGGTCCCAACACTGAGCCCTGTGGAACACCGTTCGTCACTGCCCTTGAGTGTGAGAGCTCCCCACCCACCACCACCCTCTGTTGCCTTCCCTGCAGCCAGTTTCCTACCCATCTCACCAGCTTTGCACCCGCCCCTGTGCCTACTAACTTCCTTCCCAGCCTTCCATGTGGCACTGGGTCGAATGCCTTACTGAAGTCCAGACACAGGACATCCACTGCATGGCCCCTGTCCAGTTGCCTAGTTACCCAGTCATAGAACTCAACCAGGTTGGTTTGGCAGGATCTGCCATGTATGAAGCCATGCTGTCTGCTGTCCTGTAGTCCTTTGGCCTCTAGGAGGGCCACCAGCCTCTCCTTCAGGATAGTCTCCATTAGCTTACCCACAATGGATGTGAGGCTCACTGGTCTGTAGTTTTCCGGTTCATCCTTGAGGCCACTCTTGTGGAGGGGCACCACATGAGCCATCCTCCAGTCCTGAGGTACACACCCCGAATGTAGTGAGGCATTAAATAGGTCTGCCAACGGTCCTGCAATGACCTCTGCCAGCTCTTTCAGTACCCTGGGGTGGATGCCATCTGGGCCTGGCGCCTTGTTCACCCTCAGTGCCTTCAAACCCTCTCGAACTCTGCTCTCCATGATTTCCCCATCTGTCACCACTTCCCCCCCTGCTTCTGCCATTTCTCCCACCTTGGGTGTCACCCCCTATTCTCTTTAGTAAATACTGAGCAGAAGTACTCATTTAGTGCTTCCGCCTTATCACACCCTGCTTCCACCCAACCCCCCTCCTTCCTAATCCTTACTATGTGGTCCTTACATATGTTGGACTGTACTACATCATGTGATGTACTTGTCATGTGATGGCACAAAGCTATGCTGAATAAAATATGGTGTCCCTGATTTTGATAATTTGTCCCTGATTTTCGAGGGAGTGTCCTTGATTTTGGTCCTAGCAGGTTGAGAGGTATGCTTCCCAGACTTCTCTATCTCTTTCAATGTGTGCCTTGTTTAGTCTCTGTGTGGGAGTTATTAAAATGGCAGTTAGCCTTCCTATCTTTTATATGGCAGTACAAGTGACCCCGCCTTCAACAACACCTTTTGATTCTACCTAACAAGCTAGGTGGTTTGGCCCTTCTGTATCTCCCTAGCTATTGGGCTACTGCCCAAATGAAACTGGCTTTGTTATGGGGAAATCCCAATTGTCTAGCACACTGGAAGATGATAGACCTATTGAGACCAATACTGTTATCCCTACCTGCAGTAATTTTTAACTCCTCCCAGATAAACCAACTGAGGAACCTCATACCAATGGAAACCTAGGTGATCTTCAAGGGTTGGAGGAGGGGTACTTCTTCTAATATTTTTAGTTCCCATTTCTGGAAGTATCATTGCTGGATAGAAAACCCTCATTTCCCCCCTTCCAAACTTGAACCCTGGTTTAAGTCTCAAGCCATCCAGGGCTCCTTTTCTCCCATGCAAGTTATGCATAAAGCCACAGTAATCTCATTTGAGCAAGCACAATAGTAATTTGGCTGTGGGGTCTCAGATCAATTAAGATTCTTTCAGATTAGGGATTTCATCAATAAACAGCTTTAAGCCTCTACGTTACAATCTCAAATACAGAAGGAGCTACTTCCTTTTGTAAAAGTGTGGAATTCTAGAGGTGGGAAGAAAGCTATATTCCTACTTTGTCAGGCCCTAATACAGGGCCTAGCTTATTATGCTAACCCCCTTACACTTAGGCATGGTAAGGCAATTTTTAGTTGTATAGCACCCCATCCTAGAGGCTCTGGGTGCTTCACAATAAACAAAAAAATAGAACAGCAAAACTACATATCCCAATAAATACATAAATAGCATAAAATTAGTCTGCAGCTTAACAAAAACAGCACTGGTAAAACTACTTTGATTGGGAAGGCCTGGGTGAAGAGATGAGCCTTGAGACCCCTTTTGAAAACTTCAACCAATGGGGCCTCCCTAAGTGATGGAGGTAGAGTGTTCCACAGGACCAGACCAGAGACACTAAATATTCTGTCACCAGAAGTTCTCAACCTGGTCCTGGGAACCTAAAGGAGGCCGCTGGCTGAGAAGCGGAGGGAGCGGGCAGAGGAGCAAGGTGTTAGGAGCTAAGCCAGGTAGCCAGGGCCTAGCCCATGTAGGGCCTTATAAGTGAAGAGATTCACCTTGAAGATAACCCTTTACCTAATAGGCAACCAGTGCAAAGAACATAACACCAGGGTCACATGACTGGACCACAAAAGGCCAGTCAGCAACATGGCAGCAGCATTCTGAACTAGTTGCAGTCAGTGGAGGGTACCTCCAGTGACCCCAAAGTAAAGGACAATTCAGTAGTTAAGCCTGGGGTCATGAAGGCATGTACCTGGTTGGGAAGGTCATCAGATGGAACAAAGGGTTTGATCCTGGTGATATCCCTTAAGTGGTAGAAACCACTCTGGGTGACAGCTGACACATGAGTTTCAAGTGTCAGTCTGTCATCAAGGATCACACCAAGATGATTTCATGATGGTGTCTTGAAAGAGAGCTACGGGGTGTAACTCAACATTTCTCCCCCTTCCATGTGTTTGTAATGCTGCAGCAACCTGGCTCTGAAAACTGCTATGTTGTTACCCCACTTCAAGATGGAGTTGAATAAAAAAAATTTTGGCTCATTGGCACTCTTTGACGTGAAAAGAAAGAGTGCTAAAACTTTCCAGCTGTTCATTTTTCAGATGTCAAAGAAACCTCAGAATTCAGATCATCCAGTAGCCCCCAAAAAACTCTCTCGAAATCCATTAAGCATTTAGACACACAAACCTGCCAGAAAGCGAGTAAAAGTAAATTATATTCCACAGTATGCCCTTTTGCAAAAACAGCATCACTCTCTCCAGAAAGTCCCGGGAACTCTGATGCAGAACCACAAGTTATCCCAACTACTTCAATTTTTCTTTCCAAAAATCAACAAACATCATCAAGGGAAAAGGAAATGCCAGAGTCCCAGAATGCTCTTTTGAGCAAAGACAAGAGAAAGATGGAAGAGGAACAAAGTGAAGGGACAAAAGAAACACCAGATTCACCTGCTCTAGTGCCTTCCCATACAAGAATTGCATTGCAGGAGACTGAAACAAGCCCTCAAGCTGAGGAATGCATCACATGTGTGAGTATGGATTCAGCTGCTAGCACAAGTACTGTTATTTCAAGTTCTACTCTTACATTACAATACCAAAATAATTTAAATCAGTCTTTGCTAGCTGAACAGAGTTATGAATGTCAGCCTAATGTTTCAGGCACACTTTATCAAAATAAACAGCCTGAGGATATGCCTGTTTCTTCTGAAATGCAAAAGGCTAAGAATAAAACTGGGGGCTCGGGTTTGTCGATACCAGAGTGGGCAACCCAGTTGTTAGAAAAACTTGAAAATATCAGGGATAAAATTGAAA
Organism: Neoceratodus forsteri; assembly: GCA_016271365.2. Classification (NCBI taxonomy): domain Eukaryota; kingdom Metazoa; phylum Chordata; order Ceratodontiformes; family Ceratodontidae; genus Neoceratodus; species Neoceratodus forsteri. The sequence continues at coordinate 1,238,772,473 of CM057454.1, forward strand.
AAATAGCAGCGATAGAACAGAAAATAGACCATTTTCACAATGTTATATAACTGTTGAGAGAAAATCAGGACTTAAAAACAGATTTAATGCAAGCACAGCAAAGTATATCTGACGTGGAAGATTATATAATTCCTTTAAAGCAACAGGTATCGTTATTATAAACAGCACAAAAGGACTCCCACAATAAGCTGATTAACTTTAAAACCAGGGCACACAGGAAGAACGTTTAACTGGTGTCCCCGAAAGTTGGGATTCTCAGAAAATACTACGGGAAACCTTAATCAAGCCACTGCCTTTTTGGACTCTGACCCATCTAAACTGAATTTTGAAGTAGATTGCATTCACAGAGGTTTTAGAGCAAATGCAGGACCTTGCCCATCTAGGCCTATAATTGCAAAATTTTTCAAATCCAACGAACAAGATATACTAATGTCAGCAGCATATAAAAAAAAGCGTGTTTCCAAATTAGGTGCAACTATTTTAATGTATACTGACTTCCCTCCAGAGGTCATCCTATTTAGGAAAAGTTTTGACTTCATCAGGAAAACAACTTTGGGAAAATAACATAAAGGTCTCCATCCTCCCACCAGCAAGATTAAAAGTTATTATAGATGGCTCCTGTTTTATTTTTGGCACACCTGAGGAAGCATTGAAAATATGTAAAACCAAACTACCTAAGCTTTTTGAAGCACAGAAAGGAACATTATAGGACATTTTATGTTGTTGCTTTGCTCAGTATGGGGGGGTGAGAAGATAAAAGTGCATTTGTATTGAAAACTTTTAAAACTGCTTGTAATTAATCTATTCAAGGCATGGATTAAGGTTATCACATAATTTTCTTTGAGTTTCTATTGCTTTGCTTTATTCAGTACTGGGGTGGGGGGGTCAATATGATATGACAGGATAAAAGTTTGCTTGCTTTTTTGAGGCACTGCACTTGTATTGTAACCACTTAAATATTTCAAGTGTAATAATACAGGATTATGATGCTGCTTTTTTTTTGCAGGTTCTCTGGCTACTGTAAGGAAGGGGGACTAATTTTGCAGTATACGGGGTTTAGTAAGTGATTCACATGGAGCACTGTGGGTGGCTGAAATTTCAGGCTATTTTGTAATCTTAGAGGAACTAAGGTACTTAATTTTTCAAAACAGTTCCTATCATTCCAATTTTTGGAATAAGGTAAAGGGGTTGGGGGTAGTCTCGAGGTAAATGTTACTGGTTTGTGTTTATTAAAAATTGGGTTCAGGCTGTTGGACAGGCAGGAAACAAAGAAGGGTTTCAATTTATTACCAAATGCTATTTTATATTTCACACAGGATCTTATTTTGCTTTGTTAAGGGGCAATGTCTTTGGAAATTTAATACAATTAATTATAACAATGGCTTATCCTAATGCTTTTACATGTGCCACCTGGAACGTTAATGTGCACATCTCTTAACATACCTAAATAAACAAAAATAGACATTATTGCAATGCAGGAAACACATCTACTGAATTCAGAAATTAAAAGATTATATAGAAATTGAATTCCCCATGTTTTCTTTTCCCTTGGCACCAAAACATCATGTGGTGTAATCATATTATTTAGGAAAAACTTAACATTTCAATGTATAGAAAAAAATGGATGGATAATGACAGAAGATTAGTTTTCATTAAGGGTACCATCTTTGACAGTTTTAACATCACTGTAGGGTCCATATACAGACCTTTCCAGGACTACTCCTCTTTTTTGGAAAAATCACCCAAGTCATAGTTATGTCCAAGCTCAAAATCTTATTTTAATGGGAGACTTTAACACAATTATCCATATCTGGACACAAATAAGAATATAACTAATATTAACATAAGAATCTCAGAACAATTAAAATCTTTTTTTACATGAAAATGATTTAACAGATTTTTAGAGATTAAAAAATCGTAAAGTCAGGGCTTTCACTTTCCATTATGAGAAAAATGACAAATTCTCCAGATTGGATTATATATTCTTATCAAATTCCTTAGTATCCTTCACCTCTTTTCCTTATATTAATTTAATTCATCTTTCTGACCACACTTTGGTTAAATGAACTATTAAATTGCATGAAGACCAATTAAAATCATATACCTGGAGCCTTAATAATGAACTTTTAAAAGACAAAAATTTTATTAAGAAAATAACACTGACAATCAAAGAGTTTTGGTCAAAAAATCTGAAAGATTCTGAGTCCATTTCTCAGTTATGGAATATAATGAAGGTTGTCCTACGAAGAGTACATATCACTGCTCAAGCTTACATAAACAAAAATAAGAGAAAAGAACAAAAAATACAAAGTAGATTTCTTGAATTGGATAGTTGGATAGATTAATCTTAGAAGATTACCAGAAATATTTACAGGAGTGGCAGGACTATAGATTAAAGTTGCAAGAGTTAATAAATAATGAATGTGAAAGAAACATACAGAGAGTTAAGAACACCAAATACATCCATGGGGATAAAACAGGGAACATTCTATCCTATTTTCTTATAAAAAGAAAAGAAGCCAACATTAGCACTGGTTTAAGAAACACTCGCAATCAAATAAAAATGGACTGGATAGACATTGCATCTATTCTGTCAGTTCATTACATCAATACATTTAAAAATATTCCCATAAAAGATTTTGATTTAATGGATTCATTTATATGGAACAATGAAATTAAACCTTTTGCTCTCCCAATAAAGTAAAAATTACATTACGAGAAGTCATACATGCAATTCGGAATCTTCCCAATATTAACTCTCCAGGACCAGATGGTTTTACTAATGCATTTTATAAAACTTTCTCCCCAATTACTAGCACCATATATACAGAGGATGATTCTGGAATGGGCAGATGTGGAGGAGAAAATCTCTCCCTCAATGTTACAAGCAAAAGTTACATGGATCCATAAAGATGGAAACCCGAAACACCTGCCAAGCAGTTACAGACCAATAGCGCTCTTGAACAGTGATTACAAAATCATTGCAAAAATTGTATCTTCTAGATTACTTGAGGTGTTGGCCCTCCACATCCACCCAGACCAGAAAGGCTTCATCCCAGGCAGGACTGCTTCCACTGCAATTAAAAAAGTCCAATTATGTTTTAAAAATGTTCAAGAATTAAATAAACCATATTATGCTTTAGCTCTAGATGCTGCCAAGGCTTTTGATTTAGTCAACAGATCTTATATGTTCTATATCCTGGAAAAATGGAACATTCCCCCAAATGTATTGCAAATCATAAAAGCACTCTACGGTAACCCTACTATCAACATTTTGATTAATGGCAAATTAACCTCAGGTGGTAGTGTAGCAAGGATGCCCCTTGTCCCCTATAATCTTTATCCTATGTCTTGAACTTTTACTGAACAGTATTAGGAAAACTCAAGACATATACAGGAATCATAGAAACACAGAAATTGATGGCAGATGGGGACCTAAGGTCCATCTAATCTGCCCAGATCCTACCCACTCCCACTCATACACTTTTTGTCACTATCACCTTGAGCCTATACCAGGCTGATATAAATCCCCATACTGTTTTGGATTCAATGACTTTGGCAGGTAGGCTATTCCACAGATCAACCACCCTTTCTGTAAAGTAAAACTTGCACATGTTGCCTCTGAATCTACCCCTGCCCCAGTTTCATGTTATGGCCTCTTGTTCACGTGGAGTTGTTATTGAGAAAGAGCTCCTGGGTGGGGACTCTTAGTTTATATTCTTTAGGTACTTGACTGTTTCATTCATGTTCCCCCTATCTCTGTGCTGCTCAAGGGAGTACATGTTAAGCTCCCTTAATCTGTGTTCATAAGACAACTTATTAAAGACTGTGAATCATTTTAGTTGCCCTCCTCTGCACTGTCTCCAGTCTGCCAATGTCCTTCCTGAGGCAAGGCCTCAGAACTGGACACAGTACTTAAGGTGGTGCCTCACCAGGGTCCTGTACAGTGAAAGGATCACCTCCCTTCTTCTACTTGAGATGCCCCTACCTATGCATCCTAGCATTTTATTGTCCCTTATTGATGCTTTTTTGCATTGGTTGCTCACTTTTAAATCAGCTGAAATGATAACTCCCAGATCGCGCTCCTGTTGGGTGATTGCTAGTGCCCCCCCCAGGTGGTAGTCAGTACCCAGGCTGTCCTTACCCAGATGCATGACCTTGCATTTTTTTAATTGAATTTTAACTGCCACCTACTTGATCACTTTTCAAGCTTGAAAAGGTCACTTCTTATTTGCTCCACCCTCTGTGCTATATCCACTCTGTTACAGGGTCATACTATTGACAAGATGGAGCATAAACTTAGTGTTTATGCTGATTACATTCTATTAATTATCATGGCTTTAAAAAATTCAGTTAAAGCATTATTGAAAATTATAGAATCATTTTCCTTTTTTGCTGAGTATCAGCTAAACCAACAAAAACCTATAATTTTAACATTATCAAAAGGAAAAGAAGATCAGGAATTTTCTTTATTGTGAAATCTCAATAAAGTCCAGAAACTAACTTATTTAGGGATAACGTTATTAAAAAATACCAAAGATACAGTTAATCATGACTACCAGAGGGCAAAGAAAAGATCTCGGGAAAATTAAAGCTTTGGAATAACTTATCTTAGTCACAATGGGAAGAATACAGGCTATCAAGATGATGGTCCTCCCTTATTTAATTTTTATTTTATAGTCATTATTAGGGATTCCTAATACCAAATGGTTTGATGAGATCAGAAGAATTTTCTCAAAATTCCTATGACGGGGGTGGGGGGAAGGACCTAGAATTGCATGGCCATCACTAGTTCTGCCTGTCAAGTCTAGTTATGTATCTGCACAGGTTTTTGCTTTAATATGGAGCTGGTCTTACTCACCTCATGAAGACACAGTTATTATGCAGGAAATCATCAGAAGGAAAATTCCCAACTTTAGAATACCTTTCATTTTTTCGTAACTCTAAAAGAGTGAAAGATTATGGTTTGATCTATCCAATGCTTGCACAGCTCTCAGTGGTAAAGAAAAAAAATCATTATCATATTTTATATCATGGCTACACTCACCCTGTATAATACCGTCCATAACTGTGGAACATTATGTACTTAAAATAGATAAATATCTTACAGAAGGAAGATGAGAACCAATGGAATCTCTTTGTTGAGAATGGTAAATTCATTACATGTACTACACATAAAGACCTACTTAGAAATCACAATATTCAAAATTATCTCAAATATTTCCCTTCTTTCTCATTTAAAAAAATGTTTGTTTGGGAAACAAGATTGCGTTAAACAAGCTCACTAATAAATTGGAAAATGAAGAAAGAACAATCAGACTAGCCAAAAATAAAAGACTCTTTATTTTACAACTCAATTATTAACCCATGACACTATCTAAAAACAAAACAATTTAAAATGTGAGGGAAAGAATTAAGTGTAAATTTACAAATGAAGCAATGGAGAGCAACTAGAATAGGAGCTGATACACACATTATTTATGGAAAAAATACATAGATACATAGATACATAGACAGTGTTGGCAGATAAGGGCCTATGGCCCACCTAGTCTGCCCATTTGAGCTTGTAATTTGAGCTTGTAAGTTCATAGAAGCATCCAACTTAAAATTAGCAAAAGGATTTATATTGCACCTAATATAATTACAAAGATTAACCCACAATATTCCAAGAATTGCTGGCATGGCTGAGCAATGGAAGGGACTCTTTTTCACAATTGATGGGATTGTCTGGTGATTAAAACTTGGCTAGATCTGTCGAAGGAACTCTCAATTATTCTAGGAATTGATATTCCCTCTTCACCTATTGTACTCCTTCTAAATCTATATGACTTATTAGAAATCACTGAAACACAGAAGAAAGTTATTAGCTTAGCTGCACTAGCTCTGAAAAGAGTGATCTTAAAAAAACTGGAATACTTAATCCTCCCTCCCTCCCTCCTGCTATAGAAGTAAAAAAAAATTGGTGGTACACATTTAAAGAATCATTACGTTATGAAAAACTGGGGTATATTATAGAAGACTTAGTCAATGCAGATACTAGTGCTAGCTCATGGGGGGAATTAGTTGAGATATTCCATCATTTAATGAAATTGTAACTATTAAATATGTATGACATTCCTATTTTGTATTATGCATCTTGCATATGGTTTTTAAAATGTTTATCTTATCACAGTACTGAACCATTTCTGTTTTTCTGTTATCCTACTTTTATATATTTTGTTATACTGAATTCAACTGTCTATCTAATTATAAAACTAATAAAAATATATATTTAAAAAAAAGGATCAGGCCAAGATGTTGCACCTTAGTGAAGGCCAACAATGATGCCAGACCCAGATGAAGACCCAACATCCCAGCATCGGTGACACTCCTACAACCTGGCCCAGCCACTAGTACCCATCCTCCGGGTTAAGTCACAACCAGCTGGAGGACATCCAGTCATTGTTCTCTGCCAAGCAGTTGTTTAGCATTTCCACAGTGGCAGATGTTCCGTGGGCAAAGAATAAATACATTTGGGTATCATCTGCATAGCAATGAATACCCACTCTTTAGTGTTTAATGAGCTCACCCCAGGGCAGCAAATACACTGCAAATAACATGGGTGACAAGATCAACCCCTGAGGCACTCCACAAGGCAGGGGCTTAAGGGTGGAGGAGAAATTCCCCATAACCACCAGTTGCTCCCTGCCTGAGAGGAAAGACTCAAACCAATGGATAACAGTGCCAGTGAGTCCACAGTACTCTCTGAGGTGATCGAGCAGCAGCATGTGATCTTCAATGTTGAAGGCTGAGGAGAGGTCCAGAAGAACAAGAACTGACCATTCTCTCCTGTCCCTCACCCTGAGGAGATTATTATGCATCCTGACTAATTCTGTTTCAGTACTGCCTGGCCCTGAAACCTGACTGGAATGGCTCATAGATGTCAAAGGTCACGAGGTAGTCCTTGAGCTGCTGTACCACAATTTTCTCAGCAACCTTACCGAGAAATTGGAGGTTGGAGATAGGAAGGTAATTCATTAGAACATTAGGGTCGAGAGATGGTTTCATCAGAAAGGGTCTCACCAGAGCCTATTTCAAGGCTAGAGATGCAGTATCATTTTATTTCACTCGCGAAATTATGGCAAAATCATCAATTTCGTCCAGTGAAACATTTTGCGTAATTATGGCCTTTCAGTGAAATTTTGCCTGCGCATCTGAAGCAAAATTAGGTAAAATTAGGTTTTTTACTCTGCTGGTGGTCACACAGTTGAGTTTAAACAGGCAGGAAGTTTCATAGTTATGTACGGATTCATAAGGCCAAGGCCCATAACGAACCCGTCACCATTAACTTTAATGGTGGAAATGGTATTTTTTCATGCATGTATTAGTCCATCTTTAATTTAAACTGTTCAATGGACTTACTCATGACTACATTTCTAGGTAGTGTGTTCCAAATAGCCAGGGCTATCTGTGTAAAGAATTTTTTCTGCCTAGTTGTCTTACTTATGGAAGTTTTTAGTTTTAAGTTATGGGACCTAGTATTATTTTGTGTTATTTGCCTTTCAAGACAGATGGTAACAAATAAGGATTCATTTTGAAATGCTTTAAAGATGTAAATTAGGTCTCCTCTAAGGGATCTATATTTCAAGGAGTAAAGGTTCAATATTCTTAACCTGTCGCTATAATCCTTATCATTCGTGCTATCTACTGTATTGTTCTTGTAACCCTGCATTGTACTCTTTCTATCATGGTCTTACAGCCTATGGAAGTAGGGGTGCAAAAGGGAGCACAATATTCTAACTGTGGACGAATGAGTCTAGTATATAAAGGAAGTATAACTTCTGCTTTTGTATGCCTCTGTATACATCCAAGGATGCCGTAACATGTCTTAACTGTTTTGTTTGTGTGTGTGTGTAGAATTTAAGGTTATCAGTTATTGTGATGCCCAGATCTTTTTCTTCTGTAGTTACTGCTAGTTGGGTATTATTCATTACCTACTGTGCCATAACATTGTTTTTGCCCATGTACATCGCTTTACATTTCAGTTAGTTGAAATTCATCTTAGTGAAAGTTGCCCAATTGCACAGTTTGTTTAAGTTATCCTGTAGGTTAGTGATAGACTCAGCATTGTTCACAATGCATCCAAGTTAGCAGTCGTCTGCATATTTGTTAATCCAGATGCCACTGTTTGACTGCATACTTGAAATAAGTATATTAAATAATAATGGGCTCAGCATGAAGCCCTGAGGCACCACGCTTGTAACAGGTGTCCAGTTGGATCCATGTCCTCTGATGACAATTCTTTGTTTTCTGTATTCTAACCACAAGGCTATCCATTTTATAATTTTTGTGTCTACATTTATTTTAACTAATTATTCAATTAGGACTCTATGGAAAACTGTGTTGAATGCCTTGGCATGATCTAAAAAAATTATATCGACAGGCATTCCACGTTCTAGTGCCTCACTGACCGGGTCAAAAAAATGTATAAGATTGGTTAGGCACGAATGACCTGATGTAAATCCATGTTGAGTAATGTCAATGCAGCCACTATTATTTATACGATCAAGTATTTTGTTTTTATCAGTCGTTCTAATAATTTGCAAATGATTGATGTAAGGCTGATAGGCCTATAGTTACATGCATTTTGTTTATTGCTGCCTTTAAATATTGATGTAATATTTGCAGTTCCCTATGATTCAAGAGTTTTACCCTTCTCAACAGATGCATTAAATAAGATGGTCAGTGGTCCTACTAGCTCTTCACTTAATGTTTTTAAAAACTGTGGACTTATACCATCTGGTCCTGGAAATTAACCTATTTTTAACAGTCCAATAGCATCTAGTACATTTTGCTCAGTGGACAAGATTGTGGAGTTTCTTGTGTGTAGCTTATTTAAGTCATAACTGTCATCTAGTTTGAAAACACTTCCAAAGGAGGAATTAGGTTCCTCTGCAATGTTTGTTTCATCATTTAGTATTTTGTTATTAGATACCAGGGGACCTATTCCATTTTGCTTTCCCTTAAGTGTTCCAACATAATTATAGAACTGCTTCCTGTTGTCTCTAGTTTTCTCAACTAATTTTAGTTCTAGTTTCTGTTTTGCTGAACAAATGTGTTTTTTTTTTTGTTTTCTTCACTAACACCTAAACTTGTCCAGGTCTTCATTCTTATTTGATTTTTTATAATTATAGTATGCTCTTTTTTGTTTTAATTAATTTCCTGATTCTCCCATTCCACCAGGGTGGAATTCTTTGTTTCTTATTATTATATTTGATTCTCTCTGGTACCCATTTATTAATGCAGTAATCTATTTTCTTTTTAATATGCTCCCAGGTTTGTTCTAGATTAAGATTATTTTCAGTCTCCTTCCAATTCCACCAATTAAGGTGGGATTTAATACTTACATAATCAGATTTTGAATCATTTCTAAATTTAGTTATTCCTTTGATTTTTTTGGTGTGTTTAAATAAATTGAACTGCACCATGTTATGGTCACTGTCACTAAGAGGTGGCAAGATAAGTGGCATTAAGCAGAGATCCTTGATGTTAGTATTAGATCTAAAATGTTATTGTTTCTGGTTGGGGGTTTGACTAATTGCTCTAGATCATGTAGAAAACTAATTTCGATGAATCTCTTTTCAAGCTGTCCCTTGGTATCGCAGTTAGACCAGTTTATATTTGGCAGATTAAAATCACCCATTAATATGAAATTGTTATTTATTTCCTTGTTCTTAATTTCATCAAGAAAAAGTTGATTTTCAACTGATCCAAGATTGGAGGAACGATAGACTAAACCGATTGTCGTAGTATTATTATCTAGTGATATTTTGGCTCATAGTATTTCTGTGTTGGATTGATGAGGTTGTATCTGATGTCCCTTTAGATGTTCAGCAATATACAATGCTACTCCTCCACCTTTTTTATCTGTCCTATTTTTTTAAGAAACTGGTATAGCCTGGTATATTAGTATTCCAGTCAGTGTCTGAAAACCAAGTCACTGTGACTCTGCAAATGTCAATTTTCCTAGTGGCAAGGGTGTATTTTAATTTGTCCATTTTGTTTGTCAAACTTCTCGCGTTTACTAGTAAGATCCATATTTCTTTGTTATCTTGTGTTTTGTTCATAATTACTTCATTTATTTCCATAACAGTATTCATACCCTTTTTGGGGATGCTCTTATTGTTTCTGTTATCTTTAGTTGTGAGTGTTATGTTTGTGTTCTTAGATACTGAGACAGCCTGGGGTACTAAATCAAATTGACTGGAAATGTTATGTATACTGGTTTTAGGATCCACCCCCTCAATTCTAGTTTAAATGCTTAGTAATACAATTTCCATGTCTTTCTTCCAAAAGCTGACTTCCCTGTTTACTCAGATGTAGACCATCTTTGCAAAAGAGATAGTCCCTATTTGAGAATTCCTCCCAGTGCATTATACATCCCATTGATTGCTTTATGCACCATTTTCTAAGCCAGTTATTTATGTGTTTTATTTTACACATTTGTTGATAAGAGGCCCTGGGGATGGGAAGGATTTCTGAAAAAGTGAGTTCATAATCCAGGTCCATCAACCTGTTTGGTCAGATTGATGAATTCCTGCTTGTCATGTTGAGTATGTTGTTTTAAAACATTATTGGCTCCAGCATGAATAGATACAAACTTGTTTTCATTCCTTTGGTTCAGAATATCTTTAACCATTTTTGTAATGGTGTCAGCATGGCTCAGTTGGTAGCACATCCGCCTCTGGACCAGAAGGGCGTGGGTTCTTGTCCCACACCGGGATTGGGCTTGCACCTAAAAATCGCTGGCATCCAAGTGCAGTATTGGGGGGTGCTGTACTGCTGGGGTGTGCCATCCTTCAGATGAGATGTTAAACCGAGGTCCCTTCTGCCCATCCTGGTGTTGTCCTGGTGGGTGTCCAGGTGGAAGTAAAAGAACCCAGGGCACTCTTCACAAAAGAGCAGGGAGCATTCCCAGTGTTCTGGCCAACATTCCCCTTCCCATAAACTGGTTCATGCAATTATCCAGGCTGTGTGTGGTGATGATGTACGATATGGCCGCCACCACACATTCAGTCACTTCACTACCAGTCTAGCATTGCTTGTAAAGTGCTTTGGGATACTGTGTATGAAAGCGCTATATAAATGCTGATTCTTCTTCTTCTTCTTCTAATGTGTGATAGTTTGGCTCCTTTGAAACATGACATAGTTCTGTTGTTTTTATCTGGGTCACAGATAGCGCTGTCCAGTCCTTTGACAATCGAGTCTCCTAGTACGTAAATCTGCTTTATATTATCGTTTGTATTATTAGTTTCCATGTGTACTGTACTTCTGTATTTTGTTGATCTGCTGTTATTTCCTGGTTTTAGTCAGCAGTATGAATTCTTATAGGTGTTATAACTGGTTCTAACATGATTAAATGCTCCTTTAATGTACTAGGTAGAGTAATATCTGATTTGCTATCTGGGGGACTTGATTGCACTATGCCTGTTGTGTGTGCATGATCGTTTTGTGATGCCTCATGTGTGAGTGGATCATATAGAATAGTGGATGGATGAACATCCACAACAAGTCTGTGTTTCCATCGAGGGGTTGATGACATCCAGAGACCTCGAGGCGGCTCGAGGAGGTCTCGTTGATATCATCAGCTGCCAGATGGGACTCTGAACAGATGTTCACACATCACTGTTTATAAGTATATGGGTTTTTGTTTTACATTTTTTCATTACTTGCCGTAGGCGCTCTCCATTCCCTCTGGTGCTTCTGCTTGTGCCCGTTCCGCTTATGCTCCGTCCTGCTCCTCAGCACATCATTTTTTTTTTTTTTTAAATCGGTGAGAAAAAAAAATAAATTGTTTTAGAAAGGAGCCATGTGGCTCTCTGTGTCCCATTCACGACTACTCAGTCAGTGGCTCCTTCTTTCCTTCATCAGCGCCGCCATGTTTTCATTTTTTCTATAGAGCATCATCTGAGCCAATCAGGCAGCAGGTCAAGGGTAAAAAGTTGTTGTACTATCGATGTGATGTCAGAGCGAGATTACAACAACTTTTTTTACCTTTGAACTGTACTACAACAAGATTTCAGCAGTTGCTGAAATCCATTGACAATAGGCAGCACCCATATACTATAAATCTATTCTGAACTTTTCTTTGAGATTTTGGAACTTTGGACTTGGTACCATCTTTCTTCAGTATTGTCCAATATGTCCTCCTCTCTATTTCTTTTTCTGTTTGGGGATTGTCTATTGGAGGAGTGGGAGGGGGAGAACTACCAGGAGCTGTGTCCAGTACAGAAGTGCTTGGAGTACTTTGCAATGTTAATGCTTTCAATCTTACTTGATATCTACCATATCTTCCTGGCTTTGCTCAAGCTCTGTGAGCCTGTTATTAAATTTTGCGATTGCATAAGCAATATCACTGTTATCTTTACATTTGGAACATGTATAATTATGATTCTGAGTCATATCTGAAGTAAGATTGTACATGGAACAGGACACACATCTTATTCTTAGCCATCCATCTTGGGTCTCTATTGTGTCCTCCAGTGTCCTCCATATTACAGTCCAATTTATATCACTGGTCAAATTGCTACTTCTAAAGTATTTGTAGCCACCTGCCATCTTGTGTCCACAACACTTATAACAATGTACCAGATAGTTAACCGAAAATACAATGCAGATCCCCCCCCTGGCTGTATAGGCCTTACCTCAGTATATTCTTAAATCTGTTACTCAGAATTACTTGTGTTCACTCAAACTCACTAAACATGCAAAACATGCACAGACATGTGTCTCTTTGTGCGCAACAATGCGTGCGCATGCCCTGCTCGATGCACAGCTTGTTTAAATACAAGTCTTGACCCAAGAAGTGATCACAGAGGTCACAGAGTGCTCCATGCAAAGATTACACCAAAAACAGTTTAAAAAAGTTAAGGTAGCCACAGAACTGTGGCTTAACCTACTGGCGTGATGCCAGATAAATACAGCAGTGTTAAAAACACCTCAAAGTTCTGTGAACTGTAGTTCCTGAGTGTTTCTCAGGCACTGCTTTTCTTACTAGTTCCTGTTTAGGAATATAGGGCTCAAGAGACTCGCAATAGTGAGTGCACAGTAAATACAGTCAATATTCTTTTATGCACTGTTTCATAAAGTTATCTGCTGCGCAACACTCAGCATATAGTGTGCTGTCTCTCGGGGCCTCAGCTATCTAAAAGCGCTCACCACAGGGTTAATTTTATGTGCTATATATCTCAAGGAAGCAGGCAGCATTTATTCTCCCTGTGACTGCAGAGTGCACTTTTACACATAAATTGCTTAATCTGTGCTATTTTTCTTTCTTGTTTGACTTTGTCATAGTTCATATTTTAGTACATGGTGAGTGTGTGTGTGTGTGTGTGTGTGTGTGTGTGTGTGTGTGAGATCCCCCCCCCCTGCCCGGCTCTCTCTGAGTCTCTATCTCTGTTTCTTTTTTGTTTGCTTCTTTGAATTGGTGTTTGTGGATTGTGGACTTAATGGAGAAGGGTGAAGACAGTGGGGCACCTGTACATGGGCTTCAGCTAACCATCACAAATGAAATGCCAAAGCATAAGGCTTTTGGCTCCAACACCAGCACCCAGCAGCAAACTGTGCCCCTTCCCCAGCAGCAGGAGGAGACTGTGGCCCCTCCACTGCAGCAGCAGCAGTTGGAGACAGTACTCCCTCCCTGGCACAGGAGGATACTGTTCCTCTGCCCAGGCAGCAGGAGACTGTGCCCCCTCCCAAGCAGCTGGAGAAGTCAGTGCTCATGTCATTATCTGTGGACTGCCCCATGGATCCATCATCCCGAAGTTCTCATGTATGCGATTTTTTTCCACATAATATCATTTGGTGACCCAGTGCTCACCTGCAATCTATGTGGACAGGAAGTGCATTGAGGAAAGTGTGATCTGAAGGGGGTGAGCAGGAGGGAGGCATGGCTGGACCAGTTAAACATCCTTGCCATGCTCACTGTACCAGAAAACAGCAGCAGTCAGTAACATCAAGACCCCTCCAGGGCCCCCCTGTCCAAAGCCAGCAGCACAGGCAGAACTCGCCCTGCCAGCAGGGCAAGCAACACATGCAGTCTTATCAGCAGTCCTGTCTGAAGCCCAGCATCTCCAACAGGAGTTAAATGATTTCAGACAGGAATGTAGTGATGCCTGGGGGGAAATTTCTAAACTGCAGTGTGATGTTGACAAAATCATGGGCATTGTGTCTGAACTCCATGGTGGTACCACTGGCATTTAATGTGGCAACACAAATTTTTCTTTTTTATTTTCATTTTTCTATCTTCCATTCTGTTGTTTGTATGTTCTCCATATAAAAAAATAATCCCCCCCCCAAAAAAAGCTATTCTGTCCTCTTTAATCTACAACCATTCCCTAAGTCCTCTTGTTTCTTTATTTTGTATGTAAAATAATTTTATTCACCATTGCTGTTGTGTTTGTTACTGTCTTATGTTCGCTATAGAATTCAGTCCCTTTTCTTCTCTTTCTATTAATTCTCCCCATTTATTGTTGCATTACTCTTGTCTTCCTGATCCTGCCTGTCATTTGTTATGCTTATTCTGTACCATGTCCGTGTATCCCTCCCTAATAAATACCCTATTCCCTTATTATTTGTGGTGTGTGTTACTTCTTAGAGCTGGTTATACCTACACAAGTTCTTTTAATAACATAATTATGTGTAATGCAGTTACATTGCCTATATATTGAGTTTGCAAAGGAAATGCCTGCTCCTGCTGAAGGCCGTTGGCCATCTGGGCCTTGTGCCCACAACAGTGTGTATTTTTTTGGAATTCAAATACCTTGTGTGAGTTGCTGCAACTCAAAGTTAGATGTATTCGCCACAGCACTGTCCATAAGGTGCTTGTTCTTTATTCGATTTTTCATTGTGAAAGTAAACAATGTAAAGTTGTTCCATATAACCGTTACAATACTGGCTCCCCCAAGGCACCATCATTCCTTATAGGTATCATGAAGTACGGTGCCTTGAGGGAGCAGGAATTTTTTATCTTAGTTATATGGGAGCATTTTTTACATTGTTTGCATGCCACACTGTAATAAAGAAAGAGCACTTTATGGATATGTGCTTGTAGTGATTACATCTTACTTTGAGTCAAAGCAACTCACATGAGGTATTTGAATTAAAACACAGACTTGTGAACGGGACTTAATGGCCTAATAGTCTTCACTGGTGATGGCCTTCCCTTTGCAAACTCCACATATGGGGAATGCAACTGAATTGTTGGTCAATGTTATGTTTTGTTAAAGTTATGTTGAAGGCATCACCTGCTCTTTAACATGTTTCCTCCTCCTATTCAAAAAATGTTAAGTATTGTGCCTAATAAAAAAATTGTTTCACAATGCTATGTGATATTGTGTCACGTATTATTGTGTGCAACATTATGAAGATGTAACACATCTGGTGCTAGTACTGACAACATGCCCCAGAAGGCCAGAATTTCTAAAATGTTTCCCAAAAAAAAGTTACAGTAAATTCAGACATAAATCAGGTGTCAGACATGCAGTTACATGGTTCTCATCCACCATCAGGACCCAAATCTGTTGTTTTCTGCACCATTTCAAACGGTTTTCAGGCCTAACCGTGGTGGTGCCACTGCCTAACATGTTCCATAAGTCCAGAAATGTTTCTCAAAAAATGTTACAGTAAATTCAGACAGAAATCAGGTCACTGTTATGCTGTTATATGTTGCATACCTTCTACCTGGACCAAAACATGATGTTTAGCCCACTGTTTACCAATGGTTTAAGGCCTAATCATGGTCTTACCACTGCCTAACATGGTCCAGAAGTCCAGATACGTTTCTGAAAAAATGTTACAGTAAATTCAGGTTTCAGCCATGTTGTTATATGGCACCCAATCCACAATCTGAACCAAAACATGGTCTTTGGTCCACCATTTACATTTTAACGCTAAATCTAATTTCTGCGAGCACAGAACAGGCTGTACATGTCCAGAAATATGTTACAGGAAAAATGGTACAATGTTGAGATAGAATTATGGTCTGAGTCATGATGTGACATGGTGCCCCACCCCCACAAACACACACACGGGTGTAGACAGGCATACTCACCGAACACATTTGTGTACAGTTTTGTAGAGTGCCTGTCACAAACCATAAGCCACTCTGTTAATATTAGCCTTCTAATCTGTAATATTTGGGTTAGTGTAGGCCACTAAGGAGTTTCTCTGTTTAAACTTCTGTTGTTTAGGAGACAGATACATGTATAACCTCTTTAGAGAGTAGAGACATAATCTGACAACAATCTGACATGTTTGGAAGGGGGTGCCATTTGGAAAGGATGTGTAAATCTTTTCATGGGGTGGTGTAACTGCTGGAGATTGTGTACAAAACAGAAATTTCTGGCTACACACAACACTCAGACATTAAATTGCTGTTTTGGCCCTGTTTACCAATGATTTCAGCAAGAATATTGGTGCTGCTGATTCACAATGTGTCCTACAAGTCCAGAAATGTTTCCTAAAAAAATGGTACAGTAAATTCAGACCGAAATCAGATCTCGGTCAAAAGTGATCAAGCAAAGGGAAACAGGAACAGAACTACTCAGAACGAGTAACTGTTCAGATAAAGTTACCCAAAAAAGGGGCAATGTGTAAGAAAAATATAACAAATAAGTAGCACATCAACAAAAATATTAAGGTTTAAAAGAAATTACAGAAACTCACTCACAACTTGTGAGAAATTTGTCAAACATTAGGAACTAGCCTACTCTGCTTTCACACACACACACACACACCACAGTTGAACTAAGTATTATCCAAAGATTCCAAAACAAGAAATAGTTCACTAGCAGTACTAGGAGCTAAACTGAGATTTGGGGAGCAATTAACTGTCAAAAATCACAAATAAATAGGTTTTTGAAGGGATTGTTGGCTGTGATGCACCACACAGAACTGCTTTCCAACTCAACAGACAATATACTGTACAGAAAACACCCTGCACGCGATATTTCAGCTATTTACCCACAATGCATTGCAATTTCACTGGCGAAATTGAAAAACATTGGCAAAATTCAGCGTAATTTAGCAAAATTTATCCTTACATGAAAGCCAAATCAGTGAAATTGGATGAAATTTTACATTATGTGAAAGTGAAATTAGAGGCAAAAAATGTTGTGTAATGCAGAAACTATGCAAAATATTTCGCTAGGTGAAATTTTCTAATTTTGCACATCTCTATTTAAGACATATGGAAATACCCCTTCTGCCAACAAACACCTAATTATCCCAAGAACACTAGGCCAATGGAGCCCACACTTCTCATCAAGAAATGCATCAAAGTCGGGTCCAGTTCACAATATGTGTGCTTAAGCCTGGAGATAGTCTCTTTGACCTCGGCCACTTCCATCTGTTAAAACTCCTCCCAGAGAGACAGAGTGCTTTGACTCCCCCAGGTGGACCAATGTGGACTACATTACGGTCCACTGATGGGATCCACTGACAGATAAAAGATGCCCTATCAGAGAAGAACCGAGCAACCTCCTCACAGAATGTGACTGAAAAAGATTTTCTCGGCTGTAGAAAGACTGCATGTATGCATGTAAAAGTTTCTACACAGTCTGAAAAAGCTGAGCAGGTGGTTCCTCCCTACAACAATCTCCCTGGACAGGAACTCTGCCTTCTTATGTGCGAGTGCCCCCTGGTACTCAGAATAGTGAGCACACAGGGCTAATTTGTCGTCATCCAACTATGTCCTCCGCCAGCAATGATCCAACCTCCGACTCTTGATCTTTATCACTTTGAGATCCCCATCAAACCAGGGGAATCTCAAGTGAGAGGATATGGGTCATACATGGACCGGTGCAATGGCATTAAGCTCTTCGGAAACCACCCTATTATAAGCGGCAACTGCCTCGCCCATGACAACCACACATGCCGTGACTAAACTAGATAAGTCAATTAATGCCAGTAGTCCCTCCAGGGACACACCCCTTAAAGGGTGGTAGCTGACCATCTCAACAGGGGAAGGGCTATTGGGTGGGTCCCGAATGAGAACTCCACTGTGTAATGGTCAGATTACATGACCTGATCAATCTTGAGATTAGTTATGTCAAGGCTCAGAGAGAACATCCGGTCCAGAGTGTGGCCGCAGTGATGGGTCACAGAAGTAATGACTTGTGACAGGCCCAGTGATGACATAAACTGGAGGAGGTCAGACCAAAATTGCAAGGATTCATCATCAACCCAGGCATTGATGTCTCCCAGAATTAAACATCTGGGGGACTCCAACATCTCACCGATGCCAAAGTCTGCCACCTCCTGCAGGAATTCTCCCCTCAACCTAGGAGGGAAGTAAATGAGGAGAATCCTGCAACCTGCACCTGGACCCCCATGCACTGCCACACACTCAAAGGACCAGATAGTCCCCACTGGGTGCACAGTGAAGTTCAGGCTGGATCTAAAACAGATGGCCACACCTCAACTCCTGCATTGCCGCCTCAGGCAGTGTATCACAGAGTATCCAGCTAAGATGGCTGTTTCCAAAACAGACCTGGCATCATCACCCAGCCAAGTCTCCATGATGCAAGCCATATCAACTGAGGAAATTAAGACTACCATAATTGCAGTCTTGTTTTGCATCAATCTTGCATTGCATACAGGACTGGAAGTCCCTGCAGACCCTCTAGTTGCCTGCCTACTTGGTACGGTGGGAACTCTGGGGGTGGAAACCAAACACATCAGGCCTCTCTCCTGGTTCCGTCTAAACCCAGGGTGTCTCCTGCACCTTACTACCCAGATACCTCTACCCCACCTGGCTCATAGCACGCTGCTGCTGCCAGCTTCTTTTAGCCCTCAAAGTGCTGACCTCCCGACAGCACCTAGCTGTTGTAGATGACACAGGGAGGTCAACAAAGGGGTGTAGGTCAAACAGCTGGGCGGCATCATAGATGATTTGCAGGGATTTCAGGCACATCCCAAGCAGCCAAATGCTGTGTCACACGCACCTCAGTCACCCTTAAAATAAAATTATCCACACACACTCCAACAAGCACTCACCCCCTCCCACCAAAACACCAACCCTGACGAAAGATCCCCCCACCAAATCTAAATAAAAAGGGGGCTCAAAGTGCACGGAGCTAAAAAGTTCCAGTTCAATATGCCACTGAAGATGGACTGCAGCTGTCCAGTTTGTTAAAGCTTCAATGTCCTGTAGATAGCCATCTGCTTGGCTGTTGTTTAAATTTCACAAAGGCAGATCCCACAGATAGGGAAACAAGTGCAAAGGTGCTCACACCACCTCAGCCCAAATGAAACGCTTTGAGCTACCAAGGCTGAAACAAAGGCAGATAAGTGGAGCCTAGTCAATAGGACAAACCTATAGCATCACACTCCTCTCACCAGTGTGATATAACACAGTAGGTCTAAGTCATATGTCTAAACGAGAGAAAAACCTCAATACAGCTATTTCAGGCAAACAATGGCAGAAGATGTGGAGGAGGGCCTGTGGCACCACCTCCTCTCCTCTTTGGAGAGAATTTTCTTGGAAAATCAGAGCCCAATTCTTTTAACTCCCAACTTTTCTCTCTAAATGGTCTCCTGGGGCCTACACCTCTTGCTGGAGGGGTTGTGATTCTGACCAGGCCATCCATATTCATATTTTATGTGTTGCCCCAAACTGGAACTTTTCTGGCAAGAGGTGACTAAACATATTTCTAATATATTTGACTTAACAGAATCTTTGACACATGAGAACTTGATGTTGGGTCTTCCTCCTTTGCATCTTAATGGTGGGGAGGCTATATATTTATGGGCGTTATCTTTTTTTTTTTGGTTTTATACTTTCTGTTTATCTACTCCTGTCTACCCTTGGTGCCCACTCCTTCGGGCCGCTCATCACAATCTCTGCCACCTACTCCGGATCTGCCCCTACAGTGCCTCACCTCTTACTTTCTCCTGCACAGCGGGGTCTGTCCAGAATCGGTGGTCTTGGATGGCCCGGAGTGGTCGTCATCTAGGACTACCGAGGGGTAATTTCCATTTTTTCTGTGGTTTTCCCCATCCCAGCTCCCTGAGATGCCAGTGCAAGGACGCAAGCATCCAGAGAAGAGACGTGCTGATACACATCCCTCTCAAGCGCCTACAGATGTCCCCTCTCCTCGACTCTGTTAGATGGAGCTGCCAACCCCTCAAGAGCCTGGTTTCCACCAGTGCTTTCTCATTGCGTCAGGTGCATACTGCACCCCTGGTATCCCACCCCAGAGGAAGGAGAGCATCCATTGGGACGCTCAGTCCTCCTCCCTCCCTCCCCTGACCGACCCCAGAGAACTGAGCTCATTCCCGAACCCGGTCGCCAGCGAGGCGCAGGTGTAGCTTCCAGCACCTCAACCCTCAGCGCCACCGGGCCGGCTATGGGCGATCATCTTGATTGCGTCATTTAAATCTATAAAAAAAGGTGGCTGCAGCCTGAACCCTTAACCATATCAGAATGGAGGCACATAATTTCACATATCCAGGACTTTAAGAAGCTCATATTTGATTGACAACAGAAATCAGCTTTTTTTCTTAATTGTTGGACAAGATGGGAGCTATATCAAAGCTCTATTAATTAAGCTTTCCTGACTGTAATGTTTCTTTAAGAACATCAGCTTTCATTAACTTTTGTGATAAACATTTATTTATTTATTATGTAGCTTAACTTTAGGTGATTTTTAAGATGTGCTCCTGCTCCCAGTGTTTTTTAAGTTTGCTTGTCTTGTATAATATTATTATTATTATTATTATTTTTAGTATTATTATTACTTTAGCACCACACCATGACTGGGACCTTCTTGTGATCCCTGGGTATAAACCATACAGGAGAAACAGAGTAGTCCAGAAGTGGGAAGGGGTGGCAGTTTATATCAGGGAGAGAATTACTCTCATGAGGAAGGGGTCGGAGGAAGGGGAGGTGGAGGCATTATGGGTCCAGTTATGATCCAATAGAGGGAGAAAGGTAAGGTTGGGGGTGGTTTACAGGCCACCCAACTGGGATGAGGAGAGAGACAGGAAACTGAGCTCACAAATATTGGAAACTGCAGAAAGGAGAGGTAGTAATTGTGGGAGGCTTCAACCTACCCAAGGTGGACTAGATCATACCATCCACAACATGTACTCTGACTCAGGTGATCCTGGAGGGACTGCAGAGTGGATTCCTAACTTAGGGTGTCACTGAACCAACAAGAGCAGATGCAATTCTTGATCTGGTGCTCACAAATGGAGAGCATGTACAGGAAATAACAGTCATGGAGCCACTGGGTGGGAGTGACCATTTCACAGTCTGGTTCTGGTTGGATATGTGCAGGGAAAGCATCCTAAGACCAAACTCTTGGATTTTTGGGGGTTGGAATTCAAGAAAATGGGTGAAGTGCTAAGGAGCCATCTGGCAGGCATCAGAGCAGATATGAGGTGGAACCAAAAGTGGTTCATCATTAAGGAAGGAATACTGGTTGCAACAGAGGTGTGCGTTAGGCTCAGGGGAAAGAACACAAGGGTCAAAGTGTCCAGCTGGTTCAGTTCTGGGTTTGCCAAGGCAGTAAGAGAAAAGTGGTTGGCCTATAGAAAATTCGGTAAGACCAAGAGAGAGGTAGATAAGGAAAATTACCTAAGGTTGGCTAGTGAGGCAAGTAAGGAAGTCCGGTGAGCAAAGGCACAGAAGGAGCGGTATACCATGATAATAGTGCTAGCATATGGGCGACCGTCAAAACGGCGACCCACATGAAAGCACTATTATCATGAACGACCTGCTGGAATACCCAGGGGTGCAACTGCAAGGGGAGGGAAGGGAGAGTGGAAAGGGAATATAGTGAGAGGAAGGGGAGGGATAGGGAAGATGGTTATTACCCTCCAGTATGCCTGCTCTGCTGAGCCAGCTGTGTGGTGTGGTAGGTAGGGAGGCTGGCTCCGACACAGCAGTTCCCAGGTTCAGTGCTGGGGGCCAGAAAAATTTTTCTTGTTCCCATGGCTGCAGGACTTACATTTTTTTTCAACTGGGCTGTGCCCCCTCCCCAAAATGCACCCCCCCTGGAGTTGACAATCCATAATCAGGGGGATGCGGGGGGCAAAGCCCCATGGGGGGGCAGAGCCCTCACACACACACACACACACACACACACACACATAATTACAGTACTGTGTGTATGTCTGGTCACCTGCAAGAGCATATCGGTGAATTACTTTTCGGCGATAATGAACCCACTGTAATGGCGATCACTGTTTGGAGATCGCTATTATCACATGAAACCAAAGGAGCTGCAGATAGCCAAGCCCAAGTGGAACACCTCAGGGCATGAGAAGGCTACCCCCCTCCCGTGGATCCAGTGGTGACCTCGGCATTTCAAGGGTTCAAGTCAGACACCTCAGGGCATGAGAAGGCTGCCCCCCTTCCGCAGATCCAGCCTTGACCTCGGCATTTCAAGGGTCCAAGTCGGACACCTCAGAGCACGAGCAGGCTGATCCCCCCCACAGATCCAGTGCCAACCTTGGTATTTCAAGGGTTGGAATCAAAAACCTCAGGGCATGAGAATGCTGCCCCCCTCCTGCAGATCCAGCAGCAACCTCTGCATTTCAAGGGACCATGTCGGACACCTCAGGGCATGAGAATGCTGCCCCCCTCCTGCAGATCCAGCAGCAACCTCGGCATTTCAAGGGACCATGTCGGACACCTCAGGGCACAAAAAAGCTGCACCCCGGGTCTAGCAGAGACCTTGGCATTTCAAGGGTCCAAGTAGGACACCTCAGGGCATGAGAAGTCTGCCCCCCTCCCGCGGATCCAGCGGCAACCTTGGCATTTCAAGGGTCCAAGTCAGACACCACAGGACACGAGAAGGCTGCCCCCCCTCCTGCAGATCCAGCAATGAATTCGGCATTTTAAAGGTGCGAGTCAGATGCCTCAGGGCATGAGAAGGCTGCCCCCCTCCCATGGATCCAGTGGCAACCTCAGCATTTCGATGGTCCAAGTCAGACACCTCAGGGCATGAGAAGGCTGCCGCCTACCACAGTTCAAGCAGCAACCTCTGCATTTTACTGTAGCCAGCTAAACCAATTAAGGCACCGGGCACCATTCTCAAACTCTTTAGTGCACAGGTAAACTCTCTCTGCATGGACTTCACTGGCCACTGAACTCGCTTGCCGCAAACTGAGCCCCTGCACAATTTAATTAATTGGACTGCCTGTGTAGTTCTCAGTGCTGTTCTTACCTGATTTTTCATGGATTTCTTTTTCTTTTTTCTTTTAAGTGTTTTCCAACTCCTGTATGTTTTACAGTCTGCTTATCTGCTCTGATTTTTGCATATGTTTTATGCCCACAGCCAGATGCTATATTTACCTGTTAAGTGTGCAGTTTCCAGTTCAGCTAGACAGGAAACATTTTATTGATTTTACAGCTTTAATTGTTTGTGAAGAGACAAAATGGGAGTTGCCTGGGCTGTTGCTTGAGAGGTGGCTGTTGCAGTAAGCTGATCCCAGGTTTGCCCCTTCACTCCCCTGATAGCTTCTCCTTTTGTCCTCCCTTGTTTTCCCTTCCCCCAGATTATTTAATTCCTGCCCTCTGCTCCTTTTTCAGGGTCCAAGTCGGACATGAGGAGGCTGCCCCCCTACTGCAGATCCAGCAGTGACCTCTGCATTTCAAGGTAGCCAGCTGAACCAATTAAGGTGCCTGGTGCCATTTTCAAATTCCTTATTGCTCAGTTAAACGTGCTGTGTGTGAACTTCACTGGCCACTACACTCACTTGCTGCAGAGTGAGCCCCTGCCCAATTTAATTAATTGGATTGCCTGTGTAGCACTCTGTGCTGTTCTTACCTGATTTTTCTCCCCGGCACTCTTTAAATATACTTTCTGCCCTTTTGCTCCTCCCCACATCTCCACACATCCAGTTGATGAGGAGGAGGTATCTTCCCATTCTTAAAGGGGCTAATACCACTTTATGCAAATCATGTGTACAAGCACTGGGCTAGCTGTGCTAAAACTTAAAGCGAAGTTGTTTAGGATTCAAAAATCTAAGCCTTACGCAAACATCCTCTTTTACTTCTACCATTGGCTACTGCATGGCCCTCTTCCTCTCTTCTGAAATCAACGTATTCTGCATTGTTTAGAGCTGTTTTGCCACTTAAAGCTGTGTTGCGTAGTACTTAATGATTTAGGTGAACATCCTTTCTAATTTCAAGCAGCTGCAAGGCGCCTTCCCTCCCTGCTATAATCTCAGTCTGCATCTCCAACCTACCTCTAATGCTCCCTGCCTGTACCTCTGCTCACTCTGCCTAACTCTCAATTACCCAGGTCCCTGCCTCTCGGAAAGTGGCACTGACTGAATTCAGCCCCCTTCCACAACCCCTCCCTAATCTCTCTTCCTGACCTCCCACTCTCACTAGCCTAATCTCCCTTTTGTCTGTCTGGCCCAGACCCCTTCCACAACCCTTCCCCACTCTCTCTTCCTGACCAAGTGCCTAAAACTCCATTAGCACATTATACGCCACTGCCACTAGAGGGAGTACAAATTTTTGGAATGCTACACGGTGAATGTATGCTCCTAATATAACTGAAACATCTACAGAACTTTGGAATATCAACCTCTGCCTAACTCCACTCCAAACTCTCGGTGCCTAGAATTTTATGATTACCGCTATGTCCCACAATTCCATTGGGACCATAATGGGCCTCATCCTGCTCACTCTAATATCACTTGCAGGTCCACCTGCAGACTGCACCCTCAACCTACACCAACAGTCAGTGCTAAATGTATATGGCACCATCAAATCCCATAACCTTGTAGTCCCCGGCTACACCCTGCATGGGCACCATATACTCCAGACTCAGGAGCACTAGCTGAAGGATCCCTCCATGGTGGCACTCTTCTCTGGGTTTGGGGCACACTTTAGCACTGTAAAAGAATAATCACCTAAGTAGAAGGAAACAGGAAAGGAATATTAAACTCTTGCTGCACCATCTTGCTCACCTGCTAATGCTCCTACTCCTGCTCAGGCATTGTGCACCCAAACCCCGGCCCAACACCACAACAGGTCACTCTATCACCCAGACCAGCAGGACTTACTCTTACCTCTGTAAATATCTGCAGCCTGCTCTCTAAGATGGATAACCTTAAAGTATGGGTCACTCAGCACAACTCGGACATTCTCTCAGTAGTGGAGTCATGGCTGCCTCCCAAGGTACTGGACTCTGCCATCATATTACTAGGATACACCCTGTTTAGACAGGACCATCTCTCAAAAGGAGGTGAGGGCTGTGTCTTGAACATCAGGGATTCCCTTCAGGTGCACATACTACCAACCCCCAGTAGCATTGACAACCTGCAGGTCCTGACCGTAAAACTTCTTCTGGGATAACATAATAGGGTTCTCACGGTACTCTCTGTATACATCCCACCTAAATTTACTGTGGCTGGTACCAGCGACCTGATGGACTATGTGAGCACCATGAGCCTAAACACAGAAATCGTGATGCTGGGAGATTTCAGCATCAGCTGGCTCTTCCCTGCTGCTGCCTTAGTTATGGATGCCTTATCAGCCATTCATTTCTCACAAATGGTTAAGTCTCCAGCCCGAGTCAATTACAAAACTGGGATCAGCACACTCCTTGACTGGGCTCTGTTCAACTGGCCTGCTCGAATCTCCAACACTACTGTTCTCTCAGACTCAATGAACAACCACTCCCCTGTCACATGCTCTTGGTCCTTCAACTACTGCAAACCACCTCCAAGAACAATTACAAATCATGTACTACTAAAAGGTTACCTTGAGCAGCTAAAATTGGACCTCCAGTGCACAGACCAGACAGATCTCTATGCTGCCAGTGATGTGGACACAGCCCTGGACCACTTCATAAATAATTTCAACACCATCTGTGACAAGCATGCCCTGATAAAGACCAAAAATATAAGAGGACACATTAACCCCTGGATCACCCCGGACCTCTTAGAACAGCTACATACTAGAGACCTCAAATGGCAGATAGCGAGAGCGCATGGTACCACCACTAACTTACACAGGTATAAAAAAGCTCAAAATGAGTGCACAGAAGCCATCCAACTCGCCAAAAGCAAATTGTACAAGGAAGCCCTCTCCAGCACCTGAAACAACAGCAAATCATTCTGGGACAATCTCAATGACATAGCCATCAAGGACCACAAATCTGCCCTGGCAGTGCTCATGACTGATGACATACCATCCTTGGACAACCTGGATATTGCCAATGCACTTAACAATGTGTTCACAGACCAAAGCAGTGTATTTCCAGCAGACGACTTAAGTCTCCCAACCCTGACTGAACCTTATGTGACCCAGTAAACATTGTCTCACCATCCACTCTTCTACTTTAAAGAAGTCTCTGAAGTGGAAGCCGGAAAGTACCTGGAGGAGGCAGTGGGAAAATCAAGACATAGCAGGGGCACTCTGGACTTTAAATTTGTCAAGCTGGCCCTAGCGGAAGTCTTTGGCCCAATCACCAAAATAATCAACCTCTCCTTTTGCCTCTCACAGTTCCCCCAGTGATGGAAATCATCAATAGTAACCCCAGTGCACAAAGGTGAGGACTGAACCCTACATGACAACTACAGATCTATCTCCATACTTCCCCCCCTCTCCAAAGCTCTAGAGCAGATAGTGGTGGACCAGCTTGTTGAGCACTTGAACCAGTACCACCTCCTTTGTCCTGAGCAACATGGCATCTGAGTCAGTCACAGTACCATCACGGCCTTACTTGGATTCACTGATCACATCCACCACTCATTCGACCAAGGTCTTCTGGTAGGGGCAACTTTCATCAACCTATCAAAAGCATTTGATACAGTGCACCATGAGCTCCTACTGGACCAGCTGTCAGACACAGGGCTTTCTCCAGAATCAGTATGTTGATTCAGCAGTTGCCTTCTCAACTGCTCCCAAAAGGTCAGGATAGGGGATATCACCTCCGATAGCAGACCAGTCCATTCAAGGGTCCCATAAGGGTCTATTCTGGGACCCCTACTATTCAGCCTATTCTTAAACAAACTGACACCCACATGCCTAGGATGAATGCTCCTATACAGAGATGATGAGGTCATATTCACCAGCAAACCCTCATCCCAAACAACTGGTGGTAGAGAGAAAGCAGGGGCAGAGCAGCAAGATGGCCGCAACGCTGCTCCGCTCCTCACAGGAACTCCGACTTTGCAGTTTGTTCACTAAACTTTCAGTTTAAACATGCCGCATGTTAGATTTCTTTTCTGATGAATGAAAACTTAAGTTTAAACTTTATTGAGACCACTATATTGGGGTCGAAGCGCTGCTCCATTTGTGTAAACTACAGCTGTGAGAACATTGCAAGTGTGCTGTAGTTTTAACAATGCTCTTACTGCTTTTTTGGGCTTCATATATTGAATGAAAGCTCTGCGGATAGTCGGAAGCTGATTTTAAAACAAGCTATGCTGAGTACGGCGGTTTGGTGTTTAAAAATTTACTAATAACAATATTGCTGCTCTCCTGAGATTTTTTGTGATTCTTATGTTATTTTATGGTTGAATTGACTTACTTGCCAGAGCCCGAGTCGTGGCTCTTTTGGAGGAAAGCTTAATTCTTGAAAGTGCTGATGGAACACTGGAGGACTGCATCAAATGGAGTTCTCATGAATGAAACTCCTACTGTTATCATTTGCATTACTTGGAGAGATGCCTCTTATGTTTAGTATAGGTGTCCCTTCTCAGCATTATGCTATTGCCCATTCAGGCTTGCTGGATGTACCAAGAGTGCTGGAGTAGTGGCCCCAACCTCAAACTCCGAAAGGCCTAATGTGGCAGTAGCATGGCGGTTGCTGCATGCGGTGGCTATATGTGAACCAAGGAGATGAGAAGCTGAGATGGGAATCTTTAGGATTTACTGATGCACTGAAGGAGGAGGAGGATTTGGAATTTTTCGGCATCTTAAATGCCTATAGGCTTATTCAGCCTTTTAAAAAGGTATGCTAACGTTGCCTGGGGGTCTGGGCTTTCCAGAGTGAATCTTTAAGTTACTGCACTAAGTGGAGCATTTCATTTTCTTTTTTCTTTTCTTTTAACAGATGTTCCCTACCGGTTCAGGAAGGTGAAATTGTTGGAAATCACTGGAGCAGCATTTTGCAACCTGGAAAGTTATCCCTGTTAGGGTTAAAGGACTCCATAAATTAGGAGACTTGGAGAAGAAAGTGGAGACTCTACTGCCTGTAAAGCAAGTGTAATAATAATAACATGGGGTAATCAACAGCCTTATTTTGGTCACTGGAATTATGGTATGCATGAGTTGTGCTTTATGAACTACCCTACTTAATCCTTTTTATCAACCTTTTACTGAATGAACCCAGGTAAGGCAGACTTTTTATGCTATTATGCTATGCTATTAATATTTGGAAACATAGAAGACAGAGACTCCCGCAATGAGAAGCAGCACAAAAACTTAAAATACTGTCAAAATGTTGCTCCTACATGTTTTACATGTTTATAAGAATGGAGATTTCTCAGTTAGTGTGCACTGCTGTTTTGCTGTGAAAATGAGCCCACAATGTACTTTCTTGAGGCTTGTGATTTGTGACTTGGTATGGGTTGCAACACTGACTCTTGGTGCAAGAGACAGGAGTCATGCTTTTTCTAAAACTCCTTGGGGCTCTACTTGGACAAAACCTTTTGTAGATGCTGTTCAGCACTAAGATAATTACCTCCAAGGAAATATGTATGACTCCAAAATTATATTAAACATGAATATAGCCTTCACTCATGGTTACAAACTTACGGAACTTCTGAGCTTGTTTAAAATTGAGAGACTCCTAGTTGATTTGGAACAGTAAAATGACTCCTTAGTTTAACTTTATTCGAGTTTATTTTATCTTATTCTATTTATTCTTAAATTATCTAAAATGTAGTTGAATGTTTGGTTTAAAGCATGTTCTCATATTTCTGTATATAATTCAGGAGAAAATTGTTGATTCATTAAGTTGCAAATTGTCATTTTCCTGATTAGCGTATGGCTATGAGTTAAAGTTTCTAACAACTAATAGTTACTGTTGTGAGCAGGAAGGTCTCTTGATCACTTAATTTATTAGCTTAATATAGCGAGCTCTGGAGTTGTAGGGACAGGTCCAGGCCTGGTCCTCAGCTGAATCGTTGGCTAACTCATATTATGGGCCCCTCTATTGGAGCTTTTGTATTTGGAACGACCAGAATGGCCTTAGTTGAAGAAATATATGGCTTGCATGTGGCTGGCTTTAAATGGGCCGAAGTTATGCTCCTTTGCTTAACTAACTAACTAGAGGTATTCTGAATTTTGGGGATTGAGTCAACGCATGGTGAGGTAAAGCCCTGGAGCACTTCCCTGCAGGTGGGGTTTTGTTTATACCTGCTAACTTTTGGAGGGAACACTAAATACGTGTTCCTATGATCACAAGTTTCAGCTTAGTCTTGAATTGATAGAGCAATACTGCTATCTTAACTTTGTTGCATCTATTGTGTCAATAGAATCTATTCTATTGTGGCGTGATCTTAGCTACCCACTGGAAAGTGAATGTGGCTCCAAATAAGGGAGAATCCTTAAGCATAGGATCATGGATGTATTTATGCATATTCTCTTAAATGCGCATTATGAAGAAAATGAAAATGTTGCATCTATTGATGTTATCTGTACTTTAATAGAATCTGTCCTGGATTGTTTTAATGTTGATGTGTTTTGTAATGGCTTTTTTTTTGCCAGATCAATAAATCTTTGAAACTGAATAAAACTGAAACTGGTGGTAGACCTCCACAGGGAGTTCTCATCCTCTTCAAAATGGTTTAAAGATCACAGACTAATCATGAATTGCAACAAAAACAAAGACAATGATGTTCTCCAGCTCACAAAGCAAGTACAAGGCCTTCCCCCTTGCGATCAGGAATGACAATGGGGTCACACTGAAGCACGTCCAGCAGTTCAAGTACCTGAGCATCACACTGTCATATGCCCAACACACTGACAGTACTGCAAGGGTGATTAATACAAGAAACAGGATTCTCTACCAGCACAGACACTGTCTGACTCCTGAGGGACTGAACCTGGCCATCAACAGTTCAATAGTCTCCCTCATCATCTATGACCTTGCAATTTATAGGTTGGCAACTGACACAAGCCCTGCACTGCATCTCCACTGCACTAAACAAGGTGTGCCACCTGCTCACAGGTGCTGCAAGGATATCACACACTTGTGATCTCTACACCCGGGCATGATGACTCGAACTGAAGGATAGAATAAAATACCAATCCTATTCCCATCGATTCCCCTATGCTCCTTCTGGGAGCAGTTGCTTGAAAGCTCGAGCTGTTTACTCGTCAGCCTCCAACTCTAACTGATCCTCTGCTTCAGGCAGTTCTGGGATTTCCGTGTAATCCAAAAGGTTCAGTTGGCTGAGGGAACTGTCAGTCACAGTAAGGGCTCTCCCTCCAGGTCCATTTAGGCATCAACGGCATAAAACTACAAAACTACAGAATTTGCTTCCCAGAAGATCCCTGGGGAGAGGATCTGTTTTAGGTCCCCAGCGGTTCAATTGGTCCAAATATTGGAAGTCCAGAACCTAACATGGTGGTTCCCATCCAAATGTTCGAGCAGCAAATCAAAGCAGGTTAGACAAACTTCTCTATCTTTAATATTACAACAGATAAACAGTAAATAATCACAGTTCTTGACTAGGCTCCCTCTGCGCAAGTAGCGACTGCAGACTGAAGCAAGATAACGCACTGTTGGGCCAATCACGGGCCCTAAATCACTTGGACCCAGCATAGACTAATTTCTAAACACAGATTAACTATCCTCTTAAAGGGACAGGTGCAGAGGCTTTATTTGGCACTGTCACACAAATAGATAGAACTACTGAAGACAGGACACCAGCCTGACAGTGGGCATTAAGGAGTCCAGAAAGGCATTATAGCAAACCCCAGTTTGTAGGGGGGTTACACCTGCACTCGAGCACCCGACTCACAAGGAACTCCTCCACTCAGATCTACAAAGTATCAAGATGCTGCACTGCCCTCGCTCAATCGGCTTTCTACTCGCGTGCTCCACTCTGGACCTATGCCTTACCTCCTGACATGGTTGATGCTGCAACTATTGGCTCATTCAAAGGCATATTCTGGCGGCACCTAATTACAACCAGTACATGTAGCTGCTACCATTAGCACCCTCTCTTAACAACAACCACCTACTTGCATTTGCCACTTGTCAACTCTATGCACTGATAGATACCAACCTCAGCACTATAGATTACACCCTAAACCCCACCTGTTACCTCCTCCTCTCCCAAATATGTCACCCCTCCCACTCCCTTTCTCCCTCTGTGCATCCCGCCTAACCCTATTCCTTCTACTTTCTGCTTATGTTTGCAACCAGTAGGGTGTTCTAACCACTGACACTGGCAAACTGCTATATTGCCTGAGCTGCTTAACTTTGTTGTACCTTTATTGTAACTTACCTGTACCATGTGCAGTCCTGTTTATCTGTACTTTGTCTCTGTAAACTGACATGTAATCTATAAATGAGAATCTGCTCACTGGTGTTATCAGAGATTTCAATAAATAATAAAAAGAAGAGGAGAAGGCTTTCTTTTGTTGTGTAAGTGAGAAAAGGGACAAGAAGGAAGGGATTCTTGGGCTTAAGAAAGGGGAGGAGTAAGAAAGGGGAGGAGTGGGTGGAGGATAATTGGGAAAAAAAAGGGGATACTAAATGAATACTTCTATTCCATCTTTACCAGGGAGAAAGATGGGCCACTGCCTTCAGGTGGGAGAAGAGGAGCAGAGGGGAGGGGAACACAAATGTGGTGATAGAGGTGGATAGGGTGAGAATAGGTCTGCTGGCATTGAAGGTGGACAGAGTACATTCAAGGGTATTAGGGGAACTGGCTGATGAACTGGCAGGGCCACTGGCAGAGGTACTGTATTTAATAGTTCACTAGAGTAAGGCATGGTACCACAGGACTGGAGAACAGTACATGTAGTGCCCATCCACAAAATCAGTAACAAGGATGATCCAGGGAATTACAGAACACTCAGTCTGGCCTCAATT
Organism: Neoceratodus forsteri; assembly: GCA_016271365.2. NCBI lineage: Eukaryota > Metazoa > Chordata > Ceratodontiformes > Ceratodontidae > Neoceratodus > Neoceratodus forsteri. The sequence continues at coordinate 1,238,804,533 of CM057454.1, forward strand.
GTGGGCATGCTTATGGAGACTATACTAAAGGAAAGGTTAGTGGAACATTTAGAGCAACATGGTCTCCAGGATGTGAGATAGCATGGGTCCATGGGCTGAGACTGTGTCAAACAAATCGGATCAACTTCTTTGACTGTATCACAAAGACAGTAGACAGAGGCCAAGTGGTAGACATCCTCTATCTTGATTCCAGCAAGGTTTCTACCTCTGTGCCCAATAAAAGGTTGATCAGGAAGCTGGTGGATCTTGGAGTTGGGGATAAGACAGTCAGATGAGTTGAAAGCTGACTGAATGAGAGAGCCCTGAGGGTGGTTGTTGAGGGAGAGTTATCTGGCACAAGGGAGGTAACCAGTGATGTCCCACAGGGCTCGGTGTTGCTCAGTGTTTTCATTAATGACATTGGGGAAAGCATTAAGGGCAAAATGTGCCTCTTTGCAGATGACACGAAGCTGTGCAGGAGAGTGGACACAGCTAAAGGGATACAGGACCTACAGGAGGATCTGGAAAAGCTGGATAGGTGGTCCAGGAACCTGAAGCTCAACTTAAATGCCAAAAAATGCAAAGTAATGCATAGGGGGTTTCAAGAATCCCAGAACAGAATACTACCTAGGTGGAGTCCAGGTATCTGTATCAGAGGAGGGGAAAGACCTGGGAGTGATGATCACTAGTGACCTGAAGCACTCCACACAGTGCAAGAAAGCAGCAGCAGAAAGGGCAAACAAGATGCTGGAATGCATAGCTAGGGGGATCAGTAGTAGGAGAGAGGAGATCATACTGCCCTTGTACAAGTCACTGGTAATGCCACATCTAGAGTATGGAGTTCAGTGCTGGTGTCCACACCTCAAAAAGGACATTTCCCGCTGGAGAAGGTCCAGAGGAGAGTTACAAAATGATAATGGGTCAGCAGTGTGAGGCATAAGAGGAGAGGCTGAGGGCACTGAACATGTACTCCCTGGAGGACTAGAGAATGAGAGGGGACATGACTGAGTTCTTCAAGTACTTGAAAGGGATAAATAAGGTGGATAAGGAGAGTCTCTTTAAGCTGAGTGGCAACCATTACATGAGAGGGCACAGTCTTAAACTGGAGAGTGGGAGGTTTAGATGAAGGAGGTCAGGAGGCACTTCTTCACAAAGAGGGTGGATGACACTTGGAATGCACTGCCAGAAGAGGTGATCTCATTGAAGACAGTGGGCAGCTTTAAGAGATGCTGTAATAGGCATAGGGGGTAGGTAAGGATCATGGGTAGGGAGGATGGGAGGAGTGGGGAGGCGGTGCAGGGATATTAACTCAAGCTGTGGACCCTGCAATATTTATTGGCCCTGTAGCCCTCTGTTTACTGCATTATGCTTATAGAAAACATGCAATTAATGGACTTGGTGGGTAATAATCTTCTTATGATATGGTATGTTTTTAGGAATTTGAAAGATATGCTAGTATTTGATGTTGATTCTTTGCAGTATAGCAGCTGACATGTTATACTTGAAATATTTTAAATGTATTAAGTTCATTTTAAAGTTTTGTCTTTGTTTTGTTTCTTTTTTTTTCCAATTGTTTAACCAGGTGAGACACACTAAGCTGAAAGCTTTTTTACAGGTGCAACCTGGGAGCACAGGGAAGTTAAGTGATTTGCTCAGGGTCACACAGTATATGCAAGTGGGGGCTGTGGATTCAAACACAGGTCTCCAGAGTTGCAGCTCAGAGCCTTAAACCACTGTGCTATACTGCCCCCTCTTTGTCCCTCTACCTCCCTGTTTCTGTTGTTTTATTTTGTTTTGCTCTCTGCTTAGTAAGCTAGTGTATTTGGAATAATGCTTTTATTATTGAAAAGCTCAGTTGTAAATTGTTGTAATGCATTATGCTTTTCAATAAACTAAGTATATAAAAAAAGGAGTAGATGTTGGCTGTCACAGGGAGTTGGAGCCGACTGAAGAGCTGAGGACCCGAATGAAGAGTGGCGGAGCAGACCACAGTTGCGCTGAGGACGTTTGTAGGCTGTTCTGGCCCAGGTAGTATAGCCTGACATTGACTGTGGCCCCTGTTCATCTCTGCCATGTGCCTGATCGAGGCAGTTACTTGTTTATTGTGAGTACATCCCTACAGAGTGAAAGAACAATGTCCGTGGGAAGGTGGTGAAAGCGCCTTCTTTTCATCTGATGCTGGGGCCATTTGTACTCTCCAAAGTGAATTACTAGCCTTTAAAGTGTGTGGTGAGAGCACCTTTCTCGAGGCAGATATTTGCTTGTTTTTTTTTTGTTTTTTTTTGTTAGTCTTTTTACTGAGTGATTTCAAAAATATTACAAGTACTGGAACCTTAAACAAAGGGTAGAAAGGAGTTGTTTGCAACATCTCCACAATTACTGCAATGTATTACAACAGCAGTACCAAATTCGCTTAACAAATATAACCTTGAAGAACATGCTTTCGGAGATAAGTGAAATACAGATCAAAGGATATTGATAAAGAACACGGAAGGGTGACTTACCCATCTTTTTGTGGACCTGTGTGCACTGGATCTTGAGAATACTTGACCAAAAGGGGTAGTAGGATCTGCAGGTGAGGTTAGGCTTCTTCACCTAGTGGGCAGAAGATGTGGTGGGGGGGCAAGTGGCTATCAACAGATTAGCACTTAAGATACCTATCAGAAGAAAGAGTGAACAGTCATAAACAATTTATCCCACCATACAGGTATCTACTTGGAAATTTAGGGGGGTCAATGATGATCTTTTGTGTTTCTAGTGTGCCTCCCAGCACTAAATGAGTTGATGAAAGAGAGGTACGGGGCCCAGACTGTTACATATTTGAGAATACTACCAGATTTATAACAGGACATCCTGGTAAGGTTAGCAACTTCCTCCATTGCCTCATACCGCTCCTTATCTAGTGGGACTTCTGTCATTCTCCAACGTTTCTGGATTAATCTTTTCACCTCCACTGAGGCCTGAATGAGCCAATGCATCTAGCGGTTTGGACAGGGTGTGGGTTTGGGGTGAAAAGCCCAACATTTAGAGTTCTGAGTTTGAAGGGATAGGCATCCCAAGTATTTTAGAGCAATGAATAATCACTGAGGACCATCGTGGGATTAAGGAGAAACATTCCCAAAGGATGTGCAGCAAATCCATACTGGGGGTGCCGCATCTCCAGCGGGTATCAGCTGGGAGCAATCCCATCATTTTTAGCTGAGTTGGTGTACGGAACCAGAGGTGCATTATTTTGTTTTGGATGAGTAGACTACTCTGATCGCAGCAGGCTTGGTGTATTCTCAGCCAACCCTGTTGCCACTGCTGCTCTGTAATAGGGGAACCCAGCTTTTTTTCCCACTTAGCCTTGGCTGGGAGGAAGGGGTTGGGTGCACAGTCCCTCATAAATCTTTGGATGCTTCCTGCCCAGTCTTGTGGATACTTGATCTGGGTCTCTATTGGCAATGAGGTGCATATACCTTTCTTGCATTTGATAAACACAACACAGGAACACTTTTGTTTAGCCCAGGAGGTGAAGAGGTTTCTGATCTGAAGGTATCTCCAAAATTCTTTTTGTGGTAGGCTATATCTGTTTTTTAGCCCTTGAAATGAGTTCATGGATGCACCCCTAGGGGTTTCAAGGTCACCCAAATATTCTATTTGCTTAGAATGCCAATTTAGCCACCTAACGGGTTTACAGTTGATACAGAGATTAGGATTAAGACAAAGGGGTGTGTACCTGCCCAGACTGAGACAGTGCCTGGTCTGTAGCCCTAGTTTTTGTCAAGCCAGGAGTGAGCTACAAAGAGCAAGCCAGTGATGCACCTGTCTGGGTAGGGGTGGGCCAGGAATGCTAATAGTTGGGAAACATTCAATAGATCTCTTTCTATTGACATCCAGGCTGGAGGTGGAAGGAAGGGAGAAAGACTTATCCCTCTCAAGGATTTTGCCACTATGAAAGCTATGGAATATTGGGTGAAGTCAGGCAGATTCCATCCTCATCTCAGCTTCTGGGCTCGCAGCTTAGCCTTACTATACCTTGGCCTGGAGGCTTCCCACAGGAATTTACTTATTAAACTGATAAACTTCTTGTCCCAGTTGTCAGGCAGTACTATAGGAATGTGGGATAGTAAAGGAATAATGCCTGACAGGGTGGGTGTTATGCTAAGATAACATCCCACCTCGGGTGGTTGGGCCCGAGGCCACTGGCCAAGGGCACCCAACACCCAAGAAGGGATGTTATCCCAGCATAACATCCACCCTGGAGGGCATTATTCTTATTATACAATGGCTTGTTGTTTTATACAAAATAAAAAAAATAATTTTAAAGAATGTTTTTGTTAGTGTGTAAATATTTTTTGTTTCATAACAGAAGATGGATAAGGATAATGCTGCAACAACAACAAACAATCAGCAGGGATGTTATGCCAGGATAACATCCCTGCTGTTGCGGCCAACTGACCAATCAGAAACCAGGATTCTTTCTTGCCATTGTATAATAGGTGATAAACCCTAGGGGCCAACATCATCTTGATCACAGTTATTTTTCCATCCATAGACAAATGCAGGTGTTCCTACCTAGCTGTGTCCTTCTGGAGGGTTTCTAGAAGTGGCTTAAAATTGGTATGTACCAGGGAGTGTAAATTTGGGGAAAGTCTGATCCGCAGATATTTAATATCGGAGTGCACCCTTGCTAGACCCAGGTCCCCAGCCTGGTTGGGGAGGTGAGAACATTCAGTGGAAGGATCTCTGATTTTTAAATGTTGATCTTCAGACCTGAGAGTTCCCCATATGCTTTTAATGTTGAAAGGATGTTTGTAAGATTGAGGGGTAAGTCTCAAGTCAAGATCAAGATCAAGCAGTCATCAGCATATAGTTTGGTGGTATATTGTTTGTTCTCAATTTGGATTCCCTGTATGCTGGGATGGGCTCTTAAGGCTACAGCTAGTGGTTCTATGGCCAAGATGAACAGCAGGGGGGACAAGGGGCACCCTTACCTAGTCCTTCTCTGTAAATGGAAGGAGTCCGATAAGCTCCCATTAGTGAGCACCTTCCCCACTGGACCTGCATATAATGTTAATCCAAGTTGCAAAGTAGGGGCCTATGTTAAAGCCCTCTAACATGGTGTGCAGGTACTCCCACTCCACCAAGTCAAGGGCTTTCTTGAAGTCTATTGTGATTGCTGCTGCTGAGGTAGAAGGGCTGCCACCATCTGCATTAGGGGTATAAGGGCTCTGATATGGTCAGAGCAGATTCTACCCTTGACAAACCCCACTTGGGAGGGATGTGCTAAGTCCAGCAGGTACTTCTCTAGCTGGGAGGCTAAAACTTTGGCCAGGACCTTAGCATCCATGTTGATGAGCAAATTGGGCCTGTAGCTGGTGGGGAGGGTATGGTCTTTGCCCTCCTTGGATAGAACCATTATAATAGCATCTGACAAGGTGCAGGGAAGTCTTTTTTGTCATGGGCCTCATGCAGCATATTAGCCATTGGGGTAGTTATCAGGGACTGGACCAGTTTATAAAAATCCTCTGGAAAACCATCCCCTCTAGGGGCCTTTTGTGGGGCCCTACTAGATATGGATAAGGCAATTTCCTCTTTGGTGATATTCCGATCTAGGGCTTCCTTCTGAGGGTCAGTCAATTTGGGAAGGGACTGAGATTCAGTGAATTTGTTATAGCTAGCCTTATCCCACTTCACTTATGACAAATACAGGGATTTGTAGAAGTTGGCCATAATTCCATTGATGGCTTTGTGACTGGGGGTTAGCTTTCCTGAGCCATCCTTTAGCTTATGTATAGATCTCTCTGCCTGTCTTTGTCTTAACCTACAGGCCAACAGCTTACTTGCTTTCTCTCCATCTGCCCCATATCGGTGTTGCACCCGGTGTAAATATAATTCAGCTTTCCTCATCACCAAATTGTTGAGTTTTAGTCTGAGGGCAGTGAGTTCCGCTTTCACCGAGGGTGATTGCAGTGATGAGAGTCTTTTCTTGTATTTAGCTGTTTATTCTCCTTCTCTCTCTCTCTCTCTCTCTGTTTGCACCTACGGGAGGCAAACTAATTATTTTCCCCCTATGGTGACCTTATTGAATTCCCATATGTTGGCAGCGGAGGCAGAGCCGGCAGGGTTGTCTTTTAAGAAACCTTCAGTCTCCTTCTGCAGCCATGTGACAAACTCTTTGTCGTGCATGAGAAGTGGGTCCAGCCGCCACATAAGTGACTTAGGGGTTTGTAGGGATGGAAGGAATGTAAGGGCCACTGGAGCATGGTCCAAAATATATATTGGGGGAAATATTAACCCCCCTGGTGGATGTGATCAAGTTAGAGGATGTGAGCCAGAAATCTAACCTGCTGGCCATAGCTCTTGGGGCATAGAAGAAGGTGTAGTCTTTTCCCAAATGGTGTAATACCCACCTAACATCAGACAGCGGGTGTAAGGAGGTAAGTTCCTTGAGGGCCTGGAGAGATCTCATGTGGGGTTCAGGTCTGTTGTTGGATCTGTCTAATAGGTGGTCCAATACTTGATTGAAATCGTCGCCCACCAGTCTGTCTGGGTTGTCAAGGAGACATCCATAATTGTTTGGGAGACGGCATGGAAAAATTCTGGGGACTCCTTGCTAGGGCCATAAATATTAACCAGTACCACTGGACCCATGGAGGTGGAGACCTTCATTATATTCCACCTGCCTTTACCTCCTGTGTGTACCTCCATAGGCTGCCATTGTAGCTTCTTATGCAGCAGAATGGAGACACCCCTTTTTGCTGACCTGCTACACTATGAGCCTCTTTACCCACCCAGTCTCTAACCAGCTTAGCAGAGTGCATTGTCTATGCCTATCTAGTTAAAAGTAGTGCTGATTAGCATTGTGAGATGAAAGCAGTTTGTTTGATTGTACTGGGTTGAAGGCCAGTATGCAACCTGACTCTTCAGTGGGATGACAGTGACATGTGAAAAGACTCACAACTTAGATGGCAACTGCATGCTATGCCAGTGAGGAGTACTGACAGAAGCAGGACTGGAAAAAAGCTTTAAACTAAGGTAGAACAGGTATGCCACCATTGCCTTAAGTTTTCCAGTCTTTCCAGTAGAGCTTGTGTCACATCTTGGTCGGTACTCCACTTCACTGTATTTCTCCTTTTTGTTATAGGAACAAGATCAAATGGCTGGCTGAGTTTCTGCTTGAGGGGCCACTCGTTACTTGTGTGCGATAGCAGCAGTTGTGAAGGAAGCCGAATGGTGGCTGTGGTCCATAAGAATTGTTCCCACTTGAGGAGACAGCTTTTCGGACAAGCTGAAATGGGAAACGGAGATGCCAAGAAGTGTTTACGAGCTCTGCAAATACTGAGTTTGAAATCTTTTTTTAGTCTTTTTGTGACATTTGGATTTGTGAAGAGCACAAAGATACATATATTTTACTGGGTTTTCAGCTTTGGGAATGCATAGCACTGAGAACGGAGCTGGACTGGACTGAGTCTTTTTTTCACCTTGTTACCGCTATGCTATGTTGATTTTTGGGAGAGTGTTTTGTGTTTTATATGCTTTTATATTTACTTTTTATATTCTGTGCTGGGTTTGTATTGCCATTTATGAAATGTGTTGAATGTTTAGTGCAAAGGCTGCTTTCTCTTATTTTGTTATTTGTTACTACGGTATTATTTTTTTTTGCACATCTTTCTCACATTGAGAGAGCATTATCTAACACATAATTTAACTCAATCTAACTTAAATCTGCAGACTGATTTTAGGATTCTGATTGGCCTCTATTTGTCTTTATTGGCATGAGTGCTCCTGCTCAAAAGCACATGCTCGGCATCTTTCAAGTGAGATTCGCCATCTTGCCATTACTGCACAGATAGCCATGCTGTTAGCTGCTGCTAGCTTAGGCTGGAAGTTGTTTAGACATCAAACTTTCTTGCTTGAAAGAAATCTTTGCAGGTTAAGAACTACATTTGTAGCCACATTATTATTGTGGCCTCTTATTGCCAAGCGCTTGTTTTCTTTAAATCTTAGCTCGGGCCTGCAAAAGCTTTAACTGAACGTTCAGGTTGAGCAACGGAGTTTCTGTGAGTACCTAATATGATATGTGATTTCATTGTGCAAATATTTTGATTAATTGTTTAAAACATTGCTTTATGGTTTTTAAGTAGGTAGCTGTTTTCTTGGCATTAGTCATAACCGAAAACAAATAATTTGCAATCATTTATATAGGCATCTATACAGCAATGCTGAGTGAATTCTCATTAATTTGTGTTAAATAGATAATGGTAGTGCTTGTGTAATAGACAGCACTTTCTAGTTCTTAATATATTGTATATTATCTTTTTATGAGCTTGTGTTATTGTGGGGCTTCTAAGTTTTATCTTTTCTGGTTTTATAGAGATCGCCCTCATTGCCTCATATTCTTGAAAGAGAACTCTGTCAATTATTTTAAGGGGCATTCTGAAATTTTCCGTTGTACTGCATAGGTTTCAATTAAAATTACCTGTACTGGTAGTTTACCTATAACTGACTCAGAGCAATGGATTTTGGTTGTAGAGGAGACTTTGGGATATATTAAAGGTTGCACTATTGATTACACATGAGCATGGACCTTCCTGATTCCTCTTCAAAACACAAGTTTCTTCTGGATTTAAAAGTCTCTGCATTTTTTGTGTTCCACGAAGATTTGGAAAACTTGGCTAACTGCTGATTAACTGCTGACTATTGAGGAACACCAAATAACTTTACTTATTGATAGCAAGTGCAATAACAGGCAGTAATAATGCTTTGTCTGGTTCTGGATATTAACAGGAAATAAGAGTGTGTATTGGATGCTGAAATTAGTTAATTAATGCTGATTAAACCAGCTAACTAGTTAATAATTTAATCAGTCTAACCGGTATTGACGTATACAGGTAGAAAGAAATATAAAAGTAGTTTTTTGTCCTATTGTTGAATTGATTATATTTATACAAATTCTGGGCAATCAGACTTTGCTTAGATCTTGCTCAGGTCTTGATTGCCTGATTGTAGTATCTAATATTTTTACGTGCAAGATTTCTTACATTGGTTTATCATTTTCAGCTTTGCTAGAGATGTTTTTTCCCTGGACCCTATTGATTTTTAATTATTATATATCATATCTGTATTCGTATTTGTGTGTACTCTGATATGGTTTTGACTAGAAGCAAAAATAATTGCATTATTGATCTTGTAACTGCCCAGGTTGATCTGACTAACACCACTAGGGTGTCAGAAGGGCAAGAAGGGCCAGTAGTGAGAAAAAAAACCTAAGAAAAATAAGAAAAACAAGGATAATTTAAGGAAGCCTCTAAAGGGGAATCTGAAGTTGAAATCAAAGAAGCCTAATAGCTTTAATTCCATGAATGACACCATAGATGCAGATAAGGAACTGTCACAGAAAAGACTCTGTCCTCTACATCAGAAACAAAATAAAATTACAGATTATTTTGGAAATAGGGATAAACTACCTTTAACTTTATCCACATCCAAAATTGATTCCTTCAAGGATCAGAATACAGTTGTTACTCCAGACATACAAAATGTAAACAGTTTAATAATATTCAGTAATGCTCCTACTGTGTACAGTAAAAATGAGAGCACACAGTTTTTGGTTGAGGATGATCTATCCGTATTGGCTGTAGATTGGGATACCATTGGTCCTAATCCTAACAGCATACATAGTATAAGTACTGAAGGATCATCTGATGATTATCCAGAAGCAGATTTTTCCATTGATCAAAATTCAGCAACAAATTTAGATTTTGCAAAGGGAAACAGCCAATGTATGCCCTTTTCATCTCCTCCTATTCTGAGAAATAGGGATTTAGATAAGGGTGATGTAGAATTTATGAAGGGAAATTTACTGCCAGTAATTCAAGAACTAAGTTGGACTATTGAAGGACTGAAAAGATTAGATCTCACATTACCAGATTGCCCAGAGTTCTCGGGCCTAACATTCCTGGATTAATCCATAATGTAGATGTTACGTAAGAGCAGAATGTTAAGGGGGTCAGGGATAATTATGATAAAGAACATTTTACAAATGAGTGAGATTTTCTGTCTTGTACTAATCTTTCTAAGCAAACTGCTGGAAATTGCAAAAAAAACAACAACCTTATTATGTCAATATAAGGATTTTGGAAAATATAGTTGCACTAAAAGAGGAATTATCCAATCTAAGAACTGATGTTTTTAGAAATAAAATTTTATTGGACCAGATATCTAAGGGAATCTTTCAGGATAGACAGGAAAACCTAGATATGAAATCATAAATTTTAACAGAGACTACCTCCACTGAAAATAAATCTGTACAAGCGAACCTACATGCATCTTTTATTAGAGAAAAAACAGAGAGATATCCAGAAGTCTAAAGGACAAGTGAAATCAAGGAAAGGGAAAGGAAATATTAGAAACAAAAGTAAAAATAAAAATAAAAGAGTAAACCTGAAGAAAAAGAATCAACTGAATACCCAAGGAGATAATGGGGAAGGTAGCTATAGCAAAAGGCCTTTATTGGAAGAGTTGGGTTCTGATAAACAAAATGTATCAGTTAACATTGAATCTACTAATGCATTGCCACTGGTCAGAAGGGAGACCACTACCCCAGGTCTTGAGATTGATCCCTTTCCTCTGGAGATATCCTGTCTGTGCAGGGTTTGTTCTCATTTAATAATTTATCTAAGGAGATTGGAGAGGAAGGAGAATATTTTTTCCAGACTTACAGTATAAAATTGATTTTAGATTAAATTGATGACTTACTTATGAATCACATAAAATTCCGACCGGGTATTGAACAGGATGAAAAGGAATTTTAAATTTTACATCCTTCTAACTCCAATATTATGAACTGTGTTCTGATTTATACAAAATCCCAGGCATTAGTAGCATATATATGGTCTAAAGGAAATCTGATGCAGTCAAAGGGGATTTTGATAAGTGTACCCCAGTCAGTTCCAGTGCCACAGTTTGCAGAGGAAAATGATATTACTCACAGACAGGATTCAGATATAGTAGCCCTTTTGCAAGTAATTGACAATTATAAGAGAAACCAGTACTTGGAACAGAATTATAAGATAATTTAAATTTTTGGTTGGAATACAAGGGGGCAGAGAAATTCTAGAATTATCAATAAAAAAATTATCTCATTTCTAGCCCACTCCCCTGATTTAGAATTGGCTTCACCATCCATCTCAAATATTAAAAAATGGAGAGATGAAATTGCAACCTCTCAAGTAAATTTGGCCTTTACTTTGGACAGATTTGTGTGGGCTATTATGGAAAGGCAATGATAATGGACACACTGGGTATCCTGGTGACTACCCCCAGGAAATTTCAAGGAGATCATGCAATCAGATCAGAGAACAACAGATTGTCTGAAGATCTTTTACAAACTGAACAACCCTGACACTTAGCAAACCCTTCTCAAGTAAATCAGGAGCTTAAAATACTATCTTGGAATATTGAGGGGTTAACATTAAAGTTAGCAGACAGTGATATATTTTCTTTTTTAGAGTCTTTTGATTTACAGTGTTTTCAGAAAACATGGAGTCTAGTACCAGAGAATAATACAATTCCAGGTTTCTCTTTACTAGGAATGCCAGCTTACAAGAGTAAGAAGTTAGGTAGTCCTAAAGCAGGACTTACTACCTTTGTCAAAACTTCTCTAGATTTTGTTGGGATTGAATATAAGTCTGATGGCAATCAAACATAGCACTAACTCAGCCCTCGCCAAAGTTACTAATGACTGGCAGCGTAATCTTGAGAGCAAAAACTTTATTTGTGCTGTTTTCCTTGATCTAACCAAGGCTTTTGATGCAGTCGACCATAGTCTGCTTCTCTTCTCCCTTCAAACCATCGGTGTGGACCCCTCCTCTCTTCGTTGGTTTACTGACTACCTTACAGGGTGCCTTCAACAAGTTAAAGCCAAAGGAGGCCTGTCCCCCTTAAAAACTCTGCAAAGAGGGGTACCTCAAGGTTCTTTCTTAGGGCCCTTACTTTTTGCAATCTACATTAATAACATTGACTACTGTATAAAAGAAGCCAACATCCATCTGTTTGCAGATGATACAGTTCTCTACGTGAGTCACCCAACACCTGAAGCTGCTTGCAATGACCTACAGTCAGAATTCAACCTTTTGCAAAGACCAACTCCTCCAAAAAAAGCTACTACTTAATGCCAAAAAAACTAAAGTGATGGTCCTCTCCCCTTTTATCCGCACAGCTAACCCTGTGTCCAATGGGATAGTTCCCCAAATTACCACAGTTCTAGGTGAAAAACTAGAATTTGTTACAAAATTCAAGTATCTGGGAGTTTGGATAGACCAAAGACTCTCCTTCATTGAGCATATCAAGGACTTGCTAAAACGACTTTAGCAAAGGCTTGGACTGTTTTTTAGAATCAACCAGTTTCTCACCAGAGATACCAAGAAACAACTGGTCCAATCCATTTTCCTATCATTGGTAGATTACGCTGATTTCCTCTACAGCCAATGCCCCAACTCTTACATGGCTAAACTGTACATACTCTACCATTGAGTACTGAGGTTTATAACAGGACTCCCCTTCGACACATGTCACTGCACCCTATATGCGGCAGTGGGGTGGACATCACTAAAGTTCAGGCACCACAGAAATGCCACTCTCTGGACCTATAGAGCCATCTCTAATAAGCTGCCTTACTATATCTCCTGCTGTCTTCCCCTGAGTATAATTGGGAAATATGCATTAAGAAGTTACTCAGCTATTACACTTAAAGTACCCAAAGCAAAATCCCACTTCGGCAGGGCAGCCATAAGCTTCGTGCTACCTACCTTATGGAACGATCTACAAAACCCTCAAATTAAGCACTCTAATCAGTATAAATGCCTTCAAGACACTTTATTTCCATACAATCAGAGAAGCATGTAACTGCTTTCACCCACTCAGACCCAGTACCGTGTCTGCACTAGTATATAGCCACGCCTAGACCCAATTTTAAGTACTGACCCCCCCAGCTTGCTCCTCACCAGCCTAATTGTTCTCTCTCTTATCCCCCTGTCTTATCAACACTAGGCCCATCCATCCCCTTATTCTTCCTTTCCCAACCTCGGATAGGAGCTCACTACCCTGAGTTGTGATATCCTACCATGCCCTGCATTTTATAGCATTCAATCCTGGGCTCACATACCCTTTTCTATCCACCTTCTCTACATCCCATTTTACCAACTCCTGTCTGTGCACCATGCCCCTCATAGCCTTTCTCCCTACCTCCCTCCCTTCCCCACCTTCACTCCTCTACCTGGTGTATATTTTATTTTTATTTTTTTTCTTCCTTTACTCTCCTGCAACCTTAGATAAACCTGCTTTATCTTCCTATAGACACTTCTATGTATGTAAATACCGTGTAATCTGTACAATATCTGTATAATTCTATGTACATATGAACTTCTTTTTCTTCCTCTCTGTAAAGAGTATTATCTGTATTGCCTTGTAAATACCTGTGTTGACCTGTATATACAATTGTTCATGCTCCACCCAGGTCCATCTTGCAAATGAGCTTCTGCTCAATGATGAACGCCTGGTTAAATAAAGACCTGATTGATTGATTGATTGATTGAAATTATGACAGTGAAATTATGTAAAAATCCCATCAAATTAATCATTTGTAACATTTATATTCCTCCAATGGTTAAAAAGAAAGAAGATCCTTGGTATCAATTTTAAAAAAGATATGGACATTATATTAGAACAGAATGAACATCTTTGTATGTTTATCCTGGGTGATTATAATGTACGTATGAATCAGATGAAGTTCTTTACAGTGATTTTGTTGAGAACATAGTTGATTTCAACCCTGGAATTCAGATACAAAGAAAGTCTGAGGATAAAAAAATCTAATGCTAGGGGTAAATGCATGGATGCCTATTTTAGAGATCAGAATTTTATGCTTGTAAAATTGCTTCTGACCAACTAGTTTCCTAACTAAACAAATATAACCTGCTCTGTAAGCAACACCAAAGCTTCCAAAAACTCCATAGCACTGGTACTGTACTGGTTTAGTATACCAACAACCTACACATGGCTCTTGACAAAGGCCAATTGTTAAGCGCAACATATATAGACTTGACAAAGGCATTTAACCTTATAAATCACCACCAGTTACTGGATAAGCTAGCCGCGCTTGGACTCTCAACTGAAACCCTCTCTTGATTTAGATGTTACCTTTCAGGAAGATCACAGAGGGTCAAGATTGATGGGGTACTCTCAAATGTCAAAATGGTCACAGTTGGGGTCCCACAAGGGTCAATACTTAACCCTCTCCTCTTCTGCCTTTTCATCAACAGACTTCCCAAGGCCTGACCCCATGCCAAAATGATACTTTACACTGATAATGTGGTAATCTACAACAATAACTCCCAAATGGCTACTCTTATCAGAGATCTCCAAGCCAGTTTCAAGGCCCTCAAAGAATGGTTTGAAGGGAGCAAACTTGTTCTAAGCTACAAAAAAACTAAAATGATGTTGTTAGCAGGGCAACATATTAAGAAGGTCCCCCTGCTGGCCAGCTTCAACACACATGGCATAGCCCTAGAAAAAGTTGAAGGCTTCAGATACCTTGGTATCACCCTAGATGACACCCTTTCATTTGCTACCCATGTTGACAACATAACAAACCAGAGTAATTAAAAACTTGGAGCACTCTACAGGCAAAAACTGAACCTTACCCCAGAAGCAAGACATCTAGCAGTCTCGCAACAATACTTTCAATCATAGACTATGGTCTTCCCATATGTGGTGTAGCCTGTGAGACAATCCTAAATTGGATACACCTGGTCCTCAATAAAGCACGTTGCTTTGTTTGCAATGTGGACAGACTATCATACACCTGCTCCTTGTACTCCCTAAGTGAATTGCTCCTGCTCTGTGAAAGGCTAAAATATCAGACATGCCTCCTGGCAAGAAAAGCCTAACTGGGCCTCATCCCATCAGCTATTAGTGACGTTCTTTGTCCAGACACTAACAACTTCTCAACCAGGATCATGACAAGACAAGCCTTTGAAGTCTGCTACTGTAAAACAAACCTAGGGAAATGCTCATTTGCTACCCAAGCTGCGTACTGGATGAACAATCTCTCAGAACCCATATGGGGCTACCCAAGCTTTTGCAGTTCATGTTGTCCCGAAAAAAGAACTCATAAAGATGGCAGCATGCTGCTGCTACACAAGAAACTATAGCAACTGACAACTGATGGGAGGCAGTATAGCTCAGTGATTTAAGGCTCTGAACTGCAAATCTGGAGACCTGTGTTTGAATCCCACAGCCCCACTTGCATACAGTGTGACCCTGAGCAAGTCACTTAACTTCCCTGTGCTCCCAGTTTGCACCTGTAAACAAGCTTTCAGCTTAGTGTGTCTCACCAGGTTAAACAATTGGGGAAAAAAAATTAAAAAAATTGCCTGCTGCCTGCTGCCACTGCCAGAGGACTACTCCAAAACTGTAAAGCCTTAAAATCCCTGCTGCTCCATAGACCAAGCCCCACTTGGGCTAGTAATGTATCCTCAAACTGTATCAGCTGTCAAGGTCTCTACTGACTGTGATAGCATATGTACCACATTAGGCCCTATCTGGGCCATCACTGAAACTCTCCTTGTCTCTTGAATGTTATAGTTTGACCAAGCTCCCCTGAGCTAGACTATGTGCCTAAATGTAATATAATGTAACATAATGTAACGTAATGTAATATACTGTAGTGTAACTGACATGAAACCTTTGGAAAACAGCACTTGCTGCTCAAAGGTGTATCTCCGAAAAATAAATAAATAAATTAATAGATCTTTCCTCAGCTTTTGACACTGTAGACTACGTGGTCTTACCGGATCACCTGGGGGAGCTGTGTGGACTCACTGGTACTGTCATCTGCTGGTTCAAGTCCTTTCTTACAGGCAGGATGCAACAGTTAGTGATGAGGAATTTCTGCTCCTTTCTGAAGCTCCTGCTGTTTGGAGTTCCCAAGAGTTCAGTCATGTCACCTATGCTGTTTGCAGTATATAGGCTACCCCTCGGTAAGATTATTAGATGCTACAGTTTGGGTTTTCACTGTTATGCAGATGATACCCAGCTGTATACTGTATGTCTTTTGCACTTGGGATAAGCAAAGCTGTGGAGGTGCTAAAATAAATGCCTGGCTAAGATCCAAGATTGGAAGTCCTCTGACTGGCTAAGACTCAATCCCGACAAGATGGAGGTACCAGTGATTGAACCTGGTCACTGGTGTGGTGTGAATACTGCCAGATTGGGTACTGGCTTACTTTTAGGTCTACTCAGTTGGTGGCTTCCACTAGGGTGAAAAATCTGGGAATCATCCTTGTCAATGGATTGACACTTGAGGCTAAGGTGTCATCTGTTGTCCAAAGTGGTTTCTACCATTTAAAAAATGTCACCCGGATTAAAGCCTTAATTCTGCCCAGTGACCTGCCCTCACTCGTGCATGCCTTTGTTACATTAAGGCTTTTTTTTTATTTATTGTTTATGTTCCCTTCAGACCTCCACAGCCTTACCTCTCTCTCAGGTCCTCCAGGGCATCGGGCTGGCTGCACTCTGATCTCTCCCCTGGGTCACCTCCATGCTGCCTAGGGCTCTTCTTTCCACTCCCTCCCACCTGGCACCGTTTCAGGATCATCTGTAGCGGTTGGCTACATGCAGGATATCATTGCCATTTTCAGTTGTTGGACATTTTTCCTGCTTTCTCCAATCACCAAGGAAGTTGGCTTGCTTAGAGAACCAAGGGACATAAGCACTCCAAAGCAAGTCAGCCATCCCAGAACTTGACCAACTTCCACCCCCCTATGGCATCCCTGAGCTGCACCTGCACCTGCGGTCACCTAGGTGGTGGTATTGCAGTGGGGATATCTGCCCTCCCTCCCTGGAGAAGGAAAGTGTTCCTGAGGACACTCTAGCTTCCCCCCTCCAGCCCTCAATGACCAGAGTCCACATCATAACTTGGGTAGCCAGTGTCACTAGTGATAGCTATACTGCTGAACCAACTGCCCAGCTGTTACATCAAGGCTTGTTTCAATCAGTCAATCAAAATTTATTTAACCAGACAGAGTCATCATTAAGCAAGCTCCTTTTCTAGATGGTCATGGCAGAAGGGAACATAGCAAGGAATAATACAATTGGACACTTAGTGCAGGCTGGTACATACAGTACAAAAATAGCAACAACAACATCGGATTATACAGAGTGTGCAGATTGCTAACAAATTAAATTAAGGGTACACCAACATCTGGGGTGGATAATAAATAAGGCAATAGAAGTAACAGGGTGTGGTAAGAAGATTATATTAACAATAGAACAAGAAGGCATGAACGGATCGTCCAGGAGGGTCGACCCTTTGTGGGGAAGAATGGGAGGAGAGGGGTTTCAGGAGGAGGATGTCAACACTAGAGGGGAGAGATGACACAAACATAGTAAGGCCAGGGGGTAAGAAGAGTATACAGAGGGAGATGTGCAGAGAAGTGCAGGAGTTGTAAGTAAGTGCTAAGTAAATGGAGAGCAGGGCAGGGAGGCCAGTAGGAGAATCACCTGTGGCGGGTACAGATGACCTTCAGGATGTGTGTGATAGGCAGCTTAAAGGTATGGGGACCCGGCAGGGACGAGAACCTTAGTGTCTTTTGCATGTTGTTCCAAAGGGAAGGGAAGGAGAAATTGACAGAAGCCTTACCATACTGGGACCTTATTCTTGGCACCTTGAAGGATACAAGGGATGTGCTTCTTAGGCCATACACTCCTGTTACGCATACAAAGAGAGCAGAGATATAACCTGGTAGCTTATCAGTTAAGGCCCTGTAGAACCACAGGAGGGCATTTTTTTTGCCTCCTCAAAGTAAGAGATGGCCAGGCAAGCTTTTGGTACAGTAAGCAGTGGTAGGTATGACTGGGCATATCCAGAATAAACCACAAGGCACAGTGATAGAGGGTGTCTAATTTACATAATGCCTGATTTAAACAGTGGCTATAAAGAATGTCTGCATAATCAATCAGAGGAATAAAAGTTGTAAGGACCAGTGTCCTTCTGGCTTCTAATGTGAGGAGGTGTCTTATGCGATAAAAGATAGCTAGACGTTGTCTTTGCTTTTTTGATAGCTCATTCAGATGTACCGCAAAATTAAGCCGGTTATCCAACCAGACACCTAGGTACTTAAACGTATCCACTATTTCCAGAGGTTCATCTAACAGGGTATTAATCAGGTGATTTGATGGTGACCCCTGGGTATGAGTGGCAAGTGGAGATAAGATCATTGCCTTGTTTTTTTTGCATTAAACAGTGGCTTGTGCTTTAGTAAATTGGGCTAGAGGGTGACAAAGTCGTGTTGTAGCTCGTCGTAAGCGATGTCCAGGGATGAGTTAATAGTGTAGAGAACCGTATCATCAGCAAATAGATGTATGTAGCCTGAGCGTATGTGAGAGCTGATATGGTTTATGTATAACGCGACTAGGATGGGGCCCGGATGGAGCCTTGTGGCACACCCCGAGGAAGGGTTTTAAGCGGAGACAGTTCCCCTTGTGCTTTAATCTGTTACAGTCTGTTGTAGAGATAACATTCGGACCACTTTAGGGCAGTATTATCTAGGTCAAAGCTGTTCAGGACGTAAGGTAGAAGGCAATGATCCACAGTATCAAAGGCCTTACTGTACTGTACTGTTTACAGTAACGCTCTTAACTTTGGGGTCAGTAGGGGAATTCTTCACTGCATGCAATTGGTGCAAAATGCAGCAGCCAGGTTGCTGATAGGCCTTCCAAGGTCCTGCCATGTGACCCTGGTCCCATGTAATCTGCACTGGATACCAGTGAGGTGGAGAATTACCTTCAAAGTGAGCTTGCTCACTTATAAGGTCCCATACAGGTTGAGCCCGGGTTACCTGAGTGACCTCATGATCCCTGTCTGCACTGTATGCTCATTCCATTCCTCCACCAAGGAACTCCTGGTGGCTCCCAGGGCCAAACTAAAAACCTCAGGATGTCAGGCATTTGAGGTGGCTGGCCCAGCCCTGTGGAATTCACTGCCAAGATCCCTGGGGAGGCTCCTTTGGTGGAGGCTTTTAAGCAGGTTCTGAAGGCCCATTTATTTAAGGAAGCATTTAGTAACCAGCTATAGAGCATGTACTAATGCAAGGATAGTGACGTGAAACAATCTTTTGCTGTCAACAAATTGTCCTGACAGGAGAAGATCGTTATTCGTTTGGCGGTTTGTCATTCAAACATTTTCCCCTAATGTTATTGGCTGTGCTTTCTAAGTGCTGTTTTGGTTCTGCTTTTCAGCTATTGGCTGATTTTATTTATTTATTTATTTGTTTGTTTGTTCTAGGATTACAAATACCTTTGAGCCGAGGCTGTTTTACAAAGGTTCCACGTCATTGGTACAACTGAGACAATCATAAGCAAAGATAACAGTTTATAAAATAAATAAAAAACACATAGTCTTGTAGATGAAAAAAGAACAATAAGGTGAAACTTTGGGGAGGAGAAAGGGAAAGGAGGAGGGTAAAATCAGGGAGACTAAGTGGACGGGAGAAAGGGGGAGGTAGGTTGGGGGGGACAGAGAGAGGAGAGGTGGAAGGCGGATAAGAATAGAGGTAGTGCAGCCAGGTGGCATTTGCCATGGGCCAGCAGGGGAGGTGAAGATGGGGGGGTGCTGGCAAAGTGCAGGAGTAGATGTGGATCCAAAAGGGCATCTTCAGCTATGGAACCAAAAGACATGTTTAGCCACAACAGTCACAGAGGTTGGAGGCAGTGAGTGTTAGGTGGAGACGAGTCTTAAAAGTGCTGAGTGATAGTGAGGATGAGATGTCGCTGGGAAGACCATTGTACCAACTAGTGGCCCGGTAAGCAAAGGATCTTTGACCTTGTGTTGTGCGGCAATGCAAGATTTGCAGAACTTGAGGTTTCGATTCCCTGGTATGTCGGGTGTGAATTCTAGGTTGTATGAGGGCACAGACTCCGGGGGGGGGGGGCAAGGCTCAGCAAGATTTTCTTAGTAGTAATACAAGTTTGGTGTTTTATTCAATTGGCAAGATTCAACCATCCAGTTTGAGAATAGAGGTCACAGGTTTGAGTTAGGCGTTGGAGCCAGTGACAAGTCGACAGGCCTTGTTGAGGGCGGTGGATACACGTTTGAGTGCGGTGGTTGTAGCAGAGCCATAAATGATAATGCCATAATCGATGATGGATATGATGGAGCTCTAGACAGCGACAGTGAGGGCTTCGGGTGTCAGGTGTTTCCTATGATGGAATAGCAGGCCTAGCCGGGAGTTAGCGGCTTTGGCGACATGGTCGATGTGGGCAGTGTAGGAGAGGTGAGGGTCAAGGGTGATCCCGAGGTATTTAAAGTTTTTGACCTGTTCCAGTGCAGCACCTTGTCTGCTGATAACGGAGAGTTGGAAGTGTTTATGTTTATTATGGCAGCTGCTGAAGATTATGGCCTTTGTTTTTTTTGTTTTTTGATTAAGGATCAGTTTGTGCTTTGTGAGCCAATTCTCAACCGAGGAGAAGCCGAGTTGGAGATTTTCTTGCAATTTCTTTGGGTCCTGGTGTGTGGCAAGGATTACTGCATCATCAGCATACAGGGTGATGTGTTCAGTGCAGGAGTCTGGTAGGGTGTTAAGGAACAGGCTGAAGAGTAGGGGGCCCAGTATTGAACCCTGCGGGACTCCAGAGAGGACAGGTTTGGAATCAGAGTGCACATCTCCAATTTTTACATGCTGGGTGCGGTTTTCAAGATAGCTTTTGAACCAGAGATTGAATCATTGGAGAGACCAGCATTTTTTAGTTGGCACAACAGGAGGGAGTGGTGGACAGTATCAAAGCCTTTGGTCAGGTCAATGAAAATGGCACCAGTTAGTTGTCCACTGTTGAGGGAGCTGTCAATGGAGCTGGTGAATTTGAGTTAGGCAGAGGATGTACTATGACCTTTTCTAAAGCCATGTTGCTATTTACAGAGAATATTATAATTGTCCAGATGCTCGGTAAGTTGGTCCATTACAATATGTTCCAGTGCCTTCGATAGGGGAGGCAGAATGGAGATAGGGCAGAAATTCGCATGGTCAGCCTTAGCACCACTTTTGTGAATCAGGGTAACAGTGGCCATTTTTCATTTGTCTGGGAATTGGCTAGAGGAAAGAGAGATATTAAAGATCTTGGTGAGGGGCCCAAGTACTTTGTCAAGCGTTAGGGCAAGTAGCTTGAGGTCAAGTGTGTCATTGCTTGTTCTAGATTTGCTGATGGCTTTGGCAATGTAGTTTCAGATTTGATGTTTCTTTAGTGCTTTAAAGTAGAAAGGTGGGTGACAGGCATGGGTGGAGGAGCGGGGGGATGGGAGTTGACAAATCTTGGAAGAAGTTGGAGGGGAGAACACTGCTAAGGTCAGTGAAAGCGATGTTAAAAGTGTTCACAATAGTTTTAGAGTCGAGGTTAGTGTGCCCATGAGTATGTACGGCGAAGATTTTGACTGCTTCCCAGTGACATCTTTAATGTTTTTCCAGAAACCTCTTCAATTTCCCCAGGAGTTAGTGAGGGCATTTTTATAGTAGTCAGATTTCTGTTGCCGAATGGATTTGGTGCAGCTGTTCCATGCCCGTTTATAATTCTGGATGTCGAGTTCCTCACTGGAGTTTCTAGCCAGTTCCCAGAGCTGGTCCCTGGATTTAAGATTTTTTAGGAGGTCTCCTGACAGCCAAGGGTTACTGAGTGATTTAACTTTATGCTTTTTGAGGAGAGCAAATTTATTACAGGCTTCATTGAAAATGTGAATAAATTGCTCCAGTGCAGTATTAGTATCTGTTGCCTTGAAGATGGGGGACCAGTCCTGCAGATTGAGGTGTGATTTGAGGTGGGGTAGCTGACCATGGGGTGGTACTCTGCTGGTGATGATTTTTGGAGGGGGCTTTTAGAATTTGTTTGATCAGGTACAGCTGATGGGAGAGTGGTCACTGAGTGAGTCAGGTAGGACTGAGGTTTTCGTTATCCGAGAGGGGTGGTTGGTTAGATCCAGTCGAGTAGGGTGCAGGTCCCAGTTCTGTAGTTCTTTCTGGTTGCATAGTAAACCATTTGAGTCAGGTTAGCTGATATAACGGAGTCCTTAAATGACCCACCTTCAGATGAGAGCCAATTAATGTTAAAGTCACCAAGACGGATGATTTCGGGAGTCTGATGGGTGGAATTTGACAAAGTCAAGGACAGCGGTTAGACCAGGTCCCTGTTCCTTAGGAGGTATGTAAACAGTGACAACTGTGAGGACCTTATTGTGGGCACCTAATAGGAGTCTGATGGGAAGAATCTGAGCAGGTGTTGCTCGAAGATTGGAATCAATGGGGGTGTCCTCAGAAAGTGTCTTTCACATATAAGGCACACCCTCCACCTCTTCTGCACTTACAATCAACCCGGAAGACATTGTAGCCAGGAAGGGTGATTGCCTGGTCAGGAATCTTTGGGGTGAGCCAAGTTTCAACTACCGACAGAATATCCGGGTTGTGTTGGGTGGTAAAGGCTTGCAGTGCATCAAGCTTAGGAAGTAAACTGCAGATGTTCAGGCACATGATTGAGAGAGTACCTGCTGGTTTGTTTTGGTTGGAGGTGTTTGGTCCAGGGTTAGGGTGAACAGTCCCTGATAGCAGCACGAGGAGGAGCACCAGTTTCAGGGTACCTAGGCAGAGTTCAGTCAGAGAGAGGTTGCGTTTCTTTTTTGAGCAGTAGTATGCCAGGTGGTAGTGTCGAAAATGCAACATTGGAATAGTTGTATACAGTGTGGCTAGATGTGCCCAAGGCTCACACATGAGCAGGGACAGATCAATTTCAGTGGTGTGCCTCCAGAGGGAGGATTTGCCCCATTGCCAAATGATGTAAAATAATCAAATCCACAGAAAATGACCAGTAAACTGCTTGATCTACGGTAACAAGACAAAGGATGTGTTAAATTCCTGGAACACTGGCCTGGGGCATATGCAGGAAGCTAAAACCCTTTGTCAGTGTCTTCCCTTTGTTAAATAGTTACGAATGGTTCTCAAAGACATGCAGTTCCCTTTAGCAACAAGGTAGATGGAAATGTGGATTCAGTTTGCACTACCCAGGTCAGAGCTTGTAGAATTTCTTAGCTGTACTTACTTTGATTGTGATGGCTTCCAAAAAAGTTGATTTATAATGAGAATCCCAATATCTGCTGGTGATGTTTACAAGTTTCTTAGACTAGGAAACATTCATAGATCACATATCCAAGAATGGTCTAGTTCCTCCAAGCCAAAACACATGAAAATCCACAAAACTAAACTATTGACAGAGACAAACAAACACCCAGCCATACAGCCCAAGTAGGCTTTGGTATTCTACTGTGATTGGTTAGAGAATGGTTTGTTCTGATAGGCTAAATGTGAACCCGTGCTTCTGTACCAGTATTTGAAAATGTGCAAGAGTATTGGATTGGAGTCTGCCACTATTTTTCTCCTTATAGTGAAGCTGGTGTAATTTTCTGTGGCTAAGCTGCTGAAGTTTTTCCATTTCTAGTTGGAGTACTTGTGTGCATTGCCTGTGTGAGTGACATAACGTTTAATATTTCTTTTTTTATCATTGGTATGTCAACTTACTGAATGTTATGTGATCTTTTATGTTTTTTCCTTTAGAATCTGGCCTCAGAGATCATTTTGTTCAGTGAGGCACAGATCATCTGTTCTGCTCATTGTCTGAGCATCTTAATGTTAAAGCGCTGTAATAACATATTACTCATTTTATTTATTTTTTTATATTTCAGATCGTGCTCATGAAGGACAGGTTTTGATATTGTCCATCTCATCTGCAGATAGTGATGCATTGATTTGAAATCTGTTTTTGCTTCAGTGCTGTAAGCAATCTTGCTTAGTTTCAGTTGTCATTTTGTTTTTTTTGATGTAATAGATGTTCGGTGTCTGCATTTGCTAAAGTAATACTACTGCGTGTGCTGCTTCTGCTAGGCTGGTGTCTGTGATACAAATGGTGTTTTTTGGGATGTAATGGATGTCTCTGGTAATGGCCAATGTTGCTTGTTAAGTGGGATGATAGTAGTATATTTATGTGGAAGGACTGTGTCATGTTACTGGAATAAGTAATGTGTTGATCAGTATTGTCCTGTGAGGTGAAGTGAGTGTTCTGACAGGAGGATCCTGTCATGACCACGTGTATTCCACAGTATTGCTAGGTGATGCACTGTTCCTGGAGATATGGTAACTGTTCTGTTGTGCATGTTTTTCAGTTATTTATTTAATGTTGTCATCGTTGTCTTCCTGTGTTTTTGGTTGCTGTTACTAGCTATGGGCGGAAACGGCTACTGGCCTCTGTGGCTACATAATTGCAATGTCTGTGGTATGCTTATGACATCCCTGATATCTTGCTCAGTAGTCCTTTTTTTTGTAATATGAGTTTTGTGTCCTAATAGTGGAAGGCTGTTAGGAGTATATCTATCCTGAAAGCATGATCCCTTCCAGAGCTCTTCCATGGCTCCATGCTTTGATGTGGAAGTTGATGCATTGTTCTGGCAGGTTCAGCAATGTGGTGTGTGTGATGTGAACTTTGTTTTGTTGTACTTTCATGGTATAAGTTATGTTTTATTTCTTGGATGTTACCTGGTCAAGCAGTGTCCTTTCCAGTACATGACCCTGCAATGAACTGCATGTTGAAATGTGTGATGACTTCCGTGACTGTAATGTGTCTTACTGTGTGACACTCTCAGCTTCTCCTGTTTCATCCTACAGTTTTAAGCTGTTTCTAACATGTTTCTTATTGTAACATGTCTCAGAGATTCAATTCAGTGGTTTGTTTTTTTGAATGTTTACATTTTTTTTTCTGACGGGAACTTTGTTTTCTGTCAGGACTATCTTCTCAGCTATATCATTTTTTTTAGGATGAAAGTGATGCCCTGTGGTGTCATGTACAGTAGCCTGCTGTATATTTTTTATGTTTAACTGCTTTCTTATTTTACACATATTTCTGCTGTGTTAATTGGCATGTTGCTAAGGACAATGCCTGTGTGATGTTCATTAACTGTCTGGAGTCAAGTTTGTGTCTGTTCTCATTTGATATCCGTTGTTATTTCTCAGTAGAGTTTGCATGTCATCCTCATGTGCATTGGGAGTATGTGGAAGATATGCTGTTGTGGTATGTGTATGAATGTCAGATTGGTCTAGTTCTTCCAGGTGTTTACTATTCACACCAGTACTGTTTTTCGGTACCTTTGGATATGGTAGAGGGTGAGGTAAAAGGCAGCAACATTTAGAGTCTACTAAACATCAAACAGGGAAGAGAACATGGAGGAACATGTCAGGAAATCCAAGGAAGTGACTATAACATAAGGGTAGCCAACGTGTTGAGGTTACTTGAGTGTGGTCCAGGGGATCAAGGAAGGTGAAAAGTATTTCTTTATGTATATAAGGGAGATGAGAAACAGGAAGGAGCACATTGATAGGATCCAGAATGGCAGTGGATGGGAGTGTGGACAAGGGGGCAGAGCAGGCAGAAGTACTCAATGAGTAGTTCTGTTCGGTATTCACCAAAGAGAGGGATTGGCCTTTATGTAAGGGGAAGGGTCATGTGGGAGTAAGGGTGGAGGAGATCACAGCTGAGGAAGTCACCAAGGAAAGTGCAATGGAGGACATGAAGTCTCTGAGGACTAACAAGGCACCTGGGCTGGACTTTGATCATCTGAGAGTACTGAGAGAGTTGGCAGTTTTCCGTGTGGGGCTGTTGGTGGACATGTTCAACACCTGTCTATAAACAGGATGCGTATTTAGGGATTGGAAGGTGGTTCATGTGATGTTCCTCTATAACAGAGGGCCCAAGGATGAATTTTGGAAGTATTCACAAGTTGGTTTAACCTCAATTGTGTTACAGCTAATGCAGATTATCCTGAATGAAAGACTGGGAAAATTTGTGGAGGCTAATGATCTCCAGGGTGGCAGATAGCACGTATTTGTCTCTTACAGATCCTGTGAGACAAACCTGGTGGACTTTTCATTGTGTTACGTGGTCCATGTGCATGGGTCATGTGGTGGATGAACTATATTTGGACTTCAGCAAGGCCCTTGATTCTGTACCACAAGGTAGGCTGACAAGCAAATTGAGCAACCTGGGAGCGGGGAGGAAACCGAATAGATGGGTCATGAGGTATGTACAGGATAGACAGCAGAAGGTAGTAGTGGAGGGTGAGGTATCTTCACTCTTGTCTGTAACAAGTGGGGTCCCACAGGGCTCAGTGCTGAAACCAGTTCTGTTAAAGTTAGGTCAGTGTCCTCATTGATGATATCAAGATCTGTGTTGAGTTTAATGGATTGGAAGGACATACAGTGCTTCTGTAGGGTTTTGGAAAAATGGATGAATGGTTTAATACATGGCAACTTGGGATGAATAAAAAACACACGAAGCAGGGGTCATCACTAAACATATATTTTAATAAATGCAAAAGCAATACAAGACACACACTAAAAAGGCTGATCTCACCAAAGCAGGAGTAGACATGCAGGCATAAAAATGAAAAAGAAATGCCAAAGTCTCAGGTCTCTGTGTAAATATGTTGCCAGAATCACGGTGTAGGCATGTAGAAGCGTTCTTGCAAGGAATAATCAAAAGTGCCTGAATGCGACCCGAATCACCAAAAAGCATACTCATTTGAGTGCAAGGTAGCGTTCCATGCAAATACAGCACTAGAGCTAAAGAAAAAAAATGCCCAAAACATTCATGGTGCAACCAAGACACCGAGACTAACGGCTCAGTGAAATCAGAGTGCGCTTACATAGTGACCAAGAGGTAGTCTTCTTCAGAGCATCCCATACTGCATTAAAGGGGCCACTTATAAAGAGAAACCCAAAGAGTACTGAATTAATTAAAGTGACAGTGTAGCCATGCTGGATAAAGTGCATAGTGCCCAAAAGACATATGTGCAAACACGCATAGATGCATAATAAAAAAGGACGCATTCATGTCCAAATATAGCAACCAAAGAAGAATATAAAATGCAGCCCCTGGATATCACACATATCAAAACAGGACATTAGTAAAATGACATATACACATTTACAAGAATACAAATGTAAAGGAGTACATTAATTTACAGGGCTAATAAACATACTTACTGTTAAATATACCATACAAAACCAATATAAATCTAAATTGCAGACATAGAAGAGGAGCACAGCTGGCAAATCATGCTCCTCATAGTGACCAGAGCACACAAAAGTCATGGTCACAAATTTAGCAATACGATCAAAACAAACTCTATTTATAATGGCAAATAGCTAACAGGAAGAGCAGAGCCGGCAAGTCATAGAACCTAACATGACCAGAACACGTAATAAGTCATGGTCATCAAAATGCCATATACATAACCTAAAAATTGAAAATTCAAAAATCTAAACTGCTAAAAAAAAAAGCCGAGCTTATATAGCTACAGAAAACTGTACAATGGAATTTCTTCATTGAGTCCTTGAGGTGTCAAGGTGTCTAATTCAAAGATCCAAAAAGCTTCCCTCTGTAATAAACGTATTCTTAGATCTCCGCCTCTGAATACAACCTCAACTTCTCCAATCCCACAAATCTCAATGTAGCAGGTGGACCATGTCGTGCTTCCTTATAGTGGCGAGCCATCGCATTATCCATACTGGAATTCCTAATTGCTCCCTTATGTTCATCAATCCACAATGTTAAAGATATTTTTTTTGGTCTTACGTATGATATTCCACAGGAACATGTAAGCATAAGAATAATCCCTGAGGAGCTGCAATTAATAAATTAATTAATGGCATACTTTTGTCTAGATCTTGGATGACTAAATGTTTTAACATCCGAAGTGTTCGAGCAATGGACGCAATGGTCACATCTATAGTTCCTTTTTGGGGGAGGAGGGAGACACATCTGTTGTGCCATGGACTGTACAGGAACAAAAGATGTAACCAACATATCCTTTAAACTCTGGCCACACGTATATATAATCATCGGTGTACTTTCTACAATTTCCAACAGCCTCAGATCATACTGTAAAACAGGCAGATATCTGTTTATTACTTTACCAATCCTGGGTGCAAGATGGTTAAATTCAGTAGTACAAATTAATCTGTATTTTTCCTCTATCCTGTGCCTTGGCTCTAGCAGTACATCTCTACTTATATCCTCCACAGTCTGAAAGTGTCCAGCAGTAGACCTGGCTCATATTCCCTTTTAATAAACCAGCCAGTTTGATCCCTCTTAGCATCTCTATAACACTGTTCTGTAGAACATATGCGTTTAGCACTGATGAACTGTCCCTTTGGAAAATTATTGACCACAGATGCTGGATGCCAACTGTTGCTGAGTAAAAGCGTATTTCTCGAGAGCGGTTTTGTTCCTGTACAGTCCAGATTTGTGGGATTGGAGAAAGTCAAGGTTGGATTCAGAGGCGGAGATCTAGGAATACGTTTATTACAGACGGAAGCTTTGTGGATCCTTGAATTAGAAACCTTGACACCTCAGGGATAGAGATACATCAAATTTAAATTTTGTGTAGTGGGCAATGCAAAGTGCTCATTCTGCCTTGTCATTACCACTTCGCATTAAGGTGGAATGTCAATGTGAAGTAAGGCAGAGTCATTGTTTATAATGGACTTCGTGTTCCTCATTATGATTCTAAGTGATCCACTTCATGTTTCAGATTTGGTAGCCCCCCTCCCACACATCACATGGCTTACAGTACTGTAAGTCACATGATCTTTAGCCAGGCAGGAAGGAAGTGAGTCATATAAGCAGACACTTTCACTTTCTCCTGTGTAGATGGAGAGAGAAGTGTGTTTTGTGACTGCTGATACTTTGAGATCAGAGTGAGAAGGAGATTTAAACTTTGATTTAAACCCAACAGCTTTTTTAAAAGCTACATTTTTTTGCCTTTTCCGTACTCTTTTTTATTTAATTTGTTCTTTCCGTAAATTGTATTTTTCTTACCTTTATAAGTAGTTAGTTGTTTGTCTGTGTCTGTGTGACTGTATGTGTGTTGTGTGACATAGAAACATAGAAACATAGAAACATAGAATTTGACGTCAGATAAGGACCGCTTGGCCCACCCAGTCTGCCCATTTCCCTGCCTACTGGATAAGCTGCAGATCCTAGTTAACCAGCAGCCTACTTTTTCCTACCCCCATCCCCTAGAATTGCCTTATGACTGTCCCATGCATGCTTGAATTCCACCACTGTTTTTGACTCCACGACCTCCTCCGGAAGGCCGTTCCATGCATCCACAACCCTCTCTGTGAAAAATACTTCCTTAAATTACCTCTGAGCCGCCCTCTCCTCTATCTTCAAATTGTGCCCCCTTGTTCTTGCACACTAATTTTTGAAAGATGCTACCCTCTTGGACTTTGTTGATTCCCTTGAGGTACTTGAAAGTTTCTATCATGTCTCCCTCTCCTCCTTTCCTCGAGGCTATACATATTGCTTCTTTAGTCTCTCTTCATATGTTTTCGTGCAGACCCTGCACCATTTTAGTTGCCCTCCTCTGGACAGCTTCCATCCTGTCTATGTCTTTGGGAAGACTGGGTCTCCAGAACTGCACGCAGTACTCCAGATGGGGTCTGACCAGCTGTCTGTACAGAGGGATAATAACTTCCTGTTTTCTACTGGTGATGCCTCTCCCTATGCATCCCAATATCCCCCAGCCCTCATTGCTGCCCTCTCACATTGCTTGCCCATCTTTAGGTCACCTGATATGACTACCCCCAGGTCCCTTTCCATTTTTGTTGTTGTTAGTATCTCACCCCCCATTGCGTACTCTTCCCCTGGGTTTTTGTTTCCCAGGTGCATTACCTTGCACTTCTTAGCATTGAATCTAAGCTGCCATACATTTGACCATTCTTCTAACCTTGCAAAGTCCTTTTCATCCTTTCCACCCCACCTTGTGCATCAACTCTGTTGCAGATCTTTGTGTCATCTGCAAAGAGACATTTTTTCCTTCCAGGCCTCTGCAATGTCGCTTATAAAGACATTGAAGAGGACTGGTCCTAATACTGAACCCTGCGGTACCCTACTAGTAACCCCCTTTCATCAGAGTGACTCCATTTACTATTACTCTCTGTGTCCTATTTTCCAGCCAATGTTTACCCAGGCTGTCATCATGGGACCCACCCCAGGCTAGCTAACTTGTATATTAATCTTTTGTGTAGGACTGTGTCAAATGCCTTGCTAAAGTCTAGGTAGGCCATGTCCACAGCCCCTCCTGATCTACTACTTTGGTCACCCAGTCAAAGAAATCTATCAGATTTGTCTGGCATGACCTTCCTGTTGTGAATCCATGCTGCCTTGGGTCCTGTGCCCTCTGGCCTCTAGATACTGACAATTCTTTCCTTCAGAAGTGATTCCATCATTTTCCCTACCACTGAGGTTAAACTAACAGGTCTGTAGTTTCCTGCTTCTGCCTTGCTCCCACTTTTGTGAAGGGAATCACATCTGCCCTCCTCCAGTCCTCGGGTACCACCCATCCTCCCATGATTTGTTAAACAGGGTAGTCAGTGGTGTCACTAATTCTACCCTTAGTTCTTTAGAATTCTGGGATGAATCCCATCAGGCCCATTGCTTTGTCCACCTTCAGTTTTAAGAGTTCTTTCAGAACCCTTTCTTCTGTAAATGGTCTGGTATCAACTTCTGCATCCAGTGTGTTTCTACTGTTTGTTCTAGGTACTCCCCTTCCTTTGTAAATACTGAGCAAAAATATTTGTTTACTATCTCTGCCTTTTCACAGTCTCCTCTGCCCACCCCCCTCTTTATTAAGCCCTCACTATCCCTCCTTGGTCTTCCTTCGCTCCTGATGTACCTGTAAAAGGTTTTATCCCCCTTCACTGAGTTGGCCATCTTTTCTCAGTTTGGGCCTTTGCTGTTCTGACTGCCTTCCCAGCTTTCTTTTGCTTTTAACTGATACAGTTCTCTGTCCTGCTCCTTCTGTGATTCCTTGTACTTCCTGAAAGCTTTCTTTTCTCTTGAACCTTCATGCCACTTCCTTTGAGAACCATAGTGGTTTCTTACATCATTTAGTTTTGTTTATTTGCTTCACACAAAGGCTTGTTGCCTCTGTGATGGCAGTTTTATTATTCCCATTGTTCTTCCACCCTCCTTCCTGCCCATTGTGCTAGTGCATTCCTTAGGCACTTACCATTTTGGCAAAGTCAGCCTCCTACAGTCCAGTACCTTTGCCTTTGTATGGTTTGCTGACTCTGTTGCTGTGTTT
Source organism: Neoceratodus forsteri (assembly GCA_016271365.2). Taxonomy (NCBI): domain Eukaryota; kingdom Metazoa; phylum Chordata; order Ceratodontiformes; family Ceratodontidae; genus Neoceratodus; species Neoceratodus forsteri. The sequence goes on from CM057454.1 coordinate 1,238,835,731, forward strand.
ATTGTGAACCATACTGTTCAATGGTCGCTAGTTCCCAGATGGCTACCCACTTTCTACATCTGTGATCCCTCTTCATCTCCATTTGAGAGAACCAGGTCTAAGATTGCTCCCTCTCAAGTGGGCTCCAATACTAGTTGTCTAAGGCATGCCCCCTGTAGGGCATCTAGAATAACCCCACTCTTCGAAGTGGCTGTGGTAACTACACTCCAGTTAACATCTAGCATATTCAGATCACCCATCAGCAATATCTCCCCTTTTTTGCCATACTAAGTATACTTTCTATCATTTCCTTGTCTATTTCCTCCCCCTGAGAAGGGGGTCTGTATAAAACCCCTGTGCGGATTGTGGTGCCATTGCCAGTCTCCAAATTTACCCACAGTGCTTCTTCTCCTCCTGTTTCTCTTTTGTTCTGTTACTTTGATTCCTTCCCTTATGTAAAGAGCTACTCCTCCTCCTTTTACCCTCCTGTCCCTCCTGTAGATAGTGTATGCTGGTATGTTTATGTCCTAGTCATGGTTTTGTGCTAACCATGTTTCTGTGACTGCCACGATATCCAGATGTTCCTCCTCCATCAAGGCCACTAATTCAGGAAGCTTGTTACTCAGACTACGTGCATTGGTACTCATTGCGCTCCATTTTTTGATGGCTTTACTTTCTGTTGCAGCATCCCCCACTGACCTTTCTACCTCGGTCTTTTTCTCATTTAGTACCCTGTTTTGTAGGGAGAGGCTGGGATTTTCCTGCTGCTCATCAGTGCCTCCCCCCTTGACTAGTTTATAAGCTTGCCAAAGAAGCATTTAAACCGATTGCTCAAAAGACTTGTTGCCTTCCTGGACAGATGCAGACCATCCTGCCAGTATAGGCTGGTGTCCCTCCAGGAGGAACCCCAGTCCCCAATGAAGCCAAACCCCTGTGCTCCACACCATTTTTTCAACCACTCATTAAACTGCATGGTGCAAAGTACCCTTGCCTCACTCATGCCATTTATAGGCAGCACCTCTGAGAAGGTTACTATGTGTGCTACTTGTCTTAGGCCCTCCCCAGTTCTAAAGTCCTTCTGCACTGCTCTAATCTCATGTTGAGCCAAGTCATTTGTCCCTAGGTGGACAATGACATCCAGCTCAGACTCCGTGCAGCTGTTCTCGTGATCCTGAGGATGCTTCCTGTCCCTACAAGCCATGGCACCAGGCAGGCACTTTACTTCAGTTTTCCTGCTCCCCAGTTCTATCCCCTAATAATTGAGTCCCCACCAGGAGCTGCTTCCTTTCCTTGTGGCATCCTCTGCCTCCCTCCTGTGGGCCTCCCTTGTGACAGGTGTCCTCAGCCTCCTTAGTCTCCTCCATGGTGCATCCATAGGGGAGCTGTGCTCCCCAGAATGGTGTATGGATTGTGGAGGAACAACTGACTGGGTGTGCCTCTGTTCCACCCTCCTCACCCTCCTGAGCCCACTGTGGTCCAACTGCTGTGCTTTCTTTGCAACCTCTGAGGTAGTGGTGGTGGCTCTGGTGCTCCCTGGATGGGGGTCCTTCCTACCATCAAGTCTGGCCTGGGGAAGGTTCTCTACTGCTGTCCAGTGTGGCCTGAAGACGGGCAACTTCTCCCTCAGGGCAGAGAGTTGTCTGCAAATAGGGCAGCATCTCAGCTTCCAGAAAGACTCCCGGAAGACTGCTGCCCCACAGCCATTACATTGCACTACTCCCCACATGACTATGTACTTTTTTTTGTGTGTGTGTGTGTGCTTGTGTGTGTGATTGGTTTGTTATATAAAAATATATATATATATATTATATAATGTGTATGCGTATATTTTCAGTGCTGTGTGCTAGAGAGGATATGACTTTGATATGCACCTTGCACTCTTGAGGAAATGATGTCAGAACCCTAGGTATAAAGGAACTATTTCCGGGGGTGAGGGTGGGAAGGGGTTGGGCCTAAACTGTGCCCTCACAAAACAATCAGCTAAGAGCTCTGACCCACCGCTGCGATGAGTGCCTTCCCGTCTGCAAGATACTATACACAACAAGTTGACAGAGAAAATCCCTTGCTAATCAAACAGAGAAAAATCCAGACATCCAAGTCAGACACAGGTAAACCTCCCCAGCCCGGAGTCATGTGATGGCATCTAGCTAGATAGCAGCTGGGATACTGAGCTCCCCCCCTCTGGCCACCTTTTTTGATCGTTTAATAATTCATCTTGGCCCCTTTTTTCGACAAATCTGCCCAGTAAACGTCTGGAGAAGGAGCCTGCTACTATAAAACGATCGTTGCTGAAGAAATAATCATTTGTAGGGTTGCGATGGAGGTGGATGGGAAGCAGGCTTCAGTCAGGTATACACCCCCTGCATCCCCAGAGAAGGCCGCCAAGAAACAACGAAATCAGGCCCCTACTAAAACTGATCGAAGTGGGGACAGGGTGCAGCAGGCCACTCCATTAACGGAGGATAGGTTCCTCCAAGAGCTTACTCCTTTAAAAGACATCTTAAAAGAGCTAACTGGTGAGCTTAAATCCTTGCGCAGTGATCTTTCCTCTGTCTCTATCAGAGTTTGAGATATGGAGACCAGAGTCACTTTGTCAGAACAGTGGAGGTCCAGAACTGAAATGGAGATTACTGAGCTCAAACAGCAAATAAAGAAATTACAAGCCAAAACTGAAGACTTGGAAGGGTGCAATCGCCGAAATAATCTACTAATCATGGGCCTACATGAGCTGGAAGAAGGCCCAGACATCATGGCTTTTCTGCAGAAGTTTTTATGTAAGGTGGTGGGCCCATCCCCTATCAGCTCCTCTTATCACCTAGAACGGGCACATCGTTCTTTGAGACCTAGGCCTGCATCTAGATCCCCTCCCACGTCCTATTATCATCAAGTTTCTTAGCTATGTGGAGAGACACCATGTTTATACGAAGTCCTGTGAACTGAAAGAAATACTGTGGGGATCATCCAGAATCCGGATTACGCAAGATCTACCTAAAGAAACCCGAGAGAAAATAGCAGCCTATCACCCAGTTGTGCAGAAACTAATAGCCGCTTCTATCCCTTTCAAGATGACTTACCCGGTGACTTTGAGAGTTACTATCAATGGCACTACTGTCAGCTTTAATTCCCCCAATGCTGCCCGCAAGGAGCTGGCGAATAAGCTACCAGAAATATTTAAAGCACATGGCTGAAGGACCCTTATTTTCCTGTCCCGGGTTTTGAACCTCATATTCTGGCTGGACTAAATTTCTTTTTGTTTCTGTACAGAATATTTGTAGCGATTATTTTTTGGGATGTCTGAATAGTTTGCTCATCGGTAACTGTATAGTACTTTCTCGTCTTTACCTTCTTTCTCTGGTCTCCTTTCTGCTGTTCTTGTCGCTTTTCTGGTTTCCTTGGTCTCTCCTTCTCGGCCTCCATCTTTTGGGTTCCTCAGCTTGGTTTGGGCGGCGGTGGGCGAGCTCTGGTCTGGGCAGTGCTTCCCCCCTTCCCATTCCCGTCCATGCACTCCTTCAATGGAACTTTATTTCTGCGGTAGTTGTTTCTGGGTGGGGACTTCCTGGAAGGTGGACCTATTTTGGTCCCTCTGCTTTTTGGTCCCCCTGGGAACAGCGGCCTTCGGAAGGGTCTCTCCCAGATTTACTGCCTGCATGTTTTTTCTCGACTCTCGCTGGTTTTCTGGACTCCCCTTTCCTCGTGGTCTGCATGGATTTCTGGTAGGTGTTTCTTTTCACACTGTTTTTTCTGGTGAGGACGCTGGGGGGGATCGCTGGACTAGATTAGGGTGGATGGTTTTCTGCAGCTGGGTTGCTGTGCTGATACCCGTGCTTCTTTACCTGACTAGCTTCCCCCGTCCCTATTTTCTCTCACTCTATCTGCTTTCTGTATCGGTAATGGGTCTCTGGGAGGGGGGGTGGCTGTGAGGGGGTTCGGGCTTGGTGTGCTTGCTCACTGGATGTGGAATCGCGAGACATATGTGGGGGGGATGGCTAACCTCCCCCCGGTGCTGGGGCTTTTGGGGAGTGTGATCTTGCTACTGTGGGTCTTCATTCTCCTTGGATTGTGCCTGACTTTATTTGTCTGCTGGCACTGGTTCCCGGTTCTGGGGGTTTGGAGGTTCGCACTGGGGGTTGGGGGGTTCGAGCTTTTGGACACTAGGTTACTTTTTGGATTACCTCTGCTCAACTCACCCGTTGTATATACTTATTTTTTGGTCTGTAAGGGATGTTGGTTGTTGGGGGCCTGGTTGTTGGGGATCCAGTTTATGTATTTCACGCTATGGGGATTTTTGGTCGCTGGGGGGTTGGGGTTTTTCTCTCTAAGATTGGGTTTCCTTTAATTTTCTGGTTTCTGGGGTTTGGGAGGGGTGTGGGGGGCCGGGGATCAATGATTGATGACCCAGATGTTCTGCATGGTTTCTGGTCTGTTGTGATAGTTTATTTCTGGGGGGGTATGGTTGTTGAATATGTTCCAGGGGTTCTATGGTTGGGTGATTGCCTCGGGATCAAGTTTGCCTGGTTTGGGTCTCATGGCTGGGTTAGCCTATCCTACCGGTATGGGCCTTGTTTCTATCCTAGCTGGATAAGCTGGATGAGGTTATCGCTGTTGAGACCCAGGCCTGAGCAGTTCTGGGTGGATATTTGGTCCTGGGCTTTTGTATGGGGGTGCACCTTGTTCCTACATATTCTGTTGGTTTTGTCTGGATATCTGGTTGCTTTATAATGTTCTTAAAATGGCTGTGAATACAGTCAAAATAGCATCTTGGAATGTTCGAGGGCTTAGGGATCGGGTCAAGCGGCTGCAGGCCTTTAACCACTGTTCATTGCTTCACATTGATATCCTTTTTTTGCAAGAGACACACTTATGCCATGACGATGCCAGGTTGCTTTCCCGATCTGGTTTTTCCCAATTCTACCTTACGGGAAATTCCTGCTTTAGTAAAGGGGTTGCAGTTCTTATTAAAAGGCATGTATTGTTTACGAAAGAGTTGACTGTCTCAGACCCAGAGGGGAGATTTGTCCTGGTAAAAGGTACTCTTAATGGTGACAATGTTGTCCTTGGTTCCGTGTACGGTCCGGTGGGGGGGGAATCCCAGTTTCTTTATGACTCTGGCGGATAAGTTGGCTAGTTTTCTTCCCGCCCAATTTATACTGGGGGGCGATTGGAATGTGCCCTTCTCATCTACCTTGGATAGGGATCTTCAAGATAAACGCCCACCTTCTCCAGCTCAGCGTGCTTTTTGGGACTTGAGTTCGATGTTGGGCTTATGCGACCCCTGGCGGCTCGCCAATCCTTCTTGTCATGCTTTTTCCTTTCAATCCCAATCACATGGCACTAAATCAAGGTTAGATATGGTTTTAGTCAGTCTCCCTTTCCTCCCGAATATCTCTCTGTCTGGTATCGAGCCGATCATTGTATCGGATCATGCTATAGTCTGGATCCGAATGTCTTTAGATCCTGATTATTCTCGCGATTCCATGTGGCGGCTAAATACACAGTTGTTAAAGGATCACCAATATGTTTCAGAAATTAGTTCCTGGATTTCTCTTTTTCTGGCTGACAATTTGAATTCTACTCCAAGGGTCGACATGGTATGGGGTGCCCTGAAGTGCTATCTTAGGGGTGAAATCATTAAAATGGCCTCCTTCAGGAAGAAGACACGGTTGGCTAGGTCCTTGGCTCTGATGAACAAGCTAAGGGAACTAGAGATTAAATATTCTACAACTTCTTCTGTATTGGCTCTTAAGGAGCTTTTACTAACTAAGAATGAATACTTGGATCTCTTGAAGGAAAAAACAGAATATTGTTTGATGAAAACCCAGGCTAGGTATCTGGATCTTGGTGAAAAATCTGGTAAACTGCTGGCTTTGCATCTGCGTACACTAGAAAGCTCGAGGATCATTCTTTCTTTGTCTTCCCCATCTGGTAGTGTAGTTTCCTCTCCTAGAGATATTGCACATGTTTTCAAGGAATACTATTCGGACCTTTATAGCCATTCCTCGTCATCCTACCCCATTTCGGCTGTTAAGGAGTATTTGAAAGGAATAGATACCCCTTGTCTATCAGAAACTCAGCAAGCTAGTTTGCTAGTCCCTATTTCAGCTAAAGAAATAAGGAGTACCATTGCTTCCTTGGTACCGGATAAGGCGCCGGGGCCAGATGGTTTCCCGGCAAACTTCTATAAGGTCTTTGCTAAAGATTTGGTGCCCATTCTTCTTAAATTATATAATTACTTGCCAGTCTCCTCTGAGATTGACCCTGCTTTGTTCGAGGCTACTATAGTTTTAATTCCCAAAGCTGACAAAACTCTCACTGACCCGGTCAATTACCGACCCATTTCTCTCCAAAACTATGACATGAAAATTCTGGCTAAAATACTTGCTGAAAGGATCAAGAAGGTCTGGTCGGAGCTGTTGAGCCCTGAGCAGGTTGGTTTTGTACTGAGGAGGTCGGCAGCAGATCACTTGAGGACTCTGTCGCATATTTCTCAGTATGCCCAAACTGCTACATGTCCGGTTGCTCTGATCTCTCTCTTGATGCTGAAAAAGCTTTTGACCGGGTTGATTGGTCCTTTCTGTGGACAGTAATGGAGGGAATGGGTTTTCTGACTTCTTTTTTGAATATGATTCAGATATTTTACAGTTGCCCTTCTGCTAGGATTTACTGCAATGGGGTCTTATCTTCTTCTTTTCACCTTTTTTGCTGGCACCAGGCAGGGTTGCCCTGTTTCTCCTTTACTATTTAACTTATTTCTGGAGCCTTTGTTGGTCAAACTTAAGTCGTCCCCTCAGGTGAGAGGTATTATGCTACAGCAATGGGAATTGGTTCTCTCTGCATATGCAGATGATGTCTTGCTGCACCTAACGGATCCGGTAGCATCTTTAAAGGCCGCTCTTGATATCATTACACAGTTCGGCTCCTTTTCTCGTTACAAGTTGAACATCTCCAAATGTGAGATTCTCCCTTTAAACAAGTATATTAATAAACAGGACTTCCTTTCCTTTGGAATGAGATGGACCTCCAGATCAATTAAGTATCTGGGAATCCATTTTTCTACTGATCTTTCCCTCCTGAAAAAACTAAACCTGGATAGAATTAGAGACCTGATTAGTCAGGATTTGCAGCGCTGGTCAGCCCTCCCTATCTCACTTTGGGGTCGAATCAACATTATCAAAATGAATGTTCTTCCCCGGATTTTTTATCTGTTGAACCTGACCAATCTCTGGATCCCTCTTTCTTTTTTCCAGCAGCTTCACCGGTTGTTTTCCAGCTTTATCTGGCGGGGGAAGGGAGTACGGCGTTCCTATGCCAACCTGTCGCTCCCTAAGGACAGGGGTGGTTTATGGCTGCCTAATCTCCTGCTGTACTATTGGGCGGCTCACTTTTCTAAGTTAGGGAGATGGTTCTCTACGGGTACGGAGATCCCTTGTCCAATTTGGCTTCAGCTTGAACGGGCCTTTCTTTCTGAACTTAGATTGGACATGTCTGCCTTATGTTATTTGCCTCCGAAGGCTCTTTCACAGTTGGTTCCGGACAATACGGTGATAGGTTCTCTTAGGTCATGGGCACAATGTCTTAAGTTTTTTCGGATTTCTAGTGAACTGGACTTGGGACAGCCAGTGGTCCTTAATCCTAACATTAGATTAGGGAACTCTTGGATCATGCCAAATTGGCTCCCACAATTTAAGGATGCCAGAGTTGAACATCTGTTCAACCAAGATTCGCTTCTTATGTCAGATGATATTCTAGAGAAATTTGATATACCATGCAAAGGGATTTTCAAGGTCTTTCAGCTTCGGCACTTAATGGGCAGCAAATTTGGTACCACTTTTAGACAATCGGTTGTGCACCCCTTTCTTTCTAATATTATCAGTCTTGCCTCCCAGTCTCACTCTATCTTGTCAATCTATTCTTATCTTCTGAATTTTAGTTCTCAGGAGGATGTTGAAGGCCCTTCGGTCTGGACACATCTTCTCCCTGATGTTGTTCCGGTCTGGACTAACGTTTGGAGCAATTTACACAGATATCATACCCAGGATGGGTTGCGATTAACACAGTATTATATTGTGAATAACCTTTACTATACTCCCGTTAAACTCTTTCAGCGTAAGATGGTTTCCTGTTCGGATTGTTTTAGGTGCTCGCAAGCTGAGGGTAATTTAATTCACATTTTTTGGGAATGCTCCAAAGTTGCTCCATTTTGGTCCCTGATCCGGGAGAATTTGGATCCCCTTCTGGGTCTGAGCAGGTTTTTCTGTCCGGAAGTTTGTGTTTTGGGTGATTTTTCTTATGTAGATAGTGTGGAGCGCCGATATCATATGGCCTTAGTGTCCATGGCGGTTAAGAAGCTGGTACTAAGACATTGGACGGACCAGTTGGTTTTATCATATGCTGACTGGTTGAAGGAGATAGTGTTGTATCTTCAATTGGAGAGACTGATAGCCAGCTTTAAAGATCGTATGGATTTGTTTCGTAAAAGATGGGATAAACTCCAGACCTTATGTTTGCTTTAATATTGTGGCCTGGCGACCCGACCCTTTTCGCCCTCATATATCATCTATTATCTGTTTATTTGTAGATTTTAGATCTCTTTTTATCCTATGTGATTTAAGATGTTAAAGTTAGGGTACCTAATTATAGGTATACAGTGATATCCAGAATTAATGTTTTTTTTTTTGTCCTTTGTTGGTGCACCCAGTCGGGATTGGGGGGGGGATGTTCTTTGAGGGATTTTATATGTTGATGACTATATGCTTTATTCGGTTTGTGGATGATCGGGTGGGGGTGGTTTTGGGGAGGATAATGGGGGGCTTTTCTTTAGGGGGAGGAGGGGGGAGTTGGGTATTTTGGTTGTACTGTATATATATTATTTCTCTGTTTATATTTTTGGATTGCTGTGTACTTGTTCTGTGGTTTCTGTTTAGTGTTTTCTTTTGTTTTCCTATTTGTCCTTTGGAAACCAATAAACTTAAATTTCAAAAAAAAAACCTCCCCAGCCCCCAAACAGCCTGGTGGTTTGTGCTCTGCAAAGCAGTCAGCCCCAAAATAAGTCAGCTGTGCTTTGAACTCTTCCTGCACTGAAAATCTTAAGAATTGTAACAAGACTGTCTTTTCCTGATAATTGTAAATTCCTTCTTTCACCTTTCAGTTAGAAGCAGCCTCCACCTGCAGTATATCTGCTACAAACCACAGACAATTGAAAGGTTCCCCTCCCTCTGTTGTGAGCACAACTCGCTTTCTTGCAAATCCTATGTTCAATATTGCAGCTCACAAAAAGAGATAGTTTGGCTAGGAAAAATATTAGCTGTTCAGCTGTGACAGTTTGAGTAGTGATTGCTTGGACTGAGGGAGCGCAGTAGGAGAGATGGATCCGGGTGAAGGAATGTCTGGGGTGGGGGCAGATCTGGGAGAGCGTGGTAGTGGTAAGCGTCATACCATGCGTATGTGTGGGGGACATGGGTGCCCATTCCTGTTGGACTGCTCGAAACTTCTGAGTGCCCCCCCCAGAAGTAGGACCAGCACTGCCTCCTGACTCTGGGGCAGTTGTACCACCACCAACACCAAGTCCAGCAACAGGTCCTCTGAAGCAGGATGTGCCTGTTCCCCCGGGCCCAGGTGTGGATCCATCTCTGTTCAGCCGGCTGCCAGTTCATCTGGCCCTTCCCTGCCTGTGCCTGTTCCTCCCCGCACCTCCATTGTTTGGCAATTTTTTGACTGTATTGGGGAGACAGCAATGTGGTCAAATGCCACCTATGTGAGGGGGAAGTGCACTGAGGCCCCTGGGAGACTCACCTGGGGACTGGGGGCCAGTGCACCCATATGCTCAATCACCAGCAGTTGGAGTGGCAGGCTGCCACAGAACGGACCATGCCTGCACCTGTGGCCATTCTGTGGCAGAGGGTGCAGCTGTGCATGGCAGCATCCCTAAGAAGAAGAGGGCCACAGCAGCACCTGCTGCTCCACCAGCATCCCAACCCCCACCAGCAGGTCATCCTGTAGAACGTGTGGACCCCAGAGAACTGCGTGTAACACAGGCTGACTTGGCAGTTCTCTGGAGTGCTATTGAGGAGAACAATGAGAGGGTGAGTGCTGTGGAGCAGTGGCTGGATGGCATAGAGGGACATCAGTTGCAAATCATGTCCATGCTGGAACTGCTGCTGGATCACCATGGGATCCCACATTAGTTTTGTTTCCTCACACCATGTGCCCCCCCCACACCTTCCTTGCTGTGTTATAAAATGTATTCCTCCACCATCCCCGACCCTTGTATGTAATTATGCCCCTTTTTTGTTGTCTTCTGTATGCGTGACACTTTGTATTCTGGCCCCCCTTCCTTCTGTTAAGTGTCTGTCAAGTGTGTGTGTGAACGTGTGAGCACTGTTTTGGTGCCTCATTTTTCTGCATCCCCAAAATGCATCTGTCTTGTGCCCATAAAATTGACAAGTGGTAACAAACTGAAATGGGAGCATTACAGCACATACAAAGTCCCCCAGAATTAATGGCGCAGTCAGTCATGCGCGCAGTACTCACACAGAGTCCCCAGATTTTTTCTGCATGCTCAAAATGCAACTGCCTTGTGTCCAGAAAATTGACAAGTGGTGACGAAGTCAAATGCGAGTGTTACACCACACGCAAAGTCCTCCAGAATAAAATGATGACTGTGAGCAAACTGTTGCTGGTCCACTGTGTGCTGCAATTCCAGCAAATGCAATGTGATCATCTCAACTGGATGGAAGGGTGCCCCTTTGTCTGTACACTAATAGTAGCCTTGGTGAGTTGATATATATGTATAAAGATATATATTTGTGTATTTTGTAGGTGCGGGTTTGACATGGACATGTACTCATTGCATTGATTTGTATCGCAGATCACAGATACTGTTGGTGTGCACATTTCAGTGCTCGATGAGAACTTTTTGCGTAGAAATTTGAAATGGATAACTCTCAAGCAAATGAAGATAAGTATTTTTTTTGGAGGGGGAGCATATTTGCAGATTTGTCTCTAATGGTTTCTTATTTGGTTACTTCTTCACAGATTTCATCTGCATCCTTCTTGATTCTGGCTGTTAATGATGGTCATGGTCATCAATGAAATGACTTCTGCATGTTGCTTGTCTGCCCCAGCCCTGGGGGGGCCTGATGTTGAAGAACTTCTTTGGATACGGCCACTTTGACACAACAACAAAGCATCTGGAAGTTTCCTAAAAAAAGAAATGAATGACTTCTGACAACTTGATTGTAATTTGTCCCTGGTTCTCAATCTCAAATCAAGTTATATTTCAAAACCACATCTTGTCAAGTAACACAACCTGTGTGCAACTTCTTCAACACTGTCATGGTCAAGGCTGCACAGCTGCAAGTTCAGAATACAGTGCATGAATGATATCTTACAGAAATAGTTTTGATGATGTATACATGTCACCTAGTTTCTGAATCATACTCAGTCGCATTTGCTGCAGTCTTTCAAAAAAATTGAACGGATGAAATAAAATCTTGATACTTACCAGTATAGATTTCAAATGGATATTGCATTGGTTCCTGTGTATGGTACAGCTGCAGTACCATTCATACCAACTTTCAGCGAAGGAAAGTTTTTTTGTTAACCTGTAAAAAAACAAAATAAGTTTTCCGTGTTTGGCCATTGCGGCTCAGAAAAGCTACAGAAAACAAAACATACAGCTAAAGGAAGTTAAATAGCATAAAAAACATTAGTGCACACTCTCATTTTACAGTTTAAATATTAAGAAGCTTTGTGCCTGTGGCTGATGGATGTGGTCTCCTGTTTGACTCCCTCTGCCTCGGCATGGTAAATATAAATGTAATGGGGAAATATTGTCTGAATGACACTGGTGGTGGGTGCTGGACTGGTGGTGATAACTATGGCACATGATGACATTCTCTGTTATAGCTTCCAGCATCTGGTCATGGTGGCAGTGGCTAACATCAGTCCCAGTGGAGGTGGTCCAGGGGGCGGACAAACTCATGCTCAGAGGTGGTAGTGGCTAACATCAGTCCCGGTGGTAGTGGTCCATGGGGCAGACCAAATCATGCTCAGTGGTGGCAGTGGCCAACATCAGTTCTGGTGGTGGTGGTGGCCTGGGGGGGTGGACAAACTCATGCTCAATGGTGGCAGTGGCTAACATCAGTCCCAGTGGTGGTGGTCCAGGGGGAAGACAAACTCATGATCAGTGGTGGCACTGGCTAACATCAGTCCCAGTGGTGGTGGTGGTGGTGGTCCGGAGGGGCGGACAAACTCATGCTCAGTGGTGGCAGTGGCTAACATCAGTCCCAGTGGTGGTGGTGGTCTGAATTTCCAGGGGGGCACACCGATTTTTAACAACTTCAGTTAAAACCTACCAACATTAACTACATCATCATCCTTATAAAGAAAGCTGCCCTCACAGTCATCTATGTCTGAAGTCTGCCCACTGGAAAATTCTTTCTCCATTGTGTCATCATCTACATTACTGGTGGGCTGTTTCATGCTGCCACTGCCAGTGCCACCAGTATAGTCCATTTCCACAACACCAAAACCATCATGACTAGGCTGGGGTATCAATACTGAGGTTGCAGTCTGTGCTGGTATGTGTCTCATTCATTTTTATGAATGCTAGCAAACTAACATTTGCAGGAGAGAGGTTTGTCCAACAATCCTTGACTATTGCACCTGCTGAGCTGAATACCCTCTCGACACTTACACTGGAGGGTGGGCATGTGAGGTACTTCAGTGCCACTGCAGTCAGCTCTGACCATTCACTGACCTTTCCACTTCAGTACAAAAGAGGATCATCAGTTATTGTCAGATGCCTGTTTTCAGACAAATATGACTCAACCATTCTCTGTGCCACACTAAGTCCAGTGGTTGATGCATCATCCTGTTCTCTGGAATCATTAATTTCACAAATCCCTACTTGGGACACAGTCTCACAAAGTGGGTTGACACCAGCCACTTTGGATGACAGATCATCTGGAACTGCAGTCCCCTTCCCCTTGCAGGATATGCTTGATGGCCCTACAGGTACACCTTCAGCCAGATTATGCTGCTGAGGTTTGCTGACCTTGGCACGTGACTTCTGTGCCCATGAACCAAGCACACCAGCTGGCCATTGATATTTTTTTACCTGTTCAGGCCCTCCCTCCAGTACTGATGCAATTCCACGTTTGTATTGTAGGTCCAGCATTGTTGCTATGGCAAAGCTGTCACTATGCTGAATGCTCAAAATGTGATGATTCTGGTCGAATGCTGTCGGCATGTGGTGCAGTAACATACTGCTAGCACTGTCTCCCACAACATCAGTGCCATGCTGTACATTCACCAATGTCTGCCTCAGCACCCGCAGCAGTGAAATCTATTGGCTAATGGAGGCAGACTTGGCACTCACTGCCTGTGTGGCATGTTCAGAAGGCCACAAAATTGTTATTATAGAGTCTATGAGGTGCCACTGTTCAGTCGTCATAGACATGGAGGCCCCAGAACTTTCATGGCTAGTGTGCATCACAAGATATTCTGAGATGGCTTTGTATTGTTCATACGACCTCTCTGCCATGTATAAAGTGGAGTTCCACTGGGTGACAACTTCAGCTTTAAGTGGTACTAAGGGAGGCTGTTTTGCATCTGCAACTGCCGCAGTTGGTCACAGGCCTTTGCAGATCGTGAAAAGTGAGAGTAGATATGGTGTGCAACAGTCAGCATTTCCTTTACATCTGGGTGCTGCAGAAACTCCAGCACCACAAGATTTAAACAATGGGCCATGCATGGAACACGAAAAAAAAACCCACCATTTGTGATACATTTCACCACATTTGACACATTGTCACTTGTTATGAACCCAGCTTTCAGGGACAGAGGGTTCAGCCACTTGTCAGTTTCAGTCAGTACCATGTCCAGCATGTTTTCACCAGTGTGTGAACAGGTCATATTGTGCATAGCAATTGTTGCATGCTGTCAAATTCCTGGAAGATTGTTACCATGACAATCCACCTTACTGCACTGATTATTCATACTACCAATATCGCAAACAACCCCCGGCACCTGTGCCCAGTGTGCAGTTATACACAAATATGAACTCCCCACTGTTTTGCCACTTGTCCACATATCCATACTTAAATGGACGAATGGAGAGGAGGAATGTTGAAGGGCATGTCTTACTGAGTCAGACACAGTACAACTCGGGGACAGCACGGGTTGAAAAGTATGTCCTGGATGGGATTTTCCATTTTGGACAGGCATGTGCAGCAAACCGCTGGAACCTAGAATTCTCCACAAAGGAGAAGGGCAAAAGATCAATTGCCAGCATTTCTGCTACAGCAGCATTAAGTTCACGTGACACTGTATGTTTGGGAGGGTACTTCAGCTTATGTGCAAAAAACACTCTGTAATGTGGGCTGACTTAAACGTTTTACACAGGGTGTGATGACAAATGGTTCGCTCTGTGATGAATGGCATTGGCAGGGGGTGGATTGTGGATGTTTGATGAAGATGGTTGCACAGGTGATGACGACAAACCCAAAAATGCAGTAATTTTGCCAGATTTGCCAATCGAGGTTGACGTACCACTTGCACTAGACATACTGCATTCACCACCACCACCAAAACTGCTACTCTCACCAGCACTGGACAACATTTCAAAATCATTATGCTCCTTCACCTCCTCATGCCTGTAGTAATCTCCTGCTCTTATTTCCTCACTACTGCACACGTTTAATTTCCTACTGGATTTAACACTCATGGAATGGGATAACATGCTCGTTATGGTTGCTGATGAGGTGTGAACACCTCACTGTGGTATTAGCTGCCATCTTGTGTTGGGTCCACAGTGCCATGAGCCTATTTTTAAGATGTGTATGCCGTCCTCCTGTGCCCAGATGGCCCCCCTTTTTACCTCAACTCACACACACATGACAAACCTGGCAGATTGCAACTGACACATCATTTGCATCTTGAACAAAAAAATCCCAAACAGGCGATTGTGATGCTCTACTTTTAACATGTCCATGATTCTGCTTACTGAACTCCATTCTTTTAAGTACTGAAGGGTGGGGGGCTACGTGATGTTTTGGGCACTGCACACCAGGACTGCAACTGACCACCATGGCTACCTATCTTTATTACTGGGTCATCATCATCATCATCATCATCAACTGAAACTGGTAAATCACAAGTTTTTACAGAGGGGAGGGGTTAATGCAAACAGACTCAGACACAGCCACCTTGAATTTCTTTTTTCTCCGGTTCCCAGCTGGGGTCAATTACATCATCATCATATTCATCAACACCACACACATCCACATCTTCTGCTTAGATGCTGGCATGTGGACTGCATGTTGCAACCACAGCAACATCATCGTCATCATCAACACCACCATCACCTGATATTTTTTCACCACACTGTGAATCACTGCATGGAAAATGTGTGACATGAACTGTGGTGGACGAAATATCACATTGTGTGCTATCGTTGACTTGACTATCAGAATCCTCAGGTTCAATTACTGGGATGTTACTGGAAAGTATGACATCATCTACACTGCCACTCACTTGCACTGCTTCACACTCCACTATATTTTTGGATACGGTACACTGGTCAGAATTCAAACTTGAGGTAGCAATACTCATACTACCATCACCAGCAACTGCACTAACACTACTAGCTGGGAAAACATCATCTCCTACAACTATGTGTGGAGGAGGAGGAGGAGGAGGGGTTTTGGGGGGTGCGAACAGCGGAGGCCAAATGAGCAGGGATATTGTATTGGGGTAGTAGAAACCAGAAGATGCCCTGGGGTGAAATGAACTCAGAAGCGAGGTCATTCTTGCCTGGTTTCCATACCCAAGGGCACCACTAGTACTAATGATGTTGGACAACTGGTCTGTACCACTCCAGAAGCCCGTCCAACCTAGGTGGTGTTGAGCAATGCCAGATCCATAAGAAACAAGACTGCAGTTATTGCAGATCTTGTTGAGTCTGTGGATCTGGCTTGCATTACCGAGACCTGGCTGAATGAAAATGCTGGTCCAGTTTTGGAGGCAGTAGTTCCAGCTGGGTACTCGCTGTTACACTGCCCGAGGTTGGACTGTGGGGGGGGGGTTGCGGTCTGTTTCTAGATCAAACTGTGCCTCGAAAGTGTACCAGTTGAGAGAGCTGAGTCCTTCGAGTTTACTGTAGTGGCAGGTGTGGGTTGTAGAACTGTTCTCATCTATCGTCCACCAGGTGATGAGAAACGTTTTCTGCAGGAAGTAGCTGACTTCGTCATTGACATGGCATTTGAGTCACCCAGGGTAATGGCCCTGGGTGACTTCAATGCCTGGGTCAATGATGAACTTTCACAGTTTCGACAACACTTCCTCCAATTAATGACATCTTTGGGCCTTACACAAGTGGTTACTTCTGCTGCTCATAAGAGCGGTCACTCCTTGGACTTAGTTTTCCTCCTGGGGATTGAGGCCTTTGACGTGGGGGTGGAACCTGTCAGTTGGTCCAATCACTACACTGTGGGTTCAGTTTTTGCACCCCCCTCTTGTAGGCCTACCCCTGTGGAGACGGTTAGGTACCACTCTTTGCGAGATGTTAGCTCCACAGGCCTGGCAGTGGTGCTTGACCTATCAGAGATTTCTGGAGTGAGCAATGATCCTGATGCCTTGGTGCTGGCCTATAATAGGGCCATCTCCTCAGCTCTCGATCAAATTGCTCCTGTATGTGTTCATCCTCTCCCTCTTTGACCTCAGTCCCCATGGTTTGACAGGACCTTGAGGGAGATGCGATGACAAGGACAAAGATTAGAGCATTGTTGGTGGAGAACTACCCTTGATGCCAATCATCTTAGACTGATGGAACATTACCAACACTCTCATTCCGCAATCTCTCATAAGAAAACAGAGTTCCTGTCTGGGGAGATTGCGGCTGCTCAGAACCGACCAGCTCAGCTTTTTTGAACTGTTGACAGACTGTGCAACCCAGCCTGTCTCCAGGTTCAGAAAGCTTTTTCACAAATGGAGTGTGATGAGCTTGCTCACTTCTTTGCAGATAAGGTGGCTGACATCAGGAGCACACTCCAGCCTGCTCTCTCTATGGGAGAAGCTACAGATCAGCATTTGGTCACACCCCTGGTCTCTCCTAGAGTTCCTTTGACCAGCCTGAGTTCATTGATGTTATGAGGATTGTCCATAGTATGCACCCTACTTGCTGTAGTTTGGATCTGGGCTCAACTTCCCTGATAAAGGGTTGTCATGACATCAATAGCCCAGTCATAGCACAGATAGTCTAGTGCTCCTTGGATACAGATGAGTTTCCTAGCTTCCTGAAGGAGGCAGTGGTGACACCCCTCCTGAAGAAAGCTTCCTTTGACCCCAACTGCCTTGCTAACTACAGGCCAATCTCTAATCTTCCCTTTGTAGGGAAGATTATTGAGAAAGTAGTGACTGCACAATTGGAAAACCATTTAACCATCCATGACATCTATGAACCACTCCAGTCTGGTTTTCAAAAGAGGAATAGTACTGAGACAGCACTGGTTTGGGTGCTCAATGATCTCCTGATGGCCAGAGATCAGAAGAGCCACTCCATCTTGGTTCGTCTTGATCTCTCATCAGCTTTTGTCACTGTGGATCATGGAGCACTTCTTGCACACCTGGAGTTCATCTGTGGCCTGTCAGATACAGTCCTCAGTTGGTTTAGATCTTTCCTCACTGACGGAACTCAGATAGTGGTGTCGAGGATAAATTCTTCCAGCCCAGTCTCTTTGTCATGTGGGTTCCCCCAGAGCTTGGTGTTGTCCCTCATGTTGTTCACAGTGTATATGCTGCCCCTCGGAAACATTGTAAGAAGGTATAGGCTGAGGTTTCACTGCTATGCAGATGATACCCAGCTCTACCTATCTTTTGCACCCGACCAGGATAGAGCTTTCTTGGTCTTTAATAGCTGCCTCACTGAAATCCAGTGCTGGATGAATTCAAGCGGCTGAAGAACTCGGAGAAGACGGAGGTAATGGTTGTGGACTCAGGCCGTAGGGTAGAGGGGATGGGAGCTGGTTTACCCTCAGGTTTATTTCTGGGAGGTATCCATCTCCCTATGACCAAACTGGTGCAGAACTTGGGGGTGATTTTTGACAATGAGCTGACACTGCATTTGCAGGTGTCAGCAGTTGTCAGATTTTCCTTTTATCATTTTAGGAACATCACCAAGATTAAACACTTTGTTCTGTCCACCAAACAGCCTACTCTGGTCCACAGTTTTGCGATGTTACGCCTTGATTATTGCAACTCCCTTTATCTAGGCCTTCCAGGGGTTGATATCCGCCGCTTGCAGCTGGTGCAGAATGCTGCAGCCCATTTATTTATGGGTACGTTTCATGCCTGTCATATTTCATTAGTGCTGCGTTGTCTGCACTGGCTGCCAATTCAGTGGCGGATCACCTTTAAAGTTGGTCTTTTGAGTTCTACATGGACAGGGTCCAGACTACTTGAAAGAGCTTCTGGTTCCCTACTGCCCTAAGCAATCTCTCCACTCTGCGGTTGAGGGGTTGCTAGAGAATCCGAGGGTTTCTTTAAAATCTTCAGGCGCTTGTGCTTATATGTATGCTGCTCCGATCCTCTGGAATTTTCTACCCCATCCGCTTCATCAGTGTGCGTCTGTGGAGGAATTTAAAAAGACCTTGAAGACCTATTTGTGGTCAAAGATTTATTTTAATTAAGTATTGTGATTTTAGGTGCTCAGATTATTGTTGGATTATGTTTTATTTATTATACTTGTACTGTAAGGCGCCTTGAATTCAAGAAAGGTGCAATACAAATAACGTTTTATTATTATTATTATTATTATTATGAGTAAAGCTACTGATTGGGCAGTAAAAAACATTGCAGAAGCAATACCTTTCCTCACATCTGCAATGCACTTCTGCGTCTGCATACTACCATGCCCACAGACTATCTTACTGGCAGTAGTGCCATGGTAACTTTGGTGAGAACCAGCTTTGCTTGCACGTCCCTTTGCAGGCATTTTGGGGGATCAACAACAATATTCTAAACAAATTTAGATTTTAGTACGTTCACTCTTTTATTGGGGGGACGCTGGATGTGAAGCCCAAAACACAACCATGGCTTCAGCAACAGATGGAGATGGTCACACAAATTCACAAGTGAAAACACCTTCAATAACCAATGGTGCTGAGGTCACAAACAATCCAATCTGGAAAAAAATTCCTTTTGCCAGTGGGGGCACTGACTGCAGATTTTTACGGCAGTACCAGCAGCAAAACAAAGAACAGTTACCACGATGGCAGTACAAAATCAGGCAGCTGCAGTGGATAGCAGGTGCACACTGCTGCGCCTGCAATTACACTGTGGCACAATAAAAGGTGTATTATTTGATGTCACGCAACACCGTACACTCATTCACACACACACACACACACACACACACACACACACACACACACACACAGAACAGGTTGTCTACAATGGCAACGATTAATGTGTAGCAAATTGTAAAGTTCAGTAATATGCCACATATTGTAAACAACCTGAAATAATGAACTGCTGCACCAGATCCACACAACACACAATCAGCAAGAAAATTTCAACAATTACTGACAATATTACTGTGTGTACATTAACACAGTCAGTTATATAACAAAAATATAACCAAAAAACAAAGAAATTCCTATTTCTCCAACTTAAATCTACCTACACAACAAATACGCCCCTCCCCCAAAGCACACTTTCACTGTCTTTTACTACACACACTCAAAGTTGTTCTTTAATATAAAAAATCCACACACAAACAAAAATGCTCAATGATATGAGGACAGGAGGATTTCCTACAACAGATTAACTAAAATCTGAGCCCCCTCAAAAACTAAAAAATGCTTTTTTAGCAGCTTTTAGAAGGTTTGAATCACAGACAGCTCTCAGAGCACACTGTCTCCTATAGCTTCCAACACACACTACCCCGAACTGAGGCTGTGCAGATCAATATAGAGCCCATGTAACCTGAAATACCATGAATCACTGCAAAATTCGCCTTCGGAGCTTGAAAACAAGGCGAAGTGAGGTGAAGTGCATTGTTTTCAATACATTTTGCCTTAAAATTTGTGGAGTAGTGGTCTGGGAAGGCGAGTAATGCGAAGTCATCACTTTCAATGGACTTCACATTACCCATTACAATGCGAATTACTCCGCTTCGTGTTGCGGAGTACTCCGTGACTATCCGTCTTTACTCTGTGAATCACTTCATGGAGCGGATTGAGCCCACTTTGTCCACCACTACTCAGGGACCTAATGAAGAAATTTCATTGTACAGTTTTTTGTAGATATATATGGATTAAGCTTGGCTTTTTAGCATTTTTTTGAGTGGTTTAGATTTATGAATTTTCAACATTTAGGTTATGTATATGGCATTTTGATGACCATGTCTTATTACGTGCTCTCGTCATGGGAGGTGCATGACTTTTTGGCTCTGCTCTTCCTGTTAACTATTTGCCATTATAAATATAGTTTGTTTTGATCGTATTACTAAATTTGTGACCATGACTTTTGCGTGCTCTGGTCACTATGAGGAGTATGATTTGCCGGCTCTGCTCCTTTTCTATATCTGCAATTTAGATTTATATTGGTTTTGTATGATATGTTTAGCAGTAAGTATGTTTATTAGCCCTGTAAATTAATGTACTCCTTTGCATTGGTATTCTTGTAAGTGTGTATATGTCATTTTACTAATGTCCTGTTTTGATATGTATGATATCCAGGGGCTGCATTTTATATTCTTCTTAGGTTGCTATATTTGGACATGAATGTGACCCTTTTTATTATGCATCTATGCGTGTTTGCACATATATCTTTTGGGCACTCTGCACTTTATCCAGCATGGCTACACTGTCACTTTAATTAATTCAACACTCTTTGGATTTCTCTTTATAAGTGGCCCCTTTAATGCTGTATGGGATGCTCTGAAGAAGACCACCTCTCGGTAGCTACTTAAGCGCTCCCTGATTTCACTGAGCCGTTAGTCTCGGTGTCTCAGTTGCACCACGAGTGTTTTTGGCATTTTTTGTCTTTAGCTCTAGCACTGTATTTGCCTGGAACATTACACTGCACTCGAATTAGTATGCTTTTTGGTGATTTGGGTCGCGATTAGGCACTTTTGATTATTCTTTGAGAGAACGCTTCTGCACGACTACACCATGATTCTGGCAACATATTTTCACAGAGACCTGAGACTTTGGCGTTTCTTTTTCGTTTGTATGCCTGCATGTCTACTACTGCTTGGGTGAGAGCAACTTTTTAGTGTGTGTCTTGCATTGCTTTTGCATTTATTAAAATGTATTTTCTAAGTTTAGTGCTGACCCTTGCTTTGTGTGTTTTTGCTTACTGTGTTATTTTCAGCTGTGGGGTACCAGTGCACTTTCCCTGTGTTTTTTGCAACAAGAGACCCCTTTTCTCCTCGTTGAATCCTTTGGGAGGAATTTTGTATTTTTTACTCAACTTGGAATGAATGCCAAAAAGCAATAAGTCATGTACTTAGCAGCCATGAAGTCTTGAAACAGTAATTGGTTGGTAGGAGTGGAGTTATTCAACTCTAAGTTGGACAAGGATGTAGGTGTACTGTTGACAGTGGAAATGATCCAGTCAGCCTAGTGCAGGAACACAGTGGGTAAAGATTGTGACACTTGGACAGCTGGTTCGGATCGCTGTACGATTTCTGTAATATAAAAATGTGTTATTGAATGTCTCTCATGAGAGATGCTGAGACAGCCTATGGGATGACCCCCCCTCAGGTTTTAGCTACAAGGTGTTACCTGGAAGGCCAGAAGATAATTACAGGCTAGACGAGACCTAAATTGGGATCTCCTGTTTATCTAGCTTAATAGAAGCTTGCCAGCTGCTTGGATGGGAAATCATAAACTTTTATGATGTTTAGAGGAACAGAGCAGGATATGACGCTTTAGTTCGAAGTCATAAAAGATACTTTGATGTGTCCTGGGAAGAAGAGCTACTTGAGATCAAAGAGGGGATGTTAAATAAAGAGTGTCATAATTTGTGAAATGAGTTTTGCTGAAATGTCACTTAATTAATTTACATCCTGATTGATAAGACATCCTGGGTGTATCATTTTTGTTATATTCTGACAGGGAGGAGCTAGATGACATCATGCAAAGAGGTTGACAAAGCCAGTTTTAAAACAGTAGTCTGTTACCCACTAAGAGTCACACTCGTTTGAACTCTGAGAAAAGCAACATCATGCACTGTTAGGAGATAGGTATACATTAGAAAAGTCAATTCTAAGTGTACTGTGGTAGGAGATTTTGTTGTATTTAAAACCTTATTATTTTAAGTGATTGTATGTTTTTGTGGTATATGGTTCAGTGTTTTACATTTTACATTTTTATCTATTTTAAGTAAACCTCTATTTTTAGAGACTACCTGGTGTGCCTTTGAAATTCTTTCTTTGACAAGGGAAGCATATATGGTTAAAGCTGACAGTGTACAAAGCTTACTGGTTTTACCAAACTGGGAAGAGGTAAGAGTTTATTCTGTGGTCTTTCATAGAGTTTTTAAGGGTTCATTTTTTACACCTGGTTAGGTGCTCATAGGCAAAAGATTTCTGCCCCCTCCCCCGAAGAGCAGAATCATCTGAGTCTGTACATTGGGTACATCAGCAGGAGGTTCACAGTTTTAATCCCTCCAGAACTTAAGACCAAAGTTTGATTCAAACCCACAAAACAGACAGGAGGGCTATCTTGTTCTGTTAATTGTTCACAATATTGCGCTCGGAGGTTGGCACTGTAGGAGCAGAGGGCCTGATCTGCTGAGTGGGGTTGTGACAGATTGGTTGGCAGCGGTGTGCATAATTTTGGTATTCCAAGCTTTTATTGTTCAGTGTGTCAGCTTCAGACCATCAACTCACTTGCAAAGAAAGAAAAAGGCAGTGATTTGTTTTTTTAAGAAAAGGAGACAAACTATTTCACTTGGCGTACAGTCAAGTTCCTACCCATTTAAATGTTTTTTTCTCTAAAGTGCAAGTCAGAGTAGCCATAGTTAGGGAAGAAGATGGCTTCCAACTACAGCAGGCACACTGTAGACTACTTAAAGAAGTTGGGAGGGGACAGAGGAGTCCCGTTTGAGGTGAAAGCCACCAAACAGAAACTCGTGGATGCCCTGATGGTAGCAGATACCCAGAGCACTGAGTCACAGACAGTGACTGAAAAAGACCAGACCTTGAGTGTGGCAGGGCTAGTGGCCAGTGCAGTGTCCAGATCCAATGAGGAGGGCAACAGGGCCACTGTCAGTGAAGGGCCACAGCAGCAGGGGAACGTCACCAGTATACTGGATCTAGAAGTACTCAGGCTGCAAACTGAGTTGCACAGAATGGAGCTGGGGTTCCAGAGGGAGAGGGACCATGAACAATGGAAGGCAGACCATGAGGACCGTGAGCACCAGTGAGCTGCAGAGGAGAAGAGGGAGCAAGAACGCTGAGAGGCGGAGCAAGAATGCAGAGAAGCAGAGTGGGGACAGCAGGAGGCTGACCATGAGGAGCATGTGCACCAGAGTCAACGTGAACTGGAGAAGATACGGCTCCAACCACCAGCACCAGAGCAGGTAAGTGGCTTGGGTTTAACTGGGACTACAGGACTGTTTTACAAATTGAATTCCAAATTGATAGCCGAGTTTTAAGAGGGGAAGGATATGGATGCCTTTTTAAATTATTTTGAAAAAGTTTGTGCTCAGGCTAAAATTCCTAGGGAATCCTGTAACTTCCAGCTATCCCTGCTACTTATCGGGAAAGCTTGGGATGCATTGGGTCAAATAGATGATGAGGACAGTGATGATTACAGCAAACTTAAAGCTGCACTGTTAAAGAAATTTGAATTAACTGCTGAATCATACAGAGCTAAAATCTGTAAGCTCAGGAGAAGCCCTGACATGAGCTACGAGGAGCTAGCCACAAAACAATGTCAGCTTTTAAAACATTGGTGGGAAGGAATTGAAGCAAACTTTGTTGACAAAATTGAAAATGTTATTCCGTTAGTACAGTTTTATTAGGCATGCTCAGCTGAGCTAAAAACCTGGCTGGAGGACCAAGATCACAAAACAGTGCAAGAGGCTGCTGAACTCTCGGACCACTATGCCAAGAGCAGACCTGCTCTGAGAGTGAATGGGGTGGGCATGGCAGCGCAGAAAGGTAAAGGTGTGCCTTCAGGGCAGCTAAAACCCTCACTACCTCCACCCAAACCAGTTAGCCCCAGGTTTCAGAGAAAAGATTTCTCTGAGAAAATAAATGAATGTTGGTTGTGTAAAGAAACTGGACATATTGCCAGACAGTGTCCCAAAAAGGCGAGCAATACACAACCAGGTGCTAGGTAAGAAATGGGTTGTTTGTGTGTCCCTGGAAGCATGCCAGTGAACATGAGAGAACACATGCACCCAGACATGGTGAATAATGTACAGACGCAAGGGTTAAGGGACACGGGGCATCCCTGACATTGGTAAAAGGGGACCTAGTACAGCCAAGTCAGCTGATACCCAATAAATAGAAACATAGAAACATAGACTTTGACAGCAGATAAGGACCGCTTGGCCCACCTAGTCTGCCCATTTCCCTACCTAGAGGATAATCTGCAGATCCTATTTAACCAACAGCCTATTTCTTCCTATCCCCCACAAAAATTGCCTTATGTCTGTCCCATGCATTCTTGAATTCTCCCACAGTTTTAGACCCTACAACCTTCTCAGGAAGGCTTTTTCATGTGTCCACCACCCTCTCTGTGAAAAAATACTTCCTCACATTGCCCCTGAGCCTTACCCCTCTATCTTCAAATTGTGTCCCCTTGTTCTTGCACATCTCTTTTTCTGAAAGATGTTACCCTCTTGGAGTTTGTTGATTCCACTAAGGTACTTAAAAGTTTCTATCATGTCCCCCTCTCCCTCCTTTCCTCAAGGGTATACATATTAAGCTCCTTTAGTCTCTCCTCATATGGCTTCTCTTGCAGACCCTGCACCATATGAGGAGAGACTAAAGGAGCTTAATATGTATACCCTTGAGGAAAAGAGGGAGAAGGGGAACTTGATATAAACATTTAAGTATGTCACTGTACAGGACTTTACTGGTGAAGAGAAAACATTGACCCTCACTAGTGTTCTCCTAGACTGGGGTGAAATAGAGGGAACTGTGCAACAAGTGGCTGTAGCCAAAGGTGTGCAGTTACCCATAGCCAAGTGACAAGAGAACACTGTAGTTCCCTGAACCCCACAGAAGCCATTGTGGAAACCACTGAGAGGCTGGTTACCCAGCCTGTGTCTCCAGATTGGGAGATTAAGGAAAAGGGGGTAGAAATTTCCCCAATAGCAGTTAACCACACAGCTACAGAGGGTTACTCCAATGAGGGAGGGATGACTCATTGTAAGTGGGTTGGGATTGACAGTAATCCTGAGTGCCCTGACGCTAGTGCTAGTGACCCTAGTTTAGTGACTGAAGGGGACCTGTCCCATGCCTTGGGAATATGTGAGGGGTTTGCAGCTGCTCAGAGAACTGACCCTAGTCTGGAGAAGCTGAGGGCTTGGGCAGACTCTGATGGGGCACAGGGAGGTGATGGCAGACATAAGGTTTATTGGAAAAATGGACTGATGTATACTCAGTCTGTGCAGACAGAGGAAGGGGTGCTAGGCAGACAGCTTGTCATTCCCCAGGGGTATCGTGGGCAGTTGCTCAAGATTGCACATGATATTCCCTTGTCTGGTCATCTGGGAATCATGCACACTATGCAGTGGTTAGTTCAGAATTTCTATTGGCCTAACTTCACCCAGCAGGTGAGGGAGTATTGCAGGTCTTGTCACCGGTGCCAAGAAATAGGAAAGGCGGGCAAGAAAACCCAAGCCACCCTGATTCCATTGCCCATAGTGGAGGAGCCATTCTAGAGGGTAGGAATGGATATTGTGGGGCCTTTAAATACCCCCAGCTCCTCAGAGAAGAGATTCATCCTGATTGTGGTGGATTATGCCACCTGGTACCCAGAAGCAATCGTCCTATTCTCACTGAAGATAGACAAAGTGGCAGATGCTTTACTTGGGATTTTCTCCCATGTTGGGTTTCTGCAGGAGGTTATAACCGATCTAGGGGGTTTCCTAATGTCAGATCTGATGAGATGTTAATGGGAGAAGTGTGGGGTGATGCAGAGATGCATGACACCATTTCACCCATGAGCCAATGGGCTTGTGGAAAGATTCAATGGTACCCTGAAGACAATGCTCTGGATATTTGCTGAACAACATGGGAGGGACTGGGAGAAATACCTTCCCCACTTGTTGTTTGCATACAGGGAGGTTCCCCAAGAGTCAACAGGATTTTCCCCCTTCTAACTCTTATATGGAAGCTAGGTACGTGGGCCCCTAAACTTCATCTGGGAGGACTGGGAAGGCAAGCATGCCACTCAGGGAACTCCCATGGTGGATTACATCCTTAAGTTTAGGGAAAGGCTGAAGGAACTTATGGGGACAGCCCAGAGCAACCTGGCAGCTGCCCAACAGAAACAAAAAGTGTGGTACAACTGCAGAGCCAGAGCTCACTCATACATGGTGGATCAGGAAGTCATAGTCCTTATTCTGGTCCAGAAAGGCAAGCTGCAGGCTGAGTGGGCAGGACCATACAAAGTGGTTAGGAAGGTAAATGACGGGAACTATATTATCAAATTATCTGACCAAAGACAGACAGAAAGGATGTACCATGTCAACATGATGAAGCCATATACAAATAGGGCTGACATAGTGTTTGTAGTGTGTAGTCCTGGGGAGGAGATGGACGAAGGAGACCCCCTTCTGGACTTGCTGGAAGAAAGCAAGTGGGAGTCCTCTGTGGAGGCAGTAAAATTGTTTCCCCAGCCGGCCCCAGACCAGATCCAGGAAGTAAGGGAGGTTTTAGCAGACTTTGCCCCATTGTTTAGCGCCAAGCCTGGACTAACCCCCTTAGCGACGCATGAGGTAGAGACAGGGACACAGACTCTCATACGGTGGACAGCTTATCAGGTGTCAGAGACTGTCCTAAAGGACATTGGAAGGGAGGTGGAGGAGATGCTGGATTTAGGGGTAATCCAGAGATCCCACAGCCCCTGAGCCTCACCCGTAGTCCTTGAGCCTAAACTAGAAGGCTCTACTCATTTCTGTGTGGACTATCATGGACTGAATGCAGTCATGAAGTCAGACGCCCACCCGATGCCCCGGATGGATGAACTCCTAGAAAAGTTGGGAGGGGTGGCCTACCTTACAATGATTGACCTGACCAAGGGGCATTGGCAGGTAGAGCTGATGAACAGATCTAGGGACAGGTCAGCCTTCATCACCACGATAGGCTTATTTGGATTCAGAAGAATGCCTTTCAGAATGAAGAATGCCCCGGACACTTTCCAAAGGTTGGTGAACCAGGTGTTAAATGGTGCTGAGGAGTACACCATGGCATACCTGAATGACATTGCCATCTTTAGTACCAGCTGGGAAGAACACCTATCCCAACTTAGGGAAGTGCTGGGCAGGATACAGAGGGCTGGGCTCACTGTCAAAGCTGGGAAGTGCCAGGTGGCCATGAGAGAAGTAGCCTACCTCTGGCATGTGGTAGGCCGAGGACAGTTCTGCCCTAACCAAATAAAGATAGAGGTAATCCAGGAATGGCCCAGACCAGAAATGCAGAAGCAGGTCAAGAGTTTTCTTTGGACAGCAGGGTACTATAGAAAATCTGTACCCAATTACAGTGCCCTGGCTGCTCCTCTATCTGACCTGGTAAAAATAGGATGCCAAAGAAAATTACCTGGGGACCAACCTTTGAAGAAGCCTTTTCCAGATTGAAGGAGGCACTGTGCAGTGCTCCTGTTTTGACAAGTCCTGACTATAGCAAACCCTTTATAGTTCAGATGGACGCCTCAGACGTGGGTATTGAGGCAGTACTGAGTCAGACATTCAGCAAGGGAAAGATCATTCTGTAGCATATCTGAGTAAGAAGTTACTTCCCAGGGAGCAGGCATACTCAACTGTGGAAAATGAGTGCTTTGCCATAGTGTGAGCCCTAAAGAAGTTAAAGCCATACTTGTATGGGCAGCATTTTGTGCTACATACTGACCACAACCCCCTGGTTTGGCTGTCACAGATGGTAAAAAACAATGGTAGATTGCTATGATGGAGTCTTGCTTTGCAAGGGTATGATATGACAATATTACATAGGGCTGGAGTCAAAAATCAGAACACAGATGGGCTGTCTCATGTCTACGTGAAGTGAACTGATTTGGGAAGCTCATCCCATGCAGGGAACAGAGCCTCCAAATTCAGTCTAGGTGGGGAGGAATTGTGACACTTGGACAGCTGGTTCTGATCGCTGTATGATTTTTGTAATATAAAAATGTGTTATTGAATGTCTCTCATGAGAGATGCTGAGACAGCCTGTGGGATGACCACCCCCCAGGTTTTAGCTACAAGGTGTTACCTGGAAGGCCAGGAGATAATTACAGGCTAGAAGAGACCTAAATTTGGATCTCCTGTTTATCTAGCTTAAGAGTAGCTTGCCAGCTGCTAGGATGGGAAATCATAAACTTTTATAACGTTTAGAGGAAGAGAGCAGGTTATGATGCTTAATTTCGAAGTCATAAAAGATTCTTTGATGTGTCCTGGGAAGAAGAGCTACTTGAGATCAAAGAGGGGATGTTATTTAAAGACTGTCATCATTTGTGAAATGAGTTTTGCTGAAATGTCACTTAATTAATTTACATCCTGATTGATAAGACATCCTGGGTGTATCATTTTTTATATTCTGACAGGGAGGAGCTAGGTGACATCATGCAAAGAGGTTGGCAAAGACAGTTTTAAAACAGTATTCTGTTGTCCACTAAGAGACACACATGTTTGGACTCTGAGAAAAGCAACATCAGGTACTGTTAGGAGATAAGTATACATTAGAAAAGACAATTCTGAGTGTACTGTGGTAGGAGACTTTAATGTATTTAAAACATTATTTTAAGTGATTGTATGTTTTTGTGGTATATGGTTCTGTGTTTTACATTTTATATTTTTATCTATTTTAAGTAAACCTCTATTTTTAGAGACTACCTGGTGTGTCTTTGAAATTTTTGCTTTGACAAGGGACGCATATATGGTTAAAGCTGACACTGTACAAAGCTTACTGGTTTTACCAAACTGGGAAAAGGTAAGAGTTTATTCTGAGGTCTTTCATAGAGTTTTTAAGGGTTCATTTTTTCACCTGGTTAGGTGTCCATAGGTGAAAGATATCTGGCCCCCCGGAAGAGCAGAATTATCTGAGCTTGTACATTGGGTATGCTAGCAAGAGGTTCACAATTTGAATCCCTCCAGAACTTGAGACCAAAGTATGATTCAAACCCACAAAACAGACAGGAGGGTTATCCTGTTCTATTAACTGTTCACAATACTGCGCTCGGAGGTTGGCACTGTGGGAGCAGAGGGCCTGACCTGCTGAGTGGGGTTGTGACAAAGGTAATCAGAATGCTGGTGTGCATCATGAGGGTTACTACCCCTAGGAGAGGGTTTATCATGCTCCTGTCTAGGTCCCTTGTGAGGCCACACTTACAGCACTGCATGCAGTACTGGTGGCATTACTTGAAAAAACATCAAGCTACTGAATGTGGTTCAGTGACTGGCAACAAAAATTATCCTGTCATTGGGACATAAACTTTATGTGGAGAGGCTGAGAGAGCTATACATGTATTCCCTGGAGAAGAGAAGGGAGAGAGGGAATATGATTCAGATCTTGAAGTACCTGAGGGGTATGAACAGAGTAAGTATGGGATGTATTTTGCAATTAAAATGTGGAATGAAAACCAGGGGGCACAGTCTGAAGCTGTAAGGATGCAGATTTAGGAGGTAAGTGAGGAAGCACTGTTTCTCTCAAAGGGTAGTGGCACACTGGAATGCACTGCCTGTGTAGGTGTTGATATCACTGTGCACAGTGGTCAGTTTTAAAAGGGGTTGGGACAGGATCAGAGGGATGGTTCAAACCAAGGGGGTGCAGTGGGTGGGTGTGTGTGAAGAAAAAATGGTTAACATCAATAGGTGGGGGTGAGGTAAGGGTATGATGGGGAGCTGTAGTGTAAAACAATTAAATGCTGCACACTCCAGCACATGAGATGGAGTATTAGACCCGTATCTACTGGTAATCTCATATGTGCACAATACTTTCACCTGCTTCAGAGGAAGTAATTGCTCTGTGATATCATCCTGTGCATCTCATTGTGATCCTTGTCATATCTGTCTTACTGTAGGTTATTTTGTGTTTGTGATGGATGTTCTCATCCAATCTTCATTCCAGAAGATGTTACGTGTTAGCAAGGATGGTATGATGCAAACCACTGTTGTCAACCAGTCATCTGACAACACTGCAAAAATAATGAAAGACAAGCTGCATAATTTAATGCAGGATGGGAAAGGATGTTTTTCAAGACAGGTTAAGAGACTTGACATCATATATTTTAAAGAAATACAAAATTACACATGTCCCCACAATGCAAAGCATCATGGGCTGCATATGCAAATCACCAGCCCATGATGCTTTGCATTGTGGGGATATGTGTAATTTTGTATTTCTTTGAAACTTGGCTTCCCAGCCAAATGACCTTTGGGGTAACCATTTCATCGGTGCTTGCACATAGAGGTTCTTTGTCTTTATCATATATTTTATGTGTAAATGTTATAGGAAGCCATGTGGATCATCAAGTGGTGACCCAAGATACCCGAGAGCAAATGCCTGTGTTGCTTATGTCTCCTTCCCAGTATTAAGAGAGGTGAGTTACATGGTCATGATTATCAGGGAAAAATGGAGTCATACTGGCCATGACATTTCTAACATTCTTGAAAGACGAGTTAATGCTGTTGACTAATCTCTGTTGAATCTCATGGAGGTTTGGCTTGCCTTAAACATGAGTAACAGCAAAATCCTTTTCATACTGCAGAGCGGTCTGAAATGAATGGCCATCATGATGTGCATGATCGGCGCTATTACCTAACTCCTGGTGATATTACAGGAATGCGACAGAAATGGAATATTTCTAAAAGACTTGACCCTAACGATGCAGCAAGTGTGCATAAACTTGTCCATTCTGCACTTAAGAAAGGATGTTGTCTTATATGGGCAGGCTGGGTGGGCCAAGCGGTCTTTATCTGCCGTCAAAGTCTATGTTTCTATGTTTCTTGTCAAAGGTTAATGGAGATCCCCTTCTGTTGCGCCTGCAGTCTTCCTGGCAGAGGAGGCAGTTGGAACAGTGTGGTCAAAATCCAGTTTTTGTTGATGCCACATATGGTGACATAACTGTTTATGTCTATGCATCATATACCATGCTGATATGCAATGAACATGGCCATGTGTTCCTGTAGCATTCTTTGTCACAAGATCTGAAAAGCAAGAGCAATTGCTGAAGGCCATCCAGTCGCTTAATTTAAGAATACCCAATTTCTACCCGAGGTATTCTGAATACATGGCTGTTTTCTTACATACTTATTGTAGTCACATTCTGCCCTGTGACTGAAAATATTCACTTATGGGAGTGCTTAAGCCCAAGGTTCAATCTGGGGAATAGCTCCTCCCACAAACTCTACTTAAGCCCACCACTCACACACCTCCTTGCTTAGGGTATTTTTATGTGCGCTTGAAATGGGTGCCATGTCATGCCCCACCAGGCTCTGTTCTGTGTTCAGGTGTTGGTGTGCACAACACCTGTCACCATCCAGCCCTGTCTGACCACAGTGTGCTGCTGATATATGGTAAGCCACCTGTGTGTTGTACATGGTGGTGTGGGTAGCTCTAAGTGGTGTACCGGGGGGCCAGACACAACCCTCACAGTGGTGTGGTATACCACATATGTCCCTGTGTGGCAACCCTGGTCACAGTGCATGGCAGACAACACTGGTGCCTGTGTGCTGCTGTGTCCACTCTGGGTGTCACTTGCCTGTGTGGCAGGACGGGCACATCTTTAACACACATGCATGGCTCCCATGTTCATGCTCACGTGTAGACACCGCTGACACATATCACTAACCATGATATCCTTTTTCTCTCTCTCTCAACCCCATCACACCTCACGGGTGCTGCAGGGTCCAGGGGACACTCGGACACCCTGGTGGAGGTTAAGCCCAGACCATCACTCAGTGCTGTAGACAGGGCTGTGGTGCAGGCTGTGCTCAGAACATCACACACCTCTGCAGCCCTTGCCGTGGTGGAGGATGTGGCTGGCCCATCTGACACCTCTGCTGCCAGTGCCAGTACTGGTGGTCAGGGTAAAATGCCCTGGCTTTTGACCATTCTGGGTCTTGCTGATGAGGACCCTGTGGCTGGGGATCAACATCGCAGACAAACTTCTGGTGCTGGCCTCTTGCATGGAGGGAACATATCATGATATTGATGATGCCACACAAATATGGGAGGATACAGACAACATCAGCTTGTCTGCAGTTCATGTGGCCTGCAGAAGTGGCACCATGCAGTGTTGGCAGTCCTGTTGCCCTATTTACCCCCACTGGCCTACCACAATTGCCTCCATGGCAGATGTTGGTGGCCATGTGTTGGGTGTTGCTGTTGGGCCAGGGACTGCTGCCATTGTCCAGCAGGGTGCTGTGGAGCAACAGCAGGGAACCCATGTTGTGGTTGATCCTGGGGACAGTGTAGTTGCCCATGCCTAGTCTCCACCCAGACAGTGGACTGCTGTGTGGCATCCACAAACAGTGGATGTGGCACAGCAGGCCAGAACCCCACCTGCACATTAGTACTGACCCCTTGTTGATTCCCATGCTGAAGGGGTGGAGGAGTATGCACACATCCTGAGAGACACCGTGGAGGGGAAGGCATCCCTCAAGGCACAGCTCAGGGGCATTCAGACACAGTAAGTCCTGGAGCATGAGTCTGCATCTGCGTGGCACACTCAGAAGCCTCATGCAGGTGGGCATGACCACTGAATTGGAGAGGATGGCACTGGCATGAGAGGTGATTAGTGCTAACCTTGCGCCATGTGGATGCCATGGTACCAGCTGCACTCCAAGAAGTGTCTCATGCACCCTCAGCTCATAGCATCAGGTGAACCCACTGCTGTTGACACTGTCACCACTCATCTCCATCCCTGATGCCCCTGGATCAAACCTGGACCTCAGGAATGACACACCCAAGAACACCCATTCACAGTTTCACTTCAATATCCCTCCAGGTGTGGTGTACTCCACCACTATGGCTGGTGGTGCTAACTCTGCAAAACCCAGGTGACCGAGTAGCTGCCCTCCTGTCTGTAATGGCTATGGGGGCACCCACTGAGGCATGGATGACATGCCCCCATGGCTGCTGTAGCCTGCACCCATTGCAGCCCACAAACCAGGCTGGCAGTGCCCGGAGCCACGTGCTGTGGCACGCATCTGTCCTGAGACAACGCCTATGTGGGACATCTGAGCAGTGCACTGAGCATGGTAGGGGCCACCGGTGTTGTGCTATGTGGCATGGGCATGATGAGTGTGGCTCCGAGTCCACTGTGCATGTGTGCTGGTGGCTGACCCCTGATCCCTGCCATTCCCCACAATAGCACTGTGTCCCTCCATCCATGTCAGATCTGCTGTGTGCATCTGTGCATGTCTGTCACAACTCTCCAGTGTGCTCTGCACCTGCTGTGTGGTGGTCACCTGTTCATGTGTGTGTCTTTCCCCACTCCTGACTGTTTTGTGTGTGTGGTTGTATGTGTGGCTGCCCTGTGTTGTCCTCCTGTGCTACTCACCTTTGGTCTCTGAAATGCTCCTCTACTATGGTGTCCCTGTGTCACCAGAACCTAGCAGCCAGGCGTGGGTCCCTCCGCTCCAGGGACGTCTGCCCACCCTGGGGTTCCTCCTTCTCCTCTTTGTCCCCTGAACTGTTGCCTTTCTCAGCCTGTACAGGTATTCCATGGTCAATGGCCATGTTGTGTAGCATACAACAGGCCAGGAATATGCCACAGGCCTTTTCTGGGCTGTACTGTAGGGCTCCACGAGACCTGTCCAGGCACCTGAAGTGCATCTTCAGCATGCCAAACATACGCTGTATGACAGTGTGTGTAGCGGTGTGTGCCACATTGTACCACTCCTGGATCTGGGTGCCAGGCCTACGGTAGGGGTGAGCCGTCATGCGCAGAGGGGGTATGCAGCATTACCTTTTGGGGGATAAAGCAGTCTGTTAGTCTCACATATGTATCTGCATTGGGATCCACTGCCCCCCCACATTGCACATCTCTGCTGCCACAGCCTGTCCACCTCCATACCTGTAGCCCGCCACACAGTGCTACCCTGTACCACCACAGTGGGACACCACATCTCTGATGCACTCACTGCCTGGCATGTTCTGGCTGCCA
Source organism: Neoceratodus forsteri (assembly GCA_016271365.2). Taxonomy (NCBI): domain Eukaryota; kingdom Metazoa; phylum Chordata; order Ceratodontiformes; family Ceratodontidae; genus Neoceratodus; species Neoceratodus forsteri. The sequence goes on from CM057454.1 coordinate 1,238,870,059, forward strand.
TCTCCTGCCCTGCACCTACCCATTACCACTTTTGGGGATGCCTGCTCCTGTCCTGTCCAGCCATGGTTACATTCTATTATCCTGTGGTTGCCCATGCCTCTGAGGGCATGTGCTGCCTTCCACCATGCCGCACATGCATGCTATGCCTCATCCCTACACTGCCCATGCTATCCCCCTGTTTGTGTGCCCCTTCCTGACTGCTTGCCCAATTCCACCGTCCCGCATGGGTGTTTGTCCTTATGTAGTCCTTGTCACTGCCCCCACACCTAAACATGTCCTCCTGACATACGTTGTGCCACCGTATGTGTTGTGTGGGCATGTATTCATGCCCCACTCACCCACTAGGTGGCCGCTAGGGATGTCCCCACTCTCAAACCAGTGGCACAGGTCTGACTGATGCCATATGAAGGTGTCATGTGTACCCCAGGGTGTGTGGCACTGGCATTGCTGATGTATCCTGTGGGATTGCACACCACCTGGCAGTTTATGGAATGAAACTCCTTGCGGTACATGTAGGGTATCACCTCATCACCAGGTGGTGCACGGATTGTCACATGAGTGCAGTCAATGGCCTCTATTGTGCCTGGCATGCATGTCACCCTGTGAAATTGCTGCATGGCTTCTGTCTTCTCTTCCTGTGTGCTTGGGAATTGGATGAACTCTGATGTATGTGGAAGCAGTGCAGTGAGGAACTGGGTGAGGAGATGGGACATGGACAATTGCAAAATGCCAGTGGTGTCACCAGTTGGCTTCTGGAATGAACCTATGACAAGCAGGCACATTGCACCTTGGTCTCCACTGCTATGGCATGACCCCTTCCGGTGGGTGCCTATAGTTCATCATGGCACAGCTCACAGAGTTATCTCAGAACTTCCCTTTTCAGACAGTGTCAGCCCACATTTTCTGTTTCTGTCAGCTTTTCGAACATAACTCTGGCATGGTACAACCTCAGAGCAGGCCACCTACAGTTCCTTCCACTGCCATGTCGCTGGTCTGCCCATCTCCTCAGCCCCCTCAATATGCCCACCATCATGAAGGGGCCCCATCCATCTTTTTGGCCTCTCTGCTGCTGCTGTCATACTGGCTGCCTGCTGGGGCTTGCACTTAAGTCTACTCTTTTTGTGTTTGTCTCTTTTGTACACAACTGGGTGATTGCACTGTAGATGTGCCTTCATTGTGCATTGTGAATGGGGATGCGCCATTTATGCAACTCCACGCCCCCTCCAGTAGCACCACATATCATTATTATTAGTCTTAGGTGCACCTGGGATGGCATGGCCCATCTGGGATGCACCGGCACTTCCCTGCCCTATGTGGATCACAGTTGGGCACATTTCAGAGTTATGCTGGCACATCTCAGCCGTGCTAGGTACATCTCTTTTGTGAATCCCCCATAATGTGCAACAGAGCCACACTATAATAGAGGTCTGCAGGCCACATCTTGTGTCCTTTGTAAGAGTAGCACACACATATATCTATATGTGATATGATATAAGCAATTTATTTGTTTGTAACTTACTGCTGACTTATGTGGAAAAACTTATTTATTTATTTATGTATTTGTTAACCAGGCAAATACACTGGTCCAGTAGACCTTTTTCATGCATGACCCAGGCCATCAAGACGATTTTACACTATACCGACATAAAGTGTACAGACAAGTACTAATTATCAACCTTCAACATTTAACCCCGTAGAGAAAAAAGAGAAGTTAGAGCATTCCAACCCCATCAGACAGTTCCACACAATGCAATACTTATTTCTGTTGACAGACTGTCTTCCGTCATACTACAACAGTAGTGACTTTTACCAGAGAGGAGTACCTTAAAACCCCTTTACATAGGGAGCTGTCAAAAGACATTCTAGTGCTTAATTGGTATTAAGTGTATTAGAGTGGACTAGCATTTGCAGTCTGCATTAGCCATTAGGATCTTCTGGAAGTGCAGTTTAAAGGCGGAAGGGGATTTTAGGGACTGAAGCTCAGCTGGTAGAGAGTTCCAGAATCCAGGTGCATCACTGGAAAATGCTCTTTGCCCCATTTATGTAGTTATTTTGGGGCATTTGAGAGCAAGGCACGAGGAAAACCTGAGCTGTTTGGAGATCTGTTTCTTGGTAAGCATGCCCAAGAGCGAAGACCCTACCCCAATGCAGAGTACCTTACAGATGAAGGTCCTATACAAGAGATCCCTGTGAGTTTGAGGGGGTAGCCATCCTAACTATTATCTTTGTAAGATAACATTCACCATGCTGGAGATGCTCGCAAACTGTCCAATTACTGTATATACTTAACAATGTATGTAGGTTTTGTAACCACAGCAGCTAGTACTCTTATCTGTAGTATATAGAATGATGCAAGTGCCTTTTCTAACTGAGTTCTTTCTTTGTCTGGACAGGCTGTGATCTCTATGGGCTCCCACTTGGTAAACTGTAATTTACTGTTGTCTTATAAAAAATCAGTAATAAATGTTATTACTCTATCACATGTCCCTGATCGTGATTCACAATTTGGTCAGAACGCTGCAGAGTATGAGGGTATCATCAACAGATAGCACACTCACAATCAGAGCTACAGTATGTAGTAGTGTCATTGCAGGAAAGACCACGCTACTATCTGAAGCATAAACGAGCATGTGCGCAAGCATCTTTCTGTTCCTGTGAAGCCATGTGTGTGAACGCTAGAAGTCTAGGAAATAAGATTCTGGACATAGAGGCCATCATGGCAGAGGCCGACTTGGATATTGTCACCATTACTGAGTTATGGTGAACTGAAAAACAAGATTTGGACATGGCCGTACCAGGTTATTTTTCTTTTAGGAAGGACAGGATGGGAAAGATAGAAGGGAATGCTGTGCTTTATGTAAGGGAAGGGGGCATAAAAATGAAAGAGATATCAAGAATATGAGGAGCACAGTTACTGTGGGTCACCTTAGAGATGAGGAATGGAGTCTGTTTGCACTGGCAAGATCTATAGACCTCCAGCACAGGGGGAAGCATTAGATGAGGTACTGGGGGATGCCATTGGCTAGATGGCAGAAGCAGGGGAGGTGCTGCTGGTGGGGGAATTCAATCAGCTGGATGTAGATTGGAACCTCTCCGTTGTTGCTTCAGACAGAAGCAGGGACATCCTGGACTCTCTGAGGGGGAGCATTCCTAAGACAACTATGCCCACTTCTACAGCATTCTGCAGTATGCTGCAGCAGAGTTACTGCAGTAAACAATGTGATTTCAATGGGAGTTAATCCCTTTTGTCACAAAGAAAAATTTGACACCGCCAGAATGAAGTGAATGTCACAGTTTCCTGCGTGACAAAAGGGACTAATTGCCATTGAAATTACATTGTTTTCCACAGTAACTCTGCTGCAGCATGCTGCACAGTGCTGTACAATACTGTAGAATTGGGTTTCATCCTGTCAAGCTTCACTGTAGTCAGTGAACCATCTTGTGATTAGGCAGTACTGAACTTAGTACTCATGGACAAGGACAGTGTTATAGACATGAAGATTGAAGGCTACCTGGAGAACAGTGATCACTGTACAGTGTGAGTCAGTGTAAGGATGGCTGCAGAATCTAACCGCACAAAGGGAAAAGACCCTGGAATTTAGGAGGACAGGTTTTAAAAAGATTAGTGAACGCCTCAGGGGTGACCTGGCGTGTATGATGACCTGGTGGGGTGGAGGAACAGTGGACAAAGCTGAAAAGGGCCATAGTAAAGGCAACAAACCTCTGCATAAAGCAAGTGAGCAAAAGCATGAGGAAAAGTGACTGCTATGGTTCTCAAAAGAGGCAGAAAAGGTAGGAGCTAAGATGGTAGCATTCAGAAAGTATAAGGAGATGCAGAGGCAGGAGGATAGGGAGATATATCAGGGGAAACTGAGGGAAGCAAGGAGACATTTAAGGAGCAAAAAGGTGCAAACTGAAGAGAGACTAGCCCAGGAGGAGGTAACAAAAGGAGAAATGGTATTTTTTTTGTTATGTAAACAAAAACAGGATGATCGGGGTGGACTGTAAGGTTAAAAAGGGAAGGGGAGGCTCCATCGGTGCAGAGGCAGGGCATCCATCTATGATGCTGATGACCCAGGTTAGGAAACAAACTTGGGACATCAGATGGCGGCTGCGGGAGAAGGATTGAGCAACCCAGGGATTACTTCCTCCTCTGGGGGGTGGGGGTTGTGTGTCAGGCACACTATGAACCCCTGTTGGAGACCAGGGGAGTCACACACTGCTGCCACTGTATCAATTGGGGGGGGGCGGTGGACACAGCCATCACCGCATGTCCCTGCCCCTGATACAGCATACAGACATGCTGGCCCAAAAGCATGAAGCTCTGCTTCACCACCTCCACTGCCTACTATGTCCACCAGGTAGGGCTTCGCTCCCGGGGCCCCATCCTGGAAAATAAGCCAGGGCAAGCTACCATTGACCTTATGGAGAGACACCAGCCCTGGAGCTCCACCCAGGGGGTAAGCCTGGGCATGGGGAGGCAGCAGGAGTGGAAGCTGAGCCTCTGCGGGGGGGATTGGGGGTGAAATAAAGAATTAAAAAAAATGGAAGGGGGATTTGTGAAGAGACGGACCAAGAAAATGCAGATATCCTGAACAAAATGCTTTTTCTCAGTGTTCACAGAGGAAAGAGATAGAGGCTATAGAAAGTAACAGCAGCATTGGGGGAAGGGAGGTTTGACCCTAGTCCATTCTTGGGGGAAAGAGTCCTGAAGGGACTCGCAAATCAGAAAGTGGGCAGAGCAGTTGGGCCAGATTGGGGTGTGCCCAAAGGGTATTGAGGCAGTTAAGGTACATACTGGCTGCACCTCTGACTGTCCTATGTTGCAACTTATTGGAAACATGAGTGGTTCGAGACAACTGGAGGAGAGCAGGTATAGTCCCACTTTACAAATGTAGTAGCAAGGAGGAGGCTGGCAATTATAGGCCAGTCAGCCTGAGTTCAGCAGTGGGAACATTATTGGAATCACTGCCAAAGGAAGGATTGTGATCCAGTGGATTGCAAGATTTGAGGCAGCATGGATTGGGGGTGCATGTCAAATGAACCTGCTCGGTTTCTTTGAATCGGTGACCAATGAACTAGATCAGGGTTGAGCAGCTGTCATAGCCTACCTGGATTTCAGTAAGGCTTTCAACATCGCTCAATATAGGAGACTAGTAATCATCTTAGGAGTGGATACAAAGGTGAAAAACTGCATAAGAAAGTAGTTATGGGACAGGTGGTGGGGGAGTGGTGGCAAACAGAGTTCACTCAGAGGAAAGGAGGGTAACCAACAGGATGCCCCAGGGATCAGTGCTAGGTCAAGTCCTCTTTAATGTATTTATAAGTGACATATCAGAGAAGCTGCAAGGGAAGGTCTGCCTCTTTGCAGATTACACCAAACTCTGTAATAGGGTGGACACTCCAGGAGTGTGTGTGCGGAAAGGATGTACAGTGACCCGAGAAAATCTGAGGAGTGGTAGGGTATGTCAGCTAGGATTCGGTCCAAAAAAAGTGCATAATAATGCACTTGGAACTCAGAAACCCAGGGTCAAAGTATATAATTGGGTGTGGGTGGTGTGCTACTGACTACCACCAAGCAGGAAAGAGACTTGCTAGTAATCACATCTGAGTATCTAAAGGGGTCCAAGCTGTACAACAAGGCACTTGGGAGTGCTAGTGGGATGCTGGTGTTCATAGAGATTGGTATTACCAGAAGGTGTTGTTGATTCTGTATATGTAACAGCTCTTTGACTCACCTGGGCTGCTTCAGGGCCCCCAGGGTAACACTGTACCCAGCTCCACAGGGGCCAGCCTGGGTTCCACAGGGGTCAGCAAGTATGGTGTGTTGCCTCCACATGAGGTAAGTGGCATGGGATACCTGTGGACAAAGAACAGTTTACCACCCCCAGGAAAATATGTAAGCTGCCCCCCAGAACACTTTCCTACACAATAACAATCCCCCACACTCAAACACCCTGTTGCAATAAGTCTCAGCAACAGTAGTTAAAATGCAAACAAGAAGATTATTTATTTGGGGAGAGGAAAAAAGGAAAAAAAATGAACACTGCAACAATTCTGAGACAATAATTCCTCACACTGTAACCCCTCCCCCCACCGCTGGGTACACCCAAAAAGGTCCCTATTCGTCGGGTACCTCACCATGGTGGTGATACAGGTCTGGGGTCTTTTGTCGGGGCACAAATAACTGTTAACCACTGTTAGCTCTTTGAATATCTGCCTGAGCACAACTTTGAAGGTGAAGCAGTCCAGCCTGGGACTTATCCCCTGTGCCCTAACTAGCTAGCTAGCTAATAAGACCCACCAAAGTCGGACCTTGGGGTACTCACAGTTCGGCAGTTCACACAGGGGTTTTCAGCAAGCTGAGAGTTGGTACTAACGGCAGTTGTACACCTTGGTGGTCTCTGGATGGTGGTGCACCACGTAGTCTTGGAGACTGAGGAAATGAAGACCAGTGCCCTTCACCTGCCTGGCCTTGCCAACTTTGCATGTGAGTCCTTGTCTTTGTAGACAGTTTTCACCAGGCAGGCCCGTCAATATCTTCCTCCTTCTTCAGTCTGGGGAAAATTAGACACTGTCCTCTAAACCCCTATGTGCACACCGTCACTTGCTGGGCACTTTCACAGTCTTTTAGCCCCAGCACTCTCCCTCAGTGTGTCTGTTCTAAGCTATGCTGGTCCTTTTCATAGTCACTTGCCTGAGCACTCACAGTTTCTCCCCTTGCCGGATTTTTTCACTAACCAAACAATTACTCCACTGAGCGGACACAGCAGCTCAATGTGCATCTGTAGTTTACAAGTCATTTCAGGTTCAAAAATACTGCCCAACACTTGGGTCCAACAGGGAGCAATTTGTAAACTCTCAGCAGCACAACTCAGTCTCTATTCCTCCTACACACAACTTGGTAATTCCTTTGAGAAATCTTGTGGTCAAACTCAGTGGAGTACAGGTGCAGTACATTGGGTGCAGGAGCCCACAGCCGTCTTTTTCTCACACATCTCATTTCAGATCTCTCGACGACCCTCTTTAGGCAGCAAAACCAGTCCTATTTATAGTTTCTGGCAGCTCCCCTTCTGGTTTGCTGCCGCTTTCCTTGGCAATCTTTCCCAGCAGCTCCCTGATTTTTGCAGTCCCATGAAGACTGCCATTATTGTGTACATTTTGGGACACTTATACCGAGCACCATAACTTCATCATTCAGCCCTTAACAGGGCAGAAAACATTTATCCCCTTAACTGGAGGCTGTCCGGTAATGATCCCTGGCTCAGCTGCCTGCCCTAAAGCTGTGGATACCCTTAGATTTTGACCATAGCTGAAACATTCAAATGGAGCCATGGCTTTCTTTAAATTTTCATCCTGTGTGGCCATGCATGCACAGTGGTATGTGGGCTGCCATCTTGTTTTCTTAATTACAAGTGGTCAATCCATTTTTTCCCTTCCCAGATTGACCAGAAGATCGCCATGCACCCGGAGGCTCTGAAGCACCAACCAGACCTTGGCTCCTCTTAAGATATGGTCGAGGAGCTGAAAAAGTCAGCAGCTACAGCCACAGGAGCTGGGAGGGAGTACTGGGCTCAAGTCCCACCAGGGACCACTTCAGGAACACTGGCAAGGGGTTGGTGAGCAGTAGCCCATACAGGTAAGCCCAATTGAGGGGTTTACCTAAGATCACTGGTAACATGTACCGTGTCTGGTTCTGGAGAACACATCACAAGAAGGACATAGACAGAGTGGAGGTGATCCTGAGGACGGCAACTAAAATGGTGCAGGTCTGCATCAGAAGCCCCATGAGGACAGACTAAAGGACCTAAACATGTATACCCTGGAAAAGAGGCGGGAATATGATAAAGACTTTTAAATATGTCACTGTGGTAAATAAGGTGCAGGAGGGAAGTAATTTTCAGAAAAAAAAAGTGCTCGAAAACAAGGGGTCATGCTACTGTAACCCCCAGGTGGCGCTATCCCAAGGGCTACTACCCCTGCCTGCGTAACTGCTAACAGGTTAAGAGACCTAGGTCTAATGGCGGCTGCCTCCACCCAGAGGTCTGGGTTAAGACAGTGTGGTATGACTTAGTCACAGCCCTCTGGGTCACTGCAACCCCCTTTCTTCCCACTAGTGGCCCACACAATATATCAGAAGTACCTTCACAATATACACTTACCCCCAGGACTGGTTCGATCAGGTTGACTCTGTGGACCACCTGTAAAACAAGATGATACAATGCAAAAGCCACAGTACAACACTTTAACATAAATGAATACCTCAGACAGTGTAACTTTGCTGAAACAAACAGATCTGATTTATTTAGGGGAATATAACAAGGACAGAGAAAAATCAGATTAATTAGTTTAGACACCTTAATAATCACAGTACTACGCGCATGTTCAGAGTCCCAAATTGTCACTTTCACTGGGTACCCAGGGTGGGGGGGCTAGCCAGGATCGGTGCAGCTGGATGGGGCCCTGTGATGGAAAAACACTTGCACAATACCCAATTGTAATCCGGAGCCGGATGGCTCAGTTCGTGAAGAAATGAAACAGCAACAAATAGATGACACACTTGCAATTTGATAAACAGATAGCAGGGAGCTACCCTGCTTTGTACACTTCGAAGCTGGAGGGTGGTAGATTCAGGAGAGATGTGAGAACATTCTTCTTCACAGAATGAGTGAATTCCTGGCACAGACTTCCAGTGGAGGTGGTGGGGGTGAAAACAGTGGTGGAGTTCAAGAATGCATAGAATAGGCATTAGGGTATCTTGAGAGAGAAAATGGGCCAGAGATAAGTAGGGCCTGTGGTGATACTGTAGTAAAAATGAGAAGACTAGGTGGGCCAAGCATCCTTACCTGCTGGCAAATCCTGTGTTTCTTTATTTCTCCTGTAGTTCAAGTCAGGGACATCATGCAACCAAATATTTTGGAGGGGCACAAAATCCAAACCATTCTAGGGGGTACGGGGACATGTTCCCCAAGGAAAATTGGAAAAATTGAGTCAAGTAGTGCATTCTGGTGACTTTTAGCAGGCCAGGAATCTGTTCCCCAACATGCTAAATGCCATCATAGTGATAGAGTAATGATACATTTTTAGCAATAAAAGTTACATTTTTATTACGAAATTACAAATAACTCAGAAAACTATGATCAGGCACGACAAAGACCATGATGGGCATACCAAGACAGAAAGATAAGGGGGTAGGAATAATTAGGTCAATACCACATGCCCACCAACAGGGCCTCCAAACTACTGCAAACAGAGCAAACAAGTCTTGCCAACAAAACTAAAACTGGTCAGGCGGGGGGCACATGCAGTCATTCAATGACCCATTTAGTGACACCCCACCTCCTACAGACTCTCCAAACAGATCAAGCCCAATAACAGACCATACTGAATATTAATCATAATACTCCTACTCCAGCTGCTGGGGGAGGGGGTTAACCCAGTCCAGCCCAAGTTAATAAGTAACACTCCATTCAAGAGCACACCACTTCCTGCAGGCTCTCCAAACATAGCAAGCATAATAAAAAAACATACTAATGAAGAATACTTGTAAAACTCCTGTTGCCTTTGGGGATAACCAACTCCAAGTAAAAAAACTTACATTCCATTTAAGAGCACACGACATCATGCAGGCTGTCAAAACAGAGCAATCGTAATAAAAATAAATGAATACCATTACTAACAGTCACCACTGACAAATGACTGTGGTAGTAACCCCAAACCCAAATTAGTGAACTACTCTTGCAGACCCCACAGAGACAGATGAATGACAATAAACATCACTGACTGACAACACATGGGTGGGGGGCTGGAGGACATGCCCTACCTCAGGCAGTCAATAACCACCCTTAACCTCTGAACCACAGCAAACTTTTCTTTTTTTTTTTTCAGAGATGGGGCTTATCTATACAAATTAGCAGGAGTCGCTTCTTACTTGAACCAAAGTGAAAGCTGCCTGAGTGTGGTGTTTGCACTGCCCTCTTTATGTTGACTCCAATACACACTAGACCTCCTGCAAAAGAGCAGCCACAGTTGCTGCAAGTCCCAGTGCCAGTGCCAGGAGCTTTCCCGGCAGGACAGCACACAGGCTGGAGTCACTGCCTTTCCTCAGCTCACCAAGCACAGAACTCCTCTGCTGTGGGTCGATGCCAGCTAGTTGAGTCGGTAGACACACTTCAACCCTGAATGATGCTTACCTTTTGCACATGATGCGGCCCAGGGAAAATAAAGTTTGGAGAATTTTGGTTAGTTTGTTCCTGAAAGCCCAGTGATCAGCTTTCAGGATCTGACTCTCAAGAAAAGCATGGCTTCTAGCCTAGGTGCTCACAGCAAGAAACTAGATGGAGAACAGCAAACCCACTGTGGCAAGGGTTTTGCTTATGTGTACCAATCTTAGAGTACCAGAGTGACGTCTAGGCACAAGAAATTACCAGTTATTTAGTTTCATAAATTCAATCAACCTCCTACCTTGTCTCTCCATAGGACTGCATTGCTGATCCATGATCCTGTCGCTCCTTTTCTGCGATGTCTGGGCCTGTGGTTTTCAGATTTTTTTGGTGGCGATTGTGCACTTTCAGCCCCAGCCCCCAATCTCCCTCTGCAAGGCAGCTAGCAACACCCCCTTAAAGCACAAACTCTCAGAAGCCCAGGTTTAAAGCTTGTTCACACTGCTGCCTCTATGTTTGAGAGGGAGACTCTCCCTCAGTCCCTCTCTCTGTCTTTCTCAGCAGCGCCTAAAAAATACTAACTTTTTTTCCTATGAGTAAGTACCTGGCAGATGGCTTGTTCCTCAGATTGTCTGACTCTGTCCTCTAAAGGGAGGGCATCTCAGAGGTAATGTGAGGAAGTATTTTTTCATGGAAAGGGTGGTGGATGCATGGAACAGTCTTCCTGAGGAGGTCATAGAGTCAAAAATAGTGTGGGAATTCAATAATGCATGGGACAGACAAAAGACAATTCTAATGGGGGATAGGAGGAAGCAGGCTGTTGGTTAAATAGGATCTGCAGCTTATCCATTAGGTGGGGAAATGGGCAGACTAGGTGGGCCAAGCGGTCCTTATCTGCCATCAAATTCTATGTTTCTGTTTCTCTTTGTGTGCACGGTGGCGATGGCGCCAGAAAATGCACAATTTGCTGTGCGGCATGTCATCCTCCCTGTGTCACTATGTGATTGGCTACTGAGCTGATGAGTTCCTTGACAGATTGACAGCACAAACTGGAGACGTGATTAGTAGAAGAAACTATGTAGAATGTCAGCACAGACTACCAATTACTTCTTACACTCAAGCCAGCTAGCATACATGGCATGCTTTTTTTGAAGTCAGACTCATAGATGCGTAAGCAGATCCCCACCCTCACCGCCAACGACTTAAAAAAAAAAAAACATACATTGTTTTGTGCATTGTGATTGTGGAAAATACAATTTAAAAAAACAATGTTTTCCTGTCTGATCAATTATAATGGAGGGCACATGCCCCCTCGGGCCCTATGAGCATGACGCCACTGGTTCAAGTGGCCTACTCATATCATTGGAGGATCAGAAATAAAAAAAAAAATTTAAAAAATCACATACACAAAGAACGAACACAAAAGGAGATTGTGATCATGTCCACATCTGTAAGGCAATCCCAATCACACAGGGCTTTTAAGATGGGACTTCCTTCTCATGGATTCTGACAAACGCTCTTGTAACTGATCTGTGGAACTTGACTAATTTGTCTCTCTGTAACCAAATTGTAGCACTTTTGGGAAAAAAAGAAGGTAGAGCAGGGAGGGATTGCAATGTAAATAAGCGGGAAAAAGGCATACTCGATGAGCCACTGGTGTCCTTTTCTGCCGACAGCTTTCTATGATTCTATGATTAATAATAGTCTATCTGAATTTGCTGTCCACTTTAATGTTAAATCTTCACTGGTTAGATACAGTATTTTTGGATGTATTGCACTAATATACATGTTGTAATCACCTGTAACTGAGTCTTCATTGTTTGGCTAAACTGTGTATGTAATGTACTGTGTTGGCACCTATAATATGCTGTTCCTCTATATGTATTTCTCTCAGGTCATGCCTGAAAATAGGCAATTGTTTTTGCCCAGTATACTTACCCGGTTAACGAAAGCGAAATAAATAAAAACATTCTGTATGTCTCTTATGATCAGTTGTTTGTAACTGGGAGAATTAAAGTTTGTCAGTGCATGTTTTAGAAACTGCCTCAGGGGCCAAGTTTCTAGTTCAGAAAATGGGGATGGTGGTGCCTGGTTGGTTGTGGCTTATGTAGACAGGAGGACACATTGCTCTTAGGAGGCAGTTTAGCATAATGGTTAAAGGCACTGAGCTGCAGTCCTGGAGACATGACTTTGAATCCCATCAGCACCCACTTGCATACTGTGTGACACTAAGCAAGTCATATAACTTTCTCGTGCTCTCGACTTGCACCTGGAGACAAACTCTGGCTTAGTGTGCCTTTCTTGGTTAATCAATTTCCCCTTTCTCTTTCCCCTATAAAGGTGATGGCAGACCAGCTGACTGTTGTGCCAAACGTATGTCAGTGCATGGTGATGACTTGATATTGGGAAGTCAGGTTCCCCCAGACCTTTTGGAGGATAGGAACAGCTGTTAAGCAAGAAGGCACAACAGGGCATTGGTGGTACTAGGTTCTCCCTAATGGTCAGGGGCATAGTGAGGCATGAGGCAAAGTCTTGTGGCTTCAGCACCCTGACTTAGGGGGGAACCTAGTACCACCAATGTCCCTGGAGTGTCTTTGCTTAAATATAAAATGGACTCACAGGCAACTGTTAAAAAAAATACATTCTAAAAGTTTTCAAAAACACAAAAATATAATAAACTCTTGCTAAATAATGTAAAATAGTCCTTCCACATAAATGTTTCACCTATCAGTCATCTATCTTTCTTCACATTCAATACAGTGGATGGTGACTGTTTACCATGGAATAGAAGAATTCAAAGCTGTGCATTATTCCCATAGTAGAATGCCCCCCCCACACACACAAATACACACACACACACACACACACACACACACACACACACACAGACTGGTAGCAGGGAATACACAAATTCAAAATTCTTAAGAGTTCCACTGGCATACACACACAAGCCAGAAGTGGAGACAGAACCTCAATTCTGTTTGTTGCCAGGTAAGGAACAAAGAGTTCTTTGTCAAACTGGTAGGGATAGGATGTGGATTTTGCACGGTCATCAAAGAAAACCTAGCAATGGAAACTCTGAACAGTACTTCATTTTTTAAATGTGTGTATGTGTGTAAGCAGGGTTCTTGAGTGAAAATAACATTACAAAATTTACTTACTTTAATGCAATGGACTTTCATTTTTAGGACCTAGTTGACGTTTTTTATATATGAGTAAATTACAGCCATATTTGTGATGAAAATAAAGAAGTAAGTGACTTATGAATTCTGTGAGTTGCCCTGGTTGGCAGGGACTTGTTTTTAGCCATTGGTAGTGGTGCTCTCTTACTGCCATGGCTAGACCCAAGTCTCAGTCAGTTAAGACACTGGGATTTTCTTGCTCATTATGTTTGCTTGCATGCAAGTGCAAGAAACATACTGCCACCATACGAGAATTCGTAGGTGTGCCTTCCTACTTCCAATGCCCTGCTGCCTTTTGCAGGTGCAGCCCCACCATGCCAATGAATGCAGGAGCTGTCTATGACAGCGTTTGCAAATACAGCAGCGTACAGTTCAAAGAAAAGCACTGCAGTACGTAGGCAATCTGCCTACTGTGTCGGTAGTATGCAAAGTGCCTACACGTCAGCACTGCACTGAAAGAGCTGTCATAGACAGCTCCTCTCCCGCCCAAACAAGAAACACACCGGGAGCCCACCCCAGCATGCACACGCGGTCCCCCCCACACACAGTATATCCGACGGGGTGCCCAGCCCCCCGTCGGCTGCGCTGCGCTCCCTCCCAACAGCCTTCCAGGTGCCTTCCAGGTGCCACACTGGGAGCCTACCCCAGCGTGGCAAACCTCTCTTTGGCCAGCGTGGGTGCCCAATCCCCCGTCGGCTCCGCTGTCCCCCCACAAAAAAAAGTTCCAGCTGCCACACTGGGAGCCCACCCCAGTGTGGCAAATGTCCTGCATCATCTTCCTAAAAGAAAAAAAACCTAGAAAGAAAAAACATTCCCTCGCTGACTGTCTTGACCTCCTCCCCACCCACGCCCACCCTCTGTGACCCTACCTCCCACACCTCCCTTCACCCCATGCTTACCTCCAGAGTCTGGCACGATGATTTTCGGTGGACCGGGAACATGTCTGCACTCTTCAAAGCGAACTGAGGAAATGCCGGTAAGCTTGATAATGGAATAAATCGGGTTTTTTCAACTTTGATGCATATCTCAGGCAATTTTGGGACCTCACCTCATGAATTCTTGCACTGTCATTTTGTTATTCGGTCCTCAAAGGTGATTTTGCGGTCACTGCTCGAACCCACCTTTTGGGACCGATGTACGAAACAACAGTGTCCCAGTTCATGAGGTAGGCCCCCATAAGCCCTATGTTGAAAATTTGGGAAAAAAATGTTTCCAAAATGACTATTTTATGAGCGTGCATTATGCAGTTCCTACGCACGCTCGTAAGTTCACACATTTTTAATATTTGTACTCCAGATTTTCAACATTGCCATTTTACCACACCTCCTTATGAGCAGTACAGCTGTCATTCTTCACATCAAGCCCAGAATGTTTTTCCACACATATAGCGCACAATGGCGCAGTTGGTGTGCAAAATCAATGTTTGGGACAGATTAAGGAAATCACAGTGACACTGTTCATGAGCAGAGGTCTTAAAATGCTATGTTGAAAATTTGGCAAAAAAATTCCCAAAAATGACTGTTTTATGTGCGTGTGTTGGGCAGTTCCTACGCATGCTCGTAAGTTTGCAAATTTTTAATATTTGCACTCCAGATTTTCAACATTGCCATTTTATCACACCTCCTTATGAGCAGTACAGCTGTTATTTTTCACATCTCCCCTAAAATGTGTTTCCGCGCATGTAGAGCACAATGGCGCAGATGGTGTGCGAAATCAATGTTTGAGACAGATTAAGGAAATCACAGTGACACTGTTCATGAGCAGAGGTCTTAAAGTGGCAATGTTGAAAATTTGGTGACAAAAGTCCATAAAATGACTGTGTTACGAGCGAGAATTGCACTGTTTACACGTACACTGGTAAGTTCATTAATTTGTAATATTTTTAGTCCAGATTTTCACCACTGGCATTTTTCCACACTTCCTTATGAACAGTACAGCTGTAATTTTTCACAACATGGCTGAAATGTGTTTTCACACTTTCTGCGCAGAAATTTGTAGTCGCTGTGGGAAATCATTGTTCGGAACAGATTAAGAAAATGATAGTGACACTGTTCATGAGCGGAGGTCGCAAAATGCCTGTGTTGACAATCTGTTGTAAAAAAAACCCAGAGTAATTACATTAAAGATGTGCGTTATGCAGTTTCTATGCACGCTCGTGACTTCACCAGTTTTTTTACTGTTTTCACTGCAGATTTTCAACATTGCCATTTTTACATCTCCCCATGAACAGTGCAGCTGTCATTTTTCACATCCTGTTCGAATGTGTTTTCGCACCTGTGGTACCAAATGCCGTAGTCACTGTGCAAATTCAGCTTTCAGCCAACAAACTGATATTACCACTGTTCATAAGGTGGGGGGGTCACAAAAAACCCATGTTGAAAATTTAGAGTGAAAATACTAACGAACGCCTAAGGCGTTAGGGTTTACGACCATAACGCCTCACCCTGTAGAGACTGACAGGCATCAGGGGTGTGACTTGGGACTGTCACCTGTAATGCTCATACCATTCCACCCCCACCCACGCCCTGCAGCCAGTGAGAGGCATTGAGGTGTGCCTTGGACTCTTCGGCCCCAAAGTTCACCCCATTCTCCTATACTGCTCCCATCTCATCATATTTGCTGATGGAATGGGGTGAACATAAGGGCCAAAGACCCCAAGGCACACCGTAACACTTGTCGGTGTCTACAGGGTAGGCTATGGTGAAATGGCGTGCCCATTATGCCTGACGACCCCAAGGCACACCACACCAATGCCATTGCCAGCAAGCAAACATTTGGCATTGACAAATGCTTGTTTTATATTGTGTGTTTCCATCCTGGCTGAAAGGTTCTCTGGCTTTGCCTTATGAGATTTCAAATCTGTATGTGTTCCTGCCTCTTTAAAGGAATACTACATTCTGGAACCCCTCCCCTTCTGCTGTATGTCATGAATATTAATGAACTGACTTGAGTAGTTTAGGGACATATTTCTGTGGCAAACAGGAAGGGAACTTTAGTTCCTGCAGGCAAGTATTCAGAGGTGAACAGGAAGAGCAGTTGAATTTCTGATAGTAGAAACAGGACCACAATGAGTTATAGAACTTGATTTTGGGGAACAACCACTGATCTCATTCTAGTCCCAGACTCTGAAGAGCTGCTCAGGGTTCTAAGCAGTGTGGTTCTGAATTGTAAGCAGGTGGTGTGGAGACTACAACAGGATCATGAAGCTGGAGGTAAGAAAGCTGATGTGAAAGAACAAAGCAGAAAGTGTGACAAATGATGTATTCTGCCTTTTTCGTATGAGAATTATTTCATTTTCTTTTATAAAAGAAAACAGTGTTATTGAAAGACTTCCCTTACAAAAAAGAAATCTGTTATTGGAATTACTTTTAGCTTAATCGTGCCTTCTTTTTGCTTTTCATATTTTTGTGTATTAATATTGTCTTTTTTCAACTTAGTGTTTATTACATTAATCATTCAGCAGAAGTACACATTTTTATACAGCATGCTTCAATCAGCTTATGAATATTTAGAATTAGGGTAGTTAGTCATTTTATTTACATTCTTGTTGCCTCAACTTCAATATGAGAGTTTAGACCGGTCATAAATGTCCTTGTACAGCAAAAGTATTGCTATAGTAACTCTGGAGATACTGTAGCACTCTGGACCCCTGTTGTGGAAATTTTCATCTTGGGAGATACAGCAGCACTCACGCTTCATCATGCTCTTGCATGAATGGGGGTTCAGAGTTCTGCATCTATATAATCTATGTACTGCATATATGTGACTGAAATGTTACTAACATAAAATTAAATACTACATAAATATTATATTAGTATCTTGGCACAAATGAAGCAAAAGTCACGAACAATAAACGTATCTCTGTGCCATGTCAATTTTATTCATTTATTTAACTATGTGGGTCTGGAGTGCTACACTATCTATGAAAACATAATTTCTCTAACTATGCGGTTTGCTAATGATATAAAAAATAAATTAAACATCAGTACTCACAGAAACGAGGGGGGCACAGCCTCCTATTGAAAAAAGCATTAGCATCATATGCAAAAATGGGAAGGGGTGTGTGGGGGTACAACCCTCAACACAAAGCAAAGCAGAAATTAATAGTTATTTCCTTCTACATGGCTCAGAAAGTCACCATTCATACATATTTCTCAGTAAACCAGCAAAATGAGAAGGGACTGGTTGTGTGAGGCATAGCCCCAATGCAAAGCAAAAAAGTATTCCTTGTTCTCAAAATCTTTCAGTCCAATGATGAAAGGATACAGTTTAGTTTAGTTTATTGTTCTTGGAATTACTACCTTTGAGCCAGAGGCTCTTTTACACAGGTTCCACGTCAATTAGGTACAGTACAAAAAAGGTTACATAGATAACACAACAATTTGTGCTGTGTCAAGAGTGAGAAAACATATACAAATACATATCAAATCATTTGTGCAAAAGGACATGGGATATCAATAATCACATTATTATTACAAGAAAGAGGTCATGCCAGATTAGGAGAAACAAATAGGGAAAAAGTCCAGAACAGAGAGGGTAAGTGAAAGGGGTGGGGGGCAGACAATAGCAGGAGAAAAGGTTTCCCAAACATGTCTTTGTCAAATAACGGAAGAGGGTGGGTAGTGAGAAAATAGGAGGTTTAATCAGGGCAGTCACAAGAGCTGGAGGTGGCAAGGTGAGAGAGCAGCCTTGATTTGAAAATACCTAGAGAGGTGGAGGCAGTAATATGAGTGCTGAGGGCATTTAACCAGCTGGGGCACGAGGCAAATGATCTTTGTCCCTGAGAAGTCCGCATCGGGGACTTGAGAGGCTGGTGTTCTGATCTTCTGGTAAAACGGGAAGCAGCGCCGGGCATAACAGGTCTTGGATAAAGGTGGAGTGAGGCCCAGAGTGGATTTTTTTGCCCTCAGGCAGGTAAGGTACTTTATCCGGTTTGAGAGTTGCAACCAACCTGAGTCAGCATAGAGTTCACATGTGTGGGTACGTCGATGTGCACCAGTGAGCAGCCGACAGGCCTTATTTAGGGATGTTGTAATGCGACTAAGTGCTGTAGTAGTGGCAGATCCATATATAACTAAGCTATAGTCAACGACTGAGATGCTAGAGGATTGGATGGCAGTCCTCCGTGCAGAATGGGTAAGGAGCTGTCGGTTCCAATACAGAATCCCAATTCGCTGATTAATAGTTTTTGCTGTACTATCAATGTGAGTTGCAAAGGTTAGGCCTTTGATCAAAGTTGATTCCAAGATATTTGAAAATTGGCACTTGTTCAAGGGTATTTCCCAGGTATGTATTAATGGTGAGTGGGACTTGCTGTTTCTTGTTTTGCGGGTTAGAGAAGAGCATGGATTTAGTTTTTTTGTGGTTTAGAACCAGCTTATGTTCAAGGAACTTTGGAAAAAGCATGCTGAAGGTTGAGGCATAAGAGGTTCGGGTCTTTATGAGTGGCAAGAATCACGGCATCGTTGGCATAGAGGATTATTTGTTCAGGGCAGGATTTGGGGAGGGAGTTTAGGAAAAGGCTGAAAAGGAGGGGGCCCAGGATGGATCCCTGGGGAACTCCTGATCAAACTGGTTTTGAGTCTGAGAGAACTCCAGCTACTTTTACAGATTGTGAGCACTGAGCAAGGTAATTTTTTACCCAGTCATCAGGACCCTGCGAGATCCCTAGGGATAGTAGTTGTTTGATAGGTAGGCCATGGTGTACTGTATCAAATGCCTTGGTTAAGTCAATGTAGACTGCTCCAGTTAGGTTTCCTTTGTCCATGGCATTGTGGATTGCTCCTGAGAATTCAAGTAGGGCAGTCAGTGTGCTGTGCTCTTTCCTAAATCCATGCTGCTGGGTGCATAGGATGTTGTGCTTTTCCAGGTAGTCTGAAAGTTGGTCCGCCACCAAGCGTTCAAGGGCCTTAGAGAGAGGTGGTAGTATTGATATCAGGTGATAGTTACCAGGCAGTGACTTATCACCACTTTTGTGCACCGGAGTGACAACTGCATCCTTTCATTTCCTAGGGAATTGGCTGTAGCAGAGGGAGAGACTGAAAATTTTTGTGAGGGGAAGCAGTACTTCCTCCAGAGTGAAGGACAGAAGTTTAAGGTCAATAGTGTTGCTGCTTGCTCGGGATTTAGAAATGGCCTTCTTTAAATATTTGTAGACTTCATGTGCCTTTACTAGTTTGAAATGGAAGGGTGGTTTGGTTGGAGAGGCAGTA
Organism: Neoceratodus forsteri; assembly: GCA_016271365.2. Classification (NCBI taxonomy): domain Eukaryota; kingdom Metazoa; phylum Chordata; order Ceratodontiformes; family Ceratodontidae; genus Neoceratodus; species Neoceratodus forsteri. The sequence goes on from CM057454.1 coordinate 1,238,889,616, forward strand.
GTAGAAGTAGAAATTGGAGGGTCAGCATCAGTGGAGAAATCAGATGAGAGGACACCACTAAGGTCCGTGAAGGTATCATTTATGGTGTTTGCAATGATCTCTCAGTCTAATGTAGTGGTTCCATTCACATTCATTATTGTAGGAGAGGATTTGGACTGCTGACCCATGATATTTTTTTTATGTTGTCCCAGAAGGATTTCCCTTCACCTCAGGAGTTGGAGAGGGCATTCTTGAAGTAGGAGCTCTTCATCAAGCAGATCTGTTTAGTACAGTGGTTGCGAGCCTGTTTATATTTTTGGATGTCCAACAGAGTGCCAGTAGCTCTTGCAGTGGCCCAGAGGTGATCCCTACTTTTGAGTTGTGCCTAGCTTCACCGTGAAAGAAAAAACACGGCACCAACACATAACACAAAAATAAACTGTATTGTGCTCCAAAGACATATACACAATGCAGTAGCGCCATGCAAGGCAAGAACAGCTCAAGACAGAAAAATGCCCGACCGGTTTCGCGCCAAAAACAGCGCCTCCTCAGGGACACATACAAAGAACATCATAGATCACTATATATAGGAAACAATTTAAAGTGACAGTACACCAATGTGATACCCACTATACTACAAAACCACAATAATACTGAAAAAAGTATATCTAAAAAATGTACAGAATTTCAATTTTTGGGTATTACTTTAGAAAGCATCAAAATATCATTATATATACAAAAGATTTCTTTATATTTAATTATAACAAATCATAAATCCTGGAGGACATGCAGTTGGAACAGTCATGGTTGTTGGTTTCTATGGACATTGAGTCCTTGTATACCAACATACCACATCAGGGTGGTTTACAGGCGATGTGTAACTGGTTGGTTCTCAAAACTGTGTTGGATACAAGTGAAATAGGTTTTTTGATTAAGTTATCTGAATTTGTGCTTACATCTAATGTTTTCGTTTTTCAAGGGAAATATTATCACCAAATTAAAGGTACTGCGATGGGGGCAACTTTGCTCCCACCACGCCTAACTTTTATTTGGGACAGTGGAAAAGGAATTTATTTTTGATCGTGATATGAATACTTTTTATGATAAAGTTGATTTTGGAGACGTTTCATTGACGTATGTGCTGATGGTGGCGGGACTTTTTCTGAATTGAGGATTTTGTAATGTATTTGCATTCATCTAACGAACATTTAAAGTTTTCGGTACAGGCTGATGCGAAACATATTGAGTTTCTGGATCTGGATATTATTAAGTTACAAGATGGTACTATTCATACTTCTATTTTTCGTAAGCCAACAGACAGAAACTCGTTTTTGCATGCCTCGAGCTGTCACCCCCGCCACACCATCAGCAATATTCCTAAGTCCCAATTTATGAGAGTTAGACATAATTGCAGTGAGAGTGAAGATTTTGAGCAAAACTTGTGCCACATGGCAGATAGGTTTCTGCAGAGAGGCTATGCAGCTAAAGAGTTAGAGCAGACTATGGGTCAAGTACGACAGATGTCTAGGGATAATTTACTTCAAAATCAGGTTCAGACACATAATGATGCACAATTAAATTTTATCACTACATTTGGTGAGAATGCTTCATCGATTAGGGGCATTATTAATAAACATTGGTCCATCTTAAGTACAGATCCTTTATTAAAGGATGTGATTAAAACTTGTCCTAGGTTTGCTTACAGAAGAGGCAGAAGTGTCTCTGATCGACTGATACATTCTCACCAACCAAGTAGTGAAGTAAGGGTTGGTTGGTTACCTGCACAACCAGTTGGTTTTTTTCGTTGTGGTCATTGCAAATTTTGTAATGTCATGACTCAAACTAAATCCTTTTCCACAGGGAATGTTGCCAAATGTTTTGAAATTAGACAATTCATTAACTGTTCTTCAGTTGGAGTTGTTTATTTGGCAACATGTTGCTGTGGAGCATTTTATGTGGGCAAGACCTCACGATCATTGAGACTGAGGGTGTGTGAGCATATCAGTGACATTCGCTGTCAGAATGTGAAAAACGCTTTGGTGCAGCACATACAGCAATGTTCCGACTCAGTTTCGCACACCTTCTCTTTCTGTGGCATCGAGAGGATTAGCAATGGACCACGGGGTGGAGATGTTAAAACTAAGATCTTACGGAGGGAAGCTTTTTGGATTCATACTTTGAACGCTTTATTTTACCCAGGGTTAAATGATTCTTTTGATATTGGACCTTTTTTGAGACAGTGAACATAGTGTATTTTGCACACATGGCATAAAGTTATGAATTTAATTAGTGCTATTTTATATCATTCTGGTGATATTTGTAATTTATGTCTCTCTTGTTTTTCCCTTTTAGGAAGAAGTCCCTATATTTGGCATATTTGCGATATTATGAAATTTTTATTATGATTTGTTATAATTAAATATAAAGAAATCTTTTGTATATATAATGATATTTTGATGCTTTCTAAAGTAATACCCAAAAATTGAAATTCTGTACATTTTTTAGATATACTTTTTTCAGTATTATTGTGGTTTTGTAGTATAGTGGGTATCACATTGGTGTACTGTCACTTTAAATTGTTTCCTATATATAGTGATCTATGATGTTCTTTGTATGTGTCCCTGAGGAGGCGCTGTTTTTGGCGCGAAACCGGTCGGGCGTTTTTCTGTCTTGAGCTGTTCTTGCCTTGCATGGCGCTACTGCATTGTGTATATGTCTTTGGAGCACAATACAGTTTATTTTTGTGTTAAGTGTTGGTGCCGTGTTTTTTCTTTCTTGATATTAGTATTTTACATGGGCACAACAAGAATTGGAGCCGCTATTTTTTGTGTTTTTGTAGCTTCACCGTGAGCCAGGAATTTGTGAGTGCTTTGATTTTGCGCTTTTTTACTGGTGCATAGGTGTCACAGGCAGTGTTGAAAGTAGTAATAAAGTAATCAAGGGCTAGGTCAACATCTTGAGTTTTGTAAATCAAGGACCAGTCTATCTGTCTAAGACAGGTCTTCAGATGAGTAAGGTTGCCATAAGGTATGACTCTGCTATAGATGGTTTTTGGAGGCTGCTTACGAAACTTATTTGTTCAGGTACATATTATTGGAGAGTGATCACTGAGCGAGTCAGGGAGAACACGTACATTGGTTATACGGGTAGGGTGGCTGGTAAGGATCAAGTCAATGAGGGTGCTGGTCCCTGATTTGTAGTTTTTTCTGGTAGGGGAGTTTACCACTTGTGTTAAATTTGCTGCTAGGATAGCATCTTTGTTTGACCCTGCATCAGAAGCAAGCCAATTTATATTAAAGTCCCCAAGGAGAAGGAGTTCAATGTCAGAAGGTTGTATACTTACGAACTCGAGGACAGCCTGTAGGCCGGAATCAAGATCTTTTGGTGGGATATAGACAGCAGCAATCGTGAGGACTTTGTTTTGGGCACCAAGTAGTATCTTGATAGGGAGGAGTTGCACTGAGGTTTCCATGGTGGGGTAAGAACCAGGGAGGCAGGTGAGGTAGTCCTTTATGTAGATTGCACACCCACCACCCATTTTCAAGGTCCTCTCCAGCCTAAATATCTTGTAGCCTTGTATAGAGATGGCACGATCTGGAGTATTAGGTGTCAGCCAAGTTTCGATGATGGCAAGGATATCCGGGTTGTGCTGGCTGGCAAAGATTTGAAGGAAGGCCAGTTTTGGGAGGAGACTGCAGATGTTTAAGGTAGCAATTCTGAGCCCCCACCTCCATTTTGGCAGGCTTTGTTGTACTGTAGGAGACAGGGCTAGTATTTGAGTGGACACTTCCTGATATCCAGAGGAGGAGGAGGAGTAGGAGTTTAAGAGACAGTTGCCGTAATTCATAGTCAATATAATTACACTTCTGAGGCTTATGTGGCTTGGGCCAGTGCAGGTGTCTAGGATCCCAGAGCAAGGAGGTTGTTAGTAATAGAGGACGATATGCCCATTTATCCTTGTTGTAGCTTGTCAGTTGCACCCAGTCGCTTGCAGATAGGTACCTAGTGGTTAAGTCAAAAGAATGATCAACAGCTGAGGTCCAGAGTCACTGCTTTTACAGTTATACAGGATACAGTTTTTATTACTTCTGAAAAGTTACATGTACATTAATTAGAGGAACAGTTAGACATCTGCGCAGGCAGTATGGTAAAGCATGGGATGGTGGTAGACGTCACGATGTTCATGCAAAAATTATATTTTCTTTTTCTAACCATAGCTGAATTTAGCTGGTGGTCCGGAGTGCTACAGTAATGCCTTAACACTCCCCCCCAAAGTCCACATCTCTCCGTTAGATTGTCTAAGTCATGCCTTTTCTTTGTGGCATGACTTCCAGCTACTATCAAAGTGTGGAGACTGCATTTCTTTACATCTTCCTGGATAGCGCAAAGGCAAAAACAAATATTGCCTCCCACCACCTCTCTCAGCTTTGCATGCAAAGCCCCTCCAATCCATTTGTGGGTCCTTCAGCTCACCTCTTTTAAAATGCATGCTCATTATTTAGACATTCCACATACAAAGATTGTCATTACATTTCATTAATGCCCTCCCCCACTCTTTTCCTTGTTATCCTTTAAAATTATTGCCCAAGTTTATTTCCTATTCTTTATAGGGGACATATATTATCTTATTGTGTTATCCATACTGCCTTCGTCTCTGTCTCCCTCAGTCAAATAATGGATATTTACCACTGCTTCATCCAATCCACATTTCTGCTCTACACCTAAGGGGTATGATTTGCACAAAGTTAGACAGGTGAATAGCACTCTACTGCCCCCCAAATTAGAAGTTTTTATTGCTTTTGTTTTGTCACCCTGGTGACCTTTTCAGTACTTTCCCTTCAACCTGTCCATCCCATACATCCAGTCTCTAAAAGTGTGGGAGGATGAGGAACTATCATCCTGTCATAACAAAAAGACTCCCCCTTACCCTCCCTGACAGAAATAATTATGTGAAATGTTTGTATGCTACACACATAGAGTTTCCTATGTGGTATGCATGCTTCAAGCAAGTGGTCACTTAAAACTATACACATAAGGAGAAAAACTGTTTAGCCAGGAAAGGCGCACTAAAGCAAAGCTTGTTTCCAGGTATGATCCGGGAGCACAAGGAAGTTAAGTGACTTGCTCAGGTTCACACAGTATACAAGTGGGAGCGGTTGAGATTCAAACCCAGGTCATCAGGTTTGCAGCTTGGTGCTCTTAACCACTGTGCTATATGTGTACATGCAGTACACTTGTACGTCAATAGAAATCCACACACATATGGCATGCTTATAGCCACTGCCATAGTTTTTAGTTTTCATGTCCCCATCTCAGCTGCACAGCTGAACCACAGCACACACACCATTGGAAACACATGTGGTTCACCCCCCATGCACACATTGACCCATATAACTAATTAACCACTTTTGTCTGGCCTGTGCTCCAGCTATTAGTGTCAGTGGCTCAGTAGGTAGCACACTCACCTCTGAGGCCGGGAGATCAGAGGGCTGTGGGTTCAGTTCCCACATCTGGTATTTGGGTTAATATCCGAGTACTGATGCTAGTGCAGCATGAGAAGGGTGCTGCACTTCTGAGGTGCCATCTTTTGGATGAGACGTTAAACCGAGGTCCCATCTGCCTGGATTGGTGGTAGTTCAGGTGGATGTTAAAGATCCCATGGCACTTATCAAAAAGAGTAAGGTTTTTTTTTTTTTTATTATTGAAAAGCACATCAAAATACATTGAAAAAAAATCATATCCAAGCCATATTCATACTTTTAAACATCAATTGATAAAGAAAAAAAATATGGGGAGAGAAAAAAAATCATAAAAAGAATGAAACAATACATCTGTAATAGAAAAAATAACAAACCATATGTCATTTACATCCCATTTACCACATCATAAGATATATAAAATTTCATCTCATTTTTATCTACACACATAAGAAAAAACATATACTGGAACTAGTTATGAACTGTAATCTTCCACCTCTTTCTCTCTCTCTTTTTTTTTTTTACTTAATAAAAACGTGCAACCCTTTCCACCATTTAAAACCTTTTTTTGAAGAAGAGATTTCCTTATCTTTCAAATATATTAATTTCATTGCTTCCATTAGTAGCACATAAAAAGTCTCATAGGGCATTCATTTTTGCTGCAAACCCCATTGGTACCTAGCCTGCCATAAATAATATTTTAAACAACAAAACAATGTATCGGAATCACAATAAGCAGTTAAATGGGGGAAAAACCCAAATTTATAGTCTGGTAATCAAACTTAAGTAACCAACTAAAATTGAGTTTAATACTCAAAAATTCCCATAAACCTTTCACATAAGTACATTTGAAGAAGAAATTATCCTCAGTAGCCTGGCACTGGAGATATGGACAGTACCTTTCACTTATCATTTTAGGTTTGGCATTCCCCTTAATATTCAATCTTCTGTAAACTGAAAGCCTTAAAACTTCCCACATCTGATAAGGTATAATAGGATTATTTAGTTGTTTTATGACATATTCTCTTAATAAGGGAGAACAGTTGTCAAAATCAGGCTTATTTGGGTAAATTTTCCCGAGAATAGAATTATATAATTTGGTTCCTATGTTGTTTCTTACAAATAGGTGAGATATGGACAATTTGAATACTTTCTGAGCACAAGGTTTAAAAACAATGGAATGTGGGCACATTTTGGGATTCTGGGGGGAAGGTTTTCCCATATTTCAAAGACATTTTTAGAGTTGTTTAATTCCCATTACTGTTGCAAAGCCGTTGGAAAACAGGGATCAAAATTAAAATTCTGAGAGAGAAATAAGGCATGTAAAAAAATTAAAGGATCCACCATGTTTAAGCCTCCTTTAGATATGGATAAATATGTATAACAGTGCTTAACAGCGTTAAGCCTACTTCCCTGCAACACGGGAAAAAAGCAAGCAAAGAAGCATATTTCAAGAACCAAAGGAGGGTGATATTTCATGGCAACATACAGCAACCCCGGAATGATAATTTTTTTAATTACTGAAACAGTTTTTATTTTTGACAACCTCTACGCTTTCTACCTTTGAACCTTAATTTCTGCCCTTTTTAGAGCTATTTCCCAATTCTCTAAGGGGAGATTCTGGGATCAAAAAATTTTACCAAGTATTTTACATGGTTTAGAGGAAACAATAATTCCTCGTATACTTATTTGATCATCTATTACTGAGCCCAAAAGAAGATCCCTAGATTTAATTTAGAGTTGGAAACCTTCTCATATTTCCTTATACCATCTATTACAACAGAGATTTGATCCATTTTAGGTAGAAAAACACCAACATCATCTGCATAGGCTTGAACAACCACAGTATCCCATCTCATATTTCCTGATATACCTAGAAGAGTGTCAGAAAGAGCCAGGCTTCTGAGTAATGGATCAAGAGAAAATGTATAAGGTAAGGGGCTTAAAGGACAACCCTGTCTAACTCCAAAATTTATTACTGTGGGAAGAGAATATTTCCCCTTAATAACTGGGTAAACTAGAGCAGTAGCACACATTAATTGAATCCATTTCATAAACCCTTGAGGAATTCCATAATATTTTAGTACTGAAAATAATAAATGCTAAAATACTCTGTCAAATGCGTTATTTTGGTCTAGGGATAAAATACAGCTTTGTGATGAGCCTTTATTACAGAATTCAATTCTTTCTCTAATAATTATTAAGGCTGATTGAATTTTTCTACCAGGAATTCCACAATATTGTAGGGGTATGGCAAGTCACTAGAAACAGCTCTAAGCCTGATATTAAGTATCTGAGACAAAATCTTAAAATCTGAATTTAGAATTGAAATAGACCGCCAGTTGTTTAGTGTTGTTTTATCCTCTCCCTTAAAGATATATATATATATATATGTAACCCTGACGTAAATCTTAAGGGTAAGTGAGAGGCTGTTTGAAGAAAATGAAATACTCTTTCAAGACATAATGCCAAGATATTTCCAAAGCATTTATAAAATTCATAAGGAAGACCATCCAGGCCTGAGGACACCCCATGTTTTAAAGAAGAAATCACTTTAAGGATGTCCGGTCCCACTATAGGATCACTTAGTTTAAAAAGGTCCAGGCCAAGGGACTGTGGTAAATCAATATGTTGAAGAAATCTCCTGATTTCCATATGTTGTGGGATTTTAAAGGATTCTAGTTTCTGAATATGATCTTGAATAATGTTATATAAGTCAATAGGGGAGGTTTTAAAATCTCCTTTTTCATTTTGTAAGGTTTCCAAACCTGTAGAGTTTATTTTATCTTTAAAGGCCTCAAGGGGATCTTCAGTCAGACATTTTTGTGTTCCAAAGGATAATTCTGTACACAGAGTCTGTGCTCTGTCATGCCCTCATTTTTTGCTTGATTTGGCCAATTTGTGCAGAGAAATCAGTTCTAGAAGTATTAGCTTTAGAAAATAATTTCTGCAATTTCCCTCTTAAGGATAGATAATAAAGAAACTGAGTTGTGACCTTCTGTTTCCCGTACTTTTGAAACCATATCTTAACATAATTTTTAGTATCTTCCCACCAACCTCATATGTCATTATATAATTCAGCTACAGATGTTCGAGCTCATAGCAATGTTGTAATATCTTGCACAACCCTAGGGTCCTGTAGTGCTGCTGTATTCAGTTTTCATCTAGAGTATTTCTTATTTCTAAAAAAGGAAGAACCAAAACTTAAAGTAAATAATAAGTGGTCCGAATATTCATTTACATGGGTATTATGGATAGTGGAGGGGAAATGATCTGAAAAGAAAAGGTGATCAATTGTTGAAGATAATTTCCCTTTCCTAAAGGTGTAAACTAACCCCTCCTTTTGGTAGTTCCTACCATTTTTCAAACCTGCCAAATTAATAACTCTCCCTAGTGCAGTTGTATCACGGTATATTTTTTACCCACTTTGTTTTTACTAGAAGATGGAAATTCACAGTTGAAGTCTCCCCCCAAGATAATATAACTAGTAGTAGTAGCTAAATAGGGTAAAAGGGTGTTAAATAGGTTAACCCGGCCAGCTTTAGGATGGGGGCCATAAACAACTATAAACTGAAAATTAGCCTGTTTCCAAATCCCATCTATTATTGGTAACCTTCCAGGTATTAATTCTGTTAATTTTTTTCAAGTGAAATTATATGAGCCAAAGAGAATTCCTACATCATCTGCTCTGTCTAATCCAAAGGACCAATAGTAAGGTCCCCATATCCATTCATTTGTTACAACGTGACAGTGGTCTAAGGTATAAAGCTATATTTCCTGTAGGAAACAAACATCCAATTATAAAGCCATATTTCCTGTAGGAAACAAACATCCAGTTTCCCCTGATGTAGAAACAGGAAAAGAGCAGTTTGAAATTATTCAATAAACTGCTACAGTTTAAGGACCCAACAATGAATTTAGTCAGATGAATTTATTCAAGGCTCTTTTTTCCTTCTTTTCTTTTTTTCCCTTTATAATCATTTTGGGATGTTTTGCTTTCAGAGGTTGTGAAGGGCAAGTAATTTCTGTATCCATGACAGAGTCCCCTCCCATTGTATCCAAAATGGCATAGGAATTATCCATTTCAAAATAGAGGGGTTTCAGAAACTGTAGGGGAGAGGATGTAAGGGGAGGGTTTTGAACTCCTAGTTACCCATTTTTTCTTTAGGAGTAGGACTTTGAGATTTAGAAGACTCAGTCTCCTGATAACAAGCTGGAGGAAAATCATCAGTATTATGAATATCTAGAGTCTTTATCATAGTCTCTTGCTTTGAAGGAACCCTGTATCTAGAGTATATTTTTTCCTAGATGTTGCATCTTCCTCTGGGGGGCAGGCTGCTTTGTTTTCTGTTTTGAAAAAGCTTCATCTTGGGCTTTTGTATCAGAAGTTTAGGACTAATGACTGTGGCCTTGTTTTTGGCTGCCCAAGGACAGTCCCTATATCCATGCCCAGATTTCTCACATAAATCGCATTTTACCATATTTGCACATTGAAAACTACCATGACCTAATTCTCCACATATCTCACATCATGTGGTATCACAACAGCTAGAGAGATGAGTCCAGACCCCACACTTGTAGCAAGCCCGAGGCTGCCCAGCATAAAAACAAACTCCCCTATCTCTACCTAGAGTAAAGGAATTTGGGATATGGTCACTCTCATTGTCAGTTTATCTTAATTTCACCTTATAGTTCCAACTACCAGTCCAAAAAAAGCTCTGTGTCTAGCACCTCTTCAGGAGCACTCAAGACCTCACATTTCTGGGAAAGCCAAAAGGTGATGTCTTCAACGTGCACCCCTTTGTTCCTTAACATCACAGTTACATATTTAGTTAAGGATTGAGTTAAAGGTGTAACTACAAAAGGAGACCACAAGGGGGAGAATTTAAGCTGATTATACCTTTGCCAAAAGAGATCTAACAAATAAGGGGATCTAAAACTAACGTCATTGTTGTCTTCCCCTGAAATGTTAATAAAAGCAAACACATTTTTTGGTGAAAATTGCAAGGATTCCTTCAGGAGATGCTTGCCCACAAACACTCAATCTGGTCTCTCAGTTAAAACCCCTTTATATCGAATCTGTACAGCATTTCTTTGAGGTGCTGTTTCTTTCTTTTTTGTGGAAAAGAGATCAGAGAGAAAAGGTCTGGGTTGAGGGGGGATCTCAGGGTTTACACTGGCATCTGTTGCTTCCTGTGAATTGTTTTGTCCAAGTTCTGTATTTGGAAGTAGAGGACCATTATTGACTTTGGTCTTTAAATCAATAGAATTTGGAACAAGTCTACTAGTGTGCTCAACAATAACAGGAGACCATTCTGTAGGGCATGAAGACAAGGGGGAGGTGGAAGGTCAATCTGGGTCTGGAACCCATATCCCTGCAGGCCCCCTCTTCCTTCCAGATTCCATTAATGCTGTATTTGGGGACCAAATTCCGTTTTTGTCCTGTGTACTGGGAGGGAGAATAAAAGCTTGCTGAATAAGAGCAGAGGTTGAGGAATTTTGTACTGCCGCTGAATTAGGCTCCACATTCCATGAAAAAGGTACTGGGTTCAAATTATGGTTTGCATCTGTCAAAGACGCTCTTTTGGATTTGAAAAGTTAGGGAGATATTTTAGAAGTATAACTTTTTGGTTTGAAAGGAAAAGTTAGTTGCTTGTGTTTGAGTTAGAAGGTTTGTTTGGTAAATAATATTAGTATGAACACCACCCTGAGAACTTGTTCCCTTGTCAACAACTGTGTGGGAGCCAATCGTAAAAAGTTTTGTTTGTTCATCCACTTGCTGATCTACAATCAGCTTAGGTGCTTGAGGTAGAATAACTTTCACCACATCACGGCATTGATGTACTCCATCTGAAAGCACATTCTGAAAAGGGAACGACTTTTGGCAGTCGCTGCTTTTAGCAATTTCACTGCCAGCCAGTTTTTCCCATTTTTCATATGTTTGACGTGGTAAACACACAGGCTCTAATGCGGTGCCGGCCTTTGATGTGACTGCGTCACTGAACTTGACAGTGCTGTCAGCAGGCCTGTCAGTAAGGCCAGTATCTGTGTTATCAGAACTACCAAGGACACTCATAAGTTCATCTGAGCTTTGGATTGGTTTTCCCGTAGAAAATATCAAGTTTTCATCGCATGTTTTGCTAAAGGAAAATTCACTTATCTGGTGTTCAGCCCTCAGGGTCTGGTGTATTTTATCCGTTGTTGTATTTAAAGCTGAAAAATTCCCGATTCTTCTGAAACCTGTAAGTTCTCTCCTAAATCGTCTTAGATACATAGATACATAGACAGTGTCGGCAGATAAGGACCTATGGCCCACCCAGTCTGCCCATTTGAGCTTGTAAGTTCAGTTTGTTTTCCTAGAAGTCTGTTGCCCCTTACCCCTGACCTCCAGAATTCCTTTATGTCTATCCCATGCATTCTTAAATCCTGTGATTGTTTCAGCCCCCACCACTTCCTCTGGCAGGGTGTTCCACTTGTCCACTACCCGTTCTGTGAAGAAATTCTTTCTCATGTTTCCTCTGAATCGATCTCCTTCCAACTTCATCCCATGCCCTCTAGACATCTTCTCCTCATAGAACCATGATTGCCTCTGGATTTTCGAGCACAGGGGAGGAGGCCCTCTCCCCTGTCTCAGCAACATCCATACCATCCATCGACAGAGACAAAGTGGCCATAATGATAGGCCATCAACTCCCCCTGGCGTCCAGTAGGGGAATTTCCCCAGTGTCCTAGCCAAATTTCCCTCATTCACTAAAAATACCACCAACAGCTTAATCTGGTTCAAGGTCAGTTGGCATTCATCTGTATCCCCCTCCCCCGGGGGTTGTGCCTGAAAATAGGCAGGATTTGTCTAGTGCACTTACCTGGTCAACAAAAACTAAATAATAAAAAAATAATTTTCTCACCATGGTTTTGAATGTATTCATGCAAACAGACTTTTAGGGGCAAATATGAAAGTAGCAATAACTTGGCACCCACCCACATAGCCAGCTCACCCCCAAATACACACATACTGTAATGGTTGCGGCCACACTGCTACTGGCAACCCACCAAGCACAGGTATAAACTGAGAGTCTCTTACCTAAGTACTAGGGAGCCAGAGGCAAGAAGGGATGATATTCACAGGACCTATAAAATATAGAAAAGGAGGTCACAAAGGATCCACAGTTCTTAGAGTAAATAGGGTGGAAAGGACAACAGGCATAAAATAGTACTTTTATGATGGGGAAGGAAGCAGTCAGCGTTCTGTCAGACCTGTACAGAAAATTAGACTAATATGGAGAAAATGCAGTAGCGAGAGCAGAAACAGAGAGCCAAGAGATACAAGATGTGTAGGAAAGCACAGAAGGAAAAGAGACATTTAAATTAAAGATTACAGTTGGGTCAGAGTAGGAAATACAATCATATTGAAGAAGGAAATACAATCATAAAAAGATAAGAAAGAGTAGAGAAAGTTGTTTGGAGAAGGGCTCAGCTAATATCCCTTAGTGCTCTGGATGTTCAGGTGGCCAGTATTTTAGAATGGTAACCTAGGTGGGCTACTGGAGCTCCTTTTGGGCTAATGGTGTAGCTTTAGTGAAATAAACTTTGCATTGGTGGTCCTATGGGCTAGGGATGCCCTCGGAGTCCTTCTCCCTAGAATTGGTAGCCCAGGTGGGCTAGTTCCCTGATAGCAAATGGCTAGTGATGTTAAATAAAATTAGAACCCCTCCTTGGGGTCTAAGGGGGGGCTCCCTGGGTCCTGATTTTGAGTTGGAGAGCAGGGAGGAGAGTAAAGGAGGAGGACAGGCCGGGGCTACTTCTGCAGCCATCTGAACAGCCTGTAGGCACTTGCTACTCCCAGCTCATACAGAGCTCAGGCTACAGCCTGCTCCATCTGGGTGGAAGGGGGAGACAGGAGCTCAGCAGTAGGTGGAGGAGGCCATGGTAGGAGTGCCTCCTGCACTTTCCTGAGCCACCGCTCCACCAACAATTTTGATAAATCCCTTGTAGAGCAAGGGAGGTGGTAATGGGCAGCTGAGGAGAGAGCTGCACTCTGAGCTAGTTAAAGCTCCTAGTTGGGAGCTGGAAAACAGCCAAGCTGCTAGCAGCTACAGCTGCATGGATGCGAAATGTGAAGTGTGTGGCTAGCAGCCAATCTGGTTTTTTTTTTTAAATAGAATTAGAACCCTTCCCTGGTATCTAGTGGGGGCTCCCTGGGGCTCAATATTGTGTTGGACAGGCAGGGTGGAGTAGGAAAGGAGATCAAGCTGGGGCTGCTGTAGCAGCCCTCCCTGTAACACAGCCTTCGTTAGCAACATTGCAGAGCATCTGGAGGGAAACGTATGCCTGTTCACGGATGACACAAAGATTTGCAACAGAGCTGACACTCTGGAAGGGGTGGAAAGAATGAGAAAGGATCTAAGCTTATTGGAAGAATGGTCAGGTGTATGGCAGTTGAGTTTGAATGCTAAAAAGGGCAAAATAATGCACCTGGGTCACAGGAATCTAAGACAGGAGTACAGGATGGGAGGAGGGAGGTTCTGGCCACCACAAGACAAGAGAACGACCTGCAGATTATCATATCAGATGACCTAAAGGCGACCTAGTGAAAAAGTGGAGGGGAAGGTAAACAGAATGTCGGGGATGCATAGGTAGGGGCAGAACCAACAGAAAGAAAGAGATGGTGACGCCACTGTACTTTCACTGGTAAAGTCTCACCTACAGTACTGCTTCAAGTTCTGGAGACTGCATCTCAGAAAGGACATAGACAGAATGGAGGCAGTCCACAGAAGGGCTAAAATGGAACATGGGCTGCACCAGAACCTGTATGAGGAAAGATTCTGGGACCGTAATATCTATTTATTGGAGGAGAGGAGGAGGGCAATGGTGTAGCTGGAAATTTCTGTTTTAAACACACGCCATCCAGCTGCTTCCCCTATTAAAAAATAATTATGCACACACTCACCAACAGGTTGTTGTACAGTGAGTATGCCTGCATACACTCTTGGAGTGGGGGGATAAGATAGAGACATTCAAGTACTTAAGGTGTATAAAAAGAGTACAGGAGGAAGCATATTTCAGAGGAACCATTGTACAAGGATATGGGGACATGATATGAGACTGGAGGGAGGAACTCTCAGGGGGTATGTCATGAAGTACTTTTTCACAGAAAGGGTGGTGGATCTGTGGAACAGCCTTCCATCAGAGCTGGTGGGGGCTAAAATCATATGGGGGTTCAAGAGCACATAGGAGAGACATAAGGGTACCATGGAGATGGGCAGCGAGGGCGTGCCACAGATCAAATAGGATCTGGGCTGTCAACACTGAGTAGGAAAATGGGCAAACTAGGTGGGTCATATGGTCCTGATCTGCCATGAGAGTCTATGTTTCTATGACTTACTAAAAGTGCAGCAGGCATTTTTGTCACTCCCAGCCTATAGGGAGGAAGTCACTGCTGGAGTGTTATCTGTGCCCCCTTCTCAACATTTGAAAACAATTGTTGTGAGCTTGCATGTCCCCATCTTCAAAATTCCACTCCCCTTGTCCATTGGCTGCTTCCCTTCCCCCATTTCCATAGGCTGCTACCCCTACCCCATGCATAGTTACATGGGTAAGCAACAAAACATTGATTCATCCATGAGGATCGACCACAAAATGAGCGTGGTTGGCATTGCATTCAGTGAAGTGGCTAGGAGATGGGATTCAAGTAAGTCACATCACTGAATGAAGCCACACCATGTCCTTGCTCCGTCTGTTCTTCCTGCTGGTCACCCATTTATGCTGCTGCTCCCCCATGACATTATGGCATTGGATGGAGCAGCAAATGGAGTTTGGGGGGGGATGTTTGGTGGCTTGGGGAACACACAGTTATGCCCCTTAAATATTGGGCTTTTTTGTCAGGTGCTATCACTCAGACAGTCTGAATTATATTAGCCATTCCTTTGAGTAGTTATTATTCATTAGTCTCTGCTGCCATGCAATCAGGCTCTATGCACGCATTTCTACTGGCCGTCATCATTTCCAGAATCTTGCCCTCAGGACTTGCCAGCATGTTTACTCACTCGTCACTCCCCTTGAATTTATGCATCCTGAGGGGTGAATCCCTTACAGCAGGATCCTTCACTGTAGGCTGCATTGTGTTCTGTGGCACCCAGCAGTTCTAGCAGTACAATATTGATGTGTTATAAAAACCTTCCCACTAGGGGACCAGTTTAGAAAGGTTGGTTGTACCTTCTGGCCAAGTGAAGGGAGAGGAGGTGTGAGTGCTTACATACAGTATTGCAAAGAATATTGGATATACAGAGAAGAGCAGGGAGCTTGAAGAAAGACTTGCCTGATTTTTGTTTTGCCATTATTTGGTGTGAAAGTTTGAACACCCCTTTATTTATTTTCTGTAAATATTTTGAACAGTTATTTCTTTTATTTATCATTTTGGAAAATAAAATGATAAACGCAATGCCAGTGTTTTCTTATGCACTTTATTTGATGACTAGAGTCTGTTATTAAACCCACATGCTCATAAGCAGTAACCCACGATAGGGTGTGTGGTTATTGGGGATTAATCAACAGCCCGGGTGCGTTGTGAGGCACCAGGCTGAATGTCCTCACAGCACCCAGGGTGAGGTGTTGATTAATCTCCAATAACCACACACCCTGTCGTGAGTTATTGCACTTATAACATGGGCTGTCACCAGATGTGCAAAAAATACTATGAAAGCATGATTAAGTCAGGATTATGTCAGGAAAACATGGAACTATTTTATGTGTTCTGCCACCAGCAGAACTACTAAGTTGCTGACAGTGGTGAACATGGCTATATATGCAGTGCTGGGTGTCACAACACTGACCAAACACAGGGCACTCCAGCATCCACATTCTGTCTTGCTTCTGTCACACAGACTGGCAAAACAGAGTCATTTACAAGCCCTGCAGGAAATCTGAGAGATTAGACTGCAGCATGTTTTATTTCATCTTGCCTCGGGCTGTATGTCCATGCTGCAGTTCTCTCTCTCTCTGCGCGGCACATGGTTAATCAACACTTCAGTGTATTTGTGTTTGTACACTATTAGCTGAGAGTGAACCATGCCAGCGTGTCTCTTTGTAACTCTACATGGCATGTTACTTCAGGGACTCATCCATGGCAGTTTCTCCGGCACTGTGCAGCAACCTCATTGAGACAGAGAGAGAGAGAGAGAGATCGAGACAGTGGACACTGCAGCAACTGTTTTTCACATGCCACATGTACACAAATTGCCCCCAGGTGACTCGGTGTCTGTTTTGTTTGATTTCACACAGGCGCACCACACACGTACACACACCCCTCGGCATCGGTACGCACTGTCTTTTGGAGTACCTGCTTGTGCCACTGTGTCTCTGTCTCCAGGAGTTCATTTAATTTATTTTTTGTGGAAGTCAAATACTTCCATGAGTCAAAATCTGGAAGTCATTTCAGTTTTCTGGAAGTCAAAATACTTCCCAGATCCAACAGTGTGAAAGCCAGTATTCTAAGAAGGATCAAATTATGGATGTTAATACAAATATTAGTGGTAAAATACAATTTGTTTTAGAAAAATCCATATTTTTTCAGCTTCTGTGCCTTCAGTTTTGGAAGTCATCCAGGTTTATTTTTTACATTTGGAAGTCAATGACTTCCTCCCTCTTTATTTTGGAAGTTTTTGCCTTATTTTTGGGAGTCAAATACTCCTAAAATGGAATTAACTGAAGCCCTTTCTGTCTCCGTGTAGATGAGATCAGGAGCGAAGTGTTCATGAAGCTAATAATCACAACAGAGGGACATGGATATGATAGTGGTATGTGTGTGTGTGTGTGTCTATCTGTCTGTCTCTCTCTGCATCTCGCTTGCTATCTTGCTGTAGAGATCATGCGCCACTTACTTTGGGGAGACAAGTGTTGCAAGTGGGGGGCAGCGAGAGGGCGACTGACAGGTCCTCCCTCTCTCCCTTCTGTGGCTCGCAACTCTTCCTGACTAGCTCCGGAACATGCAGTGCATCTCTTCTTGGGAACTATCTCTGCGCACACACATGCAGACAGTGAAAGACAGAGATAGCAGTTATCTTCAGTGTTTGGGAGGGTACAAGGACAATAGGCACCTGCGTTGCTTTGTTGTAGTTCTAATACAGAGAAAGTGTAGGATGACAGCACTGTCATTATGCACATTATCGGGTATGAGTCCAGCACAGATGGGTAGTGGGGTGGAGAGAACTGCGATAGTGCAGTTCTCTGAGGTCCACTGGGTGGGTGGGTGGGGAGAAGGACAATAGGAACATGTGGTATTTTCCTGTGGTACTACACTGAGAAACTGCAGCAACACAGCACTCTCAGTAGGGGAGCGGATGAGGCAGGACTGTGCAAAGACCTACAGTGCAGTCGCTCGCTTTGCAACAGAAACAATGGCCAACTGTTCGTATAATTTTCCCAATACAATAACAAGAGCTGGGCCACTCCATGATCTGTTCTCCGGGACTAATCACTGCTTGCTGTGCGTGTATGGGGAATTAACAAATGGTCAGGTGATTGTTCTTGTTCTGTACCAATCAGGTCTCTAGGTGCTCCCAGCCCATGTTATAATGCCATTTATCAGTTTGCTGCACATGGTGGTCATAGAACTTAATTTTACACAAGTTAGTTTTAAATCAGTGTGGTGTTGAAACTGTAACATTTAGAATGTGACTTCCTTATGCTTTTCTCCACTGTTAGCATCCCCTCTGTGACTTCAAAGTGGTCTTTGCGATTGTAAAGATCCTTATTTCAGCATCTGGTTAGTACATGCCTTCTTATATTGTTCCAACATAATTGTATTAGCTACTTGTGATAGCTTAAGATTTAACTTTGCAATTATTGGAATTTAAACAGTGTTGTGCTGGTGATTGTATATTTTGTGGGGTGTCAATAGCATTCAACCAAAGTATGAAAAAGCTTTATGGGGATAAAAAGATTTACCTTTGCTATAGCAGCAACTAAAAAAAAATGTGCTGGTGTTTACATATTTTGTGGGGTGCCTAAAGCTTGTAGGATTGGGCATATTATAAATAATAAACCACTGTTACTAACATTAACATAGCCATCTGCACTCGGTAGAAACCAAGTTGTGGACTATGAAGCCTATTAGCACCTACCCCGTCAGTGCTTTCCCAGGGATGTAACACAAGCTACTACCCAGCTGCTCCTTAGCATTAGCTTACCGATGACCTAATTGGCCATAGTCCCATGGGATCATGGAGTGTCTGCATCCTGAGGCCCTGTTCTGTCAGAATACCACAGGGACATGGGTCTCCAAGAGAAACTGGTCTTCTTTGTGCTCTCCTAACATAAAGAAACACATTGCATGATGTTTTTGTATACCTCTTCCTTGGCATGGGACTTTCCCAATCATATTCCCCACCACAGTCTCCGTCTCGTGCTTCAAGGAGAGCCATCTCCAATCATGCTTCCCATCCTCTGATGCTTTGGGGGGAGGAGCATGCTGAGGCCAGACTGCCATTAGGGTACTCACCTTACGGAGGAGACCTCCTCTGGTCTTTGGCTGTGTGGGCCCACAATATACTGGTTGATTTAACAGGCTAATTAAGAGAAATAAGATCCAAGCCTCTCTTGGAGCCCAAAAGCCCAGTTAGGTAGGGGTACAAGTAAGAGGAGGTGAAATGTGCTCTGATGGGCAGTTTGAGTGGGTAGTAGGAGGAGAAGAAGGGACAAAAGAGGGTGAGATATGGTTCCAGATGGAGGACAAGCACATAAAAAAATCTGTTTGCCCAGAACAGGTTCTCCAGAAGGAAAGTCTGAAAGAATGGGAATCTGAAGAATGGAGTGCAAAGGAAGATGGTATAGGAGTTAATAGAAGGTCATAGAGGTAGGAAGTGAGAAAGGCAAACCAGCTGTTTAAGAGGATATCAGCAAAATGAAAGCAGTGCTGAACATTTAGAAGGTAAGAAGAGGCACAGGTAGATAGAGCAGCTATGAGTTAGAAGAGAATCCATAGCAAAGTGGCTGAAAGAATGGTCCACCTTAGCTAGGGTGGACTTTGGATGGCACCATAGATGACATCCACATAGTAAATCATTGGCATGAGGAGGTGAAGTGAGCTCTGAGTGGCAGCTTGAGTTAATAGTAAGAGAGGCAGATTCAACTAGGAAGAAGGGAGATGGTTCCAGATGGAGGGCAAGTGAACAGAAAAGGCTAGCAGAGGTGTTGCAGAGTGGAATGCTGAAGGAGCAGAGGAGCAGAGTGTATTGTTTTTCTCCTAGCGTTCCTTTTTACTCCTTCACAGTAATCCAGAATAATACCCTGGTAATGTGTGTAATTCTCCTCACTTTTGAAGACCTGTATTAAATAGCAAACCAATTACAGCTTCCTGTATAGAGATAATTCTCTTGTAATCACGGCTGGTGTACCAATACCACATTTGTTATGTGAAGGAACAATAAATATGATGAACTTGTGAATATGAATTGTTTGTCCTGACTGTTATGTTAACGAAATGATAGGAAGTATACTTAGAATGGCAGAAAAAGGGGAGATATTGCTGATGGGTGATCTTAATATGCAAGATGTTAACTGGAGTGCAGTTGTAGCAGCCACTTCTAAGAGTGGGGTTATTCTAGATGCCCTATAGGGGCATGCCTTAGACAACTAGTATTGGAACCCACTCGAGAAGGAGCAATCTTAGACCTGGTTCTCTCAAAATGGAGATGGAGAGAGGATCACAGATGTAGAAGTGGGTAGCCATCTGGGAACTAGCGACCATCGAACAGTATGGGTCACAATAAACACAGTAGTAGAGTCAAGCCATACAAAGGCAAAAGTACTGGACTTTAGGAGAGCTGACTTTGCCAAAATGGGAGAGCAGGGTTTTAAATAATTGATTAGCAGTTTTTTTCTTGGGACTATACTAACTGCACAGAAAGTATTTTTATAGATTTTCTAGAAGTGTTGTGTTTATTAAACACAGTGAGGCAAGAGTTATGCATTTTCACAAAGATTTAACACTTTTATGAGCAAAACGCTAATCAATTTTTAGAGTTAAATAAATCCCTGGGAGAGTGCCTAAGGAATGCACTAGCAAATGGGCAGGAAGGAGGGGTGGAAGAACAATGGGGAATAATAAAAACTGCTATCACAGAGGTAACAAGCCTTTGTGTGAAGTAAATAAACAAAACAAAACAATGTAAGAAACCACTATGGTTCTCAAAGGAGGTGGTAGTGAAGGTTCAAGAGAAAAAGTAAGCATTCAGGAAGTACAAGGAATCACAGAAGGAGCAGGACAGAAAATTGTATCAGTTAAAGCAAAAGGAAGCTGGGAAGGCAGTGAGAACAGCAAAGGCCCAAACCGAGGAAAAGTTAGCCAACTCAGTTAAGAAGGGGGATAAAACCTTTTATAGGTACATCAGGGAGCGAAGGAAGACCAAGGGAGGGATAGTGAGGCTTAATGAAGGGGAGGGGGAGGGGAGACGGTGACTGTGAAAAGGCAGATATACCAAACAAATATTTTTGTTCATTATTTATAAATGAAGAGAGGGAAGTACCTAAACCAAGCAATAGAAACACTCTGGACACAGACGTTGATACCAGCCCATTTACAGAAGAAAGGGTTCTGAAAGAACTCTTAAAACTGAAGGTGGACAAAGCAAAGGGGCCTGATGGGATTCATCCCAGAATTCTAAAAGAACTAAGGATAGAACTAGTGACACCACTGACTACCCTCTTTAACAAATAATGGGAGGATCGGGTGGTACCTGAGGACTGGAGGAGGGCAGATGTGATTCCACTTCACAAAAGTGGGAGTAGGGCAGAAGCAGGAAACTACAGACCTGTTAGTTTAACCTCAGTGATAGGGAAAATGATGGAATCACTTCTGAAGGAAAGAATTATCAGTACCTAGGGGCCAGAGGGCACAGGACCCAAGGCAACATGGATTCACAGCGGAAGAGTCATATCAGCAGATCTAATAGATTTCTTTGACTGGGTGACCAAAGTAGTAGATCAGGGAGGGGCTGTGGACATGGTCTACCTAGACTTTAGCATGGCATTTGACAGTCCCACACAAAAGATTAATATACAAGTTAGCCAGACTGGGAGTGGGTCCCAAGATCATAGCCTGGGTAAAGAATTAGCTTGAGAATAGGACACAGAGGATAATAGTAAATGAAGTCCACTCTGAAGAAAGAGTGGGTTACTAGTGGGGTACTACAGGGTTCAGTATTAGGACCAGTGCTCTTCAATGTCTTTATAAGCGACATTGCAGAGGGACTAGAAGGAAAAGTATGTCTCTTTGCAGATGACACAAAGATCTGCAACAGAGTTGATGCACAAGGTGGGGTGGAAAGGATGAGAAGGGACTTGGCAAGGTTAGAGGAATGGTCAAATGTATGGCAGCTTAGATTCAGTGCTAAAGATGCAAGGTAATGCACCTGGGAAACAAAAACCTAGGGGAAGTGTACACAATGGGGGGTGAGATACAAAGAATAACGAAAATGGAAAGGGACCTGGGGGTAGTCACATCATATGACCTAAAGGTGGACAAGCAATGTGAGAGGGCAGTAAAGAGGGCTAGGGGGATACTGGGATGCATAGGAAGAGGCATCACCAGTCGACAACAGGAAGTCGTCATCCCTCTGTGCAGACAGCTGGTGAGACCCCATCTGGAGTGCTGTGTGTAGTTCTGGAGACCCAATCTCAGCAAAGACATAGACAGGATGAAGCTGTCCAGAGGAGGGCAACTAAAATGGTGCAGGGTCTGCACTGGAAGACATATGAATAGAGACTTAAGGAGCTTAATATGTATAGCTTCGAGGAAAGGAGCGAAAGGGGAGACATGATAGAAACTTTCAAGTACCTCAAAGGAATCAACAAAGTCCAAGAGGGTAGCATCTTTCAGGAAAAGAGGTGTGCAAGAACAAGAGGGCACAATTTGAAGATTGGAGGGGCGGCTCAGAGGTAATGTCAGGAAGTATTTTTTCACAGAGAGGGTTGTGGATGTATGGAACGGCCTTCCGGAGATGGTTGTGGAGTCAAAAACAGTGGTGGAATTCAAGCATGCATGGGACAGTCATAAGGCAATTCTAGGGGTTGGGGGTAGGAAGAAGTAGGCTGCTGGTTAACTAGGATCTGCAGCTTATCCATTAGGTAGAGAAATGGGCAGACTGGGTGGGCTAAGCGGTTCTTATCTGCCGTCAAATTCTATGTTTCTATGTATGTGTGAAAACACATTAAGGGAAGGTTGTGAAGAATGACAGCTGTACTGTTCATAAGGAGGTGTGAAAAAATGGCAGTGTTGAAAATCTGTAGCGAAAATATTAAAAGTTCTCAAAGTTACGAGCATGCATGGAAACTGCACATTGCACATCGTAACACAGTCATTTTAAGGAATTTTTCACTGAATTTGCAACATAGGCTTTTTAGGACCGAATAACGAAATGACAGTGACTGAGTTCATGAGGTGGGGTCCCAAGAACCCCATGTTAAAATTTGGAGCCAAAAGTTGTAAAAATGGTCGAGATATCCACCTAAGTTGAACAACCCTCCCCCACTGATGCCATTAGTTGCTTATCGTGATTTTCTTTAGTTCACGGTTGGCTTTTGAAGAGTTCAGACGTCTCCCGCTCCCCTGAAGATCGTCGTGCCGAGCTCCGGAGGTAAGTATGGGGCGAGAGGTGTGGCGAGGTGGTGAACACAGAGGGTGGATGCAGATTGGAGGAGGAGGTGCTCCAGATGCAACAACAAACCGTTTTCTTTCTTTTTTTTTCTTTTTGTAGGAAGGAACATCGTGGTAAGTTTTTATGTCGATTGCGCAGAGCGCAAGAAACATATTGGTACAGCTTGCTGAGAAACAGGCTGTGGAGGCACGGCACTGTTGTGGCCAATGCCCCCACAGCCTGCAAAGACTTGTCCCGCTTCCCCCAATGCCATTGCGGGCTGCTGGTAACACAAGTTTGGCACGTTTGCACCAACTTGTGACAGATCAGCCGCTGCAATCAGGGGCCGCCTCGTCATTGCAGCGTCAGCTATCCGCTGCAATGAGGGAGCGACCCATCATTGCAGGGCAGATCTAGCAAGCCTGATATTGTTTGTGAACGTGGCAGTGGGTTGCCGCCATGTTCACAAACACTATAACCCCCAACCGTGTTTATGTGCCGACGGGGTCCCCAATCCTCATCGGCTTCGGTGCCTCCCTGTTCATTTTGCCGACGGGGGAGCCCAGTCCCTGTTGGCATTCTGTCACCCCCCACGCTTTCATTTTCTGCTGATGGGGTGCCCAATCCCCACTGGCATAATGAAGCCCCCCTTTGTGTGCCGAGGGGGGTGCCCAATCCCCCATCAGCTATTGCTGCCCCCAACAGAAAGCCATTGGTGCCCTCCCCACAAGTTGTTATTTCTGCCGACGGAGGCCCAATCCCAGCCGGCTGTGCTGGCCTCCCCAAAAAAGCCATTGGTGGCATGCTGGGAGCCAACCCCAGCGTGCCACATGCCTCATAAAGAAAAAAATTGTCCTGAAGTCTTTTGCTTTTTTTCCCCTGAAAAGCAGAAAACAGTCTCTCGTAGTCTCCATGCTACCCACCCACCACCCGCACCCACCATTCGCCCTGCCTCCCCACCACTCCCTCACCCCATACTTACTCTGGATTCCAGTGCGACAATCTTCGGTGGACCAGAAACACGTCTGCACTCTTCAAAACTGACCATGAATTGAGGAAATGCCAGTAAGCTGTATAATGTAATGAATAGGGTTTTTTCAACTTTAGTGCATATCTCAGGCATTTTGCGGAATTTTTTCACCAAATCTTCAACATGGGGTTTTTGGGACCCCTCCTCATGAATGCTTGAACTGTGATGGCGTTAATCAGTCCCAAAAGGTGATTTTGCGGTCACTGCGCAGAATCACCTTTGGGGGCTGATTAACGAAACAACAGTGCCAGTGTTCATGAGGTGGGCTCTCAAAAACCTATGTTGCAAATTTGGTGGAAAAAATCCCAAAATGACTGTTTTATGAGTATGTGATGAAGAAAGCTGCATGCACGTAACTTGGTGAATTTGCAATATTTTAATGCCAGATTTTCAACATTGGCATTTTGTCACACCTCCTTGTGAACAGTATAGCTGTCTTTGTTCACATCCTGGCGGAAATGTGTGTAACCCCTAGATGGCGCTATCCCAGGGGCTACTACCCCTGCCTGATTTGCCACTAACAGGTTGAGGGGCCTGGATCCAATGGCGGGTGCCTCCACCCAGAGGTCAGGGTTTGCAATAGTTAAACTAACTTGGTCACAGCCCTCTGGGACACTGCAACCCCCCTTTCTTCCCACTAGTGGCCCACACAATATATCAGAATTACCTTCACAGTATACACTTACCCCCAGGACTGGTTCCGGCACTGGGACCTCCTGTGAAATAAGATACAGTGCAACAATCACAGTACAGTACTTTAACATAGACAAATACCTCAGGCAGTATAACTTTGCTGAAACAAGCAGCTCTGATTTATTTAGGGGGATATAACAAGGACAAGGGGAAATCAGGTTAATTAGCTTATCACTCTACTCATCTACCTATGGCTCTGTGCACAGGCCTATCCCTATCAGTTACTGTCCCTGGGTACCCAAGTCCTAGTGGCTAGTCCAAACCGTGGCAGCTGGTAGGGGCCCTTTCACACAGAGAAAAGAAAAATTAGTTAAACAGTCAGCAGTACAGTAATTCCATTTGGATTTAATGTGGCAATTCAACAGGGAGCGACCCTGAATTAGTACTCACGACCTCCAAACAAGATAGGGTCCTTCAATGTTAGCAGGGCTACTCTTGAGCTCCAAGACTCTCACACATTTATAGGTAAACAGTCACAGGCAAAAGTCACTTAATGGCAGCAGGATTCACTTGAGGTACACAAACCTCTTCACACATTTATATGGTAAAAGAAAGCACTATACAGGCAGGCTGCATCTGTATCCCGATCGCAATTACTGCACAATACCGGGAGAACACACAGCAGATTCAGTTCCTGACAGACCGAGTGCATTCAGCAATTCCTCCAGTCTTCTACAGGGTGAGCCTGGTTTCTACTCTTCAGATATCCTTTGATTCTCTTCACAGGACGGATTCAGTCCTAACAAGCAATTACACAAGCTGCAGACGAACTCTGGACCTTACACATGTTTTTGACTAAAACTGTGCACTGAAGGAGCACAGGGTTCCTTTCCCTTCACTGCCAGAGCTAAAACTGAAACTCCAACAGACAAAACTGGCACTTCCTTTGAGTTCCTCCCAGTTCTTGACTGGATTGGCTGTCACTCACAATAGACTGCTGCTGTTGGTCCAAAAGGCGCCAAGTCTAAACTACATCTCCCAGAGTC
Source organism: Neoceratodus forsteri (assembly GCA_016271365.2). Lineage (NCBI taxonomy): Eukaryota > Metazoa > Chordata > Ceratodontiformes > Ceratodontidae > Neoceratodus > Neoceratodus forsteri. The sequence continues at coordinate 1,238,915,411 of CM057454.1, forward strand.
ACTGCCCATACAATCCTCTTGTGGCTGGCTCAGATTATGAGTCCAAGTTCTGATTCGGTCAAGGCACCATTTTAGAGCTAGCTTACCCCACACTGATTGGTCCAGTTCAGCAGTTCAAAACCAGAATGGGGAACTAGGCAGACACAGTTCTGACTGTAAAGAAAGCAGGTTAGACAAACTGTAATTTCATTATTACTCTAAATGATTTCTGGCAAACAGTTACATCTTTCAGATAGGTTCCCTTTGCACTCCTAGTGACTGCAAAAATGGAGTGAATTGACAGCAGCTCGAGTGGTACTCAAATAGAGAAGCACACAGTCCCCCCATATAAACTAATTATGTCTGCAAGCAGACAGCTCTTAAAGAGACAGTATCAGAGGCTCTAAAAACACTCACTGATAAATGGCTAAAGCCAAACAACATTCGACTTGGAGCATTCAAGCAAGCTCCTGGAAGTCTTTTGGGAACCCCCATTTGCAGGGGTTACACCTTCCTGGCTGGGAAAGCAGACGTCCGCGTCAAACAAAGTACCCATAAGTTTTAACTGCAACCATATACATTTGCATTAGGCTCACGCATCTAATCATCAGTCAATATATCATTTTACCAAGAACACATTTCTGAAACATTGCAGTACGTCACTCTTTACACAGTATTACACACATTATACCATAACTCAAGTTATTACCTCTTGTACATGAAACCTGAAGAGAGGGGCCCTTCCTATCAGTTACCTTGGGGCTGGACAGGGCAAGGGCACCATATACTTAGAGAGCAACACAAGTAACTTGGAGTTAGCACTGACGCTCAGTTTGGGCAATGAGCTCGGGGACACATACACTCTTTATGGACAACATTGAGAGGCAAGTCCACAGGCCTCCCAAGAAAATCATAACTGAGGTGCACCACAGGCTTTATAGCTCGACCAGTCTTTCTAGGGGAACTGTTACAGTCTCTGCACTCTGAGCCTCATTTTCAGCATTGTCCTCACTTGTCAGGGAGTCTCCATGGGGGGTAGAGAGGCTAGAACTTGGGGCACTTTCAGCTCCAGGAGTTACAGTTTCTGAGTCCACAACATTTGGCTGCGATGGAGAGCTTTCGGACACTGGCAGTGGACTGTCAGGGCACTCAAAATACTCTTCTGGTTCTGGTGTATCACCAGTCTGCCCCAATCCATCATTTTCCTCCCTGAAAGCTCAAACAGTTCAACCATGCACAATGATTCCATTTCATCTGATCTGATGCTTTGCACTTCACTTTCTGGGAGCATGGCTCCAGGGACGAAGCTGGGGGCTTAGACAGTCCAGAAGGCCCAGCTTGTCTCCAGTATTGACTAGGGATTGCCCTGAAACAATTGACTCAGTTCGTAAGAAGGATAGTATTCAAAGTCACTCTCACTTTCTTCTGATATGGACTGACAGTCATGCTCAACTGGGACTTGTGGAGGGAACACTTTAACTTTGCTTCTGTAGGTGCAGACTTTCTTGATCTTTTCTTAGCAGCAGCTCTAGTCACTGGTCCAGAGGGGCATCTTCTGGGGCTCAGACTCAATCAAGATTTGTCCAATGGGCAGTAAATGATTTCTATGCATTGTTTTACATCTTTTGAATTATTCTCAGGCCTTACTTTGTACACTGGCAGATCATCTAGTTTGCCCACTACAATGTGAGGGAGATGGTGCCATCTGTCAGCAACCTTGTGCTTGCCATGCAGTCCCAGATTTCTTAGCAATACCCGATCTCCCTCCTGGAGTTCCTGTGCTTTCACCTTTTTATCATACCTTTCTTTGTTGGCCAGATTTCTTTTGGCAGCCATGGTTTGAGCCAGTTGGTATGCATGAGTTAGCTGGGCCTTTAACTTTTGCACATACTGTAAATAGTTGTCAGCTTGAACCCCATCAGGAGAGACCCCAAACACACATCTACCGTGAGTCGAGCTTCTCTTCCAAACATCAGGCGGTGGGGAGAACCCAGTGGCATCACTTTTGGTGCAGTTATAAGCATGTACCAGGGTGCTAATTTGTTGGCTCCATCTAGGCTTGTCCTTTGGGTGCAGGGTGCCTAGCATATCTAGAAGTGCGGTTGAAGCGTTCAGGCTGTGGGTCCCTGGGGGTGGTAAGGAGTGGTTCTGGACTTCGCATCTCCCACAGAGAAAGCATCTCTTTGATCAGACGACTCTCAAAGTCTCCCTTGATCAGAATGGATTCTTTGTGGAGCCCCATAGTGAACAAAAAGTTTTCTACAAGTACTTTGGCCACAGTGGATGCTTTCTGGTCTTTGGTGGGAAAGCTTGGGCATATCTCGTGAAATGGTCAGTGACCACCAGCACATTACTGATATTTCTTTGATCTGACTCCAAACTCAGAAAATCAATACAGACCAGCTCCATGGGTGCAATGGTGGTGATGTTAACAAGGGGGCAGCCCTCTGGGGCAAAGCTTTCCTCTGTAAGCAGCGATCACAAGTTCGAATGTGTTGCTCCACATCAGCCCCATCTTAGGCCAATAGAATCTGGATCTCACCAAGTCAAGTGTTCTGTCTATACCAAGGTGCCCCATGTGTTGTGCAAGGACATCAGTACTGAGTCTCGAAGGCAGTGGGCAGCACTAGTTGTTGTTTGTCTACTTGTCCCCTCTGTCTACTGTTTCTCTGTATAACAGTTTATTGATCAGTTTCAACTTAGGACCTTCTTTGTATAACAGTGCAGTTCTCAAATCAGTGGAGCGTAATTTGGACACATCTTTTCCTGCATAGAGGGCTTCTAAAGCTGCTTTGATCATGGGATCGGGATTGAGCCACTTGAATACTGTCATTGTCCAGCTGAGGCAGTGCACCAATGTCTATTGCAGAAAAGTGGCAATAAGCAGCAGGTATGCAATTCTCAGAGGTCCCAAGCAATCCACCATGCAGTCCACTGCGTCTGTGGACATTTGTTCCTCCCTGTCAAACTTCGGCAGAGTGCCCGAATGTCAGGTTCTGCCAATCGGACCCAATCATTCTGGGAACAGGCCTCCGGGAGAGAGCATCAGCATCTATGTGGTTCAGACCTGCTTTCGGTATTCGAGAGCATAGTCATATGTAGATAATGCAGAAAGCCACCTGGCCAGTGGCATCCAACTTAGCTGAGGTCTGCACATAGGTCAAAGGATTATTGTCAGTTTTACTAGTATTTTAGCCCCATACAAGTACTCATGGAATTGGTCAACAATAGCCCACTTCAAAGCTAGGAACTCTAACTTATGTACAGGATAGTTCTTTTCGGATGGGGTCAGGCTTCTACTGGCAAAGCCACTGGTCCAGGCCATTCTCGTGCTCTTGTACAACACACAGCCCCCAACCCTTGCAAGCTAGCATCAGTGTGCAGGACGTAAGGTTTTCTTGGATCGGCATAGGCCAGCACTGGAGCATGGGTAAGTTGATATTGATCTCATGAAAGCAGTCTCACAATCAGGAGTCCAGCGAGCCCCAAATACTTCACTCGGACGAAAATACACTCTTTCAGTCTTGAGGGACGCTGACTTTTGGTATTTTTGTGGGTTGGGGATACCCTTGAGTAAGGTTAAGTAAAGGCGGATCACTCTTGAATAGTCCTTGATGAAAGCGCCGATAATAACCACAGAATCCCAGGAATCTTTGCAGTTCTTTTAGATTTTGGGCTGTGGCCAAGTGGTCAAAGCCTCAACTTTCTTGGGTCGGTCTCTATTCCTCGGTAGATACTATGTGTCCCACATACTTTACTGATGTTTGAAAGAATTGACACTTATCAATGGACAGTTTAAGGCCAAAGTCCTCCAGTCGGTCAATACCTTAAATAATCTGCTCTCATGTTCCTCCAGTGAGCTGCCAAACACAATAACATCATCTAGGTATACCAGGCACTCTAGTAAGTTCATGTCCCCCACTGCACGCTCCATCAATCATTGAAAAGTGGCTGGGGCACCTGAAATCCCTTGAGGCATCCTCATGAATTCATAGAAGCCAAGCGGACAGATAAAGGCTGTCTTCTCACGGTCCTCTGGGGCCATCGGGATCTGGTAGTACCCACTGCGGAGATCCAGCACAGAGAACCACTTGCTCCCGTTTAGGCAGTCCAAAACATCCTGAATGCGGGGCATTGTGTACTGATCAGGGATAGTCCGCCGGTTTAAGGTGCGATAATCCACGCACATCCTTACTGTCCCATTCTTTTTCCTCACTACCACAATGGGGGAAGCATAAGGGCTTCTGTATTCTTATATTACACCAGCAGCTAACATCTCTTGCAGATGCCGTCTCACATCATCTATATCAGCAGGTGCCAGAGTCGAGACCTCTCATGAAATGGTCTTTCGTCATGCAGCGGATATTGTGCTCAGCTCCCTGCATGCATCCACGTCCCATTCCTTTAAAGAAAACACCTGGTCTCTCTGGGCAAGCTTCTCACTGATCCTCACTTTCCATTCAGCTGGCAATGGGAGTCGCGAAATCAAACAAGTCAGGCGTTACTCTGTCATTCTTCCTCGAACTCTTGCTGCTGGGTAGCACTGCAGTATCTGCACAATGACATTAGCCAGGATGCAACCTCTATTTACTCGAATGTCTCTTTCAGACACATTATGAACTTGGACCATTACCCTTCTGGCATAAGCATGGGCTCTAGCGGCAAAATACTAGGCTTGACCAGCAGTCCCTCTGGCAATTTTCCATCGCCTGGTGCATCCAACATTAATATTTTATTCTTAACATCCTTTCTGATACGGACCTCTCCTGTAAGGTACACTGGGCATTTGGCGCAGGATCAGAGACTCAGGATCCTTCTTCCATACAATTCCAACCGGTTCCTCTGGTTCTATTTTTTCAGCATCTCTCTGCCTCATAGGCCTTCTTAATTAAAGCCGAACCTTAAAGCTCTCACTAGTCTTTGACCCTGTTTTTCATAACACAACTGTGCCAGCCTTCTGCACATATGAGCATTTGTTCCAATCAACAAAGGGACACCATCATACAGTCCAGTGGGGGGACACACTAAGGTTAGGGTCTCTACTTGTTCGGCCACTCCAGCCACGGAGGTGGGGAAAGACAGCCAAATCCGGATATACCCAGAATAGGGTAGGCCTTCTCACTTAACCCCATACATGCAGTCCTTCTAATGGTTGTAAGTGCGCCTGACAAATGCTTCTGATACCAATCCTGGAACATAATTGTCACTTGGGAGCCACTGTCTAATACAGCTCTTGTAGACACTCCATTCACTTACCGTGGTCTCCATGGAGGGACCCACTATTCTGGACCAGTCTGGAGAGGCGGTAGTGGGGCCTGGGCAACTGACCTTGCCACAAAGGACGTGAATTCATTTTGGTGCCCTCACTGTGATCATTTCGTGCACCTCTTAACCACTGATTTGTTCTCCAAGCTCTCCTTGTAGCCTATATGCAACTTTGTCAGTGTCTTTTGGGACGGCATTCTCTTTCATGTGCCCATCCTTCCCACAATTATAGCAAAACATATTTTCTGGAGATTGAGCTGGCCGAGGCGCCACACTGAGAGCCAGGGCGGGGGTATTACTAACTGGAAACCTTGGTGCCATCTCTGTCTGCGGCATGATAAGCATTTGGAGACATCTCATCAGTTTCTCCACTTCCATGGTCAAGGAATTGAGTTTGGAGCTGTTATCAGCAGGAGATACATGGGTGGTACCCCACCCCATAGCAGATGCAGTCGGATATAGATCGGGCCCGAGACTTGCAGGCGTGGCTTCATAAAGGGACTGTTTTTGAATTCCTGGATCTCTCAACTGTTCGCCCCATTGTGGCATATCTTTTCCTTGTCAGAGCACTCATTGACTGCCAACCTCTGCCCCTGAACTTCACTTGATGGCCACCCTCAGTCACTCGGGTCGTAGGCCGCAGCTATTGGTGCAGGTCCCTCCCGAGGTCGCTTTTCTCAACTCCTCGAATTTCCTCATTAACTCATCATAGGAGGTGGGATTCCAGTCGATTTGCCAGGCGTAACTGAAGCAACAGCAGTTCTGAGAAGGGCAGACTTAGGATCCTGTCCAGCCTGGTTCGGTCCAGTTCAATCGCTGGCAAACTACCCTTTCTGAGGCATTCTTGCAACAATTTTCCAGCCGAGATATACACAGACAACAACTCCCTTGGTACTGTTGTGCATTTCTTACTCTCCACCATAGATCCTCATCAGAATCTGGGCTCCCATACACATTCTCCAAGGCCTCAAGATAGGCCTGTGCAGTCACTTCAGGGTTACTGGCCGTTTAGCACGGATGGTAGCCAGGGCAGGACCTCGGAGCGCTCACTAACCTCTTTCGCCGGCTTCCGAGCATTGCCATTCTAGCACTGGGGGGCAACATAGTCTATCCAGGTCTCCCAGTCATCCTCCCCTGGGGGGTGGGAGGTGCCAGAAGATCCTCAACCTGGTAAGAGTTGTGACTAATGGCAGGTGCAGAAATAGGAGTCTGCATTGGTTCAGCCACCATTACGGGTACTGGAGCGGAGAGGGTGTTGGGGAGGAACACCCCAGGTGGCAAGAATAGTTTCTTCAAGTCCTCCACAGTTTCCCTTCCCCCAGCAACCATTTAGCAAATTTCTCCTCAAAAGTTTCAGACAGTGGTGGGGGCTCATTCCCCGGGTCTTTACTGTGTAGTTATCACTCTCCAGGCAGTAGGGCTCCTCTGGGGTAATGGTCTGTGGCACTTTGGAGCTATCTATGGGATCCTTAAACTCTACTAGGGCCAGGAAATGTGGGTGAGCAGATTAGCATGCCGACCCACCACCACAGGGTTTTGTAAACCTTCCACCTTGGAAAGTACTCCTGTACAGTGTCCGTATTGATACCCAGGGGATGTCCAGGATAAGCATAGCATTTTGGGGTCAGTCTCCTCCCAGTACACCACTCCACCAGCCGGTGCACAGCCACTTCTGTCGGGTACCCATTTTTTTTTAACAGTGGTTCAGAATATGGCCACTAGAGGACACACAATCCCAGCGGTGAGCCTCCAAGATGTAACCCTAGATGGCACTATCCCAGGGGCTACTACCCTGCCTGATTTGCCACTAACAGGTTGAGGGGCCTGGATCCAATGACGGGTGCCTCCACCCAGAGGTTAGGGTTTGCAATAGTTAAACTAACTTGGTCACAGCCCTCTGGGACACTGCAACCCCCCTTTCTTCCCACTAGTGGCCCACACAATATATCAGAATTACCTTCACAGTATACACTTACCCCAGGACTGGTTCCGCACTGGGACCTCCTGTGAAATAAGATACAGTGCAACAATCACAGTACAGTACTTTAACATAGACAAATACCTCAGGCAGTATAACTTTGCTGAAACAAGCAGCTCTGATTTATTTAGGGGGATATAACAAGGACAAGGGGAAATCAGGTTAATTAGCTTATCACTCTACTCATCTACCTATGGCTCTGTGCACAGGCCTATCCCAATCAGTTACTGTCCCTGGGTACCCAAGCCCTAGTGGCTAGTCCAAACTGTGGCAGCTGGTAGGGGCCCTTTCACACAGAGAAAAGAAAAATTAGTTAAACAGTCAGCAGTACAGTAATTCCATTTGGATTTAATGTGGCAATTCAACAGGGAGCGACCCTGAATTAGTACTCACGACCTCCAAACAAGATAGGGTCCTTCAATGTCAGCAGGGCTACTCTTGAGCTCCAAGAGACTCCTCACACATTTATATGGTAAACAGTCACAGGCAAAAGTCACTTAATGGCAGCAGGATTCACTTGAGGTACACAAACCTCTTCACACATTTATATGGTAAAAAGAAAGCACTATACCAGGCAGGCTGCATCTGTATCCCGATTAATTACTGCACAATACCCGGAGAACACACAGCAGATTCAGTTCCTGACAGACCGAGTGCAATTCAGCAATCCTCCAGTCTTCTACAGGGTGAGCCTGGTTTCTACTCTTCAGATATCCTTGATTCTCTTCACAGGACGGATTCAGTCCTAACAAGCAGTTAACAAGCTGCAGACCGGAACTCTGGACCTTACACATGTTTTTTGACTAAAACTGTGCACTGAAGGAGCACAGGGTTCCTTTCCCTTCACTGCCAGAGCTAAACTGAAACTCCAACAGACAAAACCGGCACTTCCTTTGAGTTCCTCCCAGTTCTTGACTGGATTGGCTGTCACTCACAATAGACTGCTGCTGTTGGTCCAAAAGGCTGAAGTCTAAACTACATCTCCCAGAGTCACTGCCCATACAATCCTCTTGTGGCTGGCTCAGATTATGAGTCCAAGTTCTGATTCGTCCAAGGCACCATTTTAGAGCTAGCTTACCCACTGATTGGTCCAGTTCAGCAGTTCAAAGCCAGAATGGGAACTAGGCAGACACAGTTCTGACTAAAGAAAGCAGGTTAGACAAACTGTAATTTCATTATTACTCTAAATGATTTCTGGCAAACAGTTACATCTTTCAGATAGGTTCCCTTTGCACTCCTAGTGACTGCAAAATGGAGTGAATTGGCAGCAGCTCGAGTGGTACTCAAACAGAGAAGCACACAGTCCCCATATAAACTAATTATGTCTGCAAGCAGACAGCTCTTAAAGAGACAGTACCAGAGGCTCTAAAAACACTCACTGATAAATGGTTTAAACGCCAAACACCATTCAGGCTTGGAGCATTCAAGCAAGCTCCTGAAAGTCTTTTGGGAACCCCCATTTGCAGGGGGGTTACATGTGTTTTCACACTTCTGGCGCAGAATAGCGCGGTCGCTGTTGGAAATCAGTGTTCGGGACAGATTAAGAAAATTACATTGACACTGTTCATGAATAGAGGTCCTGAAATGGCTATGTTGAAACTTTGGTAATGATACTCCATAAAATGACTGTGTTACGACCGTGCGTTGCACAGTTTGCACGCATGCTCGTAACTTTGCGAATGTATAATATTTTCACTCCAGATTTTCAACATTGCTATTTTCCCACACCTGCTTATGAACAGTGCAGCTGTCATTTTCCCCATCCTGGCCGATATGTGTTTTTGCAGTTCTGGGGCTGAATAGAGCACTTGCTGTGGGAAATCACTGTCTGGAACAGAGTAATAAAATGACTGTGATACTGTTCATGAGCAGAGGTCCTAAAATGCCTATGTTAACAATTTGGTGATGATAGCCCATCAAATGAGTTGCGTTTCTCACTTCCCATACACCCTTGTAACTTTGCAGATTCATAATATTGTCATGCCTCATTTTCAACAGTGGCAATTTTTTACACCTCCTTATGAGCAGTACAGCTGTCATTTTTCACATCCTGAGTGAAATGTGGTTTCACAGTTGTGGCACAGAATAACGCGGTTGCTGTGGGAAATCAGTGTTTGGGACAGATAAAGAAAATAACAGTGGCACTGTTCGTGAGCAGAGGTCATAAAATCCCTATGTTGGAAATTTGGTGACAAAACTCCTTAACATGACTGTGTTACAAGCATGCGTTCAACTGTTTCTATGCACCCTTGTAACTTCGCAAATTTGTAATATTTTTATGCCACATTTTCAACAGTGGCATTCTTTCACACCTCCTTATGAACAGTACAGCTGTCATTTTTCACATCCTGGCTAAAATATGTTTTTGCACTCCTAATGGAGAATAGCACGGTCGCTGTGGAACATCAGTGTTTGGGATAGATTAAGATGGAACGAGTGAGAGGGAGGAGTGACCGAGCTCAACTGAGCTCTGTCGGGACTGCTCCGGATTTGTTTGTGGGCAGATAAAGGACCCAACACAAGAGGCCAGTACAAAAGGGCAGCCTGCAGCAGTGGAAGAAACAGAATGAGAAAGTGAGTGAGGGAGGGGGAGTGAGCGAACTCACCGGAGCGCTATCAGGACTGCTGCGGATTTCTTTGTGGGCAGAAAAAGGCGTCAATGCAGGCAGGGGCCCAGTAGAAATGGCCAGCCTGCAGCCATGGGAGAAACAGTATGAGTGAGTGAGACGGGGGACTGAATGAGCTCAACGGAGCTCTATCAGGACTGCTGTGGATTTCTTTGGTGACAGAAAAAGACGCCAGTACAGGCAGGAGCCCGTTACAAAAGGGCCGCTTGCAGTGCCAGGACAAACAGAATGAGCACGTGACAGAGGGAGACTGAGTGACCTCAAGTGGAGCTTTTTCGGTACAGCTGCAGATTTATTTGTGGACAGACAAAGGTGCCAATGCAGCCAGCAGCCCCGTACACAAGCGCAGCCTGCAGCACCAAGAGAAACAGAACGAGTGAGTGACAGTGTAGTAGGGAGCGAGCTCAATGGAGCTCTACTGTGATTGCTGTGGATTTCTTTGTGAGCAGAAAATACGTCAACGAAGGCAGGAGCCCAGTACAAAAGGCCAGCTTGCAGCGTGGGCAGAAACAGAATGAGTGAGTGAGAGAGGGGGAGTGAGCGAGTTCAGTGGAGCTGTGTCGGGACTGCTTCAGATTTCTTTCTGGCCAGAACAAGCCACCAATGCAGGCAGGAGCCCTGTACAAAAGGGCAGCCTGCAGCAGCAGGAGACACAGAATGTGCGATTGAGGGAGGGGGAGTGAGTGAGCTCAACGGAGCTCTGTTGGGACTGCTGTAGATTTGTTTGTGGGCAGAAAAAGGCAGCAATGCATGCAGGGGCCCAGTACAAAATGGCAGCCTGCAGTGGCAGGAAAACCAGAATGAGCGAGTGAGAGAGGGGGAGTGAGCGAGCTCAACTGAGCTGTATTGTAACTGTTGCAAATGGCTGCAACGCAAGCAGGAACCCAGTAGAAAAGGGCAGCATGCAGTGCCACCAGAAATGTAATGAGTGAGTCAGAGAAGGGGACTGAGCGAGCTCAATGGAACATTGTCAGGACTGCTGCAGATTTCTTTATGGGCAGAAAAAGGCGTGAACAGAGCCAAGAGCCCAGTACAAAAGGGCAGGCTGCAGCGCTAGGAGAAACAGAATGAGTGAGTGACACAGGGGGAGTATGCGCCCTCAATGGAGCTCTGTCGTGACAGCTGTGGATTTCTTTGAGGGCAGAAAAAGGTGCCAGGCAGGAGCCCAGTACAAAAGGGCGGCCTGCAGCGCTGGCAGAAACGGAATGAGTGAGTGAGAGAGGGAGACTCAGCAGGCTCAACAGACCTGTGTTGGGACTGCTGCAGATTTCTTTGTGGGCAGAAAAAGCCACCAACAGAGGCAGGAGCCCAGTACAAAGGGGCAGCCTGCAGCACCAGGAGAAACAGAATGAGTGAGTGAGAGAGGGGGAGTGAGCCACCTCAACGCAGCTCTGTCGGGACAGCTGCGGATTTCTTAGTGGGCAGAACAAGGTGCCAATGCAGGCAGGAGTCCAGTACAAAACAGCAGCCTGCATCACCAGGAGAAACAGACTGAGTGAGTGACAGAGGGGCAGTGAGCGAACTCAACACACCAGCGCAATCAACGTTCGGCATTGACAAATGCTTGTTTTTTATTTGCAGGTGAAATAAACCAACTATTGAGCACACTGGGGTGGGCTTCCAGTGTGCCTCATGACTTTGGGGTTCTTTTGGCCACACTGGAGTGGGCTCCCAGTGTATCACACAGTCGGGGTGGGGTGGGTGCAGGAACATGCTGACTTGATCGGATTCGGGGCAATAGTGGAGAATACTGGACCACGAAACACACTGGGGTGGACTCCCAGTGTGCCCCACAATCTTGAGGGGAGGTTATAAAAATGCCGACAGGGGGATTAGGCACCCTCATAGTCAGCTTTCTAAGGATTGTGAGAGGTGGACGGTGACAGCCACCGCCATGTTTATTAAAATGTTTCAGCAGGCAAGGCACGCCCTGCAATGACGGGGCACTCGCTCATTGCAGTGGCAAACGTCCTTCAAGTTGGTGGCACGCTTCTCAACTGCTGTCATAGACAGTATGCTCTTTCATTGAAGCCACACAGACCAGCCCAAGAAAGCAGTGTTGCCATTGGCCACAACACTGCCGCACCTCCACAACCTGCTACTCCAGCTAGCTGCCACAAATTGTTGCTTGTACTGTGCATGCAAGGTGACATAAAAAGGAGATGTGGGCTGAATGTTTGGAGGGTTGGTGGGGGTCAGAAGAGAAATTGAGAAGCATTATTTAACACAGAGAGTGGGGTCCAATCACAAACCAAATAAGTTCCTGAAGAGTAGTAACATCACAGCTGGCCCATTGGTGCAGCAGTAGCGCTAACGCTCATGACGCTGGTGACCTGAGTTTGGGGATCAGCTGAAGTCACCAACTACCAGCCAGGGGGAGAAAGATCGAACACCTCCAGAGATGTTTTATTCTTCTGGGGAGGGAGGGAGGGATGCTGTAGCCGCTACAACAGTTGTCACCACAGTGACCACAGGTGACAGTGCAGCAACAGTGCAGCTGGGAGGGGGTATGATAATGGAGTGCCCCTTCTGTAGGCTCAGTAAGCATGACACATGACTCAGCATCAGAACAAGGAAAAGCTCTGCTCTGTGCACGATGACCCAGGTGTACATGTGCTCTACTCTCACCACTCTGCCCTGCTCCTCCAGCTCAGAAACTCCTGCCTCTGTGCCACACACCACCATGGGGTGGGTTGGGGGGCCTTGTTGAGTTGAAAGAAGGCAGCAGACCGTGCCAGGCAAGTACCAGAGTGGGCTGTGGACTGGGGATTTGAGGAAGGAAGGGGAACTCTCCCCCCCCCCCCAAGAACACATTTGTGGCAGAAAAAGGAAGGACTGGAGTAGGAGCCAGCCAGACAGTGGAAGAAGGGAGGGAGGGAGGATCATCCTGCTGTGTGTCCTTTCGACTGAACTGTCTCCAGTGTGTGTGTTACCGTGAGAGGCCCAATGAGTGGCCAGTTGTGTCTGTGTGTGTGTGTGGTGGTAGTCATCTCCTCAGATACATGCCAGAGATATATTTCCATGGTGGGAAATCAGACATATGAATAAAAATATTTTTCACTGTGTTCTGCGATTGTGTGAGTGATTCCATCTCCTGTGGCCAGCCCATCACCCTGCTGCTGTGTGTCTATTGGCTGCACTGTACCCTACCCAGTGTGTGTTACTGCGAGAGGCTCATGAGTGGCCTGTTGTGTCTGTGGTGGTATTCTTCATAAATACATGCTAGAAATACATTTCCCTGTTGGGAAAATAGACACATGAATGAAAATCCTGTTCATTGTGTTCTGTAACTGTGTGAGTGATTCCGCCTCCTGTGGCCAGTCCATCACCCTGCTGCTGTGTGCCCTTTGATTGCACTGTACTCTACCCAATGTGTGTTACTGTGATAAGCCCTATGAGTGGCCAGTTTTGAGTGTGTGTGTGTGTGGTACTATTCATCTCCATAAATGCACTCCAGAGATATACTTCCACGGTGGGAAAATAGACACATGAATGAAAATATTTTTCACTGTGTGTGGCAAAACTGCATTCTGCCAGTCAGATAACCTAGGTGGAGGGATGCCTTTCCTATCTTCTTTTTCCTACTGAAATCTGTTGTGCAACAGTACCTCCCTATGCTATGCTTTGCCTTTTTCTGCCCCTGGTGTAGGTTGGCCATCTACGTCAGTTTTTTCTACTTCTCACTAAACTTTTTCCATACTACTTTTATTTCTAATTTCCATCCCTCACCAAAAACTCCTCAAAATGATGCACCAGGCTAAGGTCAGCTGCCAAGAATGAAATAAGGTGCATTTATGGCATTAAATGCCAAAGATATAAAGTGCCTTTAAAGGGATATAAGGTGCTGGATGAATAAAGCGCATAGAATAAAGTGCATTAAGTGCATTTTGTGCATATAATGGGTTTAAAATGCTGCAGTGCTTAATTCATTTTTTTTATTTTTTGTAAAATATTTCTATTGATTGTAGCCAAACTGTAACAGGGTAAAATAACATCAAGTAGTAAGGATATGCATACATTCCACATCCACTGTATTTCTAGCACTATATGTATATCAGGTTTGCAAATACATTTGTACCGTACATTACATAGCTTAATGACATTAATTACAATTAATTACATTAGGTTAAAGTGTTTTCATTTTATTCTGTTTTCCATTGCATTTTAATTTTGTTTTGTTCTTCCTCTCCTAGTACCCATGGGTATGAACATATGAGGTTCGGGGAGAGCTGGTGACTGTATTCCCATCTGGACCTCTTAACAAGGAAGTCACCATTAACAATGACTTTCAGTAATGGGTCCCAGATGCTCACAAACTTAGCATTATCTCCATTGGCTGTAAAACGGGACTTCTCCAGTGTTAGGTGCATTGACTGATAGCCAAGATTGTGCCACTGTGTTTTTTTCTTTTTGGCATTAACTAGTCCGATGAGTCACGGTCTGCCCCAAAATAGTAGCTCTATGGGTGATTTTGACAGCCTACACCCCAGCACCTTACTCATTATTCTGTGCACCTCATGACAGAATGGGGTAACCTTGGGGCATGTCAAGGCTAGGTGTACAAAATCTGCATCTTCCCTAGCACACTTAGAGCACTGCCCGGACTTAGCCGGGTCCATGGCATGAAGTCTTTCTGGTGTGAGGTAGAGAAAAATTAGATGCACTTGCTGGAGTTTGTTGCTTCTCAAGCATGAAGCTAATTGTTTAATGGCTAAATTCCAAGTCACCTGATCCAACCCAACCCCTAGATCTTGCTCCCATTTGACTCTAATTCCCTCAGCTGAATCCACACTGGCCCCCTGAAGTGTGTGATAGTATGTTGTTCACGGTTTGGAGCATGGCTGAGGTCTGTAGAGCTCCTCTTCCAGGGGTGAGGTCGATGCCCCCCCATCATTGGCTCCCAGTCTCTGCCTGATTAATAAATAAACAAAGTAATCTCCTGTGGCAATATGGCATTTTGTTCTTAAGGTGGGGAACTCTTGGATCCTCTCCCCCTCTCATATATTTGGACATTGTATGAGAGGCCTAGTTTCCTCCATTTCAGTAGTCGCAGGTGTAGCTGTACCAGGTAAGCCCCTTTGTTACGAAGTACCGTAACTAAGTATATGTACGAGGATTGAGTTAGAGTGTGGCCAGTTTTTCTATGTGCTGCTGTTCAGGCCTGGATAGTATCTGATTGCAAGGGATGGGTACTCGGGTGGCCCAGCTGACGCCTAGGGAGCCAGGCAAAAATTGCATACTAAGGGGGCCCTTCAGCTCCTGCTCCTCCTCCTGTATTGCAAGCCACACCGCCTGGTTCTCCTGTAGTCCTCCAGGAAGATAAGCCTGCTGTGCTGCCCAGTAGTAGTGCTGGAAGTTCAGGAGTCCCAGTCCACCCTTTGAGGTTGGAAGCTAAAGTATAGGTTACTTAATTCAGGCTGCTCTCTCCCCTCCCCCGCCAACAAGAATCTATGAATTGTTGAATTCACTTGTTTAAAATGTAGTAGAGGAAGTGATATTGGCAGGGACTGGTACAAGTATAGGCACCTGGGCAATAGCATTATCTTTATGGTGTTTACTCAACCTACCAAAGACAGTGGAAGGGTTTGCCAACGTTCACAGTCTTCTGCAACCCTTTGCACGGAAGGGGCAATAGTTTATGGCATATTTATTTATTTATTGAATTCTGATGACCGGTAGGCCCACTGAGCCCCGAAGGTCCCTTTTTCAGGGGCGACCCGGGAGACAGAAACAGTACAATACAGTCAGACAGTACAGGGTGCAGAAAAAGTACAATAAAGGCAATATTTCAATATATTGAACATAAGTGCAACAATTGAGTGCATTGAGGCATGCTTTTGGAGTCTTTTTGGGTGAGAAAAGGAGATGGATTGTCGTAGGATGTGGGACCGGGGGTGACTATCCAGTACCCTAACAATGGCATGAGCTTGCCGCAAGCAGGTGGGACTTGAGCCTTGTGCAAAAGTTTAACGGCGATGGAGCTTCCTGTACTAAAGGTGGGTAAGAGTTCCACAGCTTAGGGGCAGTGTGAGCGAAGGATTTGCCTCCCATATTAGTCTTGACTCTGGGGATTGCTAGTAGGGACCGACTGGTGGTCCTGAGTATATGAGGGGTTAGACTTAGGAATGATTATTCTTGTAAGACTAGGTGTGGAAGCTACGTGCTGCAGTTTATAAGTAAGGCAGAGCAGGGGGTACTGAAGATGGACCTCAAAGGAAGGCCATTGAAGCTGGGCCAGCGAGACGCAGGGGTGGCTTCTTGGGTGACTCAGTGTCGCAAACCTCACCATCTTGTTGTACAGGACCTGAAGCCTGCCGACCTCATGCTTTGACATACCCTGAATTACAGGGGCAGCATATGTTAATGTAGGACGGAGGACACTGGAGGCAATTGCTCACCTTGCCTCAAGGATAAGTTGCTTTTTTTTTTAGCCCGGTACAAGGTGTCAGGTTAGCCATGGATAGACCTAGTTACCTGGTCTCCGTGGGACTTAAAGGTGAGACCTTGGTCGATAGTTAGCCCAAGGTATTTTATGTTGCCAACAATGTCTATACTACAGTCTGGGGATCAGCAACCTGCTCTACGCTAGAACAGGAACAGCGCCTCGGCAAATCGCGTGGGCCCTGCTTCTTCTGGCACTCCAGATTAACCACCTGCTGTCTCGATTTTTGTCCAGCCTGTGTCCAGTCTTGGGTATTGTGAGTAATCATCAGGGTAGTTCCCCTGCAACAGCAGCCTAATATAAAAGCGTGTCATCTGATTGTCTTGTTGTTTTCTTTTGACGAACTGAGCCCCCTGGCTCTGGATTACAAATAGTGTGTGTTGTGCATGTTGTTTTCTTCCATCACAGGGCCCCAACCAGCTGCAACGTTCCTGGCTAGCCCATCTGGGTACACAGAGTGTGTGACTGTTTATGGACCCTGAAGTGCATGCGTAACTGTTTGATTGATACAGCCTTTAAGCAAATTAACCTGCTTACGCCCCTCCGTTGTTCAAGTCCCTTAAATAAATCAGATCTAACTCTTTTTTCATTTACCCTGACTGTGGTTCCAGTTGCATAAAGAGTACTGTACTGCTGTTATTTGCTGTGTATAACCTTGTTTTACAGGGGGCCCCCAGGGCCGAGCCACAGGAAAGCCCTGGTGGTAAGTGCAAACAGTGTGGGTACTTGTGTGGTATATCAGGGGTATTGTGAAAGTGATTATTGTGCATTGTTCCGGCCACTAGTAAGGAAAGTGGGGGGGGGGTTACAGTGTCCCAGAGGGCTGTGCCAAGGTTAGCTTGATCACTACCAACCCTGACCTCTGGATGGAGGCACCTG
Organism: Neoceratodus forsteri; assembly: GCA_016271365.2. Lineage (NCBI taxonomy): Eukaryota > Metazoa > Chordata > Ceratodontiformes > Ceratodontidae > Neoceratodus > Neoceratodus forsteri. The sequence goes on from CM057454.1 coordinate 1,238,932,581, forward strand.
TTTCAGAACTCAGGCCCCTTAACCTGCTACTAGCCAAGCAGGCAGGGGTAGTTGCCCTTGGGATAGCACCACCTAGGGGTTACACACGTACCAGCGGCACTGTTTGAGTGATTCCATTTCCAGTGGCCAGCCCTTCACCCTACTGCTGTGTGCCTTTTGACTGCACTATACCTACCCAGTGTGTGTGTTACCATGAGAGGCATAATGAGCGGCCAGTTTGTGTGTGTGTGGTGGTAGCCATCTCCTTAAATACATGCCAGAGATATATTTCGATGTTGGGAAATCAGACACTTGAATGAAAATCTTTTTCACTGTGTTGTGGAATTCCATCTCCTGTGGCCAGCCCATCACCCTGCTGCTGTGTGCCCTTTGACTGCACTGTACCCTGCCCAGTGTGTGTGACCATGTGCAGCCCAGACGCCACTTGTGTGGCATCCCTAAATACTTGCCAGAAGTATATTTCCCTGTTGCTAGATGTGTGGTGGTATCCTGAAATACATGCCAGAAATATATTTTCCTTGTGGTAGGAGAGACAGAAAAATCCATTTCTCTGTATTTCTCTGCATCTCCTGTGGTAATCCCATCATCCTGCTGTTTACCCTTTGACTGCACTGTACCTTACCTAGTATGTATAACCATGTGCAGCCCAGCAGTCAGTTGTTTGATAGCCCTAAATATTTGCTAGAAGTATATTTCCCTGTTGGGAGGACAAACAGTAAAATTCCTTTCACTATGTTGTGTGACTATCTTCTGTGCTGTACTGTCACCAGACCATCACCCTACTGTGTGCCCTTTAACTGCTGCACTGTATCTAGTATATCAAAGTCACACATGATCATTTTTCTCTTCTCTTACATTGAACCGATTTTATTTATTTTTGTCCTCACTTTCATATGTATTTCACTATTATTTTCAGTATTGTCAGCCTGTGCTCAATTTCACATGTATTTCACATTTTTATGTTGATTGCGCGCATGCACAAGAAACATATTACGGAAGCTTTCTCCAAAGTAGGTTGTGGAGGTGCGGCACTGTTGTGGCCAGTGCTCGCACAGCCTTAAAAGGCATGGCCCGCTTCTCTCAATGCCATGACACGCTGCTGCTTACACTAATTCAGCCAGCGTGCCACCAACTTGTAAAAAAATAGCCGCTGCAATCAGGGGCCGCCTCATCATTGCAGCGCCATCCGCTGCAGTGAGGGAGTGACCCCTCATTATAGGGCTACCTTGCATTGTCAGATTGTTTGCCAAGGGGTGCCCAATCCCCTCAGCATCGTGTCCACTCCCTTGTTTGTTTGCCGATGGGGGGTGCCCAATCCCCATCGACATAATGTCACCCTCCTCTTTTGTTGTGTGTCGATGGGGGTGCCCAATACCCCATTGGCTACAGCTGCCCCCCCAAAGAAAGAGTCCAGTGACATGCTGGGAGTCCACCCCAGCATGCCACATGCCCCTTACAACAAAAAATGGTCCCGCAATGTCTTTTTTTTTTGGTAACCTGTAAAAAAAGGAAGCGGCCCTACGGTGGTCTCCCTGCCCCTCCCTCCCACAACCTGCGCCCACCCACTGCACACCCTGCCTCCCCACACCCCCTCACCCCATACTTACTTCTGGAGTCTGGCGCGACGATCTTTGCTGGACCGGGAACACATCTGCACTCTTCAAACCCGACCGTGAACTGAGGAAATGCTGGTAAGCTATATAATGGAATAAATAGGGTTTTTTTCAACTTTGATGCAAATCGCAAGCATTATTTTGAATTTTAGCACCAAATTTTCAACATGGAGTTTTTGGGGACCCTCCTCATGAATTCTGTCACTGACATAAGTTAATCGGCCCCGAAGGTGATTCCGCTGTCATTGCGCCGAATCGGGCTTTCGACCGATAACTTAAAATGAAAGTGCCAGTATTCAGTGAGGGGGCTCTCAAAAGCCTATGTTGCAAAAAATTGCGGCAAAAATCCAAACAATTATTGTTTTACGATCGTGCATTGCGCAGTTGCTACGCACACTTGTAACCTCGTGGATTTGCAATATTTTCACCCCAGATTTTCAACATTGGCATTTTTTCACACTTCCTTGTGATCAGTACAGCTGTCATTTTTTACACCCTGGCCGAAATGTGTTTTCGCACTTCCGGCACAGAATAGCACGGTCGCTGTGGGAAATGAGTGTTTGGGACAGATAATGAAAATGACAGTGACTCTGCTCATGAGCAGAGGTCCTAAAATGCCTATGTTGAAAATTTGGTGACGATACTCTATAAAGTGACTGTGTTATGAGCGTACGTTGCGCAGTTTGCTTGCACGCTTGTAAGTTCATGAATTTATAATATTTGGACTCCAGATTTTCAACATTGACATTATTCTGCACCTCCTTATGAACTGTACAGCTGTAATTTTTCACATCCTGGCCAAAATGTGTTTTCACAGTTCCGGCGGAGAGTAGCTCGGTCGCTGTGGGAAATCCATGTTCAAGCCATATTATCAAAATGACAGTGACACTGTTCATGAGCAGAGGTCCTAAAATGCCTATGTTGAAAGTCCATAAAATGACTATGTTATGAGCGTGTGTTGTGCAGTTTCCATGCACCCTGGTAACCTTGTAATATTTTAGCCACATTTTCAACATAGACATTTTCCACACCTCCTTATAAATAGTACAGCTGTCATTTTTCACATCCTGGCCAAAATGTGTTTTTGCACTTCCGGTGCACAATACCACAGTCGCTGTCGGAAATCAGTGTTTGGGAACGATTAAGATGAAGCGAGTGAGAGAAGGGGGGAGTGACCAAGCTCAACTGAGCTCTGTCGGGACTGCTGTGGATTTCTTCGTGGACAGGAAAAGGCACCAATGCAGGCAGGAGCCCAGGACAAAAGGGCAGCCTGTAGTGCTGATAGACACAGAACGAGCGAGTGAGGGAGGGGGAGTGAATGAGCTCAACGGAGCTCTGTTGGGACCGCTGCGGATTTCTTTGTGGGTAGAAAAAGGCATCAATGCACGCAGGGGCCCAGTACAAAAGGGCAGCCTGCAGCGCCGGAAGAAACCGAATGAGCGACAGAGAGGAGGGGAGAGCGCGAGCTCAACGGAGCTCTATCATGACTGCTGCAGATTTCCTTATGGACAGAAAAGGGTGGCAATGCATACAGGAGCCCAGTACAAAAGGGCAGCCTGCAGCGCCAGCAGAAACGGAATGAATGAGTGAGAGAGGAGGAGTGAGTGAGTGAGGTCAATAGAGCTCTGTCGGGACTACTGCAGATTTCTTTGTGGGCAGAAAAAGGTGCCAACAGAAGCAGGAGCCCAGTGCAACAGGGCAGCCTGCAGCGCTGGGAGAAACGTGTCAGAACTGCTGCAGATTTCTTTGTGGGCAGAAAAATACAGCAATGCACGCAGGGACCCAGTGCAAAAGGGCAGCCTGCAGCAGTAGGAGAAATGGAATGGGCGAGTGAGAGAGGGGAGTGAGCGAGCTCAATGGATCTCTATCAAGACTGCTGCACATTTCTTTCTGGGCAGAAGAAGGTGGCTATGCAGGCAGGAGCCAAGTACAAAAGGGCAGCCTGGAGCGGAGGCAGAAACAGGATGAGTGGGTGAGAGTGTGGAATGAGCGAGCTCAACGGAGCTCTGTTGGGACTGCTGCAGATATCTTTGTTGGCAGAAAAAGGCACCAACAGAGGCAGGAGCCCAGTTCAAAAGGACAGCCTGCACCACCAGGAGAAACAGAATGAGTGAGTGACACAGGGGGAGTGAGTGACCTCAATGGAGGTCTATCGTAACTGCTGCAGATTTCTTTGTGGGCAGGAAAAGGTGGCAACACAGGCAGGAGCCCAGTACAAAAGGCCAGCCTGCAGTGCCGGCAGAAAAGGAAAGAGTGACCTCAACGGAGCTGTGTCAGGACTGCTGCAGATCTCTTTGTGGGCAGAAGAAGCCGCCAACAAAGACAGGAACCCAGTACTAAAGGGCTGCCTGCAGCAGTGAGAGAAACAGAATGAGCAAGTGTGACAGGGGGAGTGAGTGACCTCAACGGAGCTTTATCATGACTGCTGTGGATTTCTTTGTGGGCAGAAAAAGGCGGCAGTGCAGGCAGGAGCCCAGTACAAAAGGCCAGCCTGTAGCACTGGCAGAAAAGGAATGAATGAGTGACGGGGGGGGAGTGAATGACCTCAGTGGAGCTGTGTCAGGACTGCTGCAGATCTCTTTGTGGGCAGAAAAAAACACCAACACAGGTAGGAACCTAACATAGAAACATAGAAGTTGACGGCAGATAAGGACCGCAAGGCCCATCCAGTCTGCCAGTTTCTTTTTCTACCTTATAAATGTGCCATCGGCCTTTGCTCTGTCAGTGACCTATCTATTCATAGTCATTTGTATTGCTCCCTTATGCCTATCCCATGCCTGTTTGAAGCCCTGCACTGTATTCATAGCCACCACTTCTTGTGGTAAGCCATTCCATGCATCCACCACCCTTTCTGTGAAAAAGAATTTCCTCACATTCCCCTTAATCGGCCTCCCTCTAATCTCATGCTGTGTCCTCTTGTCCTGCTGTTTTCTTATATTTAAACATGTTAGACTCTTTCACCTTGTTTATGCCCTTAAGGTGTTTGAATGCCTCGATTATATCACCTCTCTCCCTCCTTTGCTCAAGGGTATACATATTGAGCTCCGTTAATCTGTCCTCATATGTCTTCTGATGCAGTCCTGCACCATTTTGGTTGCCCTTCTCTGGACTGCCTTAATTTGGTTAATGTCCTTGTGAAGGTGTGGCCTCAATACTCGCAGTACTCCAGATGGGGCTCTAACCAGTGTCTTGTACAGAGGATTATTACTCCCTCTTATGACTTGTGATAACCCTACTAATACACCCTAACACCCCCCAGCCTTACCTACTGCTTTAGAGGTCTGCTTGAATGATTTTAGGTCATCAGTGATGATGATGCCCAAGTCTCTTTCTTCCTTTGTGACTGCTAGCAACTCCCTCCCAGCCTATGGTGGCTTCAGGGTTTCTCTTCCCTATGTGCATGATTTTGCACTTCTTTGCATTAAATCCCAGTTGCCACTCTTCTGACCATTCTGCTAGTTTATCCAGATCTCTTCTCATTCTGCCCACCCCATCTGGATCATCTACTCTGTTGCAGATCTTGGTGTCATCTGCAAACAGACAAGCCTTACCCTCTAGTCCATCTGCAAGGTCACTAATGAAGATGTTGAAGAGGACTGGCCCCAGGACTGATCCCTGAGGTACCCACTTGTGACTTGCATCTCTTCTGACTGTATACCATTTACCACCACTCTCTGTTTCTGCCCGTCAACCAGTTTGCCACCCAGTTGACCAACTTCAGCCCACCCGAGCCTACCCAGCTTATTTATCAATCTTCTATGTGGAACAGTGTCAAAGCTTTGCTAAAGTCAAGGTGGCGACATCAACTACTCCCCTTGGTCCACAACTCTGGTTACCCAGTCAAAGAAATCTATGAGATTAGTTTGACAGGACCTTCCTTTGTAAACCCATGCTGTCTTGGATCCTGTGCCCTATGGATTCCAGGTGTTGCACTATCCTTTCCTTAGGAGTGCCTCCATAATCTTGCCCACTACTGAGGTAAGACTGACGGTCTGTAGTTCCCTGCCTCCTCCTGCTACCACTCTTGTGGAGGCGGGATCACATGAGCCCTTCTCCAGTCTTCTGGGACCTCTCCTGTGCTCAGAGACTCACTAAACAGTTCTGCTAATGGCTCTGCTATTTCCTCCTTTAGCTCCTTAAGTACCCTGGGATGTATGCCATCAGGTCCCATTGCCTTATCCACCCTGAGCTTAGCAAGCTCTTGTGGACCCTTTCTTTTGTGAAGGGAGTAGTGCTCACCTCCCTCCCCTGTGTCCATGATGCTGAGCTGTGGGCCCTGCCTACCTTCTCTTCAGTAAATACTGAGCAAAAGTATCTATTTGGGATAGATGCCTTTACAGGGTCCTCCTCCTCACATGCTCCATTTCTCCATTAAGCTTAGCAATACCCCTCTGGACTTTCTCCTTTCATTAATGTATCTATAGAAAGTCTTGTCACCTTCTTTACTGTTAGTACTAGTGTTTCCTCAGTTTGGGACTTTGCCTGCCTTACTGCCTTACCTGCTTCCCTTAGGGCAGTTTGGTATGCCTCCCTATCTTCATCCCGCTGTGTTCCCTTATATTTCCTGAAAGCCAGCCTTTTGGCTCTGACCTTTTCTGCTACTGTATTTGAGAACCAAAGTGGTTTCCTTCTTCTTTTGCACTTCCTTTTCTGTCTAACACAATGGGATGTTGCTTCAAGTATTGCATCCTTAATGCTTACCCACTTTGCCTGTACCCCCTCACCTGTGTTTCTTTTTGCCAGGGCTAGCCTAACTCTGTTGGCCATCTTATCAAAGTCAGCTCCTCTGAAGTCCCATATTTTTGCCTTGGAATGGGATGATTTAGATGTAGTAGCCAAATTGAACCATACCATGTGATGGTCACTGGCCCCCAGGTGACCTTCTACCTGGAGATCTGTGATCCCTTCTTTGTTAGTCAGTACTAGATCTAGGATAGCCCTGTCTCTTGTGGGTTGCTGTACCAGTTGTTTGAGGCCCTCCCCTGCAGGAATCCACTATGAGTCTAGTTCTGGCAGATGTTCCTGCTGGTATTGACCAATCTGTATCTGGCATGTTGAAGTCTCCCATTATCAGAACCTCCCTTTAGCTGTCATGTTTTGTATATCTTCTAACAGTAATGTGTCTATGTCCTCCCTCTGGTCTGGGGCCTGTAGACAACCCCAGTTCTTATGGCTGTCCCATTTCCTGTTTCCAGGGTGACCCACAGTTCTTCTGGCTCCTTATGTGTATTCTGAATTTCTGTAGCTTTGATATTTTCATTGACATACAGGGCCACTCCTCCCCCTTTTGCACCTTGGTCTCTTCTGAACAATACATAGCCAGGTACTGAAGTCTCCCAAGTGTAGTTACTGGTAAACCACGTCTCACTAATTGCTACTATGTCCAGTTTAGCCTTTGACATTATTGCCTGCAGGTCTGGGATCTTATTTCCCAGGCTGTGAGCATTTGTGTACATGATTTTCCATTGGTCAGATTTTGGTGTGTTAGTTGTTGGGTGAAGTTTGGCATTACCCCTGTGCATCGTATGGGGAGACAAACCTTTTTTCTTACCTGGTGATGCAAATGAGCAGCAAACATGCTGAATTCCTGTTTGACCACTAGCTGAGGGGGGAGGGGTGTTCTTCCCATTCGACGTATGGGGTGCTGCACCCCTCTCCCCATTTGCTAGTTTAAATATTCTGCAAAGACGTCAAACTTCTGCCCTAATGCACTGACTCCCTCTTTGGTCAGATGCAGTCCATCAAATTTAAAGAACTTTCGCTCCCAGAACTGTTGCCAGTTCCCTACAAATCTGTGTCCTTTTCCTGGCACCAGTCCTTGAGCCACGTGTTTAGCTCCTATCTCCCTTCTCTGACCTTTCCGTCCATCGTTCCCCTCTCCCAGACTGGCAGGATCTCAGAGAAGGAGATGCAGACGAAACAGATGATAGTTTGTCACCCAGCCTAGTCAGGTGATCCTTGGTCTCCACAACTGACCGGCTGGTGAGATCATTAGTCCCTATGTGTACTAGGACATCAATGTTTTCTCCTGCTTTGTGAACAATTTTATCAATGCGGTCAGTGTCTCTCTATGCTGATGTACCTGGGAGACATCTGACCATCACCCCTGGCTGGAGATGGGAACCCAGTACAAAAGGGCAGCCTGCAGCAGCAGGAGACACAGAATGAGGGAGTGAGGGAAGGGGAGTGAGTGAGCTCACCGGAGCTCTGTTGGGACTACTGCAGATTTCTTTGTGGGCAAATAAAGGCAGCAATGTACACAGGGACCCAGTACAAAAGGACAGCCTGCAGCGGCGGGAGAAAGAGAATGAGCGAGTGAGAGAGGGTGAGTGTACAAGCTCAATGGAGCTGTAGCGTGACTGCTGCAAATTTCTTTGTGGGCAGAAGAAGGTTGCAACGCTGGCAGGAGCCCAGTACAAAAGGGCAGCCTGGAGTGGAGGCAGAAACGGGACGAGTGAGTGAGAGCATGGAATGAGCAAGTTCAACGAAGCTCTGTCAGGACAGCTGCAGATTTCTTTGTGGGAAGAAAAAAGTGCCAATGCAGGCAGGAGTCCAGTACAAAAGAGCAGCCTGCAGCACTGGGACAAACTCAATGAGCGAGTGAGAGAGGGGGAATGAGCGAGCTCAACGGAGCTCTAGCATGACTGCTGCGGATATTTTTGTGGGCAGCAAAAGCCGGCAACACAGGCAGGAGGCCAGTACAAATGGCCAGCCTGCAGCTCCAGCAGAAACAGAACAAGCGAATGAAAGAAGGGGAGTGATCAAGCTCAACAGAGGTCTATCGTGACTGCTGCGGATTTCTTTGTGGGCAGAAAAAGGTGACAATGCAGGCAGGAGCCCAGTACAAAAGGCCAGCCTGCAGCGCTGGCAGAAAAGGAACGAGCGAGCGAGTGAGAGAGGAGGAGTGAGCGAGCTCAATGGAATTCTGTTGGGACTGCTGCAGATTTCTTTGTGGGCAGAAAAAGGCACCAGCAGTGGCAGGAGCCAACTACAAAATGGCAGCCTGCAATGCCAGAAGAAACAGACTGAGCGAGTGAGACAGGCAGAATGAGCAACCTCAATGGAGCTCTGTCGGGACAGCTGCGGATTTCTTTGTGGGCAAAAAAAGGTGCCAACGCAGGCAGAAGGCCAGTACAAAAGGACAGCCTGCAGGAGTGGGAGACACAGAATGAGCGAGTGAGGGATGGGGAGGAAGTGAATGAGCTCAACGGTGCTCTGTTGGGACTGCAGCGGGTTTCTTTGTGTCAGAAAAAGGCATCCAGTGCGCAGGCCCAGTACAAAAGGGCAACCTGCATTGGCGGAAGAAATAAATTCTGCGGTGATTGGGGGGACTGAAGCGAGCTCAGTGGAATCTATCGTGACTACTGCTTTCTTTGTGGGCAGAAAGGCGAAGCAATGCCGGCAGGAGCCCAGTACAAAAGGGCAGCCTACAGCGCTGGCAGAAATGGAACGAGCGAGTGAGAGAGGGGGAGTGAGTGAGCTCAACGGAGCTCTGTCAGGACTGTTGCAGATTGCTTTGTGGCCAGAAAAAGGCACCAACAGAGGCAGGAGCTCAGTACAAATGGCCAGCCTGCAGCGCAAGGAGAAACAGAATGAGCGAGTCAAAGAGGGGGAGTGACCCACCTCAACGGAGCTCTGTCAGGCCAGCTGTGGATTTCTTTGTGGACAGAAAAGGGTGCCATTGAATGCAGGAGCTCGGTACAAAACAGCAGCCTGCAGCACCGGGTAACACAGAACGAGCGAGTGACAGAGGGCCACTGAGCAAGCTCGACGGACCAATGCAATCAACATTCGTCATTGACAAACACTTGTTATTGGCAGCACAGTTAAACAAGCATTTGTCAATGCCGAATGTTGATTGCTTATATGTGCTGTTTTGATATTTGGAAGTTAAAGTACCATGCCTAGGAACTGTCATGTGCTCCCCAAAGACATCCACTTTGTCTTTGTATTCAGTATTCACAGAAGAGGGGGAGAGGCAAGGGCTATAGCAGAAAAGCAGTTGCAAAGGATAACATCATAGTCTTCAGGTGAAGCTACCTCTGGCTGCAAGCTGCAACACTGGACTTAAGATTTGCAAGAAAGTGAGTAGTGCTCACAACAGAGGGAGGTAAACCTTACAATTTACAATTGTCTTTGGTTTGAAGCAGATTCCTTAGGAAAGTTAATATTCTTCAGGTGGAGGATACTTCTAACTGAAGGGTGAAATAAGCAACTTATAATTATCAGAAAAGGCAGTCTTTCAATCAACAGAGGGAGGTGGAGTTTGCTTTACTTGTGTTACAAGTGTTAAGATTTTCAATGCAGAAAGAGTTTAAACCCACATAGGCTAAATACTGTTTTCTGTGTCTGCCCTTCTGCACAGCTGACGTGTTTTGGGGCTGACTGTTTTCAGAGCACAAGTCACCAGGCTCTTTTGGGGCTGGGGAGGTTTACCTGTGTCTGACTTGGATGTTTGGATTTTTCTCTGTTTGATTAGCAGGGTATTTTCTGTGTCAAATTGGTTTGAAGCACCATTACAAATTGTCGTGCATGGCATCTTGCTGACAGGAAGGCACTCATCACATCGGTAGGTCAGAGCGTTTAGCTGATTGTTTCGTGAGGGCACAGTTTAGGCCCAACCCCTTCCCACGCCTCACCCCCCCACCCCTGGAAATAGTTCATTTATACCTGGGGTTCTGACATCATTTCCTCAAGAGGCAAGGTACACATCACTGTCATATCCTGTCTAGCACACTGCACTGACAATATAAGCATACACATTATATAAATACATATATTTCTATATAATGCACCAATCACACACACACAAAAAAAAAACTAAACAAGGTAGACAGTTATGTGGGGAGTAGTACAATGTAATGGCTGTGGGGCAGCAGTCTTCCGGGAGTCTTTCTGGAGGCTGAGATGCTGCCCTGTTTGCAGACAACTATCTGCCCTGAGGGAGGAAGTTGCCCATCTTCAGGCTGCACTGGACAGTGGCAAGGGAACCTTCCCAATCCAGGGAGCACCACAGCCACCACCACTACCTCAGAGGTTGCGAAGAAAGCACAGCAGTTGGACCACAGTGGGCTCAGGGAGGGTAAGGGTGGTGGAACAGAGGCACACCCAGTCAGTTGTTACACTCCACAATCCATACACCATTCTGGGGGAGCATAGTTGCCCTATGGATGCACCTGCAGAGGAGACTAAGGAGGGTGCAGACAACTGTCACAAGGGAGGCCCTCAGGAAGGAGGCAGAGGGCACCACAGGGAAAGAAAGCAGCTCCTGGTGGGGGACTCAATTATTAGGGGGATAGAACTGGGGGGAGCAGGGAAAACTGAAGTAAGGTGCCTGCCTGGTGCCATGGCTTGGAGGGACAGGAAGCGCATCCTTAGGATCACGAGAACAGTTGCACGGGAGTCTGAGCTGGACATCATTGTCCACCTAGGGACAAATGACTTGGCTCATCATGAGATTAGAGCAGTGCAGAAGGACTTTGTAGAGTTGGGGAGGGGCTTAAGACAAGTAGCACACACAGTATCCTTCTCAGAGGTGCTGCCTGTCAGTGGCATGAGTGAGGCAAGGTACTTTGCACCATGCAGTTTAACAAATGGTTGAAAAAATGGTGTGGAGCACAGGGGTTTGGCTTCATTGGGGACGGGGGTTCCACCTGGAGGGACACCAGCCTATACTGGCAGGATGGTCTGCATCTGTCCACGAAGGGAACAAGTCTTTTCGCAGTCAGTTTAAATGCTTCATTGGCAAGCCTTTAAATTAGTCAAGGGGGAGGCACTGATAAGCAGAAGGAAAATCCCAGCCTCCTCCTACAAAACAGGGTACTAAATGAGAAAAAGTCCAAGGTAGAAAGGTCAGTGGGGGTTGCTGCTACAGAAGGTAAAGCCATCAAAAAATGGAGAGCAATGAGTACCAATGCCCGTAGTCTGGGTAACAAGCTTCCTGAATTAGTGGCCTTGATAGAGGAGGAAGATCTGGATATTGTGGCAGTCACAGAAACATGGTACACACAGAACCATGACTGGGACGTAAACATACCAGGATACACTATCTACAGGAGGGACAGGGAGGGTAAAAGAGGAGGAGGAGTAGCTCTCTACATAAGAGAAGAAATCAAAGCAACAGAACAAAAGGGTAAACTGGGAGGAGAAGAAGCACTGTGGGTCAATTTGGAGGCAGGAAATGGCATCACAATCCGCACAGGGGTTGTATACAGACCCCCCTCTCAGGGGGAGGAAATGGACAAGGAAATGATAGAAAGTATACTTAGAATGGCAGATAAAGGGGAGATATTGCTGATGGGTGATCTGAATATGCCAGATGTTAACTGGAGTGCAGTTGGAGCAGCCACTTCTAAGAGTGGGGTTATTCTAGATACCCTACAGGGGGCATGCCTTAGACAACTAGTATTGGAGCCCACTCGAGAGGGAGCAATCTTTGACCTGGTTCTCTCAAATGGAGATGAAGAGAGGATCACAGATGTAGAAGTGGGTAGCCATCTGGAAACTAGCGACCATCGAACAGTATGATTCACAATAAACACAGCAATAGAGTCAAGCCATACAAAGACAAAGGTACTGGATTTTAGGAGGGCTGACTTTGCCAAAATGGGATAGTGCCTAAGGAATGCACTAGCAAATGGGCAGGAAGGAGGGGTGGAAGAACAATGGGGAATAATAAAAACTGCCATCACAGAGGTAACAACCCTTTGTGTAAAGCAAATAAAACGAAACGAGGTAAGAAGCCACTATGGTTCTCAAAGGAAGTGGCAGTGAAGGTTCAAGAGAAAAAGAAAGCATTCAGGAAGTACAAGGAATCACAGAAGGAACAGGACAGAGAACTGTATCAGTTAAAGCAAAAGGAAGCTGGAAAGGCAGTCAGAACAGCAAAGGCCCAAACCGAGGAAAAGATAGCCAACTCAGTTATGAAGGGGATAAAACCTTTTATAGGTACATCAGGAGCAAAGGAAGACCAAGGAGGGATAGTGAGGCTTAAAAAGGGGGGAGGGTGGGCAGAGGGTGACTGTGAAAAGGCAGAGATACTAAACAAATATTTTTGCTCAGTATTTACAAAGGAAGAGGGGAGGTACCTAAAACAAACAATAGAAACACTCTGGATACAGAAGTTGATACCAGCCCATTTAGAAGAAAGAGTTCTGAAAGAGCTCTTAAAACTGAAGGTGGACAAAGCAATAGGGCCTGATGGGATTCATCCCAGAATTCTAAAAGAACTAAGGGTAGAACTAGTGACACCACTGACTACCCTCTTTAACAAATCATGGGAGGATGGGGTGGTACCTGAGGACTGGAGGAGGGCAGATGTGATTCCTTCACAAAGTGGGAGTAAGGCAGAAGCAGGAAACTACAGACCTGTTAGTTTAACCTCAGTGGTAGGGAAAATGATGGAATCACTTCTGAAGGAAAGAATTGTTGCGTATCTAGAGGCCAGAGGGGCACAGGACCCAAGACAGCATGGATTCACAGCGGGAAGGGCATGCCAGACAAATCTGATAGATTTCTTTGACTGGGTGACCAAAGTAGTTGATCAGGGAGGGGCTGTGGACATGGTCTACCTAGACATTAGCAAGGAATTTGACACAGTCCCACACAAAAGATTAATATACAAGTTAGCCAGCCTGGGAGTGGGTCCCAAGATGACAGCCTGGGTAAAGTATTGGCTGGAGAATAGGACACAGAGAGTAATAGTAAATGGAGTCCACTCTGAAAAAAGGGGGGTTAGCAGTGGGGTACCACAGGGTTCAGTATTAGGACCGGTCCTCTTCAATGTCTTTATAAGCGACATTGCAGAGGGACTGGAAGGAAAAGTATGTCTCTTTGCAGATGACACAAAGATCTGCAACAGAGTTGATGCACAGGTGGGGTGGAAAGGATGAGAAGGGACTTGGCAAGGTTAGAGGAATGGTCAAATGTATGGCAGCTTAGATTCAGTGCTAAGAAGTGCAAGGTAATGCACCTGGGAAACAAAAACCCAGGGGAAGAGTACACAATGGGGGGTGAGATACTAACAACAACAAAAATGGAAAGGGACCTGGGGGTAGTGATATCAGATGACCTAAAGGTGGGCAAGCAATGTGAGAGGGCAGCAAGGAGGGCTGGGGGGATACTGGGATGCACAGGGAGAGGCATCACCAGTAGAAAGCAAGAAGTTATTATCCCTCTGTACAGACAGCTGGTGAGACCACATCTGGAGTACTGCGTGCAGTTCTGGAGACCCAATCTCCGCAAGGACATAGACAGGATGGAGGCTGTCCACAGGAGGGCAACTAAAATGGTGCAGGGTCTGCACCGGAAGACATATGAAGAGAGGCTTAAGGAGCTTAATATGTATAGCCTCGAGGAAAGGAGGAGAGGGGGACATGATAGAAACTTTCAAGTACCTCAAGGAATCAACAAAGTCCAAGAGGTAGCATCTTTCAAAAAGAGGTGTGCAAGAACAAGGGGCACAATTTGAAGATAGAAGGGGACTGACAGAGGTAATTTAAGGAAGTATTTTTCACAGAAAGGGTTGTGGATGTATGGACAGCCTTCAAGAGGAGGTTGTGGAGTCAAAACAGTGGTGGAATTCAAGCATGCATGGGACAGTCATAAGGCAATTCTAGGGGGTGGGGGTAGGAAGAAGTAGGCTGCTGGTTAACTAGGATCTGCAGCTTATCCATCAGGTAGGGAAATGGGCAGACTGGGTGGACCAAGCAGTCCTTATCTGCCGTCAAATTCTATGTTCCTATGTTTCTTTGTTAAAGGCTATAGGCCGGTCAGCCTCACTTCAGTAGTGGGGAAGATCATGGAGACATTGATTAAAGAAAGGATAGTGGGGCATATAGAAGCCATTGTTGCCCAGGACCATAGGCAACATGGATTCACAGTAGGGAGGTCATGTCAGACAAATCTGGTTGATCTTTTTGACTGGGTGACAAAGGAAGTAAATCAGAGTGGGGCAGTGGACAACGCTTACCTTGATGTAAGCAAAGGCTTTGACACCATGCGACATAGAAGGGCGATAAACTAGCTGAGTAGGCTGGGCATCGGGGAAAGGGTGGTTAACTGGGTTAGAAACTGGGTAACAGACAGGAGGCAGAGAGTGGTGATAAATGAGGAGCAGTCTGGGGAGAGGGGGGTGACCAGTAGGGTGCCGCAGGGATTGGTCCTGGGACCAGCCCTGTTCTGTGTCTTCATTAGTGACAGTGAAGAAGGGCTGAAGGGATAGCTCTGCCTGTTTGCTGATGACAACAAGATCTGTAAGACAGTGGATACCCCAGAGGGGTGGAGAAAATGAGGAGGGACCTGGGGAAGCTTGAGAAATGTTCTGAGGACTGGCAACTGAAGTTTAATTCAAAAAAGTGCAAAATGATGCACCTGGGACACAGAAACCCTGGGGAAAGTTACAGGATGGGGTGGGGGGAGGGAGTTGCCGACAGTCACAGATAAGGAAAGGGACATGGGGGGTTGTTATTTCACATGACCTGAAAATGTCAAAGTGGTAAGGCAGCTGGAAGGGCCAGTGACATGCTGGGATGCATAGGCAGGAGTATCACCAGCATACGGAGGGAGGTAGTGATGTCATTATGTGAAACCATGGTCAGGCTTCAATGGAGTACTGTGTGCAGTTCTGGAGGTTGCACCTTCATTAGGATATTAACAGGCTGGAGATGGTCCAGAGAAAGATGAATGAGATGGTACAGAGCTTGCAACACAAGACTTATGAGGAGAAATTAAGAGACCTCAATATGTACTGAGTGAAAGAGAGAAGGGAAAGAGGGGATAGGATAGAAACATTCAAGTACTTCTAGGGTATAAATATAACTACTGAGAAGCAGGAGACAGCTGCTATAGGCATATGTGCCAGCTTCTGTGTGATATTCTTTTGTTCTTCTACATCTGTAATCTCCAGTATTTCAGTAACCACATGACCACACTGCCTTCTGTAGGCAGTTTTATGCTACTTGATGCCTGGTGTCAGATGGCAGACAGAGAGTTCACTAGATTGTGTTGCCATTTGAACAATTTCATAGTGTTCTTTTACTGGTAAGCATTTTGGAAAGCTGGTGAAAGTCTCACAATTTTTATTATGATTGTATTTCCTTATGTCTGTCCCCTTTGTTCCCCCATCTCCCCACACCCCAACAGACATCAGTGGCTACAGCTGCAGCCTTTTTTGCCAAGATGGTGGGTGAGAAACAGAGAAACGTAGAAACATAGAATTTGTCGACACAAGAACTGCTTGGCCCACCTAGTCTGCCCATTTCCCTGCCTGATGGATAAGCTGCAGATTCTAGTTAAACAGCTTACTTCCTCCTACCCCCAACTAGAACTGCCTTATATCTGTCCATGAGCAGCTGCCTTCAGAGTCTGTGAAGTCTGATGTCTTTCAGTGTCGCTTATTGGTAATCTTCCAACACAGGTGAGAGCACTGCCAGCCAAAAAGTAACTCAGGACAAGCAGGTTTCAAAGTGGGGAAGAAATGGAGTGAGCAGGAATGAAGTACTTATTCAGATGTGGTGTTGATTTTCAGATCAGCATACTGGTGTGGACACTGCAAAAAGAACCACAGCTCTTTAAGCAGCCTTATGAAGAACAAAGGCTTCTCAAAGAACTGGGGTTCTGTTTATTGTACTGTAAGTGGGCTGCATCTAATTCAGTAATTTACCATACCTTACATCGGGATGTATGGTAGGGCCAACTTTAAATAAACACTGCACCTGAATCAACACATGATGCCACAGAAACATAGAATTTGTCAGCAGAACAGAACCACTCAGCCCATCCAGTCTGCCCAAGTGTTCTCTACCTACTTGTAACTCCTGCCTGTATATGTTACTGCATATCTTATTCTGCCTGCTTCCATCAGGACCTTATTGTGGATGAGCTTTCTTAATGGATTTTTCCTGTAATGAACTTGAACCTACTTCACTTCCATAGCCCTACTGATCTCCGTTGACCCCCTCCTTCTCCTTTTTCTAATATACCCCTATGTTTATTCCATGCTTGCTTCATACCCCCTACCATTTTAGGTTCCATCACTTCTTCTGGCAGTCTGTTTAAGGCATGTACCACACTTTCAGTAAAGACATATTTCTTCACATCTATCCTGAATGCCCTTCCCAGCTTCATTGTATGTCCCTTGGTTTGGATGCTCACCCTCATTTGAAGGAAACTCCCCATCTGTACCCTCTTTACCCCTGTGAGGTACTTTGTATGTCTTGATCATGTCACCTCTCGGCCTCCTCTCTTCCAGAGTGTACATGTTGAGATTCTTCAGCCTGTCCTTATAGGGATTCCTGTGAAAATTCTGAACCATTTGAGTTGCCCTCCTCTGTAAAACCTCCACCTTATGTCCTTTCTGAACTGTGGACTCTAAAACTGGACACAGTACTGCAGCTGGGGGTATACCACAGAGTGAGACAGTGGCAGCACAGCATCCCTCCTCCTCTTACTGGAGATGCCACTTGTTATACACTCCAGAATCCAATTTGCCCTGCCCATAGCCTTGTGACACTGTACTGCCATCTTGATGTCCACTGATATAATAACCTCAAGGACCCTTTCATGTCTAGTGAGTATCAGTACCTCCCCCCATCCTATACCCAACATTGGGGTTCCTATGCCCTAGGTACATGATTTTACATTTGTTGGCATTGAATTCCTAGTACATAAGAAAATGGAATTGATTTGAATGAATTGCAGGCTTTTAAGCAGCTTTTCGGGTGTGTGTGTGTGTGTGTGTGTGTGTGTGTGTGCTCTGCTACTATAAGTATTTGCTTTTAATTTGGTATAATGTGCGAACACACTAACCCTGCTCCCCACTCCATGTGCTATATCGGAGATAAAGAGCTCAAATAGCATTGGGCCAAGCATTGAGCCCTGCGGCACCCCATTTGTCACTGCTCTGGGTGCCGAGAGCTACCCCGCCACCACAACCCTCTGCACCCTCCCCTGTAACCAGTTCTCTATCCATTTAGTCAGACCACCTTCCACCCGTACCCCTCCTTCTCCTCACTCTTCTTCTCCTTGCCCTGTGTCCTTCCTCCCAGTAGTCTGTACCCTTTCTCCTCCTTATTCTTACCGGGTGGTGGTGCCTTCTGTATTACACTTGGACTACTATGTCTGCCCCCTTACAGGGTTGCTTCACCTCTGCCCTTGCCTATATCTAGGGCAGTGAGCTCATCAGGCTCTCCTGTCCGGATATTTCTATCAACCTCAGTCTTTTGATACCCCAACCCCCTATTTGTTTAAATCCACCTTAGTAGAGATATACCCCTCTAATCCTGGCTTTTAAAATTTTTATTTTTTTTTTACATACTTTCTCACAGGGCTACAGTCGACTTGGTCATCCCGATCAACCCCCCAGCCCTGCCCCCAACTTCAGGCCGACCTGCTCACCTCCACGGATTACCCCCGTGCTTGGGTAGTGAAGAGCTTTCCAGGTCGACCCACCGGAGCAGGATCTGGTTGAGGAGGCACCATTTGGGCGGGCAGGGGGAGGTCAGAAGCTCATGCTGCCTGACCATAGCCCATTTTCCACTTTTCTTCCCTTTGCGGAGTGCGGCCGTGCAGTGATGCTTAGGCACAGCATGTCAACATCTGCCACACTCCACCACCCTTTACTACACTGCTGTAGTAGCATCCGCAGTCGTCACCAGGGTCCGCTACAGACCGGTGGGTCCCTGGATCCTGACCCGGGATAGGAGAGCAGTCCTCCAGATGCTCAATCCTAGCCCTTCCTTGCCAACCCCTGGCGGCCCGGGCTTGTGTCTGAACCCAGGTCGCCAGTGTGGCATAAGGTGTGGCGTCCAGCGCCTCAACCCTCTGTGCCAGTGACGTGCCAGCAATGCTGCCTTTAATACTCCCCTCCCCTTCCTGCTCCAGTGTACCCTGTCCCCCTTGTACAAGTCACTATTTCCCCAGACCCTACCCCAGTTAGTCACTAACCCATAATGTTTCGTGTGGCACCAATCCCTTAGCCACTGAAACCCCTCAAGTCTACCCTTCCTCCTCATGCTTCCACAAGGTACCAGCAGTGCCTCCAAAAAGGCCACTGACTTCCCCACCCCCTCACACTGCCTGCCCAAATACTCAAACCTCCCCCTCACTACTTCCACAGTGTCCCCCACCAAGTTGTTTGTACCCACATGCAGCAGTAAATGAGGTTTCTTCCTCCCCCTTGCCACACACTTGAGCAGTGCCTGCCCTGCCCCTCCTACAGTCAATCTGGGGACAGCTTCACCCCAAATATGGATGTGCCTTCCCCCTTTCTGCCCCATCTCACCCATTTCAGTATATAATCCCACAGGATGAGTTCACTTCTGCCCATTACCATCTTTCCTTTCTAATGCCCCTTCCACCACCTCAGTATTCATTCTTCCCTGTCCCTTACCCCCACCAACTGCATCCTCTGTGACTTCTGTATCTGTACCACCTACTTCCTCACCCCTTTTCTCTGCCTTATTCCTCCCATCTCCCTTGAACCCCTTCCCAGCCTGACTACTTCCTGCTGGGCTTCCCATGTCGACCTCCCCTCCTTCCCTGCTGATTTGCAATCCCTCACCTATTCCCACTGTTGTCGATTTAGAGTCCCCATTTCCTTCTACCCTGATAGTGATGCCCCTCCCATTCTTCCCCTTCCCATAGCCTTCTCTCCTTCAGTCACCACCCCTCCTTCCTTACTAGCCCCCTTCTACCCTTTTGTCCTCGCTATCTCTTCCCCTACTTGTTGCCATCCCTCTCATGCCCCGCTTGTCCTCCCCCTTTAGTATGTTCCTGCTCCCCCTCTCTGTCCGATAGCAGAGTTTTGAATCTATTCCTAGTTGATACCTGTCCTACATTTCTCCCCCCTATCAGTTCCCCTCCGTGCCACCCCGATCCCTCCCTACCTGCATCCATCTGCTCTCTCTCCCCTGGTACTCTTCGGGGTCTCTTCCTCCCTCATCAGGAGGCCCCCCCCGCCCTCACCTCAGGCACTCCCTTGCTTCTCCTCTCTTTTCTGCTAGTACCTCTGATACTGGGGTCGGTTTCAGTCCCTAGTTATTCTTCCTCCATCCCCCTTTGCCATCCCCTGTTTCCCCCTCAGGATGGCAACCATACTCATCTGCCCTACCACTTAGACTCCTCCCTAACCTCAACAGTTTCTCCTTCAAACTAGCCAGTCATCTACAGACCATACACCCCCCCATCCTCCAAGCCCAGTCCAGAATCATGGCAGAACCACACCCCGTAAACCCCTCCACCCTTCCAAAGATGCCCACCCTATTGAAATGTGGCACCTGCCCCATTTTTGCCGCCATCTTATGTTACGGGCTCTTACTTCCAGGTTCTGTACCCTACTACAACTGTTAGGCCTCTATTTGCTCCAATTTCTGCCTCTCCTCCCACAGTAGTCCCCCTATTTGACCCCTTGCCGACCGGGGTAATTCAGTCTCAAATCTCATCCGTTAGATACTGTATTACTGTAGCAATCCTAAAGCTTCCTTGTCCGTTTTTCACCCCTCAGCTACTATACTTTTTGTTCTTGGCTCTCATATAGTTTCACTTAGCCCAGTTATAAATGCTATTGCACTTCAAGTATTACTCGGTTCATTTAGAGAACAAATGAATATGTATTATTACGGCAATCATAACAGTATAGCTCAGTACTTAGGTCAGTTAGAGAAAGAAACAGAACAACTAAATCTGTATTATTACAGCAATCCTAAAGTATCCAATCATTGTTTTGTCTCCACTCAAGAGACCCTGTTGTAATATAGGACCAGAAGACCATGGGCGGGAGGGTGGGTAAAGGTAAAGTCCGGCAGAGATCCATTGAGCTTGCCACTCCATCTCTCTCTCCTTTCGCTTGCTCCGTTTCTCCCGATGCTGCAGACTGCTCTTTTGTACTGCGCTCTTGCCTGCATTGGCACCTTTTTCTGCCCACAAGGAAATCTGCAGCTGTCCTGACAGAGCTCCATTGAGGTTGCTCACTCCTCCTCTCTCATTTGCTCATTCTTTTTCTCCTACCGCTGCAGGCTTCACTTTTGTATTGGGCCCCTGCCTGCGTTGCTGTATTTTTCTGCCCACAAAGGAATCCGCAACAGTCACAACAGAGCTCCGTTGAGCTCACTCACTCCCCCTCCCTCACTCACTCGTTCTGTTTCTCCCGGCGCTGCAGGCTGCCCTTTTGTACTGGGCTCCTGCCTGCGTGGGCACCTTTTTCTACCCACTAAGAAATCTGCAGCAGTCCCAACAGAGCTGACATCTGTACTGTTCATAAGGAGGTGCGGAAAAAATGGCAACGTTAAAAATCTGGAGTGAAAATATTGCAAATTTGCGAAGTTACGAATGTGCATGGAAACTGCGCAATGCATGCTCATAACACACTCATTTTATGGACTTTCGTCACAAAATTTTCAACATAGGCATTTTAGGACCTCTGCTCATGAACAGCATCACTGTGATTTTCTTAATCTGTCCTGAACACTGATTTCCCACAGCGACAGTGCTATTCTGCACTGGAACTGCGAAAACACATTTCGGCCAGGATGTGAAAAATGATAACTGTGCTGTTCATAAGGAGGTGCATAAAAATGGCAACATTGAAAATCTGGAGTGGCAATATAACAAATTGGCGAAGTTACAAGCGTGCGTAGCAACTGCACAATGCATGCTTGTAAAACAGTAATTACTTGGATTTTCTCACCAAATTTACAGCATAGACTTTTTGAGAGCCCACCTCATAACCACTGGCACTGTCGTTTCATTAATCAGTACCGAAAGGTGATCCCATGCAGTGACTACGAAATCACCTCTCAGGATCAACTAACGTCATGACAGTGGCTGAATTCATGAGGAGGGGGCCCAATAACCTCATGTTGAAAATGTGGTACCAAAATTCCAAAAAATGCCTGAGATATGCAAAACAGTCAAAAGCCCTATTTATGCCATTACACAGCTTACCGGCATTTCTTCAGTTCGCTATTGGCTTTAAAGAGTGCAGACATGTTCCCAGTCCACTGAAGATTGTCGTGCCAGACTCTGGAGGTAATAATGGGGTGAGGGAGGTGGGGATGCAGGGTGTGCAGTGGGTGGGCGTGGGTTGTGGGAGGGGGCAGGGAGACCGCGAGGGACTGTTTTTCTTTTTTACAGGTTTAAAAAACACAAAACATTGTGGGGCATTTTTTCTTTACGGGGCAGTAGGCATACTGGGGTAGGCTCCCAGCGTGCCACCTGAATGTTTGGAGGGGGCTGTAGCTGATGGGGGATAGGGCACCGCCCGTCAGCACACGTGGAGTGCTGGGGGGGCAAGAGCCGAGGGGGATTGGGCACCTCTTCTGCATAAACCAAAAGTTTTGGCGGGGGAGAACCATTATGCCAATGGGGAGTGGGCACCCCCATCGGCAACCTGAACTTGTGTGGGGATTGGGGCCCCTGTCGCCAAACAAACACTGTTGTGGGGGGGACACATGCTGCTGAGGGGGATTGGGCACCCTCTCAGCAATGGGGGCTCAGTCATATTGTTTGTGAACATGGTGGCAAGCTGCCGCCATGTTCACAAACGATATTATAGTATCAACGTTCCGCCCAGCAATGATAGGTCGCTCCCTCATTGCTGCAGCGGAATGGTTGACACTGCAATGTCGAGGCGGCCCCTGCTTGCAACGGCTGAAACGTTTCAAGGTTGTGGCACACTGGCTGAACTAGTGTCCACAGCAGTGCGCCACCCCTTTGGGGAAAGCAGGCCAAGCGTCACAAGGCAGTGGGGGCATTGGCCACAACAGTGCCGTGCCTCCACATCTTGCTTCTGCAGCAAGCTGCCGCAGTATGTTTTTTGCGCATGCGTGCAATCAACATAAAAATAGGGTTTGAGTTCTACAAAGTTCTAAAAAAGATTAGAACCCTATACCTTTTTCAAAAGTTCTAGACTAAAACTAGAACCCAGAACTTCAGAGAGTTCTGACAGCCCTACATAAAAAGTTAATCATATTAAAAAAGTAATAATATCACAGAACTTTTTCACAAGAGGCATAGTACCTCCACCACCCTGCTGGAGTACTCAGGATTCCTGCATTGGGCTTTAGACTGTCATCAAGTTGCCATAGTGGTGTACATTGACCTCACCAAGGCATTTGACACTGTCAGTCACAAAACACTTCTTGTTGAACTCCTCTTTGTTGGCCTGTCCACTGAAGTGGTAAGGTGGTTCCAGAGTTATCTCAGCATTAGGTCACAGTGACTAACAAGCATTTGTCAATGCTGAATGTTGATTGCGCTGGTCTGTTAAGCTCTCTCACTGCCCCTCTGTCACTCGCTCAGTCTGTTTCTCCTAGTGCTGCAGGCTGCTCTTTTGTAATGGGCTCCTGCCTGCATTGGCAGCTTTTTCTGCCGACTAAGAAATCCGCAGCTGTCCTGACAGACATCTGTTGAGGTGGCTCTCTCCCCCTCTCTCACTTGCTCATTCTGTTACTCCTGGTGCTGCAGACTGCCCTTTTGTACTGGGCTCCTGCCTCTGTTGGTGGCTTTTTCTGCCTACAAAGGAATCTGCAGCAGTCCCGACACAGGTCTGTTGAGCCTGCTCACTCCCCCTCTCTCACTCACTCATTCCGTTTCTGCTGGTGCCGCAGGCTGGCCTTTTGTAGTGGACTTCTGCCTGCATTGGCACCTTTTTCTGCCAACAAAGAAATCCACAGCAGTCACGATAGCGCTCCATTGAGGTTGTTCACTAAGCCTGTCTCACTCGCTCATTGTGTTTCTCCTGGCACTGCAAGCTGCTGTTTTGTACTGGGCTCCTGCCTCTGTTGGCACCTTTGTCTGGCCACAAAGAAATCTGCAGCAGTCCTGACAAAATTCCATTGAGCTCGCTCACTCTCCTTCTCTCACTCACTCATTCTGTTTCTGCCGATGCTGCAGGCTGCGCTTTTCTGCTGGGCTCCTGCCTGAGGTGCCGCCTTCTTCTGCCCACAAAGAAATTTGCAGCAGTTAAAATAGAGGTCCATTGAGCTCATTTACCCCCCACTCACTCACTCACTCATTCTGATGGAAACTGTTCAGAGGAGGGCAACTAAAATGGTGCAGGGTCTGCACCAGAAGACGTATGAAGAGAGAATAAAGGAGCTTAATATGTATAGCCTTGAGGAAAGGAGGGAGAGGGGGGACATGATAGAAACTTTCAGTTACCTCAGGGGTATAAACAAAGTTCAAGAGGGTAGCATCTTTCAAAAAAAGAGGAGTGCAAGAACAAGGGACACAATTTGAAGATGGGGGGGCGAGTCAGAGGTAATGTAAGGAAGTATTTTTCACAGAGAGGGTTGTGGATGCATGGAATGGCCTTCCGGAGGAGGTTGTGGAGTCAAAAACAGCGGTTGAATTCAAGCATGCATGGGACAGCCATAAGGCAATTCTAGGGGGTGGGGGTAGAAAGAAGTAGGCTGCTGGTTAACTAGGATCTGCAGCTTATCCATTAGGTAGGGAAATGGCAAACTGGGTGGGCCAAGCGGTACCTTATCTGCCGTCAAACTTTATGTTCTATATTCTTGTTTTCCTGCCACTGCAGGCTGCCCTTTTGTACTGGTGCCCTGCGAGCATTGCTGTCCTTTTTTGCCCAAAAATAAATCTGCAGCAGTCCCAATAGAGCTCCGTTGAGCTCACTCACTCTCCCTCCCTGACTCACTCGTTCTGTGTCTCCGGCCGCTGCAGGCTGCCCTTTTGTACTGGGCTCCTGCCTGCTTTGGCAGTTTTTTCTGGCTACAAATAAATCTGAAGCAGTCTCGACACAGCTCCACTGAGCTCGCTCACTCCCTCTCTCAGTCACTTCATTCCGTTTTTCCCGGCGCTGCAGGCTGGCCTTTTGTACTGGGCTCCTGCCTGCGTTGCCACCTTTTTCTGCCCACAAAAAAATCTGCAGCAGTTACAGTAGCGCTCTGTTGAGCTTGCTCACTACCACTCTGTCACTCGATAGTTCAGTTTCTCTTGGCGGTGCAGGGTGCACTTTTGTACGGGGCTCCTGGCTGCGTGGCACCTTTGTCTGTCCACAAAGAAATCTGCAGCTCTCCTGACTGAGCTCCATTGAGGTCGCTCAGTCTCTCTCTCTCATGCGCTCATTCTGTTTGTCGTGGTGCTGCAAGCTGCTCTTTTGTACGGGGCTCCTACCTGCATTGGCACCTTTTTCTGCCCACAAACAAATCTGCAGCAGTCCCGACAGAGCTCAGTTGAGCTCGGTCACTCCCCTCTCACTTGCTCGATCTTAATCTGTACCAAACACTGATTTCCCATAGCGACTGTGCTATTCTCCGGCAGGAGTGCAAAAACATATTGTAGCCAGGATGTGAAAAAAGGCCAACTGTACTGTTCATAAGGAGGTGTGAAAAAATACCACTGTTGAAGATGTGGCGTGAATATATTACAAATTTGCGAAGTTACAAGGGTACGTGTAAACAGTTCAAAGCACGCTTGTAACACAGTGATGTTATGGAGTTTTGTCACCAGATTTTCAACACAGGAATTTTAGGACCTCTGCTCATAAACAGTGTCACTGTCATTTTCTTAATCTGTCCCGAGCACTGATTTACCAGAGCGACTGTGTTATTCTACGTCGGAATTGTGAAAACACATTTCAGTCAGGATGTGTAAAATGACAGCTGTACTGCTCATAAGGAGGTGTGAAAAAATGGCACTGTTGAAAATCTGGCGTGACAATAATACAAATCTGTGAAGTTACAAGGGTGCGTGGAAAGTGCGCAACGCACACTTGTAACACAGTCATTTGATGGGCTATCATCACCGAATTTTCAATATAGGAATTTTAGGACCTCTGCTCTTGAACAGTATCACTGTCATTTTCTTAATCTGTTCCGACCAGTGATTTCCCACAGCGACCTCCCTATTCTGCACCGGAAGTGCGAAAACACATTTCAGCCAGGATGGGGAAAATGAAAGCTGTACTGTTCATAAGTAGGTGTGGAGAAATGGCAATGATGAAAATCTGGAGTGAAAATATTACAAATTTGCGAAGTTATGAGCGTGAGTGCAAGCTGCACAACGCATACTCGTAACACAGTCATTTTATGGAGTATCACCACTAAATTTTCCATATCGGCATTTTAGGATCTCTACTTATGAACAGTGTCACTGTCATTTTCTTAATCTGTCCCAAACACTAATTTCTGACAGCGAACACGCTATTCTGCACTGGAAGTGTGAAAACACATTTCCACCATGATGTGAACAATGACAGCTGTGCTGTTCACAAGGAGGTGTGAAAAAATGCCAATGTTGAAAATCTGGTGTTAAAATATTGCAGAATTGAGAAGTTACGGGCGTCGTAACGCTTTCGCCAGCGCCGCTTTCGTGTTTCAGTCATTTTGATTTTCCCACCAGATTTGCAACATAGGTTTTGAGAGCCCACCTCATGAAGACTGGCACTGTCAGTTTGTTAATCAGCCCCAAAAGGTGATTCCATGCAGTGACTGCGAAACCACCTTTTGGGTCCGAGTAACGCCACGACATAGGAGGGGTCCCAAAAACCCCATGTTGAAAATTTGGTACTAAAATTCCAAAAAATGACTTGAGATGTGCATTAAACTTGTAAAAAAAACATTTATTTCATTATACAGCTTACCGGCATTTCCTCAGTTCGTGGTTGGGTTTGAAGAGTGTAGACATGTTCCCGGTCCACGGAAGATCGTGGTGCCGAGCTCCGGAGGTAACTATGGGGTGAGGGGGGTGTGGGGAGGTAGGGTGTGCAGTGGGTAGGTGCGGGTTGTAGGGGGGTAGGGAGACCACTGAGGGACAGCTCCCTTTTTTACGGGGTAAAAAAGAAAAGACGTCGCAGGACCGTTTTTCATTTTACAGGGGCATGTGGCATGCTGGGGTGGGTTCCCAGCGTGCCACCGGACTCTTATTTTTGGGGAGGCAGTTGTAGCTTATGGGGGATTGGGCACCCCCATCGGCACACAACTAAAGGGGTTGGGGGGTATTACATTATGCCGACAGGGATTGGGCACCCCGTCGGCAGACAGTTAAAGCAGGGGAAGGGTTTACATGCTGCTGATGGGGAGTGGGCTCCCCTGTTGGCACAATAAACATTGGGGCACTGAAGCCGATGGGGATTGGGGCCTCTGTCGGCAGATAAAGCACTGAAGCTGACAAGGATTGGGGCCCCCATTGGCAAATAAACACGGGGGGGTAATATTGTTGGTGAACATAGCGGCAAGCCACCGCCATGTTCACAAACAATATCAGGGCTTCTAGATCCCGCCCTGCAATGACGGGTTGCTTCCTCATTGCAGCGAATGGCTGATGCTGCAATGACAAGGTGGTTCCTGATTGCAGTGGCTGACTTTTTACAAGTTGGTGTCACGCTGGCTGAACTAGCGTCAGCAGCAGCATGCCATGGCATTGGGGGACGCTGCACAAGTCTTTAAAGGCTATGGGGGCATTGGCCACAACAGTGCCATGCCTCCACAACCTGCTTATGGAGAAAGCTGCCTCAATATGTTTCTTGGGCAGATGCGCAATCAGCATAACAATTGATGGTACCCTCTCCAATAGTCAGGAGGTACACATGGGTGTCCACCAGGGTTCTGTTCTTGGCTCACTCCTGCTTAGCCTTTTTATTAATAAACTTCCCTCTGTTTATAAAGAATGCATCCTTCTCTATGCAGATGATGCTATCATCTTTTCTAAAAACTCTGACCTACACCAACTTGAGTCCCATCTACAAAGTGATCTCAACGCAGTGAAAGCTTGGTTCACCAAATACAAGCTCCTAATGAACTATAAAAAAACAAAATCAATGTTATTTGTGAACCCCCACAGCAAGTATAGAAACTTTCAGCTGACAGTCCACAATAACCTTCTTACCCCAATAGAGCAAGTCCAAACCTTCAAATATCTTGGCATCACCCCTGGACAGCTCTCTTTCTTTGTAAAGGTAGTTAACCCTAGAATTGGCCTACTCTACAGAAACTAAGTTTTTCTATCCAAAGATGCTCTCTCTCTCTCTCTCACAATAAAAAACTCCATACTGTCCCTCATTAACTATGGCTTAGTAGTTTATGGTGCTGCCCCAGACTCCACCCTTAAAAGGGTTTCCATTGCCCTGAATGAAATCTGCAAACTGCTCCTTGGTGTTAACTGCCTTACTCACACCTGTGACCTTCATGCAAAAGCTAACTGGCTAAGCCTTTAAGACAGAGTAAAATACCAACTTTATCTAGTCGGGGGGAGGATACCTGTCTAGGATCCCCCACCCCCCCCACACCGGCCATCCAGAAGCTTCTCGTTATGGCCCCCTACCCCCACTGCACAAGAAACACTACCCAGCATCTCTTATTGACCCCTTCTTTAGCACCTCACAGGCACAAAGTGCATTTGTGTACTGTGCCCCACTTTAACTTAATGAACTACCCCCCCAGACATAACCAATGATCCCAAGCTGGAGTGTTTCAAAAGAAAACTCCACCAACACCTCACCTATTGAAGCAAGTGCGATTGCTGGCCAACCTCAGTAGCTGCAGCCACTTACCCTGTTTTCCTCTCTTCCTTATCCTCCTTCCTTCCTCTTCTCCATCCCCCAATCTCTGGTGAGCCTTGTCTTTTCCCTCACCTAATCTCCCTGTACGCATCTTTGTAACTGCTCCTTATGCATTTATTTTTATTCTTTCATCTCTCCTCCTTCCCCAAACTTTGACAATGACATGTTATTCTACTCAGACGTTCAAGTTCTGTAGCTCTATTCTCTCATTGTATGCAACCCTATATTCACCTGTTTTCATCTGTTAAAATTTTCATTGCACTTACAGTATATTTTTGTATATCTACATTTTCTTTTTTTTTTAATTCATGTAATATCTTTGTTTGACTGAATTGTCTGTAGCTTATTTCCTACTGATGTGTAACCTTTGTAAACAAGCTTCCAGCTCAAAGGTGTAGTCCTAGATCTCAATAAATAAAATAAATAAGAAAATAAGAACATAAGAATTTGCTGTCAGAAGGATACTGTGGGCCCATCTAGTCTGCCCGAGATAACTGTCCTCTCCCTCTTATCTACTGCCTTTGCTGAGGCAATTACACTGACTGTCCCATGCCCGTTTGAATTCCCTGAGTGTTCTAGCTGCCCCACTTCAGGTGGCAGGCTGTTCCATGGGTCCACAACCCTCTCTGTGAAAAAGTACTTTCTAAGATTGGTTCTGATTTTCCACCTACCAGGCGTAAGTTGTGCCGCCTTGTACCCACAGTCCTATTTTCATGGAAGAGGTTTCCGGTTTGTACTGCTTTTATCCCTTTTTTCATACTTAAATGTTTCAATCATGTCCTCTCTTTTCCTTCTCTGATCTCTGGTGAATAAATTCAACTGGTTGAGTTTATTTCCATAAGATTCGTGGTGCAGACCCTGCACCATCTTGACAGCTGTTCTCTGCACAATTTCCTGCTGGTCTATGTCCTTTTTTAGGTGAAGCCTCCAGAACTGCACACAGTACTCGTTAAGTGTGGCCCCACCAAGGACCTATAGAGCAGGATGATTACCTCCTCCTTTCTGCTGTTAATACCCCTACTTATGCATCCAAGGATGCTGCTTGCCTTTAGTGCCGCTTTTTCACATTGCTTTTCTACTTTTAAATCGTCTGATATCATAACTCCTCAAACCTGTTCCAGTTTTGTTTCTTCCAGTTGCTACCCTTCCAGGACATATTTATTTCCTGTGTTCCTCTTACCCAGGTACATTACCTTACATCACAGGAAACATCTGCTAGGATAGCAGTGGAGAGGTTGGATTTTGGTATGAATGCTAATCTATTAAATACTAATGGACCTGGGGCGCCTTTCTCTTTGCTGACAGTCAGTCTGACCCTTGTCTGTCCCTTTGAGTTAAAAAGTTGCAGATTTATAAATGTGTTAAGTAAAATGAGAATAATGTACATCTCACATTGTTTCAGGTGCCAGAAACCTTTGAAGATGTTGCAGTTACTTTTTCTAAAGAGGAGTGGAAGATGTTAAGCAAGCAGGAGAAGGAACTATACAGGGAAGTGATGGTGCAGAATTATGAAACTATGGTTTCAGTAGGTAAGGCTAGGTGGATGGGGTTTTAACATCTTCTTGTTTGATGTGTGTCTGGGTAATGCAGTAATTGAATGGGATTGGGGGCTGGTTGCAACATTCTTGTACCTTTTTAAGTTTGCTTGCACACATGTGCAAGAAACATTATGTGACAGCTTAGGTGAGAAGCGGGGTTTTAGAGGTGTGGCACTGTGGCGGCTAATGCCCCCACTGCATTTAGAGGTGTGGCCCCCCTTTCTCCAGTGCGGTGGCACGCTGCTGCTGACACTAGTTCAGCAAGCATGCCACCAACTTGAAATGAAATTGCCACTGCAGTGAGGGAGCCTGGTGTAACATTTTCATTAACATGGTGGCTGTCCCTGTCCGCCTCAGCGTTCCCATGAAAGCTGATGGGGGTGCCCAGTCCCCCTGTCGGCATGCCCCATCACAGTTCATTTACCAACAGGTTAGCCCACTCCCTGTCGGCATAATGTCCCCCCATTTGTTGTGTGCTGATGGGGGTGCCCAATCCCCTGTTGGCTACAGAACCCCCCCAAAAATAACACTCAAGTGGCACACTGGGAGCCCACCCCAGCAAAACAGAAACGGTCTCTTGTCGACTTCGATGGCCCTCCCTGACCCACGCCCACCCTCTGCGCACCTGTCTCCCCACCCCCACCCTATAATGCACTTCTAGAGCATAGCACCACAATCTCGTGGACCGGAACATGACTGCACTCTTTAAAGCCGACCACAAAATTAAAGAAATACTGGTAAGCTATATAATGGCATAAATAGGACTTTTTCAACTTTGGTACATATCTCGGGCATTTTTGGGAATCTTGGCACCAAACTTTCAACATGGGGTTATTGGGACCCCTCCTCACTGTCATGACATTATTTTGTCCTGAAAGGTGATTTCGAGGTTACTACGTGGAATCACCTTTCGTGACTGATTACCAAAATGACAGTGCCACTGTTCATGAGGGGGGCTCTCAAAAAGCCTATCTTGCAAATTTGGTGAAAAAAATCAAAACATTTCTATTTTTCGAGCGTGCATTGAGCAGTTTGCATGCACACTCGTAACTTCGTTAATTTGTAATATTTTCACTCCAGAGTTTCAAAATTGGCATTTCTCCACACCTCCTTATGAACAGTGCAGGTGTCATTTTACATATCCTGGCCAAAATGTGTTTTCGAATGCCCGACGCAGAATAGCGTGGTCACTGTGTGAAATCAGTTTTTGGAACAGTTTGAGAAAATTATGGTGACACTGTTCATGAACCGTGGGCCTAAACTGCCTATGTTGAAAATTTGGTGACGACAGTCAATAAAATCACTGTGTTACAAGCATGCGTTGTGTAGTTTCCATGCACCCTTGTAACTTCGCAAATTTGAAATATTTTCATGCCAGATTTTCAACACAGGCAGTTTTTCACACCTCCTTATGAACAATACGGCTGTCATTTTTCTCAGCCTGCCCGAAACATGTTTCTGCACCTGTGGCACACAATGGCATGGTCGCTGTGGGAATTCAGCTTTTGGGACAGATTAACAAAATCACAGCACCACTGTTCATAAGGGGAGGTCCCAGAATGCCTATGTAGAACATGTGGCTAAAAATATCCCCAAAATAATTGGGCTACGGACATGTGTTGCGCAGTTTCTATGCATGCTCATGACTTCATCAATTTTTCATATTTTCACTCCAGATTTTCAGCGTTGCCATTTTTTTACACCTCCTCATGAACAATACAGTTGTCATTTTTCACATCCTGCCCAAAATGTGTTTTTGTCCCTGTGTCGCCAAATGGCATAGCCACTGTGCAACACTACCTTTTGGCTAACAAACTGATTGTGCCACTCTTCATGAGCTGGGGTCACAAAAAGGCCATGTTGCAAATGTGGAGTGACAATACCAACAAACACCTATGATGTTAGAGTTTCCAACTGTAACAGCCCACTCTGTGCAGACTGCCAGGCATCAGGGGTGTGACTTGGGATCATTGGCTGTAATGCTTATGCCATTCCACCCCCACTCCCACCCTGCAGCCAGTGACAGGCATTGAGGTGTGCCTTGGAGTGTTCGGCCCTAAAGTTCACCCCATTCTCCTATACTGCACCTGTCTCAGCATATTTCCTTATGGAATGGGCTACGTATAAGGCCCAAAGACCCATTGCACACCACAACACTTGTCAGTGTCTACAGGGTAGGGTGATGTAAAACAGCATGAGCGTTATAGCTGATGCCCCAAAGGCACACCCCAATGCCTGTCAGTCTCTGCAGCGTGGGGGTGGGGTGGGCGTCCATTCAATACTTCACTGCCATTCCTATTATGCATCTCTAACTTCTGCACTACCAATGCCAATGCCAACGAGACAACATTTGGCATCTACAAATGCTTGTTTAAAAATGGCACATGTTCTGATCCCTTGAACCTGAATTCTCCTGGGTCAGAATTGTGGTATTCAAAAGCTGTTTTTCCACCGAAGCGTCAGATTGTTAATGATTGATCTGACATGCTCCTGTATCCTCTGCTTGAGCAGTCTAATCATGTAACCTACATATGTGAGACCACAAATGCACTAAAGGCAATAAGCACTAAAAGGACCATCACGGGTTATGCCTTTTCTGATTTCTACTGTGAAATTTCTATTGCGTAGGTGTTCAAATTTTTGGCCATGGCATGTATATTTGCTTCCTCCAGTAATGTTTCAGTATATCCCCTCTCCAAAGACCTTATTTTGAATTCATCAGCCTGCTTTTCGAAATCATGTTAAGTACTGCAGTTGTGATGCAACCATAAGAACTGGCCATAAAGTACTGATTTCTTTAAGATTCCAGGATATGTGCTATCAAATCCCCACAGGGAATTAGTGACCATATTTCTTTTTTCTGGCTCTTAGTCTGAAGTATTTTATTGGGCTCAGAATACAGTGTTACAGTAGATCCAATAAATTAACCTTCTAATCATTCACGTAGCGGGAGAATGTTAGGTTACAGTCATTTTCATGCAACCATGCAAGGAAATCCTCAACTTCATTTTCTTCCTCTTTCCAAACTCAGATGATATCATCCACAAAGTGATACCAGCTATGAATTTTTCAAAAAATTGATTATTTTGTTCATATAGGATGTGGACGGTTTCCCATCATCCCAAAAATAAATTTGCATAGCTGGGTGCTATGCAAGCACTGATGGCTTTGCTGCATATCTGTAAACAACATTCACTATTAAACTCAGAAAAAATGTGAGAATGAATTCCAGACCTTTCTGGATAAAATCAGTTGGTATCTCATTACTATTCTGGATGTTTCCTAAAATAAAATGGCATGCTTCAATGCTTTTATCATGCTTTATAAACGTATATAATGAATTAACATCTATTGTAACCCAAACAAAATCCTAATGCCAAACAAATTCATAAAGTTTCTTAACATCAGTGGTATCTTTAAGAAACAATTTTAAACCTGGAACACAGCGTTGGAGGAGGAAGAAGTCCATAAACTGGCCTAATTTTTCAGTTTATGCACCCCCCCTCCCCATTGGACAATCTGTCTCCAGGGAGAGTTTATTAAGTCCTTGTGGATTTTGGGGAGTATATAAAAAAACAGCAGTGTTGGGATTATCAAGCCAAATTCATTTATATTCATTTTCAGTAATGTTACCTTCTTTAACTCCATCCTGTAGCAGTTTTTGGAGTTCTTTTTGTAAATTGTAATGAGGTTACGGACAAGCCTCGTGTAACTACTTGAGTTATTTAGCAATGCCATCACAGTCTCCTTGTATTTCTGTAAATCTAACAGCGTGATGTTACCCCTTTATCTGTCTGCTTTATTACCACAATTGTAAGTGCTTTTAGTTCTATCAAGGTACCCTGTTCTTATTTTAAATTCTTCCACTTAATGAGACCCTATTTCTCCAATACATCAGTAATCTGTTTTAATACTGTTTGTAGGTAGAAATTATTGCATTATAATTATTAGGACAAAATAGAGACTTACCTTTAAATAGGTGTTTTCTCTGTGCTGCAAGCCGAAAAGGGAACCAGGAGGCCGGGAGAGACAGCCAGAAAGGTACGGGACAGCCGCAGCTAATCGGAAGGCGACCGCCAGCTGAGCCTTGCTTCTGATTGGTGCGCCTTCCCTATAGACTTTTGCTTTGCTTGCACCTCCAAAACTGGCCGGGATTTCTGCTCTTTCATAGCTAATTTCTCCAAAAAAGAGCTGTTTTTGCCTTTATTTTGTAAAAATTGTAAAATGTTTGCCTGATTACTGTTTTTTTTGTGATTACAGTCCTTTGGTGGGACTTGTGCTGGGCTAGACGCATAGGCGCCGAACCCCCCCCCCCAGTCTTTGTTGTGCAAATCTTTTTTAGCACCAGTTGCAGAATCTTTTGATTGCTGCAATCTAAGTGTTTTCTGACTGCCTCTCTCTGTCTCCTCCTTTCCAGCCGGTCCTGCCCGCAAAGACCCAGTGACCACTGGGGCTCGAGCCCTGTGGTGGTGATGACCGCCAAGCTGAAAAGGGAACCAGGGCAGGAGAGACAGACAGAAAGAATGGAAAGCCGCAAAATTTTGCCCACCCCCGGTGTTTCTTTTATACACTCCTTCCCGCCTAAACTCCGATCTCCACCCACAACTAATTCCTAGCCAATACCATGCTCCACTCCTCACATCACCATTAGTATTTTAACCCTTACCTATCCTCCACCATGCTGCTGTTACTCCTAATGCTGCTGTGCCCCTCACCTTCCCCATACCCTGAGAAGGAGACTGAAACAGCCCATGCCCTGGTGTCCAAAGCGGCTATTCAAGCTGGCCCCCCTCTTTTTTCCAAAGTGGATGTCTTCAATTTCCTCAAGTATACACTACCGCTTCTACACTATAATCCTTGGGGTATCCCACAAAAAGGCTCATATCCAGTTCCATATTTCATAAGCCCCCAACTCCACTCTTGGCAGTACAGAGCCCCCCTGTGCATGTCCATTAAGCTGGTATTATTTGGCAATTTATCTAACCACACCAGGCTCAAGACCCTCTAATCACTGGACCCCAAGCAAGAAGAGAAAATCCTCTGGCTATTCCTTCCCTCTATCACTTGAAGCCCTCATTAAATTAATTCTCTTTCTGCTGATCTGTGCTGGCACTGTTGAAACCAATCCTGGACCCACAGAAAGCTCTATCTCCCCAGCCGACTTGACCTCCATAAAAGGCCTGAGTTTTCTTCATATCAACGTCTGCAGCCTCTTAAAAAAGTTCTCATTAGTACAGGCCTGGGTTGCACACACCTTACCTGACTTCCTGGTAATCTCCGAAACATGGCTCAAATCTGCAACAAATGACAGAGAAATAAATCTTCCCAACTATCAGCTCTTCAGATCTGATCGTCCATCCAGGGGTGGTGGAGTGGCCATTTATGTTAAAGCAAATATCTCTGCATCCAGCCTCAATATTACATCACAGCCAAAGGAATTTGAATGCTTATCCTAAAATATCTCTTCCCAATATGTCAGCTTTTCAATTGATTGGTTGCTATAGGCCCCTCAGCAGGCCTAAAACTCCTATCCCACCTGGACACTATAATTAAATTAGGCCCAGAAGACACCATCATTTTAGGCTGACCTGAATTTAAATTGGCTAGCCAATGCATCCGCACCCTAGTATCCTTTGTGACACTCATGGCTTCACTCAATTAATTAAAGAACCAACAAGGATTAACCCAAAAAACAAAAATAATAGCACACTTCTGGACATTATGCTGGTCAATAAGCCTCACCTGTATGCTCATGCTGGAGTGCTATTTAGTGATATAAGCGATCATTGTCCCATAGCTGGCATAAGATCTTCATTCAAGCCATCCAACCCAGCAAAATTTCTCCCAAGAAGGTCTAAAAAGAACCTTAATATCACAGGATACCTCCATGATTTATGTCACACCACGCGCTGACAAGATTTCTATCTCACAGCTTCAGTAGAGATAGCTCTACAAGTCTTAAATGACATTATCACAAATGCCCTCAACATACATGCACCTCTCTCCAGTGTCAGAACCAAGCTCAAAACCTGTCGATTGTTCTCTGCTGACCTTAAATCCGCATTGCTTGCTAGGGACAAGCTCTGGAAAAGGGCAAGAAAGACCAAAGACCCAAATGATTGGCTTCAATTCAGAAAAGCCAGAAACTCGTGCGCAAAAAAAGTGAGAAATGCCAAGGCTGCCTTCTATACAGCAGAACTGGATGCCTACCATAACCCTGCCAGATTCTGGGGGACCATAAAGGGGATCTTAGGACAAGATTCTACCCCTGTCTTACCACCCAAAGTGCACCTAAACAATGTGCATATCACTAACAAGCAAGAAATTTTGAATGCCTTCAACAACCATTTCACTACAGCCGGCCTAGCATTCGACTCCTCTCCAGCAAATCTACTGCGGTCACAATTAAACTTCCAGACTACTGAGGCACATAAGGCTACTTCCACATTTCCCTTTAAGCCTATACTTTTAAAACAAGTAGAAGACCTACTACTCCATTTGGATACAACTAAAAGCACAGGTGCAGACTCTCTGGACCCCTATTTTCTAAAAATTGGTCTGCACGCCTTAGCAGCCCCCCTAACTCACCTTTTCAATTTGTCACTAGCCACTGGATCTATTCCTGCTATTTGGAAAACAGCTCAAGTGTTTCCTCTACTCAAGGCAGGTTAACCCATGGACCTCAATAACTATAGGCCCATATCCATCTTACCAGTATTGTCCAAAATGCTTGAAAAACTAGTGAACAGCCAATTAAGTGCCTATCTTGACAACAATAATCTGCTTAATTCAGCTCAGTCTGGTTTTAGATCCATGCACAGCACCATCTCTGCCTTAGCAAAAATCACTAATGATTGGCAGACTGAATTAGACAAAAAGAATAATATCTGTGCTGTATTTCTGGATTTAAGCAAAGCCTTTGATACTGTGGACCATGAACTACTAATCTCCTCTCTACTTTCCATAGGCCTCGACTCAGTCTCTCTTCAATGGTTCAGATGCTACCTCTCTGGTAGACTACAGCATGTAAAAAATGAAGGTGACCTATCTATCTCAAAACCACTCCTAAGAGGTGTACCACAAGGTTCCATCCTGGGCCCTATCCTCTTTGCCATTTATATCAATAATATTGATTCCAACCTCACCAAATCTAATATTCACCTTTTTGCAGATGATACTGTCCTATATGTCAGTAGTCCTACACCATCAAAAGCCTGTGAACTTTTACAATCTGAGTTCTCTCTGCTGCAGCACAAACTACTAGAAAAGAAACTCCTACTGAATGCCAAGAAAACGAAAGCCATGTTCTTCTCCTCCAAGAGCCTCTCTTCCACTCTCACACCAAACACCCTTCCCCAGTTATCTACCATCCTTGGTGAAAGTCTGGACTATGTGGATAAATTTAAATATCTTGGGGTTTGGATTGATAATAGACTTGACTACACTAGCCACATTGAAGAACTCCTGAAGAAGCTCAGGCAGAGACTAGGCCTATTTTACAGAATAAAACATTACCTAACCAGATAACCAGAGATTCTAAACAACGATTAATCCTGGCATCATTCCTATCCCTCATTGATTATGCAGATTTCCTGTATAGTCACTGCTCCCTTTCCCACTTAAACAAGCTGGATACCTTGTATCATAGAGCTCTTAGATTCATTACAGACCTTTCTTTCAGCACCCAGCATTGCTCTCTCTATACTGCAGTCGGCTGGACATCCCTACATCATAGAAGAAACAAAAATGCTGCTCTGTGGATCTACAAAGCTCTAACAAACAAATTGCCATCCTACATTTCAGATTGTTTTACCCAGGTCATATCCAGACCATATGACCTAAGGAACAACAAACTCATCATGCTGAAGATACTATTACCTGTACCCGGCATGGGAGGGCAGCAATCAGCTACTCTTTAGCACTTATTTGGAACTGTCTTCAAAAGATCCTGAAGTTGAAAACCCTCATTCCATTAACATCCTTCAAAAAGCTATACACTAGTCTCTTTCCAGAGCCATGCAACTGTTTTCACAAGGCCTAGTCCTACCACAACCCACTTTTTCTCCACACCCCTTTTTTTTCTTCACACTTCCACCCTTAATTTGTTTTTGTAGCCTTCACCCACTTAACTCATACCTGACCTTATTTCCAAAATCCCACCTCCCTCGCTTTAATCTTTCTTTACTGTCTTATTTTGCTCCTTTTTATTATAACCCATTTTTTTTGGCTCATTGCCTTGTATATATGTGAATATTCTTGCTTTTGTTCATTTATAATGTCCTTGTTTTTGTATTCAATCTGTATCTTATATTTGTGTAAAAAATTGTACCTTTATATTGTTATGACCAATCAGGTCCATCTTGTAAATGAGCTATGCTCAATGATGCTCGCCTGAATAAATAAAGATTTTGATTGATTGATTGATTGATTGACTCAGTTACTTGTATCATCCTAGGAAAATCCAAAGTACTTTGTACACTATTGCACTCAATCAAAATCAGCAACCACATTCTCCATCAGTAGTGTCTCTAAGTCATCAGGTCCTATGTACAGAGGTTCCATCTCTTGATCTAATTCCACATCTTCCATGTTTTCTGTGGCAGCACTCTGATCAATAACTGATGGTAGAACACCCAAGCCTTCAGAAATCTAAGTAAGTCGTTCCTCATGGAGACCCATAGTTAATTCCTTCTGAATGGTACACTTCTAAAAAAATTATGTTTTAAATGAATCTTCCTGCATAATTTATGCAGATCTTATTTTGGTGATTGGAATAAATGAAAGTCCTTTTTGAAGCACCTTTTGCCCCAAATAGAAAGCGTTAACAAGGTTAAGGCTGTCTGGCATGCAGATGTGTTCCTTCCTAGATGCCTAACTTTGTCATTTAAAATTTAATATGTCAAATTCCTGGCATGTATACACCTCTGTTGTATTTTTCATCTATGCTGTGAACTAATGCTCTCTCTGGAACCCTACTCATTCATTCCCGTAGATGCCATATGGCGTCGGAACCATCCATTGCTGGAATGGATCCAAAATATCTTCCGGGAGCAAATTAATTAAATTAGTATTCTGGCCTTTGTCAAGGTTTGTTTCATTTTAGCCAGATTGTATCGCACTTAAGAGTGCAACCCTGGCATGCTATATACAAATCTTGCATACGGTAACACTTTTTTCTGTTTACCTTTAATCTTCTTATCTGATTCTAAACAAAATATTTTCTTGACATATTACTGGGGCCCCCTTTATGTCTAACTTCTGTACAAAAATGTTAATTTCAATTGGCAGGCACAAAAGCAACAATAAATTATTCTGTTATATACTAAGACCCAAATAACTTCCTCTTTCTTTCTTTCCAATTGGATGTATTAATAATAATAATAAATAGAATAATAGATAGAGGACTATGTGTTATAATTAGAATAATTGATAGATGAGTATGTATTACAAGACAATTAGACCATCGAGAGGTTTTGGGTACTTGGAAGTCCTCAAAACCTTGAGATGGTCTGTCTGCCTTGTAATACATACTCATTTAGCTGTTATTCTTTGTAATATATGGATCTGGTTGTGAAAAAACAGAAGTTTTTTTATTTGGATTCCATAGAATGTGCTGGCCGCCCGCTGCACTGAGGACGCGCTCTCTCTTAGCCGCCTGCAGCACTGCACTATCTGTCTCACTCATTTGAGAACATTTTGTCTGTTTGTATTTATTAGGCAGTCCTACCTTTCAGTTTCTTTCTTTGTTTTGCGATTGCTGGATCAGCCAGATATTCCAATATACTGTACGTAGTTTGAACAAAAAGAAAAGAAAAAAGAAGTTGAAGCATTCCTCTCGCTAAGCGAGAGGAAAGAACCGCCATGTTTTCCATTTTGTTTTGCCCGACCTTAGAAAAAAGCTGCCAATGGGGATGCACGCCGTCACTATGGCTATGGAGGAAGGGATGTGCCACCATGGCAACAGGCTTTCTTGGCAGACAGAGTTGCACATGCGCTGTGACATTTTGGTGATAATACTATCGTTCAGAGCTGAAACGATAGTATTATCAGCAGTGAATTATAGTATTATCACTTCAGGAATGACAGTATTATTGAAAATGGAGTAGTCTATTAGAGGGATTTTTTTGCATGGATTTTGATGGTATTATTTTCAATATCCATATATTACAAGGCAATAAGACCATCAAAGGGTTTTGGGGACGCTCTCGAGGTTCCCAGAGTCCCCAAAACCTCGAGATAGTCTTATTGCCTTATAATGCATACTCTTTCATTTGTTATTTTTTGTAATATATGGACCCCATTGTAAACATTCCTTTTTTTTCATGTGGATTTTGTGAAACTGGCTGGCCGGCTGCCACATTGAGCATGTGCTGTCTCTGAGCTGCCTACAGCACTAACGAGTGCCCCATTGCTTGTTTCAAAAAAACATTGTTTCTTTTAATTTAGTAGGCAGTCCTACCTTTTAGCTTTTTTCATCGTTTGACAAATGCAGGATGAGTGATATAGTCCATTATTTGTTTAAAAACATAATACAAATTGAAGCAACGAACTGAACTCATTCCTCTCGCTAAGCTAGAGGAGAAAAACGTCACGTTTTTCAGGCTGTTCTGGCAGCCTAGTAAAGAAAAACTGCCAATGGAGATGCACACCGTCAGTACAGTTGTGCAGGAAGAGATATGGGACCATGGCAACTGGGTTTCTTGGCAGACAGATTTAGACATGTGCTGTGGGATTGTAGTGATAATACTATCATTGAGAGCTGAAACTGTAGTATTATCAACTCTGAACAAAAGTATTATCACTTTTCTCTGATGGTAGTATCACTTCGGGCAGTGTTGTATTACCAGGATTTTTTTGTATGAGATAGGATACTATTATTTGGCCATCTCCATGTATTACAATCACTTTATTTATAAAGTGCCTTTCTTTAATCAAAGTGCTGTACAACTTAAAAATGGATAAAATCAAGTGAATAAAAAAACAAAAATTCAACTACAGCAGGCAATAAATACTAATCTAGATATATCAATTTAAACATTACATGCAAGATGCCATAGATGGGTCTTCAGGGCCCTCTTGAAGCTCTCCACGGTCATGCAGTCATGAATCTGATGAGGTAGAGAATTCCTCAGGGTTGGAGCCGCATACATAAAAATATGGGCCCCTGATGTTTTAAGCCGTACTCTGGGAATCTGTAACAACCCTTCGTCAGCTGAGCGGAGAGGTTGGCCTGGGCAGTAAGGCTTTAAGAGCTCTTGCAGATAGCTCGGACCCAATCTGTGCAGGGCCTTAAAAATCAGAAGACTGACCTTGAAGGTGATCTGCCACTGAACAGGCAGCCAGTGCAGTTCGCGCAGCACTGGCGTGAAGTGACTCGAACAAGGAGTTCCCATCAACAACCGCACTGCAGCATTCTACACTAGCTGCAAGCGGTGGATATCAACCCCCAACAGCCCTAAGTACAGGGAGTTGCAGTAGTCTAGGTGCAAGGTCTTGAAGGCATAGATCAGTGTCAGAAGGTCGCCGGGTGGAACAAGGTGCTTAATCCTGGCGATGTTCCTAAGATGGTAAAATGAGGACTTGATGACTGCCGACACCTATGAATACAGTGTCAACCCATCATCAAAAGCCATCCCCAGGTTTCACACCCATTCAGAGGAAGGCAGCTGGACACCTCTGAGCCAAAGTCCAGAAGGCTGTCTGGCCACCGACTGCTCTGTCCAGTGACCTGGATCTACCACCAACACCTCAGTCTTTCCAGAAGTTCAGTTTCAACCAGCTGGATTTCTACAAGGCAGCTATTAAAGACTGAGACTGCGCTATCCTGGTCAGGTGCAAAAGACAGGTAGAGCTGGGCACCATCAGCATAGCAGTGAAATCTCAGCCCTTACCATCTTACAATGTCTCCAAGGGGCAGCATATACCCAACGAACAACATGGGGGACAGCACCGAGCCCTGAGGGACCCTACATGGCAGATAGAATGAGCCAGAGGAACAACTCCCTGACACCACCCTCTGAAATCTGCCAGTGAGGAAAGATTGAAACCATCTAAGAACTGTTCCAGACAAGCCACAGATGGCCCTGAGATGCTTGAGTAGCACCCCATGGTCACGGTGTCAAAGGCTGAGGAGAGATCAAGAAGTATCAAGATGGAATGGTGTTTCTGATTCCTTGCCATCAGGAGATCACTGAGCACTCAAACCAGAGCAGTCTCGGTATCATGCCTCTTCCGAAAACCAGACTAGAGAGGTTCGTAGATATCGTGGATGGTGAGGTGGTTCTCCAGCTGTAGTGCAACAACTTTTTCAGTCACCTTCCCTGCAAAGGGAAGGTTAGAGATAGGTCTGTAGTTTGCGAAGCAGTTTGGGTCCAGAGCAACTTTCTTCAGGAGCGGTGTCACCACCACCTCCTTCAGGGAACAAGGGAACTCACTTGACTCTAAGGAGAAACATAGAAACATAGACTTTGATGGCAGATAAGGACCGCTTGGCCCACCTAGTCTGCCCATTTTCCTACCTACAGGATAAGCTGCAGATCCTAGTTAACCAACAGCCTATTTCTTCCTACCCCCACAAGAATTGCCTTGTGTCTTTCCCAAGCATTCTTGAATTCTCCCACAGTTTTAGACCCCACAACCTCCTCAGGAAGGCTGTTCCATGTGTCCACCACACTCTCTGTGAAAAAAATACTTCCTCACATTGCCCCTGAGCCATTCCCTCTCTATCTTCAAATTGTGCCCCCTTGTTCTTGCACACCTCTTTTTCTGAAAGATGCTACCTTTGTAGATGCTAGACTTTGTTGACTCCACTGAGGTACTTAAAAGTTTCTATCATGTCCCCCCTCTCCCGGAGCACCGCACTGTCTTCACAAGGACAGGGCCAATGATATCAGTACACCCCATAATAAGGCATGTTGGGCCTGGTTCCAAACTACAGCACGCTGAATGTGTACCCTGGGCAATCCGCATGATACACTTGATTTCCGGCTGGTCGAAAGAAATCCAGGAAGACCGAGGAGAGGTGACCGAGCATCGACCACCATCAGCTCCCATAGAGTGAGCTGGCTGGATCTCAGCCCTGATGTTGGCCACCTAATCTGCAAAGAATTGAGCAAACTCATCACAC
This sequence comes from Neoceratodus forsteri, assembly GCA_016271365.2. Taxonomy (NCBI): domain Eukaryota; kingdom Metazoa; phylum Chordata; order Ceratodontiformes; family Ceratodontidae; genus Neoceratodus; species Neoceratodus forsteri. The sequence continues at coordinate 1,238,975,373 of CM057454.1, forward strand.
TCAACTGGTGAAAAATCTCTTCGAACTTGCAGACAGGTTGGGTTGCACATCCTGTCAATGATTCAAAAGAGCTGAGCAGGTCGGTTCTGAGCAGCAGCAACATCCCTGGACAGGAACTCTGTCTTCTCACAGGTGATTGCTGATTGATAGATTTGATAATGTTCTATCAATCTAAGGTGGTCAGCATCCAGTGCAGATTCCACCAGCATTGCTTTAACCTTCATCCAGCTTGTCACAACTCCCTCAAGGTCCTGTCAAACCATGGAGACTGAGGATGGCGAGAGAGAGAGAGAGAGAGAGGATGAACATGGATCAGAGCGATAGAATCCACAGCCTCAGTATCAGCCTTATTATAGGCCTGAACTAGACTCTCTGGACCCTCCCTTGCCCTTGGAAATCCCAATAGGTCTAATACCACCAATAGACCATCAAGGCTCACATCCCACAAAGGGCGGTATCTGACCATCTCCACACAGGGGCAGGCCTGTAAGGGGGAGCCTGGAAACTGAACCTTATGGTGTGGTGATCTGACCATCTGACTAGTTCCAACACCAAGTCAGAGATTTTGATCCCCAGGAAAAAAAACAGATCGAGAAAGTGACTGAAATAATATGTTGCAGAGGCAACCTGTGTAAAGCCCAATGATGTCATCAGCTGTAGGAAGTCCTGACCGAATTGCGAGAGTTCATCATTGACCCAGGTGTTGAAGTCAACCACGACCATCAACCTGGGTGACTCAAACCCCATATCGACCATGAAGTCCACCACTTCCTGTAGGAACCATTTCTCACCCCCGGGTGGACGATAGATGAGAACAGTCCTACAGTCCACACCTGCAACCACTGTACACTCAAACGAACTGGGTTCCTCAACTGGCACAACTACAAGGCCCAGTTCTGTCTTAAAGTAAATGGCTATACCCCTGTGGTCCAATCTCGAGCGGTGTGTCACCGAGAACCCAGTTGGAACAGCTGCCTACAAAATAGGGCCAGCATTATCATCCAACCGGATCTCAGTGATCCATGCCAGGTCTGCTGTCCCAACAAGATCAGCAGTTACTGCCGCCTTGTTCTTAATAGACCTGGCATTACAAAACACCGCTCAAGTTGGATGATATTCTGGTGCCGCCCGAGCTATTGGCCCAAAAACATTGGAGCCCATGGGTATGGAAACCAGGCATGGAGGACCACGTTCTGGAATCCATTTCATCCCAGGGTGTCTGCTGGTCCTCACTACCCCGATATGAGCACCCTGCTCACTCCCCTTCCGAGGTTCAGGGCCCCCGACCCAGCCCTGTCTCCTGCGAATAATTCCTCATGCTCTGCAGCATCGATATACTGCAGCCTGCGGGGGTTTGGTTAAAGGGGTGGAGGTCCCGAAGTTCAGAGGGGGAGTAGTGCACGGCCAGGAGAGCAGCCTGCCACAATATAATATTCATTCTGTCCTAACTAGCTAGGAAATAAGTTGCTGACAAAACTCAAAAGAGTAACATTTAGTGGTGCACCACTTGCAAGGTGACAACAGAGTTTCATGACATTAGCATTTGATAGAAACTAGACACATCTGCCTGGCTGACAGCCTAGACATTTCCAACCACAAAGAAAAACACGTTTGCCCTATTTGTGACCTTGTAAGGCAGGGTGCATAAAATGGAAAATAGAAACAAAATGGCAGTTTCTAGGGACGTGGATATGTTGTTCTAGCCGCACGTCTGGCGGTGTCCTTTCCCTTTAAATCTTGCTGGATGGTCTAAAAGCTATCTTCTCCCACTCAGTCAGGTGGTATAACCCTGGGCTGTGCCCCATGATACCAGTTCTTCATTTCCGCTGGAAGAATAAGGTTCCCTCCTTACTGCTCATGCATTGAATAGGCCCTGGCACTCAAATCCTAAGATTTACTTCCAAAACTTAAACTCATTTGAGTTCACCTTCACAATCTTCAATCATGACCGTGATGGAGGACAAGTCCTCACCCGGGTTCTGCCAGTGCCCCTGCGGGCAAAAGATGTCATGTTTGTTCCACATGCCACATGTGTGTACTACCGGAGCTTGGAACACAACACCCAGTGTGCACCTTTTGCTTGTCGCTCCAGCTTAATGTTCTCGATGATTGTCTCACCTGTCTTCAGCTTGGCCCTCCCAAAAAACAGAACCCATCGGTCAAATCCAAAGAAGCCCGTTGGGTGGTCTCCGTGGCAGTGTGGTCCGCCGAGCAACTGGAGCAGATGAAGACCTTCGAGGAGGAGGTGGCCCAGACTGCTGATCAAACCTCTTCAGTTGTGGCTTTCATTCCTCTCAATCTAGACTCAGCATTTTCAGGCTCTTTCAAGGAGTTGTGCCAGTGCCTCCTGATGAAGGGAGAAGGTCTGTCAGCATTGCACAGCTCGCACTCCCGGAAATGGGAGAAAGAGTCAAAAGAAAAAGAGAAGGCTCGCCGTCAACGTTCTTGGGACTGAGAAAGTTCTCACTGCTTAGAATGCCCAGTTTTGACCATTTTCGAAGCCTTGGCCACTGGCTTCACAGTACACCCTTCAAGTCAGCTGGCTAAGATGTGGGACGACGACCTGGTTGAGATTGTCCTTGACCTCATTAACCCGTTGTTGCTTGATGAGGCTGACAACTCTCTCATTAGGACTCCGGTCCTACCTGGACCTGCTGAGGAGGAGGCCCAGCCGGCTGGGACCCCCACACCAGTCCTTGACCCTGACCAGAAGGAGCCACGGTTTTCCCTGACTCCCTCCAAGCACTCCTACCAGTCCCCCTGGTGGCCGAGGTCAAGGTCTTCCTCATCTAACAGGTCAAGGAGCACTCATCGATGCTGTTCTGGGCATTCCATGAAGTGGTGCCGCCACTATTCATCCTCGTCCTCCTCAGAAGAGGAGAGGCTTTGATGCTAACTGCATCAAAACTACGAGGCTCTTATGTGGCAACAATTAGTGTTCACTGGTCCTAAGCTGACCCCTGCTTCCACACCGACCATCACTTGACTGTCACGTGATAGGCCGATGCCCACTCCTCCCAGAGCTGGACAATATCACCCCGCCACCTGTGGAGCCAGTGAAGACCATACTGGCTCAGCCAAAGCTGGCCTTTCCACCAAGAGTGGTGGAACCGCCACCCAAGCAGCCTGTGTCAGGGGCTCTGACTGAGGAGTCTTAGCCCAGCAAAGGTCTTCCACACTGGCTGTTGGTCACTCTTACATCTGACTGCCCACAGCAGGTCGAAATTGACAAGGGTAGCAGGCCATTTTATGTGGACTCTTCAGAATCTGAAGACTCCTCATTGTACTCTCATCCACTTGGCGAGGAGTTGTTGAGGAGTTTTTCAACGGAGGAAGGTCCAACCTTCTTCATGGGCATCCTCCATCTCATCTCTGACTCTAGAGGGATGCAGCTGTAACCCATACAGAAGTGGGTTTGCTGTTCCGTGACAGATATCTCGGACAAAGGGGATTCTCTGATGGAGGCCTTTCCAATGACCAAAGCCATTGTCAGCCTGGCCGTCAAATTTTGGCAGCACCCTGCTTCATGCCTCGCATCTTTGGCCCAGATGGCCTGCAACTAAACTGTTCCCATTGGCTGTCTTTCGGGGTTCTTGGAGCACCCTCTCAGCTAAGGGGTTGGGGACTGACTCTGTGTTTTGGTGCTTGGGTGTAATACAGGAGACATTGATAGACCTCTAGACAAAGAGTCCAAAAAATTGGACCACTCTGCAAAAAAGGTCTAAGCTGCCTCTTCGCTGGGCCTTCATCAGGCGAGATTGGCAGTCATCATAGCACACTTCTCTCATGCCCTTCTGGGCTCCTTGGATGTAGTGCTTCCTCATCTCCCCACAGACCTCCAGACCACAGTCAAGCAGGTCCAGGACCAGGGCTGAGCTGTGGGCAAGCAGCAGCTCCAGATGGCTGTGGACATCTGGGATTCCTGTACTGCTCAGTGGCGGCCACAGTCACTATGAGCCGCAGGGCTTGGCTGAGGATCTCTTCCTTTACAGTGGACACTCGGCACAAATCAACAGATGTGCCCTTCTTGGGAACTGATCTTTTTGGTCCTGGGGTTGACGGTCACCTTCAACGTATCGAGAAGACCAGTGCCAGCTTGGACTCTGTTACTTCCATGCAGAAGGATCAGAAGGGTTCCAAGTAGCATAAGTGTAAGCCCTTTTGGCCTTCCACACCTGCAGCCAAGCCGACCAGTTCCAATCTGGGTAACAGCAGCAGGCTCAGCCTTGGTGCCCCCACAACAAGTCAGGGGCCTTGGCAGTCCATAAGACTGGAGGGAAGGGACCCAGTGGCCCGATGGCCTGCTCCTCCATCTCCAAGCCTGCTCAGTGATGTGATGAGGCAACCGCCCCATGCCGTCACACCTCCCCTGGGTCCCCCTGTGGGGGGCCAGCTCTGCCACTTCCTTTCTGCCTAGTCCACTGTTACCACAGACAGGTGGGTTCTGAAGGTAGTCGGCCAGGTTCTGCATCTGGAATTTGGGCAGTACCCTCCAAGCCGAGTCCACGTCCCACAGGAAGAGGTGGTGTCTGCAGACCACTTGGCCAGCTCTCCAAGATGACTTAACCCAACTCTTCCACAAGGAAGTCGTGGTCTGAATTATGAACCCTTCAGTCAATCCAGGGTTCATTTCTAGGTACTTCCTGATCCTGTAACAGATGGGGGGCTGGTGCCCCATTCTAGTTCTGCACGGCCTGAACAAGTTTCTCAGGTCCTGTACTTTCAGGATGGTACCTCTGTCCCAGATCATACCACCTGCTGAGCAGTTTCTGCTCTCTGGATCTACAGGATGTGTTCTTTCATGTCCCGATCCATCCGTCCCACTGGAGGTTCCTCTGCTTTTGAGCTGTGGGAATCTTCTATGGGTTCCAAGCCATGCCATTTGGCCTGTCATTGGCTCCCAGGGTTTTCACCAAATACATTGCAGTGGTGGCTGCCAATCTGCAGTGCCAAGTGGTCAGAGCATATCCCTACCTGGATGATTGGCTGATAGCAGGTCCCTCCAGGCTGGAGATGGAGTGGTCCAGGGATCTGGCCCTCTGGACTTGCATTGACCTTAGCCTCCTCATCAATGAGGCCAAGTCAGAATTCATGCCTTCACAGATGATCAGCTTCATTGGGGCAGAGCTTGACTTGTGCCGAGCCAGAGCTCGGCCTCCGGTGGACAAAGCAAAGGTTCTCTTCTCTTTTGCCCACTCATTTCTGGTTGGGCATTTCTGCCCTGCTGGGGACTTCCTGCACCTCCTGGGTTACATGGCAGTCTGCACCAGCGTGGTCTCATTAGTCCGTTGGCTGCTTGCATATGCGCTCCCTGCAATGGGAGCTGGCCAGCCAGTGGTCTCAGCACAAAGGTCACTTCAACCAGCTGGTCACTGTGACTCAGAGGATGTGGGACACTCTCTAGTGGTGGATTGTCCTGGAGCATCTGCAGGAAGAGATCCCATTTGTGTGCCCTGAGCCGACGGTCATCCTGATGACTGACACTTCTCTCATGGGCTGGGGTGCCCACCTGGGGGAACACAGAGTCCACAGGCTCTTGACCCTCCAGGAGTCCTGATGCCACATTAACCTGTTGGAGCTCTGAGCAGTTCAGCCACCCCTTACCTTATTTGCTCTGTTTATCAGGGGTCAAGTGGTTCAGTTCCAGACGGACAACACCACAACCATGTCCTGCCTCAACAAACAGGGCAGAACGTGCTCCTTGCCCTGTGCAGGGAAGCTCTGCACATCTGGACCCTCGTGTGCAGACAGGAGGCAGATCTCCTCACCATCCATGTGGCAGGAGCCTTGAACCAGCTAGTGGATACCCTCAGCCGGGTGACTGAGGCATCCCATGAGTGATCCCTCCATCCAGAGGTGAAACACAGTCTGTTCTCCCCGTGGGGCACCCCTCAGGTGGACCTGTTTGCCTCCCAAGGGAGAATGCAAAGCTGAGGCTGTATTGTGCATGCCCCCCTCAGCAGGGCTCGCTGCAGGGGGATGCCTTCTCGAGGCCTTGGACCCCAGGCCTCTTCTATTCCTTCCCACCACTTCCCTTGATCCACAAGGTGCTGCTTAAGGTCAGGAGGGACAAGGCACAGGAGATCCTGGTGGCTCTGGACTGGCCCCACCAGTTTTGGTACCTTGATCTCTTCTGCTTCAGCAACAGGCTCCTGAGGCATCTTCCAGCACGCCCGGACCTACTCTCCATCACTCAGGGGAAGGTACTCCACCCAGACCATCAATTCCTGAACCTCACAGCCTGGTTCCTAAGTGGCTAGAGTTCCAGGCTTTGAGTCTGTCCGATGAGGTCCTCCCTGTTATTGAGGCATCCAGTAAGGAATCAACCAGAAAATGCTATGTTTTCAGATGGAAGAGATTCTCCATTTGGTGTCCGTGCAAGGGATTGGACCCTTTGACCTGTCCTGTGGTTAGCATTTTGGACTACCTGTGGTCCCTCTCCCAAGGAGGTCTTCAGTTGTCGACCCTTAAGGCGCACCTGGCAGCCATCTCTGCTTACTGGGTGTGGGCCGGTCAGCAGTCAGTGGTGCAGGAGACTGTGGTCTGGCACTTCCTCAAAGGCCTAGATCATATATCCCCTTCAGTGCGTGAACCACCACCACCACCATGGGATCTACTGCCGATACTGGCAAAGCTAATGGGCAAGCCATTTGAACCGATGCATAAATGTGAGATGCCACAGTTGTTGTGGAAGACTGCCTTCTTGGTGGCTATCATGTCAGCAGAAGGATTGGGGAGCTCCAGGTGCTCTCAGTTGAGTCACCTTATTTGGTCATCCACAGGGACAAGGTTGTCTTGTGCCCTAACCTGAAGTTCCTTCCGAAGGTTGTGTCAGAGTTTCACCTGAACCAGGTGATGACTCTGGCAGTGTTCTACCCCAATCACACCTCGAAGACTGAATACAGGCTCCACACTTTGGACCTGAGGCAAGCACACGCATATTACAAGGAGCGCACGGCCGGAGTTCAGGGAGAGGTTCACCAGCTATTTGTCACCTACGCTAAAGCCGTACCTGGCAGACCTGCAGCTAAGCGGATGATTGGCAGATGGATTACATCCTGCATTGATCTCTGCTACAGGTTGGCGGGTAGGGAGCCTCCAGTAGGGCTTACAGCTCATTCCACCCGCCATACCGCTGTGTCGGTGGCTGCTTCTAGGGACAGCCCTATCCAGGATATCTACAGGGCTGCTACCTGGAAGTCAGCAAACACCTTCATTTCCCATTACCACACTGACCTAGAGTCACTCTGGGATGCTGGTTTTGGGTCCTCTGTTTTTCAATCACTCTTTCCTAAGTAGGGGGTGAGCACCTTGCATCCTTCCTCTCAGAGAATTGCTAGGAATCTGCCAGACGTGTGGATTGAACATATCCACATCCCTAGAAACACAGGTTACTCACCTGTAACAGTAATTCTAGGAATGGTGTATGTTGTTCATCCACACGGACCCACATGGCCTCCTCGGCTTTAACGCACAACCTCTGCTTCCAGCAGGCAAGATCTAGTGTCATGGGGCCAGTGCTGAGGGTGGGTGGGAGGACCCAGCTTTTAGACCATCTGGCAAGATTTAAAGGGAAAGGACACTGCCAGACATATGGATGAACAACATATACCACTCCTAGAACTACTGTTACAGGTGAGTAACCTGTGTTTTATAGCAGCTCTGCTGGTTTACATGACACACAACCGTCTATATACAAAACAGTTCTCATGGATCACATTTCATCTGCAGGTGTAAACATACACAGCCAGCAAAGCAGCATTAACAGTAAATCTTTCTTATTGTTCTGAATTGTTAGGATAAATACATATTCCTACAATGGAATGCTTATCTGTTGCATCGAGTCCATAGACTCTGGTCTCTGTGCAAGACCCACCAGCATAAAAACCTGCTGGCGCTCCGGGCAGTGCGCCTGGCACTGATGGAATTTTCTTCTCTGATATGGGGTTCGATTGTGCAAATCCACATCAACAATGCAATCACCATATTCTTCCTGAACATGCAAGAGGGAACACACTCCTTTCCCCTGTGTTAGGAGGCGCTCCCCACCTGGCCCCTTTTATGTAGCATGTGGGGGATATACTTGCAGTGCACATGGCAGGGAAGAGTAACCAGCTCTCTGCAGAGTGGAAAAGATGTCATATGAGTGGTCTTTACACCAGGCTGTTGTGATATACAGTAGTTGTTTACCCAGTGGGGCACACTCTGATGGACATGTTTACCTCCTGAAAGAACAGAAAACTGAGGCTATTCTGTGTCATCGCCACCTCTCAGATAGGAACAATGATGGGGGATGTCTTCTCAAAGCCCTGGACCCTTGGTCTTGTAAATGCCTGTCCCTTGGTTCATATAGTGGTGCTTAAGCATGAAGGGGGAATGCAGAAGTGATCATAATAGCTTCAGACTGGCTATGAAAGTTCTGGTACCAGAATGCTTTCAGTCTCAATAGCAAGCCCTTGTTCAGCTTCTGCTGCATCCAGATCTGCCAAGAGATCAGTGGGACCTTTCCCACATCTGGAGTTACAATGACTGAACCTGGTTCGTGAGGAGCTAGAATTTCAGGCTCTGGGCCTTTCAGAAAGTTTACTCCATGTCAAGTTTACTTCATGTCCTGGAGGTGTTCCATAAGGAATCAACTTGCAGAACTTACTATGTGGATGAGATTTTTGCACTGGTGCACAGGGCAGGGAGCAGACCCTATGATATGATCTATTCTGTGGCCTGCATCCTTGACTAGTTTTGGTCCTTGTGTCAGATTATGAGCCGCAGCCCTCAGAGTGCACCTGGCCGCCATCTCAACATATTGGGCATTAGCTAGTATGCAGACAGTGGCCAGCAGAAAGAAGTTGAGTGCTTTTTCAGTGGCCTAGATCACCCGTTCTCTCTGATGTGAGAGCATCTATAACCATGATACTTACAGCTGGTTCTTGCAAAGCTTATGGGGAATCCAACTGAGCCCATGACAAAAGTGAGATATCATACCTATCATGGAAAACCAGGTTTTTGGCCACCGTCAACTAGGACAGTTGGGTGAGTGAGCTCCAAATATTCTTAGTGGAGTCTTACTATCCGGCATTCTACAAGGACTAGGTCATCCTAGTTTTATAGTTTTATTAACCAGGTGATATATCTCCTCATTTTCTTCCCGAAACTGCATTCTTCAGATGGTGAGCATGTCCTTCATACTCTAGATGTATGCCAGGCATGACTGTATTACTAGGATCACACGGTAGGGGCTTGGGGAGAGGCTTCCCAGTTGTTCGGTATGTAGGATGAAACTGCTCTGGGCAGACTGGCAGTCAAGCAGATGATTGGCCAATGGATAATCTCCTGCCTCAATCTGCATTTTAACTTGTCTCGTAAGGAGATGCCTGTGGAGGTTTAGGGCTCACTGCAGCAGATATACTGCTGCCTCTGTTGCTGCTGCCAGGTACATTCTGATTAGAACTTAAGAACATAAGGAAAGTGTTGGCAGATGGGGACCGTGTGGTCCATCTAGTCTGCCTAAGGTGACTACCCACCAGTTATATTATATAGTAGTGTCAGTGGCTCAGCAGGTTGCACACTTGCTTCTGAGGCTGGAAGGCTGTGGGGCCTATCCCCACACTAGGCACTTGGGTTAAATCCCAGTACTGACACTGTTGTGCAACATGAAGGGGGTGCTGCACTCCTGAGGTTCCATCTTTCGGATGAGACATTAAACCGAGGTCCCGTCAGCCTGTTCTGGAGGTTGTTCAGGGGGACACTAAAGATCCCATGTCACTTCTCGACTAGAGTAGGGGAATTTTTCCTGTGTCCTGGCCAGATTTCTCCCAGTCACTAAAAAAAATACCACCAACAGCTTAATCTTGTTCAGTTTCAGTTGGTTACCATCCCCCTCCCCCCTGGGTCGTTCCTCAGAAAAGGACCTCTAGTCTCAATGGGCATACCTGGTCAACAAAATTCAATAAATAAATAAATTATATTTTTTTCCTAAGCTGCCCACATTGCCTGTCCCAAGAAGTTTGAGTTCCCTTACTGTCTTGGATACCACCACCTCTGGTAGCTGGCTGTTCCATGAGTCTGTCTTTCTCTCAGTCAAAAAGTACTTTCTAGAGTTGCTTTTTAACTTGCCTCCTACAAGACACAAATTGTACCCTCTTGTGTGCACTGCCCTGTTTTTATAGAAGAGGTTTTCCTTCTGAGTTGCGTTAATTCCCTTGATGTACTTAAATGTTTCCTTCATGTCCCCCCTCTTTCTTCTCTGTTCCAAAGACAATAACTTCAACCCTGAGTCTTGTCTCATATGGGTCATGATACAGCCCCTGCACCATTTTTGTGGCCCTTCTCTACACCATCTCCAGATGGTCGATGTCCCTTTTTAGGTAAGGTTTCCAGAAATGGACACAGTACTCGAGGTGCGGCCTCACAAGGATCTATACAGGGGCATGATAAGCTTCCTGTTTTCTGCTGATAATACCCCTTCCTATGCATCCGAGGATACCACTTGCCTTCTGTGCTTTTATTTTTTACACCGTTTTCCTACCTTTAAGTCATTGGTAATGATCATGCCCAGATACCATTTCATCTTTTGTCTCCTTTAATTGACACCCTTCTAGTATATACTTTTTTCCTGGTTTCTGCTTCCCTGGGTACATTACCTTACACTTCGTGGTGATAAATTTTAACTGCCAATTTCTGGACCATTCTTCCAGTCTCCTTAGGTCAGCTTCCATATCTAATGCTCCTCTAGTTTATCCACCCTGTTGCAGAGCTTTGCATCATCTGCGAACAGGCAAACCTTCCCCTCCCATTTCATCAGTGATGTCACTGATGAATATGTTGAAGAGAACTAGACCCAGCTCTGATTATTGTTGGGGCATCCTAAGCCTTTTGGAAAGGGTGCCCCGTACAAATAAAAACTACTACTACTACTGCTATGAAATGCTACTGGTCACATTTCCTTCCCTTGATAATGCTCCATTGACCAAAACTCTCTGGGTCTTATTCTGCAATCAGTTTCTAATCCTGTTTACTATTTTCTGTCCAACTCCCATGTGTTCTAGTTTTCTAGCAAGTCTCCTGTGGGGAATGGTGTCAAAGGCCTTGCTGAATTCTAGCTACACCATATACACCATCCCACCCTGGTTCACTGTTCTAGAAACCAAAGTGAAGAAATCAGTCATGGTTTTCTTTTTTTATATTTATTTTTTATTAGGATTTTCAATTTATTCTCCATACAATATATATCAACATCAAGGTGCCTACAAAATGACAAAAAATGAAAATTGTCCATGTTAAAGGAAGAATGCACAACAGAGTGAGTGTGTCGTGCTGAGATAACGTCACACCTGGGGTGGCTGGGCACAAGGTCAGAGCCCGAGTGAGTCCGACACTCCGGGCATGGTGTTATCCCAGCACGACACACACTGGAGTGCATTATTCATATTATAAGATGGCTCTTGAATAAAAAGGAAAAGCACAATTAAGTGTCTTTTTTTTGCTGTTTTTTAATGGGTAGGAATACATTTTTTAAAAAGTAGTGCTGATTGACAGTTTTTGGCCAGTAGGTGGAGCGCTTGCTGTTACCGCCTTTGCACTCCTGACAGTAACCCACGTGCTGATATTTAAGCATTGTTCTCTGTCCAAATTGATTGACGTACTGTTAAAACCTAAAGGTTTCTTTTTCTGTTAAATGTTTGTTTTCCTTCTCCTGCTATGTATGCTCCTGCCATGGGAAGTCTGATATTCACCTCCTCCCCACCACTCTCACTAGTATCCTGGTCATTCTCGTTACATCTGTAAGTTGAAGATGTATGCCCCCAGCCCCGAAGATCCCCCCCCCCCGAAGATGGATTTTACTGATAAACCTTTTAACGACAAACAGATTGAAGGGTGAGACTGCTGATCAGGTATGTAAGTGAAGCACCATAGTATATACATCGGTCACTCTCACATTGAGTGGGAAGTATGAAAACTGGATGCTGAGGCTGATCATACTGATGGCGTTTGTGTTTTTTTTTAGCACAGAGTCTCTGCGCAGCTGAAGGCATTGGAAGAACAGTCTTGAAAAGTCGTTATGGGCTTTACCTGTCAAGTTTTTTTTTTTTTTTTTTTAAAGCTCACAGTTAGGATGTTCAGCGAGCGCGGACAACCAGTACAGCATGAGACCACTGTGAAGCCAGTCTCTAACATGGCTTTCATATTACTTGTTTTAAAGAAATTAAAATAAAACAAACGTGATTACATGGTTTGGGCTATGTGAGAGTGGTTTCCAGCACCAGTGAATTGAGGGAGGTTGGGTGGAGAGGATGTGCAGACGCAGCAGTTGCTATTTTCAGAAGTCGCCTAGTGCAACACTTGGGAAAGAAGCCATTCACAAATGCAGCTTTCATTTTGATGTAGAGTCGTGGACTGATTTTTTTGAGTGGTCCTTTGGTCATGTGCGTGTTGGAACTAGACCTGTGATGTTATGCTGCGATAACATCACAGGTCTAGTTCCAGACCGACCAATCAGAGGCCTGAATTATTTCTTGCCATTGTATAATAATGGATATCTCCAGTCCATTTCATAAGGAGGGGGGAGAACATATGTTTTGTTCACACACAAACACATTAGATCAAAATACCTATAGTAGATAGCATAATAGAAGCACTGTTTCATTAATCAACCATACAGAAAAAACTAAATATAATTTATATCCTCTTCTTCACTCAGAGATCTTGCTCTACAGTATATACGGGTTCAAATAGTGTTAAATAGCTTCAATGGGTGTAACACAGCCTGAAAAGGGGTATAGAAATCAAAAAGCTCCCCAGTCAAAACCCTCTGCAGCTTTGACAACTTCGGCAACAGCAGACATTTTCTGCTCTGGGAGAGTGGGGCAATCAGTTCCTCCTCAGAGACTTTTTCATACTGGCCCCTTAAAAATGCTGCAAGTTGATCAATTTAAAAAAATACAAATGTTTTCCCTTTGTAGTGGATTCAAACTTTATTCAGTGGAAGTAACTGAAATTGTACTCCCATCTCCAGTACATCCTGCATGTAAGATAAAAATGTCCTTCTTTGTTATTGGGTGGAAAAAGCTAAATCTGGAAATGCGCTGAACCTGTAGCCGTTATACAGTGTTCCTTTGATTCTTGATAATTTTTGGATATGGTAGCCAATTCAAAAGCAAGTGAGATACAAATAGTAGCCTTTAGCCGGGATCCCGTGTCTGAGTTTGTGTATCTGCTTTCTTGAGAACTCTGAATGCTTTTATAACAAAAGATAAATTGTCTGTTGGGAGCTCGTAAACAGAGGTAAAAATGTTTTTTACCAGGTCACGAGTGGTATCAAAACCATCTTCTACTTTCAAAGGCAAATCAATAATTCACAAATTTCTATTCCTGGCTTGATTCTCCAATATTTCAATTTTCCTATTTGTATTATAGTTGTCTTTAGTCAGACCAATAGTATATAACTCAACTGCTTTCACCTGGTTGTTTATTTTTTGAATGGTCTGTGCGTTCTTCTATACTTCTTTTTGAATATTACTTATAGCCTCTTTATTCTGTTTTACCTCTTTTTGGATATAATCTACGTTCAAGTCTAGTGCTTCATGATCAAGCTGCTGTATGCCCTCTAAAAGTTTTTCAATTGAGCTCCCCATTGTTTCTATAATATATTTACTTTGCTTAATTTGCAACATGGAAATATCCTCAGATTTGGGTTTCATTGTAAGCACAGGATCAGATTTCTGCTGTAAAACGGGGCTCTGCTGCAACTGTTCCACGTCTGCTGCAAAGCAGCTCTTGTGAGCACTCTCTTTTTGCAGCCTGAATCATCCCACAAGGGCTGTAAGCAAGAAGCTGAGGAGGAGACAGAGCCCTTTGAGGCTGGGAATCTGGAACCTATACCAGCCTTCCCAAAGCCTCTGGGGCTACTAGCAGGTTGGAAAGTTTTCTCCAGAGGCTGAATACAAGGTGAGATGTTCTGTTCTACATAGATACATAGACAGTGTCGGCAGATAAGGGCCTATGGCCCACCCAGTCTGCCCATTTGAGCTTGTAAGTTCAGTTTGTTTTCCTAGAAGTCTGTTTCCCCTTACCCCTGACCTCTAGAATTCCTTTATGTCTATCCCATGCATTCTTAAATCCCGTGATTGTTTCAGCCCCCACCACTTCCTCTGGCAGGGTGTTCCACTGGTCCACCACCGTTCTGTGAAGAAATTCTTTCTCATGTTTCCTCTGAATCGTCCCTCCTCCAACTTCATCCCATACCCTCTAGTCCTGGAACATCTTTTTCGCTTAAAAATAGTGTTTTCCTGCACCCTGTTCCTCCTGTAAGATACTTGCATGTCTCTCTATCATATCCCCTGTCTCCTCCTCTCCTCCAGGGAGTACATGTTCAGTTCCTTCAACCTGTCTTCATAGGACTTGTGATGCAATCCATGCACCATCTTTGTTGCCCTCCTCTGAACCTTCTCTACCCTGTCCATGTCCTTACGTAGGTATGGTCTTCAGAACTGTGCACTGTACTCCAGGTGGGGCCTCACTAGTGTCTTGTATAGCGGAATTATGACCTCCCTTTTCCTGCTTGTGATGCCCCTGCCTATACATCCCAGCATCCTATTTGCTTTACCTGCTGCCTTGTCACACTGTTTCCCTACTTTGAGGTCATCAGAGATGACAACCCCAAGATCCCTTTCCTGCTTGGTGCATGCTATATCCTCACCCCCCAACTGATATATTGTGTCAGTGTTTTTGTGCCCCATATGCATTATCTTACACTTCTTTGCATTGAATTTCAGCTGCCAAACCCCTGACCATTCTTCAAGTTTCTGCAGGTCACTTCTCATTCTGTCTACACCCTCTGGTGTGTCTACTCTGTTACAGAGCTTTGTGTCATCAGCGAACAGTGAAATTCTGCCTTCTAGATCCTGCGCAATGTCACTGATGAAGATGTTGAATAGGACCGGTCCCAGCACTGATCCTGTGGTACCCACTGGTCACTCTTCCCTCTGTGGAGTGACAGCCATTTACCACCACCCTCTGTGTCCTGCCACCCAGCCAGTTACCTGCCCACCACACTACTGTCCTGTGCACACCCATATTCCCCAGTTTGTGTAATAGTCTTCTATGTGGCACAGTGTCAAAGGCCTTGCTGAAATCCAGATAGGCCATGTCCACTGCCCTCCCCTGATCCACCTCCCTAGTCACCCAGTCAAAAAATTCAATGAGGTTGGTCTGACATGACCTCTCCCTGGTGAAACCATGCTGCCATGGGTCCTGTAGTCCATTGATAACCAGATGTTCTGCCAATCTCTCCTTCAGTAGTGCTTCCATGATCTTCCCTACTACCGAGGTGAGGCTGACTGGTCTGTAGTTCCCTGCTTCCTCTTTGTTCCCACTTTTGTATAAGGGGACTACATCTGCTGTCCTCCAGTCTTTGGGTACCTCCCTGTTTCCAGTGATAGGCTAAACAGGATAGCCAGAGTTCAGCCACCACCTCTCTTAGTTCTTAGGACCCTGGGTGCCCCGCTGGCCCCATTGCTTTATCAACTCTTATTACTTCCAGTTCCTTCAGGACCCTTTCTCTTGTAAAGGGACTTGTGTCCATTTCTGCACCATTCTCACCCCTTGTACTCCCTTCAGACCCATTACCCCCCTCTTCCTCAGTAAAGACTGAGCAGAAATACCAGTTCAGTATGTCAGCTTTACTGTTGTCATCCTCCACGCGGCTCCCATCCTCCCCCTTCAGTCTCACTATCTCTCCGTTTGTCTTTCTTTTTTCACTTATGTACCTGTAAAAGGTTTTGTCCCCTTTACCCACTGATTTTGCAATGTGTTCTTCTGTCTAAGCTTTGGCTTCCCTTACTGACTTCCCTGCCTCCTTTGTTTCTCCTGGTACTTCTCCTATCCCTTCTGCCTGTGTCTTTTGTATTGCCTGAATGCAATCTTTTGGCTTTCACTTTCTTTGCTACCTCTTTGGAAAACCATAATGGTCTCCTCTTCCTTTTCCTCTTCTAACCTGCTTAATGCATAATTCTGTTGTTCTTATAATCCCCATTTTAAATACTGCCCACTGTTCCTCAACCCCTGATTCCTGTCCCATTCCCTTAATGCCTCTTTCAAGATATCTCCCATTTTCCCAAAGTCTGCCCCTAAAATCCAGGATATGTGTTTTGTGTGGTTTGGTTCTGCTCTTTTGTGATTTCAAACCACAATGACTGAGTAGTCATTGTTTCCAGGTGCTCCCCCACTGTTACCCCATCACACTGTCCCTGTTTGTGAGCACAGGTCAGTATTGCCTTCTGCGAGTTGGTTCCATGACCAGTTAGCGAGGAAGGCACCCTGAAGGAGTCTGGGATAAATCTGCTCCTAGTTGATGCTGCTGCTGGGATGCTCCAGTCCACGTCTGGAATATTGAAGTCTCCAACCAGTACTACCTCACTCCTTGTCTGCCATCCTTTGGATGGCTAGCATCAACTCCTATCTGTTTCTTCCTCCTGGGCTGGTGGTCTATAGATCACACCTGTGCGGATGGCTGTCCCCATTTTCCTTTCCAGCTTAACCCACAGTATCTCTCCCCATTTTGTTCCTCCTGGATCTCTTGTGGCTCTTATGTCATTTTTCACATACAGTGCCATCCTCCTCCCTTCCTGCCTGCTCTGTCTGTTCTGAATATGTTGGAGCCAGGTATGGCCATCTCCCAGTCATGGTTATCATTACACTGGGTTTAGTGGCCAGCGACAATGTCCAGGTCTGACTGTACCATGACAGCCTCAGATCTTCCATCTTGTTGCTAAGGCTCCTGGCATTTGCACACATGGCTTTCCATGATTTGACCTCCTAGACTGCTTCACTGTTCTACTCCAGCCCCTTCCATGGTTGTCATTTATCCCTGGTTCTCCTTGCTGTCTGCCCTTCTGCTGAATTTTGCCCCTTTTTCTGCTTATCCACCTCTTGGGCACTAATCTCCATCTTTTGCACACACTGCTTTGCAGAGATAGCCCTCCTCTGTTTCACTGGTTCCATTGCTAGCTGTGGGGGGTAAGCAAGTGGGGTACCCTCCCTTGCTGGCCTGCCACCCTTTGCTAGTTTAAATGCTTGTCAATGTAGCATTTAAACTTATCATTGAGTGCTTGGATTCCCCTCCAGGATGGATGCAGGCCATCAGGCTTGAACAAACCTCCATCCCTCCAGGTGGGTCCCCAGTCACCAGTGAATCCAAACCCTTCCTCACAGCACCAGTTCTTCAACCATGAGTTAGAGTTCCTGGTGCATGCACTCCTATGCTCTCCCTTGCCTCTCACAGGTAGTACTTCTGAGAAAGTGACAGAAGTAGGTACTTGCTTGAGACCCCTCCCCAGTTTCCTAAACTCTTCCTGAACTTCCTTTGGCTCCCCATTTTCCAAGTCATTAGTACTTAGGTGGATAATGACATCCAGCTCACCCTCCCGTCTTGCATTCCCAGTGATCCCCAGTATCTTCCTTCCATCCCTCCATGCCGTGGCACCTGGTAGGCACCTCACCTTCCTGTCCTCCCCCTCCTGTGTTCCTAGCTGGATCCCTCTTACGATGGAGTCCTTCCACCAGGATTCGCTTCCTCCTCCTCTGGGGTCCACTGCTTTCCCCACTGAGGTCACCTCCTCGGCTAACCTCCACATCCTTTCCTTCCACTTCTCTGGGTACCTCTGTTTGGTTGTCCTCATTTGCCAGTGTGGCACATGAGTTCTTGAGTGGAATAGGATCTGGGATGTGCCTCTGCCTGACTGCTCTAACCCTCCCTGAGCCCACTGTCATCCAAGTGCTCCTCATTCTTGGCATCCTTTGAGGCAGCTGCATTGGACTGGGTGGTCCCTGGATAGGGGTGATAGAACTCCTGACCCAGTTTACTTCCTCTCTGAGTCTGGCTACCTCATCCCACAGTCCAGAGAGATGCATGCAGATAGGGCAGCACCTCAGTGTCCAGAAGGTCTGCCTGAATATGGCTGCCCCACAGCCACTGCATTGCACCACTCCCCACATTATACTGCAATTCCACTACTTGTCTGCTACTGAAGCTCTCCTAGTTCTCTTTTTATTAATTTACTGTACTAAAAATCCTGTCACTGATCCTCAGGTAATTTTTTTTTTTAAGAAAAAGAAAAACCAATAAATAAATAAATGAGTCAAAACACTTGTCGTGCTGAGGGTGGGCTTCTTCCCGTTATGCCCCTCCTACTTCACACCTCTTACTATACCCTGTGTTTAGCTCCTGTCAATCAGGTTTATCAGGGCATATAATTAAGTGTTGGGGGAAGGGGGGGGTGAAAATTTGCAGCAATTAAAGACAGCACAGAATTACACCACCACTATGTTTTACATTTTCAACAGCCCAAAAACAATTATAAGTAAAGACAACAAAGAAAGTATAGTGTCACTACAAGCCCACAATCTAAGTTTAAAAGAAAAATAGCAATTACCAGTTACTCTAAAGCACTGAATTGAATATGTTTCCTTCCTTCCCCTTCTGGCTTCTTCTCTGATGATGTACTTTATCTATCTTTCCTTTTAACAGGCATATCTGTCTTCATTTAGCTCGAAATAGTAGATTCAGGATCTGGTGTCCTCGGAGCTAAGCAAAAGCATGTCTGCTCAGGCAGCCATCTTTTTCCCCCTCCTCCCTGTCAATCATGTTTGTTTGGTTCGAGCACCCTGCTGAGACGCCATGCTCTTTGGGGTTGAGTTTTCCAGTTTCCTTTAGGTAGTCAAGTGTTCTCTCCTTTAGCAATGTCTCCATTATTTTTCCCACCATCGAGGTCAAGCTGACTGGGCGGTAGTTTTCTGTCTCTTCCTTGCTATCACTTTTGTGCAAGGGCACAACTGTTGCCCTTTTCCAGTATTGAGGTACTCTGCCACTTTCCAGAGATAGATTGAACAGGTCAGCTAGTGTTGCAGCTATTTCTTCCTGAAGCTCTTTTAGTATTCTGGGGTGGATACCACCGGGCTCCATGGCTTTATCCAACTTAAGTTTGCTTAGCTCTTCTAAGACCCTCTCTTTCATGAAGGGGCTTGTATCTGCCCTTCCACTATTCTGCTCTGTCTTACGTAGTGTAAGTCCTTTGTCAATATCTTCTACTGTGAAGACTGAGCAGAAGAATTTGTGTAACAACTCTGCTTCATCTTCATCTGTCTCTAACAGCTGGCCCTCCTTTCTTACTAGTCTGACTGCTCACCCTTTATACTTCCTTTTTTCTCTTCTGTATCTGTAGAAAGTTTTATCTCCCTTCCTAACCCTCTGTGCCTTTCTTTCCTCTGTTTGGGCTTTTGTTCTCCGAATTGCTTTTCATGCATCCTTGAATTTGTTCCTATATTCCTCACTGTCTGTTTCTCCTTTTGTTTCCTCATACTGCCTAAAAGCCATTTTTGTCCCTTGATTTTGGTTGCTGCCTCTTTGGAGACCCAGAGAGAGTTCTTCCTTCTTTTGGCTTTGCACATTGCTCAGTGATTGTATTTAAGGCAATCTTTAAGTTCTCCCAGCAGGGTTCTGCACCCCCCTTGTTACTGATGTCAAGCATGGTCTTGATCCTGGATTTCGTTTCGGGAAGGTTTACTTTCCTGAAGTCAAGTATCTTGATTTTTACCTTCTTCTTTATTTACTGATAACCAGACTGACCTGTGGTCACTGGTCCCCAGATTGATACCCACATGAACGTCTGAAATCTCGTTGCTGTTTGTGAGCACCAGGTCCAGGGATGCTTTGTCTCTGGCTGGTGAGTCTACCACCTGATTTAGACCTGCCCCCAGCAGCGTGAACAGGAATTCTATCTTTTTTTTCATAAAGATCTGCAAGACTGTTACCTGAAAGTGTTTGTTGCAGCGGCTATATAGGCTTAGTAGAGGATAAACAATATTACCAATTCTAGGGGCATTCATATTCATACTTACCCACACTCTGACAGTTCCACTGGAATCTGATGATTGACCAGAAATCTTTGAGCTAAGCTCCTCCCATCACTTTGGCAGATATATCCCCACTCCGCCCCTTAACAACAAAGCTTTGTTTCCACTAGAAGAACAGGTCACCTTATTTATTTATTTACTTTTGTTGACCTGGCAGGCCCACTGAGACCAAAGGTCCCTTTTTCAGGAGCGACTCAGGATTAACTTGACATTTACAGCAGAAAGTTCTTCACAACATAAGACATTCTCTGCACCACTGGCTAATTATTTTTTTGAAGTTTTTGAAGATACAAGTGATTTTCTCATGGTTTCCTTGAGACACACACACACACACACTCTCTCGCTCTCTCTGTTTACAATAGATCGCAAAAAGCCTGGATTTAAATTTTGTGTTCTGTGCCACCAGAAGATATTGGTTACTGATCTGCATGATACATGTGCATTTTGCTTGGGTGGTCAGCACAATGTAGGTGGATGTGGTCTTTGCCTATCCATGCATCCTGAGTCCCTTGAGGATTGGAAGCTCTGTCTTGCCCTGGGTTGGCCTTAAGAACAGGATCCAAAGGATTGCTCTAAGGGTAGCAAAAAGGCCTCAACAGCTGCCAGGTCTATGGCTCAGCTTGCCACCCTTTGAAGCAGAAGCAGTGGCAGCTGTGGTGGGCACCTCCTTGACATAGGCACTATTCCCAGTCTGGGCCTGCATTGGAGATGCCTTCATTGACCAGTTCCACAGTTTGTGCCAGTCACTCCAGACCATGGGGGAGAGCACCAACCACTGTAGCTCTCATTCTAAGACCAAGTGGAAGAAATTCTCTCACTACTGTCACCAGTTGTGGTGTGGGGAGAGATTAGATATTGCTTCTCCCAGTCTCTCAACTCCCTGACTGCTCGGCAACTGTCGAGCATACCTCAGCTGAGGTGCAGATCGAGCAGGTCGAATGGTCATCATCTCCACTTCTGAGCCAGTCAGTCTCAACTTTGGTCGACCAACCTCCCAACATCTTTCTAGATTCAGTCAGTCTATTTTCAGATGAGGCCAAGGATTCAGTCTCACAGACCTTGGTGCTCTGGTTCTCACTCAGGTTTTATCAGTGTCCCCAGTTGACTATGTTTGGGACAAGCCTCCAACCAAGGTAGAGACCTTGTCCGTGTTATTGAACATGGGCCAGCACATTATTTATGGCCAGTACATGGGAGACCCTACTCACCATCAATGGGGCAGTTGATGGTCAAGACTGGAATTACAAGAAACAATAGATCAGATTAAGGAACTGCTACAAGCCAGGAAAACAGTTGTGTATATAGCAGATGATTTAAATAGATGGTGGGTAGAGACTAAGAATTACCTAAAAATCTTATAACACATATAGCAAGGAATGTGTCTATAGGACAGTATAAAAATTATCTTACTTTAAGAGCATAATACCATAAAATTTTGAGCCTGGTAGATAACGGATTTGAAGCTTATGCACCACAAATGCATGTCTTTAAAGAGTATATGGAAAAAATACAGTACTCTAGAGCATCCTCACTCCTACATGAAGACAGGATTGCCACACCTGGTAAAACTGGGGTGGGAGACATGAATGAGAGATGTTAAAAAAGAAGGGAGCAAATAGTTATTGATGTACTTTATACACAAGGAGGTAGAGAGGTGACTTCAAAAAATAGTATTTTGACAGTGGTTAATCAGCATATGATGGCAATCTATAAAGAGGCTGACACTCCAGAAGAAACTTGTAATAATGCATTGTGAGATAAGAACATACCCAAAATACCCAAACACCTGCACAAGGAGTATAAGGGACATTTAAAACCTTGAAAAATAATACTTCCCCAGGACCAGATGGCTTGCCATCTGAATTTTATAAAGTACTAGTTTAGACCTTGTAGAGATCTTACCAGTAATCTTTAACTATATGTTGGAAATAGGCCATATGGCACCACAATTAGGCCTGTCCATCCACATTTTTATATACAAAAAAATGATAGAAAATATTTAAGAAACTGGAGGCCACTCAGTATGATGAATACTGATATCAAAATTCAACTGAAAATATTAAATGGCAGATTAGCAAAAATAGCACTCCATGTAATAGATATAGGACAAACATGCACAGTACAAGGAAAAATATTCACTGTAATTTATTAACTATCAGGGAATTAACTGAATTAGGAGCACAAGGTAAATAGATGGATATTTATGCAATGGATAGCGCATTATACTATTAGTGTATTAAAAAGGAAAAATAGTTATTCAAAGGTTGTGAGTTCAAGTCCCACCAGAGTCGTTTTGAGTTTTCTTTTGTTGCAGAGAAGAAAAGAGTTGAATAATGTCAGGACGTGGTAAGGGTGGAAAAGGTCTCGGTAAAGGAGGCTCCAAGAGACATCGTAAGGTGCTGCAGGATAACATCCAGGGCATCACCAAGCCTGCTATCCATCGCTTGGCTCACCGTGGTGGGGTGAAGCGCATTTCAGGGCTGATCTATGAGGAGACCCGGGGTGTGCTGAAGGTTTTCCTGGAGAATGTGATCTGGGACGCAGTCACGTACACCAAGCATTCCAAGGGAAAGACTGCTACCACCCTCAACGTGGTGTATGCATTGAAATGGCAAGGCAGGACTCTGTATGGCTTTGGAGGGTAAACTGGTGACTCCTATACTAGAGAACAAACAAAAGACCCTTTTAAGGGCCACCCCCAGTAACACTAAAAGAGTTGTGATTATTAGATTATCTTGGGAAGCTGTAAAGTATTAAGGTGAATATCTCACTTCAACATATCTGCTGGGTTCAGAAGCTAGACTAGATGTTGGAATTCAATACACCATTGTTAGTAAAAGTAATACATTTATGTGTTGAACAATTTGTAAACCACTACACACTGTGTGTGAAATTAACACACACTGTTTTACCTAACTGCTGTGTTAAATAACTAATTTGTAGTCAAATTAACACTTCATTTCTAAGAGTGTTGTGGTGTATTCCCCAGTGATTTCTTTTTCTGTTTCCAACACCGTGAAAGAGGAACAAGCAGAGATGTATCTTGTGGAATTTTTTCCTTCATGCCCACAGCTTGCTTGTCCCTACGAACTATCCTGAGGCAAGCACAAATATGTGCGCATCATAATTTACTTATTTCTCTGTCAGCCTCTTGTGCAACTCCCCGGTTGTGCTAACACATAGTTGTTGTTTTCGAATAGCTGCAAAACACAAAAAAAGGCAATCGGCCTCTCCAACAGAATATGCAACCAAGTCTGGAGCTTACTAAAAGCATCTTGTTTTGAAATAATCCACACCCAAGTTTACATACTACATTTAATCTTGGGCTCAGCACCCCCTTGACAACACTTACCACTCCCACTACCTCTCCCCAGATGTCAGTGATACAATTTGCTGCTAACCTTACTGACTGTCACTTGGTTGTTTTCTCTGCAGTTGAGGAAGAGGAGGGGTGTTAGAGTCAGAGTGTGTGTGTGTGTGTGTGTGTGTGTGTGGTTACTCGGAAATGAGGCAGAATGAGTTAAGTTCCCCAAACAGATGCAGACTAAATTTTTGCAGAACAGGAAGAAAAAAAAACACTGAAAATATATCCTAGCCCGCTGATGCAACTTGCTCTTTATACTAGACCAGGGAGAGGCTGTGGACATGGCCTACCTAGACTTTAGCAAGGCATTTGACACAGTCCCACACAGACGATTAATAAACAAATTAGCCAGCCTAGCATGTGGGTCCTAGGGTGGTAGCCTGGGTAAAACATTGGCAGGACAACAGAACACAGAGGCTAATAGTAAACTGAGTCAACTCTGAAGAAAGTGGGGGGGTTACTAGTGGGTTATGGTAGGGTTCAGTACTGGGTCTGGTCCTTTTTAATGTCCTTTATAGGTGACATTGCAGAGTGATGGAAGGAAAGGTATGACTGTTTGCAGACTCAAAGATCTGCAACAGGTTTGATACACAAAGAGGTGGGGGAAAGGATGAGAAGGGACTTGGCACAGTTGGAAAAATGATCAGAAGTATGGCAGCTTGGATGCAGTGCAAAGAAGTGCAAAGTAATGCACCTGGGAAACAAATACCCAGGGGAAGGGTAAACAATGGGGATGAGGTAGTACATAGATACATAGATACATAGACAGTGTTGGCAGATAAGGGCCTATGGCCCACCCAGTCTGCCCATTTGAGCTTGTAAGTTTAGTTTGTTTTCCTAGAAGTCTGTTGCCCCTAACCCCTGACCTCCAGAATTCCTCTATGTCTATCCCATGCATTCTTAAATCCTGTGATTGTTTCAGCCCCCACCACTTCCTCTGGCAGGGTGTTCATTTGTCCACCACCCGCTCTGTGAAGAAATTCTTTCTCATGTTTCCTCTGAATCGTCCTCCCTCCAACTTCATCCCATGCCCTCTAGTCCTGGAACATCTTTTCGCTTAAAATAGTGTTTTCCTGCACCCTGTTCCTCCCTGTAAGATACTTGTATGTCTCTATCATATCCCTCTCTCCTCCTCTCCTCTCCTCCAGGGAGTACATGTTCAGTTCCTTCAACCTGTCTTCATAGGACTTGTGATGCAATCCATGCACCATCCTTGTTGCCCTCCTCTGAATCTTCTCTACCCTGTCTATGTCCTTACGTAGGTATGGTCTCAGAACTGTACAACCGTCTCCAGGTGGGGCCTCACTAGTGTCTTGTATAAGGAATTATGACCTCCTTTTCCTGTTGGTGATGCCCCTGCCTATACATCCCAGCATCCTATTTGCTTTACCTGCTGCCTTGTCACACTGTTTCCTACCTCAAGGTCATCAGAGATGACAACCCCAAGATCCCTTTCCTGCTTGGTGCATGCTATATTCTCACCCCAACTGATATATTGTGCCAGGGTTTTTGTGCCCCATATGCATTATCTTACACTTCTTTGCATTGAATTTCAACTGCCAAACCCCTGACCATTCTTCAAGTTTCTGCAGGTCCCTTCTCATTCTGTCTACACCCTCTGGTGTGTCTACTCTGTTACAGAGCTTTGTGTCATCAGCGAACAGTGAAATTCTGCCTTGTAGGTCCTGCACAATGTCAGTGATGAAGATGTTGAATAGGACCAGTCCCAGCACTGATCCCTGTGGTACCCCATTGGTCACTCTTCCCTCTGTGGAGTGACTGCCATTTACCACCACCCTCTGTGTCCTGCCACTCAGCCAGTTACCTATCCACCACACTACTGTCCTGCCCACACCTATATTCCTCAGTTTGTGTAATAGTCTTCTATGTGGCACAGTGTCAAAGGCCTTGCTGAAGTCCAGATAGGCCATGTCAGCTGCCCTCCCCTGATCCACCTCCCTAGACACCCAGTCAAAAAATTCAATGAGGTTGGTCT
Source organism: Neoceratodus forsteri (assembly GCA_016271365.2). Taxonomy (NCBI): domain Eukaryota; kingdom Metazoa; phylum Chordata; order Ceratodontiformes; family Ceratodontidae; genus Neoceratodus; species Neoceratodus forsteri. The sequence goes on from CM057454.1 coordinate 1,239,000,641, forward strand.
GACATGACCTCCCCCTGGTGAAACCATGCTGCCTTGGGTCCTGTAGTCCATTGACAACCAGATGTTCCACCAATCTCTCCTTCAGTAGTGCTTCCATGATCTTTCCCACTACCGAGGTGAGGCTGACTGGTCTGTAGTTCCCTGCTTCCTCTTTGTTCCCACTTTTGTATAAGGGGACTCATCTGCTGTCCTCAGTCTTTGGTGCCTCCCTGTTTCCAGTGATTGGCTAAACAGGATAGCCAGAGGTTCAGCCACCACATCTCTCAGTTCTTAAGGACCCTGGGAACCCCATCTGGCCCCATTGCTTTATCAACTCTTATTACTTCCAGTTCCTTCAGGACCCTTTCTCGTAAAGGGACTTGTGTCCATTTTGCAACTATTCTCACCCCTTGTACTCCTTCAGACCCATTACCCTCCTCTTCCTCAGTAAAGACTGAGCAGAAATACCAGTTCAAAATGTCAGCTTTACTGTTTGTCATCCTCCTACGACCCCCATCCTCCCTTCAGTCTCACTATCCCTCCCTTTGTCTTTCTTTTTCTCACTTATGTACCTGTAAAAGTTTGTCCCTCACCACTGATTTTGCAATGTGTTCTTCTGTCTGAGCTTTGGCTTCCTTACTGACCTCCTGCCTCTCTTTTGCTTCTCCTGGTACTTCTCCCCATCCCCTTCTGCCTGTGTCTTTTTGTATTGCCTGAATGCGATCTTTTTGGCTTTCACCTTCTTTGCTACCTCTTTGGAAAACCATAATGGTCTCCTCTTCCTTTTCCTCTTGCTAACCTGCTTAATGCATAATTCTGTTGCTCTTGTAATCCCCATTTTAAATACTGCTCACTGTTCCTCAACCCCTGATTCCTGTCCCATTCCCCTTAATGCCTCTTTCAAGTATCTCTCCATTTTCCCAAAGTCTGCCCCCCTAAAATCCAGGATATGTGTTTTTGTGTGGTTTGGTTCTGCTCTTTATGTGACTTCAAACCACAATGACTGGTGGTCACTGTTTCCCAGGTGCTCCCCCACTATTACCCCCATCACACTGTCCCTGTTTGTGAGCACAAGGTCCAGTATTGCCTTCTGCCGAGTTGGTTCCATGACCAGTTGCTTGAGGAAGGCACCCTAAAGGGAGTCCAGGATAAATCTGCTCCTAGTTGATGCTGCTGCTGGGATGCTCCAGTCCATGTCTGGAATATTGAAGTCTCCAACCAGTACTACCTCTCCCTTGTCTGCCATCCTTTGGATGGCTAGCATCAGCTCCCTATCTGTTTCTTCCTCCTGGGCTGGTGGTCTATAGACCACACCTGTGCGGATGGCTGTCCCCATTTTCCTTTCCAGCTTAACCCACAGTATCTCTCCCCAATTTTGTTCCTCCTGGATCTCTGTGGCCCTTATGTCATTTTTCACATACAGTACCACTCCTCCTCCCTTTCTGCCTGCTCTGTCTCTTCTGAATATGTTGTAGCCAGGTATGGTCATCTCCTAGTCGTGGTTATCATTACACCAGGTTTCAGTGATGGCCACAATGTCCAGGTCTGACTGTACCATGACAGCCTCCAGATCTTCCATCTTGTTGCTAAGGCTCCTGGCATTTGCACACATGGCTTTCCATGATTTGACCTCCCTAGACTGTTTCACTGTTCTACTCCAGCCCCTTCCTTGGTTGTCATTTATCCCTGGTTCTCCTTGCTGTCTGCCCTTCTGCTGAATTTTGCCCCTTTTCTGCTTATCCACCTCTTGGGCACTAATCTCCATCTTTTTTACACACTGCTTTGCAGAGATAGCCACTCCTCTGTTTCACTGGTTCCCTGCTAGCTGGGGGTGAGCAAGTGGGTACCCTCCTTGCTGGCCTGTCACCCCTTTGCTAGTTTAAATGCTTGTCAATGTAGCATTTAAACTTATAATTGAGTGCTTGGATTCCCCTCCAGGATGGATGCAGGCCATCAGGCTTGAACAAACCTCCATCCCTCCAGGTGGTCCCCAGTCACCAATGAATCCAAACCCTTCCTCACAGCTCCAGTTCTTCAACCATGAGTTAAAGTTCCTGGTGCATGCACTCCTATAGCTCTCCTTGCCTCTCACAGGTAGTACTTCTGAAAGTGACAGAAGTAGCTACTTGCTTGAGACCCCTCCCAGTTTCCTAAACTCTTCCTGAATTTCCTTTGGCTCCCCATTTGCCAGGTCATTAGTACCTAGATGGATAATGACATCTAGCTCACCCTCTCGTCTTGCCTTCCCAGTGATCCCTAGGATCTTCCTTCCATCCCTCCATGCCGTGGCACCTGGTAGGCACCTCACCTCCCTGTCCTCCCCCTCTTGTGTTCCTAGCTGGATCCCTCTTATGATGGAGTCCCCCACCAGGATTCACTTCCTCCTCCTCTGGGGTCCACTGCTTTCCCCGCTGAGGTCACCTCCTTGGCTAACCTCCACATCCTTTCCTTCCACTTCTCTGGGTACCTCTATTTGGTTGTCCTCATTTGCCAATGTGGCATATGAGTTCTTGAGTGGAATAGGATCTGGGATGTGCCTCTGCCTAACTGCTCTAACCCTCCCTGAGTCCACTGTCATCCAAGTGCTCCTCGTTCTTGGCATCCTTTGAGGTAGTGGCATTGGACTGGGTGGTCCCTGGATAGGGGTGATGGTACTCCTGACCCAGTTTACTTCTGCTCTGAGTCTGGCTACCTCATCCCGCAGTCCAGAGAGATGCATGCAGATAGGGCAGCACCTCAGTGTCCAGAAGGTCTGCCTGAATATGGCTGTCCCACAGCCACTGCATTGCACCACTCCCCACATTATACTGCAATTCCACTACTTGTCTGCTACTGAAGCTCTCCTAGTTCCCTTTTTATTAATTTGCTGTACTAAAAATCCTGCCACTGATCCGCGCAGATAATTTTTCTTTTTAAAGAAAAAGAAACTAATAAATAAACAAGTCAAAACACTTGTGCTGAGGGTGGGCTTCTTTCCCCTTATGCCCCTCCTACTTCACACCCCTTACTATACCTGTGTTTAGCTCCTGTCAATCAGATTTAACAGGGCATATAATTAAGAGTTGGGAAGGGGAGGAGGGGCAAAATTTGCAGCAATTACAGACAGCACAGAATTACACCACCACTGTGTTTTAAATTTTCAACAGCCCAAAAACAATTATAAGTAAAGACAATAAAGAAAGTATAGTGTCACTACAAGCCCACAATCTAAGTTTAAAAGAAAAATAGCAATTGCCAGTTACTCTAAAGCACTGAATTGAATATGTTTCCTTCCTCCCCCTTCTGTCGTCTTCTGAGAAATGAAAACTCTGCTTGCTACTTTAACTCTGACTAAGCCCCATGTCCAGTTATCATGTAGCTGAGGTCAGAGGCCAGACAATTAACACCCTTCACCCAACTACAGGGCAGTCAGACAAGCCAAGATAAAATTTGCAGCAATTAAAGACAGCACAGAATTACACGCCACTGTGTTTTAAATTTTCAACAGCCCAAAAACAATTATAAGTAAAGACAACAAAGAAAGTATAGTGTCACTAAAAGCCCACAATCTAAGTTTAAAAGAAAAATAGCAATTACCAGTTACTCTAAAGCACTGAATTGAATATGTTTCCTTCCTTCCCCTTCTGGCTTCTTCTGAGAAATTAAAACTCTGCTTGCTACTTTAACTCTGACTAAGCCCCACCTCCAGTTATCACGTAGCTGAGGTCAGAGGCCAGACAATTAACACCCTTCACCCAACTACAGGGCAGTCAGACAAGCCAAGATAAAATTTGCAGCAATTAAAGATAGCACAGAATTACACCACCACTATGTTTTAAATTTTCAGCAGCCCAAAAACAATTATAAGTAAAGACAACAAAGAAAGTATAGTGTCACTAAAAGCCTGCAATCTAAGTTTAAAAGAAAAATAGCAATTACCAGTTACTCTAAAGCACTGAATTGAATATGTTTCCTTCCTTCCCCTTCTGGCTTCTAACAACAACAAAAATGGAAAGGGACAAGGGTAATCATATCAGATGACCTAAAGGTGGGCCAGCAATATAAGAAGGTAGTGGGGATGGCCGGGGGGGGGGGTACTGGGATGTATAGGGAGAGGTATCACCAGTAGAAAACAAAGAAGTTTTTATCCCTCTGTACAGACAGTTGGTGAGACCCTATCTGGAGTACTGCTTCCAGTTCTGGGGACCCCATCTCAGCAAGGACATAGACAAGATGGAGACAGCCCAGAGGAGGGCAACTAAAATGGTGCAGGGTCTGCACCAGAAGCCATATGAGGAGAGACTAAAGGAGCTTAATATGTATACCCTTGAGGAAAGGAGGAAGGGGGGAACATGTTAGAAACTCTTTAAGTACCTCAAGGGAATCAACAAAGTCCAAGAGGGTAGCATCTTTCAGAAAAAGAGATGTGCAACAACAAGGGGACACAATTTGAAGATACAGGGGGGACGACTCGGGGTAATGTGAGGAAGTATTTTTTCACAGAGAGGGTGGTGGACGCATGTAACTGCCTTCCTGAGGAGGTTGTGGGGTCAAAAGCAGTGGGGGAATTCAAGAAAGCATGGGACAGACATAAGGCAGTTCTTGTGGGGGGTAGGAAGAAACAGGTGTTAGTTAACTAGGATCTGCAGCTTATCCAGTAGGTAGGAAAATGGGCAGACTAGGTGGGCCAATCGGTCCTGTTCTGCCATCAAAGTCTATGTTTCTGTGTATCTTAAGTTTGGACCGGGAACAAGCATTTGATAAAATACCTCACAAATATTTAGAAATGGCATTGCAGACTTATGGACTCCCTGCCCCTTTCCCCAAATGGATTATGAGTATATACTGAATTGTGGCAGCAAAACCTTTAGTGAATAGCTTCGTGGGACCAATGACTAAAAGTAATAGAGACATACAACAGGGGTTTCCCTATGAGCCCATTACTATATGTATTTTGTATTGACCTCTTGCTCAAAATAATTCAATAAGATAGGAATATTGCCAGCATACATATGTTAGGGATAGGAAACATAAATACAATAACAGCACACACAGATGAGATTTGTCTCTTGGTACCACATGAAAGAGCAGCAGAGGGAGCCTTAGGGAAAAGCAAGCAATTTTCAGAGCAAGTAGGCATCTGCATGAATTCTAGGAAAAGTAGAGGATATATTTTAAGTGAAAACACTGAAAAAGTACCGGACATACAGGGAATAAAAACTTTAGATGATGATATAAGCATATTAGGAATCACTTATTATAAAGGCAATGTTGCTGAGAACAATCGGAATAGTAAAATAAGTCAATGCTCTGAATTGGTTCAGAGATAGAAGTCATGGCGGCAAACAAGGAAAAAGAAAGTGTTATTGATCAAAATATTTTTATTACCTATACTCACATATCTCACTGCAATATACCCACCACCAAGCAACTTACATGTGCAACTGCTTAGTCTAGTTGTTCAAATGATCTGGGGAGTTGACTGAACCCCATTAAAAGAAATGTGTTATATAGAACATACAAAGAAGGGGGCCTATGCCTCTTAAACCCAAAACGCCATTTTTTTAGTATATCTTTACAGTGTTATATAATGAGATACAATGCTCCAGGAATACAAGATTGGAAAAAATAATATCTATATGGTTAGTCCCCTTGATCATTACATGGACTTGATCATATCAAGGCTTAAAGAAACAACCACATCTCCCTGAATATATCTTACCAGTGCTCTCCAAAATAAAACAATGGAAACTGACAAGTTTCCCAAGTATCAGTACCAAACAGATATACTTTATACAGTACAGGAACATGCATATACTAGCCTCATAGAGTATAAAGGAGTTCTGCCCACAAACCATAGACACATAGAGAAATATCTAATACACAAGAGGACACCCCTATAATGTGGGATGTAGTGTGATTGTGTTGCCATCATCACTTAGGAGTCAAGGGTAATTATAAACACAAGAAAAAGGAAGCAAGGATTTGTCCAAGGTCACAATGTAGTCAGCAGGAAGAATCATTATAGCATTTTCTAATCGATTGCTCCTATACCTCACAATTTTGGAAACTTTTAGCTGTGAGATGGAAGAATGTACAGTGGGGTAGGTTGACCTGAGAGTATAGTGACAGGCTGTGTGGAATCTATAAAGGGCACAGAGGAAGGAACTTTGAGGTATATTTTTACATATGTTAAGTTTTTTCTTTGGCAAACTAGGTGTAAATATGTGCTCCAACAGGTAGCCATAACAACACTGGCAGCTATGATACAAATTGAAAAGGAAATAAAAAAAAAAACATTTGTATGACAAATCTGGGCCTGCTCAGCAAAATTATCTTCTCACTGCATAACCTGCGAAGTCTAAGAAAAGTGAATATGAGAGGCCATTCTTTACATGTTTAGGATGGAAGGAGCTGTGGAGGAGGAAACTATGTGTCAGTGGGTTTGTAATAAATGATGTCTTCAGATCAGTGTTCTGCAATGGCAGTTTGATAGATGAGTAGCCTATTCTTTCTTATCTCCATCTATTACACAGATTAGCAAAATTTGAATTTAATTAATTCAGTAGCTGACGGGTGTGATACTGTACATGCTTGTACTTTTGCTGATACAATCAGCAGTCACTCCCCACTCTTTTGTATTTGGAATGCCCACCCTCCCTCTTGCCCTCCCAAGGAGATAGTCCTTTAAGATGTCTCTGCACTAGATCCATTGGACATGCTTTATTGATGTGGTTGAAGCCCTAGCTTACATTACCTCCGCCTTCAATCCCTTCAAGATAAACATATTCTTCTTATTAGACTTAAGGTGTGAGGTAAATCCCTCATGTTGGCTACATAGTTTCCTGCTATTTATATTTAAGCCCTAAGACAAATGTTGGGCCAGATTCAAATCCTTGTCCCTTTACTGCAACTGGGTGGCTTATCTGGCTCTGAGGAATGCCTGTAAAATGAAATTCAGTTGGCCAAAATCAAGTACTGCAGGGAGCTCTTGCATGCTTCTGCAAGAGACTTCAAGAGATTCTGGATCCACATCAAGGGACTCGCAGGGAACAGTATAGGTCTAACCCCATCTTATATGACTATCAACAACTTGCAGTGAGGTCCTGTGACTCCTAATAACTATCCCAGCTTATGGTACCATTGGCGCTGATGGGCTCACATAAAATATTGAGACTGACTTCCCCCTTTCTTGCCTCCCTTATCACCAAAATATTCAACCTGTTCCTTACCACTGCCACTGTCCCTAATGACAGGAAAGTGGGTTAGATAATCCCAGTATTTAACAAGCATTTGTCAGTGCTGAATGTTGTCTTGCTGGCATTGGCATTGGTAGTGTAGGAGTTAGAGAGGTGCACAATAGGAATGGCAGTGAAGTATGGGACCGACGTCAACCCCAGCCTACCCTGCAGAGACTGACGGGCATTAAGGTTTGCCTTTGGGTCATCTGCCATAACACTCATGCCATTTCACCTCACCCTACTCTGCAGACTCTGACAAGTATCACGTTTTGCCTTAGGGTCATCGGGTCTGACGCTTTCAGTAAGGAAGTACGTTGAGATGGGTGCAGTATAGGAGAATGGGGTGAAGTTTGGGGCTGAAGAGTCCAAGGCACACCTTGATGCCTGTGACTGGCTGCAGGGTGGGGGTGGAATGGCATGAGCATTACAACTGACAGTCCAAAGGCACAACCCTGACGCTTGTCAGTCTCTACAGGGTGGGATGTTATCGTTAGAAACCCTAATGTCCCGGGCATTAGTTGGTACTTGCACTCCAAATTTTCAACATGGCCTTTTTGTGACCCCACCTCATGAAAGCATTTGAGACCTCCATTCATGAACAGTAGCACTATGATTTTGTTAATCTATCCCCAACGTTGACTTCCCACACCGACCGCGCCGTTCTGCATGAGATGTGCGAAAACACATTTCGGGCAGGAAGTGAAAAATGACAGCTGTTCCATTCATAAGGAGATGTGAAGAAATGGCAATGTTGAAAATCTAGAGTGAAAATATTTAAAATTCTCAAAGTTACGAGTGTGCATGGAAACTGCACAATGTACACTCATAACACAGTAATTTTTTGGGGAATTTTTTCACCAAATTTGCAACATAGGCTTTTTGGGAGCCCACCTCATGAACAGTGACACTATCATTTTGTTAATCAGTCCCGAAAGGTGATTCTGCGAAATCACCTTTCGAGAACGAATAACAACATGACAGTGACTGAGTTCATGAGGTGGGGTCCCAAGAACTCCATGTGGACAATTTGGAGTCAAAAGTCTCATAAATGGCTGAGATATCTGCCTAAGTTGAACCCCCCGCCATGTATGCCATTATACAGCTTGCCAGCATTTCTTCAGTTCGTGGTTGGCTTTGAAGAGTCCAGACGTCTTCCCGCTCCATCAAAGATCATTGCGATGGGTTCAGCAGTAAGTATGGAGAGAGAGTGCAGGGAGGTGGGGTACACAGAGAGGGTTAGTCGGGTTGGGAGGGGCACCAGAGACAATGAGGGACCATTTTCTTTTTACAGGTAAAAAATTAAAACAAAAAGACATTGCAGGACAGATTTTTTTACAGGTATGTTTTTGGGAGGGGAACTGAAGATGACAGGGTTTGGGCCCCCCATCGGTATGCAGAATGTGTCTGTCTTTGGGGGGGCGCATGATGCCTACGGGGATTGGGCACCCCTTCGGTACACAAATTAAATAAATAGGGGAACATTATGCAGATGGGGATTGGGCTCCCCCGTTGGTAAATGAACTGAGGAGAGGGCATACTGACTGGGGGATTGGGCACCCCCCTGACGTCAGCTTTCAGGCAGGACTGTGAGAGGCGGATGGTGATAGTCACCGCCATATTTATTGAAATGTTACACCAGGCAAGGCACGCCCTGCAATGACAAGTCACTCCCTCATTGCAGTGGCGAAATTGTTTTAAGTTGGTGACACGCTTTTGTTCTGCTGTCATAGACATCATGCTGTTTCATTGATGCCATAGAGCCCAGCCAGAAAAAGCAGTGGTGCCATTGGCCACAACACGACCGCACCTCCAAAACCTGCTATTCCAAGCTACCACAATATGTTTGCACTTGCACACAAGATAACATAAAAAGGGCGATTCTGAAAATACAGAGAATTACATATAAACTTACAAACATACGAAAATGCCAGCAGAAACAGGCCATTTTGGTCTATCTAGACTGTCCGAGTATGCAGCTCTCAGATGAACTTATTTGAGCTGCCCCTTCCCTTTACCACATGGAGTATCCCTCTCTCCTGTGCTCATCCTCCCCATCCATCTTCCCCTTTCACCCTGTCCCAAACAATTTTATAGCTGTCCACAGTTTTCAGTGCCTGGGCATTTGCTTTTATGACTCATACCCTGTGGAACTCTCTACCTCGTCAGATAAGAAAGTGCCTGACCATGGAGAGTTTTATATCTGCACTAAAACCTCATCTCTTTAATCTTGATTTCTCTGAGTCTGTTTGAATTGTTGTTGCTGACTGCTTTTAATTATTTCTGGTTATTTTGATTTTAGATGTTGTTATTAATTGTACAAGCACTATGATCATTGTGAATAGTGCTTTTTATAAATAAAACTTTCATTCATTCATTCGTTCATTGGTACCACCTCCTCCCACAGTTTGTTCTACTTTCACGCCACTCTTTCTGTGAAAAAGTGCCTTCTCATTTCCTTTTTGAATCTTTCCCACTCTAATTTTAGACATGCCCCCCTACTGGACCCCTTCTCTAGATATTGAAAATACCATCCGTTCTAACCTTGCTCATACCTTTAAGGTACTTCAAGGTTTCAGTCATGTTCCCTCTCTCTTGTCTGTCCTCCAGCAAGTACATATTGAGCTCCCACAGCCTCTCTTCATAGGGTTTGTCTTGGAGGCCTTGGATCTGCATCCCCTCTGTAATTTCATGTCATTTTTCAGATACGGGCACCAGAACTGCAGACAGTACTCCAAGTGCAGTCTCACCAAGGACCTGTGCAATGGCAGAATGACTTCCCCTTTCCTGGATGTGATTCCTCTAGCAATGCATCTCAGTATCCTGTTGGCTTTGGCTGCTGCTTTATGGCAATGCACAGAGTGCCTCAGGTCCCTTGTAATGATTACTCCTAGGTCTTTTTCCACTACAGATCTGGACACCTGTACCCCTCCCAATCAGTAACTGGCCCCTGCATTTCTAGCTTCCAGGTGCATGATCTTGCAGTTATTTGCACTGAACACCGGCTGCGAGATACCCAAACATTTCTTAACCCTAGACAGGTCCTCCCTGAGCTCCTGTCTCCTCTCCTTTTTGTCCAGTCTCCCACAGAGCTTAATGTCATCTACAAATAGGCAGATTTTACCTTTGATACTATCTACTGTGTCACCAGTAAAGATATTAAACAACACTGGTCCAAGCACTGAGCCCTGTGGGACCCCACTGGTTACAGGCCTAGGCTTCGATAGTCCCCCCCCCAAACAAACCCCCTCTGGTTTCTGTCTTACAGCCTGCTTATAACCCACTCTGCCAGCTTCTCCCTGACTACCAGGTCCTTCAACTTACTGAGCAGTTTCCCATGTGGCACAGAGTCGAAGGCCTTGTTGAAGTCAGATACAGGACATCAACTGCCTGACCCTGTCCACTGATCATCAACCCTGTGGCCCAATCGAAAAAGTCTATCAAGTTAATCTGGCAGGAACTCCCCAAGTCAAACCCATGTTGCCTTTCATCCTGGAGATTAATAATCCCCAAAAAGTTCACTAGTCTTTCCTTTAGTGGGGTCTCCAATAACTTGCCGACAATGGAAGTAAGGCTGACTAGTCTGTAATTACCTGGTTCATCTCTGGGTCCACTCTCAATTTTATTTTATTTTTTGCTTGAGGTCCACATCTGCACCCATTGGTCTGTGCCACATTTTTTCTCTGCCTCACTCTACCATCACAGCTGCCAACACCCAAACACCCCTGGCTTGACCCTCAGGGTGGGGCTCTCAGGGAGTACCCCATCTATCCCTGACTGAGGCGGATGGGTAACTCAGAACCAGGAGCCCATGCAGCAGTGTGAGGTACACTCTGTCGGAGGATGTCATCTAGAGAAGCAGAACCTCCAATTTTCCAGTCATAACCTCCCCAGGATGTGTGACATGCATTGATGTAAGTGGGCTCATAGTGCTACATCTGTCACACCACCCCACAAGGGAAAGGGGAAATATTGTTTAACCAGGAAAGGCACACTAAGCCGAAGCTTGTTTCCAGGTGTGACCTGGGAGCACAAGGAAGTTAAGTGACTTGCTCAGGGTCACACAGTATGCAAGTGGGGGTTATGGGATTCAAACCCTGGTCTCCAGGATTGCAGCTCAGAGCCTTAAACCACTGCGCTATATTGCCTCCATGCAAAGCAGGTGCTTGTCGCTACTGATCCCCAGCTTCCACCAGGGATGGGTATTGTACCAGTCACTCACTCTGCCCTCCCCCCCAGAGAAGGATATCTGTCACCTGGACATTCCATCCTTCTCCCACACTGGCTGGTCCTCATACTCACAACCCTCCCAAACCCAGGACATCGGCATCACAGATGAAAGCTCTAAGGCTGCAAAGGCAAGCTGGCCTGCCCTCCCAGTCCACTCTTGTTAAGAATCATCACATGTGCCATTCTCCAATCCTGAGGCACGCATTCTGTCTCCAGTGATGTTCTAAACAGGTACACCAGGTGGCCAGCCAAGACTTGTGCCACTTCTCTCAGAACTCTCAGGTGGGCTGGCCCAGTAGTGTGGAGATCTGAGGCATCATGCCATACCTCTTGCCATGCCAGCGATCCATGTTCGAGGTTTGAGCAGGCCGCCAGGGGTCAGCTGGAGAGGAAGAGGATTGAGCTTTTGGAGGATAGTTCTCCTCTCCTAGGCAGAGATGGTTGGTGGTCTTGCTGAATGACCACTCCCAGGTGAAGGCCTGAGGGTGGTGTGGGTCATGGACTTCAACTGAAGGTAGGGTGCTGGAGGACTTCTTAACATTCATGTGCCTCCACGCTTGCATGATGATATATGTGCCCTGGCAATAGGGAAAGGAACACAGAAGAACAGAAATACCTCATGTCAGCAGGATGAAGATCAACCCTCTGTAGGCTCTGTACCGATGGCTGGAAGCCGATCCCAAAGCCAGGGTCAGCACAAGGTAAGAACCCCCCTGGATGGAGACAGATAATGGGGCTGTGGGGGGGAGGGGGGATCAGAAAGGGGCCACTGTGAGAGAAGGGAACATATAGTACAAATAAAAAAGGAAAAACTCTCAGGTGCAGGCCATCCACTTTAGAAGCCTTGTCCACCCTAGGGCCCTTTATAACCTTGTCCTTCTGAATTATACCTTCTGTTTAATCCCCTCCCTTACCTTCCAAACTCCTGTGTTTCCCTATAACATAGGGCCATCCTTTTCCTAGAAAACCAAGCTGAAATAATTATTCAGTTCCTCTGCCTGTACCTCAATACTTTCTGCCCATCATCCCCTCTTCAAATCTGACAGTCCCAACCTTGCTACTCCTTTTCTTCCTTATATACCTGAAAAAGTTTTTTCCTTCCGTTATCCCCTGCCAGCTTTAGTTGCCTCATTGCCTTGGCTGCCCTGACCACTCTGATTGCCTCTCTTGTCTTCATTGAGTATTCCTCCCTGTCGGCATCTGTCAGAGTATGTTTGTACTTATGACAGGCTGCTCTCTTTTCCCTCACTTTTGCCACCACTTTATTACTGAATCAGCTTGTTTTTTTTTATCCTTTTTTTCTTGCTCTGTGCCTTTGCACATGTATTAGTGGTCTCCATCAGAACTAACTTAATAATGGACCATTTTGTCAAACTTCAAACTCTGGCCTGATTTTTGGCATAGTTCCTCTCTAAGGATTTTACCCATCTTGATCAAAGTCCACCTTCATAAAGTCTACTACCCTTGCCTTAGTCCTGGCTATGTCCTTTCCCATATTTAGGTGGAACCACATTGTGTGATGGTCATTGCCGCAAGGGGGTCCTCCACTTCTGTTTCCTGAACAACTTCAACATCCGACACCATTAGGTCCAGAATGGCTCCATCCGTGATAGGCTATGTCACTGCCTGCACAGGAAACTAAACTGGAGAGCCTCCAGGATGACCTGTTCCATGGAGCAGGAGGTAGCTGGTTTCCTCGAGTCCACTCCAGGAAGGTTGAAATCACTTGATATGATTAGGTTTGCCCTACTACATAATGTTCTAATCTGCTCACCCAGCAGTTTGTCCAATTCTTCATCCTGCGAAGGTGGTCTGTAAACCACCTTTATTCTAATCTTTATGCCCGTGGCATTTTGAAGCTGCACCCACAAGGCCTCAGTCTTACTCTCATCATCCTCCTCCTCCTCCCTGGTGCATATGATCCCTTCCCTCACAAATAAAGCAACCCTTCCCCCTCCCCTTCTCTCTGTCTTCCAGTAAATTCTATACCCACGGATCATGAGGTCCTGTCATGGTATTGGGTGGCCCACATCTCTGTGATGGCTGCTGTGTCCAGCTTCCCTCAATTACCAACCAGTTTCAATCCTGCCCATCCTCATCAAGCTGCTTGAAAAATCTGGTGCCTCCCAGGTTACAGTGCAGTTTCATAAACACAACCTGCTATCCCCTGCTCTTCTCAGTTTCAGGCCGGATCACAGCACTTCCACTGCCCTTGTCCAACTCAGTAAGATGTAAAAACTGCTATGGACAAATGGAATGTTAACGGGCCCTTTTCGTGAACCTCACAAACATGTTTGTCCTGGTTAATCATACCTTGCTAAAACATAAACTATCATCCCTTGGAGTATCCCCTACTGCTGTTAGTTGGTTCTCAAGTTACCTAAGCAACCAGAAACAATTTATTAAGTTTTACAAGGCCAACAGTACCCTAAATACTATCAGTGTCAGGGTCCTGCAACGCTTCATCTTGAGCCCATTACTATTTTATATCTACATTAGTGACATTCCTAACACCCTTTCCCACTGTAACACCCTACTATAGGCAGATGACATGGTTCTCTACTCAAGTACCAAGTGTTTGAGTGACATCAGTATTAGGCTCAGTGCTGACTTCCATGGAGTTCAGAACTGGCTCATCCAAAATCACCTTGTCCTGAACTCTAACAAGACTCAGGCAATACTCTTTGGTTTCAATGATAAACTTGTTCCATGGGGCTAGATATTCACTGCCCAGATGGCTTCCTTGTCTCTGTGGCCAACTGCTTCAAACACTTAGGTATTACCCTAGAGCCAACCCTGAACCTATTGCTGCATATTTCAGATGTCTGCAAGTCTGCAAAGGCCAAGCTTGGACTCACCAAAAGGGTTAGGTATGCTCTGACTCTCCCAGCGAGGGTCACAATTGCCCAAAGGGTCCTGCTCCCTGGTCTCTCCTAAAGGTTCACCTCTATCTTTCAGGCAAGTGTGATCAACCAAACTAAATGAAATGTCACCTACAATAATATATGTAGATTTGACTTATAGGCCCCTCAACTGACCCACCATTGCAAGTAGTACTCTAGCCTTGGCTGTCTAACCCTCCCCTAGCAACTCTACACCTTATGCTGCATCATTGACAATATCATCAGATTGACAAAACCAACCAACCTGGAGGATATTTTTACACCCTTAGACTAAGCTTATGCCTTATGCGCAAATGACCTGCCTCTCCTGACCCTTCCCAAGTGTTCCTCAAAAATGGGTAAGCAGGCATTTGCTTTTTTCACTTCAAAGGCTTGAAAGTCCCTTCTCCCCATCTTAAGGTTTGTCAGTGCAACCTCATATTCATAAGAGAACTTTAAAACTTTCTAAGTTCCACAGATGTATGCTCTTGCACATAAATCTGTACCAGTACTAACTGCCTTGTAAGTCCATGTGAAGTACTGCTCTTATGACTTTTGACCCTGCAGTAGTGACTGTCTGATGTTTGGCCACTTTGCATTATCTCTTATTGTTTTGTTTGGTTTATATTTGCTGATCTCTTGCTTCTTTGTGTTCTGTATGTCATCTGACATATCAGATGGTTTCCTGTCTTCCTATTCATATGAAAGGTTATTGATTCTACTGCATTTGTAATATTCCAATTGTCCTTGTAATTTCAAAGATCATGCCTGAAAATAGTTTTTTGTATTATCTAGTGCACTTACCTGGTCCACAAAAATGAACTAAATAAATTATATATGCCTTAGTTAAAGAAAATAAATTGGTGGTCATCATAGAAAATTGGGCCAGTGATGTCAATGACTGGGATCTAGCTGTTCCTGGGTATAAATTACTTAGGAGACACAGGGGCAAGGGTAGAAAGGGATAGCCCTATAGATTTGGAAAGGTATTGAGGCAACAGAGGCTGGGGCTCAAAAAGAGGGGCAGGTGGAATTGTTTGTTTATTACATTTCTATAAAGTGTCCCTCAAGGTCACAGAGTGCCTTTACAGTAAATATAAGTAAACCAATCATAATTGACATAAAAACAAACAATACATGATACACATTCATACAGATATATTTTTATACTGCAATTTTATACTCAAAACAACCAAAGCAGCAGTTGTATTTAAACAACTCTAGATAATCAGTCAATCAATCACATGCTCACAGCAGTAGGTAGTTGTTTTAAATTTCTTCTTGAACAAATGAACAGATCTTAGCGTATATATGTATATATTTGGGGAGCGAGTTTCATGGGGTTGGGGGGCTGTCACCACAATGGAGCAGAATCAGTCCAGGTGCTGCTGACAAAAGCTGCTAAGTGGGTTAGATTTGGGGGGTCTACAGACCACCAGTGGCAGAATGAGGAGGAAGACTGAGTGTTGGATGAAGAAATCAGAAAGGGACTACAAAATGGGATCTGGTGTTGGTAGGGAACTTGAGCCTGCTGGATATAAATTGTAATATCCCAACAATAAAGAGCACCAGGAGCCCAGCACTGCTGGACCTGTTACTGGTACAGCTGGTAAAGTATCCCACATTAAATTATACCATACTTGACTTTGTAGTCACCAGTGTATGTCTGTGTGTGGGGGGGGGGGGGGTGACAAGGCTTGTCAGGGCAGTCCTGCCAGACCAACCTACTTGATTTCTTTAATTGGGTAACTAAGACAGTAGACAGAGACCAAGCAGTGGACATACTGTATTTAGATTTTAGCAAGGCCTTTGACTCTGATCCCCACAGGAGACTGATGAAAGCTTGTAGACTTGGAGATAGATGCAAATCTGGCTAGATGGGTCAAACATGGGCTACCAGATAGAAACCAGAAAGTGGTGATCGGGGGGGGGGGTGTCCTGGTTGCTAGACCAGTCACTAGTGGGGTCCCCCATAACTTTGTGCTTGGCACAATGTTATTCAACATCTTCATCAGTGATATTGCAGATGGGTAAAAAAGGCAAAACATGACTCTTTGTGGATGACACAAAGCTCTACAGGAGAGTGGAAACAAGATGGGAGATAGGACATTAGGAAGAACTTGGCTAAACTAGAGAGAGATGGTCAGGTAGTTGCAGCTGGAATTCAAAACAAACAAATGTGAAGTAATACATTTGGGGAAGGGGCTGAAGAACCCAGAGACCACATATTGGTAGGGAGGTGTGCAGGTCACCAAGTAGGAGGAGGAGGTGAAAGACTTGGGTGTGATCATTGCGCGTGACCTGAAGCACTCTGTGCACCACAAGAGTAAGTAAATATTTATTTCTATAAGGCGCCCTTCCAAAGCTCAGGGTGCCTTTACAATATCCTTCATACAATATCCATAACTATAAACAACATTTAAATTCAAAACACAATCCAACACAACTCAAGTCACTAAAAATGCTTGGTTAAAAAGGAAGGTCTTTAGAGCTTTTTTAAAGCTCTCCACAGTCAGGCTATTGCATATCTGGTAAGGTAAAGAATTCCACAGGGTAGGCACCATAAAGGCAAATGTTCTTCCACCAGATGTTTTTGAGGTTACCCTGGGACTCTCCAGCAATATCTCACCAGAGGATCGGAGGGAGCGGGAAGGACAGTAAGAAATCAGGAGTTCTTTCAGGTAGTGAGGTCCTGAACCATGTAGGACTTTATAGGTCATCAACATGACCTTGAAAGTGATCCACCACTGTACAGGCAGCCAGTGCAATTCGCGAAGCACAGGTGTTATATGGTTGGACCTCGGGCTTCCAGTCAATAACCTAGCTGCCGCGTTTTGCACCAGCTGTAAGTGGCGGATATCCACTCTCGGCAGCCCTAGATAAAGGACATTGCAGTAATCAAGACAATTGGCAACAAAGGCATGGACCAGAGTAGGAAGATCCTCTGATGGAATCAAATGTTTCACCCGTGCTATATTCCTTAGATGGAAAAAGGATGATTTGACTATGGCTGACACCTGCGCCCTCAGGGTCAAGCCCTCGTCAAATATAACACCAAGGTTACGCACCTGACCAGATGCCATGAGCGGGATTCCTCCCAGAAAAAACCTGAGGGTTTTCACACCCATGGACCTGACATCCTCACCCCCGGTTCCACCACCAATACCTCTGTTTTTCCCAGGTTCAACCTCAGCCAATTGGTATTCATCCAGTTCTGTATCTCCAGTACTTGAGTCAGACACCTGCTCGGGCACAAAAGACATATAGAGTTGAGAATCATTGGCATAGCAATGAAAACTCAAACCATAATGTCCCCTAATGGAAACATGTACACCTCAAATAACATGAGGGACAACACCGAATCCTGTGGCACTCCACAGTGTAGGCAGCGAGAGGTCGAGGAATAAATCCCCGACACTACTCTCTGAGGCCTACCCTGCAGAAAAGATTTAAACCAACTGTGGACCACCCCCTTAGTCAAACAGAGAAACCACAGGCATTCGAGCAGCACCCCATGATCCACGGTGTCAAATGCTGATGAAAGATCGAGGAGAACCAAAATAGAATGAGTTCTCCAATCTCTTGCCATCAGGAGATCATTCACTACCCGAACAAGAGCCGTCTCACTACTATGCCGTTTTCTGAAGCCAGACTGGAGAGGGTCATAGATATTGTGGATGTTTAAATGATCTTTCAGCTGTGAGGTGTCCACCTTCTCGATAATCTTCCCCAAAAAGGGAAGATTCGAGATCGGTCTGTAGTTTCCTTAGCAGTCGGGATCAAGGGAGGGCTTTTTCAGGAGAGAACGTACTATTGCCTCCTTCAAAGGATCAGGAAAGATCACTCTCTCCAATGATGCCACTACTATCCCAGTAAGGATCGGGCCAATAACCTCTACACACCCCACAAGTAGGTGAGTAGGGCCTGGATCTAAACCACAGCAAGTTGGACGCAAAGTCTGAACGATTCTCACTATATTCATGACTACCGGTTGACTGAACGTGAACCAGGTCAAATGGGTATTTGTGTCCCTCAATTGATCACTGCAAGACCCAATGGGGAGGCCCTGGCTGATCTCATCTCTGATAGCAGACACCTTATCAGCAAAGAACATCAAAAACTCCTCACACTGTAACTGTGATAATGCTGGACCAGCATGAAGACAGACTGGATTGCACAGTCTGTCCAGAGTATGGAAGAGCTGGGCCGGTCTATTCTTTGCTGTAGCAATCTCCCTGGACAGCAACTCTGCCTTCTTATGGGAGATTGCTAACTGATAGATTTTATAATGATCTAGCGGTCTAAGCCCGTCAACTTCCAGGTGAGTCTTCCGCCAATGTCTCTCCAGTCTTCAGCCCTGTCTCTTCAACTCATGGATCTCCATGGTAAACCATGGGGCCCCAGGGTGAAGAGTACAGGGGTGAACATGGAAAGGAGCAATGACATCCAGGGCCCTCACAACTGCCCTATTATAGGCCAGCACTAAAGACCCTGGATCCATGCCATCCATTGGAAATCCCGAGAAGTCAAGCTCCGTTATTAGGCCTTCTGAGGTAACTCCTCTCAAAGGATGGAACTGTACTATCTCCTTTAGGGGCAGGCTTCTTTCGGGGGGCAGCAAAACCGAACCTCAGGGCATGATGGTCGGACCAACTGATGGGCTCCACTTCCACATCAGAGACTTCCATCCCCAGATGGAATATCAAGTCCAATGAATGTCCCCCCCTGGTGGGTTGCAGTGGTAATAACCCGTATCAGGCCCAACGAATCAGTCAATTGGAGGAGGTTTTGTCCAAAAAGTGCAAGTTCATCGTTGACCCAGGCATTGAAATCCCCCAGAATTAACCGTCGGTGGGATTCCAAAACCCTCTCGGCGATGAAATCCGCTGCCTCCCTCAGCAATTCTTTCCCATCACATGGTGGACGATAAATGAGAAGTATCCTGAAGCCTGCACCTGCACCCACAATACATTCAAAGGAGTTGGTATACCCCACCAGTACCTCCCTGAGGTCCAGTTCCTGTCTAAAGCAGACTGCAATTCCCCTGCCCCTACGGTCCACTCTTGGGTGGCGAATCACCGAGAACCCATCCGGAACCACGGACCCCAAAATGGGGCCTGCATTTTCACCAAGCCAGGTCTCGGTGATGCAAGCTAAGTCCACAGATGCAACAAGATCTGCCACTAAAGCAGTCTTGTTTCTAATAGACCTCGCATTGCTTAACACCGCCCGAAAGGGATGAGACTCCAAGGGTGACTCCGCTTCCTGCTTGACCAAGTCAGTGCCCTTGGCTATGGATGCAAGATATGATGGACCTTGCTCCTGCATCCATTTCGCCCCAGGGCGCCTCCTGGTTCTAACTGTTCCTATCCACCCACTCTTTTCCCATCCCCCAAGAGTTCCAGGATCTCCTAATCCCACCACTCCTGCATCTCGCAATGCCGAGTATTAGGCATTTCCTATACACTTCTGAAGGAAGTGTGGGACATTCAAAAGGTCAGAGATCCTTCAGTCTAGAGGGGGAGTACTGCCTGACTGTGCTTTCACCAACCCAACACATTAAAACCTATTAATACTACTAAAATAACACTTTAATAATACACCCACAATCAACTATTACCAAAAAACAAAAAAAAACAAAAAAAAACACTCTCTGGTGGAAACTCCACCACTTTCTCTCACAAAGTTGGGGAAAGGAGAGGAAAATTTACAAATCCCACCACTGTCTCTCACACAGAGGGGAGAATAATATAAATTTCAAACTTAATACTTATTTAAACTAATATAAAACTAAACTAAAAATAAATAAATTATACAATTAAAATGTTCAATCAACAAAGTCACTTAATCTTAATCAGTCCACCAACTTTATCACTTCAGAAAAGGCTCACATCTCAGGGAGCCATGAATGTAAATTGGTCCTTCCTGTGGGCTCTCACTTCCTCAGAGAACCAAAAGTAGTCATGTATCCCAGCAAAGTTACGCAAACTCAGATATCAAATCTCCAAGTTCAGCATTCCCTCATAATTCCATAATCTTCAAACCAGCCCGAGTCGAGTTAAAATTGTTTCAGCAACACCTCCCAGCCTCAACCCAGCCCCAAAACCCTTCCTCAGACCCGTTCAGTCAAACGGCAGACCACCAGCTACCACCTGACGAACAGAGGCACCACAGCACTGACCGCCCTATGGCAGCAAGCCTGTAGCACACCACTGAGTCAGGCCAGGGCTGAGAACAGACTTCCAGGAGGAACCAACAAAACTTGCTGTCCGACAAGAAGCTGTTCGACTCCAACTGTCTCCTTTACAAAGCCAGAACACAACAATCCAACCTTTAACTCAGTCAGGGCTCAAGCGGCACAAAGATCAAGGGTCCCTGCATACAAAAATACCTTCAGTGTAGTCCCCTTAAAACCAAGCAGGTTTAAGTTTAATACACTTTGAGTGAACACACTGGAGAAACAGTTTGCAGAAAAAGTATCTTGTAAGATCATAAATGGCCTCTTCCAAAATGATTTCACACAGGCTCATACAAACCAATCTAGTCCACAGGTTTCAGATAGTGAAGGAGGATCCGTTGTGGCTCCATTACAGCACCGCAGCAAAAAACCAAATCCAAGCCGCGAACACCGACACACTTCCTCGGGCAGCAACTGCTTCATGTCACAAAATCCTGAGTAATCCAGAAATCACTCGACGGCTCAAGAACAGGTTACTTGGGCATGCAATCACTGACACAGTCCCCCGGACAACAGAATATGTTGAGTCACAAAATACTCGGCAAGCCCGGAATAATCCACAGATCAGTAATCCCAAGACACAGAGACACGATAACACAAATGGTCGCTTAGTTAAAATAGCTAAAAATAAGCATAAAAATAAAAGAAAACTAACAGACTCTAAAGAGCGTCCGACAGTCGACCCAGCATGACCACCATCTTCCAGACAGCCTGAACAGTGAACAGTAGCCATAGTAAATTGAGTGCTGGGATGTACAGGAAGGGGTATAACTAGTAAAAAAGCAGATGTCATCCTGCCACTGTACAGGTCACTGGTTCAACTGCAGCAGGAGTACAGTGTGCAGTATTGAAGCCCTTTCCTAAAGAAACACATCAGCCCACTGGAGATAGCACAGAGGATGGCAGTCAGGGTGATCCAGGAAATAAAAAGCAGGCTGTGTGATACTCTGGGATTTCAACATGTACTCCCTAGAGGATAGAAAAGAAGGAGTGACATGACTGAAATCTTTAAATACCTTAGAGGTTTCAACATAGTGAACTCTAACAGTCTCTTCACCATTAATGGCAACATGACCACTAAGGGGCACTGGCTTAAACTGGTGGGGGGACACTTCATGAGGAAATTAGACACTCTTTTACCGAGAAATTAGTGGCAAGATGAAACAAGTTGCCTAAAGAAGTTGTCTCCTTGAAGACTATAGACCGCATTAAGAGAGGCTGAGGTAGAGTACAGGGGAGAACTGCATGAAGAGGTGGGAAGGTGGCGGGGGGAGGGCATCTTAGGGGAGGAAGAAGTGGGTATTTAGGAGGGGATGCATCCCTCAATAGTAACATAGGTAACAGGTTTGTGTAGAGCTAATAAGACATCAATAGTGCTTGCCTTTTTTAAACTAAAAGTTACTGAGAGGTCTGCAAACTCAAACTATATACTGTATATATTGTAAGGCCTTTTTCTGCAGGCAATTTTTGATTGTGTGTAACTGTCAGTGAACCATTGGGATCCAGTGACAACACTGTGGGGTTCAAACGGGCAGAGGAAACAATGGGCCCCTCCCCCTTATGTATCATGAATGATCATTAATAATTACTTTAAAGATCATGTTTAAACTTCAAAACCACTCGTCACTATGACTAACAATGATTAAACATGAACATTAAATTGGCGTCAATCAAAAATCATGATGTTATGAAAATGTTGATTGTGATAAATGATCTTACATTATATTTTTTCATGATTTGCCAGTCACAATCACTGCAGTAAATGAAAGTAATTTTAATTTTTCCTATACCTTTGGATTTGTTCTTGTCTTCTGTTTATTTGCTATACCTTTGGAATTCTTCTTTTTCTCTGTGTAGACAAATTTATTGGAATAATCTGTTATAATACACATCTTCTATACAAGCCTACTACTTTCAATTATGTAGTAACAAAAAAGCTGCTCC
Source organism: Neoceratodus forsteri (assembly GCA_016271365.2). Classification (NCBI taxonomy): domain Eukaryota; kingdom Metazoa; phylum Chordata; order Ceratodontiformes; family Ceratodontidae; genus Neoceratodus; species Neoceratodus forsteri. The sequence continues at coordinate 1,239,023,131 of CM057454.1, forward strand.
CAGGTGTGTGTGGTGCTTGCCCAAGTAAACTATAAATGTCACTGCACAAAATGGGGCAAACTCCAAACGAATGTCCATTCATATAATAAAATCCAAACTTTTTATTATTTATTTATTTATTTATAACTGGGATTAATACCTTTGAACCAGAGGTTCTTTTGCAAAGGTTCTCTGTCAAGTACAAACAGTGCAGGTAATGCATTAGACGATGACAGAAATGAACACAGGTGATGATAACATGAGAGACCAAATACAACAAGGATACATGTATGTACAACTATTCACAATACTTCATGAGTGAGGATAATCAAGAGATCATGGTGGATAACAGTTTAGGAGATCAGGCACGATTAGGACAATGTAGAATACAATGATAATTAATGTGCATACGTAGCAGATGGGTGATACCAAGTACAGCAAAGATATATGCAAATAGAACCTGTTTAAAGTTCAATAAAAGTGAGGCTAAATAGTCAAATGCAATAGGTCAAGGTAGAGGGCAAGAGGGGAAACAAATGACTTAGGCTAACAGGGGCAAAAATATGAGAGGAGGATAAGTGAGAAGAAGGGGGGGGTTGGAGGAGAGGGAGAGAATACTACAAAAGATGAAAGATTGTGTGAAGCAGTCAAAAGGTGACTTTGTCCTGAAAGATGTACGTGTTAAAGGGTTGGGTGGGGGGAGGTGTACTTGAGACAGAGGCCCAACCTGAAAATGTGACGTGGGTTTTCACAAGGTGATATAAGCGAGCATGGAGCAAGGACCATAGGTTAGGGAGAGCAGTCACAGCTGTTCAGTAGAAAGAGATACTGGCAAGGTTTGCTTTTAAAAGGGGCCAAGGGTAGGATAGCTATTGATCTCAAGGGGGGTAGTTTAGCCAGGAAGAGAATCAGAACCTAAATGACCACTGGCCCTGGGCAGTACTGCAGTAGAGGACCATGTATTTTAACGTGGATGCACTGCGTTTGGTGCTGGCCACAGAAGTGGCAGAGTGCTTGATGGGGTTTGGCCAAACTAATTTTTTGGGTGACTAGGCAGGTCTGGTAAGTGACTCTACCCTTGAGATTCAGCCAGTGTGTTTGTGCATAGAGGTCACAAGTATGGGTATACCTGGGGGTGCCAGAGACACACCTACATGCCTTGTTGAGAGCCACAGTGTTTCTTTTCAGTGCAGAGTCGGTGGCAGCTTCATAAACAATCAGTCCATGACTGATGATAGAAACGATGGAGTTGGAAATAACGAGCCTGAGGGCTTCTGGGGTGAGGCAGTGTCTATAAAGAGTACCAATTCTTGAGTTGATAGTTTTGGATATGAGGTTAATATGTGTGGCGCAAGACAGGGAGCTCTCTATGGTTATACCTAGATACTTGAAATCCTCAACTTGTTCGAGGGGGAGATTTGGGTTGTTTAAGATTGTTAGGCAGGTAGATTTGTGTTGGTTATGTGGTCTTGAGAATAGCATCACTTTTTTATAATTCATTAGCAATTTATGTTCGTCAAACAACTGTTTGATTGCAGAAGAGTTTATTTGGAGATCTTTGATGAGCAGGGTGGGGTTGGTATGGGTGGGAAAGAGGACAGCATCTTCTGTGTACAGAATAATGTTGTTTGAGCAGGCTTTAGGGAGTGAATTGAGGAAGAGGCTTAACAGTAGGGGTCCAAGAATGGAGCCTTGGGGAACACCGGAGCTAACAGGGCAGCAGCTAGATATGGTGTCCTTAAGTTTGGCTCGCTGAGTCCTACCATCAAGGTAGCTGGAGAATCAGTTGGTAACCTCCCTGGGAGAGGCTGATGGTCTAGAGGAAGTGGAGTAGGAGTGAGTGGTTCACGGTGTCAAAGGCCTTGGTGAGGTTGATGTAAATCGACCTCACCAGCTGACCATGGTCAAGTGCACAGTGCAGGAAGTCTGTGAACTCGAATAAGGCTTGGTGGAATTCAAGGATGCATGGGATAGTCATAAGGCAATTCTGGGGGGTGGGGGTAGAAAGAAGTAGGCTGCTGGTTAACTAGGATCTGCAGCTTATCCAGTAGGTAGGGAAATGGGCAGACTGGGTGGGCCAAGCGGTCCTTATCTGCCGTCAAAGTCAAATTCAAATTCTAAGGCAGTAGTCATGCTGTGTCCCTTCCTAAAACTGTGGTGCTCCTTGCATTGTAAGTTGTATTTGTCAAAATATTTAGACACTTAATCAGTGACAGTATGCTCAAGTGCCTTAGAGAGGGGGAGGATAGAGATAGGACAATAGTTAGAGGGCTGTGTTCTGTCACCACTTTTATGGACAGGCACAACAATGGCTATTTTCCAGATCTGTGGGAATTGTTCATGAGAAAGGGAGAGGTTGAGGAGAGTGGTAAGGGGCTTAAGAACTGAGTCAAGTGTCAGGTTTAGGAGTTTAAGGTCTAAGGCGTCACTACAAAATCTAGTTTTGCCCAAGACCCTCTGTAGATACTTGTTTGCATCCTTTAAGGGGACTCTCCTGAAGTAGAATGGAGGGGGTGCTAAGGGCATTGAAGGGACTATCAGACTTATTAGGGAAGTCAGGGGCGAGTATGCTGGTGAGGTTGGTGAATGCATCAGTGAGGGTGTCTGCAATTAGTACAGCATCCTTTGTGAGAACTCCATTCATGTTAAGCATGTTAGGGGGTGCTTTAGAGGGCTTTCTGGTTAGGTCTGTGATGCTTTCCCAGAAACGTTTCCCATTGCCCCAGGAGTTTGTGAGTTTTTGCTTAAAGTGTTCCCTTTTGATGCAACGTATTTCCTGTATACAGGCGTTTTGTGCTACCTTGTACCACTGCATGTCTGAAGGTCTTCCAGAGTTATGGGCAAGGTGCCAGAGATTATCCCTGGTGTGCATCATTTTGATTAAGTCAGGGGCAATCCAGGGTTTACAACTCTCCTAGCCTTCCATTTACTGAGTGAGGTGTAGATGTCACAGCCTTTGTTGATGAAATAGTTGAGGGCGGCATCTACATTATGGGCTGAGTCTAAGTGGGACCCGTCAATATGCTCAAGGTAGTTTTGGAGGTGCTGGAGTTGCCCTTTCTTCAACACGCTCTGGGTATAAACCTTTGCAGGAACCGTAGGGGCTTTTTTGGACCAGTGGCAGGTGACTGGGGAGTGGTCGATCAAAGAATTGGTCCTAGTAGGGGTGGTAACAAGTTGTGTAAGGTTAACAGCTGCGATGGCATCCTTGAAGGGGTCAGTTTCAGGGGTCAGCCAGTTGGTGTTGAAGTCACCAAGTATTACAACTTCGGTGTTAGGAGGCAGGTCAGCTAGGTAACTAAGGACCAGGTTAAAACCTGTGGCTTGTTCTCATGGAGGGATATATACGGACATTATAGTTATGGATTTTCCATTGTGGCAGAATATGACCTTGACAGCTAAGATTTGTGACTTGTTTGTGTCTGTCGGGGTGGGGTAGGGCTTGCCCGCTATATGAGTCTTTTAAGTAGAATGCACTATCCCCACCTTTTTTACCTACCCTGTCATGCCTAAAGAATGTGTAACATGTTAGCAAAATGGCCGTGTGAGGTACCTTTGGAAACAGCCAGTTTTCATTAATGGCTAGTATGTCAGGGTTGTGCTGCATAACCCAAACTCGAAGATCATCTACCATTGGTAGGATGCTCCAGATATTCATGGCAGCAAGTCTGAGTGAGCTACTTCTGCTGACACTGGGGGCTAACTAGGGAGGGCCAGAGTTGGGATAAACATTACCTGACAGGACGAGGAGAAGTCTGTGCAGGTTGTGCTGGTGCAACCAACGTGGAGTACGCTGCGTTGGTCGAAGGGGCCATTTATGCAGAGATATTATGGGGGGGGGATGTGAGAAGGTGGAAAACAGGGTAGTGTAAGGCAATGGGATAGCCTGTACCACAGCCATTCTTTACTGTGGATAAAGGGGGGAACCATTATGTGGTGCTTAAGGGATCAGTGCCCGATGTTATTTCTGGTATGCATACGATTAGGTTGGGGATAGGGGGGCAAGGGACAGTAAGGGATTTGGGAGGTAAGAGAGTGAGGAGAAAGGTAAGCACAGAAAGGTATTTAGGAGGCCACATAGTGGCTGGGTTGTGGAGCAAAATATGGGACAGTTGGTTGGGGGAGGTGGGTGAAAGATTGCAGGAGAGGGGGAGGAGGAAACAGTAATAAAAGGGGGGCTCACAGTTTAAGGTGGACTAAGTTACATGGGATAGTAGGGCTGCTAGAATAGTGCAGTGGTTAAGTCACCACCTCAGAGGCAGAGGGTTTGGGGGTTCAAATCCTGGTTACAGGAAGTAGCAAGGGTAATGGTGATGAGTCAGTTTCTGGGATCTAATGCAAGGGATGAGAGTAGGAAACAGACCAAAGTAGATGCAGGGGATTAACCAGGGCTTGGTTAACATAGGCAACCCACTAGCACCTCCTCGTGGCAGGAGTATCACTTGCTAATGGAAAGCGAGGACTTAGAATCAGATCAGGCTGAGGTCACATGATAACAGGACAGACTGAGGCTATCAATAAAGCTAGGGATGGACCAGTGTGTGTAGGTGGGTGGAGAGGTAGGCAGGGCAGTCGATGCATAGCGTTGACGGGCTAACACCCCCAACAAATAGTAGCAGTCTCTTGTGCTGTTGGGGGAAATACAGGCACCGTACCTCTCATGCTCCTTGCTGTATTCATACTCTGTTGGGAGTGGAGCAAGCGGGGGGGGGTGTCGGTTGGAGCATCTCCTGCTCCTTGCTGCTTATAGAACTTTGTTAAAAATCAGCTTAGTGACAGCATCAAGACCTCTCCCAGGCATTCGTTTGGAGTTAATGTGAGCCCTTCTTTCAACTATAATTACAGTGAATCTTCACTTCTTACTAGTGTTTTAAGGGTTCAGATTGATTTATATAGCTCCATTTAGTAGGTCACTTTATGGTTGTGGTGAGTTCTACAAGTACTTGGTTTGTGCTCAGATCCTTTCCTAGCAGTCTGCAAACTAATACGGTCAATCCAGAATTTTTTTAAAAACAGAAATTGCCATTGTTTTGGGCCATAAACTGTGCGTTCCATGATTACAGTTGGCACTTCATAGATGCATAGAATTTTTTGGCAGATAAAGACTGCCTGGCCCATCTAGTCTGCTCATTTTTTGTACCTGTACATTATGTTGCAGATTGTAGTTGATCTGTGGGTTTCCTACTCTTCCCTTTTCTAGGGTTCCCTTGTGTGTGTCACATGCATTTTTGAATTTCTCTACTGTTTATGCTCCGTCAACCCTTGTGGGGAGGCTATTACAAGCATCCATTACCCTCTCTGTAAAAGAAATACTTCTGCACATTACCCCTGATTCTTCCTCCCTCCAATTTATCCCATGTCCCCTAGTTCTTGTGCATCTGCTTTTCTGAAAGATGCTACCCTCCTGTACCTTTGTGATCCATTTAAGTTATTTATACATCACTATCATGTACCCACTCTCTCTCTTTAATTCTCTATAGAATAAGTATTGTGGTCTTTCAGCCTCTCCTCATATGACATCTCATGCAGCCCCTGTGCCATTTTTGTAGCCTTTCTTTTGATTGCCTTCACTCTGTCTATGTCCTTTCTGTGATGCGGCCTCCAAAACTGGACACTCTACTCCAGATGAGGTCTCACTAATGAGCTGTATAGTGGCATTACCATCTCATCTTTTACTGCTTCTGATGCCTCTCCCTATATACCCCAACATCCTGCCGTCCCTTCTAATCACCTTATCACACTGTCTGGCCACTTTTAGGTCCTCAGATATAATTATTCCTAGATCTCTGTTCTGTTTGATGGCTGACAGTAAATCCCCCCCCCACACCCCTCCCACACGAGTACTTCTTTGTCGGGTTCCCGTAACTCAAGTGCATAATATTGCACTCCTCTGTGTTGAATCTCAACTGTCATACATTTGCCCCATCCTACAGCTTGCCCAGGTCCTTTCTCATTCTCTCCAACTATTCTGGTGTGTCTACCCTATTGTAGATATTTGTGTCATCTGCAAAGAGGCATACCTTCCTCTCTTACCCCTCTGCACTGTCACTTATGAAGACATTAAAGAGTACTGGGCCTAGCACTGATTCCTGAGGCACCCTACTGGTCACCTCCCTTTCTATGGATTGAACTTCGTTCACTACCACCCTTTGTGTCCTACTGCTCAGCCAATTTCTAACCTAGTTAACCACCCCAGATCTAACTCCCATGCAGCTCAATTTGTGTATTAGCCTTTTATGTAAGATGATATTGAAGGCTTTGCTAAAATCCAGGTAGGCCACATCTACCGCCCCTCCCTGATCAATGTCCCTTGTCACCCAGTGGCTGTGAAACCATGCTGTCTTGGATTCTGCTGTTCAAGGTATGTCACAGTCCATTCCTTGAGTAATGACTCAATCAAGTTTCTTACCACTGAGGTTAGTCTGACTGGCCTATAGTTACCAACCTCCTCCTTGCTCCCACTCTTATGGAGAGGGACAACATTCACCCTTTTCCATTCTGTTGGAACCACACTCATTTCTAATGATTTGTTTAACAAGGCTGTCAGTGGACCTATTTGCTGAAACATAGAAACACAGAACATAGAAACATAGATTTTGACGGCAGATAAGGACCACTTGGCCCACCCAGTCTGCCCATTTCCCTACCTAATGGATAAGCTGCAGATCCTAGTTAACCAGCAGCCTACTTCTTCCTACCCCCACCCCCTAGAATTGCCTTATGACTGTCCCATGCATGCTTGAATTCCACCACTGTTTTTGACTCCACAACCTCCTCCGGAAGGCCGTTCCATGCATCCACAATCCTTTCTGTGAAAAAATACTTCCTTAAATTACCTCTGAGCCGCCCCCCTTCTATCTTCAAATTGTGCCCCCTTGTTCTTGCACACCTGTTTTTTTTGAAAGATGCTACCCTCTTGGACTTTGTTGATTCCTTTGAGATACTTGAAAGTTTCTGTCATGACCCCCCTCTCCCTTCTTTCCTCGAGGCTATACATATTCATCTCCTTCATATGTCTTCCGGTGCAGACCCTGCACCATTTTAGTTGCCCTCCTCTGGACAGCCTCCATCCTGTCTATGTTCTTGCAGAGATTGGGTCTCCAGAACTGTACGCAGTACTCCAGATGGGGTCTCACTAACTGTCTGTACAGAGGGATAATAACTTCCTGTTTTCTACTGCGATGCCTCCCTATGCATCCCAGTATCCCCAAGCCCTCCTTGCTGCCCTCTCACATTGCTTTCCCACCTTTAGGTCATCTGATATGACTACCCCAGGTCCCTTTCCATTTTGTTGTTGTTAGTATCTCACCCCCATTGTGTACTCTCCTCTGGGTTTTGTTTCCCAGGTGCATTACTTGCACTTCTTAGCATTGAATCTAAGCTGCCATACATTTGACCACTCCTCTAACCTTGGCAAGTCCTTTATCATCCTTTCCACCAACTCACCGTGCATCAACTTGTTGCAGATTTTGCGCCATCTGCAAAGAGACATATTTTTCTTCCAGTCCTCTGCAATGTCGCTTATAAAGACATTGAAGAGGACCGTCCTAATACTGAAGCCTATGATACCCCACTAGTAACCCCCTTCTTCAGAGTGGACTGCATTTACTATTACTCTGTGTCCTATTCTCCAGCCAATTCTTTACCCAGGCTGTCATCTTGGGACCCACCCCAGGCTGGCTAACTTATATATTAATCTTTGTGGGACTGTGTCAAATGCCTTGCTAAAGTCTAGGTAGGCCATGTCCACAGCCCCTCCCTGATCTACTACTTTGGTCACCAGTCTAAGAAATCTATCAGATTTGTCTGGCATGACCTTCCGCTGTGAATCCATGCTGCCTTAGGTCCTGAGCCCTCTGGCCTCTAGATACTCAACAGTTCTTTCCTTCAGAAGTGATTCCATCATTTTCCCTACCACTGAGGTTAAACTAACAGGTCTGTAGTTTTCTGCTTCTGCCTTGCTCCCACTTTTGTGAAGAGAATCACATCTGCCCTTCTCCAGTCCTCGGGTACCACCCATCCTCCATGACTGTTAAAGAGGGTAGTCAGTGGTGTCACTAGTTCTCTAGTTCTTTAGAATTCTGGGATGAATCCCATCAGGCCCCATTGCTTTGTCCACCTTCAGTTTTGAGAGTTCTTTCAGAACCCTTTCTTCTTAAATGGGCTGGTATCAACTTCTGTATCAGAGTGTTTCTACTGTTTGTTTTAGGTACCTCCCCACTTCCTTTGTAAATACTGAGCAAAATATTTGTTTAGTATCTCTGCCTTTTCACAGTCACTCTCTGCCCACCCTCCCTCCTCTTTATTAAGCCTCACTAGCCTCCCTTGGTCTTCTTCACTCCCTGATGTACCTATAAAGGTTGTATCCCCTTTTAACTTGGAGTTGGCTATCTTTTCCTCGGTTTGGGCCTTTGCTGTTCTGACTGCCTTCCCAGCTTCCTTTGCTTTAACTGATACAGTTCCTGTCCTGCTCCTTCTGTGATTCCTTGTACTTCCTGAATGCTTTCTTTTTCTCTTGAACCTTCACTGCCACTTCCTTTGAGAACCATAGTGGTTTCTTACATTGTTTCATTTTGTTAATTTGCTTCTCACAAAGGCTTGTTACCTCTGTGATGGCAGTTTTTATTATTCCCCATTGTTCTTCCACCCCTGCTTCCTGCCCATTTGCTAGTGCATTCCCTAGGCACTCACCCATTATGGCAAAGTCAGCCCTCCTAAAGTCCAGTACTTTTGCCTTTGTATGGCTTGACTCTATTGCTGTGTTTATTGTGAACCATACTGTTCGATGGTGCGCTAGTTCCCAGATGGCTACCCACTTCTACATCTGTGATCCTCTCTTCATCTCCATTTTGAAGAACCAGGTCTAAGATTGCTCCTCTCGGTGGGCTCCATACTACTTGTCTAAGGCATTCCCTTGTGGGGCATCTAGAATAACCCCACTCTTTGGAAGTGGCTGCTGCAACTGCTCCAGATAACATCTGGCATATTCAGATCACCCATCAGCAATATCTCCCCTCTTTCTGCCATTCTAAGTATTCTTTCTATCATTTCCTTGTCCATTTCCTCCCCCTGAGAAGGGGGTCTGTATACAACCCCTGTGTGGATTGTGGTGCTATTGCCGGTCTCCAAATTTACCCACAGTGCTTCTTCTCCTCCCTGCTTTCTTAGTTCCTTTAGATTTCTGTGATGTATTCCATCTGCCCCTATTGCTTTATCAATTTTCAGTTTTTCTAATTCCTTTAGGACTCCCTCTACTGTGAACTGACTGGAACCTACACTCTGGTAGCCCACCCAACAGCGACAGTCCAACAGCGAGGTCCCCTACAGCGACTACAGTGCCATGCCACTGTTGGGAACCCACTGGAACCTGGCACTGTCTGTCAGGGGACCTGCACCCCCTCAAATCAGCTCTGACTCGGAGTTGATAATCCTTAAGTGGGGGGGTGTGGGGGCATAGTACCCCATGTGGGGGATTCAGGGGCAAAGCCCCCCTAAGAAAATTCATCCAGCCACTAGAAACCGGCAGCCGACTGCAAAATGTGGTTGACCTGCCGGTTTCACTGTCGGGGCGTTAGACAAATATTTTGTCAAACACCCATCGTGGATCCCCTACACTCCTCCCCTTGGTACTTCACACACCTAGCTTTGGCCCCTCCCTGCTCCCTTCTACCATGAACACTGAAGAAAAATGTCTGTTTCTAGGGACATGGATATGTTGCTCATCCACACTATCTGGCAGGTTCCTTGCCGCTTTAAATCTTGCCGGAAGGTCTTCAAGCTAGCTCCTCCCACCCACCCGGGTGGTAAAACTCTCGGCTCTGCCCCATGGCGCCAGATCTTCCTTACCTTGGAAGCTCAGGTTCCTCCTTAACACTCTGCGATTAAGACTTGGTGCCTAACTCTTCAAACTTTGAAACTTCGTTTCAATATTTAAAAATACTTGGTCTTCTTCTCCTACAGGCTGCGATGGATATCGACTCAGTTTCGGAGATGTCCCTGCGGGCAGAAAATGTCTCGGACAGACCCGCACTCCACGTGCGTCTACTGCTTAGGCCTTGAGCACGAACAGCAGGCTTGCGACCTGTGCTCTTCTTTTTCGGTCTATGTTCTCGAAGATCGTGCTGCCCGTCTTCAGTTGGGGCGTCCCGAAAAGAGATTTCCTCCGGTTAAATCGAAAGAGGCCCGATTGGCGGTGTCCTCGGCCGCGGGCTCTGCGGATCAACTCGAGCAGATGATTGCCCTCGAGGAGGCGGCTGAGGCAGCTCCATCTTCGACGCTGACATTCGTCCGCTCTCTCGGCGCCTCTTATTCAGCTTCTTTTAAGGTGCTTGCAACCCTCTCGACAAAGGTGAGGTCAACCTTTTCTGGACCGTTTTCCCAGTCAAAAGAGTAAGGTAAATCCCATCGTCGGCGCTCTTGGGGCGGAAAGATCTCCCTCCCTTATCGACCAGTTGACTTTGGTCGATCCTTTAGCTCGGCCACTGGCTTCCGCGGTGTCCCGTCAGGCCAGTTGGCGAGACACCCGCGTCGCGGTTGAGTTTTCTTGACCCGTTAGACGGGTTGTCGGCTAGTGAAGCTGAAAATCCCCTCTCCCCAGTTCCCCCGGCGAGAGTTGAGGATCCCGTCGGCTCGTCTGTGCCTCCGTTCTGGAGTCGTCGGTGCAGTCGTCCGAGCCGAAGGGTGTACCGATTCTCGGTACCCCGCCGCGCCGACCTCGGCCTAGTCGAGATTCTCGGTCTCGGTCTCGGACCTCCTCGCGGTCCAGCCGATCCCGCCGTCGCAAAGCGGCTCGGTCTCGACACGCGCTAAGCTTGTCTCGCCGCCCGCTTCCCTCTTCTTCCTCCTCCTCCCGGATGAGGGAAACGGCGCAAGTTCGTCAAATATTAGGAGCTTATGTGGCAACAGCTTCTGTTGGCGGGGAATAAGCCGACCAAGTCGTCTTCACCCGGCCAATAAGTGGCTGTCACCAGGCGACGAAACAACCCTACGTGGTGATCCGAGCCTGTTTCCAGACCGGTTGTTCGGCCTATTACTGCTGCCCCACCAATTTTGGTGGAACCGCCTCCTCCTCAGCCGTTAGTTGGGGCTCTGACCAAGAGTTCTCGGTCGGCTCAGGGGCTGCCCCATAGGCTGTCGGTCACTCTCACTCCTGATAAACCTCGGCAGGTGGAGGGTGTCTCAGGCTTGAGGCAGCTCTTTGAAGACTCGTCAGAGTCTGAAGATGACTCCTCCTTGTTCTCCAGGCGGATGGACTTGGAGTCCTCAGGGGGGCAGTCAGTGGACGATAGCCCGCCGTCCTTTCTTGGCCTACTCGGCTCATCTCGAGTCCACGGGATGGGCTTCGAACCCGTTCCAAATGGGCCAGATATCCCCTCACGGAGATTCTGGACGAGGATTCTCCGGCGGAGGCCTTTCCGGTGGCGAAGCCATCGTTGGTCCGGCCTTGGAACTATGGCAGCGTCCGGCTTCCTGCCCTCGCCTTTGGCCAGAATGGCCAGGAAGTCTGCAGCAGTCCCCACTGGTTCCCTGTCGGTTTTGGAACACCCCTCTGCTGAGGGTTGGTCACCGATAAGCGTTTTCCGGTCGCGGGAGCGCCAGGGGCGATGGACAAACCGCCCGACAAAGAATCGAAACTGGATTACACGGTGAAAAAGTCTATGCTGCTTCTTCTCTGAGCGCTCGTCAGGCCAGTTCGGCCATCCTGATGGCACACTTCTCCCATGCCCTGTTGGGCTCCCTGGATGAGGTCGTTCCCCATCTTCCCGTGGACCTGCAGACCACGGTCAAACAGGTGCGGGATCAGGGCAGGGCAGTGGCTAAGCAGCATCTCCAGACTGCTCTTGACATTGGAGACTCTTGTGCCAGGTCAGTGGCGACCGCAGTGGCCATGCATCGGCGGGCGTGGCTGAGGATATCCACCTTCACCTCGGATACCCAGCACAAACTGGCGGATGTTCCTTCCTGGGAACCGACCTCTTCAGCCCTGGGTGGAAGGTCACCTCCAGAGGATCGAAAGTCAATGCCACCTTGGACTCGGTCTCCTCCAGCACGAAGGACAAGGCCGTAAGCCTCAGCCCTAAGCCCTTCGCCCTTCTGTGCCCAGCAAACCGGCCCAGCATCGTCAGGGCCAGCAGGCTTGATCTTGGTACCCCAAACCCAAGCCATCGTCTTCCTCTAATAGGAAGCAAGGAGGTAAGGGCCCAGGAGGTTCCTCGGCCGGTCCCTCCTCCAAGCCTGCCCAGTGACGGGCTGAGGGGTGTCGCCCCCATTCCCGTTGCCTCACCCCTGGTTCCCCCCGTGGGGGGACGGCTCCGGCACTTCCTTTCCACCTGGTCCACTGTTACCATGGACAGGTGGGTCTTGGAGGTGGTGGGAGGAGGCCTGCCTCTAGAATTCGAGCAGGCTCTGCCCTTCAGAGCCGTCGCCCCTCGGGGGGATTCGGGGTCCCCAGCCTCACTGGCGGCTCGTCGAGCCAACATCACTCTCCTCCTCCAGAAGGAGGTGATAAGAGAGGTGGAGGACCCTCCTTCAGACCAGGGGTTTGTGTCCAGGTATTTCCTGGTTCCGAAACGGATGGGGGGCTGGCGCCCCATCCTCGACCTACACGACCTAAACAAGTTCCTAAGGTCTCGAACCTTCAGAATGGTCACTCTGGCTCAGATAATACCATCTCTGGAACACGGCGTGTGGTTCTGCTGTCTGGACTTCCAGGACGCGTTCTTTCACGTCCCTATCCGTCCGTCTCACCGGAGATTCCTCCATTTCAGGGCGGATGGATCCCTATTCGAGTTCCAAGCCATGCCCTTCGGCCTTTCTCTAGCTCCCAGGGTCTTCACCAAATGCATGGCAGTGGTGACAGCATTCCTCTTGGCGCCGAGGGTCGGGTGTACCCCTTACCTGGGCGATTGGCTGATAGCATCCCCTCCAGACAGGGCCGGGAGGCGGTCAGAGATCTGGCCCTCGGGTTTGCTCTCAAGTTGGCCTCCTTATCAGCGAGGCCAAATCAGACTTCGAGCCAAATCCAGAGTGATACTGTTCATCGGGGTGGAAGCTCGACTCTTCTGAGGCCAGAGCACGGCTCCGGCGGACAGGGCGAGGTTCTTACCTCCTTTGCCCAATCATTTCTGGTTGGGCAATCGCCCTACCCAGGACTTCCTGTGCCTCCCTAGGTCTCATGGCGGCCTGTACCAGCGTGGTCCGTTGGGCGCACGTGGCATATCGTCCCCTTCATTGGGGACTGGCCAGTAATGGTCACGGCGCTGTGATCCCCTTGGACCAGCTCGTGGTGGCGACCAGGAGATGTGGAATGCTCTCCAGTGGTGGACCGTTCCATCTCATCTGCAGGAGGGCATCCCGTTTGTCCGCCCCGAGCCGACGGTCTCTCTGTCGACCGACGCCTCTTTGATGGGTTGGGGTGCCCATCTGGGGGAACACCGAGTGCACGGCCTCTGGTCCCCGCGGGAGTCGCGATGCCACATCAACCTGCTGGAGCTCCATGCGGTCTGCCTAGCTCTCACCGCCTTTGCTCCGTTTCTCCGGGGTCAAGTGGTCCGAGTCCAGACGGACAATACCACGACCATGTACTACCTAAACCGCCAGGGCGGGGCCGCTCCATGCTTCTATGCGAAGCTCTCCACATCTGGTCACTTGTCGCAGCCTGGGCCGGATCTCCTGGCCATTCATGTGGCAGGAGCCTCAACACCTGGCCGATGCCCTGAGCGGGATAGGGGCTGCATCGCAGTGGTCTCCCTGCCGGAGGTAGTACAAGATCTGTTCTCCCTCTGGGGCACACCTCTGGTGGATCTGTTTGCCTCCAGGAGGCGTGAAGCTGAGGCTGTTTCATGCCGCCCCCTCAGCAGGGCTGGCTGCAGGGGATGCCTTCTGGGGCCGTGGACCCGGGCCTCTTCGCCTTCCCCTTCCCCTGATTCACAGGGTCCTGCTCAAGCGAGGAGGGACAAGGCGCAGGTGATTCTGATAGCCCCAGACTGGCCACGCCAGTTCTGGTACCAGATCCTCAGCCTCAGCTCCAGGTTCCCGAGGCAGCTTCCAGCTCACCCAGACCTGCTCTCAGTCAATCAGGGGAAGGTGTTCCATCCAGACCTTCAATCCCTGCACCTGATGGCCTGGTTCCTGAGCGGCTAGAGTTCCAGGCCTTGGGTCTTTCCGACGAGGTCCTCAACGTCGTTGAGGCGTCCATAAGGAGTCGACCAGAAAATGCTACGCCTTCAAATGGAAGAGATTCTCCATTTGGTGTCAGGGTAAGGGTTTGGACCCTTCCTCTTGTTCTGTGGCCAGCATTTTGGACTATCTATGGTCCCTATCTAGTCAAGGGCTTAGGTCGACGACCCTAAAGGTGCACCTTGCAGCCATTTCTGCTTACCGGGCGCGGGCCGGTCAGCAGTCAGTGGCGCAGGAGAAAGTGGTCGGGCGCTTCTTCAAAGGCCTTGATCACATTTCCCCTCCAGTGCGGGAATCCCCACCTCCGTGGGATTTACTGCTGGTACTGGCAAAGCTCATGGGCAAACCATTCGAACCAATGCACAGGTGTGGTCTCCCCCACCTGTAGCCAGAACCGCCTTCTTGGTGGCTATCCGTCAGCCAGAAGGATGGGAGAACTCCAGGCGCTGAGCATCGAGTCTCCCTACCTGGTCTTCCACAAGGACAAGGTTGTCTATCCCCACCAAATTCCTTCGAAGGTGGTGTGAGTTTCACCTTAATCAGGTGTTGACTCTGCGGTGTTCTACCCCAATCACACCTCGGAGGCCGAATATGAGCTCCATACTTTCGGACCCTAGAAGGCGCTGCTCGCCTATTACAAGGACGCGCGCTGGGATCGGGAGAGGTTAAGCCAGTCTGTTTGTCACCCACGCTGAAGCCGCACCTGGCAGACCTGCAGCCAAGCCAGACGATAAGCAGATGGGTCACCTCCTGCATAGATCTCTGCTATGAGTTGGCGGGCATGGAGCCTCCCAGAGGATAAGAGCTCATTCTACCGCATGCTGCTGCATCGGTGGCTGCTTCAGGGACGCCCCATCCAGGAAATCTGCAGGGCTGCTACCTGGAAGTCAGCAACACCTATATTACCCACTACCACATCGACCTTGAGTCACGCCCGGGATGCTGGTTTTGGGGCCTCGGTTCTCAGTCCTTATTTCCCAAGTAAGTATTAAGGGGGTGTGCGCCTTGCCTCCCTCCTCCCGGAGAACTATTAGGAGTCTGCCAGATAGTGTGGATGAACAACATATCCATGTCCCTAGAAATACAGGTTACTCACCTGTAACAGGAGTTCTAGGAATGGTATATGTTGTTCATCCACACAACCCACCCGACCTCCCGGCTTGACGCACAACCTGAGCTTCCAGCGGGCCAGATCTGGCGTCATGGGGCGGAGCCGAGAGTTTTACCACCCGGGTGGGTGGGAGGCGCTTGCTTGAAGACCTTCCGGCAAGATTTAAAGCGGCAAGGAACCTGCCAGATAGTGTGGATGAACAACATATACCATTCCTAGAACTCCTGTTACAGGTGAGTAACCTGTATTTAGGATTTCTGCTTTTTTCTGGTCCCCTTCTGCTGTCCCCCTCCCTTCCCTTTTTATTCTCTCAGTCTCACCCCTGTTTTTTTCTCTTCTCTCTAATGTACTGTATCTAATAAAAGGTCTTGTCTCCTTTTTTAATTGCCTTGGCTATTCTTTTCTCTGTCTGTGCCTTGACATTTCTGACTGGTTTTTCTGCCTCTTTTAGCTTTCCCAATACATTCCTCTATCTTCTTCCCCCTGTGTTTCTTTGTATTTTCTAAATTATGTATTTTTTTCCCCTCAACTTCCCTGCCACCTCCTGTGAGAATCAGAGTGGACTTTTCTTCCTCTTTGTTTTACTCATTTGCCTATCACAAAGGCTTGTAACTTCTGTAAAGGCTTCTTTAAGATGTGCCGATTGTTTCTCTACATCCCTTTTTCCTCTCAGAAGCACCAAGTTAGGGCGACAGTAAAACAGCCGACCTCCCGCACAGCGACGGCACTATACTGATGCAGGTATTGTGCCGCCCAATCTGATGTTTTCTGTGGGGGCTGTGCCCCACCCACATGCAGGGGGCTCTGTCCCCACACCCCGGACTTTAGGATTCTCAACCCAGGTCGGAGTTGGTCTGGGGAGGGGGCAGAACACTGGGGGAAAGCGAAACATGGAAATGGACCATTACAGCGACTGTCGCTGTGGCGGTCTTTTTCCGTGTTTCGCCGTCGGGATGTCAGGCAAAAGGGGGCCACCCTTCCGCTGTACCCCTAGGGCTTTCCTCAGACATATCTCCATCTTTCCAAAATCAACCCTTCTGAAGTCCATGTCCCTTACCTTTGTGTATCTGGATTCCTCTACTGTCCTCACATTAAATCATACCGTATTGTGATCGCTGGACCCCAGGTGACTCCTCCACTTCTACATCATAACCTTTTTCTGTTGGTGAGCATCAGGTCCAATATTCAAATCAAATCAAATCAAAATTTATTTATAAAGCGCTTTTCAATAAATCAAAGCGCTGATACAAAACAAGAAATAAAACATCAGCAATAATAAATAAAAACATAAAACAATAAAATAACCATAAAATAAACTAACCAAATGCCAGTGAAAACAGATAACTTTCCAGGGATCTCTTAAATGATTCCACGGACAGGCACTCTCTGGTCTGACGAGGTAGAGAATTCCACAGGGTCGGGGCCATAAAAGAAAAGGCCCTTGCCCCAGATGATTTAAGACAAACCCTGGGAATCTCTAGCAATCCCTCGCCAGAGGAAGGCGGAATTGAAGCGGAGAGAGGACGGTAGGGGCAAAGGAGATCTTGCAGGTAGCCTGGTTCCTGACCGTGTAGGGTCTTATGGAAGTCAGCAATGCGACCTTGAAGGTATTCTCCATCGCACTGGCAGCCAGTGCAGTTCGGCATAACACAGGTGTGACATGACAAGTTCTTGTGTAGCGCCAGTCAACAACCAGCTGCCGCGTTCTGCACCAGCTGCAGAGCGAGGAGATCTACCCCGCAACCCTAGATATAAAGCATTACAGTAATCAAGGCCAGGAAGAAACAAAGCGTGGACCAAGACAGGAAAGGTCATCATGTGGAACAAGGTGTTTTTATCAGGCGATATTCCTCAGATGGTAAAAGGAAGATTTGACAGTGGCTGACACCTGCATCTTTAATGTCAGCGTTCTGTCAAAAATAACGCCCAGATTTCGCACCTGTTCAGAAGGTCTCAACTGGGTATCCCCTAATAAAAGACATGGGGGGACCGCAGGAGTCAACTTCTTCACATAATGACCCGGGTCAACAACTAATACCTCAGTCTTATCTGGATTTAACCTCAACCAGTTCACATTCATCCAATCCTGAATCTCAGCGAGGCAGTTGTTAAAAATCGAGACTGCATCATTTTGTTCAGGCACAAAGGACATATAGAGCTGAGTATCATCTGCATAGCAGTGAAAACTCAGCCCATAACGCCTTATAATGTCTCCCAATGGCAGAATATACACCATGAACAACATGGGGGAAAGTACAGAGCCTTGTGGCACCCCACAAGACAGAGCAAAGGGAGCAGAAGAGAAAATCCCTGAGACTACCCTTTGACTTCTGCCTGTGAGGAAAGAATGGAACCATCTGAGGACTGTTCCTGACAGTCCACAGAGTAGCCGCAGGCGATCTAGCAACATCCCATGGTCCACAGTGTCAAACGCTGCAGAGAGATCAAGAAGAACCAAGATCGAATGGCTCTTCTGATCTCTTGCCAATAGGAGATCATTAAGTACCGAACTAATGCAGTCTCGGTACTATGCCTCTTCCTGAAACCAGATTGGAGAGGATCATAGACTTCATGGGTGGTAAGAAAGTCATCAAGCTATAGGCGACTACTTTCTCAATAACCTTGCCCAAAAGGGCAGGTTAGAGATCGGTCTGTAGTTAAGCGAGGCAGTCGGGGTCAAGGAAGGTTTCTTCAAAAGGGGTATCACGACAGCCTCCTTCAAGACTCGGAGCACCCTTGATCAAAGAACTCCAGACTATCCTCACGAGGATTGGTCCAATCACATCCATGCATCCCACAAGGAGGCGTAGGACCTGGATCCAAACTACAGCAAGTCGATGCCAAGCCTTGGACAATCTTCATGATATCCATGATGCGCTGGCTGGTCGAAATCCATCCAGACAGACCGAGGACATACAACCCCATGTTGGTCACTGCAATGCTCGTTTGAGCGCATGCTGCAGATCTCGACCTGATTGATGACACCTTATCATCAAAGAACTGAACAAACTCATCACACTGCATTTGAAAAGCTCTCCGACCCGCAGACAGGCTGGATTGCACAGCCTTGTCGACAGTCGGAAGAGATGAGCAGGTCGGTTTCTTGGCGCGATTATCTCCCTGGACAGGAACTCTGCTTTCTTATGGGAGATTACTGATTGATAGTCAAATAATGAGCCATCAATCTAAGTTTGTCACCTTCCAGGCTGGATTTCCGCACAGCATCCAATCTTTGCCCTTTCTTCTCAACTCCCTCAATGTCCCATCAAACCAAAGGATCGAGGCGAAGGAGAGAAGCGAACCCGGACAGGCGCAATGGAATCCAGTGCCCTCAACATCATATTATTATAGTGCACTACTAAGGCATCTGGTTCCATGCACTGCATCGGCCAACTCGATAGGTCCAGCACCGCCGTCAGACCCTCGGGTAACTCCCCTCAAAGGGTGGTATTGGACCATCTCCAAAGAGGTGGGTCTCATAAAGGGGGGTCGTGAAATTGAACCTTACAGAGTGATGATCAGACCACCCGACTGGTTCCACCACCAGTCCTGTGATCTCCATACCCAGGGTGAACACTAAATCCAAAGAATGACCATGAATATGGGTAGCAGCGGTAACTACCTGCGTGAAGCCCAACAAACTCATTAGTTGGAGAAAGTCTTGACTAAACTGCGAGAGTTCATCGTCGACCCAGGCATTAAAGTCCCCCAGGACCAACCACCTGGAGGGCTCCAATACCAGGTCGATGATGAAAGCCGCGACTTCTTGCAGAAAAACGTTCTCGTTACCGGGTGGACGGTAAACAAACAGAATTCTGCAGCTCACACCTGCTCCCATGATACATTCAAAGGATCCAGGGGACACCACTGGAACCTCTACAAGGCCCAATTCCAACTTAAAACAAATAGCGACCCCCCCACCCCTACGATCCAACCTCGGGCGATGTATTACCGAGTACCCGGCTGGAACAGCTGACTCCAAAATGGGGCCAGCATTTTTGTCCAGCCAGGTCTCGGTAATGTATGTCAGGTCAGATGATTCAACAAAATCAGCAATTATTGCTGTTTTGTTTTTTATAGACCTGGCATTGAATAACAATGCCCGGGTTGGATGAGAGCCCTGGAGGAGCAGGCTTATGCCCACTCTCAGTGGAACCCTTGGGTATGGGAACCAGGCAACACACTCCCTATCCTGGACCCATTTACGCTACAGGCATCTCCTAACCCCACGTCTCAATTCGCCCACTCCACTCACCCCCAGCCGGGGACCTCCTCCCTCTCCTCCGCGCCTGCGGCAATCCCTAAGGCACGGCAATGCCTACACTTCGGGCTGCAATGGGGCAGCCAGAAGGCGAGGTCCCTCAGCCTAGAGGGGAATGGCGCCTGGCCCATGGATATTTGATCCCAACACATAACTATATAGTTAGCGGTCCAAAGACCACTTTAATAAAAATGTTGTCAACACTAGAACAGATTCAAAATAATTAAAACAATAATACAATTTCTCATTTAAACCAATTCCAGAGATAAAACAAATCTGGACAAATTTTCATAAATTCCACAGAAAAAGTCTATAGTAGTTTAAAGCAAGAATCACAGTTCTTCTAATCCATGCTTTTATTAGAACAGTAAAAATCCATGAGCTCTCACCCTGGAGAAACTGTCCCATGGCCTATCTCTCTCACATAGGCCAAACGGAGATGCTTTATAAATCTACCATATACTCCTAAAGTAGAAATCAATCTGCAAAAGATCAATCCGGCTGTTTTGGGGGCAATAGTTAATCAGCCAACAAAGGAAAACTCTCCTATGGTGAGTCCCCTAATGTATCTTCAGAAAGACCAGCCTATAACTGGACCTATGCGAGCAGGTTCTCCAACCTACTCCAACAACAGTCCATAAACCATGGGTGCCCTAGGTCCATCCTCCAGTAGTACTTCCCGAGCCCCCATGGTAGCTGTTCACCCTAGAAACCACACCAGGTTCAGGCCGATGTTTTTATAAAAGAGAGAGCCCCCCTGATCATCCCTCAAGGTGCTGCTGGGGGGGATTGATTTATAACTGGGGTTCACACTAGCAGGCTCTCCAGCCTGCCCGCTGTGAAACCAAGAAACACAGATACCCTGGGGTCCGTCCTCTGACAGCACCCCCTAATCTGCCCAACCAACCACCCCAACAGAACTACCCTGGGTTAAAATCAAAGGCTAAAAAACTCACCCACTCCACCAGTGATGGCACAGTCCACAAATCACAGATACAAAAATAAAGCCAGGTTTTCCAATTCCAGCCGACAAAGTTCAAAAGGACAACGATAGATGCAGATTCTTCAATAAAATATCACAGTCCAGAGAAAGTCCAAAGAAAACCCAGAAACAGGTCCTCAAACAATCCTTAAGGGCAGCACAGACATAACTCCAACTCCGACACGAACCGGGAGTAAGTCGGGGCACCAGCAAAACCGGAACGACAATAAAATATTAAAAACAATTGCCAAAAACTGCCTCCACACCATCGTGTTACAGCAACTCGGCTTACTCACAGTCCCCTCAGATAGGGTTCCTAGAGCAGGTTAACAGCTTCACTCATCAGCCACAATGGTCTCACATGGGCTGACTCCATGTATGAACAGGACTCCAGGAAGACAGTTCACTGAAACTCCCAAGCCAGGTCATAATCCTCTTGAGTCATTTTCCCCGGCAGCCTGTTACCTTCACCAACTTGAGTTTAAACGGCAGCTGCCAAACCAGTTTAGAGCCAGACTTCTTCAAATCTATGCAGGCACCATAATACAGGGTCCCGCACACTGCACCATACAGACACCGGCAATTGGAAAATGCAAACAGTCCCAGCCAATAAGGATATCAGGTAGATCGAATTTTGCCAAGACCAGCAGTCAAAATTGAGAAAACGGAACCGACTGCAACTTTCAGTAATCCCGCTACTGGTGTTTAGTCTCCACAATTAACAAAAAAGTTCAAACAAAAATTTAAACACTAAAAAACGATAAAATCTATCACGCTAAGCTATACTGTTGGCTGACCCAGCATGGTCGCCATCTTGAATCTGGTTCTGAATATTGCCCCCTCACAGGTGTGTTCTACCACTAGCTGTCTGAGTCCTGTCCCTGAAGAGCTTCTAAGATGATTCTGCTCATTGCTGTGACTGCAGTATGGGGAATACAGCTGACATCTGGCAAACTGAAGTCTCCCATCAGCAATATCTCCCCTTTTGCTGCAGTTTTGTGGATTACTCCACTAGCGCATTGTCCAACTTCTCCCCTGTGCTGTAGGTCTGTGGATCACACCTACATGAATGGAAGTACCATTCCATATTTGTAGCATAACCCAAAGTGCCTCCCCAACCTCCTTTATGCCCTGTACTTCTTTAGCTTTTACAGTATTTCCTCCCTAACACAGATAGCTACTTCTTTCCCTTTTTTCCTACCCCACCTTTTCAGAACAGAATGTGTACCCTGGTACAGTTATATCCCAGTCATGGTTCCCTGTGTACTGTGTCAGTCGCAGCAGCAATGTCCAGGTCAGTTTCTAAAAACAAGGCCATTAGGTCTATTTTACACCTGGCTGCGAGTGTTAGTGCACATGGCTTTCTACAGTCTGTCAACACTCTTTTTAATTTTTCTTCCCTTGACCTTGTGTTTTACTTCTAGTTTCTTTCTAGTAGGCATACTACTGAGTCCTACTTCCATTTGTGTTTGTTTACCTCCCTTTGTCTTCCTGCTAGTCATTTTTGCATTCTGTGAGTGATTTCTGTTTTGGGGGAGTTACAGCTAATTTCCTACCTTCTAGGGTGCTCATAAAGCTGGGGATGGTGGAGGTAACCAAAACCTGCTGCAAGGCCTACAGCAAGAAGGCTAGGGCTAAGAAACCGAGCTGGTTGAGCAAGGAGGTCATGGAAAAGGTAAGGAGAAAAAGAAACACCTTTAGGAAGTACAAGAAAACAGGGAGGGGGGAGGACAGGGAGGAGTACTTGACAGAATCGAAGGAGGTGACAAGTGCAGTAAGGGGAGCCAAAGCATCTATGGAACTCAGGCTGGCACAAGGCATTAAGAAGGGGGAGAAGGACTTCTTTAGGTACATCAGGGAGAAAAGGAGCTGTAAGGACCATAGTAAGGATTAGGAAGGAGGGGGGTTGAGTGGAAGCAGGGTGCGATAAGGCAGAAGCACTAAATGAGTACTTCTGCTCAGTATTTACTAAAGAGAAGAGGGGGTGACACCCAAGGGGGGAGAAATGGCAGAAATGGTGGGGAAGGGGTGACAGATGGGGGAAATCATGGAGGGCAGAGTTCGGGAGGGTTTGAATGCACTGAGGGTGGACAAGGCACCAGGCCCAGATGGCATCCACCCCAGGGTACTGAAGGAGCTGGCAGAGGTCCTTGCAGTACCTTTGGCAGACATATTTAATGCTACTACATTCAAGGTGTGTACCTCAGGACTGGAGGATGGCTCATGTGGTGCCCCTCCATAACAGTGGCCCCAAGGATGAACTGGGAAACTACAGACCAGTGAGCCTCACATCGATCGTGGGTAAGCTAATGGAGACTATCCTGAAGGAGAGGCTACTGGCCCTCCTAGAGGCCAGAGGACTACAGGACAGCAGACAGCATGGCTTCATATGGGGTAGATCCTGCCAAACCAACCTAGTGGAGTTCTATGACTGGGTAACTAGGCAACTGGACAGGGGCCATGCAGTGGATGTCCTGTATCTGGACTTCAGTAAGGCATTCGACTCAGTGCCGCATGGAAGGCTGGGAAGTAAGTTAGTAGGCACAGGGGCGGGTGCAAAGCTGGTGAGATGGGTAGGAAACTGGCTTCAGGGAAGGCAACAGAGGGTGGTGGTGGGTGGGGAGCTCATACACCCAAGGGTAGTGACAAGCGGTGTTCCACAGGGCTCAGTGTTGGGACCAGTGTTGTTTGGGATATTCATTGCAGACATATCATGGGACATCAAGAGCAAGATCAGTTTGTTTGCTGATGATACCAAGGTAGGAGCGGTGGTAGATGACCTAGGGGGATGGCAGGGGTTGCAGGATGATCTGGCAAAGCTTGAAACCTGGTCAGACACCTGGCAACTGGGGTTTAATGCCAAAAAGTGCAAGGTGCTGTATTTTGGGATGAAGAACCCAAGGAGGAGTTACCAGCTGGGGGGAGTGCAGCTAGCCCAGACAGAGGAGGAGAAGGATCTGGGGTGCTCATTACAAGGTCAATGAACAACTCAGCACAATGTAGGAAGGCAGTTGCAAAGGCCAACAAAATGATGGGTTGTATTGCAAGGGGTATATCCTCGAGGAGGGAGGAGGTGATTCTGCCACTGTATAGGTCATTAGTTAGACCGCACCTGGAGTACTGAGTGCATTACTGGCGCCCGTATCTGAAGAGGGACATTAAGTTACTGGAGGGGGTGCAGCGCAGGGCGACAAAGATGATCAAGGGGCTGGGGGACTTATCATACGAGAGGAGGTTGAGGGAGTTGAACATGTACTCACTGGAGGACAGGAGGGATGGTGGGACATGATTGAAACCTTTAAATACATGAAAGGAATAAACAAGATGGGTACAGAGGGGCTGTTCAAAGTAAGGGAGGGGAGGGACACCAGGGGCCATGATATGAGACTGGAGGGAGGAAGGTTCAGGAGGGAAATGAGGAGACACTTTTTTACAGAGAGGGTGTTGGCTGGGTGGAATGTGTTACCTGCAGAAGTGGTATCCAGTAGAAGAGTGGACTGCTTCAAAAGGGGATGGGACAGGACAAGGGGGAGGGTTAATGAAGGGGAAGGGGAAGGGTGGAAGGGAGAGGCAGCTACAGAATAAGGGGTGCTAGCTGCATATTCGAGCAGACTTGATAGACCTCTAGGCCTTTATCTGCTGGCAAATTTCGTGTGTTCATAGGGTGTCTTTGATACGTTCCTTTGCCTCCAGTTCCCCCTTCTTGAGTTTAAGTGCCTGATGTACACATCAAATATTTAATGCAGTGCTACTCCTTTCCTTGATGAACCTTCTCTCCCAGAAGTGTCCCCATGTACCAACAGAGGTGTAGCCAGGAATTTTAAACTTGTACTTGAGAACTGACGGAACTGTTGTCCCCCCTCCATAAACACAAACCAAAAGATGTGCTACCCTGCCACAAAAAACATTGCACTCCCAGACATCAATATGTAGTAAGCCAATGATCCTGATATTTTCACATTTTATTTTAACACACACACAGACATTACCACTCAGAGAGAAGTTGGCTGGCTTTTAGTCACTGTGTTTAAGATACATTGTGATAAGCTTCTGTACCATTTCAAGGTACGTTACTATACCATATCTAGGTAGCCAACTTTACAGAAATCCATTCACACCAGCACTCATGCATAAATACTCAGTCAGGTCACACATACAGTTCTGGCCTCTAGGTATAGCACCCAGACATCTTCCAAAGATCATTCATAATCACACACTAAAACATCTGAGCAGGGGAAAACAGTTCTTCAGGTACATCAGGCTCTGTTTGTGTTTGCTGCCCAGCTGGCCTGTGGCTCGTGTTGTCCGTGGATTTTCTAGATTTTGCTGTTCTCAGAAAAGTACACTGAGTATGTCTGATGACATCCATATGCACCATTAATGTGGTATCCTCTTTTTTGACACCAGCTCTGTAACCACTCATTGAACACTTCCATTCTTTACTTCTGCTCTTCTCTGTGCTACTGCTTTTGCCCCACACAGAAAGGACCTTGAAGAAGGCTAGGGAGGTCATTTGAGTGGCCAATCGGTCTCCAAGTTTAACTAGATTTCATTTGGCTTCCTCTACCAACTGCCTGCCAGGTCGTTTGTCCCCAGGTGTACCAGGATCTTAAGGTCCTTCCATTCTTTCTCCACTGTCCTTCTGATTTGGTCAGTGTCATGTTTTGCTGAGGCCCCTGGTAGGCATCTGACTAGCACCCTTGTATGTTTATAGTAGCTCACTTGCGTTTCTACCTCCCTGACCATGGAGTTCCCCATGATGATTACTTTCCTACTTCTTTCCTTCTTGTCCTTTATGTTACCCCCCACCATTCTTCTTATCTGGTGTCATATCATGATGTCTTGGCCCTTTGACTGGTTTGTTTTCCTCTTCCACTTGGTTGAGATCCTTTTTTATGTTGGATTGCCGCGCTTGCGTGGCTGTCAACATATTGGGAGAGTGAAGCTTTGGGGGCGCGGCTGCTGTTGGGCGAATGCAGGGCAAGCATCAGTAGGTGCATCCCTCATTCCCCAATAAGCCAGCATGCTAGCACTGACACCAACATTATGTAAAGTGGACAAAACTTCTAAACAAAGTGCCGCTGCAATCACAGACAAGCTCGTCATGCAGCGTCACTTTGTTTAGACAGATATATCCACTTACTACGTCACCATCCCCAGTACAGGGTGCCATGTAGGAGCCACCCAGCGTGGCAACTGATGCCATGGCCGATGGGGTGCCCAGTCCCCATCAGCTCCGCCCCCCCAGCGTCCTTCTGCCACGTTGAGCCCTGGCGTATGACCATCCCGCATCGTCTTTTTTTAATTCTGCAAATTAAAAAGCGGTCCCATGGCGCTTCTCCCTACCCCCTCCCACAACCCGCACCCACCACTCACGCACTTGCCTCCCATACCCCTCACCCCATACTTACCTCTGGAGTCCGGGCATGACGATCTTCGGTGGACCGCGGAACACGCCTGCACTCTTCAAAGCCGACCGCCAACTGAGGAAATGCCGGTAAGCTGTATAATGGGCTAGATAGGGTTTTTTCAACTTTGTTGCATATCTCAGGCATTTTTGGAATTTTTGCACCAAATTTTCAACATGGGGTGTTTGGGGCCCCTCCTCATGAATTCTGTCACAGTCATGGCGTTTATCGGCCTCGAAAGGTGATTTCACAGTCACTGCGCGAAATCACCTTTCAGGGCCTATTAATGAAATGACAGTGGCGGTGTTCATGAGGTGCTCTCTTAAAAAGCCTAAGTTCCAAATTTGGTGGAAAAAATCCAACAAATGCCTGTTTTACGAGCGTGCATTGCACAGTTGCTCCGCAGGCTTGTAACTACGCGCATTCACAATATTTTACTGCCGGATTTTCAGCATTGTCATTTTTGTACACCTCCTTGTGAACAGTACAGCTGTCATTCTTCACATCCTGCCCGAAATGTGCTTCCGCACTTCCGGCGCACAATAGCGCAGTCGCTGTGGGAAATCAGTGTTTAGGCCAGATTATGAAAATGACAGTGACACAGTTCATGAGCAAATGACCTAAAATGCCTATGTTGAAAATTTGGTGATGATACTCCATAAAATAACTGTGTTACGAGCATGCGTTGGCAGATTACGCACGCGCTTCGTACCGTCATGCATTGTGATATTTTTCAGTCTGGATTTTCACCATTGCCATTTTCCACACCTCTTGATGAACAGTACAGCTGTCATTTGACATATCGTGCTTCAAATGTGTTTTCGCACTCAAGCAGAATAGCGTGGTCGCCAGCGAAATCACTTCTTGGGACACTTTGAGGAAATAACAGTGACACTGTACATGAGTAGAGGTGCTAAAATGCCTATGTTGAAAATTTGGTGCCGAACTCCCATAAAATGGCAGTGTTGCAAGCGTGCATTGCATATTTCCCACACACCCTAGTAGCTTCACAAATTTGGTATATTTACTTACCACATTTTCAACATTGGCATTTTTTTACACCTCCTTATGAACTGTGCAGCTGTCATTTCTCACATCCTGCCCAACATGTTTTCCCACACTGCACTACCAAACACCCAAAGGGACACCCTAATGCTTGTCACTCTCTGTAGGGTGGGGGTGGGTTGGCATCAGTTCAATACTTCACTGCCATTCCTATGATGCATCTGTCTAACTCCTGCACTACCAGTGCCAATGCCAGCAAGCCAACATTCAGCATTGACAAATGCTTGTCTCAGTTAGTGGTGAAAAACAGTTTGCAGTTGGGATGGTCGTGGCATGGAGAGGGTTTAGCTGATCCATCCTGCCAAGTTTACTTCCTCCCTTCTGTACCACATTCCACCCCCCTGAACTGTACCTACTCTTTGGGAGTGAACTTCTTGGGGGGGGGGGGGGCTGATGTGAAATATGAGGGCTTGGATTCCAGTTTCTGTTCCATCATAGCAGGTCTTGCAGCTTAGATATCTCCTTCCATGCTGAGTTCACGTGTGCCTTTAGTTCATGTAGATTCCTGCAGATGGGACAATGCCCCAATCTCCAAAGAAGTCCTCTGAGTATGAGACCTCCACACCCATGACAACTGTAGATATTTGACACTGATGTTTACTTAAGGGCCGTACAAAGCCAGAGTCAACAGGGGCAGATTCAGGTGAGGTAGTGTGCAAGAGGATAGTGCAGCTGCAAAAGTTACCTACTGCTGTAACCGGACTGCTTTGCCTTAATTGCATTACTTCCAGGTTTGGGGAAAAGCTGGCAGCAGAGCAGGTTGGTGGTTGCACTCGGTGAACTGTGGCATAATTTACAATGTTGGGAGTGTTATAATTAAGCAGTAATGCATGGCATGGTGTTTATTGTGCTGGGATAATGTCATACCTGGGGTGGTTGGGCAAAACATCTGGAGGCCGACTGCATCCAACACCCCAGAAGTGACATCCCAGCACAACACACACCCTGAAGTGCATTACTACTATTATACAATGGCTCATTTGTGAATAAAATAAAAAGAAGATAAAAATACTATTGAAATAGCGTTAGTCTTTTATTTTTGACTGTGGATGCATATTTAAATAAAAGAATAGTACCTATTCTAAGATGGAGCTGTGTTTTTTTTTTTAGTTGGTGGTGCTGGGTTTGTGTGTTTTGTTTTATCTGCTTCCCAGTGATCATCTTCATATCGTCCCATGATGTTTTCCCATCTGGACTGTAAAACCTGTCATAGCTTTGAGAAGTACTTTTTTTTTATTTCAGTGCAGCTGAAGGAACAGCAGAGGAATTTAGGAACTGCGATCTCACTTACAGGTGTTCGGCCATTTGTTTTCAGCCAATGACTGGCACTAATTCAAATATTCAGTTTGTTTAGTTTGTCATTTTGAAACTGATGCTGACTTTATTGATTTTGTTTGTTTGTTTTATTTTCTGAAGGTGGCTGTAAGCAGTGAGGCCATTTCCAGAAGCAAGTGGTCTGTCCAGCAAGTGGGACCACGGCTGTTTGAAAGGGCTTGTGCTTGCACTGAGAGGAAAATCAAAATGCTGTGTCAGATGATGGCTTTTTCATTTATAAGATTCTTCTGTTTAGGGGACATAGGGTGGGGATGGGATGCGGTGGGGTGGGGGATAGGAGGTTGTTGTGACCATGTGTTGTTCTGCATGGTTGTAGCATGCGAGTTGGGGACAGTCAAGGCAGGTTAGGGGCAAGAATCACTGAAGTGGTTGCCAAGTGGACATTACTGCAGTAAGGTTCATTGAGTAATTCCCTTAGGACTGATGTGGTCACCTATGTGCTGGGACTAGACCCGTGATGTTGTATTGGGATAACATCCTGGGTCCAGCCCCAGACTAACCAATGAGAGCCTGGCATTCTTTCTTGCCATTGCATAATTTAAAATTTTATCTGGAGTCCCTTTATTATCACAGTCTATGACTGAATATTGCACGGAGGTCTGGTGAAGTCTTGTGGGGTGGGGTCCGGTTGGTTTGGGGGGGTCGAATTGCATGTAGGGCAATAAAGATATGATACTGTACTCCATGGATTGCTGACTGACTGAATAAAGTCTCCAAAAGAGGTTATTCTGTACATGCAGCATTTATTTTGTATTTGGTTACTGCCCGTTTGGTGTGGGCTAGGAATGGGATTTTATAAAAATGTATATGAATATTTATGTTGCTATTTTTTTTTTATTTTTATTTTTTTAGGTATGGCAATTAGCCAGTGTTAACCTTTTTCCATTACAGTCTCATCTGGCAGACATGTTTGTGTTTTCAAAAGTTTCTGGCAGGCATGTATAGTTAGGCTGTGCTGCATCCAGCTTGGAATAAAAAGTGATAGCTTCAGGGTTTTCCTATAAGGACACAGGTCCTGACCAATGTGGACACAGGATTCCTTTTACACATTTTATAAATCTTAAGTAATTTGCTTTTGGTGATATCTGACATCATATTTGTATATCAGTAACAAATAAAACTAAAATTAAATAGGAGCTGATGTACCCTTTGGGAACAACTCTGCTGTTTTCATGCATCTGACCTCAGAAATAAATAATGGAGATAAGAAATACAGAGCTGTTGAGAAATATAAGCTACTTTGTGTCCAAATATTATGTTCTTCAAAGTTCTTCTTGAGGCATCAGTGGCTCTTTAAGTACAGTATTATGCAAGACCAGACGTAGAGATGGGTACACTTCAGAAACCGTCTTTAAGTGCCTAGATAGTTCTCCGAGTTGGTAGGCAAATTACTGTAGATGCTCAGAAACTAATGTATAAGGACAAACCAGTCACACAAATCAAAAAGTCTTGTTTCCAAGTCCATAACTTTTATTATCTTCAAAATCTGGCCCTCAGTTCATTGTAGATAAGGATCAGATTTCTTTCATATATTCTGCTAAGACCAGCAGTAA
The DNA here is from genome assembly GCA_016271365.2 of Neoceratodus forsteri. Lineage (NCBI taxonomy): Eukaryota > Metazoa > Chordata > Ceratodontiformes > Ceratodontidae > Neoceratodus > Neoceratodus forsteri. The sequence continues at coordinate 1,239,053,003 of CM057454.1, forward strand.
TTTTTCTGTTTGATTTGTTCTGGTCACATTCTGCAGAGTGTTCTGCATACTGGCAGCATCTTCTGTATACAGATGTTGTAGAAGAAATCTAATACATACAGTGAACTAGTGGACAGAGCACTGTAATTTTGAGATACGGTATGCAGTTTCTTTATGTCTGAAGAGACCCATAGCTATGCACTGTTCACTTGCATAAAGAGAGAAAATGCATTACAATATAATACTGACAAGACCATCATCTCCCTGAAGAATCCCGTATAGGACAATATTTTGGGTCAGGCTGTGAGGGCATGTTTATGAAGAAAATAACATTCATGAACTTAGAAATAAGAATTTCTGTATGGCTGGTTTGTCCTGGGATACTTGTTTTGGAGTAAGTACAGCATGACTCGTGTGACTTAACATTTACAGTACAGCGCTAATGTATTCATCATTGATCATCCACAGATCACCAGAGCCATCATGCTGATTTAAGCTTACAAAAATAATCAGTCATGGTTGGTGATTTTAAAGTTACATGCCCGATGATGTTTAAATCATGAGTTCGATGATGACCTTGGATCATGATCTCTCTTGATAATTTTTTTATGCACCCGATATCCAAGGCTGACCCTCCTTCCTGCTGGTTCTTCCAGCCATGTCAGCCCAGCTTGTCCCAGGAATTATCTCTTACATAGGCCCCCACAGCTTGCCATCCATGGCAGGGAGTCCATCGACCTGACAGAATCAGATCCAGATTCCTGGAGGAGCCTGAGTCGCTGGGTGTGGGATCTGCGGAGGCCAGCAGTCATCTTGCTGCAACCAAGGTTTTTCCATTTTTGTCCTCTATGGGGAGACATGGCATGCAAAGACATGATGGTGCTCTTGCCAACGCCTGCCATTCCTCCCCAAACTTCAAGTTGGGACTTTCTCTCCCCGGCTTCTGCCAGAAGCCAGTCGAGCACCTTGACCCCCCCCTTGAGAAAGAGAGCAGTCCAATGGATGCTCAGTCCTCCTCCCTGGCCAGTCCTCTAACTTTCTTAGCTTGCTTTGTACCTGAGTCAAAGGCATCACAAGCGGTAGTGCTGCCGCTTTGTCGGCCGACTGACTGTCCCTTGATTATCATATGCATAACTCTCAACCTTTTGTCACTGAAATGAGGGACAAGGACATTTTTGGACACTCAAAATGAGGGACACAGACCCTCAGAATGAGGGACACATCCTCAAACATTGAAATATAAACTCAGAACACTATGAAAACCATTGTGTTTACTTGTACAAAGTTTATTTTGGATTTAGTATTTTAGAATGTTAAGTGTTTCTGCTTCAAAGTCTGAATTTACAGCACATTTGCTGTGTGGGCAGCACCTTTTCCATAAGGGACGGATGAGGGACAGAGCAATTTTAAGAGGCAAAATGAGAGATGTCCTTCATAATGAGGGACACTTGAGGGGTATGATCATATGGTAACATTTGATGATTACAAGGAACAGTGATGACTGATATTCATAAAAGCATGATTGATTACTTATGGATTCACCTAGGGAATATTGGGCAAGGAAGGTTGCCAAAAGGAACAAACACAAAAGGCTGATCTGTCTCTCAAATGTGATGAGAACAGCTGGGAGAGCAAAGAGAAACGGCCTTTTCTGAGTACTAGTGGAACACAGTGGAGGAAGTCTGGCATCGTTATCAGGCTAAACCCCAAGAGGCAAGGGTGGAGGTCAGGTGGACAAAGGCAGACAAGAGGCTGTGGATTACTGTGAGAATAAAAGGTAGGAATAATCTTTTTTAGGCACATAAGAAAAAAAAGAAAAACGGAAGGGAATAGTTAGGCTGGCGGGGGAGTGTACATGGGTGAGCTCTAACTTTATTTCCTGTGTCCCAGGCTGACAGATTCTGATTATTCAGCATAAGGCAGCCTGACTAAATATTGAATTTGTTTGTTTCATCCTCGTCTTACTTCCTTTGTAAAAAAACAAAAACAAAACATTATTACACTCCTGGTGTTGCTGAAAATGGAACTTTGGCCTAGCCTACTGCCTGGTTAAACAATTCATTATAAGTCAGATGTCTAGCTTTGATTATATATCATTATTTTATTACCTTGTTTTCTGATTTTGTACTAAATGTGCAGGGTACAATATCCCAATGGAACACTTGTTATTGCTGTTTGAGAGGGATGAGGAACTCCTCATCGATGATGTAAAGGAGGAAGAAACTCAGCAGCAGGAGGATCATCTTGAAGACACCCCCAACAGTAAGTAGAAGGCATGTATGGGTTTTTTCCTAAAATGGCTGACAGTTAAGAAGGATAGAAAGAAGTCAAAATTGCTTGTTTCCCTTTGCAAACTTGAAAGCTTACAGCATTTGCAAAAGAATAAAGATACTAAATACATTCTCCCTATTTCCAAGAAAAGATTATGCTGAAACCAGTGTTTTCATGCAGCATCAGTGAACTGTGATTTAAACGTCACCTTTGCTCATGGGTGTGATACATTATATTGACTATGACTGAGTTACCTTCACAGGGGCACAGCTTGAAACAGCCCAGGAATAGTCTCAAGCTGATTTGTAGTATATTTGCAAGAAATAGAAAAAAGCTGACATTGAAACACTAGCTCTTCATATACTTTAGGAGTAAGTCAAAACCAGACTGGATTTCGGTGTTAGTAACTAGCAGTTTATTTTCCAAAAGGGGATGCTGAATATGTGGGGCAGTATAACACTTCAGTTGAGTGAATTCTGCTGTTAGGCTGTCGGAGGGAGGTAGGGAAAAGGATGCCTTCCTTATTTTTGCTCAGTTTTCACCAGGGAGGAAGGTGGGGCCCTGCCTGAGAGTGGCAATGTAATGGTCAATAAGGGGTTCCCGAAGATAAGACAGCTACTGTTTACAAGGGACGTGGTCAAGGAAGGGCTGGCAATGCTATAGATGCATAAAGCCTAGGACTAAATGAGTTGCATCCGAGGATACTCAGGGAACTGGCAGTGGAACTCACTGAACCTGTTAGGACTATTCAACTGCTCACCAAGAACAGAGGTGGTTTGTAAGGATCGGATGGTGGTGGTGGACATTGTTCTGCTCCATAACAGGGGAGTGGGACTATACTGTAGACCTGTCAGTCTGACTTGCACTGTGGAGAAGCAGATGGAGTCACTGATCAAAGAAGACCTCATAGACTACCATGTGAGCAACGGTTTCCAGAATAGTAAACAGCATGGGTTAATGGCAGGGGAGGTCCTGTCAGGCTAACCCGATAGTTTTCTTTGATTCAGTGATGAGAGAATTTGATTGAGGCCACGCCTTAGATTTGCTCTGTGGTGACTTAAACAAGGCTTTCGAGTTGGTGCCCCTCAGATGCTTGCTTAGGAAGATTGAGGAGCTGGATGTGGCTAAGGACATAGTTAACTGGGTAGGAAAGTTCCTAAACGGTAGGCAGCAGAAGGTTGTGGTCAACAGGGTTAAATCAGATGAGAGAGCGAGAGAGGTCACAAGCAGGTTGTCGCAGGGATCCCTCCAGGATCTGGTCCTCTTTAATATATTCATCAGTGACACTGGAGAAGGTATCCAGAGCAGGTTGTCTCTCTTTGCAGATGTCACTGAGCTTTGTGAGAGTATGGAACAAAGGAATCGGAGAAATGCAGAGTGACTTACAAAAATCTAGAGGGGTGGTCTAAGGTTTGGCAGTTGAAATTCAATCCAGAAAAGTGAAGTGAAATTCATTATCAAAAAATGCAAAGTAATGCACCTAGGGAATAAGATCCCTAGGACAGAGTACAGGATGGGTGGGATAAGACTAAGCACTGCGCTGAGGAAAGTGACCTAAGAGTTATCAATAAGGACACCCTCAAGCAACTGAGCCAGTGCAACAAGGCCTATGGCAAGACAAGTAAGAACCTGGGATGTATAGGGAGGAGTATTGATAGCAGGAGGAAGGAGGTAATACTACCTCTTAATAGATCATTAGTGGCGCCACACCTGGAGTATTGTGCCCAGTTCTTGAGTCCCTTTCTCAGGAAGGATCGGGACAGACTGGATATGGTGCAGTGTAGGGTAATAAACATGATTCAGGACCAACAGGGCAGGTCCCAAGGCACTAAACACACACTCGCTGAAGATTCTGGGTGAACCGGGCAGGTCTTACGAGGAGCGTGTCAAGGCACTGAGCATGTACGTAATGGAGACCAGAAGGGAGAGGGAGATATAATAGAGACATTCAAGTTCCTAAAAGGATTAAACAAGGTGAACTGCAAGGAACTATTTAGCTTGAATGCTAGTTTGAGATCACAAGGAAATGAGTGGAAACTGACAGGAGGGAGGTTTAGGAGGGTCATGAGGAAGTATTATTTTACAGAAAGGGAGGTGGAGCCATGGAACAGTATCAAAGTGATGGATGCAAAAACAGTGCCTAGTTTCAAACATGGTTGGGACAGAGTGAATGGTAGAGTATTCACTTCGGACAACAAACTTGTGAATAAGAAGTGGGGAGGAGGTGCAGGGTTAGGACCCTAGGTGGACAGCAGGTCCCAGGGTTAGATACGGAACACAGGCAGACTGGATTGACCACTGGTCATTTTCTGCCATCATTGTCTGTTTCTATGCTTCTAAAAACTCTAGGCCTCCCAAGTAGCCAAGAAGTCTGTGGCAGTTGATATCCAACACGTTTCATTTCTTGCCCTCCACTGCTTTGCTGTTCTCCCAGACCCATTTTTATTTAAAAAAGCAGGCTACTTGTTGCAACATGTTGATTAAGTGACATGTCTCCTGTTAAGCGGATTGCACGTTCACATCTTCCTGCGTCACCCCTTCGATGGGTCCTCCTTTGGTGGGAGAAAGTGAAGGTATTGGCTCCAAAGTGTATTGGTAGACAGTCAGTTGTATAATAAATTACTAAATTTGAAAGGAGTAGAATGCACTAACTGTCTTATTTAATATCTGGTGTTGACAGCAGGCCAATCCTCACCCCTACTTAACATTATATGTGGTGTACAGTTTCAGCTGTTACAAGATCCAAAATATTAGAAATAGAAACAAAGATAATGTTAAAACTATGCATACTCCTGGCACAGGGCTAGGAGCTGATCATATCTTCCCACATCCCACTTTCTATGTTGCCCTCATTCTTCAAAATACAGTGAAGCCCAACCACAGTGCAATGCAGTAATTTGCATTAAGTGACGTCACAAAATGCTGCATGACAAAAGGGATTAATTAAGCAATAATGCACAACAGGTTGGGGATAGTGCTGAAATAACCTCACGCCTGGGGTGTTTGGGCACACAGCTACAGGCCAAGTGCATCCAACACCCCAGAAGTGAGGCTATCCCAGCACGACCCACACCCTAGAGTGCATTATTGCTATTATAGAATGGCCCATTTATATTTAAAAGAAAAAAGATTTAAAAAGCAATTTTTAAGCTGATTTTCACTTCATTTAGGTGTGGAGGGATATGTAATAAAAAAAAGAGTTCCCTTTTGGCCAGTAGGTGGTGCTGCTAGTAAATGAATGGCTCTGTCTCTTCATCTGTCTGTTCTCTCACAAGCAGATTTCTGCTGGTGTTTCACATCCCGCCCCCTCCCCCATTCAGCTTTTCTTTTGTGTTGTTGGAGGTAGTTCACTTTCGCCTCGGATTTGATCGTATCCAGCACAGTCTTTCTCTCAAGTTCTGTGGTATCCAGTGGTTTAATTAAAGTGGACCCACTGCCTGCTGATGCGGAAGAAGTGAATATCGAAGCAAGACTTCTCATTTTCCTGAACGGGTCGGTAAGTGCCTGGTACTTGTGAGGGGAGATGTTGTTTGATTTGCCCTGGAGGAGCAAAAGAGTTTAAAAATAATACCAAAAAAAAGGTAGTGAAAGCAATATTCTCAATTTAGCGCGAGAGACTGCTTGCACTATTTGCTGCCTGAGGCCGGTCATAGCGGGGTTTAAAAAATTGCACGCTGGATGTGGGCCACTTTTCCATTACTTTAGCTTGTGAAGGAGAACTGCAGGGATGTGTTGTAAGTTATTTTTAAGGACTGAGGTTTGGAGGGTGGTGCCATCGTGGCAGGGGGGTTGAATTGCTTGACCGCGCAGATCCAACAGTCGGTTACTTGTGGAACCGACACATGATTCCTGGCTCTGTCATGCAGTCATGTGTGTGCCTGGAGCTCATACAGTGAGGTTATGCTTCGATAACCTCACTGTCCTTGACACACACTGACCAATTAGAGCCCAGGAAATGTTCTTGCCATTGTATAATTGCCATTGAATAATACTGTTCCTTGCAGTGTACTGCAGCACTTTGTTATATACTGCATTATTACTGCATTGCATCCTGGATGGCACCACTATACTCTTATTACATAGATGTGCTAGTTCAGTCAGCCTTCCCTTCCCACTATACTTTTATTATATAGATGTGCTAGTTCAGTCAGCCTTCCCTTGTTAGTGTGTCCAATCCTGTAAACCATTCACTCTCGCATAGGAGTGAGCAGGCATGCAACCATGAGGTAGGGGCAGTCTGCTTAGTGCCACAAGGATGCAAACTGCTCCACCCCTATCTCCTGATTGTACCGACTTAATGAATTGAGGGTGAGGAGGTGGTCCAGCAGTGTCACATATGTATTTTGGGGATGGGGGCGTTGGGTTACGTACTAGAGGTGCCAGGTTAGGGAGGAGGGAGAGGCAGACAGGAAGTAAGAGAATCAATTGAAGTGCAAGCCCTCCTCCCTGTGTCTAGGGGTATATCATATGGTAAAAATTGTGAGGGGGTGGCTGTGTTGCCAGAAAACAATGTCCAGAAAAATAAATATGCTCGTTTACCTGGTTCAGCTCTGGGAGGATGGTACAGAAGGCCAGACACTTTACTTCTCTTCGAGGGGCACAGATGCAGGGGTAACAGTGGTTAGAGTCACAACACTGAGGCAACAATTATTGGACTAAGTCCATTGTACATCCTAGGATCAAAGTGTAAATAACTGATTTAATGCTACTGATTAAATTAAATGTCTACTCCATTGGGTGTGGGTTACAATGATGAACGGTGGGGGAACTCGCAGGCACACAACCTGACATTGAATCTGCAGCAATCTCTTTTTCCAAAAGATTGACTTTACTTATGCAGTGCTTTTCCTCAAGCTGAAAAGGCTATATCTCCTGGCAGCAGAACTGTTACAGTGGGCTGAAAATGCCACACGACATCTGTACTTCGGACTTAGCAGCAATCCCTTTACATGTTCCTTGCAACTGTCCAAACATTTCATCCACCAGCACATTTAGTTAAACTCCTTTTTCTTGAGCAATTTAATACTTAGTCAAAGGTAAACCAGGACTACATGAGCCGTTTCAACTGCCCAGTCCCATCCCTAGTTTGTTTCCTTAAAACAGGGAGTACTATGGTCTTTATGGGGAGTTACTTTAGCGTGAAGAGTCCCACTGAAAACCCTCCTGGCACCCAATCACTGATGCTACATGCTTACTCTAAGCATCCCAGGGAGTTTCATCCATCCCTGGCAATCCAGAAGACCTGAGGCACTTTCCACTCATGCAGTGATTTAAGATCTGCGTGTGTTGTGCAATTACTGTTTAGCTGAACAATATGACACTGCAGCCAGCGGCCTATGTCAGGCTATGCTTCCCACTTCCCTTCAAGACTGCTATGCTCATCTTCTCCTTGGCTGGCTAGCCAGCTGAATGGGATCCTCTGGTGAAATCCAAGGAAGGTCGCAAGTCGGTCCCCACAGCTGTAGCTTCCATGGCTCAACTGGCAGCTATGGAAAAGGCAATGGCCAAGGCCACAGGAGGCACCTTATTGGTTTCAGCACTGTTAGGGGACAGTGTCGGTATGATACTCGCAGGTAACTTCCGTGAAATGTGCAAGACCCTCCAGACCTTCGACAAGAGCCCTGCCCACCATGCTAATGTGAAAAAGTCGATGAAGTTGGCTGAGGAAAGAGGACAGGGCACAGTCATCCTGTTCCTTTGACTCCCTTGACCGCTTGATGGCTGTGCTTGGTTTCAGACTATCCTGATTTGTTCAGGGGACAAGCCACTAAGACCATGGTATCTTTGTCAAGCTTGTCAGCCTTAACACAGGACAAACTGGCTGTCAAAACTTTTCTTGACTCTGTCAACCCATTGTCTGATGGGATTGAAGACAGTTTGATCTCCAAGAATGTGGTCCTGTCTGGCCTCACACAAAAGGGCCAGAAGAAATTGGGGAATCCACCTGTCTCCTCTCAGGAGTTGCCTCCCTTTTGGATCAAATGGTTGAACCCTATATGACTAGTTTATACTGGCCTCTGTTCATATCTCCTTGTTGTCATTGGCCATGTTGATGTTTGAGATCCAGGTCGAGCTTGACAAATTTCTCACACTCTTGGTCTCGCTAAAGTGGGATGCATCGCCATTGATGCTCTTCTTCCTTGACAGTGAGAGTGTCCATCAGTGTATGCAGCAGAACTACAAAGAGCTCCTTTTGCAGCACTGGGTCTTGATTGGGCAGGGCAGGGTGCTACACTTGACCCCCACAATCTCCTGATTGTCACCAGTTCAGCTTGCACTGGTCTTGCCAAGACAGCTGTCCCAACATGAGTCTCTACCAGTTCAGATGGAACTGCATCCACGACAGACGGCTACTGGCTTGCCAGACCTATTGTCTATGGAAATCACACACTCAGATGTGTCCCATATGGTGCATGGCAGAAAATGGCTGTGGGCTATTTTTAAAGATTCGTCAATGACTCTGATGGGTCCTTGATGCAGTCCTTGAGGACTCATGCTTTTGACTGATTTGACCAGAGAGTTGACTGCCAACTATGGCTGGTGTTCTTTGGGGCTCTTCTCAGGCTCATGTCTGAGTCCATGGAGGTGACCTTGGAGCCAGCCTGGATATTGACTAAATACCCCTTTATTGAGCTCCTACATGGAGATAAATCCCCAGGGTTGCCTTCCCCATGGCTGCAGCCATTCTGGGACTGGTGCTGGAAGTTTTGCAGAACCCAGCTTCCTGTCTGGCACCTCTTTCCATATGTTCCACCCATGTAGGGTGCCGGCGGCAGTGCGCCGGTCATTAGAAACAGACTTTGACAGCAGATAAGGACCGCTTGGCCCACCTAGTCTGCCCATTTCCCTACTTATTGGATAAGCTGCAGATTCTAGTTAACCAACAGCCTACTTCCTCCTACCCCCCACTATAATTGCCTTATGTCTGTCCCATGTGTTCTTGAATTCCCCACTGTTTTTGACCCCTCGACCTCCTCAGGAATGCAGTTCCATGCGTCCTCCACCCTCTCCATGAAAAAATACATTCTCACCTTGCCCCTGAGCTATTCCCCCCTCTATCTTCAAATTGTGCCCCCTTGTTCTTGCACATCTCTTTTTCTGAAAGATGCTCTTGTCTTGGGCTTTGTTGATTCCCTTGAGGTACTTGAAAGTTTCTATCATGTCTCCCCTTCCCTCCTTTCCTCAAGGGTGTATATATATATATATATATATATATATATATATTAAGCTCTTTAAGTCTCTCTTCATATGGCTTCTGTTGCAGACCCTGCACCATTTTAGTTTCCCTCCTCTGGATTGCTTCCATCCTGTGTATGTTCTGGTGGAGAGGGGGTCTCCAGAACTGCACACAGTGCTTCAGATGAGATATCACCAACTGTCTGTACAGAGGGACAGCATCTTCTTGTTTTCTACTGGTGATGCCTCTCCCTATGCATCCCAGTATTCCCTAGCCCTCCTTACTGCTTTCTCACATTGCTTGCCTACCTTAAGGTCATCTGATATGACAACCCCCAGATCCCATTCCATTTTTTGTAGTTGTTAGTGCCCCTCTCCCCATTGTGTACTCTTCCCCTGGGTTTTTGTTTCCCAAGTGCATTACTTTGCACTTTTTATGTTGGCTTGCACGCATGAACAAGCAACATCTTGTGGTAGTAGCACATTTCAGAGGAGTGTCAGTGTTGGCCAATACAGTTGATACTTCAGTGAGTGCATCCCTCAACCACCAATCAGTGAGTATGCTGCCAATGACAGCAGTTTCAGAGCGAGAGCCAAAGAGTTGAAAACGAATCTGCTGCTGCAGTCAGAGACAGGCTCATCATTGCAGCGTCAGATGACTCGCCTCCAATACATGCTTTTCCTGGTGAAACATTTCAGTACATATGGTGGCTCCTGCCATCTGCCACACAAACCCCAGAAAGCCGACATTGGGGTGCCCAATCCCTGTGTTGGTTCGATTGCCCCCCCCAACACACACACATTATATGGCACACCATAACATAGTGGCTGCTGCCGCCCTCCACACACTCCTGAAAAGCCGACATCAGGGTGCCCAATCCCCATGTCGGCATCCCCCTCTTAGTCTATCTTTCCTGGTTAACAGTTTCCTCTTTCCTTTCCGACACTGGGATGCCCACTCCCGGTGTCGGATGCATGCTCCCCATCCCCCAACCCATCTATACATCTTACTGACATTGGGGTGCCCAATCCCCATGTCATCATTCCCCCAGAATTGTGGCACACTGGGAGACCACCCCAGTGTGCCTATTATTTTGTTATGTGTAACCTGTAAATGAAGAAAACCTTCCTCATGGTCTTTTACTCCCTGCAAACAAGAAAACGGTCCACCATTGTCTCCCTCATCCACCTCCCCATCCCCACCCTCCCTCTGTGCACCCCTCCTCGCACTTCCCACCAGTCAGTACTTACCCTTGAGGTCGGAGCCACGATCTTCTCTGAACCGGGACACATCTGCACTCTTCAAAGCCGAACTGTGAACTGAAGAAATGACGGTAAGCTTTATAACGGGAGGCAATGGGGAAATTCAAGTTAGGTTGATATCTCAGCCATTTGCTTGAATTTTGGCCCCAAATTTTCAACATTGGGTTCTTGGGACTCTACCTCGTGAACTTGTCACTGTCATTTAGTTTCTCTGTCCCAAAAGGTGATTTCGCGGTCACTGCATGAAATCACCTTTTGGGACTGATTAAAAAAAACAACAGTGTCAGTATTCATGACGGGAGGTCCCAAAAAGCCCATGTTGCAAATTTGGTGAAAAAATTTCAAGAAATGACTGAGTTATGAGCATGCATTGCGCAGTTTGAACGCACGCTCCTAACTTCACCATTTTTTTTTTTATCTACTACTTTCTACCTTTTTCTGGCCACCTCAGTCTGCTCCCCTCTTGTCTCCGCATCTGGTCCAGGGATTCTGGCCACCATCCGCCTCTGCCCGGTCGGTCCCAGGCACCCATATGCCCCTGCGGTTGTACCCTCTGCAGCAGGGCCGCAGGGAGCCCCCCAGACTCCCTACGGAACACAGATCCAGCCTGGGTGCCAGACCACCGGGTGAAGCCCGCGGACGGCCATCAAGCCTCTCAAATGGGTGCCCGTTTTCACCCCTCAGAGCCGAGGAGTGCAGTGATGCCACTGCAGGGGGGCGCGCATATGTCCGCACACGCTCCCTCCGGATGTCTGCCCTCAGCTCCACCCCTATGTGCAATGGAGCATGTAGTCTCCTAGCCTCTGCCAGGAGGCAACCATGCACAAACTGCCATTGACCCCCCTCCCCGGAGAAGGAGAGCAGTCCTTTGGACTCTCAATCCTTCTCCTCCCCAGCTGACCCCCAGTGATACGTGCTCATTTCCGAACACTGGTTGCCGGTGTTGAGCGAGGTGTGTGCGACCAGCGCCTCAGCCCTTAATGCCACTGGGCTGGCAACTTCACCCGTTTTTAATATTTTCAATCCAGATTTTCAACATTGCCATTTTTTCACACCTCCTTATAAACAGTATACTGTAGCTATTATTTTTCAAGTCCTTCCTGAAATGTGTTTTCACACCTGTGGTGCAGAATGGCACGATTGCTGTGGGAAATCAACCTTTGGGACAGATTAACAAATTCACAGTGCCACTGTTCATGAGGAGAGGTTCAGAAATGCCCATGTTGAAGATTTGGTGAAAAAATTCCAAAGAATGATTGTGTTACAGGTGTACATTGCACAGTTTCTATTCACATTCGTAACTTTACCAGTTTTTCATATTTTCACTCCAGATTTTCAACATTGCCATTTTTTCACACCACCTCATGAACAGTACAGCTGCTATTTTTCACATCGTGCCAGAAATGTGTTTTCATACCCGTGGCGCCAAATGGCTTAGTCGCTGTGAAAAACCACCTTTCAGGATTGAGTAATGAAATGATAGTGCCACTGTTCATGAGGTGGGGTCACAAAAAGCCCATTTTGAAAATCTGGAATGAAAATACCAACAAACGGCCGGGGTGTTCAGGTTTCCAACCATAACTCCCTACTCTGTAGAGACTAACAGGCGTCGGGGGTGTGACTCGGGATCATCGGCCATAATACTCACGCCATTCCACCTTCATCCTGCAGCCATTGACAGGCATCAAGGTGTGTCTTGGGGCCTTCAGCCCCAATGTTCACCCCATTCTCCTATATCGCACCCATCTCAGCATACTTCTTTATGGAATATGGTGAGTATAAGGCCCCAAGGCACAGCACAACACCTGTCAGTGTCTGCAGGGAGGTGGAATGGCATGAACGTTATGGCCCATGACCCAAAGGCAAACCCCCAATGCCTGTCAGTCTGTGCAGGGTGTGGGTGGGGTTGGCATCAGTTCAATAGTTCACTGCCATTCCTATTATGCATCTCTCTAACTCCTGCACTATCCATGCCCATGCCAGCAAACCAACATTCGGCATTGACAAATGCTTGTTTGCATTGCATCTATACTGCCATATTTTTGACCATTCCTCTAACCTTGCCAAGTCTCTTCTCATCCTTTCCACCCCATCTTGTGTATCAACCCTGTTTCAGATCTTTTCGTCATCTGCACAAAGGCATACTTTTCCTTCCAGCCCCTCTGCAATGTCTCCTATAAAGACGTTAAAGAGGAACGGTCCTAGTATTGAATCCTGCGGTACCCCACTAGTAACCACCCTTTCTTCAGAGTGTACTCTGTTTACTATTACCCTCTGTGTCCTGTTGTCCAGCCAATTTGTTAACCAGGCTACCACCCTGGGACCCACTCCCAGGTTGGCTAACTTGTGTATTAATCTTTTGTGTCAAATGCCTTGCTAAAGTCTAGGTAGGCCATATCCACAGCCCTTCCATGGTCTACTACTTTAGTCACCCAGTCAAAGAAATCTATTAGATTCATATGACATGACCTTCCCGCTATGAATCCATGCTGCCTTGGGTCCTGTGCCCCGCTGGCCTCTAGGTACTCAACAATTCTTTCTTTCAGAAGTGATTCCATGGGGTGCCATTTTTTTTAAGTTGCTGGCACTTCTTTTTGCATGGAGCTAAACCCCCCCCCCCATGCCCCCCTTTCTATATATACTAACTCCAGGGAGGGAGGACCTCATGGAGGGGGCAGTGAACTCCTGAAGTTGGCACCTTAATTACAGGTGCACAGCCTCTTGGGCACAGATGGCCAGCAGAGCTGCCCATATGGTCCACAAGTGTGCAGTCCCTACCAGCACCTTGTCTGGATTTTCAGACCATCTCTCAGCCAAGGATCTGATTGTAGAATCAGTCTTCCATATATTCAGCAATACTGGAGATGCGGACAGGCACCTAACAAGGAGTTCAAGAAGCTTGAGCAAACAGCAAGTAAGGTCTTGGCTGCATCCTACCATAATATCTGTCATGCGAGTTGTGCCCTGATGATGGTCCACTATGGTCACTCCCTGATAGGAATCCTGGATCATGTCATCCCAGATACCCCTGCTGACAAACAGTTGGCAGTGAAAGTGGTCTGAGACCAGGGCCAAGTGGTGGCAAAATACCAACTTGAGACAGCCTTGGGTGTGGGTGATTCCTGCACCTGTGCCATTGCAGTGGCCATCACGATGTGTTGCAGTGACTGTCTGCTGAATTTGGTGGACATCTAGCACAAGTTGGCCAATATCTCCTTCTTGAGCACCTACTTTTCTTTGGTCTTGGGGTGGAAGGTCACCTCATCAGGATTAAGTTTGGTGACTTCCTCTCAAAAGGACTTGAATGGGCAGAAACAGAAGAAAATGTCTTTTTAGTTTTTTCTCTTTCCGTCACATCAGCCTAGGCAGCAGTAGCCCTAGCAGGAGCTAAGTCCTGGCACATCAAGATCAAATTCCGTGGTCATGAACCCCAAAAAGGTCAGGGGTATGGGTAGTGGTGCTCCTCTGACAGCAGGCACTGGTACCCTCTCCAAAGCTGCTCAATGACGGATTGAGGGATGTCTACCATCTACCTATCAAATCCGTGCCCCAGCTCCTAGTAGGGGGTCAGCTGCACCACTTCTGGCACGTTTTGTCCATAATTACTTCAGACAAGTGGGTTCTGGAAGTGGTGGCCAAAGGGTTGCTTCTTGATGTCCTGCCTTACCGACCTCACATACCAAGGGAGTCCATGATGTTCCAGGACACCCTATTCATCTCAGTGAGGATGTTGGTTAATTCCTCAAAAAAGGAGCGCTACCCCAAGTCCCACTCCTTGGCTGGCAAGGCCTTTGTGTTCAGGAGTTTCCTGATCCTGAAATGAATGGCGGGTTTGCAAACCATACTTGATCTATATGATCTGAATCAGTTTCTCGGAAGCATAAGTTCAGGATGGTCACAGTGAACCAAATAATACCAGCTCTGAAGTAAGGCATGTTCTACTCCCTGGTCGTCCAGGACATGTTCTTCCACATTTCTGGCCATTCATCCCACTGGTGGTACCTTCTGTTCTGTGCTTTTGTTCTCTACTGGTTCCAGGCATGCCATTCAGCCTCTGCTTGGCACCCAGGGTCTACACCACATGCATGGCAGTGGTGGCAGCATTCCTGCAGTGCCAGGGTATCAGGGTATACCCCTACCTCGATGACTGGCTGATTGCTTGGACATATAAGAAGGCAGCAGAGTAGTTCATGAACATGCCCTTCAGACCTGCTAAGACCTGGGCCTTCTGGTCAATCCAGCAGAGTCTGTACAGAACCCCTCACAGGTGATAACTTCATTGGGTCAAAGCTTGACATATTTTGGGTCAAGACCCAACTCCCTGTGGACCAGGAGCTGAATCTTATCTCCCTTGTCTGATCATTTCAGGTTGGGTGCTTGCCCTCAGAATCATTTGACTAATCTTGGTGGGAGAGTTTTATAATGTTTACTTGATGAACATTATCCTGCAGCACAGTGAGTGTTGTTTTTTCTGCTCTATCCTGGTTTGTGAGGCTGAGCATACTGTGTGTAATTTTGTCTACTTTTTGCTTGAGCCACCATCACTTTGATCTTAGCTGCCTGTGTGTTTTTATTTTTATCACTATGGTAAACAGCATAGATTAGTTGGTATGCAGATTGGGCAAGACTAAACTGAGGGATTTTGTTTTTAATTGGTGTACTTTTTTCCTCCTTGTAGTCAGCTGGCCCTTGTTGGTCTGCACCCATATGTCGAACCCCATCATCCACTTCCGGGACTTACCTAAACTCTCTGGGCACCCTGACTTGCCAACCAGGGCATGGCCACGGGGACACCCTGTCTCCCTGGCTGAGACTCAGTCAGTACATCAGGAGCCCATGCCATGGTAAGTGGTGCAGAACCTACAACGCATGGTGGATGTCCTCATGCCACAGTCAGACTTTTCCCCTTAATTTTTTCCCCCCAGGACATACCACATGCAGAGACATGCACATGCACTGGAGGGACTCTGGCATACATCCACACTGATCTGATGGCACCAGCTGCACCACCACCCTTGGTCGCCCAGGTGGAGGTAGTGCTTTGGAAGCCATACAACCACCCTCCCTCCCTCCTTGAGGTTGGGAGTGTCTGCTCAGATGCTCTGCTTACCTTCCCCTGGTCAGTCCTCTGACAACCGGGCTTATTCCCAAACCTGAGTGGACAGCGTTTGGAGCTGTAACTCTACTGCTGCATTGGTGGGCCAGCCCTATGGATGGATTTTTTTTACAATGTAGGCTCTGCAGGCATTAGACAGGGGCCAGTCATTAGATATAGCTAGACTTTAGCAAAACATTTAATTCTGTACCCCACAGAAAATTTATGGGTGACTCGGGGGTGAAGAACAAGCTGAACAGGTGGGTGGGACATTGACCGGGTAGAAGGACTTGGTGGTCATAAATGGGTCAATGGATCTAGCTCTCCAGTCCAAAAGGAAGAAGAACACCTTACACTGTGGGTGAATTTCCATTATGAAATGGGTAGAAAAAATGCTGGCTTCTGATTGGCCAAAAGCAGCTTTCTGTTGGGCCATTATCCCAGCACAACAGCCCAGCTAAAAGTAATATTTTTAAAAAATGCATAAAATATACTAAAAATGACCCATTTCATAATTGCAATAAGGCACTCCAGGGGGTGTGTTATGGTGGGCCAGTTGCCCTTCTCAGGTGGTGGAAGCACTCGGTTATGCCTCATGCTTCAACCCACCTGAGGTGAGCTGTTATCCCACCATAACACACCCCCTGTCATGTCTTATTATTAATTAAAAAAGTTACATAGGCACAGCAGTAGACATCAACAAGGAGCACCACTGGAATCCCAACGCTTTACCCTTACGCTCGCCAGTGTTTTTTTCAGGTATCTACTCATTTGTTCGACACCTTATATAGTTTACATTGAAAGGAACACCCCAAATGGCTACAGCAAGAACTAACAAAACAATTGAAAAATAAATAGAAAGAATGGGATTTAGAAGTCTTCACTGGCTCAGCTGAATTTGGGAATTTATAACATAATGTGCAGGAAGCTCTAGCAAAGTTGAATATAAAATAAAATCAAGTAAACAGAAGGAGTCTAGAAGAGATGAGCAATTATTGTTTAACAAATTAAGTGCTCAAATGGGCAAAAAACAAAATCATTTCTTAAAAAATACCCAACACAGTAATATCAGCTCAGAGATTCAGTCAGTTGGTCAACAATTTTTTTTTAAGCGAATTCTTCCTCTTACCTCTCTCCACTGAGGCTGAGATGCAGTCCAAGAAATCTGACAATAAGAGTTGAACAAGAAGTTGCAGATGGGGGGAAGAGAACAAAGGGGATGCAGCTACAAAAATGGGCAGAACAAGCAGGTGCAGTTCAACAAGAGGGGTTAACACCACTAACAGCTGCACGATTTGTGAACACAAAGCAGAATTTAATGAACTGCAATATGTACAAGCCACTAAATTTGGATTTGGTTAATGGGGACATTTCCTGGGTGACTGATTTTGTCCCTGAGGAACTTTGTGTGTGGTTCCCCAGCAGCAGATGAAATGGGCGCTTTGAGGCTCTGAGGCATTTCCTGTGCTCCCTGGCCTGGATTACAGTTCTGGAGAGGGCTGGGGAAGTGAAGACACAGGTGGCTGTGAAAGGACTTCATGCACAAAACTTTAGGGCTCCAGTGGTGCTCCCTGCTGATGTTTGTTGCTAAGCCTATGTGACTTTTTTAAATGGTAATTGAATCAGAATAAAACATTCAGAAGATTCACCCACAGTGTAATCTGTTCCGTTATACAGACAGCAGTGCTAGATCCTTTTACTCTGTTTTGCTGTTGGATTTACAACCACCATACCATAGCCAGCGGCCATTACATCTGGCTTGTGAAAAGAGACACATCCTCTAAAAAATTGTTGATTGGCTGGCTGAATCTCTAGAGCTGATTTCACTTTATTAGTATTATCAGATTTTTTTAAGACTTGATTTTTGGGCTTTTTAGTCAGTTTGAACACCATATTATTTAAAAAAAAAATGTGTGTAACCCCCGTTACCCGGGGTTACTAGAATCCCAGTAAGACCTAGTGGTAGGCAGGGAAGGCAGCTTGTGAAACTCCAGTTAAATGGATTTCACACTGTCTCACTCTGTTCTCAGTCTCAGCTGAGACTGAGGGATGACATCACCATAGAACTCTGCAGCTGCATGAGCCACATTGGAATCTTCAGTTGGGAGTTAGGTTAGAATGTTGGGAGTTTTTGAAGGGAGTTGTGTGTGAGCAGCCTTGAAGAGAGGAACACAGCAGTCTGTGAACAGGCTCTTGGAGCCTAAAGCTCTGACATAGAGCTACTGTTAGGGGAGGTGTGTGTTTCCACCAAAAGAGGAACACAGTAAGCTGTTTGTGAAGTGGTGGAGACTGCTGTTACTGGACCCTGTACCCCATCCCTGAGGGGATGGGGGTGGAAAGGTTTGCCTGTCATTCCAGGGGCAACCCTCCTGGTTCCGGCTAGGGAAGAAGCTGCCTTATTTTTCAAGTTGTGCTGAGGTACCGGAAGCTGTGCAAGAGAAATTCCTGTGCGGAATCGCCTGTGGGGCACCTGCAACCAAAGGGTGAGTCTGCTCTGACATAGGCCCATTGTTTCACCTGAACTGTTGTAAAGTGGGGATTGGACTGTTTAATCAGTGGGAGGCCTAGATGAATAGGCTAAGCCAAGTAAAAGTATGTTCAAGTCCAGCACAAGGGGAAAGCCAAGACATGTAGAGAAAATGTGCTATGCATTTACCCTTTAATCTACACTGCTAAGCTTTTCAGAAAGAGATGTTTAAGTATGTTTGAGTCTAGTACAAGGGGAAAGCCAGTACATGTAGAGGAAATGTGCCATGCATTTACCCTTTAATCTACATTGCCAAGCTTTTCAGAAAAATATGTTTAATGTCCAGAGAAATAGATGGGTATGAATTGTGGAAGCAAGAGGTGGGAGACCCCCCATCATTAGTAACCAAATTCAGCTCTACGGATTTGCTCTGTGACTTTCTCTCAGGCGCTTGGCCAGTGCTGAGGAAAGTACCCAGATGTGGGATTAAAAGGAAGTTTCCCTTATGGAGTCGAAGGCTCTAAGGTGGTTTAGGGAGCTACCAGAAAATGTGTCCATGTTAAATGGAAGGTGTTCGAGTGGCCGGCAGGGTAGCTAAGCCATGGAAATCCCCAAATAGTGTACAAGTCAGGCTGTGTACCCAAAGCAGCGTGCAAGTCTGGGCTGTGTGTCTGGTGGGTTCAGAGCCTGAGGGCTGAAGTGTTGAGGAAGTGTTCTGATTCTTAATCTGCATTACCAGAAGTGTAGCCATGTGGGGGTCCGTCTATGCTTTGTTTTGTTCTGCTTGGATGTGAATAAAGCCACACTTTAGAATCCCATTCTTGGTATTGGACATTACAGTTATTGCTTCCTGTGTTCGGATTTACTTAGGGGGCCCCTGTGCAGAGTAGCCAAACCTAGCCCTTGTGCCAAGTAACCTAGTCCTCCCTGAACCCAGTCCCCACCAGGTACTGCTGTCAGCTTCAACAGCATACCACCTGTCATTTGCAAAGAGGCAGGGGTGCGGGGTTACATGTGCTCACCATAAGTATCATAGGTCTCATCAGAGCTTAGAAGACTGTAAGTTAATTTTGCTTGCCCGCAATGATCAACAGTATTCTAACAGCCCATTTTGTTGACAGTATTTATCTAGCTTCCATTTGAATTAATTTATGGTAGTACTACCTGTGACATAGACAGCTATGTTCTGAGTGCTGTATCATTTCTTTTTAATAAAATGTATTACTGAATGTCTCCTGCTGAAAATCAAGTGCCCTTGGAATAACTTCACTCACCCCCACCCACCATTTCAGCTGAAGGACAAATGCAAGCTAAGAGAAATGCTGACAGCATGTGTATCATACACACTCAGTTTTTAGATGCAGTGTGTTACATGGCAGACCAGAAGCTAATTACAGAGTGTTTAAGTTAACTTTGCTAAAAGGGAAATCATAAAAAAGGTTTATGGTGCTCCCAGAGGAAGAAAAGCAGGTTGTGATGTATTAGTGCGAGGTTGTAAATGCTCATATGAAGCCTGTGTGAGGAGCATGCAGCATGGATCAAAGAGATGTCATTTCACACACGAGTTATGCTGAGGATTGCAGAATGTAATACTTTAAAAATACATCCTGTGGTTGTATAAGATATATATTTTTTAAATATAATCTGACAGAGGAGGAGCTAGCTGACCTCACCAGAAAGGGGTTGCCCAATACAGTTGTTTAAGAAATAATTCTGTTTTATAGACATTCATTCTGACCTGGACTCTGACCATGAAACATCTTGGGGAGCACTTAAGCAAGTATTTAGAGACTAAGTACTGAAGTAGGAATTTGCACTGTTTAAACCTTGTTTCTTTTTAAAAGATGTGTATGTCTTTTGATATAAGAGTTCTATATTTTGTGTTTCACATATTTTTAACTATTTTAGTAAAATTCTTTTTAGAACTTACTTGGTCTGTCTTTGACTTCTTTTTATTTTGTAAGAAAAGTCCATGGTTATAGCAGACAATAGACATAAGCTTGAATGGTGGTATCAAACTGGAAAGAGAAGCGTTAAATCTGTGGTCTTTATTAAAGTTTTAAAGGGTTCATCTCTGAATACCTGGTTAGGTGCCCATAGGCAAAGATATCTGGCCCCCCTGAAGTCAGATATATCTGAGCCTGTGCATTGGGTATGCTAACAAGAGGTGAACAGTTTGAATCCCTCCAGAACTGGAGACCAAAGATTGATCTGAACTCACAAAAACAGACAAGAGGGTTACCTTGTCTGTTACACTGTTCACAAGACTGTGCTCAGAGGTTGGCACTTTGGGAGTAGAGGGCCTGACCTGCTGAGTGGGTTTGTGACAGATTGGTTGGCAACGGTGGCATATTTTGGTATCACAAGCTTTGTTGTCCTGTGTCAGCTGAGACCGTAAGCTCTCTTACGAAGAAAGGAAGGAAACAGACAGTTTTATTTTAAAAAAGGAAACAGAACTATATATCACTTAGCGTACAGTTGAGTTCCTACCGATTTTATTTGTTTTCTCTAAAGTGCAGTCAGAGTAGCCATAGTCAGGGAAGAAGAAGAAGGCTTCCGACTACAGCAGGCACATTGTAGATTACTTGAAGCAGTTGTGTGGGGACAGGGGAGTCCTGTTCGAGGTGACAGCCAAAAAGCAGAACCTCATAGAGGCCCTGATGGTAGCAGATACCCAGAGCAGCGAATCACCAACCGTGACTGAAAAGGACAGCAGGGCCATTGTCAGTGAAGAGCCACAGCAGCAGGGGATGGTCACAAGTATCCTGAATCCAGAGGTACTCAAACTGCAAATTGAGTTGTGCAGGATGGAACTGGAGGCAGAGCGACAACAATGGGATGCAGACCATGAGGAGCATGAGTGCCAGCAAGCTGCAGAGGAGAAGAGAGAGAGCAGGATCAGAGGGAGGCAGACTGTGAGGAGCATGAGCACCAGCGAGCTGCAGAGGAGAAGAGAGAGCGAGAACAGAGGGAGGCAGACCGTGAGGCAGAGCAACAACAGAGGGAGGAAGACCGTGAGGAGTGTGAGTGCCAGCGAGCTGCAGAGGAGAAGAGAGAGCGAGAATGCAGAGAGGCAGAGAAGTGGAGAGAGGAGTGCCAGTGGCAACACTAACTGGAGTAGATACGACTCTGACCAGCAGCACCAGATCAGGTAAGTGGCTTGGGTTTAACTGTGACTGCAGGACTGGGTTACAAATGGAACTCCAAATTAATAGCTGAGTTTAAGGAAGGGGAAGATATGGACGCTTTCTTAAATTCTTTTGAAAAAGTTTGTATTCAAGCTAAAATTCCTAGAGAGTCCTAGAGCTTCCAGCTATCCCCACTACTTTCCGGGAAAGCTCGGGATGCATTGGGTCAAATGGACAATGAAGACAGCAATGATTACAGAAAGCTAAAAGCTGCACTGTTAAAAAAGTTTCAATTAACTGCTGAAACATACAGAGCTAAATTCCGTAAGCTCAGGAGAGGCCCTGATATGAGCTATGAGGAGCTAGCCACAAAACAATGTCAGTTTTTAAAACATTGGTGGGAAGGAATTGAAGCAAATTCTGTTGATAAAATTGAAAATGTGATTTTATTAGAACAGTTTTATTGGGCATGCCCAGCAGAGCTAAAAACCTGGCTAGAGGACCGAGATCCAAAAACAGTGCAAGAGGCTGCTGAACTCTCGGACTGCTATGCCAAGAGCAAACCTGCTCTGAGAGTGCATGGGGTGGGCGTGGCAGTGCAGAAAGGGAAAAGTGAGCCTTCAGGGCAGCTAAAACCCTCACTGCCTCCACCAAAACCAGTTAGCCCCAGGTTTCAACAAAAAGATTTATCTGAAATAAGAAATGCTTGTTGGTTATGTAAAGAAGCTGGGCACATTGCCAGACAGTGCCCCAAAAAGGCAAGCCAAAATACACAACAGGGTGCTAGAAAAGAAGTGGGTTGTTTGTGTGTCCCTGAGAGCATGCCAGCGAACATGAGGGAGCACATGCACCCAGTCATAGTAAATGGTGTACAGACGCAGGGGTTAAGGGACACAGGAGCATCCCTGACATTTGTAAAGGGGGATCTGGTACAGACTGGTCAGCTTATACCCAATAAATACGTAACTGTACAAGGGTTTACCGGTGAAGAGAAAACATTGCCACTCGCTAGTGTTCTCCTGGACTGGGGTGAAACAGGGGGAACTGTGCAACAGATGGCTGTAGCCTACACATTAGCAGTGGATGTGATCCTGGGTAACAATCTCCAGCAGGGGATGGTATGTGCAGTTACCCATAGCCAAGCAGCAAGGGAAAATAGTAGTTCCCTGAACCCCACAGAAACCAGTGTGGCAACCACTGAGAGGCTGGTTCCCCAGCCTGTGTCTCCAGATGGGGAGACTGATAAAAAGGGGGTAGAAATTTCCCCGGTAGCGAGTGAACACACAGCTATGGAAAGTTACTCCGAAGAGGGAGGGGTGACCAATTGTCAGAGGGTTGGAATTGACAGTGATCCTGAGGGCCCTGACGCTAGTGCTAGGGACCCTAGTTTGGCGATGGAAGGGGACCTGTCCCATGCCTTGGGACTGTGTGAGGGGTTTGCAGCTGCTCAGAGAAGTGACCCTAGTTTAGAGAAGCTGAGGGCTTGGGCAGACTCGGAGGGCACCCAGGGAGGTGACGGCAAACATAAGGTTTATTGGGAAAATGGACTTATGTATACACAGGCAGTACAGACAGAGGGAGGGACACTAGGCAGGCAGCTTATCATTCCCCAGGTATATTGTGAGCAGTTGCTCAAGGTTGCCCATGATATTCCCTTGTCTGGTCATCTGGGAATCGCACTAACTACACAGCAGTTAGCCCAGAATTTCTACTGGCCTAACTTCACCCAGCAGGTGAAGGAGTATTGCAGGTCTTGTCACCGGTGCCAAGAAATAGGGAAGGCGGGCAAGAAAACCCAAGCCGCCCTGATCCCCTTGCCCAAAGTTGAGGAGCCATTCCAGAGGGCGGGAATGGATATTGTGGGGCCTTTAAATACCCCCAGCTCCTCAGGGAAGAGATTCATCCTTACTGTGGTGGATTATGCCACTCAGTACCCAGAGGCAGTCACCCTATCCTTTCTGAGGACAGACAAAGTGGCAGATGCCTTACTTGGGATTTTCTCCTGTGATGGGTTTCCGCAGGAGGTAATCACCGATCGAGAGGGTTCCTTCATGTTGAACCTGATGAAATGTTTATGGGAGAAATGTGGGGTGGTGTAGAGATGCACGATACCATATCACCTACAGGCCAATGGGCTTGTGGAACGATTCAGTGGTACCCTAAAGTCAATGCTCCGGGCGTTTGCTGAACAGCATGGGAGAGACTGGGAGAAATATCTTCCCCACCTGTTGTTTGCATACAGGGAGGTGCCCCAAGGACAGGATTTTTCCCCTTTGAGCTCTTATATGGACGCCGGGTAAGTGGGCCCCTAGACTTGATCCAGGAGGACTGGGAAGGCAAGCATGCCACCCAGGGAACTCCCATTATGGATTACATCCTGAAGTTTAGGGAAAGGCTGAATGAGCATATGGGGACAGCCAAGAGCAACCTAGCAGCTGCCCAACAGAAACAAAAAGTATGGTACGACCATAGAGCCAGAGATCGCTCGTACATGGAGGGTCAGGAAGTCATGGTCCTTATTCCGGTCCGGAAATACAAGCTGCAGGCTGAGTGGGCAGGACCGTACAAAGTGGTTAGGAAAGTAAATGACGTGAACTACATTGTGGAGTTACCTGACAGAAGACAGACAGAAAGGATGTACCATGTCAACATGATGAAGCCATACACAAATAGGGCTGACATGGTGTTTGCAGTGTGTAGTCATGGGGAGGGGATGGACAAAGGAGACCTCCTTCTGGATTTGCTGGAGGAAAGTAAGTGGGAGTCCTCTGTGGAGGCAGTAAAATTGTCTCCCCAACTGGCCCTGGACCAGGTCCAGAAAGTAGGGGAGGTTTTAGCAGACTTTGCCCTCTTGTTTAGCACCAAGCCTGGACTAACCCCCTTAGTGACACACGATGTGGAGACAGGGACACAGACGCCCATTTGGCGGACAGCATATTGGGTGTCAGAGGCTGTTCAAAAGGAAATTAGGAGGTAAGTGGAGGAGATGCTGGATTTGTGGGTAATCCAGAGATCCCACAGCCCATGGGCCTCACCCGTAGTCCTTGTACCTAAGCCAGATGGCTCAACTTGTTTCTGTGTGGATTATCGTGGACCGAATGCAGTCATGAAGTCCGACGCCCACCCGATGCCCCAGACGGACAAACTCCTGGACAAGTTGTGAGGGGTGACCTACCTTACAACTACTGACCTGACCAAGGGGTATTGACTGGTAGAATTGACAGACAGAGCTAGGGAGAGGTCGGCCTTCATCACTCCAATAGGCTTATTTGAGTTCAAAGTAATGCCTCTCGGAATGAAGAACACCCTGGCCACTTTCCAAAGGTTGGTGAACCAGGTGTTAAATGGTGCTGAGGAGTACACTGTGGCATACATGGATGACATTGCCATCTTTAGTACCAGCTGGGAGGAACACCTATCCCACCTTAGGGAAGTGCTGGGTAGTATACAGAGGGCCGGGCTCACTGTCAATGCCAGTAAGTGCCAGGTGGCCATGGGGGAAGTGTCATACCTTGGGCATGTGGTTGGCCGGGGACAGCTCTGTCCTAACCAGATAAAGATAGAGGTGATCCAGGCGTGGCCCAGACCAGAAACCCCGAAGCAGGTCAGAAGCTTTCTAGGGACAGCAGGGTACTACAGGAAATTTATACCCAATTACAGTGCCATGGCTGCTCCCCTATCTGACCTGACAAAGAAAAAGATGCCAAAGAAAGTTACCTGGGGCCCAGCCTGTGAGGAAGCCTTTACCAAACTGAAGGAGGCACTGTGCAGTGCTCCTGTTTTGATAAATCCTGACTATAGCAAAACCTTTATAGTTCAGATGGACGCCTCAGACGTGGGTATTGGGGCAGTACTGAGCCAGACGTCTAGCCAAGGGACAGATCACCCAGTTGTGTACCTGAGCAGGAAGCTGCTCCCCAGGGAGCAAGCATACTCTACGGTGGAAAAAGAACATCTTGTCATAGTGTGGGCCTTAAAGAAATTAGAGCCATACTTGTATGGGCAGCATTTTGTGGTGCAGACTGACCACAATCCCCTGGTTTGGCTGACGCAGATGGGGAAGAACAGTGGGAGACTACTAAGATGGAGTCTTGCTTTACAAAGGTATGATCTAAATATCATACATAGGGCTGGAGTGAAGAACTAGAACTCAGATGGAGTGTCTAAGGTCTATGAGGAGTGAACTGATTTGGGAAGCTCATCCCATGTTGGGGACAGATCCCCCAGATTCAGTCTAGGTGGGGAGGAGTGCGATGTAGACAGCCATGTTCTGAGTGCTGTATCATTTCTTTTTAATAAAATGTATTACTGAATGTCTCTTGCTGAAAATCAAGTGCACTTGGAATAACCTCACTCACCCCGGTTTCAGCTGAAGGACAGATGCAAGCTAAGAGAAATGCTGACAGCATGTATCACACACACTCAGTTTTTAGATGCAATGTGTTACATGGCAGACCGGAGCTAATTACAGTGGCCCGGATATTCAAACTGTGCCATTCTGGGCGCAAGCCCTTGCGCTGCTCAAAATAGTTGCGCGGGGTGGCGGGGCGATATTCAAAGGAGTTGCGCTATTGAGCAACCCTTTGAATATCACCCCCAGCCACAGCCACTGTGCATGGCGCAGTGGAACTTGCGCCACTGCAAGTTGTCAGAGTTGAGCATTAAACTTGCGGTGGCGCAGCACACCATTGCGCCCATGCGCAAATTTCCGAAGCCCAAAAGGGTGACATGCAATGGGGCCATAATTCATGTGAAGCGCAGGGGGGTAATTTGCATCTGATTATGGCCCCATTTGCATGCCATTAGCATGTAGGTGCGCCCGATCCTCGAGGACTTGCGCCTGGCCACCCTGCCAGGCAGCAGCTGTCAGGGGACCGACGCACCCTGCAGCCCCATCGCTGGGCACAACGTGAAAACAACCCTCGCCCCACACACATCTCCCAATGCCCGATCGCGGGCAGAATGTATCATGACAATATCCCCGCCCAAACATCTCCCAATGCCCGATCATGGGCAGAATGAAACAACCTCAGTGCCCATCGCGGGCAGAATGTAAAGACCCCTAACCGAATATCTCCCTGGAGGTCCAGTGGACCGTAATGCCCGATCGCGGGCAGAATGTCCAGTGACAACCCCCAAACATCTCCCTGGTGTCTAGTGTCCCCACCCACCCACGCCCTACCACCCGCTCCCCCGGCAGCCGGTGGGCGGCAGCATCCACCTGCCTGCCGCCCGCCGCTCCCGACTGACTGTCGGTGAGGTTGCACGCCTATTGGTGCAGAGCTAGAGCCAATGGGCGTGCAGCACTACCGCACATGACAGTCCAGATTTGTGAATAACCCATTCACAAATCTGACTGTCATGTATGGGTGGGCTGCACGCCCAATGGCTCTAGCTCTGCACCAATGGGCGGCAGCCCCACCGACAGTCGGGGTTGCCTGGGCGGCGGGGCGGCAGGTGGTGGATGCTCACCGGGCCGCCGGGGAGCGGGTGGTGGGGCTTTGTGGTGGGTGGGGTGGGGGACACCAGACATCAGGGAGATGTTTGGGGGTTGTCACTGGATATTCTGCCCTTGATCGGCATTACGTCCACTGGACCACCAGGGAGATATTCGGGTTGGGGGTCTTTACATTCTGCCCGATCAGGCACTGGGGGTTGTCATGACACGCTCTGCCTGTGATCGGCATTGGGAGATGTTTGGGCGGGGTTGTTTTTACGCTCTGCCCGCGATCGGGCATTGGGAGATGTTTGGGTGGGGAAGAGGGGTTGTTTTTATGTTCTGCCCGTGATCGGGCTGGTGGGGGGGCACAGGGACTGAGTTGGGGGCCAGCCACGGGTGGCAGCTGCTGTGTTGCGCCCTGCAATACAGCAGCTCACCTGTGGGTGGCCCTCAACTTGATCCTTTTTTGGCTCAAAGTTGTGCAGGCGCAGGTTGGGGGTTGCGCCTGCACAACTCTGCACAACCCGACTGAATATCGGGTTGCGCAGTTTATGCATGGTTCCTCCCCCTCCTGTTGAGCATGCATTCATTTGCATTGCACTGTTGCTCAACCTGTTTTCAGTGGTGCAACTGCCTCCTGCTGAATATCGCAGAATGGCGCAATGTAGGACTTACGCATCCGCAACTCGGTTGCGCATGGCACAACCCTTTTGAATATCTGGGCCAGAGTGTTTAAGTTAACTTTGTTAAGAGGGAAATCATAAAAAAGATTTATGACGCTTCCAGAGGAAGAAAAGCATGTTGTGCTGTATAAGTGTGAGGTTATAAATGCTCATATGAAGCCTGTGTGAGGAGCATGCAGCATGGATCAAAGAAATGTCATTTGACACACATGAGTTATGCTGAGGATTGCAGAATGTAATATTTTAAAAATACATCCTGTGGTTGTATAAGATATATATGTTTTAAATATAATCTGACAGAGGAGGAGCTAGCTGACCTTACCAATAAGGGGTTGGTCAATACAGTTGTTTAAGGAATAATTCTGTTTTACAGACATTCACTCTGACCTGGACTATGACCACGAAACATCTTGGGGAGCACTTAAGCAAGTATTTAGAGACCAAGTACTGAAGTAGGAATTTGCACTGTTTAAACCTTGTTTCTTTTTAAAAGATTTGTATGTCTTTTGATATAAGAGTTCTGTATTTTGTGTTTCACATATTTTTATCTATTTTAGTAAAATTATTTTTACAACTTACTTGGTCTGTCTTTGACTTCTTTTTATTTTGTAAGAAAAGTCCATGGTTATAGCAGACCATAGACATAAGCTTGAATGGTGGTATCAAACTGGAAAGAGAAGCGTTAAATCTGAGGTCTTTATTAAAGTTTTAAAGGGTTCATCTTTGAATACCTGGTTAGGTGCCCATAGGCAAAGATATCTGCCCCCCCCCGAAGACAGATATATCTGAGCCTGTGCATTGGGTATGCTAACAAGAGGTTAACAGTTTGAATCCTTCCAGAACTGGAGACCAAAGGTTGATCCGAACTCACAAAAACAGACAAGAGGGTTACCTTGTCTGTTACACTGTTCACAAGACTGTGCTTAGAGGTTGGCACTTTGGGAGTAGAGGGCCTGACCTGCTGAGTGGGTTTGTGACACTACCCACAATGACTTCCAGCAGTGAATTCCAAAAGGATACCACTCATTGGTTGAACCATTTTTGTCATTGTAAGGAATGGCAAATTTGTCCCTTTAACTGAATTGCATGTTGTACATAATATCCCTAAATTCCAAGCCCAAGGTATCCCACAACTGCCCACCTGTTAGTGCCTTATACAATAAACATGTCTCCCCTTAGTCTTTTGCACTCCAATGAATACATATCCAAATCTATCAGTCTATCCCTATAACTCTTTAGCCTCTGGCCCTGTATTATCCATGTTGCCCTCTTCTGCACTTTCTCTATCATCTGTATTTCAGTTTTTTTGTATGGTGACCAGACTTGTGAACAATACTCCAGATTTGCCAGCACAGTGGTGATGAGGGTTAAGACTCTGGACGCCATGCCTCGTGCTGCGACGGTGACCCAGGTTTGGTAATGAGCCAGGGTTGTCGGTGGGGAGGGTGAAGGATAGAGCATCCGCTGGACTGCTGTCCTTCCCCAGGGAGGGAGGGGGGGATGCTGTCACCGGTGCTCTGGTGGCCTCTAACGGTGGCTGGGGGTGATGCAGTAGCATAGGCAGTCAGGGGATGTGCTGGGGCCGATGCCGGGAAGGTGTGCTTGCGGTAGCGTGTGCGCACCTGTCCATTGGCGACATTGCACGCCTCACACGCCGTGGGGAGAAAACGGGAAAACTGGCAGTGGTTGTGGCAGCATGATGGCCATCTCTGACGGGAGCAGTGGCTCTGAGGGTACGCAGTGACACACTGGATCTAGTCTCGGTGGAGGGTGTAGGATTGCCTGCCACTGCCCCACTGCGGGGGGTAAGCCACGGGGGGTACTAGCTGTGGTCCCGAATGGGAGCCAGGGATCCCTGGAGATGGCAGCTGGAAGATCTGAGGGGATGCCAGGAAGTGATAGAGGTAGACAGACCAGGGCCAAGGGAGAAAAATGATTAACAAAAAAAAAATAAATAATAATACTCCAGATTTGATCTAACCAGAGATACATACAGTGGAATAATGACTCCTGTGTCCCTGCTAGAAATATGTCTAATTCTACAATTTAGTGTTCTATTTGTCCTTTGGACAATGCTGTTACAATGTAATTTAAATTGTAAGTCTTTGGATATAATGACCCCCAAATCTCTTTCTTCTGAAATGCTTCTCAGTGGACAGCCATTCACGGTGTATATTTCTTTGGAATTTTTATTTCCTAAATGCATTACTATGCACTTATCAGTGTTGAAGTTAAGTTTGTATTTAGCTGCCCATGCCTGAAAAAAATCCAAAGCATCCTTTAATTTGATTTTGTCCTCCAATGTGTTAGTTACAGTCACCAATCTGCTATTATTAGTATATTTTGTTAATCATAAGCGTTCACTTTGTATGTAATGAAGTGACATACAAATTAAACAAGCACAGTCCCAGCACTGATCCCTATGGGACTCCACTGGTCACCTCAGCCTAGTCTGAGTAAATTCCTAGGATGTTCACTCTTTGTTTTCTGCCATCAAGCCAAGATGTAATCTAGCCTATAATATTTTTGTGTAATCCCATATCAGCTAAAACTTCTATCAGTTCTAGGTGAGGCAGCTTATCAAAAGCTTTAGTGAAATCCAAAAAAAATTACATCCACAGAGCTTCTTCTGTCCAGGGGTTTCTCTGACCCTACTGTAGAACTCCAGCATGTTTGTCTGACAGGATCTGCTCTTTGTAAATCCATGTTGTGTTTCACCAATTTTGTTTATTTCGTGCAAGTATTTGATTATACAGTCCTTAATAATACCCTCCAAGATCTTGCCAATGACTGATGTTATGGCTAACAGGCCTATAATGTTTTGGTTTCTTTCTACATCCTTTTTTAGGGCTGTGGGCAGAGCCTGCAGCCCTATTGGGATCATATCGTAGCTCTAAAAATAGCCGATCGTGGAACCTTCCTTTGGACTTTTGGAAGTATCCTTTCCAAAAGCCCAATGGAGCTTGAACCCTTCTGCTATGATTGGCCACTATGGAATAACAGCCACACTCTTCCGGCTGTTAGTTGCACATTCTGGTGCATCAACTGCGCATGTGTGACTCGCGCGCATGCGTAGTTCAGCTGGCACCGTCATGTGATTGGCAAAATGCCATATACTGCAACTGCGCATGCGTGGGTACTGTGCAGTTGTGCCACCGCCAGCTCCATGTCATTCTGTGCCCCCACCCCAACCAACTCAATTGGCACACTAGGAGCCCACCCCAGTGTGCCCAAAAGATTACATCTGTGCCCCCAACTCATACGGCACACTGGTCCACCAAATGTGTCTACTTTTGTTTTCTTCCCCACACCCCCATTGACATTGGGGTGCCCAGCCCCTGTGTCAGCATCTTGCACAACCCCACTCAGTCATGTGGCACACTGGAAGCCCACCCCAATGTACCCAAATGTTTTGTTTTTCCTATAAACAAGAAAATGGTCCTAAATACATCGCTCCAATCTTTTCTTTTTTCCTGTAAAACAAACGATCCCTCATCATTGCTCCGGTCTCCCTGCCCCATCACCACTCTCCCACTGAGCACCCACACCTCCGCCTTACCCCATACTTACCTCCAGATGTCAGCACTGTCTTCTTCTCTGGACCGGGACATGTCTGCACTCTTCGGAGCCGGATCGCGAACTGAAGAATCTATGGTAAGCATGCTATAATGCCATTCAATGGGGTTTTCAACTTATGCTGATAAATCAGCCATGTTTTGGAATTTTTGACCCACATTTTCAACATGAGATTCTTGGGACACCACCTTGTGAAAACTGTCACTGTCATTTTGTTACTCAGTTGCAGAAGGTGATTTTGTGGTCATTGCTCGGAATCACCTTTTGGGACAGATTCACAAAGTGACAGTGCCACTGTTCATGAGGTGGGGTCCCAAAAAGTGCATGTTGCAAATTTGGTGAAAAAGTTGCAAACAATGACTGCATTACGAGTGTGTATTGTGCAGTTTCTGCCCACGCTCCTAACATTGCCAAATTTTAATATTTTCACTCCACATTTTCAACATTGCCATTTTTGCACACCTCCTTTAAAACAGTACAGCTGTCATTTTCCACAACCTGCCCAAAACATGTTTTTGCACTTGCGGCACAGAATAGTATATTCACTCTACGAAATCACCTTTCAGGAAAAGTGAGCAAAATAACACTGGCACTCTTCATGAGGAGGCGCACCAAAAAGGCCATGTTGAAAATTTAGTGCAACACTTCCAAAAAATGGCCACATTACACATGGGTGTTGAATACTTCCTGCGCACATGTGTAGCTTTAGTCACTTGGTAAAATGGCCATGTTACACACAAATGTTGAATAATTCCTATACACATGCGTAACTTCGGTCACTTGGTAGCTTTTCACAGCCTTATCAGCTCTGGCTAGAACTTGTTATGCAATGGTACAGCTGTTGCCAACCTCCAGGATTCTATTACTTCCCCATTATGCAAAGATGTTTGAAATATATTTGCCAGTGCTGGAGCTCATTCCATAGCCTTTATGATTCTTGGATGGAATCCATCTAGCCCTGGAGATTTATTTGGATCCAGCTTACTCAGTCTAGTTTTAACATCCATTAAATTTAATTTATAGGGCTTGGTGATTCAGTCAAACATATTTTACTCCCATTTATATTTTGTTTTTTTGTGAAATATACATTTTGCACTTATGCCATTTGTCTTATATCAGTTATTACTAATCCATCTTGGTCAACCAATTGCCCAACTTTGGTCTCATTACCATTTTTGCTGTTAATGTATGAGAAAAAAGATTTATAATTATCCTTAGTTTATTTATTTATTTATTGAGAAGTTTCACCAGGTAAGGTACACTGAACAACAAGTTGCTTGTCTCATGGTATGACCTGGGGGAGAGGGAGTGGGAGTTTTAAACACAGAACATTTTACAAGTAATTTGCACATAACATGTAAGACATAGTTTACAAAGTAGCTAGTTACAACATATGTGGTGACCTTTAGGATGACATAGTATATAGAGAGTACAAATTGCACCTAAAGCATACATGGATGTAATATACAGATAGGACAAGATTAATGCTTTAGCAGTAACAGTTTGTAATAATTGAAGAGACAAATACAACTTGGGAAAACACACAGCATATTAACAGAAGAGAGGGAAAGGTGTATCATGAGAAGGGAGAATACTAAGGCCTACCTGGTAAAGTAAAATTCTATGTAGGGAGAACAGCAGAGGAGCAGAGTAGGCTAGTAGATCCTGGCGAGACAATCAGGCTCCCAGGTGGAGATTGGCAACAGAGACCAAATTGCACAAACATAAAACGAGGAGCAAGAGTAAGTGCATTGAAAATATAAAAGGGCTACGAGTAAGTCATGCTTTGACCTGCGGGTTAGCAGACAAGGTGTTAGGTCATGCTTAGACATGTGGGTCAGCAGACAAGGTGATAGACTAGGAGGGGTGGGGAAAAATTAGGGGCAGTTACAATTAACAGAGAGGAAATTATGTAGTGCTTTATTTAGTGAGCCGGGTGAGGAGGAAAAACGGATTTGTGTAGGGAGAAAGTTCCACAAACTTGGGAGACGGTAGGAAAAGGAGGACTGGCCACTTGAGGTGTGTCTCTGGGGAACTGACAGGGTTCTGTGGTCATGGGATATGAGGAGGTGAGAGAATGTGGGTGGAGGGGAAAGAGAGGAAGTAAGATAAGGAGGGAGGGTACCAAGTCAGTAGTTAGAGATGAGCTTAGCTCAGTGATGCAGCCACCTATTAGCTAGAGATGAGAAAGCTAAGGCATGGTAAAGGTGACAGTGATGGGTTATGGGAGGTGCATCAAGGGAAAAATGGCAGAAGGAGTTGAAAAGGGTATCCAATTTGGCTAAATAAGTAGTGGGAGCAGAGCAATAGATGACATCGCAGTAGTCAATGATCGGAAGAATTATCTTTTGGACCAGTTCACGTCTTGCCTGGAATGGGAGGCAGGAGGAGTTTCTATATAAGGCCCTGAGTTTAGGTTGAAGCTTTTTCATTATGGCATCTATATGGTCCAAGAAAGTGAGATGTTTATCCAGCCAAACGCCCGGATACTTGAAAGATGTCATGGCCTCGATAGTTGTCCCATCGAGGGTAGTGAGTACAGGGAGGGATGGTAGCCTTGACAGTCTCTGTCTGGTGCTGAACATCATGGCCACTGTTTTCTTAGCATTAAGGAAGAGTTGGTGAGATTGAAACCAACCCTGGACATTATTGAAATCCTGTTGGAGCCTGGAGGCAACATCCAAGGGCAATGGGCCTGAGGAGAAAATAACCATATCATCAGCATACATATGTATAGAAGATGATGTACAGACAGATGGAAGATCATTCAGAAAAATGGAGAAAAGGATCAGACCCAGTATAGACCCTTGAGGACACCAGTGCATATAGGAAGAGGAGGGGAGATGGAGTTGGAGATTTTTACCAATTGTGTGCGGCCGTTTAAGTAAGCACTAAACCATTTTATGGCGTGTTCAGACAGGTCGACAGAAGACAGGGTGCAGAGTAGGAGGGAATGGGAAACTGTGTTAAATGCTTTAGCAAGGTCAATAAAGATGGCAGTAGTGATGTGTCAGCAATCCATCCCAGTCAGGATCAAGTCCGTGATCTGAAGCAATGAAGTGGAAGTAGAGTGGTATTTGCGGAACCCAGATTGATACTGGGTGAAGAAGTTTATATTGGAGAGGTACGAAGGCAGTTGGGCTAGGACTAGATGTTCTTGCAGTTTGGCTAACGTTGGGATTAGTGAGATGGGGCAGTAGTTCCCAGTGGAGGAGGTATCACCACTCTTTGGAAGTGGGAGGACGATTGCATGTTTCCAACCTTGTGGTATTTTGGCCAGTTGAAAAGAGAGGTTGAGAAGGGCAGACAGTGGGAGAGCAATGGCTGCAGCAGACAGGTTTAGTAGCTTTGGATCCAGCCTGTCCGGGGAGCTACCTTTGCTCGGGTTAAGGGCTTCTAAAGCGGCAAGCGTATCTAGTGGCCGGATTTTGTAGAAGGAGAAATTGTAAGGTAAAGTAGGTGGGCTGCTTGCAGAGGCAGTAGACTGACTATTGGATGGAAGGGAGCCTAGTAGTGTGGAAGCGCATGAGGTGAAGTGCGAGTTGAACGCTGCAGCTACACTAGGGTGGTCAGAGATGATGGTATTGTTTATTTTAAGGAGGGGGAGGGAGGAGGCGCCTGGGGGGAGAAAAGTGAATGAATTACTTTCCAGAATTTAGATGGGTTATTTATGTTGGAGTTAAAAGTAGAGCTGAAGTACTCAGCCTTAGCCAAGCGAGTGGCTTTCTTGCATTTGTTTCTGAGGGCCCGGTATGTTTCATAGTCTTTAAGAAGTTTTGTGCCTTTATGGAGCTTCCAGGCTAAGTCATCCGCTCTTTGGCACGCAGTGAGCTCTGGAGAGATCCAGGGGCAGTGCTTACCTGGGACTTGGACATGGCATAAAGGTGCATGTTGATTCCAGACTTCAAGGAATTGGTCTCTGAAGTAGTTTGCTGCTTCATCTAGGTTGCTGGCTTTGCATATGGGTGCCCAGTTTGTGTAGGTCAAATCATGCAGCAGAGGGACAATGTTCAGGGATTTGTACGATCAGATTTGTAGTGTTTTATGTGGGGCTTTGACTTTGTGTACTCTACACACCAAGAAGGTCATGCAATGGTTACTGAGGGTGTCTGCAAGAGTACCGGATTTAATGACCCTGTGAGTGTGTGTGGTAAGGGTCCAGTCAATGAGGGAGTGGTTTCCCGTCTTGTGGTTTAGCCGAGTTGGGTCGTGGATGAGTTGAGTTAAGTTGAGCAAGTGTATAGCATTATGCACTTTGTTAGGTTTGGAAGTCAACCAGTTTATGTTGAAGTCTCCCATGATGTACAATTCGCCAGCTGAAGAGTGGGTAGCTAGGGTAGCTGTGAGGTCAGTAGTGATATTGGGCTGTAAACCAGGGTGGCAGTAGGCACCTGCTATGAAGATAGGTTTGGAGAAGGGGAGAGAGGTTTTCAACATCAGGGCCTCGTATGCTTTTGGTACAGAGCTGGAAAAGACAGAGGTAAATTGGATGGATGAAGAGACATAGATAACTACCCCTCCACCTCTGCCTAGACGGTCTTGTCATGATATTGTAAAGCCAGGGAGTGTGAGAGACAAGTTGAAAATCTTGTTACTTAGCCATGATACTGATATGATAGTTATGTCAGGGATGAGCATAGCCACCAGGGGCTGGAGCAAGTCCACTTTGAGGCGGAGACTGTGTATATTGATATGTAGGACTTTTAGGCCATGAGGGAGAGTTGTAAGTCGTGACTCAGGAGTAGTTCTTATTGCTAATCTGTTCTCATAGTCTTTCTAGGATAATCTGGATAGCATTTTTGGCTATTTTCATCATACCTCTATATTTACTCCACCCACTGTCCGTGTTATTCACTTTTGCTTTGTTAAATGCCATTTTTTTTAATCAAACTTTTCACCTTCCTGGTCATTCAAATAGGTACTTTACCCACTCGGTTATACTTCTTTTTCAGAGGTATGTTCCTATTTACCGCAGTGTTTAACCTAGTAGTAAGTAACTCCCACATGGCACCTATTGACTTATTCTGGAATTCAGACTGCCAGTTCCATTCCATCAATTCCTTTCTCATATTGTCAAAATTTGCCATACTAAAATTTAATACTACTGTTTCCCCAGTATTATTTACACTGATATCACGTATCCTGAAAAATACCATAGAATGGTCACTATTCCCTAATGGTACTGTTACTTTAGAGTCCTTAGTGGTGTTGCCCATATTATTTACCACAAGGTCTAATATATTTTCCTCCTTATAGGTTCTGTAACATACTGATCCAGACTTAACAGCTGGAAAGCTTCCAGGTACAATTCTTCCATTTTATTTGATGCTGTTAGTGTATCCCATTGCACACCTGGGATATTTAGATCTCCCAATAATAGTATCCTGTCCGTCAGGTTCCATTCCTGGAGTAAATTGTATAGGATCTGATCTCCATCATAAGTTGTTGATGGGGGCCTTTAAATGACTCCTATAATAATCTTTGAGTCCTTTAAGGGAGTGAGTTTCAACCAAATCTTCTCAATTTGCATCCCACCCATCTCCACTTCTTCAGATGTAATATTTTCTGTCACATACACTGCTACTCCTCTCCTTTCCAGTATATTCTTGATTTGCAGAATAATGTATAACCATCTATATTCTTGTTCTAACTGTCATACTTGCCCCACCAAGTTTCAGTGATATCACATATCTGAATTGATTGTGTGTGCGATATATGGCTTAACTCATCCATTTTACGTACAATGCTTCTAGCATTAGCCAAAAGGCAATTTAGTCCTTTAGCCTTAATTTTATTATCCACCGGTTCATACTCTTTCATAGCATTCATAGTTTTACTCCCCATTCCCCTACTTTCAGTTTAAACTGTGCTATATAGTTTCATTAAAGATACAGGCCAGGATCCTAGTGCTTTTTTTTGTTTTGATAGAGGCCTTCTGATCGAAAGAGCTTTTCATCCTTAAAATTATCCCAGTGGTCTATAAAAACATGACCTTCTTGGGTACACAATCTCTTTAGCCTCCCATTTAATGCTGATATACCCCTGATTTTTTTTTGTGGTAGAAATTTTGTGCAGCAGCCAGCTTTAATAATGTGTGTCATTAATTACAATATTAGCTTAAAAAGATGTTTTAAAAAATATATGAGAAAACTAAAAATATATCAAGGATGAATCTACAGATGTCAGAAGATACATATTTGCTAAAATACTATATGTTGCCAGCTTTTGTTAACAAATACTGCTGCTTTGATTTGGAGACAAATTTAGTAATTTTGCTTTACCATGGACTATTTTGGTCAGCAATGTTTTCCAGTAGGAGTTTATGTGGTGCAGTTGTCTGTTGAAGTAACTTTATTGGGTCAGTCTCCTGGCACTCATGCCATGTTAACCTTTTCTCAAGCCCACTGCATCGATGCATAGCGGCAGAGCTCCTTCTTCCTCTGTGCCGTTTTGCTCCAGGTCACTTGCAGTACTCGTAAATGCAGACATGATCTGTCTATCTATCAGCTGATTGTGTGCCTGCTTGTTGTCATCTGACATGAGCCTAGAGTTAAATGATGGCTGTGGCATCAGAGGAAGGCTCAGTAAAGTTTAAGTTAGCAGTGATGTCACAGGCTGTTATGTGTTCTCCTTCATAGTCTCCTCAGTCTCTTCCTGCATCTGCTGATGTTTGAATACAGGCCCAAGTGTTGCCAGCCACCAGCGGTGTACTGTACTTTCAGTCACATTGGTCCATGCCTCTCCAGCTTGGTGAGCAACATCTTTAAGGTGAGCCCTTTAAGGGGGTCTGTAACTTTGCTCCCCTGAGCAGCTACCACTGAGGAGGCTTTTTTGTTAGCACTTTTTGAAAGTCACTATAGTGCCCGATTACGTTGGTTGTATACAAGAGGTTGTACTTTAGGGAGAAACATTGTTTCATTGCAAAAAGCATCTAGCTTCACCTGAGCTCTTTTCTTCTATGTTTGCTTGACAGGACAGAGCAAGGGACAGCATTAACAGAGCAAGGAGAAACATTAAGGCTTCTTTGGGCTAAGCAGAGTTACTCTTGTCTTACAATTTTATGCTTACAGATTGTGCTTACATGTTTTGTTACTATTTTATGTGTATAGGCTTATTTTTCTGTGAATTGTTTTGCCGAAGATATTTTCTGTTAAATTGTTACAGGTTGTGCTTACAGGTTGTACAGTTTACTGCTTTATTTTTCTCTGAAATAGTTTTTTTTTTTTTGCAGGGTATGTTTTCTGCTAAATTGTTACAGGGTATGCTTACAAGTTTGATACTGTTTTGTGCTCACCTCACAGACTGTGGTGAGTTTAGTCACTTAAAGATCCTTCCCTTACAGATTAATGCTGAAAGGTGCAAGGTAGCTATGGCGGAGGTGGCATGCCTAGGCCATGTATTGGGGCGGGGCAGCTTTGTCCCAATAAAGCAAAGATTGAGATGACAGAGGCGTGGCCCACACCTGAAACCTAGAAGCAGGTTAGGAGTGTCCTAGGGGCTGCAGGCTACTATTAAAAGTTTGTACCAAATTACTGTACCCTGGCAGCTCTGCTATCTGGCCTGCTAAAGAAAAGATGGTCCAAAAAGATAAAGTGGGAGCCAGCCTGTGAGCAAGCCTTTGCACAGCTGAATGAGGTACTGTGCAGAGCCCCTGTGTTGGCCAATCCAGATTACAGAAATCAATTTGTAGCCCAGACAGATACTTCAGATGTGGGGATTGGAGCAGTCCTCAGTCAAACACCTAATCAGGGAAAATATCACCGCATCATATCCCTGGGCAAGACGTTACTTCCCCAGGGAGCAGGTATATTCTACAGTAGAAAAGGAATGTCTGTCACTGGTGTGGGCCCTGAGGAAATTAGAGCCACACATCTATTGGAGACGCTTTGAGGCAGAGACACATCATAACCTCCTGGTGTGGCTAAATCAGATGGGTAAAACAAATAGTCATCTGTTAAGGTGGAGTAGGTCTACGACATAACAATTAAGCACAGAGTAGGGTTGGCCCAAGCAAATACAGATGGCCTATCTTGCCAGTTAGAACAGTAACCAAATTTGTGGAAACCTTACCCTGCATGGGGGGGGGGGTTCCATAAATTTAGTCTAAGGAGGGAGGGATGTTGTGAGTTTAGCCACTGTCTGTGATACTTGCAGAAATATTCTGCTATATTCTTAGGTGAGTTTGTGCATTTCAAATGCCACAAGAGTGCCAGTGTTAATGAAAGGGGCACATAGAGAGAGAGAGAGTGAGAGACACTCTGGACTTTTCAAATATTTGACCTTCCTCTGTGACCTGAGGGGGAAGCCTGCTGGGCAGGAAACCAGATTACTTCAACGGCTGCTCAACAAGGATATGCCAAAATCCATTTGCCTGTAAGAAATATGCACTTCAAAGAAGAGAAATGTCTTGCAAAAATATTTGACATCCCCCCATAAAGTGAGAATAAACTGATTAGCAGAAAATCAAGAGTCCCCTTTCAAAGGGTATTTCCCTGGTTAACTAATTGAGGGATGCACATGTAATAAAATGTTTCAGGAGAGAATTTTTTTCACTTCAAAGCAGGATACTTGGGAAAATCAGGATCTAGGAAGTAACCAGTCTTGACAAACTGGTGTCAATTGTATTACAAGTAACGACTGTGAGACATAACAAGGCAGCCCAGAAAATTGGGTTTTGGGGAAAGTGCAAGAGTGATATCTACTGGCTTAAATGTTGTGATTAGATGAGGAATTTTGACCCACTATATACTGTAAGTGATGAGTCAGAGTCATTCTCTCTCATTTTTCTGAAGCATTTCAATGGACCCATATCTTGACACACAAGAAGCCAGACTGCTACAGAAAGACTGAAACCTTTGAAAAACCATTTATTCTTCTGGACCCAATTCACTGTGGACTTAAGGTAGGAATTGGATAAAAGTTATAGGGTGTTTTGTTCCCTCATAATTTTTATTTTGATAATTCACAAAAACTACAAAATACAAAAAAATCCTGCTTGAACTGTGAGACCACCAAAAGTGGTGAGACAGGGTGGCAGAAACCAAAAGAGAGTGCTGACAGTGTTTGCTTGCCATCTGTGTAAGTAAGTAAAAATGTGTTTATATGAGGCACCCATCCAAAGCTCAGGGCACCTTTACAAAATTTCACATACTATATTAAAATCCACAGCAATTTAAAACACAATTTACATTTCTGAAAATGCTTGTTTAAATAAAAAGGAGTCCACGAGCCCCTAAATGTATTTTTGGTGAATCTCTGCACATATACCATCACTCGGTTAGACCCTCTATGTGCTTGGGAAGAGGGGTCTAACAAAGGAGATGACTGGGGAGTGCAGAATACTTGTGACCTACATGAGGGGATTGTGTCTGAAAAGGCAGCTTTGTTCTAGCAGGGGGAATTAAATAGAGCTGGTGCTCTGTGTTTTTAAATTGTTAGGGACACAGCTTCAGTGCAGGGAATGAGAACCTTTGTTACTTCCAGGTTCAGTGCTGATAAATTCAGATGCT
This sequence comes from Neoceratodus forsteri, assembly GCA_016271365.2. Lineage (NCBI taxonomy): Eukaryota > Metazoa > Chordata > Ceratodontiformes > Ceratodontidae > Neoceratodus > Neoceratodus forsteri. The sequence goes on from CM057454.1 coordinate 1,239,093,590, forward strand.
CAGGTGAGTGGTGAGTGCGCGTGAGACCGTTGCCTCTGAGTGCATATGGCGTGTTAGCAGAGAGAGGGGAGATGAGATAGGACACACAGATTGTAAATAAGGTAAAGAGATTGTAACACATTGTTGGTGGAAAATGGGGACAAATGGTATGAAGTGTGCAATCTGCCAGCTTCATTGTTGACATCGGAGGGATCTGTTGATAAGTTGTAAAGGTTGTAACATGTATAAGGTGGCCAAATTGGTGGTTGACTATAGCAGCTTTGAGTGTGCAAAATGTAAATTAGAGAACTGCATGTCAACTTAACTAAGGTTATGAAATGGCTGGAGATGTTAGAGAACAGTCAGATGGAGTTAACATCTAGGCTAAAGATTTTGTCAAATCTGAATAAAAATGAGTCTAGTAGGGAGGCAAATAGCTCAGTAAGTGGGCAGGGCAAAAGAAAGGTGTGTGAGAAGGGAGAAGGAGGTCATCAAGCTGAATGGGGTGATACAGTTAGGTTTAAAAGAAAATGTAGGGGTGAGCCCTCCTGGACCAGTTCCAGCACATTTAAGAGGAGAGGATGTGTGGAATACATAGGAAATTGAGAGGGATAGAGGAAAGCAGAACGAACAGGGCCCTACTAAGGATATGAAAAATGAGGTTAGTCTGTTAAATGGAATTCCAGTGGAAAATAGTTGTAGTGTCCTGGGAAATTTAAATCAGTCAAATATGGCAGTTGGGGGTGGCAATTTGGATGCAGTAGAAACAGAAAGTGTAGGACAACCAAATCCAAGACAGGTTATTGTAATAGGAGATTCTATTATAAAATACACTGACTAATACATATGTAACCAAGATAAAGCTAATAAAATGGTTAGTAGTTTTTCTGGGGCAGGAGCCTTGGATTTATATAGTATGGCTGATAATATATTTAGTAGGGCAGAGGAAAATCCCCTGGCAGTGATTCACATGGGCATTAATGATGTTATGAGGAAAACCTAGCCAGAAATGCAGAAGGATTATATCAAGTTAGTAGAGAAATTGGTTCAAAAAGGTTGTGAGATAGTGATTTCAGAGATATTACCCGAGCATAGGACATCTGTTTACAAGAAAAAGAGAATTGCTTTAACAAATGAGTGGTTACACAAATGGACAGGAGTGAGTGGCCATCGATTTATAAGACATTGGGGGACATTTGAGAATAAAAACAACCTGTACTGTAAGGATGGACTGCATTTAAATTATTGGGGCAGTAGGATTTTAGGGATGAGACTGAGGCAGGAGATTGAAAATTGTTTAAACTAAATGGTAAGGGGACGACCAGGAACAATAAAGGAAATACTACCCCAAGACAAGTAAAAATAAATAGGATGTCAGCTATAAGGGCAATGTTTTTTACTGCTAGAAGTTTAAATGCAAACAGTATGACAGAATTGGAGGTGATAATGAGGAGGGGAAACTTAGATATGGTAGGGGTTGTGGAAACCTGGTGGTCAGATGAAACCTTGTGGCATCAGCAGATACCTGGTTATAGATTGGTAAATAAGAACAGAGATGGGAAAGAGGTGGGGGTGTGGCTCTCTTTATTAGAGATGGATTGGAAGTTAGGGTCATTGCCGTAAATTGTGACTTAGGTAGTACTGAAATTGTTACTATTGAATTGTTTGGTACTAAGGGGAAAAATGTAGGATTTCAGCATTTTATAGTGCACCTGATACTAGTATGGAGGATACTGAAGCTCTTGTTAAGCATATTGTTGGTTTGGCTGAAAATACTGATATGGTGCTAATGGGGGATTTAAATATGCCCAACATTGAATGAGGGGAATAGAAGGTAGGAAACAACTTAGATTGTAGAGTGCAGGAAGAACTAATGATGGTAGGTGTTCAACAATGCATTTAGGAGGCTATGGGGGGGGGGGATAACGTATTGGATGTTATTCTAACAAATGTACCTGATGTTATCCAACAGATCAGTATTGAACCACAATTGGGTACAAGTGATCACAGTTCTATAATGTATAGGATGGTTTGGGTAACTAGGATAGTGAAGGGCAGTACAGCACAGTGTAGCTTCTCTATAATGGGGGGGGGCTTTACAGCTGTGAGAGAGAGGTTGAGCAGAATTGACTGTGAGGACATGATGAAAGATCCAACTGTGAAAAAAATCTTGGGAGCTATTTTCAGATACAATAAATGATATAATGGGTATATATATATCCCACAAAGGAATGCATATAATCAGAAAAGTAAAAAGCCACCGTGTCTAATAAGATCTCTAATTAGACTTTGTAGGAGATAGCACGCTATGTTCCAGAAAATGAAGAGAAATAAATCCCTAGCATCTCGGAATTGGTATAGGAATATACTGAAACAACTAAAGAAGGAAATTAGAAATTCAAAAAACAGCTTGAATTTAGATTGGCAATGGGTAAATATAATAGCAAAAGCTTTTATGTGTATGTGAATAGTAGAAGGGGAGGAAGCAGTATGATTGGTCCATTGAATATAAATGGGGTTGTGACCTCTGAGCCAAAGGAGATGGTAAATGAATTTAGTAGATGCTTTGGTGCAGTGTATAAAAAAACATGATGTGGTTGTAGATAAGGGGAGTCTGGGTATAGGTACATTAGATCCTAAAGAAATTATAACTGAAGAAAAGGTGAAGAATAGGATCATGAGATTAAAGGCTGAGAAGGCGGCAGAACCAGATGCGATTCATCCAAACTTCTTAAAGGATTTGGGGGATGTGTTGACACCGGTTATTACCAGGTTGGGTCAAAAATCCTTGGCAGAGGGTTTGGTGCCAAAGATGTGGAAATTGGCATATGTGGTGCCAATTTATAAGAAAGGGAAAACGAGTGAGACAATGAATTATAGGCCGCTAAGCTTGACTTCTGTTATAGGGGAGATTATTGAAGGTATTTTGATCGAAGCTATTGCTAATGTTATGACAAGTGGGGGTTTAATAGATAAAAGTCAGCATGGATTTGTGTCTAGCAGACCATGTGAAACAAATCTGATCACCTTCTATGAGTTTATCAGTAAGCATATTGATGAAGGAAAAAATGTGGACATGGTGATGCTCGATTTTAGTAGAGCATTTGATACGGTTCCACACTGTAAGATTATTGATAAGCTTATTGGTATGGGGATTGATACAATTATTGTAAGATGGGTTGAACAGTGGTTAACAAATGGGCAGTAGCAAGTGAGAATACAGGGTCATCTGTCAGAGCCATTAAGGGTGGGGAGTGGTGTTCCCCAGGGTTTGGTGCTGGGACCATTTTTGTTTTGTATCTTTATAAGTGATTTGGAAATATTAAGTAACAATAAGTTAATTACATTTGCAGATGATGTCAAAATTGGGGGAGTGGCGGATACATTCAATGATAGATTATTTTTTGGACAGTATTTAATTCATATTATGGAATGGGCAAACATAATAAATGGGATGAGTTTCAGTAAGGAAAAAGCATGATAATGCACTTTGATATACATAATATTCAGCAGACCTATATGCAGGGTCTTAGTTTGAATGTTTCAGAGTGTGAAAAAGACTTGGGGGGTTTATATTCAAAATGACCTAGAAAATGGTGCCCACAGTAGAATAACATCAAATAAAGCTATGTAGATGGTAAATTATATAAGAAGGGGGTTTCACTCAAGAAATAGGGAGTTTTTGTTGCCACTGTAAAAGACAATGGTTAGGCCCATCTTGGACTATTGCTCCCATGTCTCTTGTCCTTTCCTCATTAAGGATATTAAATTAATGGAGAGGCCCCAGAGATCACTTACCAGACTAATTTTAGGTTGTCTGGGGATCTCGTATGAGGATAGACTGAATAAGTTGGGAATTGTGGTCATTGATTAATAGAAGGGCAAGGGGAGACTTATTGTTATTATATAAGGCTTTAAGAGATGATCTTAAATCGGAATAGGGATTGGATATGAGGGTGAAATCATATAATTTGAGAGTACATAATAGATAACTAAGGGAGGAAACGAGTAGGACTGAACTGAGAAGGAATGGCTTTAAGTGAAGGGCAATTAGGATGTGGAATAGACTGCCACAGGAGGTGGTAGATGCTGATAGTCTGGTGGTCTTTAAGAAGATTTGAATAGGTATTTTGTTGAAGCTGGTGATGTATGTTACCACCACTGAATTGTGGGGGAAGTCTATATGGGCTTTGCCTTCTTGACTTCCTTTAGTTTCCAGTATGAAATCCAGTATGAAGTAAGAGATAAAACAGTACATTACAAATACAGAGGTAATAATCTTTAGCGTATCAAAAGGAAAGTATATATAAAGACTTTCTTATCACAGTCTTCTATATATTTACTAAAACACTTAAATCTAAGACTAATTTTGACAATACCTTCCAAGACAAAGATGCAATTCTAACAGTTTTCTTGACAAAATTAAAACATGTGCAACACAACAGGGCCCAGGCGCTTACACTGAAACTAACCCCTGACCCTTTAAAGGGACCCCTTTATCTGACTGCTGCATACGTGCCCCCCAGGGACCAAACGCAGGCCATTGCCTCTCTTACAGAACACCTTTCCTCACTACCTCCTTCCGCTGATCAAATTCTGGTGGGTGACTTAAATGTCAACTGACTCAGCCCCTCCTCCTCCTCCTCCTCCTCCTCTACCCATGACTCCTTTTCTGCAGTAGACCTAACACAACTAGTTACCCAACCTACCAGGACTAACCCCAAGAGAGGCTCCAGTACCCTGCTAGATGTGGTACTCACCAACCGCCCTAATCGGATCCCCAATGTACAAGTCCTCCCAGACTCTCTCAGCGATCACTCCCCCATTCTATTCCACTGGTCATCCTCAGTCCCCAAACCCATAGCACAGTCCACATGCTGGCAGCGTCTAATACCTGGTGGTCTGACAAAACTTAAGGAACTTCTGTCCCAAATTGACTAGTCTCATATACAGGCAACTCCTGACATTGACACAGCTCTCTCCTTCTTTACCCGAACTTTTAATAATGCCTGTGATATCTTTGCCCCATGTCAACCCGCCATTCTAAAAGGCAGAATGCCCCTTGGGTAACCCCAGCTTTGATCCACCAACTCAAACATAGGGACAACCTATGGCACCGTGCCATTGAGACTGGCCAGCCCAGTGACAGGCAGTTATATGCTGCCACCCGAAACAAGTGCACTTGGGCCATCAGAAAGGCCAAGTCTGAGCACTATCGGTCCTCGCTCACAGCCTCATGGGGGAACCCCAGAACCTTCTGGGATAACATTAAACAGTTAAATGGGAGTGTACACTTCCCCCCACCCACCCAGATCAACATTAATGGCGTGATCTCTTCAGACCCAGCCCTTATAGCCAACCACCTCAACACCTCATTCACTGACCTTAGCCCTATCCTCCCTACAAATTTTTGACCCTCTCCCCAGCGCCTGCCGTAAATCTTTCTGCCGTTATTTTCTCCTCATCAGTGTTTCTGCCCAGAACTGGGCACTGCTATCACTGCCCTCAAGAGTAGTAGTACGGGCAGTGACACCCTGGATCCATGTATCCTACAGCTGGTCTTAGACACAGTCCTTACCCCAATCACGTGCCTTATCAACCACTCTCTTTGCCTGGGGAAGGTTCCAACTGCCTGGAAAGTTGCCACTGTCACCCCTATCTTTGAAGGTGGTGATAGGACTGTGGCTGGAAACTATCGGCCAATCTCTATTCTCTCTCTCTCTCTAAGGCCTTGGAAAAAGTGGTAGCCTCTCAAATCTCTGACTACCTCTCCACCTACAATGTCCTATGTCCTGAGCAGCATGGCTTCCGAGCGGGCCACAGTACCAACACAGCCCTCTAGAGTTCTCCAACTTTCTCCACTCCTCCTTAGACACTGGTTCTCTAGCTGAGTGCGGTCTTCATTGACCTCTCTAAAGCTTTCGATACTGTCTCCCACCCCTCCCTTTGATGCCCTTAGTCTCTCTGGTTTGCTGCTGGGCCTATCTCCTGGAGTACCAGTTATCTGTCTGACCGCTCACAGCATGTAAAATTAATGGGACCTACTCAGACATCTGTCCCATCTTTTCTGGGGTCCCCAGGGCTCCATTCTGGGCCCTGCTATTCTCCTTTACTTAACACCCTTTCATGCTCTTGCTGGGGAACCATTCTATTATGCGCTGATGATGCAGTCATCTTTGTCTCAAGTCATAACCCTATTGCCCTCCAGGACTCGCTGCAGAAGTCCTTCGCTGAAGCCGAGGGCTGGTTCAAGGAACATAGATTGGTGATAAATCTTAAAAAAACAAAAACCATGTTCTTCACTCATCCTTAAAACAAGTCCTGCAACTTCAAATTCCTTATTCACTCTGGGTCCTCTTTCCCACTCGAACAAGTTTGCTCCTATAAATACCTAGGGATCCATTTTGACCCTTCCCTCTCCTTCCATGGACACATCGCTGCCCTAGCCACTGCCACTAATATCCGACTGGGCATCTTACATCGGTATAAACACTGCCTCCCCTGGAGCTCTTCATTCATGAGTCACCTCCTCTATCCTGTCCCTAGTGGACTATGGACTGCCGGTGTATGGTGCTGCTGATCGAACCGCACTCCATGAGAATTCCTTTTCTCTGAATAAGGCCTGGGTTAATTACTGGGGAACTGTGGCTAACACCACCTGTCTACTGTACGCTAAAGCGCTTGGTACTTGATCTTGACGAGCACCTCAAATATCTGACCTGTACCCTTACAAAAGACCTCCTTGGGCTATCCCCGCTTGGATTAACCACCACCATCCACCACTCTGTCTCACTAGTTCATACTGGACCTCTGGGAAAACCCTCTTGTTATCCTAGAGCTAGGACCTCTCACGGCCAAAGAGCCTTCAGCTTTAGGCCCCCTCCTGGTTCAACACACTGCCCCCTCCATCTCGAGCTCCAACTATATCGTGCTTCAAAGCGTCCTTCACGGAACCACCTTGTTAACACCCAAGCTGTAATTGCCACTAGTCAAAGCCGATTAATACTAATGACAAAGCTTACTACTAAGCTGCTAAGGACAACATAACTCTGGTATTGTTTGCATCAATCCTACCTGTACCAGCTTGTTTGTATCTATGTCTTAAGTTACTGTTATACTGTGTTATACTGTTATACTGTGTATTTTCGTTTGTCTTACTGTGACAAGGTACCTTTGTAAATGAGCCTATGGCTCAAAGGTTTTCCAAACTGCTGTCTAAATAAATAAAAATAAATAAAATAAATGTAATACTTCTAAACTCTTAAACAGCTGTCAAAGCCTAGGAATTAATTACATGTCCTCAAATGCAATAAAAGGAAACCAAATACTGTTAACAGGGTGTTTTTGAGACCTGTGGAACAGTAAACTCCATGAAATAGGCAAACAGAAGTTTTTAAAATGTACTTTGTGCAGTTTTAAGTAATGACACTTTATATCAGAATGCATGTGTAACTGGGTCGTCCTGCATCAGATAGGAAGCAGGCAACAGGAAGGGGAAGAATACTGTTGTTTGTGGTAGAACCCCCCACGAACTACAACACAGCACAACTGGGTCAGAATTAACTTTTGTAAGGCACTGTAGCCCACAGAGATTGCTCCAACTCCACACAGGGATTCCTGTCTAGTTTTCAGTCTAATTTGAGGCCAACATTGTTTTCAGATGCTCCATGACCCCAAGGAGCACTTCTGGGTCACCAACAACATTAAAACTTGCACCTCAGTGAGTGGGACACATTTTGTGACTGTATTGCTGACTTGTGATACTGTGAACTCTGTGAGACTGGCAAACGGCAGTTTTTAAAATGTAATTTGTGCAACTTTGTCAGTAAGCGTGTGTAATTGGGTCATCCTGCATCAGATAGGAAGCAGGAGACAGGAAGGGGAGGAATACTGTAGCTCATGGGAGAGCCCCCATGAACTACAACACAACATAACTGGATCAGAATAATGTTTTGTAGGGCACTGTAGCCCACAATGATAGCTGCAACTCCAAGCAGGGGCTCCTGTCTAGTTTCAATCTAATTTACAGCCAAAATTGTTTTAGGGAGTTCTGTGACCCCCAGAAGCACTTCTGGGTCACTGACAAAAACACTTGCCCCTCAGCGAGTGGGGTGAGCTCAAGTGAGGTGCACTTGGCTCTGCATGCAGAGACTTGCACCGAGAGGTGCGTGTTTGCGTGTGTCTGGCGTGTCCAGCAGGACAAGAAAGCAACGATCTATATACAAGGTAATGCCCATAAGGATATAAACTGTAGCATAGTGTAACATTTAATGTATCCTGAAAGTGTTTTGCAGCATATATGTATGGATTGAATGCTAAGGCAGTGTATCAAATGCTCTATGTCTATAGGAAGCACAGACTCAATGCAGGGCATGCTAGAATGTAATAGATGCACTTGGCATGAAACAGACTGTTACAGACTAAACAATGTTCTAAATGAGCTAAAACACTTAAGGGACATAATGAATGTAGAACAGCAATATGCTATTTATGAAACTAATGACAATCTACCAGGACTATCAAACACTATTAGGAACAAAAAAAAAAAGGATTAGAGAAACTGAACCATTAGGAGCTAACCAAGTACAAGGGACTACTAACAGTAAAAAGAAATGTAAAGATTATGCACATAACACAAATAAGGAGTGGTATACAGTAAAGAGAGGTGAGGGTATTAGAAAAGGAAGAAGAGCTATATCAACGCAGGAAATACAAATACGTAATAGATTTAACACCTTAGCAGATAGCATACCAGTGGACTCCACCCTGGGACAAACTGTCACAAGTCAAGTAAAGTTGATTGTTATTATGGGGGATTCAGACATCAGGAAATGTGATGCTACAGTACGTAACCCTGACAAAGAAAACAGGATGTTACTATGTCACCCAGGTGCAAAAAAAGATGATATAGATACAAGGATATCTCATGTACTTAAAGGTTCTGATACAAAACAAATTGTTACCATCCATGTGGGGATCAATGTAGAGTAGTAGGTAAAATTTATTTATACAGTGATACCACCATTCGGACTATGTATGCCCTTTCCATGAGGTGCACCTGTTTAAAATGTCAAGTTACAATAACATAAAATACATATACATAATACAAAAATACGAGATACAAAACAAACATGTCTCAAATCAAACAGATTACATTCAAGTGAAATATAAAGAAATGCAGGGAAAAAATACTCACTATTACATTACCATGTATTCTATCCGACTAATCACTTCATATACTCCTATATAGTTTGAACTACATATTACATGTGCAAAAATGCTCAAATTCCCTGTAAACAGCAGTTTTAAAAGCATCTGGTTTCATGTGATGGTCTTTAAAATACAAAGGAAGTTGATTCCAACAAACAGCTGCTTTATACTAAAAGGTCATAGATGTAAATTTATTTTTATATTTAGGAATTACTAACTCTCTAGCCATTTTTTTCTCAAATTACAACCATGTTTCGTTTTTTCTAACTTTTCTGCCAACCCACATATCAAATTATTTTTTAAAATCCCATGAACTTGTATGGCCCATGCCCATTTTCTTCTGGTCTCTAGTGGGCTCCAGCCAAGGGAGTGGAACATAACACAGTGATGGGTGTTAAAAATCACACTTCAAGGACTTCCAGTTGAGACATGGTGGCATAAACATGCAGGGACTTGGGTTTCTCCACTGCTCTAAATAAAAACAGCATCTTTCTCCCGTTAAATCTCAAAAAACAAATACCTCATTCAGCAACGATAGATACCTGGCATTACGGGAGAGACTTTAGAGCCAACAAACTTATCCCACTGGGGATATGTCATGTCAGTACAAGAATCGTTACCAACTCCTGCACGAACTTCCAGAGGCTGATGATAGTGGCCTAATAGACTCAGATACACCATCTTTCACTAACCCCCAACCGGAACCCAAACATGGAAAATGGGGTGAAAAGAAAAAGCCAATGCAAGAAAATTCATCTGCAGAGGCAATTCTCCTAGCCATTTCTGAATTCTGATCTGAAATGCGGGACGCTTTGAAAGAGATACGCGCAGACCTGGGAGACTTACAGACTCGGGTAACTGAGGCGGATGCCCAGATTTCTGAAAACTCCAACGAAATTGAAATTCTTGAAAAGGCAGTTCATTCAATGGCCGAGGAGCAGCTGCTTCTATCTATGCGACAAGAAGACATGGAGAATAGGGGGAGAACATACGGCTATATGGGATTCCAGAGGGAGAGGATGGAAATGACTCAATTGCCCTCTCGGACTATTTTCTACACTTGGCCCTGGATCTAGGCCCAGAATTTCAAATGGATATTGAGAGGGCGCACCGTGCACTTGGGCCTCGCCCTTCAAAACCAGATGCCAGACCTAGATCATTTGTAATTAGATTTAATAACTTCTATCAAAAAAACCAAATACTTTCCGGAGCCTGGCACAAACAGAAGGTAATGCTTGGAAACCATTGCATTATATTCTACAACGATTATGCACCTGCAATGCAATGATCAAGAAGGGAATACTCCCCTTTATTCCCCCTCCTGCGAGCCCAAAATATAAAATTACGGCCCCCCTACCCGGCGAAACTATTGATCCATCTCCCCAACGGCCCTATTACTTATAATTCAGCATCAGAAGCCAAATCTGACTTAATTCAATGGGGCATAATTTCTAAAACTGACACCAAGTTATAATCAAAGAACTGGCAGCCATCCTCTGGGCCCACTTCTCATGATGCTGAACAGTTGGAGATTGGTGACCAGAAGCTACAGGACTTACTGGATAAAACGAGATCATTTAGAAATCCCACGCTACATCCAGTCTGAGATGTTCAATACTAAAGAGAGGTACAATTTCCTTTTTGTTGGGTGTGGTGGATTGGGATGTGGAGGTGATAAGCCATGAACATGTGAGTGAGGGTTGAGAGTGAGCTATTGCTTTAGGAAGGCACATCAAATATAAATATTAAAGGGCCTATAAGAAATAAAAGGCCCTCTATTGTGCACAAGGGAGCGCTCGTCTTTCTCTTCATTTGTTATGGGGTGGCGATGTGATTTTCCTCTCCTCTTCTCCCTAGATTTACCTACCCACGGGGTGAATCCCCTCTAGAGTACCTTCTTTGGTAACATGGTCCTTGATTAGCAGGATTGATTCAATGCACCACCAGGAAGCACCCTAGGTTTATGGCATCCTATCCAGACCTCTGCCTACAAATAATACCTTTACTATTCCCCTCCAAAATAAGTGGACTCCCAGAGCCACAGTCACTGGGAAAAGGCGATTTTAAGGATGATCTGCTAAAGTGTTGCCCAGGGGAAGGGAATGAACAAAAGGGAAAAGAAACAAGAGAACTATACGATCTTTGGAACAATTTATTTGGCAGTATAGAATCCCTACTGAAACATTAATTGGGCCAGATTGTGGAACTATCTTTAAGAGACTGTCCTCGCTTGTAGTCTGAAGGGGGATTGACTGGGCATATGCATTTGTATTTGTCTTTTATTTTGTTTGTCTGGGAGAGATACAGAAATGATTTCTTGGGAATTTAATGGTTGGGAGAGGAGGACGAGGTCTGGGTGACCAATACAAACTATAAGACACTAGAGGGCACTATAAACACATCCTTTAGAACTTGTAGACTAACTAAACCTGAAATAAATAGAAAGGGGGCCTTAAAGAGCACTTTGGCTAAGAGGGAAACAAAGTAGGTATCTTTTCCTTTCTTCCCTTAGACAAATTGGCTTTTTTAAATATTTCCTCATTGGAGATGGGGAAATTTTACCCCTTTTATTATTATGGAGGTATGAGGAGCCCTTCCCTCGATCATGAGTAATAGGTATGGTCTAATTTGATTTTACTCAATGTCTCACCACAATAGGACTAGTCACAAACAAGAACTAGTCCTTAGAGAGGGAGTTCCCTCTCAAGTGGGCCTAAATCCACATCTTGTGGATTATTCCCCACTTACCTAGGTGGAAGGAATTTCTTTCCCTGGGATCTGGGTTGGCGATTTTCGAATCTCCCCGGTTAGTAGACCACCTGTACATAGTTTTCCCCTACGGAGGAATAGGGGTTAAATGTTCTGAGTTCAACATAAACAAGTTAGTGTTGTTTTTATTTCTGTTGTGTGTTTTTTTAATCATAAAAAATGTTGGTGACAAACCAAGTAAAATTAGGCATGAGCACCCACTTTTGGCAAAAGACGTCGGAGTTTGGGGAAATGAAGGAAGCTGGCAAAATACCACATCCAGGTGTGCTGGAATGGGTCTCATGAGACCCCTGGATGGGAAGGGGAAGTTTTCCTAATAAATTATACTCTACCCATTCCCCAGGATTCCAGATGCTTTGCCAAAATTACAAATTGGTTGTCTTTTCCTTGGGATTATGGTTAATATACCGGTAAAAGTTTTTTCACAGAATGTGAATGACCTGCATTCCCCGATAAAACAATATAAAATTATGCAGCATTTGGGCAAACAGCGGGCTGACCTATATTTTCTCCAAGAATCCCATCTTTCTTCACTGGAGCATTCAAAGCTTCATTGGGGTGGACGATACCAGGTCTTTGCCTCCTCTCATTCAAGTAGCCATAAAAGGGGAACAGCAATTCTAATCCCCTACTCAACACCAATAGAAATTCAAGACACCTTTTTAGATTCTCAAGGTCGATATGTGATCATTTCATGCATACTTTATTCACAGACAGTGACCCTGGTGAACACATATCTTCCACCACAGACTCCATTCCCTGTTGTTAAGACCTTAAGTTGATACCAGCCCATTTACAGAAGAAAGGGTTCTGAAAGAACTCTTAAAACTGAAGGCGGACAAAGCAATGGGGCCTGATGGGATTCCTCCCAGAATTCTAAAAGAACTAAGGGTAGAACTAGTGACACCACTGACTACCCTCTTTAACAAATCATGGGAGGATGGGATGGTACCCGAGGACTGGAGGAGGGCAGATATGATTCCCCTTCACAAAAGTGGGAGCAAGGCAGAAGCAGGACACTACAAACCTGTTAGTTTAACCTCAGTGATAGGGAAAATGGTGGAATCACTTCTAAAGGAAAGATCTATCGAGTATCTAGAGGCCAGAGGGGCACAGGACCCAAGGCAGCATGGATTCACAGCGGGAAGGTCATGCCAGACGAATCTGATAAATTTCTTTGACTGGGTGACCAAAGTAGTAGATCCAGGGAGGGGCTGTGGACATGGCCTACCTAGACTTTAGCAAGGCATTTGACACAGTCCCACACAAAAGATTAATATACAAGTTAGCCAGCCTGGGAGTGGATCCCAAGATGACAGCCTGGGTAAAGAATTGGCTGGAGAATAGGACACAGAGAGTAACAGTAAATGGAGTCCACTCTGAAGAAAGGGGTTACTAGTGAGGGTACACATGAGGGTTCAGTATTAGGACCGGTCCTCTTCAATGTCTTTTATAAGCGACATTGCAGAGGGCTGGAAGGAAAAGTATGTCTCTTTGCAGATGACACAAAGATCTGCAACAGAGTTAATGCACAAGGTGGGTTGGAAAGGATGAGAATGGACTTGGCAAGGTTAGAGGAATGGTCAAATGTATGGCAGCTTAGATTCAATGCTAAGAAGTGCAAGGTAATGCACCTGGGAAACAAAAACCCAGGGGAAGAGTACACAATGGGGGGTGAGATGCTAACAACAACAAAAATGGAAAGGGACCTGGGGGTAGTCATATCAGATGACCTAAAGGTGGGCAAGCAATGTGAGGAGGGCAGCAAGGAGGGCTGGAGTTCTGGTATGCATAGGGAGAGCATCACCAGTAGAAAACAGGAAGTTATTATCCCTCTGTACAGACAGCTGGTCAGACCCCATCTGAGTACTGTGTGCAGTTCTGGAACCCAATCTCCATAAAGACATAGACAGGATGGAAGCTGTCCAGAGGATGGCAACTAAAATGGTGCAGGGTCTGCACTGGAAGACATATGAAGAGAGACTAAAGGAGCTTAATATGTATAGCCTCGAGAAAAGGAGGAGAGGGGACATGATAGAAACTTTCAGGTACCTCAAGGGAATCAACAAAGTCCAAGAGGTAGCATCTTTCAAAAAGGTGTGCAAGAACAAGGGGCACAATTTGAAGATGGGGTGGCTCAGAGGTAATTTAAGGAGTATTTTTTCACAGAGAGGGTTGTGGATGCATGGAACGGCCTTCTGGAGGAGGTTGTGGAGTCAAAAACAGTGGTGGAATTCAAGCATGCATGGGACAGTCATAAGGTCATTCTAGGGGTTGGGGGTAGGAAGAAGTAGGCTGCTGGTTAACTAGGATCTGCAGCTTATCCAGTAGGTAGGAAAATGGGCAGACTGGGTGGGCCAAGCGGTCCTTATCTGCCGTCAAATTCTATGTTTCTATGTTTCTGTGTTAGGGTTGTGGACTGGCTTTGAGGCATCCTAATAATGGGAGGGGATGTCAGTGTTTCCTTTCACCCCCATCTTGATTCCTCAAACCCAAAACCACAGAGGCTCTCCAAGGCAGCTAAATATTTAAAGGAGAACTTGTCTTTTCTGGGAATAGAGGATGAATGGAGAAGAATTTTTCCATCCAATCCAGATTATACCTTTTTTTCAGGGAGGCATAATACTTTTTCTCATTTAGATTATTTTTTGTAACAGGAGAACACCTTACCCTAATACAAGATATTTTGATAGAACCTAGAATCTTATTGGATCATAACCTTCTAATCCTTAAAATTAATCTAGGTAAACAAAGAAACTGAAACTTTGGAGATTTAACAATTCTTTATGACAAGATCAAAAATTTTCAGAACATTTCAGGAAACGCATTCCGCATATAATACAGGACAACTCGTCTTCTGAGGTCTCCCATGCTATACAATGGGATACATTAAAGGCGGTGATCTGAGGTGAGGTGCTGTCATATTCATCCTATAAGCAAAAAAAGACACAAGCTGGATTACATTTCTTGACAGATATGTTAGCATCCTACCAATTGTTTTATATAGAGAGGGTGACAAAGTATTAATGACTCGGATAAGGAACTTAAAGCAAGATATTGAAAAAATAATGGACTACATAACTCTCCAGAGCCTAAATTATCTTCACCAATATACCTACGAGGGGGGCACTTGGGGGGGCTAGAGCACTGGCGAGGAAATTAAGAGCAAGGAAGAAGGCCTCTACTATCCTAAAAATAAAATCTTTCAATGCAGATTCCTTCTCATATAAAGAAGACCATATAAAACAGGCATTCAAGCAGTTTTATGAACCTTTGTATACTGCCCCATGCCAGAATCAGAAAGAACTTATAGCCGCCTCTTTTAAAAAAAACTTCAGTTACCTACTTTAACTGAATCCCAGAAAAGACTTTTAGAATGACCTATTACTGCGGAAGAAGTTCTCTTTCAAGTTAAACAATTAAAGCCCTTAAAATGCCCAGGCCCAGATGGTTTTGGCCTGGAATGAAGACAAGACATTCATCCCTTAACTCCTCCCTAGCTTACTATCTACCTGTTGTGAGGTAAGGGATGGGGAGACCCCACCCCCCCTCCTGGAATTATGCAGTTTTATCCCCTTTGCTTATACCAGATATGGATCCTTCCCTTCCATTATCATATCATTCAATTTCAAAATGAAATGTGGACTATAAAATATTTATGGCCATATAGGCCAAAAGATTAGAACCTATTCTTATTACCCTAATGCATCAAGATCAATCAGGCTTTATAAAACAAAGAAATACTTTTGATAATTTGTGTCGATTTATGCTTCTCCTCGAATTTATGCATTCCAGAAAGATCCCATCTACAATTATAAGTTTAGACACCAATAAAGCATTTGACAGGTTACGTTGAGAATATCTTTGGACTACCTTGTCAAACTTCTCCTTCCTGGAATCTTTCATCACCTGTATAAAAAATTTATATGAGCAATCGAATGCGTACATCCAGGTTAATGGCTCATTGTCTCAACCAATTCAAATTCAAAGAGGCACAAGACAGCAATGTCCTCTATCTCTGCTATTGTTTGCTCTATACATTGAGCCGTTGGCAGAAATGATTAGAAAAAATACAGATATTGAGGGGGTCTCGGTGAGACAAAGCGAGTACAAAGTAACGTTATTCGCTGATGACATTTTGATAACTGCTCTCTCCCCTGGTAGATCTCTCCCAGTCTTATGGCAATTATTATAGGACTTTAAAAGAATTTCAGGTTTCCAATTAAATATAACTGAAACAGACCTGTTTTCCATATTTTTGGCCCCTTCTCAGGACCTAAAAAATAAATATCTGATTAAATGGCATAAAACTAAATTCAAGTACCTAGGTATTACAATTTCAAAAAACTTAGAATTACTGGAGTTATTGAATTATGAATCCTTATCTATTCAGGTTCAAAAATATTTGTCCTCTTGGTCTCAACTATCATTAGCCTTTTTTCAGAGAATTGAGACTATTCAAATGATAGTTTTCCCTAAATTACTATATTTATTTCAGAATATCCCTACCTTTCCATCTGGCTTTTATTTTAAATCATTGGATAAACTTATATCCAATTTTATTTGGAATGAACAGAAACCAAGACTTAGAATGTCTCTCCTTCAACTCCCACTTTCTCTAGGAGGGGCTAATCTTCCAAACCTAAAACTTTATGCTTTAGCATCATTCTTGAGAATTATGTCCTTGTGGATTATCTCAGCCTATCATTCACCCTGGAAGGATCTGGAGTTTGCCATAAATGATTTATATGATATTACCAAGATAGCATTGAGCTCTGCTACTAAGCCACCTCTTTTTCTTGACTTTACCATATTTACAGCTCAAATATTAAAACGATTGCACAGATTGAAACAACACAAGGCCTTTAGGAATCTTTTTTCTTCCATACTTTAATTGGTGAAGATGACTGATTTCTATCAGCAACCCTGGACCATGTTTTTTCCAGATGGAGACACTTAGGGCTTCATTTTTTCAAGCAATTTCTCTCCCTATCTGGGATAATCCCATTTGAACACTTCAAACCAAATTTGGCCTGTCAGACAACAATCTTTTTAGATATAATCAGGTCAGGAACTACCTGTTATGTCAAAGAGATATTGTTCCCAAGCTACCAGACCCCTTACCCTTGGCCTGGAAATACTTGGATGATAATATTAATGGCCTCTTGTGGCCCCACCAGGTGGACTTTCTTTATAAAATTTTGAGAGAAGGAATGGGAGATTCTTCAATTTCTATCCTAAATAGCTAGAATAGAGAGATCTTGAACTTGATACACAGGAACAGGAATGGCTTTGAGCATCTGCACAAGCATATAAAGTAACTCATGCCACTAGATGGCATGAATTTGCTTGGAAATGCAGAAGTCGCTTTTATCGTACTCCAGCTATACTAGTTAAGTACCTTCCACAATCATTTGGGTATGCTGGAGACGATGCTCATGTAAACTAGCAGACCATGGCCACATTTTTTGGTCTTGCTGTTTGTTGATGCCATTTTGGTATACGCTACAACAAGAAATATCAGAATGTATCGGGGAATCAGTCAAACTCACTGTAGAACTGGTGCTACTTTCTATTTTTCCTCATCATAGCCCCCCTGTGGCATCGGACCTTATTGCCCATATTTATTTTAGCAGCCAAAAATGCTATAACTAAAAGATGACATTCTTTAACCATTCCAATGGTTCATGATTGGAGAATGCTGGTGGCAGACATTTACCATATGGAATCCCTAACTTTAAAACTCCATAACAAGCAATCCTTGTTTGAACCCCTGTGGAGACCATGGGTTATTTTTTTACTGAAGATGCAAACCTGATTTTGTCCCTTGAATCTCCCTAATTTCTCATACATGAGACTTGGTGGGGGGAGGTGGGGGACTTAGACAAAGTTATTGGAGAAGTGCGGGTAATTCCTTTATAAATAGATGTATACCCTTGGAGAGATAACAGATCTTTAAATTGGGATGCTCTTTGCCTAGACAGTCCTTTATTTTTAACATAAATAACTACCAAATGATCTACTTTGAACTAAAAGTTTACCTGTATAATAAATGTACTTTTGAATAGATCATTGTCAAAATCAAGTATACAAATGTTTGGATGTATGTTACCTACAATCAATACAAAGAAATAAAAAAATCACACTTCAGTACAAATCTGGCAAGCCTATTTTGGACCAAGTCTAGTTTTACCATTTGCTGTTTATTTGCATGACAATAAACATGGCTTCCATAGTCCAAAATAGGCAATATTAATTGACTTACCATAGTTTGGAGTACTTTCCTGGTCGTACAGAGTGATAATCGTTTTGCTGCCCAATCTCATGTTGACTTTTTTTCCCAGTTCATTGGCCCAACAACCTAATGCATGCTCCGCCACCTGTTGGTGTGTGGAGGGCGGGGGGATGGGGTGGTAGGGGTGGGAACCCTGGGGGTGGGGCATTAGGGTTGTAAACCCTAACACCTCATTTCCCTGCTTTTGTTGTTATGGTATTCACCCTAACTGATGCATTAACAAAGTTTTTTGTAAAGTATTTTCCTTCTTTTTCAGATAGTATAATTGTATCCTCATTTTACTGTGGGAGTGCAGGGTCCTTCAGATCCTGCACTCCCATCCCTCCATCCCAGATAGTACAACAGTGTCCGTATGTTATGGTTTGAACTCCATCTGGATAGTACAACAGTGTCCAAATGTCACGGTGGGACTCTCCATCCAGATAGAACAACAATGTCCATATAAGGACCCTGTGCTCCCATACCTCCATCCAGATAGAACAACAATGTCCTTCAAACCCCAGTAAGTCTTACTGTATTCTGACTAATGCAGTTAGGCCTTCCAGTTGAACTGCCCCAATGACGAAGGAGTTAAAGCCTATATGCTAATAGTGGGACATTCAATAGGCTCAAATTCGGTTTTCCAATCAGTGTACCTGGTACATTCTATGTAACTGCCAGATTCTTTACTCCGCCTGCCTGTGAAGTCACCTTGGAGATTTCTCCTCAGCTCCTTTGACTGAAGTATTAGTTTGTTGATTTTTTTCTACCATTGTTTATTTTATTTTAATTTTCAAACCTCTGTCCTTCGGTTACAGGTTACACTAGACTATGTTTTCTTCTTTCCAATAACGTTTTTCAGTTTCTGATAGGTTTTCACAACTGGGAGGAAACCAAAGGCATTTTCTTTACTTTTTGAGGTAAAAACTTTTAGTTCTTCACTATATTTGATAGTTTGAGGGACCGGTATATTTTTTGTTTAAAAAAACGAGGTTTACTCTTCTTTTTCCTCAGCTGCTCAACTGTCTTGTTAACCAAACATCTCTTCCCTTATCTGGGTCTAAACGTCCACTGTGGATAAGTGTTAAAATTATTTTAGTTGTTGTTATATTACAGAAAACCAAGAAAAAAACGGGTCCCACTTGGTTTCAAGATGGTACCGAGTGCGGTGAACCTTTTGCTAAGGCTGATCCACATCTTATTTGTTTGTTCTGCCTAGGGTTTGACCACCTTAAGGCAGATTGCAAAATTTGTAAAAACTTCCCTTAGTCTTCGCTTGATAGGCATCTCAACAGACTGCAGGAGAGAATGGGCGAAAAAGCAATCGACGCTGAAGGTCAATCCTGTTCCACTACCAAGGATAAATTAGTGGAACCAGAGGGGGTGCCCTCTGACCAGGGTGAAACTTCCACTAGGAAGAGAACCACTGATACTGGCCTTGAAATGCCTGCAGTGAAACAGAAAAAGTAAACTGCCTATTCAGAACCGCAGAAGCTTGTGGTCGTGGTTCCAACCACTGAAGAGATAGTGAAGGCCATTGCATAATCCAGTGAATGCAGACCAGTTTGGGCGAACCGGGTCAGCGTGTCATGCCTCAAATTTCAGTTCAAACACTGGGTACTTCTCTCCCCTTTGGTTCATTTGAGCATGAACCTTTTTTATGAGCAGGACTGGGATGAGGAGGAGGAGGAGGAGGAGGAAGATTTTGGTGAACCCATTGAACCTGATATTTCAACAGATCATTTGGACCCTGAGTCCCCACCTTGCCCCTCTGGGGACACTACCTCACATCATGCCTTTATTAAAAAGGAAGCAGAAGCTCTGTAGCTGCCTGCTCAGGAAGCTTCTGAGGAGGAGGAGGAGGAAGAGCCAGATTATGTAGAGATTATGAATGTGCTTGCTTCTAAAAGGATCTTAATACCCATCCACAAGTCTCCTAAAATGCAAACTATGAAAATTTTGCACACCCTAATTTCCATACCTCCTGTGGATAAGAAGATGGACAGGAGGTACTTATTGGCTGGCAAAGGCACTGACTTTTTATTTAGTCACTGCAGCCATGAAGGGGTGGTCCAGGCTGCTGTTTATGAGGAAGCAGGTATCCCCTTGGCTTCACATCCTCCTGATAAGGACTCCAGAAAAACTGATTATCTGGCTAAGAAGGGGTACCTGGGGGCTTCCCTGTGCATTAGGCAAGCCTCTACATGGCCTATGTCTCTTGGTGCTTGAAGTCCTTATGGGAATTTGTCTGGGAACTGGCCAGCAAGGCTTCACTACAACTGGCAACTGACCTAGAGGAAATTGCTAAAAATGTAGTGGAAACAGCAAAGTATCAATTCCACATGGCTGTGGATGCTAATGACAGTGCTTCCAGAGTTATGGCCACTGCTATTTCACAGAGGGGGGTTGCATTGTTAAGGTGCACTAACTTCTCAAAGAACATTCAAACTAAAGCCCTGGATTATCCCCTGGTGCCGAATTCTCTCTATGGGGAACAGATAGAGGCATACATGAAAAAGATGGACGAATGCATGGTGGCATACAAGAGTGCTGCAGCCAAGGAGAAGGCTGCCGCTCCTTAAAGACAGCAAAGTAGTGGAGACAGGGGCAGACCCTAACAGAGGCCTTGTTATCAGGCCCAGGCCTTCTCTTCCTACCAGCAGCAAAAAGGCTACATTAGAGGAAGAAGAGGCGCAGGTCGTGCTGGACCTAGCCCTTAGCCCAAGACCCCTGCCAAGCAGACCAACTGAGGTGATTGTCCAGGTCACCTCCCCTTCCCCAGGAGGGGGCAGAATAGCTTATTACATCCAGGCATGGAAAACCATTACCATAGACAAGTGGATCCTGGAAGTAATAAACCAGGGTCTTGCTCTTAGCTTCAAGGCGTTTCCAAAAACAAGAGCCAGACTATCCAAACCTGCTACCAGCTCAGAAACAACCCTGTTGGAGGCAGAAGTGTCCACTCTGCTACAAAACAGAGCAGTGGAACCTGTTCCATTCCCCTACAGGGGAAAATGGTTGTATTCAAGGTATTTCCTAACGCTGAAGAAAAATGGTGAATGGCAACCTGTTCTGGATCTAAGATACCTCAACAGGCATCTGACAAAACCAAAGCTCAAAATGGTCACTCTGACTCTGATCCTTCCCACTCTAAGACAAGGGGATTGGCTGGCATCCCTGGATCTCAAGGACACCTACTTTCACATCCCCATCAGGCAGTCTCACAGAAAGTATCTCAGGTTCAGGCTGCCTTCAGGCTATTCAGTTCAGAGTTCTACCCTTTGGCCTATCCTCTGCATCAAGAACCTTTACAAAGTGCCTGGCAGTAGTCATGGCACATCTGAGAAGGTTAGGAATCAAAGTCTTCCCTTACCTGGATGACTGGCCAGTCATGGGGCATTCATCCAGCAGGTAGAGGAATCTCTAATCACCACACAGAGTACCTTTCTGTCTCTAGGTTTCCTGGTAAATCTCAAAACGTGAGTTCTGAAGCCAGTCCAGATGCTGGAGTTTATAGGGGCAGAACTGGACACAATTCAGGCAAGAGCTTTCCTGCTACAGGCAAGGGTGGACAGCATAGTTCAGCTAGTAGCCTCCTTCCAGCTGCACATCCCTCAAAAAGCAAGGCACTTTCTTCAGCTCATAGGTCATATGGTTGCAGCCACAGCTGTAGTCCCAGGAGCCAGGTTTCAGATGAGGGACATCCAGTTCCACCTCAGGTCTTTCTGGTCCCAGAGAAGGGATTCCCTTTCCAAAGTGGTATCAGTGACTACTTATACTGATAAAAGCCCTGCAAAGGTGACAGGACAAAGACAGCCTCAGAATAAGGGTCCCTTTCCTGCAGTAGTCTCCTACCATGGTGCTGACCATGGATGGTTCCCTCCTAAGGTGGGGAGCCTATCTAGGAGACCACACTGCACATGGCATATGGACCAAGCAGGAGTGCCTGATGCACTTAAACCTGCTGGAACTCAGGGCAGTGCTGCTGGCACTGCAGTTGTTTTCCAAAACAATGCAGAGGAAGGTGGTTCAGGTCAAAAGAGATAACACAACCACCATGTACTACATAAACACGCAGGGAGGGATCAGGTCATCTGCCTTGTGCACAGAAGCCATGAAGATCTGGAGCCAGGCCTATTCCTTCAAGGTCTTCCTGCCAGCAGTCCACCTACAAGGGTAGGACAATGTCTTGGCAGATGCACTCAGCAGGATCAATCAGAGCCACCAAGAATGGACTCTAAACAAGAAAATCCTGTTAACAGTGTTCAGGAGGTGGTGCACTCCAGAGACAGACTTCTTTGTAGCCCCAGACAACCATCAGTTACCCCAGTTTTGCTGAAGACCACCGGTTCTGGGCTTGATACCTCTGGATGCATTATTCCTGGACTGGACAGGCAAATTCCTGTATGTCTTCCTTCCATTCCCTCTGGTATTCAGAGTTCAAACTAAACTCAGATGTCAGCCAGTGACAATGATTCTGATTGCCCCAGACTGGGCCAGGCAGCCATGGTACTCAATGTTGCTGACTCAGTCAGTCACCAATCCAATTTGCCTCCCCAGGAGGCACAACCTTCTGACCTCCTCCCAGGGGAGGATCCTATACCCCAACCTCAGGTCCATCAGGCTCAAGGTCACATCCCAGGAGTCTCTAGGAAGCCCTCTACCAGGAAGACGTACACCTCTAAATGGAAGAGGTTCTCTATATGGTGTTCCCAAAGGGGTACAGACCCTCAGGAAGCTGGTTTGGCTGTCCTATTAGACTATTTGGCACATCTTCACTCTCTAGGCCTCTGGCCTTCTGCTCTCAAGGTGCCTTTGGCAGCTGTCTCTCCCTATCTCTCAGTAGGGAAGAGCCCTTCCCTGGCTTCTAATGCTATTTCAAGAATGTTTTAAGGGGTTGCTCAACTTGTACCCTCCTTATAGGGAACCTACTCCTTGGGACCTGAACATCTGTATAGCACAGCTAATGCAGCCCCATTTGATCTCATAACCTCAGCAGAGCTTAAATATTTGACATGGAAAACTGTCTTTCTGGTTTCTATCACATCACTAAGAAGAACTGGTTAACTACAGGCCTTGTCTGTGGAATCTAACTACATTGCTGTCCACAGGGATTAGGTTGTCCTCAGAACAAATGGGACATTTCTCCCCAAAGTGGTTTCAGATTTCCACTTGAACCAGTCCATTACATTGCTTGTCTTCTTTACTAACCATTCTACTTCAGGTGAGTGTAGACTACATAGCCTGGATGTAAAAAGGGCTATCAGCTACTATTTGGATCAGACAAAAGGCCATAGGAATGATGTATACAACTGTTTCTCACCTATGGAGAAGTGGGAAAGGGCATGCCAGCCACTAAAAGGACCATTGCACGATGGATTGTGGCCTGTATTCAGTTCTGCTATGGCAAACTGGATAAGAAGCCACCAGTGGGCCTGAGGGCTCATTCCACCACAGGGGACAGCTGCTTCCATAGCAGCTTCAAGGGATGTCCCCTTGCTGGAGATCTGCAAAGGAGCTACCTGGAAAACTGTTAATATGTTCACCAAGCACTACTGCCTGGAAACCCAGGCTAGGAGTGATGCCAGGTTTCGTACAGCACTGTTGCAGACCCTATTTCCTAAGTAGGTTCTGTGCACAACTCCAAGGGGCACTGCTTGGTAGTCTGCATTAGTCAGAATACAGTAAGACTTCCTGAGAATTGAAGAAAAAATTACCATAGTAATCTTGTTTGTTCCAAGGGAGCCATACTGTATTCTGACCTCCCACCCTGCCTCCTGTACTAGAACCTGGGGGCACTGCACTCCAGCTGTCACTCTCAAAAATGTTAGACCACTGGGGTGTTTTATTTTTTTCTTGTGCATCTGTAATATGTCTTTTATATGTCCTCATTGGGTTTATAGACATTTGAATACAGATGTTATATATTAGCTATTGGTTACATTTATATATGTTTTCATAGTATTGCTTAGTTTATCTCATTATTACCATAAGTTTGCTCATAAGAATCTGGCAGTTATATAGAATGTACCAGGGACAGTGGTTTGAAAACCGAGCTCGAGCCTATTGAATGTTCCACTATTAGAATATAGGCCTTAACTCTTTCATCTCTGGAGCAGTTCAACTGGAAGGGCTAACTTCATTAGTCAGAATACAGTAAACACAGAATCTGATGGCAGATAAGGAGCGCCCATTTCCCTACTTAATGGATAAGCTGAAGATCCTAGTTAACCAACAGCTTACTTCCTCCTACCCCCACTAGAATTGCCTTATGTCTGTCCCATGCATACTTAAATTCCCCCATTGTTTTTGACTCCATGGCCACCTCATGAAGGCTGTTCCATGTATCCACGACCCTCTCCGTGGAAAAAATACTTCCTCACATTTCCTCCGAGCCATCCACCCTCTATCTTCAAATTGTGCTTCCTTGTTCTTGCACATCTCTTTTTCTGAAAGATGCTACCATCTTGGACTTTGTTGATTCCCTTGAGGTACTTGAACATTTCTGTCATGTCCCCCCTTTCCGTCCTTTCCTTAAGTGTATGCATATTAAGCTTCTTTACTCTCTCATTGTATGTCTACTGGTACGGGCCCTGTACCATTTTAGTTGCCCTCGTCTGGACAGCCTCCACCCTGTCTATGTCTTTGCGTATATGGGGTCTCCAGAACTGCATGCAGTACTCCAGATAGGGTTTCACTGATGGTTTGTACAAAGGGATAACAACTTCCTGTTTTCTACTGGTGATGCCTCTCCCTATGCATCCCAATATCCCCCCAGCTCTCCTTACTGCCTTTTCACACTGCTTGCTTACATTTAGGTCATCTGATGCAACAACCCCCAGGTCCCTTTCCATTTTTGTTGTTGTCAGTATCTCACCCCCATTGAGTAATTTTTCCCTGGGATTTTGTTTCCCAGTAGCCTTACTTTGTACTTCTTTGCGTTGAATCTAGTGTTTTTTTTCTTTCATTTTTATTTGTTTGTTTCCTACACAGAAAGGTTTGTTACCTCTGTGATGGCAGTTTTTATGTTTTCCCATTGTTGCTCCACCCTATCTACTTGCCTGTTTGCTAGTGCTTTTCTGAGGCACTCTCCCATTTTGACAAAATCAGCCCTCCTGAAGTCCACTACCTTCACTTTAGTATGGCTTGACTGTACAGCTGTGTTTATAGTGAACCACACTGTTTGGTGGTCACTTGTTCCCAGATGGCTACCCACTTCTAGATCTGAGATCCTCTTTCCATTCCCATTTGAGAGTACCAGATCTAAGATTGCTCCATCCTGAGTGGGTTCCAACACTAGCTATCTGAGGCATGCCCCCTGTAGGGCATCGAGAATGATCCTGCTCTTGGATGTGGCTGCAGCAAAGGTGCTCCAGTTAACATCTGGCATACTCTCTGTCTCTCTCTTGGACACCCTGCACTTGGGACTCAACCACCCCCACACCGCCTCTCCAGCACTTCAATGCGCTAACCCTCTCGTGTTGCTGACAACTAACAGGCTCCCTGTTGGGCACAGCTATTTAATCTGTTCCTGTATGTCTCTGACTGTGTTTACTTATTCCAGTTTTAGTTTTGGCTGTATTTTTTGCATTCCTTTGTTTAAAGACCAAACGTACCTAAATGTTCTCATTCTAATTCTATGGCCTTGTTTGTCTCAATCCTCTGTATAATCACATACTTGTTCTAAATGTACTAACGTGAAACCTATGTAAAGAGATCTGCGCTCAAATAGTTAATCGAGATCTGAAATAAATAAATAAATAAATAAATATTCAGGTCCCCCATCAGCAATATCTCCCCTTTCTCTGCCATCCTAAGGATGCCTTCTATCATTTCCTTGTCCATTTCCTTTCCTGAGACAGGGGTCTGTATTCAACCACTGTGTGGATTGTGGTGCCATTTCCAGCCTCCAGGGTGACTCACAGTTCCTCCTCTCCTCCCTGTTTACCCTTTAATTCTGTTGCTTTGATCCCTTCCCTTATATAGAGAGCTACACCTCCTCCTCCTCTTCTACCCTCCCTGTCCCTCCTGTAGATTATGTACACTGGTATGTTGACATCCCAGTCATGGTTCTCTGTGTACTATGTTTCTGTGACTTCCACGATATCCAGGCATCCCTCTTCCATCAAGGCCACCACTTCAGGGAGCTTGTTACCTAGACTATGGGCTTTGGTACTCATCACCCTCCATTTTTTGATGGCCTTACCTCTTTTTGCCCCATCCCTGTCCTTACTGCCTTTGTCTTTTTCTCCATTTACCCCAGCCCTTCTCCTGATCACCTTTTCTATCTTGGTGTTTACCTCACTAACTACTCTTATTTTTTTTGTAGGAGGGGCTAGGATTTCCTTTCTTTTCAGTGTCTCCCCCCTTGGCTAGTTGAAATACTTGCCAATTAAGCGTTGAAACCTATCACCTAGGATCCTGGTTCCCCTCCTGGATGGTTGCAGACCATCGGGCCAGTATTGGCCTGCATCCCTCCAGGTGGACCCTTAGTCTCCAGTGAAATCAAAACTCTGAGCTCTGCACCGGTTTTTCAACCACTGATTGAATCCCATGGTATGGAGCACCCTAGCCTCACCCATACCATAGACAGGCATCGCCTCTGAGAAGGTTGCCATGCATGCTACTTGTCTAAGGCCCATCCCCAACTCCACAAACTCCTCCTGCACTGCCCTGATCCCTTTTCCAGCCAGGTCATTTATCCCTTGGTGGACAATGGCATCCAACTCCCTCCCCCGTGCAGCTGCTCCCACGATCCTGAGGATTCGCTCCCTGTCCCCCCAAGCCATGATGCCAGGCAGGCAGGCACCTTACCTCCCTCTCCCCTTCCTCCCCCAGCTCTACTCTCCTAATAATGGAGTCCCCAACTAGGAGTTGTTTCCTTCCCCTGTGGGGTCCCATGTCACAGCCTCCTCCCTCAGCCCAGAGAGGTGCATGCAGATGGGACAACACTGCATCCTCCAGAACATCTCCCAGAAGACAGCTGCTCCACAGCCCATCATGTCTTATTTGTGGCCCCTTAACTGTTGTTTTGTATACTTACTCTTTCCTCTCTTTGTTCATTTTATTTTTTTTACATAATTTTTTTCTTCTCCCTACTTTCCTACTGCCTCCATACCCTTAGAACTCCTGATCTTCCTGTTCTGGGACAGTAAGTTCCTATATTCCTCAGTAGTCTACTTCTTACTTGCTCAGAGTTAGACCTCCAGCAGCTTGGGGGGGGGGGGCTGGAGAGCTACTGTTTTCCTTTTAGCTAGTAATACTCCCTTGGAAGAAACAAGATTACTATAGTAAGTAATTTTTTCATATGTCACGGTGGGAGTGCATGGCCCTTCAGACCCTGCGCTCCCATCTGTCCATTGAGATAGTACAACAGTATCCATATATCACAGTGGGAGTGTAGGGTCCTTCCATCCCTCCACAGGTACACATATGTATGAAACTATGGAAATACAGGGGTCTCTGGCCCCTAAGCTTCCATACATTATTACAATCAGGCTTAGCAAATTTGCAACAAATAGTGGTAACTGTGCCATCTTAAATAACAGTCACCCCAGATGTTCAGCATAACCTTCCTATCACCTCACCGCATGTACCTAGTACAGAAAACTTTCAAATCCCTGTCAAAATGTAATTCCGTACAAGTGTAACATTGTTTCTAGGGACATGGATATGTTGTTCATCCACACTATCTGGCAGGTTCCTTGCCGCTTTAAATCTTGCCGGAAGGTCTTCAAGCTAGCTCCTCCCACCCACCCAGGTGGTAAAACTCACGGCTCCACCCCATGACGCCAGATCTTCCTTACCGCTTGGAAGCTCAGGTTCCCTCCTTAACGCTCTGCGATTAAGAATTGGTGCCTAACTCTTCAAAACTTTGAAACTCGTTTCAATTTACCAAAACACTTTGGTCTTCTTCTCCTCGCGGCTGCGATGGATAAATCGACTCCCAGATTTCGGAGATGCCCCTGCGGGCAGAAAATGTCTCGGACAGACCCGCACTCCACGTGCGTCTACTGCCTAGGCCTTGAGCACGAACCGCAGGCTTGCGACCTGTGCTCTTCCTTTTCAGTCTATGTCCTCGAGGATCGTGCTGCCCGTTTGCAGTTGGGGCATCCCGAGAAGAGATTCCCTCCGGTCAAGTCGAAGGAGGCCCGATTGGCGGTGTCCGCGGCTGCGGGCTCTGCGGAACAGCTCGAGCAGATGATCGCCCTCGAAGAGGAGGCGGCGCAGGCCGCTCCATCTTCGGCCGCGGCATTCGTCCTGCTCTCTCTCGGCGCCTCATACTCAGCTTCTTTTAAGGAGCTTTGCCTGACCCTCTCGACTAAGGGTGAGGGTCCAACCTCTTCTGGACCATTTTCTCGGTCAAAAAAGAGTAAGGGTAAGTCCCATCGTTGACACTCTTGGGAGCGGGAAAGATCTCCCTCCCTGGTGGCAGTCGGCTTGATCGACCCTTCCTTCTTGACCACTGGCTTCACGGTGTCCCCGTCAGGCCAGTTGACCGAGACACCCGGCAGCGCGGTCGAGATTTTTCTCGACCCGTTAGACGGGTTGTCGGCTGGTGAAGCTGATATTCCCCTCTCCCTGGTTCCCCAGCCGAGAGTTGAGGATCCCGTCGGCTCGACTGTGCCTCCAGTTCCGGAGCCGTCGGTGCAATCATCCGAGCTGAAGGGAGTACCGATCCTCGGTACCCCGCCGCGCCGACCTCGGCCTAGCCGAGATTCTCGGTCTCGGACCTCCTCGCGGTCCAGCCGATCCCGCCGTCATAGGCGGTCTCGGTCTCGGCACCGTGGTAAGCGGCGCTGCCGCTCTTCCTCCTCCTCGGACAAGGGGAGGCTTCGACGCAAGTTGCGTCGGAAATATGAAGAGCTTATGTGGCAACAGCTTCTGTTGGCCGGGAATAAGCTGACCCAGTCGTCTTCACCAGCCATTAAGTGGCTGTCACCGGAGCGGCCGAAACAACCCCTTGCGGTGGTCGAGGAGCCTGTTCCCAGGCCGGTTGTTCGGCCTATTAGTGCTGCCCCGCCGATTTTGGTGGAACTGCCGCCTCCTCAGCCGTTAGTTGGGGCTCCGACCAAGAGTTCTCGGTCGGCTCAGGGGCTGCCCCATAGGCTGTCGGTCACTCTCACTCCCGATAAACCTCGGCAGGTGGAGGGTGTCTCAGGCTCGAGGCAGCTCTTCGAAGACTCGTCAGGGTCTGAAGGTGACTCCTCCTTGTTCTCCAGGTGGATGGACTTGGAGTCCTCAGGGGGGCAGTCAGTGGACGATAGCTCTTCGTCCTTTCTTGGCCTACTTCGACTCATCTCGGAGTCCACTGGGATGAAGCTCGAACCCGTTTCCAAATGGGCCAGATATCCCCTCACGGAGATTCTGGACTGAGGGGATTCTCCGACGGAGGCCTTTCCGGTGGCCGAAGCCATTGTTGGTCCGGCCTTGGAACTATGGCAGCGTCCTGCTTCCTGCCCTGCGCCTTCGGCCAGGATGGCTAGGAAGTATGCGGTCCCTACCGGTTCCCTGTCCGGTTTCTCGGAACACCCCTCTGCCGAGGGGCTGGTTACCGACAGCGTTTTCCGGCGCACCGGGAATGCCAGGGACGTGGACAAACCACCCGACAAGGAATCCAAGAAATTGGATTACGCCGGGCGGAAAGTCTATGCTGCATTATCTCTCGGCCTTCGTCAGGCCAGTTCGGCCGTCCTGATTGGCACTTCTCCCATGCCCTGTTGGGCTCCCTGGATGAGGTCGTTCCCCATCTTCCCGTGGACCTGTAGACCACGGTCAAGCAGGTGCGGGATCAGGGCAGGGCAGTGGCAAAGCAGCAGCTCCAGACTGCTCTCGACATCGGAGACTCTTGTGCTAGATCAGTGGCGACCGCAGTGGCCATGTGTCAGCAGGCTTGGCTGAGGATATCCACCTTCACCTCGGATACCCAGCACAAATTGGCAGATGTTCCCTTTCTGGGGACTGACCTCTTCGGCCCTGGAGTGGAAGGTCACCTCCAGAGGATCGAAAAGTCCAACGCCACCTTGGACTCGGTCTCTTCCATGCAGAAGGACAAAGGCCGTAAGCCTCAGCCAAAGCCCTTTCGCCCTTCTGTGCCCGCGGCGTGCCCGGCCCAGCAACTTCAGGGCCAGCAGGCTCGACCTTGGTACCCCAAACCCAAGCCATTGTCTTCCTCCAATAGGAAGCAAGGAGGAAAAGGCCCAGGAGGTCCCTCAGCCGGTCCCTCCTCCAAGCCTGCTCAGTGACGGGCTGAGGGGTGTCGCCCCCATCCCTGTCACCTCACCCCTGGTTCCCCCCGTGGGGGGACAGCTCCGGCACTTCCTTTCCGCCTGGTCCGCTGTTACCATGGACAGGTGGGTCTTGGAGGTGGTGGGAAGAGGCCTGCCTCTAGAATTCGAGCAGGCACCGCCCTACAGAGCCGTCGCCCTTCGGGGGGCTTCGGGGTCCCTAGCTTCACTGGCAGCTCGTCGAGCCGACATCGAGCTCCTCCTCCAGAAGGAGGTGATAAGAGAAGTGGAAGACCCTCCCTTAGAACCGGGGTTTGTGTCCAGGTATTTCCTGGTCCCGAAACGGACGGGGGGCTGGCGCCCCATTCTCGACCTACACGACCTAAACAAGTTCCTAAGGTCTCGAACCTTCAGAATGGTCACTCTGGCTCAGATAATACCATCTCTGGAACACGGGTGTGGTTCTGCTCTCTGGACTTTCAGGACGCGTTCTTTCACGTCCCTATCCGTCCGTCTCACTGGAGATTCCTCCACTTCCGGCGGAGGGATCCCTATTAGGATTCAAACCATACGCTGGCCTTTCTCTAGCTCCCAGGGTCTTCACCAAATGCATGGCAGCGGTGACAGCATTCCTCGTGGCGCCAGGGTCAGGTGTACCCTTACCTGGGCGACTGGCTGATAGCAGCCCCTCAGGCAGGAGGTGGGCGGTCCAGAGATCTGGCCCTCCAGGTTTGCTCTCAGGTCGGCCTCCTTATCAACGAGGCCAAATCAGAACTCGAGCCGAAGCAGGTGATACTGTTCATCGGGGCAGAGCTCGACTCTCTACGAGCCAGAGCACGGCTCCCGGCGGACAAGGTCGAGGTTCTTACCTCCTTTGCCCAATCATTTCTGGTTGGGCAATCGCGCCCTGCCCGGGACTTCCTGTGCCTCCTGGGTCTCATGGCGGCCTGTACCAGCGTAGTCCGTTGGGCACGTTGGCACCTGCGCCCCCTTCAGTGGGGACTGGCCAGCCAATGGTCACAACACTGCGATCCCTTGGACCAGCTTGTGATGACAACCCAGGAGATGTGGAACGCTCTCCAGTGGTGGACCGTTCCATCTCATCTGCAGGAGGGCATCCCGTTTGTCCGCCCCGAGCCGACAGTCTTTCTATCGACCGACGCCTCTTTGATGGGTTGGGGTGCCCATCTGGGGGAACACCGAGTGCACGGCCTCTGGTCCCCGTGGGAGTCCCAATGTCACATCAACCTGCTGGAGCTCCGAGCGGTCAGCCTAGCTCTCACCGCCTTTGCTCCGTTTCTCCGGGGTCAAGTGGTCTGAGTCCAGACGGACAATACCACAACTATGTACTACCTGAACCGCCAGGGTGGGACGCGCTCCATGCTTCTATGCAAGGAAGCTCTCCGCATGTGGTCACTTGTGCGCAGCCTGGAGGTGGATCTCCTAGCCATTCATGTGGCAGGAGCCTCCAACACCCTGGCCGATGCCCTGAGCCGGATAGGGGCTGCATCGCACGAGTGGTCTCTCTTGCCGGAGGTAGTACAAGATCTGTTCTCCCACTGGGGCACACCTCTGGTGGATCTGTTTGCCTCCAGGGAGAACGCGAAGCTAAGGCTGTTTCATGCCCGCCCCCCTCAGCAGGGCTCACTGCAGGGGGATGCCTTCTCGAGGCCGTGGACCCCGGGCCTCTTTTACGCCTTCCCCCCCTTTCCCCTGATTCACAGGGTCCTGCTCAAAGCGAGGAGGGACAAGGCGCAGGTGATTCTGATAGCCCCAGACTGGCCCCGCCAATTCTGGTACCCAGATCTCCTCAGCCTCAGCTCCAGGCTCCCGAGGCAGCTTCCAGCTCGCCCGGACCTGCTCTCAGTCAATCAGGGAAGGTGTTCCATCCAGACCTTCAATCCCTGCACCTGGGCCTGGTTCCTGGCGGCTAGAGTTCCAGGCCTTGGGTCTTTCCGACGAGGTCCTCAACGTCGTTGGGCGTCCGTGGAGTCGACCAGAAAATGCTACGCCTTCAAATGGAAGAGATTCTCCATTTGGTGTCGGGGCAAGGGCTTGGACCCTTCCTCTTGTTCTGTGGCCAGCATTTTGGATTATCTATGGTCCCTATCTAGTCAAGGGCTTAGGTCGACAACCCTAAAGGTGCACCTGGCAGCCATCTCTGCTTACCGGGTGCGGGCCGGTCAGCAGTCAGTGGCGCAGGGGAAAGTGGTCGGGCGCTTCTTCAAAGGCCTTGATCACATTTCCCTCCAGTCGCTGAGAACCCACCTCCGTGGGATTTACTGCTGGTACTGGCAAAGCTCATGGGCAAGCCATTCGAACCAATGCACAGGTGTGGTCTCCCCACCTGTTGTGGAAGACCGCCTTCTTGGTGGCTATCCGTCAGCCAGAAGGATGGGAGAACTCCAGGTGCTTAGCATCAGTCTCCTTACCTGGTCTTCCACAGGGACAAGGCTTGTCCTCAGCCCCCACCGAAATTCCTTCGAAGGTGCTGTCAGAGTTTCACCTTAATCAGGTGTTGACTCTGCCAGTGAGCCCTACTAATCACACACGGAGGCCGAATATAGGCTCCATACTTTGGACCCTAGAAAGGCGCTCGCCTATTACAAGGAGAAGCCTGCGGCTGGGATTCGAGGAGAGGTTCGCCAGCTGTTTGTCACCCTACGCTGAAGCCGCACCTGGCAGACCTGCAGCCAAGCGGACGATAAGCAGATGGGTCACCTCCTGCATAGATCTCTGCTATGAGTTGGCGGGCATGGAGCCTCCCAGAGGAATAAGAGCTTATTCTACCGCCATACTGCTGCATCGGTGGCTGCTTCCAGGGCGTCCCTATCCAGAAATCTGCAGGGCGCTGCCTGGAAGTCAGCAAACACCTTCATTACCACTACCACATCGACCTTGAGTCACGCCCGGGATGCTGGTTGTGGGGCCTCGATTCTCAGTCCTTATTTCCCAAGTAAGTATAAGGGGTGTGCGCCTTGCCTCCCTCCTCCGGAGAACTGCTAGGAGTCTGCCAGATGTGTGGATGAACAACATATCCATATCCCTAGAAATACAGGTTACTCACCTGTAACAGGAGTTCTGGGAATGGTATGTTTGCTCATCCACGACCACCGACCTCCCGGCTTGACGCACAACCTGAGCTTCCAGCGGGCCAGATCTGGCGTCATGGGGCGGAGCCGAGAGTTTTACCACCCGGGTGGGTGGGAGGAGCTAGCTTGAAGACCTTCCGGCAAGATTTAAAGCGGCAAGGAACCTGCCAGATAGTGTGGATGAACAACATATACCATTCCTAGAACTCCTGTTACAGGTGAGTAACCTGTATTTTTGTGCCACAGGTGCGGATAAACATTTTTGACAGGTTTTGAAAAATGACAGTTGTAATGTTCATGAGGTGGTGTGGAAAAATGCCAGTGTTAAAAATCTGTGGTAAAAATATGAAAAATTGCCAAAGTTACAAGTGTGCATAGAAATTGCACAATGCATGCTTGCAACACGGTCATTTTTTAAATTTCTTTCACCAAATTTTCAACATCGGCATTTTGGGATCTCCCCTCGTGAACAGTAACTGTGATTTTATTAATCCATCCAAAAAGTTGATTTCACACAGCGACCACGCCATTCTACATCACAGGTGTGAAAACTCTTTCCCAGCAGGATGTGCAAAATGAACTCAGTACTGTTCACAAGGAGGTGTGATAGAATGGCAATGTTAAAAATCTGAAGTAAAAATATATTAACTGCACACCTGTAACACAGTCATTTTTTTTTTTTTATTTTTTCACCAAATTTGGAAAATTGGCTTTTTGAGACCCCACCTCATGATCAGTGGCAGTGTCATTTCATGAATCATGCCGGAAAGGTGATTCCACACAGTGGCCACAAAATCACCATTCAGGACTGAGAAATGAAATGAGTGTACCAGTGGTCATAAGGTGGGGTCCCAAGAACCCCATGTTGAAAATTTGGGGCCAAAATAAAAAAAAAAATGGCTGAGATATCAACATAAGTTGAACCCCCCTTCTTGACTCCCATTATACGGCTTACCTTGTTTTCTTCAGTTTGCTGTTGGACTTTGAAGAGTGTAGACGTGTCCCAGGTCCACAGAAGATCCCTGCACCTGACCTCCAGAGGGTAAGTGTGGGTGAATAGGGGTTGCTGGGTGGTAGGTGTGCAGTGGGAGGGTGGGAATGGAGGAGGGATGGCAGAGATGTCAATGGATTGTTTTCTTCATTACAGGTTTAAAAGAACTAAAGAAGACTTTGTGGGATGGTTTTCTTCATTTACAGGTAAAAAATAATTTGGGCACACTGGGTGGGCTCCCTGTGTACCACATGAGATGGGGGTATAAATGATGCTGATAGGGGGATGGGCACCCCTGTCAGCAATGGAAGTGGGCTGAGGGAGACTTCCAACACCAGGAGTGGGCATTCTAGTGTCGGAGTTATAAAAAAACAAAACATTAATCTTGGCACACTGGGGTGGGCTCCAAGTGTGTCACAATGTTTGGGGGGGTGGATACACACTGACAGGGGGATTGGGCACCCCGATGTCAGTGCAAAAAGTTTGATGCAGGATCCCACATCAAGATTATCACAAATTTGATGCAGCATTCTGCATCAAAGAAAATATATCAGGGGATGGTTTTCTGTCTTTAACAGGGTTTTAAAACAATAACTACATTAGGACACACTGTGGTGGGCTTCCAGTGTGCCAAATAACTGTGTGTTTGTGTGTGATGGATACATACCGACAAGGGGATTGGGCACCCCATCTCGGTCAGAGCAGGTCTTCCTTGACTCTGCATCTGGCAGCATGAGTTCTGGCTGCGGCTGCAGAAGTCAAGAAAATACTGGTGTTCTCATACAGAGAATGGAGTAGAAGCTGTTCTCTGTATAAGCTGCCACCCAAAATAAAAAGCTTCCTTGGGTCCAGCTTAAAATAAAAAAAAAAAATCAGAATACACCTGAAGGGGTCCTCTTTAGCTGTGTTCTGATGTTTTTTTTATATGTTCGGTACTTCAAAATCCTCACTAAGCGGCAAACAAGATGGCAGACACAACACAGCTCAATCAATCGAACAGTGAACTATGCACACAGTACCAGCCTTCTTTGTGAAAAGAAGCTGGTATTGTACGCACAGTACTCCTATTGTGTGCACACTACCAGCCTTCTATAGCTCATACTCCCTGTTTTTCTCCTCAATTGTTCCTCTGAATAATTTATTTCTTATTCTGTCGGGGGGGGGGGATGTTGACTGGGGTGTGTGGGTAAAGTTTAAAGATTCTGTATTAGTAGAGTGAGGGGGTAATGTATTTTGTGTAGTGTATGCATGGTTAGTATGTAAGAGGGCAATTTCTTTTAGTGGGGTAATTTAATTTTTAGTTGTTTTGTTTTCAATAAGTGGTAGGAGGAGGCTGTGTTAGTTGGGTTCATTTTTTGCACAGTGAAACCTTGTGCAATTTCAGAATTAAAGTGAGGACAAGACAGGCCAGGCAAAAATGTTTGTGCCATGGCCCTGCTAGAATTACCTACTCTGCCACTCGGCTTCATGATCTTCACCCCTTTTCTGACTTCCCAGTTCCTGCCATCGCAACTAGATGCTGTAGGGAGGTCGGAATTACTAGGAGCTAAGGGACTTGCAGGGAGCCAAGGGCAGTTGAGGAGGGTGTGGTGAGCTGCATTGAGGTTGTCTGGTCCAGGGGACAACCTGGGTGTAAATGGAGCCAAGGGAGAGGCCAGTCGTGTTTGGTCTCCATACCTAGGATTCCCAACAGACTGAGTGGGCATGCAGCTAGAGGTCCATCCATGTCTTCTCATCATCTTCGTGTGGTGCTTTGCAATGTCAGGTCGATGAGGAACAAGATTGCCATTTTTGCGGACTTGATTTTCGCTGTCAACCTGGCTTGCATAGCAGAGACCTGGCTTGGTGGCAGTGCTGGCCCAGTTCTTGCGGCTGCGGTCCTGTGTACTCCGTAGTGCACTGCCCAAGGAAGGATCGTATGAGAGGGTGTGAGAATTGTTTTTTGAGCCAGTCTGAGCTTTACAGTGCACCCAGTTAGTAACACCCAGTCTTTTGACTGCATTGCTGTGTGTGGGTGCATAGGTACAGGTTGCAGGATTCTCCCTGTGTACTGCCGTCCTGGGGCAGGGGGAGATTTCCAGCAGGAGGTGTGGACTTTGTTGTCAACCAGGTACTGGAGTCCCCCAGGTGTTTAACCCTGGGGGACATCAGTGCCTGGATTGTTGATAAATCCTCACATTTCGGTTTTGACCTCCTGCATTCGAAGCATTCACTGGGCCTGTCACAAGTGGTTTCTTCTGTGACCCAGCAGGATGGCCACACACTCAATCTGGTGTTCCAGCTGGGTCTTGAGGTTGATGATGTCAAGATCGATCAGGTCACTTGGTCTGATCACTGTACCATGGAGTTCACGTGTGAGCCCCCCCCCCCAGTAGTCTCCCCTGATGGTCAGCTTTCACCCTTCAAGGGGCGTGCACCTTGAGGGACTGTTGGCATTAGCTGACCTATCTCGGGTTGACGCAACATGTCCGATGGATTCCGGAGAGGAGGTGGCCACTTATAACAGGGTGGTTTCCGAAGTTCTGGATGCTCTTGCACCAGTTTATATATGACCCAGATGTTCTCCCTTGAGGTCCCCCTGGTTTGATGGGGACCTCAAAGCCTTGAAGATCAAGGGTCAGAGGTTGGAGTATTGCTGGTGGAACACCCAGCTAGAGGCTGATAGGCTACCCTGTGTGCTCACTGTGTGGAGTACCAGGAGTCAATTTACTGTAAGAAGGCAGAATTCCTGTCCAGGGAAATTGCTGCAGGGAAAAACAAACCATTTCAGCTCTTTTGGACTGTAGACAGGCTTCTTCATCCTGCCTGCATGCAGCCGAGAAAAGCATTGACATCCACCTTGTGTGAGGAGTTTGCTCTGTTTTTCTCCAACAAAGTGTTAGCCATCCGGTCAGCGATCCAGCCAGGGAGGCATTTCCCTCGTAGTGGTTGGGCTGGGGGTCTCAGAGGCACTCTGCCTGTCTAGGATGAGTTTAGGCCATTGGAGGTGTCTGAAGTGGTTAAGGTGATCTTAGAGCTGAAGCACGCTCCTTGTGAACTGGACCCAGCCCCGACACATTTCTTAATGGGATGTGTCAAAGCTGTCAGCTTGGTGTTTGCCAGGATTGCCAGGTGCTCGATGGCAGAGGGGTCCTCCCTGCAGCTTTGAAAGAAGCATTGATGTGGCCCCATCTTAGGAAACCTTCCTTCGACCATGATGTCCTGGCAAATTACCATCCTATCTTCAACCTTCCCTTTTTGAGCAAGGTTGTTGAGAACTTAGTGGCACATCAGCTCTAGGATCACCTGGTGTCCTCCGACATCTATGAGCCATTTCAGTCAGGTTTTTGGGCTAGACGTAGCACAGAAACTGCTCTAGTGAGGATGGACAATACTCTGCTCAGGGCTAGAGATAGAAACGACAGGTCAGTTCTTGTTCTTCTCAATCTCTCCTCAGCATTTGACACTGTGGACCACATTGTGCTTCTTGAGTTCTCTGTGAGTTTTGTGGACTTGCCGGTACTGTAATCAGGTGGTTTGAGTCCTGTCTGTCAAGCAGGGTGCAGCAGGTAGTTATGGTGAATTTCTCCTCCTCCCCAATGCCCCAGTCTTGTGGAGTACCACGGGGCTCGATCGTGTCACTGATGCTGTTCGCAGTGTACATGCTGCCCCTGGGTGAGATCATTTGACAATACAGCATGGAGTTTCACTGTTATGCAGATGATACCCAGCTGTACTTGTCCTTTGCCTCCAGAACATCAGGAACTGTTGATGTGCTTAACAACTGTCTGACTAAAATCAGTGACTGGATGGCTTCCAGCTGGCTGAGTCTTAACCTGGCCAAGACGGAGGTACTTGTGATCAAGCCTTGTCATGGAGATGATGGGTTGCCACCTAGGGATGATTCAGGGCTTTTCCTGGGTTCTGCTCCATTGATGGCTTCCCTGAGGGTGCCAAATCTGGGCATGATCCTAAATAACAGATTGACTTTTGGAGATCAGGTGTCATCTGTTGTCAGTAGCAGTTTCTACCATCTGCAGAACTTTGCCCAGATTAAGTCCCTCATTCTGTCCAAGGACCTGCCAATGCTAGTGCATGTCTTTGTGACCTCCAGGCTTGACTACTGCAACTCTCTGTACTTTGTGGTCATGGAAGAGACCCTCTGCAGACTTCAGCTAGTGCAGAACATGGTGGCCCAGTTATTGATGGGCATTTCGAGTTCCACTCATATGACAGTCCTCCGGGCTCTGCACTGGCTGCTGGTTAGGTGGGGGGTCCTTTTCAAGGTGGCTTTTCTCACCTTTAAGGCTGTATATGGACTGGGTCCTGGCTACCTGTTGGAGCTCCTGACACCAGTGACCTCTGCTCAGTCCCTCCACTCCACTTTGAGGGGCTTCCTGGATGTTTCCAGGGTTTGGCTCAAGACCTCAGGAGATCATGCATTCAGCATCTCTGGGCTGACCCTGTTGAATCCGTTACCATCTTTCATCTGGGAGGCTTCCTCTGTTGAGGCGTTCAAGCGTAGGCTGAAGACCCACCTTGTCCTGGTTTTTCCAGATTTCTGAGTCTACTCTGTGCTGATTCTTTTCTGTGATAGTCTAAAAGCCTTTTAATCTATGTTAAATTGTTTTACTAGTATTTATGTATTGTTTTATTTATTTATGCTGATTCTCACTATGCTTTGTTATAATTTCTGTTAGGCACCCAGAGCCTCTGGCAGTGGACGCCGTACAAATAAAATTGACTTGCCTTTCCTTCTCTGTGAAAATAAGGTGGTATTGTGTGCACGCTACTGTATTGTGCAAAAAATATATTTTTTTCATGTTTGACATATAAATGTCCCTGTAGGAAATAATGGGAAAATTTTAAATGTCGTAACTTTTGAATGGATTAATATCTTTTCACCAAATTTTCAAAAGGCACATCTGTGACCCAAAGACTTTCTTCACTGAAAATTTCTGACCAAAACTGTAAGCCATTTCTAAGATCTAGGATGACAAAGAAATGTTTAAAAAAAAATGATTTTTTTTCTGTTTTTTTTTCAACACTTTATAGATCGGAAACCACTTCATGGATTCCCTTGAAATTTGGCAGATTAAGAGATTTACCAATGGAGATTATACTTGCCATATTTCATACAAATCCATTTAAGGACTCCAAAGTTATTAAGGATCAAAGTTTGGACTTTAACATAGAAATGCAATTTTACCCTAACTATACTGGTTCAACCACACCAGTATAATAAGGATGGATGACATTTTAACATGGAAGGAGCCAAATTATTGGGAAAACTAATCAATGCACATAGGAAGGCATTACATTTAAACTAATAAGGAAGGGGGGAGGGGAAAATGTACCAGTTAGAACAACAAAAAGAAAACTGAATAAAATACCAAGAAAGAACAAATCATTAACATATTTACTAAGCAATGTGAGAAGTCTTAACAAAATGACAGAGTTACAAGCAAAGTTACATTGTGAAGGAATTGACTTAGCATTACTAACTGAGACGTGGTGAGATGGAAAAGACACCTGGAATTAACACATCCCAGGGTACCAGTTATTCCTGATGAGACAGAAAGACCAACAAGCATTGGTCAATGCCAAATGTTTGCTTGCTGATATTAGCATTGGACGTGCAGGAGTTAGACAGATGCAGAATATGAGTGGCAGTGAAGTATTGAACTCATGCCAGTCCCCACCTCCACCCTGCAGAGATGGACAGGCATTGGGGTGTGCCTGTGGGTCATGGCCCATAATGCTCTCAGCATTTCACCTCACCCTATCCTGTAGACACCGACAAGTGTAGAGGTATGCCTTGGGGTGTTCGGCTTCACAGCCACCCCATTTCATAAGGACATATGCTGAAATGGGTGCGGTTCAGGAGAATGGGGTGAAGTCTGGGGCTGAAGAGTGTAAGGCACACCTTGATGCCTGACACTAGTTTCAGGGTAGGGTGGGATGGCATGAGCATTTTAGCCGGTGATTCAAAGTTACACATCTGATGCCTGTCAGTCTGTACAGGGTTTAATGTTACGGTTAGAAACCTTAATGCCCCAGGCATGTGTTGGTATTTGCACCACAAATTTTCAACATGGCCTTTTTGTGACCCTACCTCATGAAAGCATTTGGGACCTCTTCTCATGAACAGTGGCAGTGTGATTTTGTCAATATGTCCCAAACTTCAAGTTCCTACAGCGACCGTGCCATTCTGCTCCAGATGTACGAAAACACAGATTAGGCAGGATGTGAAGAATGACAGCTGTACCATCCATAGGGAGGTGTGAAGAGATGGCAGTGTTGAAAGTCTGTAGTGAAAATATTAAAAATGCTCTAAGTTCCGAGCCTACTTGGAAACTGCGCAACACATGCTTGTACCACAGTCATTTAGTGGAATTATTTCACCCAATGTTCAACATAGGCATTTTGTGACCTCTGCTCATGAGCAGTATCACTGTGATTTTCTTAATCTGTTTGAAACATTAATTTCTGACAGCGACCGCACCATTGCGTGCCAGATGTGCAATTGCATATTTTGGGCAGGATATGAAAAATTACAGCTGTACTGTTCATAAGGAGGTGTGGCAAAATGCCAATGTTGAAAATCTGGAGTGAAAATATTACAAATTTGTGAATTTCCAAGCATGTGTGGAAACTGCACAACACATGCGCATAACACAGTCATTTTATGGACTTTCATCACCAAATTGTCAACATAGGCATTTTAGGACCTCTGCTCATGAACAGTGTCACTGTCATTTTCGTAATGTGTCCCGAACACTGATTTCTCACAGTGACCGTGCTATTCTGCGCTGGAAGTGAAAAGACACATTTCAGTCAGGATGTGAAAAATGACAGCTGTACTGTTCATAAGGAGGTGTGGAAAAATGCTAATGTTGAAAATCTGGAGTGAAAATATTACAAATTCGTGGAGGTACGAGCATTTGTGGAAACTGCGCAACGCACGCCCGTAAAACAGTAATTTTTTGGATTTTTCCATCAAATTTGCAACATAGGCTTTTTGAGAGCCCACCTCATGAACACTGTCATTGTCATTTTGTTACTTAGTCCCGAAAGGGGATTCTGCACAGTGACCACGTGATCACCTTTTGGGACCGAATCTTATAATGACGTGTGAGTAATGAGGAGGGTCCAATAACCCCAGGTAAAATGTGGTGCCAAAATTCCCCAAAAATGCCTGAGATATGCACCAAAGTTGGAAAAAAAACCATTTATGCCATTATACAGCTTACCGGCATTTCTTCAGTTCACAGTTGGCTTTGAAGAGTGCGGACATGTTCCCGGTCCACTGAAGATCATCGCGCTGGACTCCAGAGGTAAATATGGGGTGAGGGGATGTGTGGGGGAGGCAGGGTGTGCAAAGAGCAGATGCAGGTTGAGGGAGTGGCCACCGAATTCAAGGAGAGACCATTTTCTGTTTTACAGGTTTAAAAAATTAAAACATTGCGGACTTTTTTTTTTTTTTTTTCTGAGGGACATTTGGTACACTGGGTGGGCTCCCACTGCCACCTGCATGTTTTTGGGGGCTGTAGCAAGCGAGGATTGGGCACCCCATCAGCACACACCGAGGGGAGAGCCGAGGGATTGGGCATCCCCAGCACACAATAAATTGGGGGGTACATTATGCCGACATGATAGGAAGTGGGCTCCCCCATTGGCAA
This sequence comes from Neoceratodus forsteri, assembly GCA_016271365.2. Taxonomy (NCBI): domain Eukaryota; kingdom Metazoa; phylum Chordata; order Ceratodontiformes; family Ceratodontidae; genus Neoceratodus; species Neoceratodus forsteri. The sequence goes on from CM057454.1 coordinate 1,239,135,793, forward strand.
ATTGAACTGGGAAGGGGGGACTGAAGCTGATGGGGATTGGGCCCCCCGTCGGCAAAGAAAGACTGTTGGGGGGTTCATGATGATGAGGAGGGGGATTGTGCACCCCCTTGGCACACAACAAATGGGGAGGGGGTTACAGTATGTCAATGGGGAGTGGGCTTCCCCATCGGCAAATGAACTGGGTCGGGGATGGCAAGGTACCACCCTGCAATGACGGGTCGCTCCCTCATTGCAGCGGCAGATTCGTTTCAAGCTGGTGGTACGCTGGCTGAACTAGTGTCTGCAGCAGCATGCCACCGCATTGGGGAAAACTGGTCAAGCCTCAAAAGGCACTGGGGCCATTGGCCCCCACAGTGCTGCGCCTCCAAATCCCTGCTTTTCTCCTAAGCTGTGATGAAATGTTTCTTGCGCATGAGCACAAACAAACATAACAAGCATTTGTCAATGTCGAACGTTCACTTGCAGGTATTTGCAGTGGTGTTTGGCATGTATGGTGCTGTACCCTAATGCCCTGTGTGATTGCTGGTATTTGCACAATAAATTGTCAGCATGACCTTTTTGTTACCCCCATTGTGCGCTACATAGGCGGAAACACGTTTTGGGCAGGATGTGAAAAATGACAGCTGTAGTGCTCATAAGGAAGTGTGGTAAAATGGCAATGTTGAAAATCTGGAGTGGAAATATTGAAAATTCACAAAGCTAGGAGTGTGCGTGGGAACTGTGCAATGCACGCTCATAAAACACTTATTGTTAGGAATTTGTTCACCAAATTGTCAACATTGGCATTTTAAAACCTCTGCTAATGAACAGTGTCAGTGTGATTGTCTTACTGTGTGCCATACATTGATTTTGCACACCAACTTCGCCATTGTGCGCTACATGGGCAGAAACACGTTTTGGGCAGGATGTGAAAAATGACAGCTGTAGTGCTCATAAGGAGGTGTGGTAAAATGGCAATGTTGAAAATGTGGAGTGAAAATATTGAAAATTCGCAAACTTACGAGTGTGCATAGAACTGCGCAATGAACACTGTAAAACAGTAATTTCTAGGAATTTTGTCACGAATTTTCAACACAGCCATTTTAAGACCTCTGCTCATGATCAGTGTCACTGTGATTTTCTTAATGTGTCCCATACATTGATTTAGCACACCGACTGCGCCATTGTACTACATGGTACGGAAACACGTTTGGGCAGGATGTGAAAATGACAGCTGTACTGCTCATAAGGAGGTGTGGTAAAATGGCAATGTTGAAAATCTGGAGTGAAAATATTGGAAATTCGCAAACTTACGAGCGTGCGTAGGAACTGCACAACGCATGCTCGTAACACAGTTATTTGTAGGAATTATTTTACCAAATTTTCAACATAGCCATTTTAAGATCTCTGCTCATGAACAGTGACACTGTGATTTTCTTAATGTGTTCCATATATTGAGTTTGCACACCGACTGCGCCATTGTGCGCTACATGGGCGGAAACATGTTTTGGGCAGGATGTGAAAATGACAGCTATACTGCTCATGAGGAGGTGTGGTAAAATGGTAATGTTGAAAATCTGGAGTGAAAATATTGAAAATCGTGAACTTACGAGCCTGCGTAGGAACTGCATAACGCGCTAAATAAAACAGTCATTTGAGGATTTTGACTAGATTTTCAACGTAAGGTTTGGGACCCTTTCTCATGAATGATGTCACTGTCATGGCGCTATTCAGGCCGAAGGGTGATTTAGATGCAGTGACTGTGCAGTGACTTCGAAATCACCCTTCAGGCCCTAATATTGCCATGACAGTGATATCATTCATGAGAGGGGTCCCAAAAACCATATTCTTGGTGCAAAATTCCAAAAATACCTGAGATATGCAATAAAGTTGACCCCCCCATCTAGCCCATTATACAGCTTACCGGCATTTCCTCAGTTCAGCCGATCGCCTTTGAAGAGTGCAAAGCGTGTTCCGGTCCACGAAATCGTCGGCGGTCGGAGGTAAGTATGGGGTGAGGGTGTGGGGAGAGCTGGAGTGCGCAGTGGGTGGGTGCGGGTTGTGGGGGGCTGGGAGGCGGCTGTGGGACGTTTTTATTTACAGGTTTGAAAAAAATGACAACGTGGGATGTTTGCCACGCTGGGGTGGGCTCCCAGCGTGGCAGAAGATGACTGGGGGAGGCTGAGGAGCCGACATGGGATTAAGGCACCCCAGCGGCCAAACTACGTGGGGGCGAGGCCGGCAAGGATTGGGCACCTGTCGACAAAACAAAGGAATGTCTGCCATGCTGGGGTGGGCTCCCAGCATGCAGCAGGATAACGGGGGCCGTGGAGCCGAGCGAGGGATTGGGCACCCTGGAAGTCGACATGGCTGTGTTTGCCACGCTGGGGCTCTCAGCGTGGCACCACTTGAGGCGGCGTGACGTGGTGCTCGGTATGGCAGCAGTGGTTTCTTTGAAGCGAAGCCACGCTGTCGCCACCAAACTCCTGCACCATTGATTGCCAGGACCGCCCGCACTGCTCAAGGAGCAGTGCATTGGATGGAGAGGCACACCTCCAAAGTGTGCTACTTCAAAACGCCCTGCGATGCGCCGCTTTAACGTAAAAAGGTGGGAGGCAAAAATTAAGGTAGAGTCATCAACCACTGAAACATTATGGGTGGAAATAGATGATGGCCAATCAGGGAATCATATAGTAGGGCTATGCTATTGTCCACCTGATACAACAACTGAAGAAAAGAATTAAGAGATTCTTAATAAAATATTAAAAGCAATGGACATGGGAGATATTTTAATAACTGTGGACTTTAATTACCCTGATATAGATTGGATTTCAAATTCTGCAACAGAAAAACAAAGTGTTTCTTGCTATAAATTTGGAACACAACCTAATACAACATGTTACAGACACAGCCAGAATGAACAATGTGTTAGACCTAATAATTAGCTCAGAATCTGTCAAAATAATAAATTGTGAAGTCCTTTCTGCATTAGGAAATAGCAATCACAATTGTGTAAACCTCGCTGTTGAAACAAATCATATAAAGAACAAGGGATGCACTGAAATCTGTTTGTATGAAACTGGTAATAGTGAAGGTTTAAATGCTGATATTAACGAAATAAACTGGAACACTGCTTTAAGTAATAAAACAGTACACGAGGCATGGGAATTTATAAAAAAATAAAGTACACCACATCATGGATAAACATGTGAAACGAGTTAAAAATACAATAACAATAGTATTAAAGCCAAATGGTTTCACAAAAATCTTACAAAACTCATAAAAAAGAAAAACAAAGCTTACAGAATGTACAAAAACCAAAACACTGAAGAAAAGTGTCATAAATTTAAAAAGATACAAAAAATATGCAAAAATAAAATAAGGCAAAGCAGAATTTTGAAAAGAAACGTGCAGCTTCAGCAAACAAAAGCAACAGCAAAAAGTTTTATGGGTACATCATCTACTCTTTAAAGAAGACAGATACAGAACTGACCCCCAATAAAAAGACAGTAAACTAATAACTGATCCTCATGTTAAAGTTGGTAAAACACAGCATCAGTACACCTTTAAAAATACTGTTTGAAAAATCATTAAACACAGGTATAATTCCCAAAGCGTGGAAGATTGCAAAAGTCAGTCCCATTTTATAAAAAAAGAGATGTAAAATGAACACACAGAATTATAGGCCCATAAACCTAACATCAGTACCATGCAAATCTTGGAATCCTTAATAAAAGATAACATTCTAAACCAATACAAAAACCTGTACCTCCCTGCACTAATGTAACAGGACCTCAGCCTCCCAACTTACTCATTGGCACTTTCTCTTCTCTTCCCCCCAACACTTCCTACCACTTGTTTCTGTCGCTTACTGTAATAACCACCTACATTCCACCTCCCCCACCCCTAACACCCTTTACTCTTCCTCCATCCCCTCCATGCACCCCCCTCACCAGATGACGCCCACTTACGGCTGACCGCACATCCCACCCTGACTAAGCCATTCCTGGCTGACCTCCCTACCCCTTTCTGTTCTAGGTTGTCCCACCACCTAGGGAACTCCAATGCAGAGTCCTACCAACCTTTCTCACATTAAACCCTCTTACAAAATGTATATAATTTCATTATAATAATAATAAATTTTATTTCACACAAGCGCCTTTCAGGCCATTCAGGCGCTTTACAAAAAGACAAGAATGATCATGATAAAAACCGTAAACATAACAATAAGATAAAACAGAGGATCCAAATTATTCGGTGCCACCAAAAGCATGGCACCATAAAAAGCTTTTCAGCACCTGTTCAACCCCCCCCCCCATAGTCGTGCACTCCCGAAGCTGATGGGGTAGAGAATTCCAAAGGGTCGGGGCCACGTGCATAAATGTACAAGCCCCAGAAGATTTCAAAGACACCCTTGGAATATCCAGCAACCCCTCATCAGCCGAACGCAACTGTCACACTGGGCAGTAAGGCACGAGAAGCTCTTTCAAGTAGTCAGGGCCCAGTCCATGTAGGGTTTTATAAGTCAGTAAACCAACTTTAAATGTGATTCACCACCTAATTGGCAGCCAGTGCAGATCGCGCACAGATCGATTATAAATGGTTGACTGTGTAAATGTTTTCCTGTTTATTCTGTATACCCTGTTTTAGTTGTTGTTTGTTCACCACTGACTTGGAATCTTTGAAAATGAGTCCCTGACTCAAAGGTATTTAATCCCAAACTGAAATAAATAAAAATAAAATTAAATAATATACCAGTGTTTGACAGTAATCAACATGCTTTTAAATGTGGAAGATCTTATATAACCAATCTTGTATGCTTTTACAAACATATTGGTCAACTACTAGATAAAGGAGAACCTGTTAACATGGTGCTATTATATTTTAGTAGAGCCTTTGACAGTATACCACACTGGGCTGTCAATAATAAACTTGCAAAACATTTTATCAAAGAACACATAGTTTCCGGGATAAATGACTGGTTAAAGGAAATGACTCAGAGTTATAATCTGGGAATATATTTCAGAATAGAGGAGTGTGTCTAATGGAGGGCCCCAGGGGTCGGTACATGGCCCAATTATATTCCAGCTGTTTATTACTGACTTGGACGATAATGTTGAGAATTACATAACTAATATGCTGACGATGCAAAATTGGGAGGGCCATGTAATACAATACAACAAATTAATTAATTACAAAAAGATCTGGATTCAATATCAAGCTGAGCGTATAAATGGGGGATGACATTAAAGATAGAAAAACGCTGTGTTGGGAGTCACGTGGTGCTCTGGGTCGGGTGAGTCACCTGCTCTGTCAGCTCCGCTTCTCGTCTTTTAAAATTACTTTTAAATTGGCTCTTACCAATCTTTTTCATGGTTTTGCTTAGTGACGGCAGGTTGTTTGGTTTTCTAGTCAACTACAGAGTGCACAGTTCTTGTCAAGATGGACATGGAAATGAAAGCTGCTCCCATTCAGCATACACTGCCATCAACATCGGAACATGAGTAGGCCCAGAAATGGAGCAAAATGCCCACCACATCGAGCAAGCAGCACTCCGGTGCTAGTCAGACCCTCTCTGAAGAACGTTTTTTGCAGAAGTTTACCCCCTGAGAGAAATCTCACAGCAACTCTCATAGGAGCTGAAATCACTTTGTCCCACTTCAGATGCTCACACTCGGAGGCTGGGGGAAGTTGAGGCCAGAGTGAGCTCCATCAAGGATTGGCGATCTCAGGTGGAACCCCACACTGTGTGCCTCCATTGCAAGCTCCATCTTCTAGAAAAAAGGTTGAAGATTTAGAGGGATACAGCAGACACAATAATTTAGTTATCGTTGGTTCACCAGAGGGTTCTGAGGGCCAAACCCGTGTGTTTTTTGTGCAGAAGTTTTGTGATAAAATTGCTGGCACTTCTCCTAATGGGCCTGTTTACATTGTAAAGGGGCCTCATAGAGCCCTGTGGCCCACCCCTCCAGCTGGCTCGGTACCCAAGCCTTTCATCTTTAAGCCCTTGAATTATCTGGATAAGGTACACCATTTGAAAAAGATCCACAACATACAAGATTTAACCTAGGTGGACAAGAAAGTGAGAGTTACTTAAGATCTTCCTCAGTCCATCAGACTAGAATGTGCTGCATATGGGCCTCTCGTCTCTAAGCTTATAGCTGCTAATATTAGATTTCACATGTTATACCCGGCCAGACTGCAGCTTAATTACCATTGAGTCCTAAAATCTTTTGAATAATTTGAACTAGCTAAAAAAGTACTGCCTCAAATGTATCCTGACTTGTTCAAAGCTATAACCTGATCTCTGGAGGTGACTTTGATTGGAACATAGTTTTTGCTGTACATGTTAACACTGGGTAGTCTGTTCACCTTGTCTTGGCTTTCTATTTGATTTTGTCCTTTATCCTGCTGCAGAAGCTTCTGCACACTGGGAACTTTTGGACTATCTTGCTTTTACTAACAGTATAAGATCCGAGATCAGTCTTTTGCTGTTATATAAATAAGAATTTTTGAAATTTTCACCATTAGGGGCAGGTGGAGCTCCCTGACAATTCAAACTGTTGTGGCATTTTTCAGTACCTTGTTTGGGCATCAACGCATGATGCTTTTTATTAGGGACTTTATTCCTGGCTGGAGTGACTATTATTATTTGGGTGGGTACACCCTTTAGGACAGCTGTACTATATGGTGTGTGCTTCTCTCCTGTATTGCAGTGGCGCCATACGAATATATGGTGTGTGGGCTGCAGTCAGAATTTCAAGGGAATTGTGAACTGCTTTTCCACTCCTTTGGTTCTGGGTCCTGTACAGTGCTATATGACAGTCCTTCAGTTGGGAGACCTAGTGGTGTATTGGCTGAGGATGGCTGGTTGTAGTAGTTGTGCTGATTTTTCAGCTTGATGCCTCGGCAGAGGATCTATCCCAGACTGGTGCATCCTGTGCTGTTATTGCTTGGAGTGGCTGCCCCTGTCATACAGGTATGCTCCCAATACTGGTAGTGGTTGGTGACTGAGATGGGGGGGGGTCCCATGCTCTTTGATTGGGGAGCCACCTTGATGCATGCAGCTTGTTTGCTAGGTATTTTTGTCTAGTCATATATTCTTCAACGGTTTGTGCCCGACTATCGTCTCTCTATGCTCCCATTTTTAAGCCTCCTGATTAGTGGAAATTAATTATGTTGAATATTCTCTGAGGCTGCCCACACTGCTTGGATACTCCAGGCCATAATCAGTGAGTTCCTCCCCCCAGTAACCTTTACTCATTCTGCTTGCAGTCTTCCAATGGCGCTGATGTGTTCTGCATGGGGAAGAGGTTGCTAGGGAGTGTGTGCGCATATGCTAAGCTCCAGTTACATTATTTGGCTGCTACTAAAGTGCTCAGACTGGATTAAGGGGCTTGCAAAGTTTTAAGGTCAGATGGAATGTTGGAATCCTGGAGTCAAATGGTGGGTGCACTTTGGTGGACCTTCGGTTCGAGAAAGCTCCTTTAAGACACAGCTGAGCCTGAGACAGAAGTTTGCTTCTCCCTGTATTCTCTGCATAGTCTGTCTGCCCAGGGCTGAAGGCCTTATGGGTGAGGCTTGGGTTCTAGAGGGGTGTGGTGTGTGCTGTGTTAGTGATCCCCCTTCCTGGGATATGGGAGGCTTGTTTGTGGGAGTAAATGGAGTGCTAATGGCCCAGGGCAGTTCCTGTATGCAGCTCAGATGTGTGGGTAGGGCTCATGCTGTGGCAGCTTTCTTTGACTGGGACTGGGAGTGGCACCCTCCCCTCTCCTTTCCTCTCCCCTTCTCTCATAAGCTAACTGTGGATATCTTTTACTGAGATACCGCCATATGCGCCGAAGCTGGGGGCTATCACCGAAGCATTTGCTCCTTCATGTGTGTGTGTTACCTGGGCTCTCCGAGGTGTCCTGCAATCTTTTGGACACCTTGGGAATGTTAATTCTTGTGGGTAGAGCTCGACAGTTCAAAGTAAGAGTCTGTCATATGGACTCTGTTGGGTTAATGTTGTAGTAACTTTGATCATGTATCTAGTTCCAGGTGGATTTTCGCAAGCATAATACCTGTAGCAGGTGCCTTTTACTTGCTTACTCCAGGTCTCCATTATGCTGGTGGGGAACCTTGTAGTGTCATGGTAGTTCCTTCTTTGTTTTTCCTTAGAGATGATGCTCTGTGCTTTGTTACTACTTAGACTACCACATTCGAACTTATACCCGTATAATGTGTGTTTAGTACAAGTTAAGTGTTTATCAGGGGTTTGTTAGGCATTTTGACTTAAAGGAAGTTTCTGATATAGGGCAGCTACTCCCATACTGTGGTAGCTGCCCTCAGCATTAGTTATTCCAGCCTGGTTTAACAAAAAAAATTTTTCCCATACCTTAGTTTTTTTACTCGTAATTTTCCAAATCGCTATGCAGCCCGATCCATTCTGAGTGCCCCGGCGCTTCTGACACCCCCGGAGTGCATGGGGGCATGCCCCATTAAAATGAATGGGGCTGGATTTCACATTCATTTTTAAGATCAAGGATGGCTACTTACAGATTAATGAAGGACACCGCTCGACTAACATAATCCTTGGGCTAGGCTGCACGACCTGAGAGCAGGCTACTTCAATTTGCTGGCTCAAAAAGCGGAACTTACCTTACAGTGGACTAGTTTCGGGTACCTTGAATCTGGGGAGAGATCAGGTAAACTCCTGGTCCTTTGTTTGTGACAGTTTGAAGCACTCAAGGGCATTTGTAGGCTTTGTAGGGATGAGGGTGGGATGATAGCAACCTATCCGAGGGAAATCCACAATATATTCCCGTCAGTATTATTCGGTTCTTTTCTCAGATGACCCTTCTGTAGTCTCTGACCCCCTGCTGAAATCTCAGAGTATTTAGATTCTTTACCATTGCTGATCCTGAATCCTGACTTAAAAAGTCTACTAGATCAACCCATCTCGTTATAAGAAGTACAAACAGCCATCCTCCAGCTCCATATGGACAAGGCCCCGGGCCCGGATTGTTACAGTAAAAACTTCTATTTAACATACTCTGCTGAGCTCACTTCCATTCTAACTGAATTATATAACTTCTGGTATCACACTGGTGTTTCTAATTCCTCTGCCTTTAAAGTCTTGATTACACTAATCAAGAAGCCAGTCAAAGACAAGTTGCTCCCCGGCAGTTATTGTCTCATTTCATTAATTAATTCTGATATCAAAATTCTCACCAAAATTCTGACTGCTAGACTTTTAGGGGTACTGGACTCCTTGATTGGTCCAGTTCAGGTTGGATATATGAAGGGTAGGGCGTCTGGTGATCACTTGCGGGAACTACATCATCATATGGCTATGTCCAGGAAGAGCAGGATCCCTGCAGCCCTGGTCTCCCTGGACTTAGAGAAGGCCTTCGATAGGGTCTCATGGCTTTTCCTTTTTGCAGTGTTCTGAAAACTACAACTAAGTTTATCAGGTAGGTGAGCATTCTTTATTCTTGCCCTCCAGCATGAGTCTGGTGCAAAAACATGCTCTTGAGTCCTTTCCCTATGCGTTGGGGTATGCGTCAATGCTGCCCCCTTTCTCCCTTGCTTTTTAATTTATACCTCAAACCATTATTGAGAAGTCTTCAAAGTACTCAAAGCCATGCCGGTGTCTCCGTAGTTGATAATTGATATTTGCTCTCAGCCTATGCTGATGATCTGCTTATACATTTGGAATATCCAGTTTTCAACCTGCCGGTGGTCTTGGCTGATATGAAGCGGTTTTCCACATTCTCCGCTTACAAGCTTAACATTGCCAAAATGAAGGTAATGCCTCTAAATGGATATGTCTTCAAGCAAGACATCTTGCTATTGGGCTTTTGTTGGGAGCCAAAGCTTCTAGCATATTTGGGTATTCACTTGGCACGCTCTGTTCCAGTGTTAATTAAAGAAAATCTTACCTGGTTGCTTCGACAGATCACTCTGGATCTGAACAGAAGGTCAACGCTTTCCCCTTTCCTTAAGGGGTAGGATAAAGGTGATTAAGATGAACATTCTACCTCACCTGCTCTATCCCCTAGGGATGTTAGGTATTTTCTTACCCAAGCTTTGGTTCTCCATCTACAATCTATTTTGAAATTCTTTCTGTGGCAGAGGAAGGTGGTGCAGTGCTTCTGCTTCAGATTGACTGCTCCCAAACTGAATGGGGAATTGTAACTCCCCAATTTCTTTTTATATCATTGTGTGTTGCATGCACATAAGTTCTTTCGATGGGTTATTTTGTCTGATCTGACTTGGGTTCTTCCCATTCCCCCCAATGGTTAGAAACTGAAACTTCCTTAACTAGAAAATACAGTCTTGTTCTCTCTGGCCTACTGTTCAACAAATTCACCCAGCTTCCTAGCTCCTTACGCTCATCACCGATTGGCTGGTTTATCAAAATCAAGTTACAACTTGAGCATTACCTACAGTAGGATTTCTCTAGAGCACTGGCTCAACCTGTGCTGGGAAACCTAAACTTCCAGACTGCAGGGCATCCAATTCCACCTAGTTTTCTACCACAACTACAAGGAGTGACTCTGTCACAGTTGATGGTGAACAATAGACTCATTCCTTTTTCTGCAGCTAGACAGCTTTTGTCCCTCCCAGAGAGCAGACTTTTTAAATATTTGCAAGTTTCTCACTCAATTCTTTCCTCACTTGGCCCTAAACCTTGGTCGTTACTGGATAGCTCCATGTTAGATCGGTTCTCTTCAGTTGTCCCCCTGCCCCATTCAATTTCCACTTTTTATAAATGTCTGCAAGTAATAGACACTGCTGCTTCTTCTGGAGTATGCTACTACTAGGTACAAGCGCTGGAACACCCTTCCGATTCCAAGACATGGCAAGCAATTTGAAGAAACTTCTCCAAATATGTAAAACAGGATAGGCTCAGTTGATGCAATTTCAAATGATGTACAATATTTATTATTCCCCTCACAAGCTTTTTATCATGGGAAAACTCCCTTCACCGATCTGCTCTAAATGTCAGCCGAAGGAAGATAATTTGTTTCTTATGCAGTGGGAGTGTGTTCGGATTGCTTATTTTTGAGATGCAATTAAGAGGTCATTGGACCCACTTACTGGTTCAGATGAGTGTTTTTTTGCCTAGTATCTGTTTTGTAGGCCATTACCCTGTAGGTTTTGATGGTGTTTGGAAAGCTCATATGGAGATCATTGTGGCTGTTGCTAAATTAGTCATTCTGCAGCACTGGCTACATGACTCTACTCAACCCACAAAAGGAATAACCTAATGAAAGTTGAATGCTCTTATGCTGGATAAGCATATTGCATATTGTAGGAAGTGCAGGCATATATTCTATGTGTTACTACGTCCCCCGGAGCCACTCGTTGCTGAAAACGAGTGGTTTCATGTACCTTCAGCTGAGTGAGAACAGTAAAGCTGAGCTGTTCTGGCTCAAGCTAAAAGCAAATTAAACCACTTGTTTTCAGCAACAAGTGGCAATGGGGGACGTAGTAATATATTATTGATCAAGAGTGATCAATTATATATTTTTGTGCAATAGGAGTGGGCTCAGAACTCATTGAATAAATCCATTTATCTTCACAGCTGTTGAATAAATACAATTTATCCATGTACTAGCTATGTCACAATCACTCTGGAACTCATTTAGAATGCTCGGCCTCGGTAGCAGTATTATCCATATTCAAATGTGAATAACTTTAAAACGAAAAAAGATAGCACGGTACTGTGAGCATGGAAGTTATTCAGCACAAAATTATCTACAAAATGAGTGGTGTTCATTTATAGATACCTTATAGATTTTTTTTTATAACTAGCACAAAAGAGCAGAAATTGCAATTTTGTGTTCACTTTTTTGACAGACATATGCAAAAAAAGATAAACAGTCAAAAGCAAATGTCCCTGCACTGACAGAAAACATCCCTATTGCATAAACGAAATATACAATGGTGAGCTGTCAGATAAGTGATTTATATACACTTGTGCTGTTTGACCTTGGACACCTCACTCGTGGCATACGCCTCTCATGAGGTGACCCTAGGTCAAACAGCACTTGTGTTGATAAATCATTTATCTGACAGCTCTCCATTGGTAAAGTAACCACACTTGGGAGACTTTAGTACCTGGCTATGTACTGTTCAGAAGAGACCAAGATGCAAAAAGGGGGGGGGTGGAGAGTGGCCCTTTATGTCAATGAAAATATCAAAGCTACAGAAATTCAGAATACACACAAGGAGCCAGAAGAACTGTGGGTCATCCTGGAAACATTAAATGGGACAGCCATACGAACTTGGGTTGTGTACAGGCCTCCAGACCAGGGAGAGGACATAAACACATTACTGTTAGAAGATATCCCAGGGTGGGGGCTGACCAAACGAGCAGACACGAAAGACCATTAGGCCTATTCTGCTGGCATTTTAGTATGTTAGTATATACAAAACATGACCGCTAAAGGGGAGGTTCTGATAATGGGAGACTTCAACATGCCTAATACAGATTGGTCAATATCAGCAGGAACATCTGCCAGAACTAGACACATGGTGGATTCCCTGCAGAGTGAGGGCCTCAAACAACTGGTACAACAACCCACAAGAGACAGAGCTATCCTAGATCTAGTACTGACTAACAGGGAAAGGATCACAGATTTCCAGGTAGAAGGTCACCTGGGGGCTAGTGACCCTCACATGGTATGGTTCAATTTGGCTACTAGAACTAAATCATCCCATTCCAAGGCAAAAATATGGGACTTCAGAGGAGCTGACTTTGACAAGATGGTCAACAGAGTTAAGCTAGCCTTGGCAAAAATAAATGCAGGTGAGGGGGTATAGGCAATGTGGGCAAGCATTAAAGATGCAACACTTGAAGCAACATCCCATTGTGTTAGAGGAGAAAAGGAAGTACAAAAGAAGAAGGAAACCAATTTGGTTCTCAAAAACAATAGCAGAAAAGGTCAGAGCCAAAAGGCTGGCCTTCAGGAAATATAAGGGAATGCAGCAGGATGAAGATAGGAAGGCATACCAAACTTCCCTAAGGGAAGCAGGGAAGGCAGTAAGGCAAGCAAAGTCCAAACTGAGGAAACACTAGCAGAAACTGTAAAAGAAGGTGACAAGACTTTCTATAGATACATTAGTGAAAGGAGAAAGTCCAGAAGGGGTATTGCTAAAATCAAAGGGAATAAGGGGGCATGGGAGGAGGAGGACCATGTAAAAGCATCACTCCTAAATAGATACTTCTGCTCACTATTTACTGAAGAGAAGGCAGGGCAGGGCCCACAGCTCAGCACCGTGGACACGGGGGACAGAAATGTGCACTAGTCCCTTCACAAAAGAAAGGGTCCTACAAGAGCTCAGTAAGCTCAGGGAGGACAAGGCAATAGGACCTGATGGCATACATCCCAGGGTAATAAAGCAGCTAAGGGTGGAACTAGCAGAGCCATTATTAGAACTGTTTAGTGAGTCTCTGAGCACAGGAGAGGTCTCCGAAGACTGGAGAAGGGCTCATGTGATCCCGCTCCACAAGAGTGGTAGCAGGGAGGAAGCAGGGAACTACAGATGAGTCAGTCTTACCTCAGTAGTGGGCAAGATTATGGAGGCACTCCTTAAGGAAAGGATAGTGCAACACCTGGAATCCATAGGAGCACAGGATCCAAGACAGCATGGATTTACAAAAGGAAGGTCTTGTCAAACTAATCTCATAGATTTCTTTGATTGGGTAACCAGAGTGATGGACCAAGGGAGAGCAGTTGATGTTGCCTACCTTGACTTCAGCAAAGCTTTCAATACTGTTCCACATAGAAGATTGATTAATTAGCTGGGTAGGCTTGGGGTGCGTCAGAAGCTGATCAACTGGGTGGCAAACTGGTTGACGGGCAGAAAACAGAGAGTGGTGGTAAACGGTATACAGTCAGAAGAGATGCAAGTCACAATTGGGGTACCTCAGGGATCAGTCCTGGGGCCAGTCCTCTTCAAAATTTTCATCAGTGACATTGCAGATGAACTGGAGGGTAAGGTTTGTCCGTTTACAGATGACACCAAGATCTGCAACAGAGTAGATGATCCAGATGGGGTGGGCAGAATGAGAAGAGATCTGGATCAACTAGCAAAATGGTTGAAAGAGTGGCAACTGGGGTTTAATGCAAAGAAGTGCAAGATCATGCACATAGGGAAGAGAAACTCTGAAGACACCTATAGGCTGGGAGGAGAGTTGCTGGCAGTCACAAGGGAAGAAAGAGACTTGGGCATCGTCATCACCGATGACCTGAAATCATCCAAGCAGACCACTAAAGCAGTAGGTAAGGCTAGGGGGATGTTGGGGTGTAGTAGTAGGGGTATCACAAGTTGGAAGAGGGAGGTAATAATCCCTCTTTACAAGACACTGGTTAGGCCCCATCTGGAGTACTGCATGCAGTACTGGAGGCCACACCTTCACAAGGACATTAACCAAATTGAGGCAGTCCAGAGAAGGGCAACCAAAATGGTACAGAGACTGCATCAGAAAACATATGAAGACAGATTAATGGAGCTCAATATGTATACCATAGAGCAAAGGAGGGAGAGAGGTGATATGATTGAAACATTCAAACATCTTAAGGGCATTAACAAGGTGAAAGAGTCTAACATGTTTCAATATAAGAAAAATAGCAGGACAAGAGGACACAGCATGAGATTAGAGGGAGGCACATTAAGAGGTAATGTGAGGAAGTTCTTTTTCACAGAATGGGTGGTGGATTCATGGAACGGCCTACCTCAGGAAGTGGTGGATATGAATACAGTACAGGGCTTCCAACAGGCATGGGATAGGCTTACGGGAGCAATATAAATGAGTATGAATAGATAGGCCATTGACAGAGCAAAGGCCGATGGCACATTCATAAGGTAGAAAAAGAAATGTGCAGACTGGATGGGCCTTGCGGTCCTTATCTGCCGTCAACTTCTATGTTTCTATGTATATCCCTTATATAGTTTAAAAAAACTCCCAGAACCTGCCCATTTCCAGGGCATCTGCATGTGAGACGCTCTTCACAGAATAAGAGCATCTCACACGCGGAGGAATGGAGCACTCTGATTGGTCAGGAGTGCTCCCTCAATCTGTAATGTGCCAGATGGGAACTTCTATATACCCTTCTTTCTATGGGTTCTGGTCCATATGGCACCAGAGCAGGCTAGCCCTCTTTCCCTCTGTCGCATTATGTGCAATATTCATAGGCTCCTATACAGATTGTCTTAGTCAGGAGTTACTGGGCCATATGGATTGGTGGGTTGGGGTTGGATTTGGGGTGGTATACCTTATTATGTACCTTCCATAGATACAGATGTTGATCCACTGAGTTTTATTTGTATATAGTTGATTATTTAGTCGTTGTGTGGCCTTAATGTGTTCTGATATGTTTGCTGATTTTTCTGCGTATTCTTTATTTAATAAACCAATAAGGTACATTGAATGAAAAAAAAGAAAAATGCTGTGTTATGCACATGGGCTAACACAACCTAAAGTATAAATATAAACTAAACAATCATGTCCTACAGTCAGAAGTGCAAGAAAAAGATCTGAGAATTCTGACTGATGATAAAAAGGAATTAAAAGAACATTGTGCAGCAGTAGTGGCAAAGGCAAATAGAACCATAGGTGCAATCAAAAGAAATATGCTAAGCAAGACACCAGAAGTTTTGATACCTTTGTACTTGCCCTATGTCAGGCCACAGCTAGACTATGGTAGCCAAATTTGGAGTCCATATACAAAGAGAGAAATAGAGTTGAGAGAGTTTAACAGAGATTTACAAAATATTAACATAGACTTTGAAGGCAGATAAGGACTGCTTGGCAAACCCAGTCTGCCCATTTCCCTGCCTATTGGATAAACTGCAGATCCTAGTTAACCAATAGCAATACTTCCTCCTGTCCCCACCACTATAATTGCCTTATGTCTGTCTCATGCATTATTGAATTATCTCACTGTTTTTAACACCATGACCTCCTTAGGAAAGCTGTTCCATGCGTCCACCACCCTCTCTGTGAAAATATACTTCCTCACATTGCCCCTGAGCCGTTCCGCCTCTATCATCAAACTGTCCCCCTTGTTATTGCACATCTCTTTTTCTAAAAGATACTACCCTCTTGGACTTTGTTGATTCCCTTGAAGTACTTGAAAGTTGCTATCATGTACCCCCTCTCCCTCCTTTCCTCGAAAGTATACATATTAAGCTCCTTTAGTCTCTCTTCATATGCTTTCTGGTGGAGACCCTGCACCATTTTAGTTGCCCTTGTTTGGACTGCCTCCATCCTGTCTATGTCCTTGCAAAGATGGGGTCTCCAGAACTGCACGCAGTACTCTAGATGGGGTCTCACCAACTTTCTATACAGAAGGTGACATCTTCCTGTTTTCTACTGGTGATGCCTCTCCCTATGCATCTCAGTATCCCCCCCCAGCCCTCCTTACTGCCTTCTCACATTGCTTGCCCACCTTTAGGACATCCAGTATGACTACCTCCAGGTCCCTTTCCATTTTTGTTGTTTTTAATACCTCCCCCCATTGTGTACTCTTCCCCTGGGTTTTTGTTTCCCAGGTGCATTACTTTGCACTTGTTTGCATTGAATCTAAGCTGCCATACTTTTGACCATTCCTCCAACCTTGCCAAGTCCCTTTTCATCCTTTCCATCCCCCCTTGTGTATCAACCCTCTTGCAGATCTTTGTGTCATCTGCAAAGAGGCATACTTTTCCTTCCAGTCCCTCTGCAATGTCACTTATAAAGACATTAAAGGGGATCAACCCCAGTACTGAACCCTGCGGTACCCTGCTAGTAACCCCCCCCTTTCTTCAAAGTGGACTCTGTTTACTATTACCCTCTGTGTCCTGTTGTTCAGCCAGTATTTTACCCAGGCTGCCATCCTAGGACCTACTACCAGGCTGGCTAACTTGTTTGTTAATCTTTTGTGTGGGACTGTGTCAAATGCCTTGCTAAAGTTTAGGTTGGTCATGTCCACCAGAAAACTCAAGAGATAAACCATACATATCAAGATTACAAGATCTAAGCCTACATAGTCTAGAAACAAGCAGAAATAGAGGTGATATACTGTTCTACTATAATGCCATGAATGACCCAGATCTCATGACAGAATTAAATATAGATTGCAAAAGAATGTACCTGGAAGCAAGGGGCAACCATTACAGGTTAAAATAAATCGTTTCAGGACTCACAAAAGGAAATGCTTCTTTACACAAAGGGCAGCAAACTTACGGAATAAACTTCTGGAATACGTTATTATAAGTGAAAACAGAGAGATGTTTAAAAGAAACAAATAAATATGTCATGAAATAACAGAAATATTCATTTCTAAAGGATCTATATTTGGGCTTTGCCTTTTTTGCTCCTTCCTGCTTTAAAAGTGCAGACACTCACTTGTGAGGGCACAGATGACACAAATTAGATACTAATGAGTGTAATTAACACTCTGTTAGTGGAGAACTGTTAGTGGGCGTTACTGAGCTAAAAGTTGCTAACAGGTTTATCAAGGTTGAAGCCTGTATTAGTTATTGCAGTTACACTGTAGTCTGAAAAAAAATCTTTACTGCGACTTCAATTTCTTGGACTGTTCCATGGACCTCTGGGCAAGCGGTCGTGGACCCCCTGTGGGCCATGGACTCCCAGTTGAAAACTCCAGCTTTAAATGACTTTAAGTGACTTTTCTTGTACATATCCATTTTTACGTTCGCTTGCGTTCATGCTCAAGGAATGTCTTGCAACAGTATGACTTTTTGGAGGTGTGTGACCCTCCTTGCGAATGCAGTGCTCAGTGTAGAATGCATGACCCTACTGAACTAATACATGCCGAGCTGTGTATGACAGCATTTCGGCTGTGTTGGTCTTCACTTCTATGAAAAGGTCCACTGCAATCAGCGGTGGTAGCGTGTGTGCAATTAGCATATTGATGTCAGCCGAACTGCTGTCATACACAGCATGAAATCCCTCCCACTTCCTCCTTTTACTAATGTCCTCCCCCTCCCTCATTACTGTTCTCCCCAGCCCCCACGTAGTGTATCATGGGGGGTGCTCAATCCTCCTCGGCTCATGCACCTCCCCGGAACACTGCATGGCCGACAGGGGTGCCCAATCCTCCATTGGCTGCAGCTCCCCCAACAAACAACCAGTTGGCATGCTGGGAGCTCACCCCAGCATGCTCTTCCCCCCCCACGCACTACTGTATGGCAGACGGGGTGCCCAATCTCCGCCAGCTCCAGTCCCCCCCAACAAACATGTAGGTGGCACACTGGGAGCTGTTTTTAAAATTCCTGTGAAAGAAGAAAATGATCCCTCAATGAGTCCCTTGCTCCCCCCTGACAACTCAAACCCACCCTCTGCACACCCCCCTCACCCCATACTTATCTCCGGAGCCTGGCACAGCGATCTTCGGTGGACCAGGAACATGTCTGCACTCTTCAAAGCCGACCGCGAACTGAGGAAATGCCGGTAAGCTGTATAATGGCATAAATGGGGGGTTTCCAACTTAGGTGGATATCTCAGCCATTTTGTTGACTTTTGCCACCAAATTTTCAACATGGGGTTCTTGGGACCCCTTCTCATGAATTCAAGTCACTGTTATGGCATTATTCGGTCCTGAAAGATAATTTCGCAGTCACTGCGTGGAATCACCTTTCGGGACTGATTAAGGAAACAACAGTATCAGTGTTCATGAGGTGGGCTCTCAAAAAGCCTATGCTGCAAATTTGGTGAAAAAACTCCAAAAAATGACTGTTTTATGAGCGTGCATTGTGCCGTTTCCACGCACACTTGTAAGTTTTCGAATTTGTAATATTTTCACTCCAGATTTTTAACATTGGCATATTTCCACACCTCCTTATGAACAGTGCAGCTGTCATTTTTCACATTCTAGCCAAAATGTGTTTTCGCGCTTCTGGCGCAGAATAGCACAGTCTCTGTCGGAAATCATGTTCGCTATAGAGTAGGACAATTACAGTGACACTGTTCATGAGCAGAGGTCTAAAATGCCTATGTTGAAAATGTGGTGACAAAAGTCCATAAAATGGCTGTGTTACGAACGTCCATTGTGCAGTTTCTAGTCACACTCATAAGTTCATGAATTTGTAGTATTTTCACTCCAGATTTTCAACATTGGCATTTTCCCACATCTCCTTATGACCAGTACAGCTGCCATTTTTCACATCCTGGCCGAAATATGTTTTCGCACTTCCGGCGTAGAATAGCATGGTCACTGTGGGAAATCAGTGTTCGCTACACAGTAAGAAAATCACAGTAACACTGTTCATGAGCAGACATCCTAAAATGCCTATGTTGAAAATTCGGTGAAAAATTCAAAAATGACTTTCTGATGCGATTGCGCAGTTTCCATGCGTGATCGTAACTTCACAATTTGTAATATTTTCATTCAGATTTTCAATATTTGCATTTTCCACACCTCCATATGAACAGTACAGCTGTAATTTTTCACATTCTGGCCAAAATGTGTTTTACACTTCGATTGCAGAATAACACGGTCACTGTGGGAAATCAGTGTTCGATACACAGTAAGAAAATCATAGTGACAGTGCTCATGAGCAGAGGTGTCAAAATGCCTATGTTGAAAATTTGGTGAAATAATTCCACTGAATGACGTATTGTAAGGCGCCGCGTTGTGCAGTTCCACAGGTTCGTAACCTTGAGCGACCAGGGCGTTAGGGTTCCTAAGACAGACACCTAAGAAGTGTGAGGCTGAAATATTAATCAGATGCAAGAGGAGTTGCAGAAAGGTACTCTGTTGCGACATGGATGCTGAAGGGACATGATACAACTTGTGGGGGGGCCTGCATGAATGCCAAACACCACTGCAAACACCTGTAAGCGAACGTTCGGCATTGACAAATGCTTATTTTTGTTATTCTGTGATGAAATGCATGAAGCTTTTAGTTGTTTAAGTATTTAGTAAAGGAAAAATGTTTTAAATAAATCCTGCCTGAGTGATATTGTTTTATTGTGTGTGATTGTGGGATGTTATTAATAATCTGAGGCCAAAACTGTTATTGTTAAAGGGATACTTTTAGTAGAGGGCAGCAAGAGGAAGATGGTGCTACTAGAACTTTGCTACTCTACTACTGGGACTAAAGAACTAGAACTCTGCTGCTGGGATCTTCAATTAGGGTAAAAAAAAAAACAAGAGTTAGTGTGCATGTCTGAGTTGGGGGAAGGGAATTGTTATCTGTATTGTTAGCTAGGTGAAGAGGACAGTTGTAAATTAGCGATTGTGGCTTACGCATCAGGAAGCCAGGTGTCTGCATTTAGTAGTAGTAGTAAGAACTTTTATTCATAATGAATCGAATAGCTCAAACTGAGACAAACTCATTTCCAGTGAGGTCCTTTTGTATAAAAGTTACAAAATAGACATACCTACAGTAAATACAAATTATACAAGAAACACAGATGACATTACAATAGGACAAAGTATACGCATCAATAAAATAGAGAATAATGTATGGCTAGGTGGTTATAATGAGAATTTTACACACACGGTGTAGGATACCACACACTAGCCTCGGGGGCTGAGCCCGGGGTTTGATGAAATCCACACCAGGGTGTATGTAAAATCGAGTTCTCTACCTACCCTAGTTATTTTTATAGTT